>OZ023308.1:5002500-6252500 GCA_964007245.1 Hypomecis atomaria | reverse complement strand
TTAAGAGACTTCAAAAAAGGAGGTTCTCAATTTGACTATTTTTTTTTTGTATATTACGCGATTACTTCACCAATTGTGAGCCGATATTGATGTTTATCTACACTAATGTCATAACATTCTACTTATGTTTCCAATACTTGACTTATAATGACTACTGTTATAGCGCAGACAACAAAACACTCAATTTAAGCAATTTCACATGATGTTATAATATCCACATCGATATCGTAAAATCTCATTATAACATCGCGCGCTCGCTCCTGATTGGCCCTGCGCGCGCAGCTGCGCTCTCATGGCGTCCATTTTGAAATAAAAAAATGGCGGACTTCTTTTTTTTGAAAAAGTCGTCATGGGTATCGTTTTCGAGGTTTTTGGGGGAGTAGATTTCGAAAATGGCGTCCATTTTGAAATTAAAGATGGCGGACGACACTTTTTTGAAAAAGTCGTCATGGGTATCGTTTTCGAGGTTTTTGGAGGTATAGATTTAAAAAATGGCGTCCATTTTGAAATTAAAGATGGCGGACGACACTTTTTTGAAAAAGTCGTCATGGGTATCGTTTTCGAGGTTTTTGGAGGTATAGATTTCAAAAATGGCGTCCACTTTGAAATTAAAGATGGCGGACTTCACTTTTTTGAAAAAGTCGTCATGTGTATCGTTTTCGAGGTTTTTGGCGAAGTAGATTTCGAAAATGGCGTCCATTTTGAAATTAAAGATGGCGGACGTCACTTTTTTGAAAAAGTCGTCATGGGTATCGTTTTCGAGGTTTTTGGAGGTATAGATTTAAAAAATGGCGTCCATTTTGAAATTAAAGATGGCGGACTTCACTTTTTTGAAAAAGTCGTCATGGGTATCGTTTTCGAGGTTTTTGGGGGAGTAGATTTCGAAAATGGCGTCCATTTTGAAATTAAAGATGGCGGACGACACTTTTTTGAAAAAGTCGTCATGGGTATCGTTTTCGAGGTTTTTGGAGGTATAGATTTCAAAAATGGCGTCCGATTTGAAATTAAAGATGGCGGACTTCACTTTTTTGAAAAAGTCGTCATGGGTATCGTTTTCGAGGTTTTTGGGGGAGTAGATTTCAAAAATGGCGTCCATTTTGAAATTAAAGATGGCGGACGTCATTTTTTTGAAAAGTCGTCATGGGTATCGTTTTCGAGGTTTTTGGTTAGATTTTAATGGCGCCAAGTTCACTGTGACAATACACGTACGCGTAAATGTAATGTTTCGCAATATAATTTTTTTTTTTTTATTAGTGAAGATAAAGTAGTGTATGCAAATGCATATAACACGGGTATTAAAACACTCGTTACTATTATGGAACTCGCTGCGCTCGTTCCATAAACTCACACTCGTGTTTTAATACCCTTCATTATATGACAGTTGCATAAACTACTATTTTTTATTAATTTGGTAGATCATACTGAAAGGGTTCCATTTAAATTTTATCGATATTAGTTGAGTACTTTATCAGCATTTTAATAGTCCACTGCAGGACATAGGCTACCCACGAAGGGTGATTGGGCCATATCCACCACGCTGGCCCAGTGCGGGTTCGTGGATTCACATACGCCATCGAATTTCTTCTACAGACGTATCCAGGTTGCTTCACGATATTTTCCTTCACTGAAAAGCCAGTGGTATGAAATTCCGTACATAAATTCCAAGGAATTCATTGGTACGGGACCGGAATTTGAACCCACGACCTCATGATTGTAAGGCCTGGCGGTTTATGCCCTGATGCCGAAGCACTAG
Source organism: Hypomecis atomaria (assembly GCA_964007245.1). Lineage (NCBI taxonomy): Eukaryota > Metazoa > Arthropoda > Insecta > Lepidoptera > Geometridae > Hypomecis > Hypomecis atomaria. The sequence goes on along the minus strand of OZ023308.1, from coordinate 6,250,747 downwards.
AATACGGCATCGGTATCCCCTGTCTGAAATAAGAACCTACTACCTGGGATCATGGGTGGTCAGAGTTGGGGCTCTGGCCATCCACTCAAGCGGGCCCGAGGAAGACGGCAGCGTGTGTGGCAACGCTGTCGTAAAGGACAGTACAAGCCTGGTTTTATCACCAGGCGAGTAGTCGTGTAAAGTGTTGGGAGCACCGGTGTGTTCCTTTGGAGATCCCGGATCTCCCAAGAAAGCACAAAGGCTGGCACCGAGAGGGTAAAGCCTAAAGCGGTCGGGCATCTTTAGATTTCCCCCTCGTTAAAAAAAAAGGCTTAACCTGTTAAAACAACCAGGACTTACAATTTTACGTCTCATTTGAGTCACGGTAACGCTCTGTTGAAAATGCCACACGCGGTCACCCATCCAAAAATGAACGTGCCGAACGTTGCTTAACTTCGGTGATCGCTGACAAACACCTAGTCAAACTACGCTACGAACGCTAATTATTACTCAATAGGAAGTAAGTACCCTCACATGTCACTTTTCTCCGTAAACATTTAAATCGCCATGCGGGTAGTTGCGTAAATCAATAAACCATTATCTGTTACGACTTTTTCACTTTCCATTTTGTAATTGTTGGAAAATTACGTAAACAATGAATACGAGTATAGTTGTTAATTGTTCGAAAGTTTTTGTATAAATTATAGATACTAATTTTTTGCAACGAATTAAGTATAATCTTATGACCCGTTTTCAAACGATGTTTTCAAACGAGAAGGAGGAAGTTCTCAATTCGTCTCTACGATTTTTTTCGTCCGTTCGAAGCTGCCCGAATTCTCCGTTGTTTGCTGGCCGATTTTCAAATATTTTGAAAAATTATTGTACAATTTAGTAAATTGTAAAAATGTAATTTACTTTCCTTTAGCAGCAGTGACGGATTAAGACTACTTGATGCCCTAAGCAATCCACTCCTGTGGGCCCCCTATCCGTATGTCAACTAGAATCGGTCTTTAAACCTTTACCGCCTAAAAACATTAGTTTTTTGTAAAATAAGATGATGAGATGTAAAGTACCTTAGAAGTGGAGTAGGTGCGACAACAATAAAAACCAAAGCATAATTTATTTATTTATTGAAATGCGCCTTGCGGCTTTTTCGAGTACTTCCACTCTGCCCCACCAACAGCTGGTGGGGCAGATTCCACTCACATTTTAGACCAGTGGAATCTGCCCCACCAGGGGTGTCGCGCGATTTCAAATTAAATTGGTAGAGCCATGAAGTGTGAAATTTGACTAAAAAAATCTAATCATTATAACGCCCCACGAAAAGAACAGATAAGTAAGACATCGAATGCAAAATATTAAGAAGATTGTCAACTAAAAGCACAATTATCTGAAGTAAAAATTACGGATTGTATGTAGTTATACCTAGTATTTACTCGTATGTCGCAAATATTTTCGAAGTCATCGTATAGTAAAAGAAAATTATAAATTGAATATTATCATTCAATTTGTAATAATCCATGCATTGTAATAATCTATTCGAAATTTAATCTCAGTCAGTAAGTTACTTAACCCTTTACGGCGCAAGAGCGTTAATTTTCATATTTTTTAATATGTTATGCTACGTGGCGTATGTATAAGTAACAGGAAAAATAATAAAAAAATCCTATGTAAAGAAAAGTATTTTCTGCTACATTTTCTTAACATGTTGTAGAAATTATAAATTATCAAGTTAAGTAATAGTATATTATTACTCTACTATAATAGACTATTGTCCTTCTAAAAATATCAACTATTTCCTCTCTTTTGAAACCCTGTTACATAATCTTATTCCATCTTATAATCATTCTGTCATCATGGGTGACTTTAACACATGTCTTCTCAAAAATGATCATCGTTCTCTCTCACTTGAATCTATTATTAAATCATGCAACCTGCAAATTCTTCCTCTGAATTCTACTCACCATTTTCCAAACTGTACACCTTCTCTTCTCGATTTAATGATCGTATCTTCTCCTCACAATGTCGCCAAGCACGGTCAATACTCTGCTAATGATTTTTCCTACCATGATTTAGTTTTCTTATCTTACAAAATTCGTCCTCCAAAACTTAAACCTAAAATAATTCTTCAGCGTAACTTTAGCGGTATAGACCCAGAGGCTCTTCTTGAAGACGCGAGAAAAATTGATTGGTCCCTTGTTTTTGATGCTGAGTCAGTCGATGATCAAGTTATCATCTTTAATAAAATAATAACGGATTTATATGATGTGCATGCGCCTATTCGTGCGATCAAATTAAAACATCACCCTGCACCTTGGCTTACGGATGATATTAAATCCCTGATGCATAAAAAAACTGTTGCTAAATCTAAATATAAAATGCATCCCACAGATGATAACCATGCCAAATATGTTCAGGCGCGTAATCGCTGCAATAGAGTGTGTAGGGATGCTTTTCGTCGCCATGTCCATGAATCTGTTAGCGATGAGAATCCAGCTAAGGTCTGGAAATATCTTAAATCTATGGGAGTCGGCAAGTCACGTCAAAATGCGGTTCCTGACAACATAGATATTAATGCCTTAAATAAACATTTTTCTTCTGTGCCTGCTATGTCGGATGCGGATAAAAGTAAAACAATCGATTTTCTTTCTGCCACTCCACCTCCCAATTGTTCAACTTTTATTTTTAATCGTTTTACCGAATGTGATGTTAGGAAGAGCATGTTGTCGATCTCCTCCAATGCGGTGGGCGGTGACAATATAAGTCGGAACATGCTCTTGCCCATCCTTGATGTCATTCTTCCCGTCCTTTGCTCCATTTTTAATAACTCAACCCTAACTGGAGTATTCCCTGCAATCTGGAAAGATGCTCAGATCCTGCCGTTGCCGAAGAAGCCTAATCCAAAATCCTTTTCTGAGTACCGGCCCATTTCAATACTTCCTTTCCTTTCCAAAGTCCTGGAGCGTCTTGTCCACACACAATTAAACAATTTCCTGATTAGTCATGACCTCCTTAATCCCTTTCAATCCGGATTCCGTCCTGGGCATAGCACTGTGTCTGCTCTTATTAAGATTACCGACGATATCCGCTTGGGTATGGATGACGGTCTGCTTACTGTTCTAGCTCTGCTAGACTTCAGTAATGCTTTCAATGCCGTCAACTTCGACATCTTGTTGGCAATACTAAGCTCTCTTAACATATCTCCATTGGTGATCGATTGGTTTCGCAGTTACTTGTGTGGCCGCCGGCAGCGTGTTCGCCTCGAAGATTATTTTTCTTCTTGGTGTAGTACAAATGCTGGGGTGCCACAGGGCGGCGTATTGTCTCCATTACTTTTTGCAATTTTTATAAATTCTATATCCCAATACCTCACTTCTTCCTATCACCTCTACGCAGACGATCTGCAAATTTATTCGCAAGCTTCAGTTAAAGACCTGAACTTGGCCATTACTTGCATAAACGATGACCTCCGCCGAATCACTGAATGGAGCTCATCATATGGCTTGGACGTGAATCCTACGAAATCACAGGTCATTGTCATAGGTAGTTCACGGATGATCTGCAAAATTGATTGGACAACAGTTCCTAGCGTAGTTTTTGGAGGGATCACAATTCCATACAGTAATTCTGTTAAGAATTTAGGAGTGATTTTTGATCGTACTTTGAGTTGGGATTCTCACATCAAAACAATCAGTAGCAAAATCTTTGCTTCTGGCGGATCCCTTAGGCGTCTTCGAAATTTTCTACCCACTGCCACTAAAGTTACGCTCGCTCAGTCTCTTCTTCTTCCCATCTTAGACTATGCAGACGCATGCTTCATTGACCTCACCGAGATCCAGCTTGAGAAGCTTGAGCGCCTTCAAAATTATTGCATTAGATTTATATTTGGTCTACGCAAGTATGATCATGTATCTCAATTTCGCGCACAGCTCAAATGGCTTCCTATTCGACTTCGCCGGAATGCTCATGTCCTTTTCCTTCTTCATAATATCCTGTTTAATCCTTCTACTCCACGTTATCTTAAAGAACGGTTTACCTACTGGCACTCCTCCCACTCCCTTCCTCTCCGGTCCAAAGAAAACCTTACCCTCATGACTCCTTCTGCCCGCTCTGAATTATTTTACGGCAGGTCCTTTGCTTTCCAAGCTGTTCAGTTATGGAACGCGCTACCTGTTCCTATTCGACGTGCTCCTTCTCTTGCTGTGTTTAAGGAGCAAGTCATAAAATTTTATTTATCGCAGTTGCCTCCACGTTAGAAAGTCATTTCTAGTTAATTTATCATATTTATTTATTATTAAATTTATTAATTTGTATGTAGCATTTTTTTTTATTATTTATTTTTATTTTAGTATTAGAATGTGTATGTAGGTTATATTATTGTAATATTTGAATGTACATGTGTATATTGATATGTATGTATATATTTTGTACAAGTATTTATGACTCTTTATTCAAGTATTATTTATTTTGTTTCAATTAATTTCGCTATTATTGTACACCCCGTCCTTTTACCTTCCTCTATAATCCTTTCCTCTCTAAATCAGGTTGCCTGGAAGAGATCGCTCTAAGCGATAAGGCCGCCGATTGTCGCACTATTATAATTATATTGTACTCTTTTATTGTAATAATTTCGATTGTGTGAACAATAAAGCGTTTCTATTCTATTCTATTCTATTCTATATTAATTGCGTGTCTATTTTTTTCTATTTTTACTTTTCCTATAAAGTGAAAATAATGTTGTTAATGGTTATTTTTAATTTAATGTTTCTTTCATTCTCTTTATTTTAAGTATCAAATTTTGTAATAATTATGGATACAACTGTTCACCATGCTGTGTACTCATTCTTTTGGACCACAGAATCGGTCAAAAATTGTAAAAAAATTATATAATGTATTTTCTGTAGTCTGTTATGAGTGCCTAATAAATAAAATAAATAAAAATAATAAATAAATACAAAACTGCGTAAAAAAACAATTTTTTAAAAAGCTTCTTTGATATGAGAAATGAAACATTTTGAAACAGTTATTATGCTTAGTATAACACAGTGCAGTTTCAGCAATAATGTTTCTTCTGGTGCCCCCCCAGACGTGATGTCCTAGGCAATTGCTTAATTTGATTAAGGGTTAATCCGTCACTGTTTAGCAGTTTCGGAGCATTTCCAGAACATTGATGTACATTGAGACGCCCTACAGAAAAGGAATAGCGACAAGTACTTTGGCTCGCTAGTTTTGGCTTGAAGTCGATTGTATGACTGGCTTAAAACCGAAATTGCTCAATGTTCATATTAGAACTTATAATTATTTTTCGTAAAAAATGGCAAAACCGCCTTCCTGCCTGGTACATGATGTAACTACAAAATTCGAATACTTCGCCCTAATTGTTTACATTATTGTTGATTTTCCAAAAACAGCTCAGCCAATTTCTGTAAAATTTAAATGAGACCACTTCGAGAGTATACCCTTTCGAACTAAAAAAGGATTTTTCGATTCGGTTTCAATTGGCGGAATTATCGATGAACATACACAAAAAAATACATACAGACGAACATAGAACCTCCTCCTTTACGAAAGTCGGTTAAAAAGTAAAATGCAACTCAGCCTCGTATTTTCACAAATCATATTATGGATACTCATCTAACGAGATAATAAGATAATAAACAAATATACCCACATACGCCTCACTACCACCCCTACGCTGTCGATTTTCCTTCGATACGTACGAAGCGGTTTGAATCAAAATTTCTGATTCGTACCGCCAGGGAATGTAACAGTCTTCCTGCTCTCCTGTTTCCTAAGAGATATACTTTATTCTAAAGCTTTTCTAGATCAGAGCGAATAAGTATCTTTTAGGTCTGCGTGCTTCATCTTCGCTTCGACCACAACGTCGCTTACCATCAGGCGAGTTGGTGGTCAAGCGCGGAATTATTCGCGATAAAAAAAAAGCTTTTTCTCGGAGCTTCCCAAAAGATCCTTTAATTTTTTGCAGAAAAAAGTGACTTATCTATAGGTAACATTTTCCGATATACATATAAACTACCTCTATATCTAAGCAAAAATGAAGTCTATATATAGCTCGGTTGCTACGCGAAAGAGAACTAAACAAACCAACAAACACTGATTTACTCGTATCATATTAGTCCTTGCTAAAGTAGGGATTAACATCCCTATATATTTGCTCCTATATAAAAAGAAGATAAATGTGTGAGCGAGATAATTGCAGGGCTATTTTCATCCTGTTTCTCCCTCCCGCAGTAGTAAGTTAACGACCTCATAGAACCTGCTTGGAGTTATCTTCATTCGATTATTGTACTCGATCCGATTCGATTAAAATCCCAGGCGATTAATATTCGATTCGAGTGTGATGTAGGCAGCTAATTGAGCTATTCAACTTTTCGAACTTATAAATAATTAAGGATATAGGTAGGTTCAATCCACAGAACAGCTTTCTCTCTTCTGTAGGTTCAATCCCAGTTATGTTTGACCCACAAAGTCGGATGAGTATGTAAACATAAACTCTATACCTATTTAGGTATAATAAAATTGCATTCAATCCAAATTATGCAATTATGTTTGTTATTATAACGTTTCTGGCCCAAGTCTGTAGAAAATCTAACATACAAAAAAGACATAATACGAGTACATACATACCGATACATTATGTCAGCGATTCTTTTTAACACGCTTTTAATAGGTCGACCTTTGTGTAACTATGTAATGGAATCTATAGATTATAAGGTAATAGGTAAATAAGGTAACTAATTTAACCATCTCCCAAGGGAGGGTCGTTGCGTAATGAAAATTGGCAGCTGTATGTAGTTCTGATGACAATACAATAATATGGTACTGTCGAACTGATCTAATGATGAAGCCGGAAGATGTGAACTGGAACTTCATGATGGAAAATCGTATCATAGCTGTTTTGGATTTCTTAGAAAAGTCTTGTAATGAACTTTGACCACGATTAGGTTTCAAGGTCTGATGATCGTGTTTTTTAGTTTTTTTAATTATTTAATTTTTTTAGCGTAGGGCATCTACAACGTTTTGCTTTGTAAAGTGCAGAGATATACAGAAATAATTATGTTTGTTATTTAAACAACTTATACTATGGGACCAACTATGCCACAGCAAAACACCGCAATTCCAAACATTTCATAGATACTCAATGGACTTCTCGTAAGGAAAAGCTGATTATTTTTCGAATTTAGGTTTACAAATAATAAATAAATAAATATTAGGGGACATCTTGCACACAGTCTTTGACCCCAAGCTAAGCAAAGCTTGTGAAATAGCTGCCAGAGACTGATATTATGCTACGTAAACATATTTTTTAAACACTTACTATAGATAATATATACATAAATAACACCCAGACACAGAGCAAACACCTATGTTCGTCACATAAATATTAGCCCTGGGTGGGAATCAAACCCACGCCTCTTTGGCCCAGGAGTCAGGGTTACTAATCACTGATTGGTCCCATAGTAAAGATTGGTCATAATCATGTGTATAATGATATCTTAGGAAATGTTCGTTGTCTAAATAAACACCATGTAGATATAGGTTATTAATTGCACATTTTCGAAACCTTGACCTTAATAGACATCTTTTTTGTGTCTGTTAGATGTTTTTTTTGGTTTTCGCGGATTGCCTTTTAGCAAACAAGATTCGTTTGTACAAATTAATTCAATGTATGTTTTTTTAAGACTCAATAAAGATAAAGAATGTTTAGACATTAATTCTTATACTGATACCTACTAGCGACCCGCCCCGGCTTCGCACAGGTGTATTAGACATACAATCCTTTCTATTGAATAACTCTATCTATTTAAAAAAACCGCATCAAAATCCGTTGCGTAGTTTTAAAGATATAAGCAAACATAGGGACAGACAGCGGGAAGCGACTATGTTTTATACTCGTACTACGTAGTGAAATAGTGATGATAATACAGAAATAGCTCTAGATTTTAACAGTAGACAGTATTATTTTATTTTGAAGATACTATCAATCAAAATAGCTAATAATTAGGGTGAGAGTGTTCTCAGAAAAGTGACATTTATAGGTCGACAATAGTAGTCGAAATCGCGGGTCGAACCTGGAAACGATTGGCACAGGACCGAGCCAAATGGCACGGTAAGAGAGAGGCCTATACCCAGCAGTGGCATAGAGAAGTCTGTGGATGATGAGGTGGCGTGTTTCTGTTACCTTTAGAAGTTCCAGCTAACCTAGTATACGCACCACGGTATAATATTTGTCGACTTGTGACAAAGTGACAGATATAATTTAACTTCACCATAAATCTATTTCGTTCTGACAAGTCGATGAAATGATGTCGTAATGCGTATGCTAGCCCGGCAGAAGAAGTCAAGTACCAAAAAGAGCTTTATAGTTTCCTCTTTATACTTACATAGGTAAGTACTTTGTGTTTTTTAGAGTCTAAACTGTAGAAAACTATTTATTTCCATTTAAAACAAAATAAACAAATGAAAATGAGGGAAGAACACACAGAGAGAGGGACAAAAAAGAAAAAACAGTGTAAATTAATGGTAAATTAAGAGCAACCTGTGAACGTATCCTTTTTAACCACTGTTTTACATTTGGCGCATTTAAAAAAAAAAAACAAATTAGGTTCTTTATGAGGGCACTTCGGATTTTTATTACTTTTTAAAGCATTTCACATTAGAACCGTTATCCGTTACACAATCCGGACAAATAATGTTTGTATTTATGTATTATTATGTATTTTATTGCCGTTGAGTTATTTTGGGATTAAATTGCTTTCGAAATCCCGTTTGAGATTGTTCATTTGTCCTCGACATATCGAAAATTGTCTGATTTGGAAATTCTCTTTTTCAATCTTTTAATTTTCAAGATTGCTCAATTAGCTTTCATTAAGATGTTTTTAGTAATACTGCACATTTTTGATATTTGCTTTTATAGTAAAGAACTTCAAGACATATAGAATAGGTGTGCTGGCCACATTTTTGGCCAATTTGAATTTTAGTGGTGTGAAGACAGTTTTAATGATAGAATGACATTTTGAAATACATTTTCAAACTTTGACATTCATACCAACAATATTGATGATGTTACAATGTTTATAAGTTATTTATGCACTAATTAGGACGTCAAGTGACCAAATCCGGTACTCCTATTATATTATCATTATATATATTTTTCTATTCTATACAAATACTGGTAAGCTGTGAACAAATCTAAAAAACCCATGAAGATCTAACAACTTCTTCTTAGTCATATCAAAAAATAAAAGGAGCCGACTGAGCTAAAATAAAGTTTAAATAAATAAACCCAATAATAATTAAAAATAATGTCAGACTGTGACGACAAAATTGTCCCTTTTTTTCACGTTTCTAAATCTGGACACCCGTGAATTTTAAGATCGATATTATAGTCGAACGCAAACCTAATTAGTATTTTAAAAAAAACTTAGCCTACAATTCGCGATTCTGTCACCAACAACCAACCTCATTCAAATACATATTTAAAACATAGAAGTAAAAAACAAAAGCGAATCGAATGAGCCAAAAGAAAGTTTGAGTAAATCAAAATTCAATAATAATAAAAAGAATGTCAGGCGGTGACGACAAAATCGGTCAGTTGCGGACGTCGGTCGGATTCCGTACGGGACCTTGTTTCGTTCATTTCACTGACCCACATTCGGTCACCTACCACGGACGTGCTCAAACTACGGACTCGAGATAACACGATGCTTTACCAACTTTATTCTTGATTCAAGAATAATTAGATAGAAGAAAATATATTTGAGTTAACTTAACAATTAGATTTTTATGCTTTTAGAGTTTGCTACCATAAAATAATAGTATAAGCGCTACTTATGTCCGATATATTCTTGCTACAAGAATAATTAGATAGAAGAAAATAAATTTGAGTCAAATTAGTAATTAGACTTTTTTCGGATATAAGGAGTTTGCTACCATATAGTAAATAATATTATAGGCGCTACTATGTCCGATACTAAATTATAGCACGATATCGATTTGCTAAGATTTCTTGTTTAAGAAAATAAAAGTTTACTTCTTCGTAAATCTTCTTGCAGATGCAAGAATAAGTTATAAATAAATAAGAATAAAAGTCAAAGTTAAAAAGTACAAGTCAAAGTAAAAATAAAGAGTTGTTTTTTTCAGATAACACTCGACATTGTGTTATTTCATTATTTATTTAGGTAGCGTCGCTTTTGCAAGATATTCTTTCTGAGGATGGTAGAGACACTTTATATTTATACTATATACTTTATAATCGTAAAGATAGGTCTGTTTTGAAACTTTGTACAAGCTTATAAAAAAATGTTGTTGAGAAACTAGTTACGAAACAAAATACTAAACAATTTTTCGAAATGAATTCTAACTTTCATAACTTTAAGACACGCATAAAACTGAATAACATATTAATATCTCCAATTACAGGATAATAATGAAATAAAACGCCGACAGAACAGTAAAAGCTTAGCAAAAAGTGTTTAAAACTTTTAATAGGCTATTACAAGGCAAAGGCAGTTAATAACATTCTGTCTCTCCTTCGTTAAATGAGACGGTTTTACTTCTACGGGCGCAGTAGGAAGATCAACAACCTATGATTACAGGGCCGTTATCCCGCCCCGACCGCGCACTGATAACTTCAAGAAAAAACTTGCGATTCCACTCACACCAACCACTTAAAAAAGCCACAAAATAGCGGTACCATCAAATATGTATCAATCTAATTTAAATTTGAATTTGGAATGGTATATTTTTAAAAAGAAACATGGCCAGTCCAGTAATGAAGGTCAAGAAACAACGGTGCATAGAAATCAATTTTTATATTCACCTGTTTAGCGGGCAAGACGAGTACTCTCACAATCACAGTGAACTCATTATCCAGCGGCACTGAGGATTTAACAGTTATTCGTACTAAAACGCAGAAGATTAACAACTCTAACTCGCAATTTATTTAATTGTTAGATTTAAAATATTATCGGCGTAAATAAATAAAATCGTCGACGATAAAGAACCTTTTTTTGACAGTTCGCAAGCGCGCGCTTTTTTTCTTTTTTTAACTTTTTAAAGTTTAGTGGCTTGTGCGCGAAGCCTTGACCGCTAGGCGACTGCGGTCTCACTGAACATAGTGTCTTGGTGCACCCGTGCTTGTCCTCTCGCCTGCCGATGTAAATTACTTTCCAACAGTTACTTCTCGCTCCGCTGCACTGATTCCGGTCAGCTTTGTGTTTTTTCCTGTTGAGCTTTGGCATGCAGAAAGAAAGCTTATCGTTGTATGCAAACAGCTAAGATATAGGTGCCTCCCTCAGACTCTGTCTTCGGAACTGGTTTAAAAAAACAAATGTAGAGATAAAACACCTTCCTTTTGTGTCACTTTTTGTTTGTTCTTTGTAAAGCTTTTATCTTTGGAATTCACGTTAGGTATTATCTTGATTTTTTTTTGTTTTTTTAACAACACCTTTACCTACTTAATGTTTCTCATATTTATATTTAAAAAATATACAAGTGTGCGTTGCGTAGCGGATGTCGGTGCCAGGAAAACCCAAAATCCTTGCGAAAACAATACCGTCCAAAATAAAATACGATTCTTTTATGTATTAATTTTTTAAGCATTCGGTGAGAGTACATACATGGGTCTCTACCTGCGAGTTTTATGAATAAGAATAAGAATAAGAATGATTTATTGGCCTTATAACAGTCGTTACACTGGGCAAGTCATTTTACATTTAAAATCATTTATGCAAACAATTAATTAAAATATCATAATTATAATCTGAAACACATAAAACTAAAAATTAATGTTAAATACAAATAGAATAAATTTACACAATCGTTATAAAATAAGGAAACATTTAAAAACATTTAAAAACTAAACATATTTTTTATAAATGATAACAATTTTGAAGGAAAAGTTAATGAGCAGAACATATTAGTAAAGAATGTCAAAATTACGAACATTATTATAATAATTTGATTAAATTTCATTTGTATCATCATAGGTACTGTTGGGTACTGTTAATGCGAGAATGAACATTCAGTCAGGTGCAGTGTCATAAATTCTTTTAACGAGTAAAAAGGATTAGATTCGAAGAATAGTTTTATTGTTCTTTTGAATTCGTTTACATGTAGGTTGGTAATATTTTGTGGTAGCTTGTTAAACATACAAATTTTATTGTATAAGCCCTGTTTTTGCACCTTGGTCAATCTGTTAAAGGGCCTGCGCAATTCCTCATACTTTCTACATTTGCGTGCCTTCTTATTTTCATTTTTCGGTAATTGAGATTTTTCGTCGAAAATTTCTAATAAACAATTGTAGATATATAGGGATACAGCAGTCATTATTTTTAGGTTTTTAAAATGTTGTCGAATCGATGTGCGTTTTTTTAGGCCTAGCATAATTCTCAGTGCTCTCTTTTGTGCTCTCAATACCTTGATCATGTCTATTCCGTTGCCCCAGACAGTAATCGCATACCTTATCCTCGATTGAATATGTGCAAAATATATGGCTAGAATTGCTTCTTTGTCTAGCAGCGGTTTTAACTTCAACAGCGCGTAGTTTGCACTTGCCAATCTTCTGCATAATTTTCCGATGTGGGCTGAATGATTAATAGTGCTATCTATTGTGTAACCAAGAAAAACATTTTCTTTTACACCAGCTTCGTTAGTGTTTTTCCGAGATTGGTAATGCATTACAGTAGTTTTGTCTGTATTGAGGGTAATATCATTTGCACTGAACCATTCCTTAAGAGTATGAATGGCTTTTTCAATTTTAACTTCTAGTCTATCTCTATTTTTATCCTTGATTCCCACATGCGTGTCGTCTGCAAATAAACTAATGTAACTCCAGTCCGGCATGATATTTACAAGGTCATTGATGTAAATAAGGAAAATAACTGGCCCTAATATGGAGCCTTGAGGCACTCCTATATCCATTAGAGTGGTCGCTGAATTGACTTCATTTACTGACACTATTTGAGGTCTTTTATCCAGATATGAATTCATCATGCTAAGCTCCGGTCCTGCGAACCCGTAATGTTGTAGTTTTAAGCATAGGACGTCGTGTCTTAAACAATCGAAAGCTTTTGACAAATCGCAATATATGCTTGCGCATTTTTGCGATCTGTCCAATGCTTCCAGAATATAATAGATTACTTTCCTTATTGCCATCTCAGTCGATCTTCCTGAACGGAAACCAAACTGAGACGCAGTGAAAAGATTATTTTCTTCGAAATGAGCTATGATCCTTTTCTTAATAACTGTTTCGAGTATCTTTGAAATAGTCGGTAATATGCAAACGGGGCGATAGTTACCGAGTTCTGTATTGTCACCTTTTTTGTACAAAGGGATTACTCTGCCGGGCTTTAAACAGTCTGGGAACACTCCTTTTTTTAAGCAATAGTTAACAGTTATATATATTAGTTCCAATATATTTCCATTGCCTAATATTATTTTTTTCAATGTCTTGGAATTCATGTCATATACATCTGGCGTTGTCTTTTGTTTCATGTTTCTTACAATCGTCACTAATTCCTCAATGTCTACTGGATTAAATTGAATTGTTTTAGTCACCTTATTTCCTACGTTTAAGTAATGTTTACATTTTTCAATGTCAATTTGAGTATTTAATGTTAATTTATGCGCGATATTTTTGAAAAACATGTTAAATGAATCTGCTATGTCCTTACATTCTGTCAGATGTTTCCCGTCTTCAGATTTTATTGTTCGGATTCTTTTTTTACTCGTCTGCTTTTTATTATACCTAACTTGCTCATTTATTATTTTCCATGTTTCTCTTATTTTGTTTCCTGATGCTTTAATTCTATGACTATATTGGACTTTTTTGGCTGCGATAAATACGTTCCTTAGAATTTTTTTATACTTGCGTATTTTTAAAACTAGCTCTTCGTTGGGATTCACTTCTTGTAACATTTCCATACTTTTTAAATTGTTTTTAGATGCTTCAATACCCTTTGTGGTCCATTTTATAGTTTTATTACGGTTAACTCGTTTTGTTCTTGGAAAAGCTACATCGTAACAAAATTTGATTGCATCCTGCAAAATTTTCATTCTTTCATTGGGGTCTTCACATGCTACTATTTGATCTTTTAACTTAACATAATCTCTATTAAATAAAAAATTAAAATAATTGTAATTATTAGGTGACATATTTCTACAATAGTAAAAGTTATTTTTGTGCTTGTCTCTGTAATTTACATTATCATCTATTTGCAACTTAATAACTTTATGGTCCGATAGCTTACGATCTAAAACATAGCCTTTGCAGTTGTCAAAATTTACGATAAAATTGTCAATACATGTGGCGCTTGTCTTTTCTATTCGAGTGGGTTCATTTAATAAAAAATTACAGTTATAATTACGCAATATTGTTAATACACGTTTAATTTTTCTATCTGGTTTTAAGACATTCAGATTAAAATCGCCTGCAATTACAATACGTTTTCCTTCTTTACATAACTTTTGTAACAACTTATCAAGTATTTCAAAAAAGAGGTCTATGTCCTTATTTGGTCTATACGCAGCAATTACAACTAATTTGGTTTGTCTTAACTCTATGGCTGCTATTTCGAAATTCATTTCAAATGCAAGTTTATTAATGTCTTTTCTAACTTTAAAATCTAAATTATCTCTAACGAAAATGGCAGTACCACCGTGCAAGAAAAAGGACCTGTTAAAATATGTTGCTAGTTCGAAGTTAGGGATAATCATTGTTTCAACTCGCTCTTCATCAGCCCAGGTTTCTGATAGACATAATATATCGCAATTGATGTCATTAATTAAATCCTCAATAGCTAAATATTTATTACTAATGCTTTGCACGTTTGCGTGTAGAATTACCTGTTCGTTATTGATCGAGATTCTGTCTGAAAATTTGCCGCTTCTTTGGACGTGACATCTCTGATTTCTTCCTGGCACCTAATAAATCGAAGTGTTGATGTAGCTTGAAATGTTTTTGATGTTACTGATTTTACTATTGTATTCCTTATGAGTTCCTTAGTTCTACTTTGGTTGTACAGCATGCCATATTTATCTCTAACATTCAGCTCTACGTACTTGATGTTTTCGCTTGTATGAGCTAAGTGTGATATTTCCTTATTGATGTTGTAAATTTGGATGTTATTTTTATTATCATATTGCATGCCACATATTATAATATTAAAACTTCTATCCTTTTTACTTACAATTTGTCTTAATAGTTTTATATAACTTTGTTTGTTTTTCGTTATATTCAATAAATCTTCATATCTATGTATAATAATTACAGCTGTGTCATTTTTTGTTAGTTCTTGTGTCTTTATTTCAAATCCTTCTAAAATTTTATCACTTGAGGCTCCTGGCTTACAGAAGTTAACAATCTTGTGATTGTTATCTAGGTTATTAAGTATTGCAGCACCCAGTCCTTTCCCTATATCGTCGGAAAAAATTTGTGTCTTTCTTAAATTTATTCTATTGTTAACATTATTATAGCATTTGTTTTTTCTCGACGTTTTGTTGTAATAGTTTGGTTTATCGTGCTCTTCAAATTCGTCACTTATATTCTTATCATTATAAAGATTAAGTTTAGTTTGTAGTTCTATAATATGATATCGCAATTTTTCATTTTCTTCAGTGAGTTTTGCGTGTTCAACATGAATTTTCTTTATTTTCTTTGATAACTTTTTTAACTTTTTGCCGTATTTTTTTGTCCCTTGAGTGATTTTACTAAATGCAACACCTTTCTTTGTAGGTTTATTTGATTGTGTGTATTTTTTCTGGCTAATCTTCTTGTTGTTATCCTTTTCTTCGTTTAACCATTGCTGTAGTTGCTGTATTTGTAAATTTAATTTTTCTATTTCTTCTTGCTGGCTATCTTGCTTTAGTAATTCTAGATTGTCGGTTCTCGATGTCCACTTGTGTGGGGTGCAATCCCCCCCAAATGACAGGCGCTGCCGCTTTCTCTTTCTGCTAAGAAGTGGAGAATTTTGGACGTTACCACACTCGACTTTTTTATACAATTCATTGAGTTTCATGCATTTCGCTAAATCTTCTTTAATCTCTCTATTTTCTAAAATTAGGTTATCTATTTCATTGTTAGCAGACGCAAGACGTATTTCTAAATCCGATATCATTTGTTTCTGTGATAAAAGTTCGCTTTGGTCAAGATTTATGTCTGGCAGACTAATTCTTGTCGACTCAAACACAGAGGAGTCCGTAAGATTGCCTAGCGAACTAGCTCTTTGACGAGGTCGATATCTGAGGGTTACATTATCAGTTTCCATTAGCTCCATTGTTATAAAGTCAACAATATTGTTAAAAAGCTTCCAAATGATATTTTCATGTAATAAAAAGAAGCAAAAATGATTGTTAACTTTAACAGATTCGATCCCGGTGTCTTAAGGATGGCGCTGAATCCACTGCGCTTGACCGCTTGGCCACCGTGTCTCTTAGATAAGTGGCGAAATTTGTCGACTATAAAAGCAACTTATAGAAGTCGTAATGTGAATGAGAGTCCAAAGGTCACATATTTTTAAATTCAACCGAGTGAAAACAACGGTTGTGTTTCCAGTTTTTTGTGAATATCACTGAGTCACTATTGATATTATTGCACTTTAACTTCACTTTTATAAGATAATAAAGATGAAATGTGTCCGTTATTTATTTTATGCAGTTGTTTTGTCTTTTTGAAGGTAGATAGTCAGATCACAAAATGAATAATGCTGTTATTAGTCTTTTATTCGTTGTAATTCATTATGATAACAATCACACTATTAAATTGGAACACTGTCGATACAATTACACTGTTTTTAAATTACTTCGCGCACTTATTTAATTTTTAAAAGATTTTCATAGGCGGAGCTAGTGTCGCCTCTCGCAGCGCCCTCTGGCGAAAAAAAAAAAAACCTATGTACCTATAGGTAGTACAATAATTATCATCATATACCTATATGCCCTATAGGCAAACAGATTGGTGCCATGTGTATGTGTAGCCAGAGATTTTTCACCCTTGCCCCCTCCCACCCCCGCAGGCTACGCCTTTGGTAGAGTACGTACATGTACCTGGGGAGCGTTTTTAGGGTTCCGTACCCAAAGGGAAAAACGGGACCCTATTACTAAGACTTCGATGTCCGTCTGTCCGTCTGTCACCGGGCTGTATCTCATGAACCATGATAGCTAGGCAGCTGAAATTTTCACAGATGATGTATTTCTGTTGCCGCTATAACAACAAATACCAAAAATAAAATAAAATAGATATTTAAGGGGGGCTCCGATACAACAAACCTGATTTTTTAGACGTTTTTCGCTCTATATTAATAATAGTAACAGGTAGATGCTTGAAATTTTCACAGAATATTTAGTTGTTACTATTTAGTTGTACTTCAATAATAAATAATAAAATTAAAATAAAATAAATATTTAAGGGTGGGCTCCCAACAGTACGGAACCCTCCGTGCGCGAGTCTGACTCGTACTTGGCCGATTATTTTATTTGAACTTCGTACGGTTTGGTCGTATATTGAACTTGTATGAAGCACTCGCAACTTCCATAGACAACAGAGATTCTCCATACAATCTGTCAAAGTTACATATACGCAAGGAAGTTTAATACGATTAAACTTCCTTGCTTTCCCAGGCGTTCCAAGTTTAAATAACGGTTCCCAGAAGCCTTATTTTCCAACTTCTAACGCCTCGAAACGTACCTACGTATACGGAACTTTGACAGATTGTATGAAAACACTCTATTATAAATGTATATGGAAGTTTCGAATGCTCCATACAAGTTCCGTATACGACCAAACCGTGCGAAGTTCAAAAATCCGGCCCCTGTACTGGCGTTTCTGATAGTTTACTGTCGAACATAGGTCTACCAATGATGGGTATATAACTGGGCCATATCCAACTCGCTGGCCCAGTGCGGGTTAGTGGATTCACATAAGATACCATCGAATCGAATTTCTCCTACGGATGTACGCAGAGTCACTCCATATCAGAATAACTATCAGGAAATGTTTTATCTTATTTTTTTATTTTTACCTTTTCAGAAACTAACAGCTTTTATATAAGAACTTATAAACTTAAACAGATTACCTAACATGTAATTACAAGTTTCTACTGATAGAAATGACATAGTCTTTTACAGATTGTTTGTATAAGATGTTGTCTTTCACCGAAAAGCCAGTGGTGTGAAAATCTGTAGTTCCAAGGAACTCATTGTTACTTAGTAGGACCGGGATTTGAATCCACGACCGCATGATTATTTTTCGCCAAAAATGGCACAACTGACTTCAATCGTGGTAATCTAAGTATTTATATACAAAATTAGAACATTTCTCTAGAATTCCATTTTTAGATTATTGTTGATTTTTCAACCGATTTCGATAACATGTTAACGGAACACCCTGAAATATGGCCTACAAAATAAAATTAATCGGCCAAGTGCGAGTCGGACTCGCGCACAAAGGGTTCCGTACCGTATGGAAGCCCCCTCAATATATTTTAGTTAAGTTTTTTATTTATGAAGGTATTATAAAACTTAATGTTCTGTGAATATTTCAACCATTTTCCTATTGCCGTAAATAATATCGAGCAAAATAATCACCCCTTTAAATATATATTTTAATGTTATTATTTATTTTTAAAGTGAATATTAAATTAAATATTCTGTGATATTCAAGCGTCTACCTGTAACCGTTTTTAATATCGAGCGAAAAACGTCCAAAAATTCAGGTTTGTTGTATGGGATTGTATTTGTTGTTGTAGCGGCAACAGAAATACGTCATCCATCTGTGAACATTTCAACGTTCTAGCTATCACCGTTCATGAGATGCAGCCTGGTAACAGACAGACGGACAGATGGACAGACGGCGGTGGAGTCTTAGTAATAGAGTCCCGTTTTTACCCTTTGGGTACGGAACCCTAAAAAGAATCATCAAAATCAATTCATAATGGGGCGCAGTAATCGTGTAAAATACAAACAAATAGGTCTGTAATTACTTTTCGCAAAAAAACTTTTTTTTTTTAAATGGCATAGCTCGATCGAAGTATACTTATTTTATATATATTTTATATTATTGTGGAATTTTCTAAAACGGCTCAGCCGATTGCGATAAAATTTAAATAGGAGTACCCTTACGAGCTAAAAAAGATTTTTCTAAATCGGTTCGTAATATCGATGAACACACACAAAAAAATACATATATAGACGAACATAGAACCTCCTCCTTTTTGGAACTTGGTTAAAAACAACATGATTAATACTGTTGAATTGAGATCCTCCTTTTTGAAGTCGGTTAAAAAGGACATTTATTGCAGTAGCAGATTTACTTTTGCCGTCAGTAGGCGAGTGAAATGGCAGCCTAGTGGGCAGGGCACATAGCACGGAGGACTGATGTATGTTGGGGACGGGTAGTTCTCAAGTGGAGACCACGTAACAGCAAGCGTAGCGTAGGACGTTCACCCACAAGGTGGATGATCTCATCAAGACCGCAGGATCGCGCTGGATGCAAGGCGCTACCAACCGGTCTTATTGGATCTATTGGAGAGGCCTGTGTCTAGCAGTCTGGACGCCTTATGGATGAAACGACGAACACGGAACATCCATACATCCAAATGATCCATCTTACATTCAAAGTCTGGAAGAAATCGCTTTTAGCGATAAGACGGGCTTTTGTGCCTTATCTGTTGTTTCTTCTGTTATGTTTTCCTATGACTAGGTGTCAATAAAGTTTTGTTGTATTGTATTAACAAGGATAAGGAATAAAGAAAATATAAAGGATGTAATAGGATATGGATGTATAGAATACATGGGCGTATATGAGGGGGGGGTCCGAGGGGTCCGGACCCCCCCCTTGGTCTATGCATTTTCAAATATTTTTATGAGTGTATCCAAGTAAAATAACGAATAGCAAATATCATCTCAGCAAATGTGACAAAAATTGGAGAATGAATCCTTCCCAGGCAGATACATCTCCTTTGTTCCATTCTACCCTAAAGTTTTTACCCATAGTCTTTTGTTTTCATCGGGTCGACGGTCAACACAACTGCACACACGTGCAACAGATTTAATGCAAAAAAGAACTTTTAAAATTTGAAGTGACAAAAGAAACCCATGGCCAAGATTTTGAATTTTACGACTAATTTTTGCCCGCGGTTTCACTCGCGTGATTTTTTGCTTTTTGTACCGCCATAGAACATTTTATTTTTTTTCTTATTATAATGAGCCTACAACAATCTGATCTTTAGAGTAGGTATGCATAAAAATCAAAAATTAAATAAAAAAGAAAAAGATCCTTCTCTCCGTTGCGTTGTTGGGTGATAAATTAACAAACAAACATACTGTCGGAGTTATGATATTAGTAAAGATTCCTAACAATTTCGTCATAAACAAAAAAATGTGTTTTCGAGAATCGGTCGTTAGGAAGTGTATTAGAACCAAAGATGGCTTCAAAAAGGGAAACACCGTTTAAACCGTCTAGTCTTTGTTTAAAACTCACATTGATTCACAAACCTCAGAAGTATTTTATTGGTCCAGCGTTTATGTAATTGAGTTAGAGCATGTGATAAAATTTAAAAAATTACCTATGTGTTATAATAAACAAGAAATAGAAATTGTTTACGAAACATTAGATAGATAGATAGATAAACTCTTTATTGATTCACACACACATAAAACAGAAAAATAGAGAAAATTAGATGCCACAATATGTGAAGGAACCGGCGGCCTTATCACTGAAAGTGATTTCTTCCAGGCAACCTTAACTAACTAACAAATAATGATGAACTCCTTGAGTAAGTACTACAGCAATAGTGACTGTCTCATTGGTAATTAAGTTAGGCCAAATAATTGTTTTAAGTTCTTAATTGAAATTAATAGCCTCTCAGTCGCGCTTTTGTACTTTTGCGGTATAACACAAACATAAAGCTAAAGGTATTTAGAGATGCAACATAGCAAAAATGTAACCAAGTACCTAGAGTTCATTTCCTAAGAAGTCCTATGGAAATTAATGGAACTAATATTTACAGACAAGGCAGGCGACTGTGGTGCCTCATCTGCGGGGCTTCTTCAGTGAATTCGATTCTAATAAGATTCTAATCAGTTCGCCGAGGTCGGAACTTAGGTGCTTACTCCCTCACACCTATTATAATTAGTGCAGCAACTAAAGTTATATGTAAGGGAGGCATAAATAAACTGTTTCATTTTCTCATAACTACGTTTCTACTTTAATTTTCTTTAAAAAACCTCACTGCTCTTTTTTAGACAGTCGGATAAAAAATTTGGACCCCCCCCCTTGCAAGAGCTATATATACGTCCGTGATAGAATATATAAAGGATGTAACAAGGATTGCAATTTAAAAAAATAACATTTTAACGTTTAAAAAACAATAGAAAAACAAGCTTCGAGAGTATCCAGAGAGCCTTCACTAGATCTTTGGCTTTTTCATGTCCAGGTATCTCGCATAGAAGTCCATACTCAAACCGCTTGTCCTTCTTCAAAATAAATAATTTGCGCAACAGAAGAAAAATCAGAGACCTTGCATTTCTATATAAACTGATTCATAATGTAACCGACTCTCCCACAATCTTAAAAGACATCTCCCTTAATACTCCTGGCCATTACCCACGTCGTAGAATTTCTAAAATTCTTAATGTTGCTCATGCGAAGACAAACTTAGCTTATAACTCCCCATTACCAAGAATGTGTCGTACCTACAATGACTTTAATGGTTCCGTGAGTGATCTTGACATCTTTCACGATTCTTTAAATGTGTTTAAGAACAAATTGTTTAATTATTTGAGTAAACACAACACTAACGGATAGTGTTCTGTTATTTTCTATTTTCTATTGTAACCAAAATAATGTTGTTTATCTGTTTAAGTATCAAACTTAAAACATCTCCTCATTTTGTTATTTCAAATTTTTATCACTGTGACAATACTTTACATCATTGTTCTACCTATTCTTAAAGAATGCTGTAAACACCTATAAGGGGTATATATATCAGAACTATACTGTTTTTTGTGAAAGTGTTAATTCTAGATAATATTTAATGTATATACTGTTGGTGTTTCTTATGTGAATAAATAAAATAAATAAGCTTCACGTGGCCTTTCTCACAAGTGCAAAAACGACTATGATACGATATTCCTTCATGGAATGCCAGTGCCATCTTTCGGCTTCATTATTAGACCTTGAAACCTAATCGTGGTCAAAGTTCATTACAAGACTTTTCTAAGAAATCCAAAACAGCTATGATTCGATTTTCCATCATGAAGTTCCAGTTCATATCTTCTGGCTCCATCATCAGATCAGTTCGACAGTACCATATTATTGTATTGTCATCAGAACTACATACAGCTGCCAATTTTCATTACGCTACGACCCTTGGGAGATGGTTAAATTATTTACCTTAGATTCCATTAGTTCCATTACATAGTTACATACACGTCGACCTAATAAAAATGTTAAGGTATAGGTAACGTGGGCGCAGTGTAATCAAGTGATAATTAATTCTGATTTTCTGCACTGATTCTGTTACTGCCCACATTTTTGCAGTTAAAGGATTCCGATTCCGAAGTTGATTCCGATGTCCGCTGCAGGCTGCTGTGTTGCCGCTGCATTGCTGCCATGCTGCTGCTGCTTAGCTCGGAATATAATCTCATACAATCTCATAGTAAATGTATGGGGACCAGTAGTGCAGCGGCAGCACTGCTGCCTGCTGCTGCTGCCTGCAGCGGAGTTCGGAATCATACCTTTAATCATCAATGGACACAGCTATACCGGGTTTTTTCGTTACTCTAGGCTACGAGTATCTATATCTTTATATTCTATTTGTCAAGAAATAATGAATAATACCTACCTAGTTCTCCGAAACGACCTCGCATCTGTGAATCTACATCAGCTATATCTCGACTCTCTCTTGACCGATTTCGTTCATACTCGCAAATCTTTTTTTTAGTAGGTACTTATTAACGACTAGCTGCGTCCCGAGATAAAAAGTAGCCTATATGTTAATCCAAGGTCTAAGCTATACCTTCATACCGAATTTCATCCAAATCGGTTCAGCCGTTTGTGCGTGAAAGAGTAACAAACATCCATCCATCCATACTTACAAACTTTTGCGTTTATAACATTAGTAGGATTTATACTGAAAGATTTTGCCAAATATGGTATTTAAAATTTAAAATTGTTTTATATGAATAAATTCTCCAGCAAACCCCCTATTTGAGGCAATAAAAATGGCTAAAGACAAAATTAAAAAAAAAAAGGAATTACTAACCGAGTTTCTTTAAGATTCGCTGAAAAATGCCACCTCTAGAGGAGAATCGACATCCGGAAGGATTAAAAAAAAATTACCAATCTCGAAATGGAGACGCTATGTTCAACGATCAATTTTATTTATTAGCAGTTGAGAAATAGTAGGTACATAAAGCTCATAGCGTAGTTAGACTAGGTGTTCGTGAGCGATTATCAAAGTTAAGCATGAACGTTGATGATCACGATCAGTCTCCGGATGGGTGACTGAGCGCTACCGTTACTCGGATGACACGTTTAATTGTAGGTCTCGCTTGTTTTAACCTTTTAGCCATGTCAGAAGGTTTCAGGTGGCTAAAAAACTCGCACACCAGCGTTAGCCACCCGGCCTGTACGAACTTAGTTAAAAATGGGTGGCTCAGTGGTTAGTGACCCTGACTTCTGCGTCAAAGAGGCGTGGGTTCGATCCCCACATAGGGCAAACATTTTACTATGGAAATTTACGTGGTTTTCACACATTTTAAACGATATTAAACGGGACTCACTCACGTGTTCGTATAGTCATAACACGACTATAGTTTCGATCGCGTTCGGCGACCTTTCTCAAGTTGGCGAGTGCTAACACGCGGAGCCATCTCGCAATGCATTGCGAGACGGCTCCGCGTGTGTCCCGTTTAATATCGTTTAAAAAGGGCAAACATTTGTGTGATGAACATAGGTGTTTGCTCTGTCTGTGTCTGGATATGTTATTTAGGTACCTATCCATATAAGTGTGTATTTAAAATATATGTATATGTAGTATATCAGTCTCTGGCAGCCATATCACAAGCTTTGCTTAGTTTGGGGTCAGAGACCGTGTGTAAGATTTCCCCTAATATTTATTTATTTATTTCAATTTGATTCTAATTTTCTACACTGGTTCTGTTACCGCACACTTCAGAGAGTGTGCCCAGGAGTTGCACTATCTGGGGCCTAACTATGTAAGCGCTCTGACGTTCGGGTTCGCTTTTTCTCCTGCTCGCGCTAGTTACTCACGCCACGAGAGCGACCTGCGCCCAGCGCCCAGCGCCCAGCGCTCTGGTCCCACCTACCCCTTCATCTATCGTACGGCTAGACAGACGCGACCATGCACAGCGCCACCCTTTTATGGTGGACATTCCGCGCAATAGAACTAAGTGTTTCGAATCCACAAACCTCATACGAACAGCCAGAATGTGGAACGCTTTGCCTGAGTCTGTCTTCCCGCTAAAGTAGGTACCTATAACGTGACGTGGGTGTCTTCAAATCCCAAGTAAATAGGTATCTTCTAGGTAAGCGTGCTACGCCCTAGACCGCAGTTGTATGAAGTCAAACGCAAAACTATATGAAAAAAAATACCACCTAGCTCTTATAAGATCATGGTACTGCTTTACCGTGTTTTCTCGTAACTAGGCCTCAAGGCCAAGATGATCACTTAGATAATCTACGTCACACTAGGTAGCAACATAGTGGTACGTTGCTACTCTGGTTGACACTAAAATGTCAACTTTCTTTTTTCATAAATTCAACATCATGACGGCCATCGGAAGTCCACTGCTGGACATAGGCCTTATTATTAAGACCTCAGGATCAAGCTGGATGCAAGCTTGTAATGATAATTTAATTTTAATGTTGTGATGATGTTTTGTTTTTATTTTGTAATGACAATTAATTTTTAATTTTGTAAAGATAATTTAGCAATGAGCCTTCCCAATGTAATTAATAATTTGCCATACCCTTAAAGGGTCATATGTATTTGACATTAGTAAAACATATCATCTAAGAACCGTATGTAAAAATTACATATGTTGCAATAAATAATAATAAAAAAAAATTAAATATTTATTAAAGCCCAAATTAGCATGTAAGTTAATTTTATAATCAGGTACATATTTTGTTATCACTAGATTGCAAATCTTTTCTTTCGATGACTTTGGATAACTTTCATAATTATTTTGTACTAAAGTGAACTTTATTAAACTATACCTATTGAATCATAAATAATTGAATTGAATTGAAATGAAGCTAGTTTCGCAGGAGACCTAAATCAGAAAGGTATCGGAGGACCAGAGGGATTAGTACAGGTTTACCTACTCGTGAATTGAAACTACAGTAGATAGTGTCCGCATGTATATATACATTTTAGTACAGGGCGAAAACGAAGAACTAACAAAAATGTATAGAGGCACACGCTAACGCGCATATTTGCATGTTGCCTAAACTATGCAAAACCTGAGCCCTTGGTTTTGCGTAGTTACGTGTGGCTCCCTTTATTGTGATTAGTTCTTCCTCGTTTTCGCAAGGGGCGCTGTACAAAAATGTATGAATAAGACAAAAGGACAGTAAAAGGTTGAATGTAAAGGTTAAAAGAATTCGGACCGCTGGCTGTGAACAGATGACAAATCATGTGTCAAATGTCAATGTCAAAATTCAAGTAAAACAAAAAAGAATCAAAACATTGGTTTCAATTTCAATAATCCTTTTTCCGACTAAATTGAAGCTGTAGCCTGTATGCAATATTAATAAATCACCGTGATACATTAAATCTATAAGTGTATTTTAAAAAACACAAGTGTAAGTAATAATCTACATTACAATTCGAATTTAAGCACCATTCTTACAAATAGTTTGCTCCAATTTTGCTCAGTGAAAACTTTTGGATAATTTGCTACTAAAACACATAATTATCACTATTAGATGGCTTTCAGTGATATCTAATACATATGTTCAATTTCTCATAACATTATAGACTGCTATGTGCGTAGGTATTTTTATACCGCATCGGCCGAAACATAACCTCAAATTTTGTGTACCACACGCTATAACCTAGAAGAAATTCACTCATATTATAAGTTTCTGTAACATTGCCAATTTTTATACTTATTAGGGACTAGGTTAATTTTTTTTTAATTATTCTTAAAACCTAAAACCTGGCAGAGTCATAGAATTCTGGACTTCGAACAAATAAAGTTAATCAACTACATATTTCTCTTTGTAATACCTATATAAGTTTATTTCTTGTTTTCAGTATGGAAAAGAAACGCAAATCATTTACAGCAGGCGTGAAGCGCAAATGCAAGACATCACTACATGGTGCAGTTTCCGAGTCCAAAAACCTAAAACTGGATGTAATTGATGTACCACCCATAAAATTGGACGACCTAACTAAAACCACAACCAAATTCACCACAAACATCATTCAAAATATACCAGGAATAAATAAACAGGAAGAGATTCCATCACCTACTAAGAGTATCAAAAAACCAAGTGTGAATATTGAAAACAATGAAACTGTTGATTTGGAGGATAAAAAAAAGAAAAAGAAGAAACACTCTGAAGTTTTGAAGGCTACATCAGCTTCAGTTACAAAGCCCATAAAGAAAAAAAAAGAAAAAGAATTGATGGCAGAAGTAAAGACTTTGAAAGCAGAATTAGGTAGGTACATCTGTGTACTGTACTGTACCAGCCTTTTTAATAGTCCACTGCAGAATGTAGGCCTACCCACGAAGGGTGATTGTGCCATATCCTGCATGCTGCCCCAGTTCGAGTTGGTGGATTTACATAAGCCATAATTTTTTTCTATGAAATTTTTTTTTTAACGCAAATAATCCGCTTTTGACCTCCAACTCGCCTAAAGGTAAGCGACGTTGTGGTCGAAGATGAAGCATGCAGACCTAGAAGATACCTATTCACTCTGACCTTGAAAAGCTTTAGATTATATCTCTTAGGAAACAGGAAAGCGGGATGACTGTTCCATTCCCTGGCAGTACGAATTAGAAATGTTGAGTCAAACTTCTTTGTACATATCGAAGGAAAATCGACAGTGTAGGGGTGGTAATGTGGCGGCCTCCTACTTGTCCTGTAGTAAAAAGGGGATGGTAGGATAAGGTTGTGCAGCTCAGATGCACACTCTCCGAAATTAATCCTATAAAAAATGGACAGACTCTCAACCCTACGGCAGGTAACCCTACATATGCAGGTTTCCTCACATCTGTGTATACTAATATTATTCATAAACAAACAATGTTTCCCAGCTTTTTAGTATCAATCCTACTAATAATATTAACGTGAAAGTTTGTAAGGATGGATGGATGGACGGATGTATGGTTGTTTGTTACTCTTTCATGCAAAAACTACTGAACGAATTGAGATGAAACTTTGCGCATATAGCTTATACATCAGAATAACACATAGGCTATAAATTATAATGATATTGCATAAATTTTCCATATTATAACAATAAGTGTTAAGTAAGTAGGAAAAATTCTGCCATCTGTGAGATATTGTAGCGTGCACTCCAAGAAATGTCAAAAAACATACAGGTTGCCTCATGATGTATTCCTTTACCAAAAAGCCAGTGGTGTGTATACATATGCAGACTTCATAATTTAAAAAGTGTGGTGGATTCTTCATTTAAGAATGTCATAGTTTTCTCATAGTATATACAGCATTATCTATGTATGTATTAGTTGTACATAATATTTATTGTGCTTTACTAAATTACATATATCATTTCAGGCATACCAGACACATTAAACGATGATAATGGAGAAAAATCTCAAAAGTCGGGGGCAAAGAGTCCTGTCAAGGCTTCCATAGTCAAACTAGGCAGTGTGGACTCATCCAATGATGACAAGTACCCCATATTGAAGGACAAGGAGCTTATTGATAGGTTTTTAAAAGTGCCCTTGACTAATAATCAAAAAGGTAAGTGTATTTTGGAAATTTGCTTTGGACAGTGCTAATGCTAAATCTTTACTTTTTTTAAACAGTTCTTTGAAAGGAAACTACTTATTGAAAAATTATGAAAATATTTTATCTATAGTGCTCCTACACTATGTTTATCTCAAAGAGCTTTTCTTGTGAATTTCTGAGTCTTGTCAGTTGGATATTGATAAACACTAATTAATTTAGTGTGAGTGTCAGCTTGTGGGTTAGATTAATTAATAGAGCACCAGAATGGAAACACAAACTTTGAGTTATGCAAGTTCTAATACTCCAGTCCTGGCATATTTTTGAATTGTTTGTCTTAAAAAAAACTCTGTAAAGTTTATAGACATTATAAAACAAAAAAACTACTGAGCAAAAAGACATCACGGAAAATTAATAGTATAGGATAATTATAGGCTGCTAAAGCCACCGAAACTATAGTAGTAAAAATATAGAGCAAGTATCACTTGTTTCCGTATTCAGTTTGTTCAACATTATTAAAATAAATCAATGGGCTAAATCAAAAAATGGGCTAGCTCAACTGGAAGCTGCACTATAAATGTCAAAAAGAACAGAACTCATCTGCTTGTA
This sequence comes from Hypomecis atomaria, assembly GCA_964007245.1. Classification (NCBI taxonomy): domain Eukaryota; kingdom Metazoa; phylum Arthropoda; class Insecta; order Lepidoptera; family Geometridae; genus Hypomecis; species Hypomecis atomaria. The sequence continues at coordinate 6,222,189 of OZ023308.1, read as the reverse complement.
GCCTTTTAGACTGATTCCAAGATCACAACCCAAATAAAAAAAACTTCTTTAACATCAGCATGGCTTTGGCTTCAATGGCTATCACAAAAAACCCATTTTAGTTTAATCATATTTGGACTATCTCAAAATTCTAGGGCGCATTCGTCAAACGATCAAACTGTCCCTGCAAGGTTCAACTACCAAAATGTTCCCAGAAATTATTAACGGCAAAATACAAGCTTTGCTCTCGAGCGCTACTGACCTCACTGATTCGGAACTAAGGAGAATACGCATATTGTACAACATGCTGAAAACTTCTTTGGAAACTCCGGAGGAACTAGTACCAGATGAGACCACTCCGCTAAAGAAGAAAAAGAATAAGAAAAAGAAGAAAGAAAATAAGAAAGATGAAGAAGATGGTAAGAAAGACAGATACAGGTTTACAAAATTTTACAGAAGTACTTTTTTATTATTATTTCGTATAGGTTTACGTTTGACTACACACTGCCTGATGTTAAGTTGAAATGAGGAGTGTAGCACGCTTACCTAGAAGATACCTATTTACTCGGTATTTGAAGACCACATTGTACTTTAGCGGGAAGACAGACTCAGGCAAAGTGTTCCACATTCTGGCAGTTCGTATGAGGAATGAGGACTCGAAACGCTTGGTTCTATGGTTCTAACCCGCGGAATGTCCACTAAAAAAGAGTTGCGTAAAGGCTAGACGCTATTTGTTTCGCTCCGTATCTTATTTTTCAAAGTAATTAGAAATGTCAGAGCAGAAAGTATCGACAGTTTGGTGCAACACACTGTTTTAGTTAACTCATAACTAAAACAGTGCAAAATGTGTAGAATGAAGTAATATTAAACATTTAAATTGTACATTTTACAATTGATTTTGCCTTACTAGCTTTTGCCCGCGGCTTCGCCCACGTTTACTTTCCAAATGTGACAACAACGAAAAAGTCAATATATCCTAATATGTATACTCAAAAATAAAGTGGCTTTCTATAGGCTAAATATTCTTGATCGAAGGCGGAATCAAAGCTTGGCCGCTGTGAAAACGAGGCAAGTGCGCAGTAGCAATACCGGGTTATTCCTAATCAATTAGCTTCGTTTTAGGGGCTTATTCTGTACATCAAAACTAACAACATTTGTTCTGCGATTTTTGTCAAAACTCAAAAGCAGCTGTTCCATACATTTTGTCGCGGGTGAACGATATTTTCTATGGAACAACATTTTATTTTATAGTTTTGACAAAAGTCGCAGAACAAACGTTGTTAGTTTTGATGTACTGAATAAGAACCTAAAAGGATGCTAATTGATTAGGAATAACCCTGTATTATTTATATGTTTGCGGCGCAAGAGACCAGCGGGGCAATTCTGTTAGCCGATATCTTTACAGAAGTGATACGTTCTTGAACCTCTTCCGACAGCTCAAAACTGTCAGAAAAACGAGACAAGTTCAAGAACGTGTCACCTTAGATCGGTTGACAGAATTGCCCCGCTGTGCGCACCTTATAGCAAATTTAATTTTAATTCGGCCTACAAAATAATTTTTAATTTTACATAGGGCAAGTGCCTTTATTACCTACCACTAAATACAAGACTTACATAATCTAAAACAACTTGAACTACTACTACGTCATTTTCAAAATTGGTTGAGTGCAATTTGATATTGTGATAATTTGTACTTTTCAAACCACTCGCTTTTCAATGATGGAAAACATCGTGAGGCAACTTATATACATAATAAGCCCGATTACAGAGGCGCCAGCGTAATTATATTAGCTAAATAGCATAGTTCTGTTTCTTTTTCACTTTAGGCATTCGGTAGAGAGAACGCTTTTTACGTTGCTATTTAATTTACGCTGGCGCCTCTGTAATCGGGCTTAATTTGTCCATAGAAGAAATTCGATGGCGTATCTCAATCCATCAACCCGCACTGGGCCAGCGTGGTGGATATGGCCCAATCACCCTTCTTTCATACACCTAGATCCTGCAGTAAATAATCCACTATTCAAAAAAGCTGATACAGTACAGTACAAATTGATATTTTAGTGTTTAAAATGAAATTATAAAAATTGTAGATAAAGAAGATGGCAAGACGGATACAGAAGGAAATAAAAAGGAGCAGAATAAAGTGAAGGGGCCGAAGAGATACGTGGTGTTTATTGGGAACCTGCCTTTGAATATTTCTAAAGAGATGGTAAGTTAAAATAAAATAAAAATTAAGTAAAGTAAACATTTTTAAGCGACAAAATGAATTGAAGAAGGTTCTCAAGTCAACGTTTATATAAAAAAAATTTATGTACGATCGCGCTCAACTTTTTAACGCGCTTTTATTAGGTCGACGTGTAATCTATGTAATGGAATCTAAGGTAACTAATTTAACCATCTTCCAAGGGTCATAGCGTAATGAAAATTGGCAGCTGTATGTAGTTCTGATGACAATACAATAATATGGTACGATCGAACTGATCTGATGGTGGAGCCGGAAGATATGAACTGGAACTTCATGGTTGCCTGGAAGAAATCGCCATGGGTGATAAGGCCGCCAATTTATAATCATGTTTAGTCCTTAGTGTGTACATATTGTTTAATTATTGTTTGTGGTTATGAATAAAGAGTTTTGTCTGTCTGTCTGTCTGTCTGATGGAAAATCGAATCATAGCTGTTTTGGATTTCTTAGAAAAGTCTTGTAATGAACTTTGACCACGATTAGGTTTCAAGGTCTGATGATGAAGCCGGAAGATAGGCACTGGCATTCCATGATGGAATATCGTATCATAGTCGCGTTTGCACTTGTGAGAAAGGACACGTAAAGCGTGTTTTCCTAGGGTTTTTTAAACGTTAAAATGTTATTACAGAATAGTTTATGATATTTTTTGTTAGTTGTACTCGTATAACCAGAAGTTGGCCCCGTATTGAAATTGGTTTGTCTGTTTGTGAAAAGTCAACAATAATCTAGAAATGGATACATCGATTCTGGCGAACTATTTGAATTTGAAGACGTCGATTGCAACGGTTGAAGTTGTTTGTACCATTTTTAACGAAAAGTAATTACCGTCTTACCACATAAGTTTTACGCACGCTTTAGATAATGTTTAACGGTACAAATTGCACGGTTAAACAGTGAGATTATTGTTTAATGTTGTTGTCAGATAATGGAGCATTTCCGCGAGTTCAACGAGCACGTAGTGGACATCCGGCTGCCGAAGGCGGTGCCCGAGAAAAAGAGCGCCATCGCTTTTGTAGAGCTCGGGAATGAACCCAGCTACGAGGTAACACACAGATAAATCACATCGTAACGTAATTGTAACAATCGCAAAGCGTAATAATCTGCCAAGTACGAGTCGGACTCGCGCACGAAGGGTTCCGTACTGTATGGAAGCCCCCCTTAAATATTTATTTTCTTTTAATTGTTCTTCACATATTTATTTTTAGTCTTAAATTTAAGTTTTTTGTTGGTGTAAACTAAACGATGAAAAAAAAAAAAAAAAAAAAAAAAAAAAAATCTCTCTCGACTTTTCTTTCTTGCTTGTAATACGTAATTTTTATCAGCCAAAAATAAATCCGTGATTATAACAATTATTTCCTTTTATTTTTGGCCTATAACCATCAGGTTATGGGCCCAGTTACTGAATTAACTAATTTGCCGCTTATATTTTCATAATTGTTGGGCGGGATCGCCATCAACTCTGCGTCTCCGTCATCGTGTCAGCAACATTCAGCGGCGACAACGACTCCGTCACATTACGTATAACACAGAATACAGTATCTTCATCGTATCAATGGAGGCAAGTTCACGCACCAGTGGATTAGTCCCTGTGGAGAAACTTAAGGGAATAGCAGACTTTCATGCTTGGAAGTTTGCTATGAAGATGGTGCTTATTCACGAAGATTTGTACGAACACATAGAAAAAGAAAGCAAAGTCGACGACAAAAACAACCTGAAAGCCTTGGCAAAGATATGCCTATCTATACATCCTTGCGTTTACAGTCACGTCAGAAATGCAAAGACGGCGTATGAGGCATGGAAAAATCTATGCATTGCTTTCGAAGATAGAGGGTTATGCCGACGATTGAGCTTGTTAAGAAGTTTATTCGGTGTCAAGTTGTGTGATATGAGCATGAATATGGATGCATACTTGGCACGAATCACAGAAATCAATCAACAATTAAGTGATATTGATTCTGGCTTAGAAGATGATTTTGTAGCTGTCATTATGTTAAGTGGATTACCAACAGATTATGATCCGTTGATCATGACATTAGAAAACAATAATACCACTCTTTCAAGCGAAATAGTAAAAAGCAAGCTACTTCAAGAAGGTCAGAGGCGGAGTGAGTCAATATCTGAATCAGTTACAGCTCTTGCAACTAGAAAGATCTTCAAGTGTTACAAATGCCAGAAGCCCGGCCACCTGATGAGAAATTGTCCCGATAACAAGAAGCCGCTAACCGAAGATAAAGCTTTACTCACAGCATTTTCTATCGACATGAACAGTGACACTTGGTTTATTGATTCAGCAGCAAGTAATCATATGTGTAACAACAGAAGAGTTTTCAGCGATATAGTTGATATTAATCCAATAGCAGTAAATGTTGCAAACGGGGAAAAACTTTCAGCGGTCGGCTTAGGCAATGTAAAAATTAATTTGAAAGACTGTGTAAAGACAATAAGTGGTGTGTACTTTGTTCCTAATTTAAAGGCTAACTTGCTATCTGTTAGTGCAATGACCAAAAAGGGATTTGAAGTGCATTTTAATGCAAAATACTGTAAAGTAATAGATGGTGATAAAGTGGCAGCTACTGGTCTATTAGTAAACAATGTGTATCAACTAAACACAGCAACTCCTATGACAAGCAATGTTGCATCATCGGAGGGTCCCATGCAATCTTATGTGCCTTCAGAGGTGCACAGTACTTCACAGATATCGACTCCAGCTGAGAATGTAGCTGCAGCAGAGGTAGGATGTGCCTCAAGTGTGAATGTGTCACAAGACACATGGCACCGAAGACTGGCTCATCTAAACTCAAGAAGCATGAATTTATTGAAAGAAGGTATGGTTACTGGTATTACTTATAACTATTTAGATTATAAAACTTGTGTACCTTGTGCTGAAGGGAAACAATCGAGGACTCCTTTCCCAAAACAGTCCCAAAATAGATCTACTGAGGTGCTGGGTGTGATACATAGTGATTTATGTGGGCCTATGTCTCAGGATTCTCTTGGTGGAAAAAAATATTATATAACCTTTATTGATGATTATACTCGAAAAACTTTTGTTTATTTTCTCACAGCTAAAAGTGAAGCATTTGAAAAATTTAAAATATTCAAAAATTTAGTAGAAAATCAAACTGGTAAAAGAATAAAAATTCTTCGCTCTGACAATGGTCGTGAATATGTAAATAATCAATTTCAGGATTATCTGGAGCAGAATGGCATTGTGCACCAAACAACAGTTCCGTATTCACCGGCTCAGAATGGTGTCAGCGAGAGAGCGAACAGAACAATCATGGAGAAAGCACGATGTATTCTCCAGGATGCAGGTCTGCACAAAGGATTCTGGGCAGAGGCAGTCCAGACAGCAGTTTACATCAAGAATAGATCTCCAACAAAGGCAATTATGGGCAGCACTCCTGAGGAGAAGTGGAGTGGGAAGAAGGTAGATATTGGTCACCTAAGAATCTTTGGTTGTGTGGCATATGCATTAAATTTTCATAGAAAGAAGTTAGATGCTAAAAGTAAACCTTACATATTCGTAGGATACTGTGAGGAAAGTAAAGGCTATAGACTCATTGATCCAGCTCGTCCAACTGTGTGTATGAAAGCAAGAGATGTAGTTTTCTTCGAAGATAAAACAATCTCTGATGGTTTATTGAAAAAAACTGAAAAGGCACAAGATGATAATATGTGTTTAATTAAACTGACAGGATCTGCCCTAAATAATAATTCTAATTGTGTGTCTCAAGAAGCGGGGCAATCAACGCCATTGTTAGAACTATCAGGTAATCCGGAGATTGTAGCTTTGCAAGATCAAACATTAACACGGGTTGGCTCAAATACCAGAAGGCGAGAGATGTATGTTCTTAATGACTCAACTGAGACTAAAAGTTCAACTAGTTCAGATGATGGCTCGGATGTAACATATGTTCCAGGAACATCCACACTGGCTGATCAAGATAGCAGCAATGTTGATTTCCTGAGCGCAAATGAAGACAATGAGTCCAGTCTAATGGCATTTATGTCCGGCAGCATTGGAGAAGAACCACTGACAGTAACCGAAGCGTTGAATAGCACAGATGGTGACTTATGGCGTGAAGCTATGCAAGATGAGTATGACTCTTTTAATAATAATAAATGTTGGACCCTGACTGATCCAGAGAAGGGCAAAAAACCTGTAAAATGCAAGTGGGTTTTTAAAAGGAAGAAGGGCCTTGAAGGACAAATATTACAATACAAAGCTCGTCTGGTTGCAAAAGGATTCACCCAGAAACTAGGGATAGATTATCAAGAAACCTTTGCTCCTGTAGTTCGTTATTCAACTATTAGGATTCTATTTGCTCTCGCTGCTGAATACAATCTAGACATAGACCAATTAGATGTAAAAACAGCGTTCTTAAATGGGGATCTCCTTGAAGAAGTATATATGGAACAACCAGAAGGTTTTATGATAAAGGGGCAGGAAGAAAAAGTTTACAAGCTTAATAAATCCATCTATGGTTTGAAACAAGCAGCAAAATGCTGGTATGACAAGATAAGTAGCATTCTCACAGAAAAGATGCATTTCCAGAAGTCAGCTGTGGAACCATGTGTTTATTACAGACACCAGCATGATGGACTCACTGTTTTAGCAATATATGTAGACGATATCTTACTAATATCATCGTCATTGGCAGATAAGACGAAGATAAAGGACCAGCTCAGACAAGAATTTGACATAAAAGATTTAGGTAATGTACATGAATTTCTAGGCATGAGGGTTTGCAGAGAAAATGAGAGAATCACAGTTGACCAGTCTGCATATATCAACAATGTATTAAGCAGATTTCGAATGGAAAATTGTAATCCAGCCAGTACACCAATGGAGACAGGTTTGAAGCTTACAAGATCTGAAAATAAATCTGAAAACTGTGAGTATAGAAACCTTATTGGCTGTCTGATGTACATCTCTATGTGTTCACGCCCAGATATCTCATTTGCCGTTAGCTTTTTAAGCCAATTTAATGAGTATTATTCTGAAGTTCATTGGAAAGCTGCAAAACGAGTCCTGAGGTATTTAAAAGGTACTGTAAATAAGTATTTAATTTTTGAAAAATCTGGTTTAGATGTCTGTGGCTATGTTGATGCTGACTGGGCAAGCTGTGAAGTTGATCGGCGATCTTACACAGGGTACATATTTAAGATAGGTGCTTCAGTTGTTTCATGGGAGAGTCGCAAGCAGAGAACTGTCGCTCTTAGCAGTACTGAATCAGAATACATGGGACTCTCTGCTGGATGTAGAGAAGCATTGTTTATAAGAACTTTCCTAAATGAATGTTTGCGTATAGATTATGTTACTACTTTATTTAATGATAATCAATCAGCTCAAAAACTTTGCATGAATTCATTGTATCATGCTCGTACCAAGCATATTGATGTGAGACATCATTTTATCAGAGAGTTAATAACCAAGAATTTGGTGAAAGTAGTTTATCTGTCAACTGATAAAATGTTGGCTGACATTCTCACAAAGCCTTTGTCAAAAGAAAAATTTGATTTAATTGTGTCTCAAATAAGTTTAAAATGATACTGTATTTTTAGTAATTAGAGTATTTAAAGTTAAAACTACAATTAATAACTATATTTGTGTTATATTAGCCTATGTCAAAAAAAAAAAAAAAAAGGAAAATCAGATAAGTTTATACATTGTTTATTTTTGTTTACTAGAGTTTGTGTACATGTAACTAGGTACAACTTATAACTGTAATTATGTGTAATAACAACTATGTATATTTGGTAAGTTTGGTTTAAGGGCAGGTGTTGGCCTGTAACTATTTAAACTACATAATGAATATTTAAGTATTTTTTGGTAAGTTTAGTTTAAGGGCAGGTGTCGGTGTAAACTAAACGATGAAAAAAAAAAAAAAAAAAAAAAAAAAAATCTCTCTCGACTTTTCTTTCTTGCTTGTAATACGTAATTTTTATCAGCCAAAAATAAATCCGTGATTATAACAATTATTTCCTTTTATTTTTGGCCTATAACCATCATTTTTTTTACTAAATTTATATAAAAAAAAAAAACAAAATACTATAAAAAAACCTAAACCTAGAATGCCGCCGGCAGCGGGGCAGGGCCCAAGCTACCGGTGGTTGGGTCTACAGAGAGAGGAACCTCCTGACAATGCGCGCCGTGTCCAGGATTACTGCCTTCTGTATCTGACCCTTGACCCAACCGTCTAGCGAGAGCCTCTTAAGGTGGTGGTCGAGTCTCTTCGCTATTAAGCCGTTTACCGAAACGACTATCGGGACAATGATCGTCGAGTCCACATCCCACATGGCGGTAACCTCGTGAGCCAAGTCAAGGTACTTGCTGAGCTTGTCCTTCTCGGCCTTCACGAGGTTCTCGTCATGTGGGATGGTGACGTCGACGAGCACTGCCCGGCGCTGGGACCGGTCGACCACCACGATATCAGGCCTATTGGCGACAATAGTCCTGTCCGTGATGATAGAGCGGTCCCAGTAGAGCAACGCAAGACCATTCTCGAGAACTGGCGCCGCCGCCGGTGCGTACTTATAGTACGGCACCTCAGACTCAACAAGGCCGTATTGAAGAGCAAGTTGCTGATGGATGATCCTGGCCACTTGGTTATGCCTGTGCAAGTACTCGCCGTTGGCAAGATGAGAACAACCGGAAGTAATATGCCTGAGTGATTCTCCGGGACGGTGGCATGCCCGACAAATGTTGACCGTACCGTCCTTCAGGATATAATTCCGGTAGTTGTTCGTCAAGACAACTTCGTCCGCAATTACACAGGCAAAACCCTCGGCTTCCCCAAAGAGGTCGACGAAGCGTAGCCAGGCCACCGACGCCAGCAGGTCCACATCGGGTCCTTTTAGGGCCCGATAGAACCGCCCATGCAGCTCCTTGCTCTTCCATACCGCCTTGCGATCATCGATGCTGAGCACCGATGGCCTGCGCCAGTTCTCGTTCGCCAGGGAGAGCGGGGTGAGGCCTCTGTCAACCGCCACCACATCACAATGCATCCCACGTCTGCTGTTTCGGAAATAATCCCGGAGACTGTACACTTCGCGGTTGTGGAGGTCCTTGGGATTTAAAAAGCCTCGGCCACCACACTTCCGCGGAATGTAAGTACAGTCTCATGATTGACAGTGTAACATGCGATGCAACGTGAGCAGTCGACGGATCCTCCTATCCAGGGCGTCCAGCTCAGTCTGAGTCCACCTCAGTATGCCAAAGGAGTACATCAGCAGCGGCATCACCCAACCGTTGAAGGCGCGCACCTTGTTGCCGCCGGACAAAAGACTATTAAGTACTTTTGTCAGGCGACAAAAGAATCGTTCCTTCACCGATTCCTTGATGTCCACTGCCGCTATACCCAACGACTCTGACATACCGAGGTACTTGTAGGTCTCGGCTTCGGAGAGAGACCTAATACTCATCGTCTCAGAAAGTTGTAGATTAATTATTTATTATTATTATTTATTTTTTGGTTTTCTTTATCAGAATACAGAATACAGAATTTTTATTTGCAACAAAAATAAGAGGTACAATACATAACGACAAAACAAATGATAAAACACAAAAAAACAACAGTATTTTACCTAGTATTTCTGTCACAAAACTGGTCCCAACTCAGCGTAATGCTGGTTGCGCTTACGAGCAACCAGCGCTGATATTCTGTTGGAACCAGCAAGTGACATTACGACCGATAAAAATGCGTGGACAGAAATAAAAAAAAAAAAAAAAAAAAAAAAAAAATAACAAACAGAACAAAGAAAAGAAACAAACAAAGTCTAAACAATGAACAAATGACAAATTATACATAATAAGATATATAAATATAAATGAAAAATTCAAACAACAACGAATAACCTCGCCAGACCTATCGGCATACACGCTCCACGCGCTGAAATATCATGCTCTAATAAGAGTTCTAACTAGAATATACCTTTATTATTGAATTGAATATACAACGAAATATTATGTGAATGTTTCAAGCATCTACCTGTTACCATTATTAATATCGAGCGAAAAACGGTTAAAAATTCAGGTTTGTTGTATGGGAGCCCCCCTTAAATAATAATTTTATTCTGTTTTTAGTATTTGTTGTTATAGCGGCAACAGAAATACATCATCTGTGAAAATTTCAGCTTTCTAGCTATAGCGATTCATGAGATACAGCCTAGAGACAGACAGACGGACAGCGGAGTCTTAGTAATAGGGTTTTTAGGGTTCCGTACTCAAAGGGTACGGAACGGGAAAAAACGGGACCCTATTACTAAGACTCCGCTGTCCGTCTGTCACCAGGCTGTATCTCATGAACCGTGATAGCTAGACAGTTGAAATTTTCACATATGCTGTATTTCTATTGCCGCTATAATAACAAATACTAAGAACAAAACAAAATGAATATTTTAGAGGGGCTCCCATACAACAAACCTAAATTTTAGCCGTTTTTCCCTCGATATTAATAACGGTGACAGGTAGATGCTTGAAATATTCACTGAATATTTAATTGTATGTTTACTTTAATAATTAAATGAAAATAAATATTTAAGAGGGGCTCCCATACAGTACGGAACTCTTCGTGCGCGAACGCAACTCGCACTTGGCCGATTATTTTAACTTATCTCCCTCTTTGGAAGCACTTATAAAGACGTAACCATATCAATAATATGCTCCGTGTTATTCTAGCTGGCTCTGTCTAAGCACCACTCGATGCTGGGCACGCGGCGGATCAACGTGCTCTACTCTACGCAACAGAAGAGCAAAATCTCTAAAACAGATGCTAAGGTATTGTACCAGCCGTTTTAATAGTCCACTGCAGGACGTAGGCCTAGTACTGGCCCAGTGCGGGTTGAAGGATTCACATACGCCATGGAATTTCTTCCTTGGACATATGCAGGTTGCCTAACAATGTTTTCCTTCACCGAAAAGCCGTGTGTGTGTGAAATTCCGTACATAAATTCCAAGGAATTCATTGGTACGGAACCGGGTTTGAACCCACGACCTCACGATTGTAAGGCGGGTGACATTACCACTACCACCACCACGGCTAAGGTATTACATATCTCAAATTTTTTTGCTGACTTAACTAAACGGAAACTATAAAATATTCATTCATGTATTACCTCAGGAAAAATAGACGTTTTTTTTTTGGTCAACTTGCTTCATTAAATGGGCCATAAATCGTAAAAGTGTTTAATGATGACTTTGAATATACCCGTCGTCTAAAGAAACATTCTGTATCTAGAATCTAGTTCTTTTGTCAATCCAACAATTAGAGACAAAGATAAACCTTGTCACAGTTTGAGAGTGGGGGCTCGTGACGGCACTAGCCGGTACATTTGATTAGTGACGTCACGCGGAAATTTAACAGGCTATATCTTCATCAATTTTTGATAAATTGACAAAAGAAAAAATACGTGACTAATATTTTTTGTCAATCTTTTTGACGGACTAATTATATTTTTTTTTTGTAAAGAAGCCTATTGCATAGTTATCAAGGGCTGCCCAAAATCTTTTTCAGGGTAAATCAGCGAAACTAATAGCGCTCCAAAAAGCGGGCAAGCTCATCGGTAGTATCCCGGCGACGAAGAAACGCAGCCATCGACGAAATATCATGAAGAAAGCCAAGGCTAAGGAAGCCGCCGAAACGGCATAGCTTATATTCAAGTCCAGATGACATATGCCATAAATTTTTAAAGCTTATTACAAGCGAGCTTGTCGCCACAGTTTCAAACGCTGACGCTAGAAGAAAACGCACCCATCGACAAATATTTATTGGCTATAGCCTATACCGGCTATACCTATAGCTAAAATAAATTATTATAGTGTGTGCCACCAAAGATGAGACTTGCCGAGCGTCAGTGGTGGGGGATCTTGCGCAGGTACAGTCGTGTACAAACTAAGTATCCAGAATTTGTATATCTATTAAACGTTTTATATACGTTTGTATTTCTGTTATCCAGAATTTGTATATTTTTTACAGACCAAAGTGGTTTCTCAAGTCTCACCTTTGGTGGCAAGTACTGTACAAAACTATAACGTTTTAAATGCAAGCTTTTGAGATGCTGGATATCATGTAGCAGCAGAGTGCTAGCCGAGACAAGTAAATCGAGCCCAAACACGACGGGTCTATTTTGTTTAGTACAGGAGTTCCCATGGCCACCTTCCGACTCCATCATCAGATCAGCTCTATGGTACCGTATTATGGCATTGTCACGCGATATACATATGCGTGCAAAATTTCAGCTCAATCGGAAACCGGGAAATTGGTAAAATTTAACTCGCAAGATTCCACCCGAACTTAAATACATAGGTATATCCATTGCAAGTTAAATAAAAGGCCAAGTACGAGTCGGACTCGCGCACGGAGGGTTCCGTACTGTATGGGAGCCCCCCTTAAATATTTATTTTATTTTGTTTTTAGTATTTGTTGTTATAGCGGCAACTGAAATACATCATCTGTGAAAATTTCAGCTGCCTAGCTATCATGGTTCATGAGATACAGCCCGGCGACAGACAGACAGACGGACATCGAAGTCTTAGGTAGGGTCCCGTTTTTCCCTTTGGGTACGGAACTCTAAAAAAGCTCAAAAGAGTGGTGGCGTTTATGGCGGTGGCGGCATGTTCGTTTGCGATGGTATTTTATTTTCTTTTGTTAGATAGGACTTTTTTAAATTGATTTTCAGGGTTACTACATACATATTCGGTTCGGCAGAATTTGTCGGTCACTTAAAAGTGCCGACTCGCGGCCGCCCGGCCCTAGTATCAAATATCAATCATCAAAATTCGGTTCAAACCGAATGATTGATCTATTATTTATAATGTGATACATGTTATGTACATAAATTGACATGTGGTACTGAGTGTAAGTACGTCATTGATTTCAAAAATTTAAAGAAAAAATAAAAATTGTTTAATTTGAAACATGTTTTTTTTTAATAATTATAATTAACTACATACTGTCAATAAATAAATATAAGGGGACATCTTACACACGGTCTCTGACCACATAAAAGCAAAGCTTGTGATATGGCTGCCAGAGACTGATATAGGTACAAAATTTTTAATACACACTTATACATAGGTATAACACCCAGACAGAGCAAATATCTGTGTTCGTCACATAAATATTTGCCCTGGGTGGGAATCGAACCCACGCCTCTTTGACCCAGGAGTCAGGCTGAGCCATCGAGACAGTCAAAAATATCATATACCATCCTCCGTGCTATGTGCACTTCCCACTGTCATTTCAACTTGCAAATCCGCTGAGCTTTGTCAGTAATATTAAATCTTATTCGGATCTTTACATTTCGGATTCGGTTTGATATATCTTATTGGTTTTAAAAATCATATCTGATTATATTCAATATGATTTTTAGGGTTTATGTAGATATCATGCATGAGAAGTATAGGACGAATCAAACTTATTGTCGGCTGTGATGTTAGCTACAATCAGCGGATAACACAATCCTCGCGCAGCTGTTAAGTGAGCTTCAGTCAGGATTGGGTTGTCTGCCACTTGTAGCTATAGTCTGACCGTTTAACTGAGTCCTCGCCTGCGCGGGTACAGGGGCGCGGGGGTAGACGACAAAGGGGGACTGAGACAGGTGCGGGCGGTGGGGACTCGCCGCCCGCACCTGTCTCAGTCGCCCTTTGTCGTCTACCCCCGCGCTCCTGTACCCGCGCAGGCGAGGACTCAGTTAAACGGTCAGACTATAATAAATATCACAGACACCAAGAAGTTAATTTCAGCCTATCTATACTATACTAGAGTTTTGCTTATTATATTTGCATTATGTCACCTGGATCTGCGAGACGATAGTATTAGCACAGCCCAGACACTCCGCGATTTTTCATACAAAATCTGCTGTCTTACGCACACTAACACAGTACTTACTCAAGACAACACACATACGCACGGTCGCTACACGCGCATTTGTGTGCGGAACGTCTATGGCATGCCGCGTGAGTGAGGCAGTTGCGTATTCAATTGGCAAAAATGAATATTAATCTAGTGCTTTAAAAAGTATAACAATTGCTTAATTTGGAAGCATTTTAGCAATAAGTAACCGATCTACTTTATTTGAAAGAAAAAATCAAGAGGAATTTAGCAAATGATGTAAAATAAGTTCCTTATACTTATCCTTAAATAAACATTAAAATTTCTTGTTTAGTTACGTATTATTGATATTCAACCATACACAAGTACAAGTCTTCCCTATTGTCACAGTCTAGGTATTTTTTATTACAAAATCTACCGGCCAGTGCAGCCCGCGCGCAGAGTACACGACTCGGTACGTGAAACGCGGGGTGGAAGTGAGGAAGACTCAAACGGGTAACGAGTGGCCGTTCTATACGTAGTATTATTATATATTCTTAGTATTATTATATATTCTTTGGTATTAGGCTATACTACCGCTTATCTTAGTCATCGCCTGCGCGTTACAGGGGCGCCGGGGGAGACGACAAAGGAGACTGAGACAGGTGCGGGCGGTGGGTCCCCGGCGCCTGTTTCCGTCCCCTTCTTATCAAGTTAAGCGGTAGGATTATAGCTCAATTTGTTCTGCATGTCTTGTAGTGACCAATGCTGAATATCAGTTATCCGTTAAAACGGCAAATTGTGTGAATGACACATCCGACATTTACCGCGACGGAATTTCCGCCTGGTATGGTATAGGCCTTAGAGCTCTTATAAATATAGGCCGAATCATACTAGTCGACGGATGTGAATCTAGCTACATGCTGCGCAATATTTAATTCTGACTGAAGCTCACATTCACACATAAAGCTGCGCGTTGATTGGGTTTCGTGCAGCTTGTAGTTAGCTAACTTCATATCTGTCGACTTGTGTGATTCGGTCTATATTATATAGGTAGGTAACAATCGCGCGTTTGGACACGCGTAAGGCTTGTTACACATTCCTATGTTTGGTTCTGCAGGATTTGTCGAACGGCAAAGACGACCTGAAACAGCTACTAGTTCGGCTTATAGGTCGCGCCACACAAGTTGGCGGATGTGAAGTAGCTACAAGCTGCGCAATAGCCAATCAACGTGCAGCTTTATGTGAAATTCAGTCAGGATTGGATATTGCGCAGTTAACTTCACATCCGTTTCCGCCAACTTGTGTGGCGCGGCCTAAAATCGTTTTGTGCGGCCGCCCGGTCTAGCGAAAGCCGAAATTTGCTGAGCCGAATGATTCATTTTCTTCACTTTGACCTATCAGGTCGAGCGTTAAATGTAAAAATTGAAGGGAGTGTGATAGGTCAAAGCAAGAGTACGACATTCTTGGGATTTGAGGTGGACTCTGCATTGACATGGAATAGTCATGTTGATAAAATTTGTGGTAAAATAGGCAGTGACGAGTATCTAGGCTGGCGTCTGCAGACGTGGCCCGGTCATGTTACTTTGCCACGGTTCACTCGCTAATACAATATGGGGCCAGTGTTCTGAGTGGAAGAGAGTTTTCCGCCTCCAGAAACGCGCTATAAGAGCGATCGTGCAGGTACCACAGGACACTTCCGCAAGACCTTACTTTAAAAGCCTAAGAATACACTGCCTTCGATAGTCTTCTTGCAAGTAGCTTTATACACACGAACTCATATGAATAACGAGACCAATAACCACGATCAAAATAAAAAAAATCGTTGGTGAAGTCTGCAAAACTCACACATGTCATGGGTCCAATTGTGTACAAAAAATTACCAGGCTCAATAACTTCAGCTCCAACGCTGAACAGCTTCAAATTCCGCCTCCGGCGCTGGCTTATTGAGCACTCCTTTTACGATGTAAGTGAATTCTTTGATGATAATTGTTGTTGATTCATTTATTTATTTAATGTGAATAATGAAATTATTCGTAGTGATTATTTTTAAATCGTAATTTTTTTTTAAGAATTGTTTTTGACCTGTAAAATATTTTTTACCAAATAAATGAGTATGAGCATTTACACATACTATTCGATTTTACCGTTACGAATATGTATAGCTATGTATGTGTAGCCCTTACTGAATACGGTAAGACAGACAAAAATAAAACAAACAAAAGAGTGCTTCAAAAATTATTTATTTATTCGTATATATAATTTATATATCCATTTTACAATTAAAATCAACCGCACACAACAGAAACGTTTATTCCACACACTCCTCGTCCCGTACTTATATACCTGACTCCAGTGTGCTTAGCATACAAGACCACGACAAGAGTTTATCGTCGTGTGCAAGGGTGACAGATATATGCTTCATCATAACTCTGTCACGTTCTGACACGTCGATAGTATAATTTTATGGTCCTTTTGCTAAGCCCGCAGGTCACGAAAACGTGAATCAAATCATTTCATTCACGTTATATTTATGCCACACATTATTATTAATCGTTTTTAGTGCAACTGAATTTATTCTATAGAGTCTATAGACCCTGGGTCCTATAGGTCACAGGTATACTTAGTAATCATAATTAAACCAACTGTGTATGTTAATATTTTAAGGTTATTTTGAGTATGAGAGTTAATTTCACCTAGATGTTAGGTTATAAAGGTGCCATTTTGAACTGAGCATGCAACTGCCTACAGCACGTTCAGCGGCTAATACTATCTATAGTCACCGCGTTACCAACTGAGTCGTGGGCCTTACTTTTTTAGGGCCACAATACTATCTACTATGATTCTTTCTGATTTTATTCTTGTCGATATGCGCCTATAACGATAACCACCTTACGCACATCACTATGCGACTATAAGACCCACAGGTGCGAGCGACATAGATATAGAGAAATGATTTGTGGCCGAACGAATCAGTTGGTAACGCAATGACTATAGTATTGTAGCTGTGGCAAAAACAAAAAAAGTCGGCCACAGCAAGCATTGGAAATAAATATAAAACGTAATTGTAAGATCTCTACAAGATCATTGGGTTAAACTATTACGGCTATTTTTGTTTTGAAAATATCGTGGCCATTTTCTTATTATGGGAACGACACATAATTCAGTTATACTATGAATATAGATTGGTTTTGTTTTAGTGGTGGTAGATATAGACCAGAATCGATGCCCATCTTCATGTTTTAGCAGTGTTGCCAAATAGTGACAGATATAGTAAAATCAAACCAAAGAAACCGAACACTGAACTTTAAAAAGATATTACATCTAATTTGTCTATGATAAAGTTTTCTAAAAGCAATAAATAGTTAAAAAGGTTCTAGAGAGTTATATACTCAATGTGGATTTCTGTTGATTTATAAAAAGTAAAATATCTCTACAAACACGCTCTGGCAACACTGGTATTTAATTTTATTCTCCGTTTTTGTTCCAATCAATTTTTCTCTATGCATACGCACAATAAGAAAAACTGACCAATAATAATCAAAGTACACACTTGCACTATAAACGATTAATCAATAGTGCGGGGACACATCATGAATCAAACTATTTGCACTGACAGTAAAATAAAAAAAACAATCGTACCATTAAAATTACAAGTTAAAAAAAACTAAGCAGTTTAATAATTTAAAAGTCTATGTATTGTAAAATATTAAAAGCTGTCTACTAGCTAAATTAATACTTCGTTATAAATACTCTGTAGTAAAATAAGTGTGTGGTTGGACTTTTTGTGATGATTTTATCTTACAAAATTTAAAAGTAATAGAATATGCTCTATTTTCTTCTAGGTTATGGAAGGTACCAGAACAAGGAATGAGAAACAAAAATATCCGTTTTGACGAGAAAATTGTGTGTTCTAAGTTATATATTCCGTCTATTGGCTGTAAACGTAAGTAGCGCCATCTTTGTCTTCGTTACTACAAACAACACTAGAGTTGGGACACTCTTGTCGATATCGATAGTACAAGGTAAAATCATCACAAAAACTTACATATTTCTGCAAAAACATAAGTAAACGCCAATCATAAGTAGAACTCTTACAACGATTGGAATAAATAAAAAGAGTGTAATAAATAAAAAAAATAGAAGATGCTACAACCCTAAATATGACTGTCATACATTCAATAGTTTTTATACAATACATACTACGCATATTCGAGAAGAACAGATTTTTAAAAATATCCCTAATAAATCACAAATTTTTAATCGCAATCCGAGTAAATGAAATGGACATTGACTTATATTTATATATTTTAGTACAGCAAAAAATTTTTGGACTATGAAAATAGCAGTCGAATCACTAACTAAAACAACTGATGTTAATAAGACTTAAAAAATCAAACAATTGTAATCATTAATGCAACTGGCATTAACCATAGAAGAGAAAAAAGAATTCTAAAGTTGCAGCCGAAATTTACCAAAACATCGAAAATATTTCGATATAAATAGGAACAGAAGATTACTAAGAGACAGACAATTCGGTTACAATATTATTTTACTGTTATTAAAAATATCTTGTTGATTTCACATTTATTTTGGAAATGGGAAGCGTATTATGTTTTCAAAATTCAGAAATTAAATTAAACCGCAGACGAGATTTAAAATCTTAGCTGCTCAGGAAATACATCATAACTTTTGGAAAAAAATACTAATATGGACAATTTAATTTACCAAGGCTATCGCTAAATATGAAATCAATATAAATGATGGTTAATAAGCCATTTCACAAATAAATGTAAAATCGCAGAGTTCAATAATTACAAATGACAGGTACAGAAAACAACTGTTACCTGCCGAGAATTTATTCAAGAACCTAAGACCTGTCCGCGGACTGTCGCTATTTCGCGCTTTAGGCCCTAAACTACTCTTAATAAACACATCCTATATACTATTTCCTCCTAACGCCGAAAATTTGAAATAGACAACAATTTTTTACACACCAAGTATACATTTACATTGTCCGATCGACTACAAAAAACTGGCCACCGAAAAAACGAGTAAGTATTCGAATTTCGAAAATGATTCCCTTTTTAATATACTTCGTTGCTACGAGCAAATTATTAAAAAAAATATTCGAAGGTGACATACAATTTTTTTCTCTATGCTTAAAAATAGATCTCGTCTAATACTTTTAAAAACTTAAAACTACTATATACATCAGCTACATAATAATTAAATAACAACGTTGAATGTGTGCGTTGTCCACTTTTTTTATAATTAAAAATCACATCCCTACACTTGCAAAATCATTTTTATACATGAGATTCTCAATGTACAGAGTTGTCATGTCAACGGTTTTAGTAGGTCCAATATATTTGGAATGTATCGATATTTTTAAATTCCGAACGAAATCAAGGATGGAATGAATGTCATAGTCATGGCAATTATGAAATACTCACGTATATTTTTCTAGTTAATATAAACCATGTTTTTAAAGAATTAAAAACCACTTTTTAATTCACCGTCAAAAAACTATCGATATTTTAATTCACTTGTCGGCACATCACTAATGTACTTTAACGTTTTATTCCAATTTATTATAACTATCTCTTGCGCTCTCATGAAATCAATATGGAACAGGATCAAACAGCTGCCAAATGATGATAGAAGAACTCAATTTATATTTTAAACCAATCAGAAGGAAATCAAACTTTTAATTTCTATGGAAACATGCCTCAAGAGTAGTATACGTACATGTATCACTACCTAACTGACGAAGGAGATCGCATCATTATTATAAACAACTTACATTATGGGACCAACTTTGAAGTCACAAGAATAATTATAACAATATTTCACTGAAAATTATTTACCTAAATATACCTATATCAGTGACATCTGTGCACACGATCTCTGACCTCAAACTAAGCAAGCTTGTATTTTGTATTAATTGTATTTAAAAAAGTAGCTAATAATAATGAATACCAAAGCTTGGGCCCTGCTCCGCTGCTGGCGGCACCCTAGTTTTTAAGTTTTTTACAATATATGTTTTTTTTATAGTTGTATATTGTAAAAAACTTGAAAATTAAGACGAAAAATAAATACCTGTAATGAATACCAATATTTCAAACTTTTTTTTAACATAAAACTTTACGCAAAGATTCGTCTTTACACGTTCGAAATGCCACACAAAACTACGCTCGCACAATTATTGTACTTGTACAGTAGAACTATTAAGTCTATTTTAAAGTCCTATAAGTTTTTATAGGTGAATCCAACTTCTTGGCGGCTGTGATGTTAGCTACAAATAGCGCGAAACCCAATCCTCGCGCAGCTGTAAAGCGAGCTTGTCAGGATTGGATTGCGCCAAGATTGATTCAGCCTATACATAAGTGAAATCAAGATCGTTTATTCCATAGAATTAGAATTAAAATAATAGAAACCGTACTAAAATAGCAAGAGATATACATCACTTTGTCCCACTTTAAATATGAAATTTAAAAGGTGTTAGAAATAGATGCACATACACCCGAGCTTACGTAATTTCGAAGGGTTTCACAAACTAGCATTGAGCTATCTCGGCTGTCCAAATTCAAAAAAGGTAAAAAGTAGGAAGGTAAAATGATCAGAGATTTGAACCTTCTTACTGGAACTAGTAGGTTCAAATTTCCGATCTTATCGCAAAAGACAAAGTGGAACCACTTTTAACCAATTTGACATTCCAACTTGTGATTTTGACGACAGACAATGCGTTTTTCTTGTTCCACTTACTTGTTCCACTAAGTCTCGCGTATGCTCAATAACCAGAGCCGAGTATGAATAAGTCGTAACATAGTTTTTATTTGAGCAAAATTTGTAAGTATTCTATTACTTTAGTTCTAATTCTATGGTTTATTCTTTAAATTGAATCCTTTTCTCACAAAATCAGACTACTCGTATTATAAGTCGTATTTTTTTTTAAAAATTGGCAGATTTATAATGCAAGGTCTTAAATCTTAATTA
Source organism: Hypomecis atomaria (assembly GCA_964007245.1). Classification (NCBI taxonomy): domain Eukaryota; kingdom Metazoa; phylum Arthropoda; class Insecta; order Lepidoptera; family Geometridae; genus Hypomecis; species Hypomecis atomaria. The sequence goes on along the minus strand of OZ023308.1, from coordinate 6,201,153 downwards.
TGCATTTTTCCAAGTTTTTTTTTACTAATTTGACACATTTCGACATTTAAATGGCAATATATTATTTTGATTTTAACGTTTTAGATATTAACGTCAAACAATACAGCTGTCTCTTTCTTAGCAGTCTTTTAGACAAGGACAACAAAACAATAATGTATATTCTTTAAAATCGAATTTGGGTGACTTAAATTTCACTAAACCTTTCCTCTGTTCACGCTTGACGTATAAGTCGACAAAAATATTTCTATCTCATTTTATTTCCGTGCAATGAAAAGAGACGGCAATACATATTTTTTAGTACATTGGCCAAGCGCGAAAATAGCCTTTATCAAAAATGATATTAACAGAATATCCTGCGCAAATGGCAAAAAATTCAGAATTTTTTGAAATTAATTACCAACATATCAATTAATTTTAAACTTTACATTATTCTATTAGATTTTTTTAAGGGCTTTCCAATCGAAGTTTAGTGAAAACTAAGCTCAACATATACACAGCCTTAGCACATATTACACAGACTAATAAGTACTGAAAAACAAACTTATTTATCTGAAGTATTGTCCAAAATGAGACCTGTCTTCTCATCTAAAATAAACTCCGGCTTTTCATCGACATCAGCCTCAAAATCACCAGACATGTTCGGCAACATTTCCAGAACGTTCGGCAACAAGTTGCCCGTACCGTCAACATACGGCAAATCAGTCAAAGAAACGTTACCGTCCACATTTGGAAGATCAGTTAAAGATACCGTTGCCACATCTACATCTGGCGTGTTTAATATATTAACTGGGTTGAGTAATTCTATATCTGCCGACATACCTGGCGTATTAATGTTCGGCAACTTTTTGCATTTGTTCGGCAACTTTTTGTGTTTGCTCGGCGATTTGTCGCGCGAGTGTCACGCCTGCGTCCAGCGCTCTTCGAAGAATTGCCGCATGTTGTGTCCCGCTCGGCCAACTGGACTGTAATCTTCGTTGAATACTTCACAGTTGCTGAATATTAGACGCACGTCCGATGCGAATTCGTCCTTGGTTTTGTATCTGAAACGAGAAATAATTTATGCTTATTTGGACATACAAATGTTTGAACTGTTGTTCTTGTTCTTGTAATTTATTGCAAGAAACAATTATGAGTTGGGTGTCAAGATACTCCAGTCTTAATTTTTTTTTAATTATCAAATAGAGTTATCGGATTTTTTCGCGCCCTCACCTCACATCATAATCTTTAAATCCCGAAATATTTGATTTCACAAAAATATAATAAATATTTTTTAAATAATATTGAGTAATAATAACAAATTCGAATGAGGCATTATTTGGCGGGTGCCGCACCATCTTTGTAAGTCATCTATCAGTACATCACAATAGCTCGAATTACTGTAAATCACATCTAGCGATAGTAATTATCATCCTACTCTATGTACTTAACAGATAAGTTTTATAACATTTTATGTCAAAGAGTCTCTCAGTGATGGCTGCGGCTCCAATGACGCCTGCCAAAGGACCAAGCTATGCTTGTGATTTTTACTTGAATAAATTTGAAAAGAACTCGTCTCAATCAGATTTTAAAAACAACATTTTGTGTTCAGTTTTCTACCAAATTAAATATTAAAAATATTTAAATGGTCTCATATAGGCGGTGTCTTTTTTTAACTAGGATACAATATGTTTGCATCAACTACTTTCTACTTGATGTTAAGCAGATATGCGGTTTAGCGTGTAGCACGCTTACCTAGAAGATAAGTACCTTTCATCTTTCTTTGGTCTTAGTCATTATTTTTGGGAACATTGGTACGGAACACTATCGTATAATACGCGCCACACAAGTCGGCGTATGAGAAGTAAGCCGCAGGTGACACTTCGCCGTGATTATTGCACATAATCACATGCTAATTATTGCGCATGTGTGCACAATGTTGACGCTGCGTGGCGTAGTGTTGAGCACGGGTGTAGAAAGCGCGCGGGAGGCGCTTGAGGGTTGGCGGGCGGGTGTGCCCCGGTGCGAGTCTGTCTGGCTCCCGCGCATATACCTATATTTTGCCTTTTGCGCAGCGTTCTCCACCTAACTTCCCATCCGCCGACTTGTGTGGCGCGGACTACACCGTTCTTGACTGAATTGACTCACGTGCTATCCTGTAGTTTTCTCTTGATAGTGGAGAGGTCCATGGGGCATTTGATGACCTTCTTGTACTGAGGGAACTGCTTCGTGTTTACAGGAACCAGGAACGGCCATGCGTGCTCGTGGCACTCCATCTCGCATAGAAGATTCCTGGGGAAAATTATATTAAAAACTTAGTAAATCTCCAACACGAAAAGATTCCTACTACAGCTAACAAAAGAGCTGATAACATTGTAATGGCTGAACCAGTTTTGATGAAACAAGTAGCTAAGAACACTCCCGACTGATTCAAATTTCAAACAAAAAATATATTCAAAATCGGTTCATCCGTTCGGGAGCTATGACGCCACAGACAGACACACAGACACGTCAAACTTATAACACCCCGTCGTTTTGACGTCAGAGGTTACAAATTAAAAATGTTGATAGCCTCTTATTCATTTTAGTTCAGTATTTTGAAATCAATTTAAAAGAAATACGGAATACTAACTAAAAATGTTAATAGCCCTTGGCCTTCATTTTATTTCAGTATTTTGGAATAAATAAGAATAAAATACAGACTTTAAGTTGCACCCAAAAGGTCGCAGTTATGTTTAGATTCAGAACATGACTTACTTGCAAAACTGAAGTTCTTTTTGCAGTTTCTTAGCGCTATTTTTCTCCTTCTTGGCTCTCTGCACTAGCGGCAAATTTTCATTTTCGTGTTCTTCTTCTAAAAAAGATTGTAATTTCGATTAGGAACATCCTAATAATATTATAAACGTGAAAGTTTGTAAGGATAGATGGATGGATGGATGTTTGTTACTCTTTCACGCAAAAACGAATGAACGGATTGTGATGAATCTTTGCAATTATATAGTTTATATGTCAGAATAATAACACATAGGCTATAAATTATAATGATATTGCGTAAATTTTCCATATTATATCTAACAATAAGTGTTAAGTAAGTAGGAAAAATTCTGCCATCTGCGAGCTATTCTAGCGTGCGCTCCAAGAAATGTCAAAAAAGAACTGTCGAATCGAACAAATATCAAATCGTTTTTTTTTTGTTTTTGTATTTTCCACCTTCTTTATTGAGGGTGGTAAGGTAGGGCCTCGAAATATCATGCGGGCGAAGCCGCGGGCAAAATCTAGTTTGATTAATAAATTGGCCAGAACCGAGGCTGATGGTGTAGTTAGTAAGGTTTAGACTTCACCAAACCGAAGCTGTGCGGACTACAGCAGAGTAAATGTGTGTAGTTCTTGAGTTTGTGTCCATGGTGTTTCATCATGTTTTATCGTTTGGTTATAAAATGTATCGTAATTTTCTATGTGGAAGTTGAAACTCGTGTGCTAACCTTCAATATGCGTTTCTGCGTCCTCGTGCACGGCGCCGTTTTCCCCGACGTAGTGTAACGCGCGTCGCTTCTCCGGCGGCGGCGCCACCTCCTCCGTGAAATCTGGAGCCACTGCACAATTACAAACACTACATTATGCATCGAGGGAATAAAGCAGGGTCTTTTGTCACAGGAGGCATGTTAGGCCCTAGCCATCGACTCGGCATTTTTCCCCTAGAGTAACGAGGGACTCCGAGTTAAATACCGAGGAAGTTTAAGCCTTAAGTCCTGAGTGACAGCTATTAAGCTATATGCCCTGCCTACTGCCACTATGTACCATGGCTCGGACGACACGTTAAATTGTAGGTCCCAGTTGTTTTAATCGTTTAGCCAAGTCAGAAGCCTTCAGGCGGTCTAAAAAGCGAAGCGTGTGTCTTTTCGTCTGACATAACTCAGAGCCCTAAGTCGGGAGTTTTCGACCAGTGTGTGTTACCAATGAGGATATCCGCAGACGGATCAAAGTTACCGACTCAGCGGTTTGGCTGACTAAACTGAAATAGCATTGGGCAGGGCACAAAGGTCGAAGGGCAAAAAAATTAAATTCTATAGAGAAGATCTGTGTCCAGTAGTGGACGTTTTATAACTAAAAATGTGTGACAGTGCTGGCCTAATAGATAGAAAAGTACCAGGGCGACATACCTGGGTGGTGGTTGATCCCGTTCTCGGGTTCAGCGGGCGTATCGTCCATTTTGTCCGGTTCCGTCTTCTCGGGCGTGTGGAGTATCGACGCCGAGCAATCCTCCGCTGTTGTTGATGTCGAAGCGTGCGACGGCGCCGGGCTGACAGATAAACAAGTATTTTAAAGGTGCCATTTGGAACCGAGCTCTCAACTGCAACTGCTGACATCACGTGCAGCGGCTGATGCATACTAGTAGTGCAGCTGTGGCCGACGTCATTTGTTTTGGCCACAGCTGCACTATTAGTATGTGTCGCTGCTACAAAAGGCAGGCATAAAGTAACTGCAATAAAACAATTATTTTAAGGTCGAGTATGTATCTGGGTACAAACGTAGGTATACATTTGTAACTAGCCGCTGCACCTCATGTCGGTAGTTGCAGTTGGCAGCTCGATTCCAAATAGTAGCTTTACTAGATCAATGTAAGATATACTAAGCGCCTCACAAATCGGCGGATGAGAAGTTAGCCGCAGATGACTCTTCGCCGTGACTCGCTAATTATTGCGCATGTGTGCACAATGCGTAGGGAGCGCGCGGGAGGCATGCGGTTGGCGGGCGGGTGTGCCCCGGCGCGAGTCTCTCTGGCTCCCGCGCTTACCTATATTTCGGCTTTTGCGCAGCATTCTGCGCATAACTTCCCATCCGACGATTTGTGTGACGCTCAGTATACGATCCTTATAAAGTTATAGAGACTTTACTGGTTTTACAGTTTACATAATGAAGATGGCAACTCACCTAGGAACCATGGTCTGGTCGAGGTCGAGGCTGTTGTCTTTGAGTTTGTTGTCCCGTTTCTTCGTATTGCGCGGCTTTTTGGGCGGAGCGCGTGAGATGCACTGGTTGCAGTACCACTTGCCGCGCGGGTTCTACCAAAGATAAAAATATTTATATTTTTAAGCACAACTATGGCAAAAATATGAAAGAAATGTTAACAAATATCTAATAAATCACTACATAGTATAAAACAAAGTCGTTTCCCGCTGTCTGTCCCCATGTATGCTTATATCTTTAAAACTACGCAACGGATTTTGATGTAGTTTTTTTTTATAGACAGAGTGATTCAAGAGGAAGGTTTATATGTATAATACACCTGTGGCAGTGTTGTTCCAAGTAAATTTTAGAGTGCCGTATGCCAACCTCAAAAAAGCCGTATTTTAGTGAAAATATATGGAAAAAATTACTAAAAAGACCGTATTTTATACGGCAGATAGGCACAGCCGAGCCCTAATTGCCTTTTTTCGAAGCCTGAAAGCCGTATAATACGGCAATTGCCGTATCAGGAACATCACAGCATCAGGCATAGCACAGGTGACCTGTGCTATGCCGGGGCGAGTCGCTAGTGACAAATAAAATTAAAATGTTTTGAAAATGACTATTCCATTGAAACAAAATAACTTTCACACAACACATCACAAAACATCTTTCTTGTGATTTCTGCATAAACCAGAAAACCACACACTATTGGGTAAGTAAGTAAGAGCTTCTTGGCACAATCATCGGATCACATGAACTGATCTGGATCATTAAACCACCGCCTCGGTCGTATAGCTTGTAGTCTTTTTTTACCGCGAATAACTCCGCGCTTCACCACCAACTCGCCTGATGGTAAGCGACGTTGTGGTCGAAGATGAAGCACGCAGACCTAGAAGATACCTATTCACTCTGACCTTGAATAACTTTAGATTATATCTCTTAGGAAACAGGAAAGCAGGAAGACTGTTCCATTCCCTGGCGGTACGAATCAGAAATGTTCAGTCAAACCGCTTCGTACGAATCGAAGGTAAATCGACAGTGTTTCTGGCCCTGAATCAGCACTGTAAGATGAACTGTTTTTATGGTGTCTTGCCTTCCCAAGCGGCGGGTAGTGGCAGTCCTGGTAGTAGGCTGACACACAGCACGCAGGGAACGATGCAAACGCGCTCCTCTCGAGCTTTGTTCACGCATTATATTAAACATGAATCATGTAAGATGAAGGTGCTATTCGACTAGTATCTTACCTTCCCAAGTGGCGGGTAGTGGCAGTCCTGGTGGTAGGCTCTGACGCACAGCGCGCAGGGGATGGTCCGCCCCGCGCCGCCGCAAACTATGCAAACGCGCTCCCCTCGAGCTTTGTTCACGTATTATATTAAACATGAATCATGTAAGATGAAGGTGCTATTCGACTAGTATCTTACCTTCCCAAGTGGCGGGTAGTGGCAGTCCTGGTGGTAGGCTCTGACGCACAGCGCGCAGGGAATGGTCTGCCCCGCGCCACTCGCGCCGCCGCAAACTATGCAAACGCGCTCCCCTCGAGCTTTGTTCACGTATTATATTAAACATGAATCATGTAAGATGAAGGTGCTATTCGACTAGTATCTTACCTTCCCAAGTGGCGGGTAGTGGCAGTCCTGGTGGTAGGCTCTGACGCACAGCGCGCAGGGAATGGTCCGCCCCGCGCCACTCGCGCCGCCGCAAACTATGCAAACGCGCTCCCCTCGAGCTTTGTTCACGTATTATATTAAACATGAATCATGTAAGATGAAGGTGCTATTCGACTAGTATCTTACCTTCCCAAGTGGCGGGTAGTGGCAGTCCTGGTGGTAGGCTCTGACGCACAGCGCGCAGGGAATGGTCCGCCCCGCGCCACTCGCGCCGCCGCAAACTATGCAAACGCGCTCCCCTCGAGCTTTGTTCACGTATTATATTAAACATGAATCATGTAAGATGAAGGTGCTATTCGACTAGTAGCTTACCTTCCCAAGTGGCGGGTAGTGGCAGTCCTGGTGGTAGGCTCTGACGCACAGCGCGCAGGGAATGGTCCGCCCCGCGCCACTCGCGCCGCCGCAAACTATGCAAACGCGCTCCCCTCGAGCTTTGTTCACGCATTCCCAGCAATACCTGTACAAGTACCATAATAGTCATTCTATATTTTACTGGAGAGAGAAAAAAATCCTGTTTTGTGTTTGTCAGAACCTTCGAGCAAATATCTATAGTCACAATCGTGCAAAAAAAGTGTCCGAGCCGAATTTATTAGAGACTGTTTAAATTTTAAGTGTACCTATATTTTTCTACTGTGTAATCATTTTTGTTAAGTTTTTGTGAAATAAATAAATTATTATTATTATGTATGACGGCGCTCGGACATTTTTTTACTATAGTCAAACCGCTAAACTCAGACTTCGCCTGCGCGGGTACGGGGGCGCGGGGGTAGACGACAAAGAGGACTCACCTGTCTCAGTCCCCTGTGTCGTCTACCCCCGCGCCTCTGTACCGCGCAGGCGAGGACTCAGTTAAACGGTCAGACTATAGTAGTAATGACACCCGCCTCACAATCGTGCGGTCTTAAGTTCAAATCCCAGTCCCGTACCAATGAATTCCTTGGAATTTATGTACGGAATTTAACACCACTGGCTTTTCGGTGAAGGAAAACATCGTGAGGCAACCTGCATACGTCCGGAGAAGAAGTTCGATGGCGTATGTGAATCCACCAACCCGCACTGGGCCAGCGTGGCGGATATGGTCCAATCACCCATCGTGGGTAGGCATACGTCCTGTAGTGGACTATAGAAAAAGCTATTACAGTTACAGTATGGCATAACGCACGTCGCGTTGTACGGGCACGTCCGTGCCCGCCTCGTCCTATCATAAATCATCCCGTACAACTGATTTGAGTAATAAAGCCGTACACTGGTCTCTTACTATGAGCCTTATTAATAAGCTCCAAGTAGCCCAACGAGCTATGGAGAGGGCTATGCTCGGAGTCTCTCTGCGAGATCGAATCAGGAATGAGGAGATTCGCAGAAGAACCAATGTTACCCACATAGCCCAGCGGATTGGCAAGTTAAAATGGCAATGGGCAGGGCACATAGCGCGGAGGATTGATGACCGATGGGGTCGATAAGTTCACGAGCGGAGACCACGTACCGGCAAGCTCAGCGTAGGAAGTCCACCCACAAGGTGGACCTTATTAAGATCGCAGTATCACGCTGGATGCAAGCCGCTACCAACCGGTCTTATTGGAGATCCATAGGGGAGGCCTATGTCCATCAGTGGACGTCCTATGGCTGATGGATAGATGGATGAAACACTGACCAGTCTCCCTCCGGTATCTTCTCCATCCTAGGCTTGAAGCAGTAGGTGTGGTATCCCTTGTCGCAGCCGTCGCACAGCAGCAGCTGTTCCTCGTTGTCGCCGCACAGGCAGAACTGGCAGTTCTGGAACAAAACCACTCTTTACATTAAGTCATTACGATTGAACATTCCTTACACTAATTTCGCCTCAAATGCCAAGGTTCTGGAAAATGCTACGATTATCGTTAAAATAACAAACACAGCTATCACACACATACATCTAGTTCTGATTAACCCTTTCACCGCTAACAACTTTAGAGAAGTACGAGATTTCCGTGCCTTCAGCGTGTCGTGTAATTTTTAGGGTTCCGTACCTAAAGGGTAAAAACGGGACCCTATTACTAAGACTCCGCTGTCCGTATGTCTGTCTGTATGTCTGTCCGTCTCCAGGCTGTATCTCATGAACCGCTATAGCTAGAAAGCTGAAATTTTCACAGATGATATATTTCTGTTGCCGCTATAACAACAAACTAAAAATTTAATAATAATAATATTTAAGGGGGCTCCCATACAAGAAACGTGATTTTTCTGTTCGATATTAATGACGGCAACAGGAAGATGCTTGAAATATTCACAGAATATTTAGTTGTATATTTCCTTCAAAAATAAATAATTAAATTAAAATAAAACATGAAGGGGGCCTTCCATACGGTGCGGAACCCTTCGCGCGCGAGTCCCACTCGCACTTGACCGATTTTTTATTTTAAGATCGAGTTACTACTCGATCACCCCATTAACTTTTCTCGTCGTCCTCATTTGAGGCGGAGGATTTTTTTTAATTATTATTATTATTTTTATACGACAAGCGCCACTACTTCTTAAGTCATTCATTGTACACTATAATAGTATTTCATTACGATACACAAAACATTTGTTTCTTTTGGGCAGACATGACTGAAGCACTATTTTTTATTGAAATCCTTGATCTTTTAGCTATCCAACGCTGTACTTTTATTTAGGATGGGGATGATAATAGATCTAAAGCTGCAACACCAAAATGTTAACTTAACGTTTACGATTTATGGCCCATTTAATGAAATTTCATTAAATGGACCTTAAAACATTAAATGGTTCATAAATCGTAAACGGTAAGTTTTACAAAAAAGTTTAATGGAAACAATAGATGCGAAATTTTATTTTCTACAATAATGATCTTAATGTTTTTTGCCCTTAAGTACATAGTTTCCGAGATATCGGCCAAAAACATTTTTTCAAGATGACGTGTCAGGAACGCATTTTCTGAACGGCCGAACTATAAAACATGGTATACACAGGCATGGCATGCAATGGGATGGTGTCTTAAACTAGTGCTACAACTGGAGAAGGCTGAAAAACTGGAGAAGATGGACTAAATGATGCTTAGACTTACGCTTACCGCTTTCATGATGCTCTTCTCCCAAGCCACGTGCGCTTCTAGCGCTTGTAGCGACATGGCAAGTTGTGCCGACGTGCTGCAACGTGCCACGGCTTCGCGCCACGTCGCTAGCCCACGTGCTATGCCTTTTGTATCTGCTGGAATAGGACATACAGCTGTTAGCCATTGCTATGTAACTTTATTATACATAATTATTTTTTGCAAAAAACAGCATGACCGACTTCATCCGTGTACAGAATACGCGAATATTTCGCACAGATCGATGTAGCATTTTTCACATTATTGTTGATTTATCAAAAATGGCTCAGCCGATTTCGATAAAATTTAAATGGGACCAATTTCAGAGTATAAATCTTTCCAATTAAAAAAAATCGGACTACTATGAAAAAAGTTATGCGTGGTTTTACATAAAAAAAATATTTACGCGTCGAATTGAGTACCTCCTCCGGTGGTTCGTCGCCTTCGTCGGTCAAAAAGTTTGTAATGTAATGTGTACTTAGTGTTAGATGGCTTGAGTTAAATATTTTGTTCCAACGATTTCTTTGGAACTTATGTACGGAATTTCACACCACTGGCTTTTCAGAGAACGAAAACCATCGTGAGGTAGTCTGCATACGTCCGTAGAACAAATTCGATGGCGTAGACGATAAGTACATATTGCAGTAATAACTTTTAATAATAAAGTATTTTTAAACTCATATCAAATAAATTATATGGCGAAGACAATTAGTACATATTGCAGTACTGTACCAGCCTTTTTAATAGTCCACTGCAGGAAGGGTGATTGGGCCATATCCACCACGCTGGCCCAGTGCGGGTTGGTGGATTCACATACGCCATTGAATTTCTTCTACGAACGTTTGCAGGTTGCTTCACGATGTTTTCCTTCACCGAAAAGCCAGTAGTGTGAAATTCTGTACATAAGTTCCAAAGAAACTCATTGGTACAGGACCGGGATTGAACCCACGACCTCAAGAATGACAGGCCAGCGTTACAACCACTAGACCACCACGGCTTCATATATATTACATATACATATTGCAGTATTAACTTTTAATAATAAAGTATTTTTAAACACAAATCAATCCATCGCGATGTAAGGACGAAGGGTAGAATTGTTTTCACAAATGTCGGTACACCACTTAGATAGAGTGTATATAGGCAGACCGTTAACGGAGTCCTCGACAGCGCGGGTACAGGGGCGCGGGGGTAGAAGACAAAGGCACAAAGGGGGACTGAGAAGGACTAAGTTAAACGGTCTGGTTATAGCTTGTAATATTTATGATGATCTAATATGTAGAGAAAAGTTTTTTTAAATAGGAAGATGAGTGATTGCGATTTTCGTTTTTCCAAAAATAAACAAATCCTCTATTTGAGACACAGCTTTGAACTTATTTACTGCACTATACTGAGTAATATGAATATTAGTTCCGATTTATAATATCTATTATCTCAAAAGCTCTTCAGAGTGTCAAGTGGGAGTTTTGCAAATCAAATCGAATTACTTTTACGTCGCGTTGACCGAGCGCGCCGAGCACACACGCGAGCTCATTGACACACACGCTTGAGTTGGCCAATCACTGACGTTGCCGCGCGTGTGTTGGATCGGTTTGGCGCTTGTCACATTACCGTAAAAATACTCACACTTAGCTATTCAGTTTTCTGTACGTGACTCAAGATGGCGCTGTGCCATTTCCATAGAAATCACATCAAACGTTAACGCGATCGAGTTCGAGCGAGAAATTCCAACTTAGCCCTCAGTTAGTGCATGGTACTTAATACTTACGTTTAGTATCATTGGCCCCATCCGAGTTGGGAGAGGGCGCGGTGGAGGAGCCGTGTTCCGCTTGCAACGCCGCTCCGATGTTAGCTTCGGTAGTGCTGAGGACAAATATACACCTTATAACCAACCACAAAAGTGCCTTTATTAACTACTACAACTGTTGAATAAATTGTGAACGCAAGCTAAGCATTTCTCCTGGTCACACTGGCACTGTCATCCGGCTGTCATGGTGGCGCCACTTCCGCCTCCCTTTTTACTTGTCTCATGTCAGTTCAGTGAACCCTACGTTGTGCATAATTATTTTACTTAACTCTGCGTAATATTACTATTTAAATAAAACATTGTAATCAATCTCAAACGTGCCTTTTCTTCAACAACAAAATACAACACTACTTTATAAGCTAAAACTACATACTCTACTACTACATAAGCAATTAGATCACAGATCCTTGAAGGTCTAAAGATAATCCAAATGCTCAAGTCCACTGCCAGTTGGCAACATGCTGGATGTATTGCCACGCTGAATGGCAATGCTTATACGTTGAGCCAAATGAACACCAGCATTTTGGTCACGCGTCGCGTCCACCAGACGCTCAGAAAGACTTTTGAAAACAAGATGAGCTCCCGGCCCCCACGGACCCAATGTCTCAACTCCAAACGGCTCCAACATGTAACCACTACCGAGGTTAGCATATTTGTGCCGCTTGTGCTGCTCCGCAGAATTGGCCGCCGCTCCAGCCCTACTCTGAGTCTCAGAAAGATGTGACGGTGCCAAAGTATCGATGCAAGTTGCGTCCCATACTAAGGGCCGTCCACACTTCCATGGGACCAGCGTCATACCGTCAGGCCTTTTGCATCACCATGCGCGAGTGCATGTGCGATGCCACTCGACAACTCACCACAAAAGAGATAATGCACAAATAAATTGAGCTTAGGCCAGTGCCGGATTAACCCTATCAGAGGCCCCTAGGCTTGTTGTTAGGCCTAGTCCCCTTGTAGTTTTTAGGGTTCCGTACCCAAAGGATAAAAACGGGACCCTATTACTAAGACTTCTATGCCCGTCTGTCACCGGGCTGTATCTATATGTAAACCATGATAGCTAGGCAGCTGAAATTTTCACAGACGATGTATTTCTGTTGCCGCTATAACAACAAATACTAAAAACAGAATAAAATATATATTTAAGGGGGGCTCCCATACAACAAACGTGAGTTTTAGGAGTTTTTTGCTCGCTCTTAATAACGGCAAGAGGAATGGGGCTCCCCCATACGGCACGGAATCCTTCGTGCGCGAGTCCAACTCGCACTTGGCCGTTTTTATATTATTTTTCGCTGTGCATACACGGGGCCTCGTGGCCGTACCGAGGCCCCTAAAAAAACTTAAAAATTAAACAAGTCAAATGGTGCAGAAACAAACCAACACGATACAAAATCATTTGAACTATGTTGGTTCCTTTTATACTTATATACGATAAAATTTCAAAACGAAACAAGAAAAGCAATGAAGTGGTGTGAAAGCATCGAAAATACAAATTTTATGTCGTGTCAATAAAACACAGAATGAAATAGAAAGAAAGCATCATTTATCTATTGTAAACTTGATTACAAATAAAATATGAGGTATCGTTTTTCAATATGGGCTTATTTAAGGACTACTTAGTTTTTATCTCCTTTTTCTCCTCTTCTGTGGGATAAAAGCGGCATAAATCTTTTTCTTTTAAACAGGCTACAGAGATCTTACCTCTCTTTTAAACACAACGCTGTTAGAATGAGATGGAATGAAAGCGTGACACGTTAGTAATCAATTCATCACTTTACCAAGCGTACTTTAGTACCAAAGGTATTTAAATGTTTCTTTCAATTCAAGGCAATTTTTTTGTCTTACTTTATCAAAAACTAAACGAAGAAGATGGAACGAAAGTGAAAACTTTTGATTTCAGAAAGGCTACCGAGATCTTTCCTCTCTTTCAACAAAACATGTCAGAATGAGATGGAATGAAAGCGCACATGTTAGTAATCAATGATTAACCTTACCTAGCATACATTTGTACCAAAGGTATTTTGAGATATCTCTTTTTAAAGCTAGTTTTTATCTCGCTCAATCAAAAGCCATTAGAACAACATGGGATGAAAGCGTCGGAGATCTTACCTCTCTTTCAACAAAACACTGTTAGAATGGGATGGATTGAAAGCGCACACGTTAGTAATCAATGTTTCCCTTTACCTAGCATACCTTTTTACCAAAGGCTGTTTGAGGTATCTCTCGATATGGGCTTCAATCGAGGCTAGTTATTTTTTTACTCTATCAAAAGCTATGCGAAGAAGATGAAATGAAAGCTGCTTAAATCTTTTTCTTTCTAGTTTTTTTAAATTAGTTTTTGTCTCAGTCTACCAAAAGCCTAGATGGGATGAAAGCAGCAAAAATCTTTTTTTTGACAGGCTACAGAGATCTTACCTCTCTTTCAACAAAACACTATTAGAATGAGATGGAATGAAAGCGCACACGTTAGTAATCAATGTTTCACTTTACCTAGCGTACCTTTGTACCAAAGGCGGTTTGAGATATCTCCTCTCGATATGGGCTTCGACTGAGGCCAGCTTGTGTCTCGCTCTGGCGACTATCTCCGTCCCTGTCGCGTCGTCGGGGAGGGGGAGGCGGGTGGGGCGCCAGCCTTTCACTTGCATCGAGGCAGCTGCCACGCGCTCTTCTAATTGTTCCACCTGTAAAAATAAATAGCGTTGTCTAGTTGCTCGTCTAATCATGTTTATACATGAGGTCCATAAGAAATCGCTTAAATACCATCCTCGTATATAGTCGACATACCACCTGCTCGTAAAAAGCGATTCGCTTCCTCCTTCATATTTCGAACCGCTAGTTTGTGCTATAGTGTGCCATTTTTGTACAGCGCCTCTGGCGGAAACGAGGAAGAACTAACCAAAATGTATGGAGCCACACGCGAACTCGAAAGTTTGTGTCTGTAGCGTATGTAGCGTATTCATTGAGGGAAATATACACGGGTGTATATTCCTCAGCAATCCAAGTCAGATCTCTAGAGCAGAAAAGATACACGGGTGCGCTAATACCCCATAACCTCCCCAACACCCTCTTTTTGGTTCACACTCAAGAAGAAAAGGAGACCCTTATCAGCCAAGGGTATGGAGAGGGGTCAGGGTCGCGCATCCTTACCATCCACGAAGCTCAAGGTCTGACATACGACTCTGTCATCGCCATTAAAATCAAGGCCAATATGAGGTTGCACGAAAGCGTTTCGCACGCGGTCGTCGCAGTATCACGGCATACTATATGCTGATTGTGAGTTATGTCGTAAACATGACGCGCTCTACGGCGAGCGCGTAAGCATATAATTTGTATAAAGAAATGTACAGCGCCACTAGCGGCGCGTTTTTGAACTGTACATGTCTTCATACAAATTACATGGTTACGCGCTCGCCGTAGAGCGCGTCATGTTTACGACAAAACTCACACTCAGCATACAGGTCCTTCACATACTTCGCCGACAACGAGGAAGACGCCATCAGCCGCTTTGTGCGGCGTGCGACTACCGCGTCACCTAAGGTCATCGTAGACTATAATTTAAAGATGGCCATTAAAGACCGGAACGCGGCGGTGATGGAGGCCCTGAGCAGTATAAGTAGTTATTTGGAAAATAATAAATAATTAATTTAATTGTAGTTTAAAATCGTATTTAAAGAAAATTAGATTTAGATTCATTTTAGTGTCCTCTTGTACAGCCTTTAGTTATAAGCAATATTGTTCAAATCATTTTAAAAAAATGTTAATCTTAAAAAGCACAGACCCTGGAGTCTGTGGAGTGTAACATTCAAATAAAAAAAAAAAAAAAAAAAAACTCGAAAGTTTAAGTAAACTACGCAAAACCTGGACTAAGGCCTCTATTTTGTATGAACTCGATCACGTAATGTAGGTACATAAGTGGGAGTCTCCACTTAAGAGATCATATGGGGTGACAGATTACACCCCTATTATGACAATTTGTTTTGTCGTTGTTTATGTATTGTACCTCTTTTTTTTGTTGCAAATAAAATTTCTGTATTTTAATATAAAAGCTTACCATGTGTAGGAGTTGCAAGTCGACTCGCTTCGCCGCACTGGCACTATGAACTGAATTGTCGTCGGCTTTAGGATAGCCGCCTTGCTGGGCTATCACTCGGTCCAGATGGGATATAGAAAGCGAAGTGCTGTTCACGTCGCCTTTGTCTATGTACAGCTGTGGACAATACAAATGGTCACTTAGATTAAGATAGGCAAGTTTAAAGTGAAAAAAACCGACATAAAGTGCATAAAAAGTTTACGTACCTACGTAGACAAATTAGGATAATGATAGCCTATCCAAAACCCCAACTCAAAATCTATTGGGTAGTTTAGAAGTAAACGGACACACGGACAGAGATACGTGAATGACGACTAAGCTTCGTCATTTATAACGTCGCCACCGTATCTATTGCCAAAGGAAAATCTACTTTATTATGAACAGGGGATAGTTGCAGCACTCTGTTGCCAAAGGAAAACCAACGCTATCATGAACGCTGGAGAGTTGCGCTACGAATGTAGACTGAAACTCATCCACCAGCCAGACCCATAAGCTATTTATGTAATTATGTTTGATTCTGGATTTTGTATAATTACGACTAGTATTAAGTAACTTTTAACATATGTTATATTTAATAGTGATCCTGTCACGACGTCGCCGAGTCTGATGTCAAAGGAAAATCAACCTTATAGTATACAGTGGAGAGTTTGCTTCGAATGCAGCCTGAAATCACTCTTCTAGTGTATTTTAGACAATCGTCTCGAGATGTAACCACAGTCTATTGCCAAAGGAAAACCAACCTTATAGTATACAGTGGAGAGTTTGCTTCGAATGCAGCCTGAAATCACTCTTCTAGAGTATTCTAGACTATCGTCTCGAGATGTAACCACAGAGTCTGTTGCCAAAGGAAAACCAACCTTATAGTATACAGTGGAGAGTTTGCTTCGAATGCAGCCTGAAATCACTCTTCTAGAGTATTCTAGCCTATCGTCTCGAGATGTAACCACAGAGTCTGTTGCCAAAGGAAAACCAACCTTATAGTATACAGTGGAGAGTTTGCTTCGAATGCAGCCTGAAATTACTCTTCTAGAGTATTCTAGACTATCGTCTCGAGATGTAACCACAGAGTCTGTTGCCAAAGGAAAACCAACCTTATAGTATACAGTGGAGAGTTTGCTTCGAATGCAGCCTGAAATCACTCTTCTAGAGTATTCTAGACTATCGTCTCGAGATGTAACCACAGAGTCTGTTGCCAAAGGAAAACCAATCTTATAGTATACAGTGGAGAGTTTGCTTCGAATGCAGCCTGAAATTACTCTTCTAGAGTATTCTAGACTATCGTCTCGAGATGTAACCACAGAGTCTGTTGCCAAAGGAAAACCAACCTTATAGTATACAGTGGAGAGTTTGCTTCGAATGCAGCCTGAAATCACTCTTCTAGAGTATTCTAGACTATCGTCTCGAGATGTAACCACAGAGTCTGTTGCCAAAGGAAAACCAACCTTATAGTATACAGTGGAGAGTTTGCTTCGAATGCAGCCTGAAATTACTCTTCTAGAGTATTCTAGACTATCGTCTCGAGATGTAACCACAGAGTCTGTTGCCAAAGGAAAACCAACCTTATAGTATACAGTGGAGAGTTTGCTTCGAATGCAGCCTGAAATCACTCTTCTAGAGTATTCTAGACTATCGTCTCGAGATGTAACCACAGAGTCTGTTGCCAAAGGAAAACCAACCTTATAGTATACAGTGGAGAGTTTGCTTCGAATGCAGCCTGAAATTACTCTTCTAGAGTATTCTAGACTATCGTCTCGAGATGTAACCACAGAGTCTGTTGCCAAAGGAAAACCAACCTTATAGTATACAGTGGAGAGTTTGCTTCGAATGCAGCCTGAAATCCCTCTTCTAGAGTATTCTAGCCTATCGTCTCGAGATGTAACCACAGAGTCTGTTGCCAAAGGAAAACCAACCTTATAGTATACAGTGGAGAGTTTGCTTCGAATGCAGCCTGAAATTACTCTTCTAGAGTATTCTAGACTATCGTCTCGAGATGTAACCACAGAGTCTGTTGCCAAAGGAAAACCAACCTTATAGTATACAGTGGAGAGTTTGCTTCGAATGCAGCCTGAAATCACTCTTCTAGAGTATTCTAGACTATCGTCTCGAGATGTAACCACAGAGTCTGTTGCCAAAGGAAAACCAACCTTATAGTATACAGTGGAGAGTTTGCTTCGAATGCAGCCTGAAATTACTCTTCTAGAGTATTCTAGACTATCGTCTCGAGATGTAACCACAGAGTCTGTTGCCAAAGGAAAACCAACCTTATAGTATACAGTGGAGAGTTTGCTTCGAATGCAGCCTGAAATCACTCTTCTAGAGTATTCTAGACTATCGTCTCGAGATGTAACCACAGAGTCTGTTGCCAAAGGAAAACCAACCTTATAGTATACAGTGGAGAGTTTGCTTCGAATGCAGCCTGAAATTACTCTTCTAGAGTATTCTAGACTATCGTCTCGAGATGTAACCACAGAGTCTGTTGCCAAAGGAAAACCAACCTTATAGTATACAGTGGAGAGTTTGCTTCGAATGCAGCCTGAAATCACTCTTCTAGAGTATTCTAGCCTATCGTCTCGAGATGTAACCACAGAGTCTGTTGCCAAAGGAAACCCCACCTTATTTTGCACGGTGGAGAGTTGCGCTACGAATGTAAAATGCAGCTCCCATTCGCGGACCCCGACGGGTGCAGCGCTTCCATCACATCTCTACCCTACTGTTACACCGTGACGTCACGGCCAAGTCTGTTGCCAAAGGAAAACCAACCTTATTCTGTACGGTGGAGAGTTGCGCTGCGAATGTAGAATGCAGCTCCCTCTCGCGGACTCCGCGCGGGTGCAGCGCTTCCATCACTTCCTTGGCCTGCTCAGGGTCCGTGATACGCCACCACCCGTGTCTGTAAAAAAAAGTTAATGTACTTATACAAAACGAATTAAGCACGGCGAACAAAACACCAAATAGAACCCAAGTACTATCAATCTTGCAGGAGTTTAGTAGAGTTACAGTATCTCACAGGAGAAATCATTTTAAAACGAGGGTGTAGAAGTTAGTATTACACCGCCTCAGATGGGATTCCCACATAACCACACTGCCTCCCCAGGGTGGGGTGGTATTCATAAAGGATTTTTCCTCGTACTGTTGTAACTGCTCCATTTCTTCAGCTAACATCTGTTTGACTGACTGACGAACATACATCAACAGAGCATTGAAATTTACCGGCTAAGGACCAGGGACACATGAACCAACAAAGTCTGCCAACATACCTCAGTTCCTTTGGCACAAAAGTGTTCTCCAACTTCGCTGGCATTCCCTTAGTCTTGCACTGTTGTAACTGCTCCATTTCTTC
Organism: Hypomecis atomaria; assembly: GCA_964007245.1. Taxonomy (NCBI): domain Eukaryota; kingdom Metazoa; phylum Arthropoda; class Insecta; order Lepidoptera; family Geometridae; genus Hypomecis; species Hypomecis atomaria. Next base: position 6,182,244 of record OZ023308.1, on the reverse strand, counting down.
GGCAGACATTTGTATGGGTGGCGGACTGTCGCACGTCACATATGTTGATAAAGCGTTGAAGTTGAGTAACCCAAGAGATGTGAGGCTATTTGCTTTGGCTTTTTGGGCGGCCGCGTCCAGTTTTAGAGAGTCGGCTTGGAGTTCTTTTTCTAGATCATTGTCCTGTAACAATAAAATAACATGTTATTTTTAAACTTACCGATTAGAACACATTATTCTTATGTACTACGGAACTAATCGCATACTGAAAATACGAGATAAATAATTACCTCGTTATCCTGACGTTTCGATCGAGATGCATCGATCGTCTACCCGTGACCACGATCGATGTAACTCGGTTGAAACGTCAGGATAATGTTGTAATTAAGCATTTATCTCGTATTTTCAGTGCGCGATTAGCCCCGTAATAATAAAATACAATTATTACAATAAAATAATTATTTTTACATTTTACTAAAAACAACTGGGCCAAGTATACAGCCTTGAATGACACTAAGCCTAGCCTACCTAATGTCTAAAGAGGCTTCGAATCAGTTTTATGTTTGGCTGTTGTATCGCTAAGAGCTTCAGGAGCTTTTAGCAGTAAAACCAGATACAATTAGAGATCTCAGCGCCAGTAACACATCACGTTATACATTGTCAATTCTAAGTGCAGTGTCTATCCATCAACTGCAAATAATTCATCAAATTTTATCATCATTCCTAAGGATTGAGGTATACTGGCCGACAAAGTTTGAAACAGACAACACACCTGTTCCTTACTCTCTTCTTCCCCCTCTTTCCTATTAAGGCTATTATCCATCATTTCCTGGTCCAAGCCCGACATAGTGAGACTGGAGTCTCCGTACACATTGTTGGCGGGCACTTGTATGCTGGTCACCATGTTGTTTAGTTTGAATAGTGACTGATCGTTGAGGAGTCGAAGGTTGTTTGGCACGTCATAAAGGCTTTTTTTCGCCTTTCTTTTTATTAGAGCTAGTGTCTATCATCTCTTGGTCCAAGCCCGACATAGTAAGACAAGTTTTAGGGGTCATCTACACTTGTCAAATGAGTTAAGAAGAGACAATATACCTGTTTCTTAGTATTCCCTTCTGCGCCCTCCTTCCTATTAAGACTGTTTTCCGTCATATCTTGATCCAAATCCGACATAGTAAGGCCCGAGTCCTAGGGATCATTACACACTGGTCAAACGCTAGAAAGATATATGTGAATATACATACCTGCTCTTTGCTTTCTTCTTCCTCTCCCTCCTTTCTATTAAGGCTGTTGTCCATCATTTCCTGGTCCAAGCCCGACATAGTAAGACTGGAGTCCGCGTACACATTGTTAGTGGGCACTTGTACGCTGGTCACCATGCTGTTCAGTGTGAATAGTGACGGGTCGTTGAGGAGGTGAAGGTTGTTTGACACGTCCCATTTGTGACCTATGACAAGGAATACAGAGAAAACATGTAAAATCCTTGCTGATATTACAAAATTGTAAGTGTATTTGACGGTTGGTTTATTATTCTTTTACCCAGCAATGGAACGACGGATTGACTAAGTTTTTTGCACGGATACAGTTTAAAGATCGAAGCGCTACTTTTTTTTTTATCTTACGCAGTCGAAGCCGCGAGTAAAAGCTAGTAAGTAGTGTAAATCTATTGACAAAGAAAGTGCCGTCTTCTCAAGTTTTGTTCGTCATACGATCGTTATGAACGGAACGGTAACCAACGTGATTTATATCCTGTAGCTGGCTAGTTTTACTGCAATGGTGAATTATAATTATCATGTCTATTAAAGGCCGCACCACACAAGTTAGCGGATGTGAAGTTGGCTACAAGCTGCGCAATATCCAATCCTGACTGAAGCTCACACAAAGCCGCACGTTGATTGGCTATTGCGCAGCACGTGGCTAACTTCACATGCGCCAACTTGTGTGGCACGGCCTATGCAACTTGTAATATGTCAATACATCATTCATTTGAAAGTGAGTTTTCATTGAATGTGTGTCAATTACAAGACTCGCACCTACATATTACACATGTTATTCTGAATTTCCGTCTATGCTTTTACATATATTTTTGGAGGCTCTTGCCCAACGATGGACAATAGAATATGATTTATTTTTTAAATTAAAAATTGATTATTAGTTACTAGTGTTTAAACAAGCTGGTATAATTAATTCGATTGTGAACAATAAAGTGTGTATCCGTTTAATTATGAAAAAAAAAAACTCACCTTGGCACATAACAATTTCATTACACGTATGCTCATTATCGCAGAACTGCGGTATATCCGTCTTGTCCTCGTTGATGTTATTCAAAAACGAGCTCTCGTGCCTCAGGATAGAGAACCATTTCCCTTCCAGCATCTTTGTATAGAGTAGGGAATGCGCAGAGTCAACGTCCATGACCTCTTGTTTAACCTCTTTGGCCTGTTTCTCTTGTTCTTCTTTTATTTCTTGTTCTTTTTTCGCGGCGTCCAGTTGGGAAGATACTGCTTCGGCCATTTTGCGGAGTTCTTCTAGATTGTTTACTGCAAATTAAAAGAAAAATCAAACAAAGTTCATATTATTTGTATACAACGTATTGGGGCTGTTCAAGTATTACGTAAGCAGATTAATTACAATTATTTACCTAAAGTTTTTCTGTACGTGCAAGAAACTTGCAGATTCTTACTTAAATTATCTTTAGAGTCCTCTTCAATATTTTCCTCTTGTTACACCGGATTTTCCAACTTGACTATTTCCTGTGGCTTATGGTAGATAAGCTCATGGCTCAACTTGAACCGCGTACATAGGCTTATTTTAGTACGATATCAAGTAAATTATAAGCTGATTCTTACACAAATTACATTTAGTCCTCTTCAATCCTTTTCTCTTATTTTACCGTATTTTCAACCTAGAGAATTTCCTGTGGCTTATTTACTGGTTCAGCTTGAGCCGCGCACATAGGCTTATTGTAAAAGGAAGTAATTTGTAAGTAGGTCTTACCCAAGTTATCTTTAGAGTCCTCTTCAATCTTTTCTACCCGTTTCACCGGATTTTCCACCTTGACTAATTCCTGCGGATTATCTACTGGCTCAGCTTAAGCTGCGTAGATAGGCTTATAGTAAAAGTAAGTAACTTATTATGTAGGTCTTACCCAAGTTATCTTTAGAGTCCTCTTCAATTTTTTCTTCCTGTTTCACTGGATTTTCAACCTTGACAATTTCCTGCGGCTTATCGACTGGCTCAGCTTAAGCTGCGTAGATAGGCTTATAGTAAAAGGAAGTTACTTATATGTAGGTCTTACACAAGTTATATTTAGAGTCCTCGTCAATCTTTTCTTCCTGTTTCACTGGATTTTTAACCTTGACTGATTCCTGCGGATTATCTACTGGCTCAGCTTAAGCTGCGTAGATAGGCTTATAGTAAAAGTAAGTAACTTATAAGTAGGTTTTACCCAAGTTATCTTTAGAGTCCTCTTCAATCTTTTCCTCTTGTTACACCGGATTTTCCACCTTGACTATTTCCTGCGGATTATCTACTGGCTCAGCTTAAGCTGCGTAGATAGGCTTATAATAAAAGTAAGTAACTTATATGTAGGTCTTACCCAAGTTATCTTTAGAGTCCTCTTCAATCTTTTCTTCCTGTTTCACTGGATTTTCAACTTTGACAATTTCCTGCGGCTTATCCACTGGCTCAGCTTGAGCCGCGTACATAGGCTTATTGTGCGAAGGTTTCTGTACGAGGAAGGCGGTGGGGATGGAGTCTTCTATATCGAGCATGTCATCTTGTTCGCTGTTCTTGTGTTGGATGTATTTCTCTTCCATTTTTATTGATGAACCTGGAGGGAGATAGTTTTAATGTTAGCTTTACAATTTTTAAATATATTTTGTTTTAATTTTGACGAACTCGGCCCTTCTGGGTTCGTTTCGCACCCATCCATCCATCCATCAGCCATAGGACGTCCACTGCTGGACATAGGCCTCCCCTATGGATCTCCAATAAGACCGGTTGGTTGCGGCTTGCATCCAGCGCGATCCTGCGGTCTTAATGAGGTCATCCGTCCACCTGGGTGGACGTCCTACGCTTCGCACCCAGGTTAAGCATGTTTATGATGAACCAAATCCAAATTATTATTTATTTCCTAACACCATTTGCTAAGCTTTTGTCCACTTTGCACTCGCCCTGTTTGACATTATACATATAGGCTCGTACTTGCAGACTTCAACATTTAATTATAAGTTTTGTATTAACGAACAAGCTATCAAACGAATATAAACCTTATTAACATTTAACTATACGCCGAATCAAAGTTATTGGCGTCTGTGAAGTTAGTTATGTACAAGTTTTGTATTTAAAAAGTTGAAGAACACGCTATCAAAATAATATAAACCTTATTGCAACCCCCTTACCTTCCACTTTGCACCCTCCCTGCTTCACGTTAGGTTCATATTTGATGATCTGCGTGTGATCGCTCAAATTCAGCTCAGACTTGATACTCTTCAGTTCCATCTCAGTCTTTAGCGCTTCCTCCTTCTTCTGCGCCTCTGTTTCTTCCTTTCTGTCCGGTTCTGGAGGGGAGTCTTTCTTCTCTTTCACACCTGAAGAGAAGTACACAATGTAAGCGAATAGCATACGTACGAACTGTTGATTTGTATAGCATTATAGCGAACTAGATTTTGCCCGCGGCTTCGCCCGCATGATATTTCGAGGCCCTACCTTACCACCCTTAATAAAGGAGGTGGAAATTAAAAAAAAACAAAAAAAAAACGATTTGACAGTTCTTTTTGACATTTCTTGGAGCGCACGCTAGAATAGCTCGCAGATGGCAAATTTTTTCCTACTTACTTAATACTTATCGTTATATTATGGAAAATTTACGCAATATCATTATAATTTATAGCCTATGTGTTATTATGATGTATAAGCTATATAATTGCAAAGTTTCATCTCAATCCGTTCAGTAGTTTTTTGCGTGAAAGAGTAACAAACATCTATACATCCATCCATCCATCCTTACAAACTTTCTGTACTGTACCAGCCTTTTTGATTGTCCACTGTAGGACGTAGGCCTACCCACGAAGGGTGATCCACCACGCTGGCCCAGTGCGGGTTGGTGGAATCACACACGCCATCGAATTTCTTCTACGGAAGTATGCAGGTTGCCTCACGATGTTTTCCTTCACCGAAAAGCCAGTGGTGTGAAATTCCGTACATAAATTCCAAGGAATTCATTGGTACGGGACCGGGATTTGAACCCACGACCTCACGATTGTAAGGCGAGTGTCATTACCACTAGACCACCACGGCTTACAAACAAACTTTCACGTTTATAATATTAGTAGGGTCTATATCAAACACCTTAGCGGCTGTGATGTGAGCTACAAGCTGCACAAAACCCAAGCCTTGCGCAGCTGTTACGTGAGCTTCGTCCAGATTGGGTCATCCGCAGCTCGAAGCTAACATCACAGCGGACAAGATGTTTCATTCGGCCTATACCCAGATGCATCTTCCATAGGATCATCATATACAGGGTGATTTTATTTCCAGTGCACAAACTTTGCATACGGAAAGTATAATAAACAAACAATTAAACCTCTACTTTACTTTCACTCACTTTAGTACAAAAATATTGAAATAACTTCAAGAGAAAGTATACAGAAAAACGGGGTAATCAATGTCACCCTACGTCTGAATACCTACGGCTGCGTCGCGAGACGTAGGTATTGTACCTACCAAGAACCGAGGGGGGCGAGTTGTACGCCGCGCCGACTATTTACCTACGGTGAGGGACCATTGACCGGTAGCACTGACCTTGAGAGACCTAGACGTTTTAGGTAATGGTTTTTGTCTGGAGTGTAAGGTGCATGCAATTTAATTATTTTTGGGATAGTTTGACAAAAAATTGATGAAAAAAAAGTTGATCTTTTTATGAGCGAAATATGTTCTAATGATATCTATTGCGCGATAAAAATTTGTGTACTAAATAAAAGGTCTTGCTGCATATCAGCCATAGGACGTCCATTACTGGACAAATGCCTCTCCCTATCCTATGGATCTCTAACAAACCGGTTGGAAGCGGCTTGCATCCATCGAGATCCTGAAGCCTAAATGAGGTCGTCAGTCAACCTTGTGGGTGGACGTCCTACGCTACGCTTGCCAGTACGTGACCTCCATTCGAGAACTTTTCGGCCCCATCGGGTTTACCAGTTCTCCGTGCTATGTGCCTTGCCCACTAAAATTAACTGTATTTTAGCTAAAATTAATTAGCTTTCTTTTTTTTCAACGCTGGTTTAGCCGTTTTAGCATTTGACGCCGTTTCTAAAGCATCGTGGTAGTCTATTATTTAAGTAAGTAGTTTTTAAGCCCTTGGACTATGATAATTTGCCATTCGACTAGAGCAACTTGTCAACCAGAAAACAGACGTACGTAACGTACGAAACGTACTAAAAAAGTATGACTGACGATTTGCCAGTTGATTAACGTAACTTGTCAACCTAAAGGGACTTGTAATTCAACTGCACTAAAACTTACTTTTCTTCTTTTTCAATGCGGGTTCAGCAGCCATAGCATTGGCCGCCGTTTCTAAAGCCTCGTGATAGTCCATTATTTCAGGTTGGGCTGACTCCATGGCTTCGACAAATATTCCGCCGCATTTGCCAAGAGACCAGTACCGACGCCAGTATCTGTAGAAAACAAGTACAATTAAATTAATATGGTCAGTTGTTGATGAAAGTCATGGTAACAAAAGAACGCACGCCTTATATCTAGGGTTGCCAACTTTAAAATTTGTCAACCAGGACAAGAACGCGTGAAAACCCTGGATTTTAGAGTCTAGAACCCGGAAATATCACCAGGTTTTTTAAGCCGCGGCGTGTGGGCAAAGTGCGTGTGTCGCGGGCGGCCCAACACTTTAAATTTTAAAGCCCGGACTACAAATGAAGCCTGGACGCTCCCGGACGCCCTGTAAACTATGACAAATCCGAAGAAACGCGGACGGATGGCAACCCTACTAATATCCCCACTGACGATGCTTTCAAATGGACAGCATCCATTCAATGTTCCCAGGCTATAAAGCATGCGACCACGAAAAGCGACGAAAAGAACTCATTTCGACGAGTGAAAAAGTGACAGTTATATACTTTGCCGTAACGCTGTCTCGTTCTGACACTACAAACGAAATAATTCGTTGCGCGCATACTAGCCCGGCAGAACAGCTACTTGTTATCTAGAAAGGCGACTTTTCTTTGTTTTCGCGAACAAATAAACGCTCCTTATCCAAGAACCCATCTCGTAACACTATAGTACTATGTAGTCAACGAAATAGCTAAACAGAAAAAAACACTACGCTAGAACCAGTGTTGACAACCCTAGTAAATTAAAAAACAGCAGCTCACCAGTAAAAAACCAGGAGAAAACAGTAGTTAAGTGAAAAGAATAAGATTTCTAACTTTTATGCTATAATTAAAAAAGTTCTCTACTTTTATTGGTTACTAGAACTCAAAAACACTGTAAAATTAGTTCTCACTAAGGATTACAACTTATTATAAAACTAAGATCAAAGTAAAATTATTTTCCACTTTCATCCTCAATTGCCTCATCTTTAGTATTTTCAGACTTGTTATATGTCATAGTGCAACCAAGGGGCGCTGAGCTCTAATTGAAAAACAGTAAAAATTAAGAGTGAAACAAAAACAGATTCATAAATGTGAAAACCTACTGTTAAAACAGTAGGGTTGTCAACACTGGCTATGACCGTGATGAGATAAGGATAGTCACCTGTCCTGTCCATAGCAAGTAGCCCTCAGCGCGTGGCAGCCCGCCGTGAGCTGTTGTTGCTGCTGCTCCGACTGCCGAACAAGTTTTTCCAGCTTCTTCGATAGCTCTTCTGATGACAGGTTTTTGTCTTCATCCTGTGGAAAACGAGTGGTTTTAATAAGTTAAAAAAAAGAAGGAGCAGGAGCAGGAGCTCACTGCAAGCTTCATCTCTCGTCATGCTATTTGAATTTTTATGTAAATTAGGCGAATCAAAAACGCCACGCCCAACAAAATCCAGTTTGTCGTCGATCTACAAGTATATCAAATTGCTCGTCAACACTACAAGGGTCGAAAAAGCGATAACGAAGGACTGGAAAGAGCTCCACACGAATCAGAAGAAAGAGAGCATGTGAGACAAGATCTACAAGGATAATCAGAGAAATGGAAATCGCAAATAATTTCTCGTATTATTGCTTTTGAGCATTTTGCTAGAAATAACTAATCTCTTAAATATTTTTCTGAAAAATATTGAAGAGGTGCGCAGTGATTTGGAGAGCGATCCCTCGTTCTCCAAATCACTGCGCACCTAGTTACCCGTGAAACTATTAATATCCTTATCGGGCGGTGAGCATACTTCCTTATTGTTGATGAGCATTTTGCTCAAAAACCTATAAAGATATACAAATAACTTCCTCATGTTGCGCTCCTTCACTCGTTGCCTCATCTCCCGTCACACTATTCGTATCTTTATCGGATGATGAGCATTCATCCTCATTGTTGCTGAGCATTTTGCTCAAAAACCTATAAAGATATACAACCAACCTCTTCATGTTGCGCTCCCTCGCTTTCCAAAACGCTCGGCGCCTCATCTCCCGTCACACTATTCGTATCTTTATCGGATGATGAGCATTCATCCTCATTGTTGCTGAGCATGTTGCTCAAAAACCTATAAAAATATACAACTAACCTCTTCATGTTGCGCTCCCTCGCTTTCCAAATCACTCGTTGCCTCATCTCCCGTCACACTTTTCGTATCTTTATCGGATGATGAGCATTCATCCTCATTGTTGCTGAGCATGTTGCTCAAAAACCTATAAAAATATACAACTAACCTCTTCATGTTGCGCTCCTTCACTCTCCAAATCGCTCGGCGCCTCATCTCCCGTCACACTATTCGTATCTTTATCGGATGATGAGCATTCATCCTCATTGTTGCTGAGCATGTTGCTCAAAAACCTATAAAAATGTACAACTAACCTCTTCATGTTGCGCTCCCTCGCTTTCCAAATCACTCGTTGCCTCATCTCCCGTCACACTATTCGTATCTTTATCGGATGATGAGCATTCATCCTCATTGTTGCTGAGCATGTTGCTCAAAAACCTATAAAGATAAACAACTAACCTCTTCATGTTGCGCTCCCTCGCTCTCCAAATCGCTCGGCGCCTCATCTCCCGTCACACTATTCGTATCTTTATCAGGCGGAGAGCATTCTTCCTTATTGTTGTTGAGCATTTTTCTCGAAAGGTCCTTGATGGGCGACAGTTCTTTGTCGCTTTCTTCTATGGGGTCTTTGTATGGGGACGGCTCGTCCGTGTCTGGATGGTCGTCTTTTTTGGGCGTTTCTGATTTTTCTGAGTGTTGTTCTGCTGGAAAAGTGGAAACAAATTTATATTTAACCTTATTTAATTTTAAAATTCAGTATTAAAATTAATTTCGCATGGCCTTAATAGTTCCTATCTTTGTAAAAGAACATCATGAACACATAGGGAATAGTTGAATACCTCTAAAATATGAAAACATGTTAACGCCTCTGAATCACAGAGGCGGTGTTTGAAATGACATGGCATTATTGCTATTACGATACAGTTCAAAATAATAGCTCTGCCTAGGAGACGTTTGAAGTTTGTCCACCATCTTTGTGAAATCAAATTTGACAAGCAGATCAAGTGTCATTTGTGTCTAGATTATTTTCGACGCCATGTTTAATCATGCATCACAACTTTTTTACATTATGTCACTTCTACTGTTTTTCCTTATTCTGAGCTCTGAATAGATTTGCAGACAAGACATAATCAAGGCAAACAAATTGAAGTGTAATTGTCTGTGGTATTTATCTCTTAAACAAGTAGACCGTTTTCAAGGCGATTTATTTCGTTTAAAAGCCAATCGTCCGAGCCCATTTAAATAGTACAAGTATCCGTGGACGGCTATTGGCTAAATATTTATTTTACACTTCTCTTTATGCATCAGTTTTCTACCATAGTTTAGATTTAAAAATAAAATCTCACCGTCGTCCGCTGGCGGAATCTCTGTCCGAGTTAAATTAGCAGCACTTTCTTCGACCAGTTTTTGCATCCGCTCCAGCGCTAACGCTTGCTGCTTTTCCGTCTGTTCTGATCGGGACTTACGCTGGTGTAAAACGCGTAATCTAAAACGAAAAAATATCTCTAATTTCTCAATAGAATGAAAAGAAATCAATTTTCGCATGTCTATCTGTGGGTACACAGACACGCAAAAAGTGTTAAATAGTTCTTCTGAACGACGCAGTGAACTTCGCCGGAGTTAACTGCCTTAAAGATTAGCATTTTTATTTAGCATTTTTAACCCTTCTCCTGGTGATAAGCGGCGAGTTTATAGACTTTTTAACTTTGGAGAATATGAAGACTAATGATATAATCCAAGGTCTTATTAAAATTCCAGCCGAATAATAGGGTGTTATAAGTATGACGTGTGAATCTAGAGACTTTTTACAACACGGTTGAAAGCTTGCGGCGGTTACTGTACTGTACCCGGCGGTTAATGTACTGTACCAGCCTTTCTAATAATCCACTTCAGGATGCAGGCCTACCCACAAAGACTCATTTGGCCATATCCACCGCGCTGGCCCAGTGCCGGTTGGTCGATTCATATTTGCCATCGAATTTCTTCTAAGGCCTGCGACCATTAGCGATGATAAATGATCATTAGGCTCCTGGGCTCGTGGGTGGTCAGAGTTGGGGCTCTGGCCATCCACCGAAGCGGGCCCGAGGAGGACGGCAGCGTGTGTGGCAACGCTGTCGTAGAGTACCGCACAAGCCTAGTTTTATCACCAGGCGAGTAGTCGTGTAAAGTGCTGGGAGCACCGGTGCGTTCTTTCGGAGATCCTGGAGCTCCCAAGAGGGCACAAAGGCTGGCACCGAGGGGGTTTTTGTGGGTACAATCCCACATAACCCGACTGCACTCCAAAACGGTCGGGCATCTTTAGAAGTTTCCCACTCGTAAAAAAAGCCACTTACTTTCTGATCTTCATATCCATGAGATATCGTTCCTTCTTCAATTGGTTAAGATGTTCTAAAGACCCGTCGATTTGTCGCAGTACGGACTTGTTTTGCAGTAGTTCATTGCACAGGAAAGAGAGTATTTTCGCCTTGAACGTCGCGTTGAGGCCTAAGAATGGCTTGTCTCGAAGAGACTCTGTAACAAATAAATAAATCCCCTTTTTACTACAGGACAAGTAAGAAGACGCCTCACTACCACTACCCCTACTTACTATCTAAAGCTTTTCAAGGTCAGAGTGAATAGATATCTTCTAGAGCATCTGTCAGATGGCGAACATCTGTCAATTGTCAATGACAATTTTTACATGCAGGAACATTTTGTAAGTACCTATAGGAAAATTGAATTCATGTTTTTATTATTTTACTCACTACATTTTACATTTGCTCATCGTTTAAACCTTTCATTAGCTTCCACGGATATTTCAAGACCAAATTAGCCAAATTGGTTAAGCCGTTCTCGAGTTTTAGCAAGACTAACAATCACGATTCGTTTTTATATATTTATATAGATAGATTATAGTGCACTTATGTCTATAACTGTTTGTCCAATATATGTACAATATTCAAAGCTTACCCGAAAGTTTATAAGTACTATTGTTGTGTAAATGCTCGTAGTAGGGCAGGTTTTTAGTGGTGCTGATAGTGTGCTGAATTTCCGCGTCCGTCTGGTGGTGGTCGGCCACGCGGCGCTCTCGCTCGCGCTCCGCTGTTAAACCTGCGAGGAAAAGAGACAATCGATCAGCCCTCTTATCGGCTTTAGGCTTTGCGTTTTATCTTACTCGAGTCAATTACTTACGCTGTAAGAGGGAACGAGATGGAACGTGAAAATCAACACCGCCCCGATGAGTTTAGAAGGGTCGCCATTGTGAATAATAAATATGTAAAACACTTTGCATTTTATCTTACTCGAGTCAATTACTTACGCTATAAGAGGGAACGAGATAGAACGTGAAAATCAACACCGGCCCGATGAGTTTAGAAGGGTCGTCATTGTGAAGACTAAATGTGTAAAACAATCCATCAAAACATCATCGTTTCAGCAATAGGACGTAGGCTACTCCATGCAGATTTCTAATAGGACCGATAGTAGCGGCTAGATAAACTAGCGCCTTTCTACAAGCTGCGCAATATCCAATCCTGACTGAAGCTCACACAAAGCCGCGAGTTGATTGGAGGCTTTTATGGATAATCTAGTTGATTTTTATGTACTTAGTGGTGATTTATCTTTCTGCGCTTTTCATTGGGTCTTTTTATCACCTTGTGAGACATTGTTTTATGATATTAGGTTTGTTTACTATTCCTGTCTTTCTCTAAGATATAAAGTTAAGAGCTTACATCACATCACATCACTTACCAGTAAGAGGAAGACAGCACTTACTGGTTAGAGGCTCAGGTTGTATGGAGTGATGTCACCCATTCGGATCGCATGACCTAGTAGCGTCGTCTCTAGCTAATCTTTACAGTAGTCTAGCGAGAGAGTGAGACAGTACTTACCAGTTAGAGCTTTGACTTCTCCCGTAGCGTTGGCATAGAGATATATCTGAAGCACTTCGCTAAGATTGTGACGATTGATTTAGCCCTTTCGAAGACTAAATATAATCTATCTTAAGTCGTAAGTAACTGTGTTCTCTACTTGTGCCTCTGTCTAAGTTATAGAGTAGGAGTAAGACAGCACTTACCAGTTAGAGCTTTGACTTCTCCCGTAGCGTTGGCGTAGAGATATATCCGAAGCACTTCGCTCAGATTGTGCGGAGTGATGTCGCCCATTCGGATGGCGTGGCCCAGTAGCGTCGTGTGCCGGCCTGGGTGGGGAATCCCCGGGTCTTCTGTAATTCGAGATTACCATTTTAACATAACGTTCGTTCATGAATAGGCTGAATTTTAGAGGCGCCATCGTAATTATAATAGCAATTTAGAGTAGCCCTGTTTCTTTTCCACAGTATGCATTCGATAGAGAACCATATTAAAGTATAACTAGACAGCGACGCTAAATAATAATAATTACAAAAGTAAGAGAGGGCGAGATGTGCTAGTATAAAAGTGTGAACAGGACGTAACTAATATCTATTGTCTTTGTTTGCGTATACGTTTTTTTGTCTGACTACAACGCACGGCATAGACGTTGTATTCAGACAAATTTTTCACGCCAAAAATTTCTGTTGAATTTTTGATGAGATGCTTAAGTAAATTAACATATTTATGAACTGTTATCTATTTCCTATCACTTCTATTAGTATGTATTATGCAGGTTTTTACTATTATCTAGAGTCTGAATATGATAAAATCATAACAACGTGTATATAGCTATCTAAGTTTGTATAGCACATCAACAATACAATTCACGCAAATTCCTACCTATGGCGGTGATGAGGAGCTGGGTCAGCACTTGGAGCAGTTCCTCCTCAGCATCAGGGCAGCAGTCCGGCAGCAGCGCCATCTGAAGCGTGTTCAGGGTCGGGATGGCGTCCATATCTGCACAGAAATATAGCAAACTCTTACCACTCTTGAATAAAGATACTACTCATTCAGCAAAGTGACAGGTTATACTCTTCGATTGTTGTTTTTAAACTTCCGCGATTTAAACACATTCCATTTATTTAAATATACACATCACAGGTTTAGACCAGACTCTCAGTGGAGGTCCGTTTGGAAAAATTTCGGACCTCAATCTGACTTCTGATATACGAGTATATTGTATAGATCCTAGACATCCTATAAACAGATGTTGCCAACCAGTTTTGTGGTCCCCTCCCCTCCATCACAAACATTAGTACTTATGTGTCTATATGTGCCAAAAATAAAAAAACACGGCAGTAAAGTAAGCCAATAGAACATAATATTTATTTTGATGCAATTTTACGAAAAAATGCTTACACATGCAAGGGGACCACAAAAATGGTTGGCAACATCTGTTTATAGGCTGTCTGGGATCTATACAATATTTATCAGAAGTCAGATTGAGGTCCGCAATTTTTGCAAACGGAATTCCACTGAGAGTCCGGTCTAGCTAGGCCCGGGCTTTTGAAGGGCGTCAATGGAGCCGTGGCCAACATTGAGAGGCCTTTTTACAAATTAAATATTATGAAAAACACACCGCTTTTGGGTGGTAGGAAGAGGAAAACTATTGTAAAGACGGGAAATTTGTACAGTGCTAAGCGTTTCGAGTTCACATTACACATCGAACAGGCAGAATGTGAGAGCGTTGAGTCTTATTGTCATAGAAATAAGGTTCCTTACCGAATGCGAGCATTTGTTGACTGATATTGCAGTATAACCTGGGATCTATAAAGCGTAAGTAGAAGCTTTGCGTTTGTTGAGATTGAGACTTATTTTCACGGACATAAGGTTCCTTACCAAATCCGAGCGTCTGTCGGAAATTGTGTATGAACTCGAAGACTGAAAATATATCCTGGGATCTAAAGAGCGTAAGTAAAAGCTTTGTGTCTATCAAGATTGAGTCTCATTTTCATGACAAAAAGGTTCCTTACCGAATCCTAAAGTTTGTCCGAAGTTGTGTATGAACTCGTAGACTTGTAATATATCCGCCATGGCTTGTCCCGGTAATTTTAATCCTGGGATTCTATTCAGCGTTGGTAGAGGCTTCGTGTCTGATAGAGTTGAGTCTTCTTGTGGTCGCCTGATAAAAAAGGAATAATAAATATTTGGGCACATCTTACACACAGTGTCTGACCATAAATTAAGCAATGCTTGTAATATGGCTGCCACAGACTGATATACATAGTTTTTAAATACATGATATCCAGATGCAGAGCAAATACCTATGTTCATCACATCTCTGGGTGGGAATCGAACCCACACCACGGACTGACGGACGGACACACTCTTTTTTTCAACTTTGGCGACCTATATCTCCTAATTTATTATTATTATTTCATGGAACATTCATTTTAAAAATTCTATTCAATGATATTCCTCGTTTTACTATGGAACCCTAAAAATCTGTTCGTTGGCTTAACCCATTCAGCGCCGAGCCCATTTTTAGGGTTCCGTACCCAAAGGGTAAAAACGGGACCCTATTACTAAGACTTCGATGTCCGTCTGTCCGTCTGTCTGTCTGTCTGTCTGTCTGTCACCGGGCTGTATCTCAAAAACCATGATAGCTAGGCAGCTGAAACTTTTACAGATTATGTATTTCTGTTGCCGCTATAACAACAAATACTAAAAACAGAATAAAATAAATATTTAAGGGGGGCTCCCATACAACAAACATGATTTTTAAGAGTTTTTTGCTCGCTATTAATAACGGCAAGAGGCATATATGGGGCTCCAATACGGTACAGAACCCTTCGTGCGCGAGGCCGACTCGCACTTGGCCGATTTTATTTTTAACTTTCACGCCGAGACCGCCCATGGGCGGTTGATTTTAAACTGTAATAATAACTGCGGCATCTGGGGAATATCGTTACTTTTCAGAAATGGGTAAAGAAAGAAGCAGTGAATGGGTTAAGAAAGAAGCAGTGAATGGGTTAAGAAAGAAGCAGTGAATGGGTTAAGAAAGAAGAAGCCGATGTTGCCATCTCTGTCGTTCTTCCTATCACTTGCTAATCTGTCTTCAGTCTTCTGGAAGAGATAATTATGTCATCTCGCTCTCACCTGAGCTCGGCAAGTAGTTCCATCTCCCTCCTCCGTCCGCGTAGCTTTCTCTCTTTAGCCAGCAGCCTGTCCAGCAGGCTCTGGTGTTTCCGTCTCTCTCGCTCCTCCCACCGCTTGCGCGTGTCGAGTTGTCTGATGAAAGTGGTGTGTTGCCGTCTCCTTTCACGCTCCTGGTGGAAAAGAGAGAGAATGATGAGTTATATTGAAGCTGAAAGGAACTTCGTTTAATTTTTCTAAATTCTGTGGACTACTAGTAAAATGACTATTGCAAAAAAAAAAAGTGTATGTATACAGTATACTTCATAGATTTCTATAATCACGTCTTAGTTGTTCTAAACGTTTAGTCATGTCATGTAGTAGATTTTTGAGATGAGAAGGGTTTTTTGAGATAATTTGAGATTTCAATAAGTACAGTGACTTTGATTATACGTATGAGCGATGCGTATTAAACATAATTCTCTATTTTTTTACAATTTTAGAAATGTACCTTCATAAAAAATAATTAGCGAAAATATTAACCACGGATAAAAACATCAAAAATAACAATGAAAATGTTGTTTGATCAAGCAAAAATATAAAATGGCCCCAAAAATAACAAAAACGTGCGTAAACCCATGCAATATATCAATAAACTTACCTCATTGATATATTTTTGCTGCACCCGCGCCGCGCCCAAACGAACACATTGAAAAGAGAAACACACACATAAAGTGACACACATAACACATTTAAAATAGCGCCCTCTCTGTTCTGATTGGACGAACTATAGGTCGAATCACACAACCTGGCGGCTGTGATGTTAGCTACACGCTACGGATAAAGCATTCTTTAGTGACGTTCACTGAACACCTGCGCGAGTATTTGGTTATCCGCAGCTTGTAGCTAACATCATAGCCGCCAAGTTGTGTGATTCGAACTATAACAGAAAAAAGGGCGTCCGTATTGTGAATGAATGAATAATGAATACAAACTAGTAGTGCAGCTGTGGACAAAACAAATGACGTCGGCCGCAATATCTGCTTCACTAGTTTGTATTCGTTTTTTAGGCGTCCGAGATATGCTAAAAGCGCTAATAACGCTAGTAAGAACCGACACATTACGAAGAAAATTGTTCTGAGTTGTGTATGTTCTCATCAGCAATATTGGCGTCGTTACAGCTGTGGATGCAATACGGACAGTACCTATTGTGTTTAATCAGAATAGAGAGGGAAGGTCACACTTGAGGTTATTAAACGCATTTTATTCCAAAATAATTTGAACAAAACGAATCATATATATTTAGTTTCTTTTTAACGCCATGTCTGACTTTTGAATTGTTTAGCATAACATTTACTAAATTAAGGCGAGAAATAATGTATGTTCAAGATTATTTTTGATCACCGGACAGGGTATCGAAAATGTAACTTGAACAAATCATCAAATATTTGAAATGTGCTTTAATTATTTTACTAGTGAAATACTCAAAGATATTGAAGAATATATTAATACATATATAAAGATTATGTGCAGAAAAACTCAACACTGTTTAGTATACATTAGACTTAACATGCATATTTTAAGCATCATTGATTTAGGCACTCACAATATTAAGATAGCACTAGTTTTGGCTTAGCAGAAAGCAAAACACTGGTTGACAAGTCACTTGCAAATGTACGAATGTGATAGCTAGGGCACGTTAAGCTAGGGGAACGTACCTATATTATTTGACCCATTAGTACCAATCAATGGTACTTCAGACACAAAGGCATTTTTCACAACTTTTGACCTCCTTTCCTTTCTTGTTAATCCGTAGTATGAAAAAAGCAGGAAAAATTACTAAAAGTAGTATATGGAAGAGAAAGTGTCACTTAGTATGAGTACGTTCCGCCCATTCGTGGTATGAAAATAGCGCAAAAAAACTGATAGTAGTATTTTGAAGAGCCCTTCCAGGAAGTGTTGCTTAGTGTGAGTACGTTCCCTATTCATTCACTTTCACGTATGAAGGAGCCAAATGCGCCGCCACCAATCTCTAGCTATACGAAATCGTATGCAATATCGCGCCTATCCGCGCCGCACTACCCGCATTTCTGTCAAATCTTGTAGGCATTTGATCACAGAGATAACAGAAGGAGAATATGATCAATCGAGAAAATCTGAAGGAGATGCATTAGCATTGATTTAATACGGCATGAGTTAGAAAGAGACATGAAAAATATCTCGATTCAGTAGCATAGACAAGAAGACAAGAATTTGAAATGCTTGTCAAAGTCCAATTCATATTTGACAGTGTTGTCAGCTCTGGGCAAGTTTTTCCATCTCAGAATAAGGAAAAACAGTAGAAGTGACATAAAGTAAAAAAGTTGTGATGCATTTCTATGGATTTTCGACGCCATGTTTGCGTCGAAAATCCATAGAAACTGCTATGTAATCTAGACACAAATGACACTTGAACTGCTGATCAAATGTCAAATTTGATTTCACAAAGATGGTGGACAAACTACAAACGTCTCCTTAGAAACTGCTATGTAATCTAGACACAAATGACACTTGAACTGCTGATGAAATGTCAAATTTGATTTCACAAAGATGGTGGACAAACTACAAACGTCTCCTTAGAAACTGCTATGTAATCTAGACACAAATGACACTTGAACTGCTGATCAAATGTCAAATTTGATTTCACAAAGATGGTGGACAAACTACAAACGTCTCCTTAGAAACTGCTATGTAATCTAGACAAAAATGACACTTGAACTGCTGATCAAATGTCAAGTTTGATTTCACAAAGATGGTGGACAAACTACAAACGTCTCCTTAGAAACTGCTATGTAATCTAGACACAATTGACACTTGAACTGCTGATCAAATGTCAAATTTGATTTCACAAAGATGGTGGACAAACTTCAAACGTCTCCTAGGCAGGGCTTTTATTTTGAACTTTATCGTCATAGCAATAATGCCATGTCATTTCAAATACCGCCCCTAGTTTTCCATACATTTTTGTGGTGTAGAATTCCCTCAAGCGACAACAGCGTTATCTCTCTAGTTATAATAGCTCTCTGAGCGCGGTAGCGCCTCGGTCCCTTCGGCGCGAAAGGGTGCGCATTTCCCAACATAACAGAGCGATTGTTTGAAAATTGCGAAGTGCTATAGCCTGCTCATAACTTTTTGAAAGTGACTTGTCAAAAAAGGTTAAAATAAAATCTAAATTTTGGACCAATTTCTTGTGTATCTTGTATAATGCTGGGAATTTCAGAAGTGTATGCAATGCTCATAATTATGAACACTTTTTACTATGGAGTTAAAACACAAAATCGAGAAAAAAAATACTGCATCATACCTACATTTTGTCAAGTGATTTTTTTTTTGTATGAAACAGCTGTGTCGTTTTCGATTATAGGCCGGATCATACGAGTCGGCGGATGTGAAGTTATCTACAAGCTGCGCTTTATCCAATCAACGCGCTGCTTTATGTGAGCTCCAGTCAGGATTGGATATTGCGCAGCTTGTAGCTAACTACATTCGGCGACTTGTATGTTTCGGCCTATACTGGACTATTCGGCCCTGTTTCCACAGTCAAAATTGTTCATAATGATGAGTAAGTATATTATACAGCCTTTATACGCCTTGGCGTTGCTGTTAGTGTGACAAGTAATGGAATCTAAATACACCTCTGTGAATCCATACACTTTACAAAAAGACATCTTGTTTTTATTTCAAGATGACCGTGCGGCAACAGACTGGCTCTGTAAAGTGTACCTTAACCGTGCCTTTGTCTTATGCAATAAATTATAGATTATATTATAGATTTGTGCCACTTATAGACACTAAAAATAGGTTCAAAATACAGATTTTTAAAACAAACTCCAGCAAAATAATTCCAAACCAAGTCGCATAAACGAAAATTCACCTGTTCTTTAAGCAGCATGGCTTGTTGGCGTTTTATTTCCCTCTCCTGCAACAATGACGGGGCCCGGTCATTGGTGGTCTAATTCTATTCATTCTTACCAGAATTTTGGATATTTTTGATGACTTATGAAGCAAAAATGCATGCAAATGAAGACAGAGCTTGGGTTTAAGGTGGTAAGTGTAAGGAGGAGGCGGTAGATAGGTCTTTGTGTTTCATGTACTTATTTTTTTTTAGAATCCCCTGGGGATGTAGGTAGAGAAATAAAAACTATTTGAATACCAAAAATGTTAAAAAAAAAAAAAAAAGATCGCCTAAGGGATCTCTAAGGGACGAATCTACCAAAGTCTAGTCTTTAGACCAATGTAAGATTTTTCTAACTAAGTGGACAAATCTGTATGAGATGTAAACATTTACCTCCCTAGTAGCAAATAGGTGTCAGTATTGCACAAGTAAAATAAAATTGCAATTGCATTGCACAAGGTTCAATTTCAACTTTTTGATGTGAAATATTTAGCTGCGTTGTGCACTTTTTAGGATGAGTAAACAACAAGACATGACGTAACTTGATCGAAAATTCGTAAGACGGAGGTAGCAAGTTTTCACTTCTGCCGGCACACCCGGAGTGCAACCCATTGTTTTTTTTTTTCAATATTCATTTACATGATTTTAATTAATTTATAGATGATTTTTAGGGTTCCGTACCTCAAAAGGAAAAAACGAAACCCTTATAGGATCACTTTGTTGTCCGTCTGTCCGTCTGTCAAGACCCTTTTTCTCAGGAACGCGTGGAGGTATGAAGCTGAAATTTATATCAATTACTCAGGTCTACTGTCCCTTGAAGCTGTGAAAAAATCAAACTTCTAAGCCAACGCAATCAAAAGATACAGCCGTTTATGCCGCAAATTTTGAAACTCGCAAGTACTCGCAAGGGAATCAAAACCTAAAGGGTACTTCCAGTCGACCTAGAATCTTGAAATTTGGCATGAAGCAACGTTTTATAGCACACATAAAGGAAAAATTCCGTAAACCTTAAATTTTTAGTTACATTACAAAATATATATATTTTTAATAAATATAAACTTATTACTTTTTTTGTCGTAATGAACGAACTTTGTAAACCTTGCAGGTTTGTACGGAACCCTCGGTGCGCGAGTCCGACTCGCACTTGGCCGGTTTTTTTTGATTATTCGGTAATTATTGTTTGAATTTCTGTGGTCTACGATACAACTTGATAAATAAAACTCCAAAATTCTGGCCTTGTCACAAAACTTTTGAAAAATGCAAAAAATAGCAAATGAAAAAGATATCCTCATTCAAAGATACCAACCTGCTGCCTCTTAACTTGCTCTTCAATTTTCTGCCTCTCCAGTTCCTCCTGTTTCTTTCGTTTAGCCTTCATACAACAACATCGAAAGCGGTACAGCAAATTATAAGTTAAACAGCCAGAACATGGAACAAAAGACGAGAAAATAAAACTTAAGTGTTAAGTATTAAAATAAAGTGATTTGATTAGCACGAAAAATCTAAAAAATACGAGTATGTTCTTTGAGCAAATATCTACAGAGCCACAGTCCCTAAGTGAAAGTAGTAAAAACATGTCCGAGCGCTGTCATACATACCGACTTCTATATTTACATTAAATGATTCACAATGACCCGTTTTCTCGTAACTCGACGTTATGGCCCTAATTAGTTTAGTGCTTGTAACCGAGCACTTTGGCATCGCGCGGCGTTGTAGTCGGCTTGCAATCGACTTACGACTAACTAAAAAGCCTGCCCACTACATAGCTTGTGCAGGGTTTTGTCTCGGACAATTTTTTTTGAACGATTGTGACTATAGATATTTGCTCGAAGGGTATAATTAGGAATTTTGGAAACCCCCCATTAAAGGTATTCTGGAAATGATCTACCTACTGGTTTAGTTGGTTGGCTTTTGAATGCTACTGATAAAAACACAGACACGCATACAATTTGAAGTTTTTAATATAGTTATTTGATGGAGAAAAGTTGAAGTCATCATCATCTTAGCCATAGGAAGACTATTGTTGGACAAAGACCTTTTCTAGGAAATCCAATAAGACCGAAATCTGAATTCAGTATCATCAAAGTTTTTAATTTTATATTTGTATTACAACAATAATGTCAATTTTAACAATTTAATACAACTACATAATTTTTTAAACACCAGTGACATCCATGTATCGAAAACGTATGTACATTTATGTAATATACATTTTGTGATTCAAATTATTCAGATTGTGTTACTATATTGACGTTTGAAAGTGTGCCTTTGGTTTCTATTGTAAGTGAATGAATACCTAAATAAACACTTTCGGTTATGGGTATTTGAGAATATGAGAAAAAAATGCATACATAGTGACAATTTAACTATTCCTACAATATCTTAAGAATGAGTTTTTAAAGAACGATATAGTAGTAAGAACGATATATGAAAGAAATCTATCCGGTTAAATAATAAAAAAGCAACAGAAGAGCGTGCAATTAATTAACTACCAACAGTTATAAGTTACTGCGGCTTTAGTATGAGTTTGTTTTGTAAACGAAAACTATTGTCGTATTCGTATGGTAAAGTATAGAGTAACATTTTCGTTTACGAATAATCTCATACTAAGGCTTCTGTACAAAAACATAATTTGACAACGTTCGTCAAAATGTGTAAATTATAATTTAGGTACAAGGTTAGTAAAAACCTAACCCCATATAAAATAAATAGTTGGTACGAGTAGCTACCACCCAGACTTTAAAAACAAATATTTTAAAATAAGATAATTTTACCAAAAAAGCGCGCCAAGTTTTAAACACTTTTTTTTGAAGATTTGTGGATCGAACTTCAATCAAACAGACAGTAAAGGAGAGCTAAAACAAATATAAACTTCGTTCATAAATAAAATGTGACATTTCTGAAATTATTGCTATCTTCTTCTCACCTAATGATATGAAAAACATAGGCCGAACCATACAAGTCAGCGGGTGTGAAGTTAGCTACAAGCTGCGCTAAACCTAATCAACGTGGACCTATAAGTGAGTTTTAGTCAGGATTGGATATTGCGCAGCTAGTAGCTAACTTCACAACCGCCGACTTGTATGATTCGACCTATAACCATGCTGTTAAATTTAGTCAACGATTTTCCAACCCATGGACACCCAATATGAGAAGAACAAATTTCAGTCATGACATAATCTGGATTATACTTATGTGTCCGTACACGCCTATCCATTTTTTTGATTTTTAAAGAGCTAAACAGCGTTCAATACCCCACCCTTCGAGCACCTTAACCTTCATAATTGTTAGCTGTACAGAAATTTACATATGTACGTGAAAAAGTAGATTTCCAGAAAGTGGTACAAAATAAACACCAGTATTAGTGTATATCAGAAATGTTAGTAATTTAGCATATTTCAGTGCATTTAATATTATCTTGGACGTACCGGTCCGTACGCGTCCTTATTAAATTGCTGAACGGATATCGATAAGGCTCCGTCTTTGCCGATGTTAAAGCTTCCCTTGCTCAATTTCTTAGCAATAATTTCGTTCAAATTCTCATCGTCTTCGCTCAAGTCTATGACTTCTTTTAGAACAGATTTGGTCGGACTTTGTTTAGGCATCAGCATTAGGTTTTGCGACATAAATTCGTTTTTCGCGTCTAGATAGTTCTGCTCTAGCGATTTCGGGTCGCCTTTTTCCGCTCCCAATTTGGACCAATCACAGCCGTTTATAAACTCGCTGATTCTAGAATACGATTCGATTAACTTTTCTATGTTGTTTTCTTTCTCTTTCTTCTTTTCGGGTGCTTTCATAAGAGTAAAGTCGTATTGTTTGTTTTTAGCTTTTGGGAGATCAAATGACGCTTTTTCGGCGAAGTGTTTCATTTTGTCTAGAGCGTTGTATTCTTCTACTTCCTCTTTCCACGTTCCATGTTCGAAGTTAAGCGTTTTGATTGGCGAGTTTTCTTTCGGGCCCGTTACGGGTATGAGCGAAAGGGATATAGGCGGCATCGTTCTCTCTTTCTTGCTCGCGTCTGGAACTTTCCATTCGTCTTTTGGCATCGGGAGAGGTTCTATAGTCAGTTGCGTACGATTCCGATTGATATGCTGTTCCCAAATATTTTTTCTCATTAATTTTATTATTCTTGCTTATTATCAATTAGATTATTGACAACATTGTCAAAGATTTTTGTTACCCAAGATTGTTATACCCATTTATAGTTTTACATAGATAAATAGAGAGATATATAAAAATACTAATACACACATCTACGAACTAAAAAGCTAAGAGTTCCAATGCTTTCTACGGAAAAGCAAAAAGTTATGGTAGTTTTTTTAGGATGGAAACCCCAAATACTTTTTGCTTTTTTTTTTAGAGATTCTACTACGGATGTGAGCACAATGTTGCCAAGCATCAAATTGATAATAAAAAATAAAACATACACAAGCACATGGTAACAAACATAGAATATGGAAAAATATACTTGCTAAGATGTAGCTCTCATATTTTTGAATAAAATTAAAATGTTGCTTATCCACAATTATTTGTATACTTTTTGGTTTCTTATTCCAATTTAAAAAAACGGTCACAGAATGAATACAATTTAACTACTCGAAATTATAATCTTCTATCGAATACACAGAGATATCAGCGGAATAATGTGGTCGATCGAGAAAATCTGAAAGAGATGCACCGAGTTAGAAAGAGACATGAAATATATCTCGATTCGGTGGCTGTGATCGAATAATTTAGTTCTGATCACCCATAAGAAAGAGATGTCATGAATGTTAGAGCTGTCAAATTTAGTAGTAAGAAGTTTAGTCTTTTACAGAGCGGTACTGACTAATATAATAATAGATTTTGACGTGTATTTAAAAAGACTAGAGATACATTTTAACTTTCATTGGATTGGATTGGACTGCCTCGGTGGCTCAGTGGTTAGTGACCCTGACTTCTGGATCAAAGAAGCGTCGGTTCGATCCCCACCCAAGGCAGACATTTGAGTGATGAATATAGGTATTTACTCTGTGTCTGGGTGTTATTTAGGTACGATCCATATAAGTATGTATTTAAAATATGTATACGTAGTATATCAGTCTCTGGCAGCCATATCAAACGCTATGCTTAGTTTGGGGTCAGAGACCGTGTGTAAGATGTCCCCTAATATTTATTTAGGGATTTTAGGGAGTTAACATTAATAAAGGTCCTTACCTTAATTTGTGATCAAACTAAACATATTTTTACAGAACAATTGAAAGCTAAAACCAAACAAGAACCAAACAAGAACAGTATAAAAAGGTCTTTATTTTGAATAAATATTTAGTGTATTTCCGCTATTATGTTGTAAGAAAATAAGTTTAGGGTCGCATTCAATACATTAAGTAATCATTTAAACAAATCAATATGATTTATAAAAAAAGTTTTTTCTTAAACAAATATTTGAAGATGAAATTCCGCAAAGTAACGCCTGATTCAATCAACTTGTATAAAAAGTATAAAAATATGAGAGCTACTGAGTATAAAACACAGCAAGACAAGTGTAAAGGACATCGACCCAACGTCTATAGTCCAGGAGGCTCACCTCGAGAAGCTGCTGGCTGCGAGCCTCCTTCTCCCGTTTCACCATCTCTTGCTTCTCCGACCGTTCGAGCTCTCGGACTAGACGTGCCTGGAAATAATAGTATACAGGGTTATCTGCTTATCCTGTGCAAGTCGAAAGGGGGTGATAAATACCATCATTATGAACAACTTTTACTAAAAGGACAGCAACTAATAATAGGCCATATGCGAGTTGGACTCGCGCACGAAGCGTTCCGTACCCTATGGGAACCCCCTGAGCCCCATTTCAAGCAATATACAGGGTTATTTCCAATCAATTTTATGATATGATGAGCATCCTTTTAGGGGCCTATTCTGTACATCAAAACTAACAACTTTTGTTCTACAATTTTTGTCAAAACACAAAAAAAAATCAGCTGTTCCATACATTTTGTCGAGGGTGAACGATATTTTTCTATGGAACAACAATTTTTTTTTTTTGAGTTTTGACAAAAGTCGCAGAATAAATGTTGTTAGTTTGATGTACAGAATAAGCCCCTAAGAGGATGCTAATTGATTAGAAATAACCCTGTACAGCAAAAAACGGCAAAATTCAAGCGTCTACCTGCTGCCATTATAAATATGGAGCAAAAAACGGCAAAAAAATTACGTTTGTTGTATGGGAGCCCTCTCTAAATATTTATTTTATTCTGTTTTTAGTGAAGTCTGTAAAAATTTCAGCTGCCTAGCTATCACGGTTCTTGAGATACAGCCTGATGACAGACTGACAGACAGACGGACAGCGGAGTCTTAGTAATAGGGTCCCGTTTTTACCCTTTGGGTACCGAACCCTAAAAATCACGAAAAGAAATAATCATACATTTTATTGAGAGTCAGTGAACTTTGAACTTTTTGAATGATTTCAACCGCCGATGTCTCAAAATACTCATCACTATGATATTTTTTAAACTATGCTTTGGTTATCGATAATAATTATTATTTTTATCTAAACGATATTTTCAATCGTGAACTCGCAGGAACTGTTTTTGCGACATAAATTAAATAAATAAATATTAGGGGACATCTTACACACGGTTTTTGACCTCAAATTAAGCAAAGCTTGTAATATGGCTGCCAGAGACTGATATACTACATACATCTACATATTTTTATTTACATAGTTATATAGATAGTACCTAAATAACAGCCAGACACAGAGCAAACATCTATTAATTAAAATCAGGATAGGAAAGTAGGCAAAACATATCGCATCTTTTTCATTCAATTTATTCATCCATTCATTAAGCTAGCAAATGGCTTTTACTTGATCCAAATCTCTTCGTTCAATAGGATCGGTTGTAAGAGTTGTAACCGACTTGCATTTGGCGCTTTTTGCCTTTTCAATCAGTGTCTATCCTCCTTGCAGGTGAACGTCCCACGCTGCGCTTATTGGCATGTGGTTTCACTTTGAGAACCATTTACATACCTGGTCTCTGTTCCTGACGGAGGCGTCTCTCCTGGCGTCTCTGGCGGCTTGCTGCCGCCGCGCCAGCTCGATCCGTCGGTCCAACGGCGGTGGAGTAGGCCTAGGTCCAGTAAGTGCTGCTAGCGCTCGCGCTTCTTCTAACCTGAGGGGAAAAACATTTTATTAACCAAAGTTGTACAACGCAAAGTAATCAAAGATAATACAGAATTGCCCTGTATTAAGCCAAAAAAGGGTTATTATAGGACCATCGTTACCAACAAATTTTACCAACTTCTTCTTCTTTTCGAGTCAGCGATTCGATCAAAAAAATTATATTTGGCTATATGATGTTCGACCAGTAGGAGGCCACGGATACTGCGGCGGTGTTGGCCTCGTAGAGGTCTTCTTGTGTGCAGGTGTTAGGACACTGTGGGCATTGTAGTAGATGCTCCATGGTCTGCTGAGTGGCGCAACAGTCACATTCTTCCCTTGGTGGTTCTTGCTTACCAAGGAGCTAAGCCAAAATTCGAAATTAGTATCAGCTTTTCCGTACAAGATCACAACTCGGAATCGACAGAACGTATGAAACAGCTCATTTTTTTCTCAAATTCCGGATCGGCTTAATAGATTATGATTAAAAAAAATTCCATAGTGATGGTCTGAATCACCTTTCGGCTTAGTACATCAGTTTTGAATAACCTTGTATGCATTTGAAAGAGATATTAATTTTTAAATTGCTATTAAATTTACGAAGGCGTCTTTAAAATTGGGCCTAGTTACCTCTTAGTTATCTCGGATTGGTTGAAAACGAACGGCTCTCCGGCAGTACTGTACTGTACTGTACCAGCCTTTTTAATAGTCCATTGCAGGCCGTAGGCCTACCCACGAAGGGTGAGTACAGTCCGGCAGTACATTCGAGATATATTCACTGAGAACATTTCTCGTGCTTGAAATAGGTTTGTTTGTTTTGATTTTAAAAGCAAAAAAATCTTGCTTTTGATTTTTTTTTGTTTTGCTTTAACAAAGCATTACTGGTCGAACCTAGACAAGATTGGCATAGAAGCGAGGCGGATGGCATAATTTGAGAGAGGCCTTATAGCGAAATAAAGGTTGCTGTAGATGATTATATATTGTCCTAAGACAAGCTTATAGAGTCTGTCTAATAAAAGTTGATACTGAAAAAGCGTCACAAATTTAAAAAAATATCAGTATGGCAGCCCTAAGCTGAGAGGGAAACACTTTCTCTCACTCACACGATGTAGCATTGTTACCATACTGCGATTCTGATTCTTGGGGGAATCGCAAAAAAATGATTTTGTTTTCAAGCTACTTGTCGTGTAGGTAGTAATTAAAGTTATTAAAACAACTTTAATTATTTTCTATTTCTTTGGCGTAATTATTATACCAAACTCGAGGCGTTGCATTGCCCTCCAAATGATCTAAATGATTTCAACGCGTACCTATCTAGTTCTTTAAGATGAAGACTATATTATGGATCATTTTGTTCAGTTTAATTCATGACGTATTTTGAAAAAATGTTTTTAATACAAGGTTAAATACCCCAATTTAAAGATAAATCCGCGACGGTGGTAGCACCGTGTGTTATCATTTAAAAAGTTTGCGAAAAATTCGCGTATCCACTTTCGTTAGACAGATTCTAGGTAATAATACAATTTTATGACTATTTGAAATAATTGTTGTTACCTTTTAGTGATCTCTGATTCGTTGAAAACGAGCGGTTCCCCGGCGGTCGCGTCCGGAGGAGGTTGGACATATTCTCCGAGAACATTCCGCGCGCTAAAACTGAAGTTGTCAGCAGACAGCGGCGGGCACGGGTTCGATTCCAGGAACTGAAATACGTAGATAACGTTAAATGGCAGTTGGCAGGGCACAGCATGGAGAACTGACGATCGATGGGGTATAAAAATTCTCGAGTGGAGACCATCTAGCTTAGCTTACGACCACGAAAAGAGTTCTTTCAACGTGTGAAAAAATTACAGATATATAACTTCATCATAAGTCTGTCTCGTTATGACATGTCGAAAGAATTATTTCATGGCGCGTATACTAGCCCGGTAAAGACCGGCATGTACCGGCAAGCGCAGCGTAGGACGTCCAATAAGGTGGACCCATGACCTCATCAGCCCGGGTAGCACGGCAAAGGGAGAAAACCATTTTATCAACTTTAAATGTCAGTTGTCATTGTCAATCCATTCTTTATTTCCTCTTCGAGGGGATATAACAATGGTGGAAAGACGATTTGTCCATTTGCCATGCTTCCCGTCCTGGACAACAGGATAGCGCTGGATGCAAGCCGCTTCCAACCGGTTTTATTTGCGAGCCATAGAGGACGCATATGATGCTATATTTCTCTTACCGATTGTAAATCTTGCATGGATGTGATTTTGACGGTAGCGTGTGGTTCAGGCGGCGCGTACGTGACGTCACCTTTGATGTTACAGTTCCGGGAGAGGCCTTTGATGGTCGTCACCCGCTTCCAGCCTGCGGATAAAATATTAATAGTAGTTAGGTATATAATATTGACAAAATATTAATAGTAGTTATATAATATATCGTTTATATATGCCTCGTTGGCTCAGTGGTTAGTGACCCTTCTGCTTCTGGATCAAAGAGGTGTGGGTTCGATCCCAAACCGGGGCAAGCATTTATGTGGGGAACATAGGTGTTTGCTCTGTGTCTGGGTGTTATTTAGTTACTATCTGTATAATAAGTATGTTTTTAAATTATGTATATGTAGAATATCAGTCTCTGGCAGCCATATCACAAGCTTTGCTTAGTTTGGTTAGTCAGAGACCGTGTGTATCTTACACACGGTCTCTGACCCCAAATATTAATTTATATTGATTTCACGGTCACTGCAACTTGAACAGTCACATGTATAAACTAAGAGCCACCAACAGCCCACTCTGTCGTGGTTGCCTGCAGGATAATGAAACGGAAGAGCATGTTTTGTGGCATTGCAAGGCCACGGTAGAAACTAGAATCGCTTGCGGGTTGCATGACGCTACTATTGCTTTGTCATCAGCATCGACATCATCATCCTCATCGCTATCTGGTACACCATCCAAGCCACTGGAGCAGTTATGCCAGCGGCCCAGAGCCACGCTCCTTTACTTTAAGGAGCTGGGCTGGCTCGGGTACACGTTGAAGAGGGAAATGCACAAAACACCCCATGCGGGACGTCAGTGCAGGACTTATCGCCCCCACATCGAATAAGAATAAGAACATACCGAGAGCGAGCGGCAGCCTCAGTTGCGCGTCGTTAGACCGCCGACTGGTGTCGCTGGCGTCGGAGTCCGAGGGACAGGAGTCCGACGGACACTCCGAGTCCGTGCTACCACTCTCGCCCAGCAACGCTTTCAGTTTCTCCTAAGAAAAGAAAGAATACAAGTTAAAACCGGGCTAAGTATATTTATGATTGGATTTCTTATATACTTTATTATAGATCGCGTCACACAAGTTGGCGGAAATGAAGTTAGTTACAAGGTGCGCAACATCCAATCAACTCGCGGCTTTGTGTGAGCTTAGTCAGGATTGGATTTTGCGCAGCTTGTAGCTAACTTCACATCCGCCTACTTGTGTGGCGCGGCCTATACAAATGTTAT
The DNA here is from genome assembly GCA_964007245.1 of Hypomecis atomaria. Classification (NCBI taxonomy): domain Eukaryota; kingdom Metazoa; phylum Arthropoda; class Insecta; order Lepidoptera; family Geometridae; genus Hypomecis; species Hypomecis atomaria. The sequence goes on along the minus strand of OZ023308.1, from coordinate 6,152,063 downwards.
GAAAAATACACATAAATATTTGATTTGTTTACCAATTTATTTATAAGTGATTTTCGAGACTATTTTTAAACCAGCCAATTTTTTTGGAACAGTGAGACTAAAATAAACCAATATTACTACATTACACGGTCTATAGCTGATGGATGGACTACAACACGGTACTGTACCTGTACCAGCCTTTTTTAGTAGTCCACTGCAGGACGTAGGCCTACCCACGAAGGGTGATTGGGCCATATCCACCACGCTGGCCCAGTGCGGGTTGGTGGATTCACATACGCCATCGAATTTCTTCTACGGACGTATGCAGGTTGCCTCACGATGTTTTCTTCACCGAAAAGCCAGTGGTGTGAAATTCCGTACATAAGTTCCAAAGAAACTCATTGGTGCGGGACCGGGATTGAACCCACGACATCAAGAATGACAGGCCAGCGTTACAACCACTAGACCACCACGGCTTCGGTATTCACACAACACGGTTTTCAAGATATTTTAGAAAGGGTGACGTTTTCGACTTCTACTTCCCAATTTAATAGGTAGGGTAGGTTTAGCCTAATCTCATATCAAAAAGTTTTTTTTAGAATCTATCTGAATTACACTGAGTTTTCGGTGAAGGAAATCATCGTGAACTAGTCTGTAAAATGATCGTAGAAATAATTTTATAACGTATGTGGAACCATTAACTCGCGCGTGCCAGTTTGATGGATATGACCTGTTGAATAAATTGTGAACGCAAGCTAAGCATTTCTCCTGGTCACACTGGCACTGTCATCCGGCTGTCATGGTGGCGCCACTTCCGCCTTCCTTTTTTACTTGTCTCATGTCATTGTGCATAATTATTTTACTTAACTCTGCGTAATATTACTATTTAAATAAACAATTGTAATTAATCTCAAACGTGCCTTTTCTTCAGGTTATGGTTGATGGATATGACCTAATCGCTCTCAGTGGATAGACCTATGTTCAGCAGAGAAATACTTACCAAGTCAGTTTCCCCTAATAGCTGCTGCGCCAGCGCAGGCCTCAGTCCTAACGCACGGCTCTGCGCCAGTAGCGAAGCGACGGTGTTCTTCTTAGGCTTGCTGACTCCGCGACCGAGGTTCCTCGGCCGCCCCTCACGCGACGGCCACGCTGAAACCGCTACAAACATCATTAACCGTAAATTAACCGTTAACCGATACAAACATCATTAATCGTAAGCTGCTACAAACATCATTAACCGTACATTAACCGTTAACCGATACAAATATCATTAATCGTAAGCCGCTACAAACATCATTAACCGTAAATTAACCGTTAACCGATACAAACATCATTAACCGTAAACCGATACAAACATCATTAACCGTAAGCCGCTACAAACATCATTAACCGTAAATTAACCGTTAACCGATGCAAACATCATTAATCGTTAGCCGCTACAAACATCATTAATCGTAAGCCGCTACAAACATCATTAACCGTAAATTAACCGTTAACCGATACAAACATCATTAATGGTAAGCCGCTACAAACATCATTAACCGTAAGCCGCTACAAACATCATTAACCGTCAATGGTATGTACGGTTCATACATATTTCACTTCACTTGTTTGTTTCTCAACATTATTTCTTGATTTCGATTCCTACCTCTGTTGATACGTGAAAGCGTAACAAGCTAACCAACAAACACACTTTCGGATTTATAATATTAGAAGGGATTCATGGGAGGTATATGTTCAGCAGTGGACGTCTTACGCTGATAAAATGATGATACGTACATTCGCTGTCCTCGCTGCCGCTGGAACGTGGGCGGGGCGAGTCTAAAACAGCGGCGTTTAGTTCGGGAACTACGCGACGTGGCCTCGCCCCGGGCTTGCGGCGAGCTGCACAAAAGAAATATATATCCTCAAAGGTTCATACATGGTTCATTAATTTCTCACAGCACAGCTGCGGCTGTGGCTACGCAAAGGTCCATCTAGGTTCATTCATTTATTACAGCACATCTACGGGTGTGGCCACGCAAAGTTTCATCTAGGTTCATTCATTTCTTACAGCACATCTACGGGTGTGGCCACGCAAAGGTTCATCTAGGTTCATTCATTTCTTACAGCACATCTACGGGTGTGGCTATGCAAAGGTTCATCAGGTTCATTCATTTATCACAGCACAGCTGCGGCTGTGGCTACGCAAAGGTTCATCTAGGTTCATTCATTTATCACAGCACAGCTGCGGCTGTGGCTACGCAAAGGTTCATCTAGGTTCATTCATTTATTACAGCACATCTACGGGTGTGGCTACGCAAAGCCTAGCAACCAAGTTATCAATAAACAATCTAAAGGCCTTATTGCAACCATAGCCCATTATCCAAACCGCGGCCGTATTTTGCTTAAGTTTGGGCGAAACTTTCTATGTTTTTCACTTGTTATAATTTTTGTAAGGGAGCCCCCCCCCCTTTTGTTGTTATGGCGGCAACTGAAATACATCATCTGTTGAAATTTCAGCTTTCTAGCTACAGCGGTTCATGAGATACAGCCTGGAGACAGACAGACAGATAGTCGGACAGACGGACAGCGGAGTCTTACTAATAGGGTCCCGTTTTTACCCTTTGGGTACGGAACCCTAAAAACGCAAAATAAGCTAAACAAGAGTCTTACACGTCCTGTCGTTGTTAGAAGCTGCGCTGAGCGAACTGCTGAGCGAAGTGAGGCGGGACAGCGCGTCCGACGCTTGTGTGCTCGCTGCAATTACAAATACTATTTATGAAATTATTTTATTTATGATATGATTCCACACTTTTAACTCGAGATTTCATTGTGATAAATAATTCAACGTAACGTGTTGCACTGGCCACTACCAAACATCGACGATACATTTAATCCGGTTTAGTTGTGTGGTCCATTTAGTTGATACAGCAATTCGAATGTTTATTTTGGAAAATACGGCATATGGTAGACGTTCCATTGTCCATGTGAACATTTTGACAAGACGTTTTTCTTGTTCCGCTCACTCTCGCGTATGCTGTATAAAAGTGTATTACCAAATATGAATAAGACAGTTGTAAAAAAGTTTTTATTTGAGCAAAATTTAGTGAGTATTCTATTACTTTAGATCTAATTCTATGGAATAAACGTTCGACGAGGGAATGTATACTTACGCGGCGCAGGTTTTAATGACAAATTCAAGGGAGCGTCGTCGTCAGCCTTCGACCCGAGATCGAGCGGGCTGTCGTCTGCGCTCGCGTTGGACTTTGTGCTCAGATTCAAGCCCGGGTCTGAAAGAAATAACATTTTTGAGTAACTGGAAGAGATCTCTTAAGGTGAGTATAGACTACAACATTTACTTGTAACAAAACAACGAGCCGCTCTGTGATATGTTCTAATGTATCACCTTACACGAACCAGACGTCGAGCACGCTCGCCGTTTTAATAATAATAATAAATATTAGGGGACATCTTACACACGGTCTCTGACCCCAAACTAAGCATAGCTTGTGATATGGCTGCCAGAGACTGATATAATACATATACATATTTTTAAATACATACTTATGTAGATAGTACCTAAATAACACCCAGACACAGAACAAACACCTATGTTCATCACACAAATGTTTGCCCTAGGTGGGGATCGAACCCACGCCTCTGATCCAGAAGTCAGGGTCACTAACCACTGAGCCACCGAGGCAGTCAATTTATTTTTACAGCAATTGTACAAACTACCGAGTGTATTAGACATTGGTGTAACATTTCGTAGAGCCTTCGCACGAGCGCGGGCGATGCACGGGTGCGACATTGTATGTCCGATATTTTAAGAAAGAGTGAACGCAAGGTACAACGAAATGTTACGGGTAAATGCACACTGGGGTTTGATTCTCTATCGACAAAACGTAACGTAACGCGGTAAGTCATTTTTTATTTCCGTGAATTTCGTTTGGAGAAATGGATGATAATTGTAAAGTCATGTTATGCAGTAAACCGCGCCGTGCGCGGTAATTACGGGCGGCGAGTTGTTTACATCTAATCGCGAGATTTATGGTTTTATGACTCAGGCGGCACCGGTCTTTGTGTCGCGTCTATTGTTTGTTGTTTGTTAGATTTTTTTGGTGTTTTCGTAATAATTGAGAACAATAGGGATTCTCGAACTTTACACTTGTTTACTTTGTCAGTCACAATGGCACGGAATATTCTACAGATTTCTAGAGAAACCTTGTTCCGATATAAATAGGGCGATGGTTTTCGTTCGTAGCAGTTATCGCTTTTATACCGGAGTGAAAACATCTCGTGTTCAAGTGCGGTACCAGTGATTGTGAAGTGACTAGTTGTGTGAATATCAGTGCCAGTGTGAAGTATTGTGCGAACCAGTTGTATCGTGTGTACTGTGATTTTGTGCAACAAAGTGCAAAGTGAACAATCGGCGTTTTAACTGATTATCCAAGAACCCATCTCGTAACAGTTACATTAAAATGAATTGTTAACCGAATTTAAGTTATGTTATTTGAAAAATAAATATTTTACACACAAATTTTCTTAAAAATAAAGAGCACTTTTGAGCGCGTTACGCGCTTGTTTTCATACAGAATCACCCTCCTGGCTGTGAACATTAAGCCGAACAGAGCGCCGAGCATTCGCAGGAACGTTACAGTACATTGAAATGCTTTGGACACTGAGCTTTTACCTGTATTGTACCATTCGTAAAAACGTTACATTACATACAAATGCTCGAGAAAATGTTGTAGTCTACAAAAGATTGATTCATAAAGCTGTCGATTTTTACACTAAACTCCACTTAAACCACTGCGAATTTTCTACAGTATTATGTTAATACCCATCATGACGAAATGAAATCAAAATTATCGTTTTATATTCAACACTTTTTGCTTTCTTGGCGATTAAGTAGTTGATAGTAGCAGTTGGTTGGTTGGTTTTTCCAAAAATTTATATATTCAATAAGGAGAAATAGCGCGGGTGACATAGAATACAGCATTTAAAAGTTTTAGCACCCATCTTTTATGGATGCCATTAAAAAACAATGATTTGTAACTCTGTGTACGGAGACCACAAATTCGGCACTGCAGCTAAGTTTAAGGTGTGGTAGCGTAAGTGTGCGCAAGCGTTCCCGCAATACCGACGCAGAATGAAAACCGCCTCAAGTAGCATTCCCATATAACCACCCTGCCTCCCCCGGGGTGAGGTGGTATCCATAAAGAATTTTCCCTGGGAGAAAAAAAAAAGTTTAAAGGTGTAGGAATCTCACCGCTGCCTTGTGTCGCGCCAGCTAGCTGCCTCTCTAAAGCAGCGAGACTGACTCCGCTTTGACTGGCTATCGTCTGCAGCAGCTCACGAGATATACCTAAAAATAACAGATTATATAACAAAATAAAATAAGCTAAAGTGTTAGTCTAAATAACGCGAAGGCTCCGTAAAACATGAGCTACAAAATCCCATAAACCCTCTTTTCCAGTCATTAAAAACAAAGTAAGAAATATATACATATAAGATAATCATCTGGTTATTAACATGTCGATATACAATTATACACAGAGGATAGGAAAAGTATGAATATAGTGAAAACAAATGAAATTGCGACCTGTGAGAAATACCAAATGAAAAAATCAAGACAATGTTGTGAACGAAACAAGTGGGGCTGGCAAAACTACGCCTCGCCATGTACAAACACAATTACACACACCAACACGTACAAGGAAACTACGCCTTGGATTGTTAGTCGAACTATGGCGGCGCAACACCGACGTACTCACCACATGTATAAAAAAACCGGCCTCATTTGTCTGTTCACGACGTTCTGTTTAGATTTTTTTTATATGGTCTGTGAGTGCGAGTGATAAGTTGACTTAGGCATTTGATGTCTTTGCATTCGGTTACATTTTAACTACTTTAATATCGAACCCTGGTGACCTGAACATACGAATATGGCAGAATACTAGAATGAAATGAATTGGTATAAATATTCCCGGCTTTATTTTTATACATAATTTTTATATAATTTTAGAATCCTTCGCTCGCTCGCTCATCAAAATTAAGCGGTTAAAAAGCAACTTTGCATTCTTGTATAACAAAATTACTATTAATCTTTGACGAAGGCAACTGACAATAACGTCAGTGACTCGTGACAATTCGACCATAGTCCTTATTCAGAGATTCGAGCTCTTTCAATAGGGGTCCTATTTTGGATTTGCATTTTTCCGCACAATTCGAAAGGTATATTAATCTACTAATACATACCAGCATAGTCGGCTAAGTTAGGAGGCGGAGTGCCGGCCACGCTGCCCGCGCGGTCCGGCTTGTTCGGCAACCGGATCACCTCCACGCCCGAGCCTCGAGACGCGTAGTCATCCTGCAACAACATTGTAGTAACTATAAATAAACTTCGTGGAACCGCACACTTTTCCCGGGATCTCAATAGCACATTTTGTAGTTTACTTTATAATGTGTTCTCATACAAAATGCCATTAGTATCTTCTATACACTTTAGTCTTTAGGACAATCACTGTACTGTACCAGCCTATTTTAATAGTCCACTGCAGGACGTAGGCCAACCCACGAAGGGTGATCGGGCCATATCCACCAAGCTGGCCCAGTGAGAATTGGTGGATTCACATACACCTTTGAATTTTCTACGGACCTATGCAGGTTGCCTCACGAATCACGACGTTTTCTTTTGTCGAAAAGCCAGTGTGAAATTCCATACATACATTCCAAAGAACTCATTGGTACAGTCCCGGGATTTGAGCCCACGACCTTACGATTGTAAGGCGGGTGTCACTACCTCTAGACCACCACGGCTTAGGGACAATGTTTTAATTTATATCGTTTTCTTTGGATTGAGATAAGAGTTAGTCGAGACAGACAGTAATGTGTGTGAAATGAGTGAAGTGACGCACCACTTTCTGCCGTTTACTGCTGGGCTGCACTATCCTGCCGTTTGCCGTGCTCGGGTGTACGGACACTTGCGGTGGATCTAGTGAAATCGTTTTCTTTCCATCGAGTGAAATTAGTGAAGTGAGTCTAGAGAGTGAAGTGAGTCTAAAGAGTAAAGTGAGTGAGATGAGTGAAGAGAGTGAAGTGACGCACCACTTTCTGCCGTTTACTGCTGGTCTGTGCTATCCTGCCGTCTGCTGTGCTCAGGTGGACGGAAACTTGAAATGCTAGTGAGATCGTTTTCTTTCTATACAGTGAAGTGAGTAGTGTGAGTAATGTGACTGAGATGAGTGAAGAGAGTGAAGAGACGCACCACTTTCTGCCGTTTACTGCTGGTCTGTGCTATCCTGCCGTTTGCCGTGCTCGGGTGTACGGACACTTGCGGTGGATCTAGTGAAATCGTTTTCTTTCCATCGAGTGAAATTAGTGAAGTGAGTCTAGAGAGTGAAGTGAGTCTAAAGAGTAAAGTGAGTGAGATGAGTGAAGAGAGTGAAGTGACGCACCACTTTCTGCCGTTTACTGCTGGTCTGTGCTATCCTGCCGTCTGCTGTGCTCAGGTGGACGGAAACTTGAAATGCTAGTGAGATCGTTTTCTTTCTATACAGTGAAGTGAGTAGTGTGAGTAATGTGACTGAGATGAGTGAAGAGAGTGAAGTGACGCACCACTTTCTGCCGTTTACTGCTGGGCTGCGCTATCCTGCCGTCTGCAGTGCTCGGGTGTACGGACACTTGCGGTGGATCTAGTGAAATCGTTTTCTTTCCATCGAGTGAAATTAGTGAAGTGAGTCTAGAGAGTGAAGTGAGTCTAAAGAGTGAAGTGAGTGAGATGAGTGAAGAGAGTGAAGTGACGCACCACTTTCTGCCGTTTACTGCTGGTCTGTGCTATCCTGCCGTCTGCTGTGCTCAGGTGGACGGAAACTTGAAATGCTAGTGAGATCGTTTTCTTTCTATACAGTGAAGTGAGTAGTGTGAGTGATGGGAGTGAAATGAGTGAAGAGAGTGAAGTGACGCACCACTTTCTGCCGTTTACTGCTGGGCTGCGCTATCCTGCCGTTTGCCGTGCTCGGGTGTACGGACACTTGCGGTGGATCTAGTGAAATCGTTTTCTTTCCATCGAGTGAAATTAGTGAAGTGAGTCTAGAGAGTGAAGTGAGTCTAAAGAGTGAAGTGAGTGAGATGAGTGAAGAGAGTGAAGTGACGCACCACTTTCTGCCGTATAGGGCTGGGCTGCGCTATCCTACCGTCTGCTGTGCTCAGGTGGACGGAAACTTGAAATGCTAGTGAGATCGTTTTCTTTCTATACAGTGAAGTGAGTAGTGTGAGTAAAATGAGTAAAGAGAGTGAAGAGACGCACCACTTTCTGCCGTTTACTGCTGGGCTGCGCTATCCTGCCGTCTGCCGTGCTCGGGTGTACGGACACTTGCGGTGGGTCTAGTGAGATCGTTTTCTTTCGCCCACGATTCGTCGTGCCTGGCGGTACCTAGAATACAATAATAGTGTAGATGAATAAATATTGATAAAACTAGCTCAACAGCTGCGCGAGGGTTGGGTTCTACGCAGGTTGTAGCTAACATTACAACCGCAAAATTGTAGTAATAAATTAAAGAGTTAAGGTACAAGTTGGTAGCGGACGACATGAGGCAGCAGCGGACGACGTGTCGTAGCGACACTACTGGTTTCTATGTATTTCTATGAAATTCCCTCCGTAGTTAGCGACACGAAGCTAGCGATGTAATTTCATAGAAATACATAGAAACCAGTAGTGTCGCTGCGACACGTCGTTCGCTGTTGCCGCATGTCGTCCGCTACCAACTTGTACCTTAATAGGCATACTGACCATCACGCCAAATGGATGACATCCATTCGATGTTACAAGATTGCGACTTCGTCGTTAGAAATGGCGACTTTTCATTTGTTTAGCGAGCGCTTTTGCATTAAAAATTAGCGCTTTAGCACTTAGCTTAGACTCAAGTTTGTTTGAACTTTTGTTGTAACAGTGCATTGTGCAATAAACGCTTAATAATAATAATTGTGCCTGGAAGAAATCGCTTTTAGTGATAAGGCCGCCTGTTGTTGCCACTAGTTTTTTTAAGTTGTTCTTTCTTTGTTTGTATTTTATGGTGTGAACAATAAAGAATTTATCTATCTATCTAATAAACGAATATAAATATAAAAAAATACAAATATGAAAAAAGTTTTGCAACTTGTCGGATTACCTTCAAACTAAATCATCTGTGGTTTTTTTCTATGTACACTGTGTTTCTGGTTATCTATATCTTCAAACAATGTTTCTGTAATAATTAAGTCTGAATTTAAATACAATAAATTGGCAACATTAGCCACATCCATTTGAATGTCATCCATTTGAAGTGATGGTCAGTGGGGCCTATAAGAAGGTAACATAACTACAACACCGAAATATTTCAGGTTCGTTGCTTATTCTTTAGGTTACGGATTATTTCGTTGCGAGTTTGTCCACTTTCTATAGGATTCATTTCGGAGAGTGTGCATCTGCGCTGCACGACCTTATCCTACCATCCCCTTTTTACTACAGGACAAGTAGGAGGACGACGCAATATGTAATATGGCTGCCAGACACTGATACACCACATATACATATTTTTAAATACATACTTATATAAATAATACCTAAACAACACCCAGACACAAAGCAAACACCTATGTTTATCACTTAAATATTTGCCCTGGGTGGGGATCGAACCCACGCCTATTTGACCCAGGAGTCAGGGTCAATAACCACTGAGCCACCGAGGCAGTCATATATAAATAATCACTACATAGTATAAAATAAAGTCGCTTTTTGTCTGTTTGTTTGTCTGTATGCTTAAATCTTTAAAACTACGCAACGGATTTTGATGCGGTTTTTTTTAATGGATAGAGTGATTCAAGAGGAAGGTTTATATGTATAATACAGCTGTGCGAAGCCGGGGCGGGTCGTCTAGTTAAATATATTTATAACATATTTGCTCGTAAAGTGGCTGTAATTACACCAATTTCAATATCGTAATGTATTTCATTAAGCACTTGTGCTTTATTTTAATGTAAAACGCACGCCGCCACCTACTGCAGAACTCTGTGGTCTCGTTTCTCCTACTTTCACTCAAGAGAGTGAGAGACATCACGGCACTTGTGCGGTAATGTAATGTAAAACGCACGCCGCCACCTACTGCAGAACTCTGTGGTCTCGTTTCTCCTACTTTCACGCGGCGAGAGTGAGAGACATTACGGCACGTGTGCGGTAATGTAATGTAAAACGCACGCTGCTTCGACTGATGCACGACTTTATGGCCAGCACTGGAAGTGAGATGTTCGTGCAGTGGTTCGCGTGCTGCTACCAGCACAAGGCGCAAGTCACAGTTTTATTAATTTCTTCGCAAATATGTTATAAAACGTCGTATGACATACGTGCGCTTTGAAAATTACAGCCGAGGCGATATTGCTAGCTCGAGCCGTAGGCGAGGGCTGTAAGGAAGCAGAGGCTTACCGCACTAATATCATAATGTACTATTAAAACGTAGGTTACCTTAGGTCCCGCCAGCGACGAGGTGTACTTGATAATTTCGGTATCAGGCGGCAGTCTGACTCCGCCCAACATTTGCGACGGATCACTGCAGACAATGCAAAGATATTATCAGAAACATTCAACACTAGGAAACAAGTATGATAAATGTATGTGTTATTCTTCAATTTTTATCCTTACCCTCCTTCCAAAGCGGCACTGATAAACAAAATGACATAATATTAGAAATGTTATAAAAAATATATTTATATCATTCACAGAGATACCAGAGGGATAATGTTGTCGATCGAGAAAAGAAAGAAAGAGATGCAGTGATTTAAAATGGCATGAGTTAGAAAGAACCATTTAAATTATCTCGATTCAGTGGCTAGTTGTAGTGTTTTTCTGTCAGTAGTGTCAAATGCCAATACATATTTGACAGTTTTGACAGCGCTGAGCCTGATTTTTCATACATTTTTGTGGTTGAGAATTGCCTCAAGCGAAAACAGCCCTATCTCTCTAGTTGTATTAGCTCTGTGATATCATTAGATTTATTTGTGACATTCAACAGCACCATTTAATTTTACTGAGGTAAAAAATAATCTATGACACTCACTAACCTTTCAACTATATCTATGCAAAAACAATCCGTTGTTCCGTTGCTACGTGAAGTGAAGAGTAACAAACAAACCAAAAAACACTTCAGCATTTATAACATTATACTATAGTAAGGATACCTACTGCGTATCCCGTAGTAAAAGTGTCCCACATACAGCAACGGTATACATGGGTATACGGCTGCGGCCATGGTCTAATAATTTTATAATTGGTTGATGACTACGCCGCAGCTGTTTGCGGGAAGCTTAAATTAAGGAAATTGACTGTCAAAATTACATCACTTTCACCTGTATCACATACAATATTATTAATTTGTTTGTTATTTTGCAGCTTGCCGTTTGTTTATGGGACGAATTATTTACTTGGCATTTTTTTTAATTGTTTGGTGTTTTCTGAGAGTAACTCACCTGAGTATGTTATGAGGAAGGCCGGTGAGCGAGTCCAAGCCTCCGTGGCGCCCGTCCTTGTCCGCACCAGACATGCCGAAAGGATATAACGATGACATGTTCTGCAACAAATACACACTTTATTCCTATTGAAATAGAGTTTTTAGTTCTTTGAGAAAACAATAATTTGTAGACTATTTTACACTTCTGAGTTTTCGGTGAAGGAAAGCATCCAGAGCAGATTCTGTTTTATCAGCATTTTGATGTAGTTAGGAAACTTTAAAAGTAGTAAATTTTGTCAGTCGATTTCTGTTGTATTTTAAAAATATAAATCACTCAATCAATCAAATTGAACCTACTTTTGTTATCATAAATAGAAGTAATCTCGCGAAATTCTTCTACAAATTTAGTTCTACCACCAATCGGCTCACAATAAAAAAAAAAAAAAAAGAAAGCCGTTGCGAAATGAATTGCTTTAGTAAAAATTATAAATTTTTGATATTCCATTTTGGTAATCCTACTAATATTATAAACGCGAAAGTTTGTGAGAGTGTATGAATGTTTGTTACTCTTTCACGCACAAACGGATGAACCGATTTTGATGAGATTCGGTGTAAAGGTAGCTTAGATCTTGGATTAACACATAGGCTACTTTTAAAAGTAAGTTAAAAGTAGCCTATGTGTTGAAATATCTGGGTAACGCGGGTAGCACGGGGCGCAGCTAATATCATTTACATCGACTTTCTGGAACTGTTTCATAAACTTCTCAAACAAAGTAAATTAAATTTTATAGGACGAAAATCGCTCTACAAATTAAGATGGTATGGTAATAGATAGAAGTGCATGAACCTTTGCCCAGCTGTAAGATTTCAAGGGATAATGACAATGATGAATTTAAAACCTAATTAAATGATTTTTATCGTGCTTCACACACTAGGTTTATTGAAATGTTATTTTTGTTATTAATTTGGCGGGTTCGTAGTACAGCGTTCTAGCTTAATTGGACAAAGCATCTGCGCCGGAATCCCAGAAGGATGTAGGTTGACATCCTGCGAGCGCATTATTTTTGAAATTTTTATCACTATAATAATTTAAAAGCTCGTCTTTTTGGAGTAGGTAGAAAACTGTTGATATTACCTTCCCCTGCGCCGCGGCCGCGACAGCCGCGTGGTAGGCGCCGTGCGCCGCTGCCTGCGCCAACATCAAATCCCCTCGGAGCAGAGCTAACTCTCGCTCTTTGTTCTTTGATGACGACGTTGACGACGATGATGATGATGAGGGTTTCCCTGTAAAACATACGACACATTAATACTATAACATAGCCATGGCCGTTCAAGTATTACGTAGGCAGGTTTATTACAATTATTTACTCCCCTTCCCCCTTGCCAGCAAAAATAAGCTAAGCTTTTAGCCAATTCTTGCGTAAATATTACTGTAAGCATTTTAAAAGGGCTTGGACGCCAGAAATAAAATATTTAGTTAATCGGTTTAAAATAGAAATCATTTATTTACCGATATTTGGTAGGATAGGTGCGAGTGCCGTCTAGCAAAGCTCTATGAAAACAGTGGTAAGAAATTCATAAAAAGTAGGCTAAGCATTAAAGCTGTAGAACAAGGGGGTATTTTACTATAATGTAAACATCGTGAAGGAAAGAGAAACACTCACAAACATTACATGTTAGAGTGAGATAGAATAGTTTTTGTATCATATTTCAACAATTTTTCTTTTTAATGATTCATGTGAAGCAGATTTAATTCTAGCAATAATAAAATATATTCAGAATAGAGAGAGGACTTATGCGTAAAGAAATAAATAACTATTGGTGACGGTCAAATAACTATAGCTAACATCACAACTGCTAAAGTTTGACTTGGCCTAAACTAGCCTTTCACACAAATCAATAAGTAAGTTCATAGACTCGGGGTGTCTGAACTCAAACTCAAATACTTAATTTATTGTTACATATATAAAATTTACATTTTCGATATCTTTTAGATTATTTGGCAGTTTATTTAATAGTTTTACAGCCATAGAATGCGGGCTGGAACTATGCATTGCTAAGTTGGACTTTGACTAGTCTAGCCTAGGTCTAGCACTACTGGTGTCAGCGTTTTTAAGCCATCTGAAGGCTTCTGGCACGGGTATATGGTTACTACAACAGTGGTCTACAATTTAACGTGTCATCCGGGCCAAGGTAGCGCTCAGTTGTAAATGCCACCCGCGGTCACCTATCCGAAGACTATCCGTGCCGAACGTTGCTTACACTAAGCGCCACACAAATCGGCAAATGAAAAGTTAGCTGCAGATGACACTTCGCCGTGATTCGCTAATTAGTGCGCATGTGTGCACAATGCCGACGCCGCGTGGCGTAGTGGTTGCCTGGAAGAAATCGCTTAAAGCGATAAGGCCGCCAATTAGATACCTATTGTTTTGTTTTTGTCCTTATAATCTGTTTTTTATGTAATGTGGTTGTCTAATAAAGTGTTGTTGTTTGTTTGTTTGTTTGTAGTGGTGAGCACGGGCGTAGGGAGCGCGCGGGAGGCATGAGGTTGGCGGGCGGGTGTGTTCCGGCGCAAGTCACTCTGACTTCCGCGCATACCTATATTTCGGCTTTTGCGCAGCGTTCTCAGCATAACTTCCCATCCGGCGAATTGTGTGGCGCTTAGTATAACTTTGGTGATCGCTGATAGACACCTAGACAAACTAAGCTATGAGCGCAAAAATATCAGTGCTGGTGTATAACCAGCAATATGCTGAGTTGGGATCAGTTTCGTGACAAAGCATTGGGTATCATGCTTGGTTTGTGAATTGTTCAATTTTTAGTTGTTTCCGTGTTTTGTTTCTGTGTACCTAATTGTTTTGTCCCGAATAAAATTTTCTGTATTTCTGTGTTTTAAAATGAGAAATAGCTAAATCAATAATTTGTAAATCTACAACCCGCTCACAATATCTGTGCACCTAACCTCGTGACGGAATTGATTACAGATTATTACAGATTCAGTATAGTAGAATTGGTAAAAATATATAGATATATTTTTACCAATTCTGTATCGGCAACGAAGATGCTAACCGTACTGTCGCACCGGGGAGTGCGCGGAGAGGTGACAGGGGAAGCGGGAGAGGCGCCGCATTCCAGCGAGGTGCACAGATATTCTGACCGGGTTGTAGCTAGTAAATCAATAGAAAGATTTTACTTACGTGCTTGGTGCGGCTGCGGCTTGGCTTGTTTCTGATGCGGCGCCGACACGAGACTGCTCAACGACGACAGACTCGACATGGCAGCGTTGCTGGCGTGCATACTTGAAGGGGACGACGTTTTGGGAAACCCGTATGAAGCCGCTAAAAAAACAGATGATACATTTATTTATTGTGAGGTTTATCATATTTTGAGCACTTTTGAGACCAAGAGGCAATATCTAAAGTACATAAGTACTAAAAAATACATAAGGGGTTCTTCAAACTGTAGACTTTGCGAACACACAATTATAAAATCAATAAAACGGGGAAGTAGTGATAACAACATAAATATTTAAACAATAATCGTCCAAGTACTTACTTAATATATTTTATTTTAATTATTTATTTTTGAAGGAATTTACAACTTAATATTCTGTGAATATTTCAAGCATCTGTTGCCGTTATTAATATCGACCAAAAATCATGTTAGGTACTTGTATATCCCTTAAATATTTATTTTATTTTAATCATTTATTTTTAAAGTGCATATTTAACTAAATATTCTGTGAATATTTCAAGTATCTAAGTGTACCCGTTATTAATATCGAGCTAAAAACGGCTAAAACTCAGATTTGTTATTATAGCGGCAACAGAAATACATCATCTGTGAAAATTTCAACATTCTAGCTATCATGGTTCGTGAGATACAGCCTGGTGACAGACAGACGGACAGCGGAGTCTTAGTAATAGGGTCCCGTTTTTATCCTTTGGGTACGGAACCCTAAAAATGAAAGATATACTAGTAGATTCAGTTCAGTTCGGTCCATTTATTTCAAATAGGTACAGTAATGCACACTTATGAATGTCAAAATACACGTCAACAAAACTTTATAAATTTTGCACAATATTAAAATAAATTAAAAATTCGGTAGATGAAGACACGCTTCGCTTTGTCGGTCGATGAATACAGTTTTAAAGTTATACAAAGTTTTGGAGATCAGCTCTGGGCAAGTTACAGGGTTTATCTACAGCGTGGCCGTTAGAGCTTCGTTTCAAGATCGCTGTAAGCTTGAATGAACGTTGCAACCTTATATTTGTAAGTTACTGGACGATTTCCGAAAATACGCGAAAGTAAAGCTGGGAAATAGAACCAGAAATGAGACTCACCCCAATCACTCAAGTTCTGCTGCGAGTTGGCATTCGTGGAGGGACTTTTATCTTTCGTGGAAGCACTCGACGACGTACTACTCCGGCCCGATCTGAGGAACAAGGGAAAACTTCAATATTACCATTGTCAGCCGTGGGACGTCCATTGCCGGACATAGGCCTCCCCTATGGATTTCCAATAGGTCCGGTTGGAAGCAGATTGGGTGAATTTGAAAGTAAAAAAGTTACTGTGAAGCTTTCACTCTTCAGTTGAGAATACGCAAAAAAAAAACAGTTTAAAATAATAGGCTCCCCAGTAAGAATGTTCACCACGCCACGTGCCACGGAACAAACAGAAAGACAAGTACAACTGACTTAGAAAAGATATTAAAAATTACACAAATATCTGAATCTCATGGTAGAGACTGTATTCGCACTACAGTTTGTCGCACTAGAGTGATGTCGAGCTTCAGTTTGTCTCCCAAGCGTGCGAGCGAACTATGGTGTGTCGCAGTTAAGTTTTGTCGAACTAGCGTTATTCGCACAAGCGAATGTCGATGTCAAGTAGTGCACTCTACAGGAAGAGTCGTCGAAAATCTACTCTAGGTTTGACTATTTCCATCGCTAATTTATGGATATCGATATGTGATATTCTGGGTCCTCAGCAACACGATCATTACAGCGTCTACAACTATCCCTATCAAAAGTACGTCTTAAACTTGCTCAGGATACTTGAAGAAGTATTATACCTATCTGCAGGAGTATAGTACCTTTCAGTCCTAGCCTGTGGCTTGGCCTGCTTGGGCGGGTGCTTGGCCCCGGCGGCTGACAGCGCCGACAGCGCCGAGTAGGGGTCGTTGACCTGCGGGAAGTTCAGGCCGGAGGCTTGCAGCCGGTGCAGGTAGTCCTGCGCGGCGAGGTGGGATGCCATGGACCACCATGCTGCGCCTGAAGTCCAGAAAAATATGATTAAAACAGTGTATGGCTGAGGTGGACTAGTGGGACTGGCATTTCGGTGAAGAAAAACATAGTGAGGCAACCTGCATACGTCGTTATAGCGCCACAATGCAAGTCGCTTCCAACCGGTCTTGTTGGAGACTTCCAAGTCCAGTAAGTTAGTTAGGGAAGTCCAAGAGTAGACAACCAATACTAAAATGATGATGAGGATGAAATGTAACTTACTGCCCAGCGAGGCGACATGGTTGAGGGCCAGAAAAGCGCTGCAATGCAAACCCCTTCCAAACGGTCTTATTGGAGATCCCAAATTAGTATGTTAGAGAAGTCTAGTAGTGGGCAAACAATAGAAAAATAACGATGAAATCTAGACACGCAGCATCGTGTCCAGCCAAAGTGTTCAAAGAAAACTGCGGCGATCGAGTCAAATCACGAGCTTGAATAACATAAGTAAATTTCTTTAGAATCTTGTAGGGATATTCTTGTAGCTGAAAGTTTAGGATTTTTTACAGAACTCTTGGCCTCCGTATAGATCTCAATTCTTTTGGTGGCGACACTTTGGCTCCCATTTCACATTTATGTTTTTGATGAGATATAACTTACTGGCGGCAGGGTGGAGGCCCAGAGAGGCGGCCTGGTTGGCGGCCACGCCGAGCGTCGTCGGCGGCGGGTAGCGCGAGCCGAAGCCGAACATCTCGACTCAGTACGATGAGATATAACTTACTGGCGGCAGGGTGGAGGCCCAGAGAGGCGGCCTGGTTGGCGGCCACGCCGAGCGTCGTCGGCGGCGGGTAGCGCGAGCCGAAGCCGAACATCTCGACTCAGTACGATGAGATATAACTTACTGGCGGCAGGGTGGAGGCCCAGAGAGGCGGCCTGGTTGGCGGCCACGCCGAGCGTCGTCGGCGGCGGGTAGCGCGAGCCGAAGCCGAACATCTCGACTCAGTACGATGAGATATAACTTACTGGCGGCAGGGTGGAGGCCCAGAGAGGCGGCCTGGTTGGCGGCCACGCCGAGCGTCGTCGGCGGCGGGTAGCGCTAGCCGAAGCCGAACATCTCGACTCAGTACGATGAGATATAACTTACTGGCGGCAGGGTGGAGGCCCAGAGAGGCGGCCTGGTTGGCGGCCACGCCGAGCGTCGTCGGCGGCGGGTAGCGCGAGCCGAAGCCGAACAGCGCGGCCTGGGCCTGCGCCTGCGCCTGGGCCGCCGCGCCGCCCGCGCCGGACCCATCTCGGCCCCAGTACGCTGGAAACGAAACGATCACACATTTACACTCAGACTATTAAAGACATGCGCATGATTACATCGTAATCATGGCTACGGTACATAAGGGTCTGTGATAAAATAAACGTAGTGTTGATATCTTGATATCTGACAGGATTTGCTACATTTGGCTAGTCATCTACTATGAGGCGAGTTGGTGGTCAAGCGCGGATTTATTCGCGTTAAAATGTATGATGTAAAATAAATAAAAAATAATGGTAAGTTCGTAACGAAATTATTCAAGCTGGCTAGGTAACATTGAGATGCAGTTTTATTTATATATATTGTTATAGATTAATTTTGCTACATAGGTATATTAGTAGGTTATTTTTGGAGATCAAATATTGAAGTGTTTAACAATCAGGGCCGGCAGTTTTTATTTTTAATTTCGTCGCATCGCGCCATTTTGCTGCACTTTATTGTTACACAAGATAAAAGAAAAGAATGAAATTAAATTGACAACAACGATGCGAAATGTTTGATGCTGATTTTATGTTGTCGAAGACAAGAGCTTATTTCAACTTTTAAAACTGCCATAACTTCAATCCACACTCATCCATATAAGAATTTGAATACGAATGCCGATCTAAATCGCCCCACGGTTTCAAAACAAGCCCGCCATTGATTAAATCATCATAATCCGGGCAATACGTTTTCGGCCACTCCGGCGATAAATCATCATTGTACATCTGCACTCACACATGCATACTAATGGATGTGTGTGTGGCGTCGACGACTTAGGGGTCTTAGGGTGATGCTACACTGGCGCTGCCTCTGCGCTGCGTCGTCGCAACGCAAGGATCTTAACGCACTACCTGACACAAGCACTGCTATGTCGCTGATTACATACGAAAGGGCCAAAGTAATCTGCGGCAGCACTGTATCGATGACACTGCAGTCTGCTGCTGTAGCGTGCAGTCAAAAAAAAAAAACAAAACCAGTAGCTATTTATTCATAATATGTTAGCGCCGCAATGAGAGGGGATTGTGCAGTTTGCAGCTAACTTCACAGAAGTCACTAAGTTTGATTCGGCCTATAACGCACTACGTGCCACACGAGCGCTGCGAAGTGACACAATACCGCGCTTACTCCAATACCGAAACATCTCTCGCCGCCTCATCTACTTCACTGCGCGTGCGTTTCTTTGCCTCGCGTTGTTTCCACGCACCGCGTGGCAAATCATACAGATATACATACATAATATTATGTAGAACTACGGAGCGTCACCATCACCACTGAAGCGGCGCACGTCGCAGAGCTAACGCAACGCACTGACAGCGCCCGTGTGATATCACCGACCGATAGAGACCGTTTGTGGGAGGAATCTATGAGAAGTACATATAATTAACTCAGCAGAGTGCCTTGACTATGAGTTAATGATTAAACTTAAACGTACAATTTAGTAGCCGACTGCACTCTACAGCAGACCACAGCATCGCCGCGACACCATTGCTTTAGCTATTTTATGAAATACATTTCGTAGCCAGCGACGCGTAGTCTGCGGCAGCGCATGCATCGATGACAGTGTAGTCTGCTGCTGTAGCGTGCAGTCGGTTAAGAAAATAACTTCAGGAGCCTTTGGGTAAATTATTCAGACTATTGTAAATGTATGCCCTAGTAAACATTTTTTTTTATTTTTTTATAACTTAAGGCAGTTATGAGGCAACTTGATCATGCAAAAACAATAAGCTATTATCTACCTCTAAATATTATCAAATTTGAGTGTTTTTTTTTTCATGTAATCAGCACTTCAATCGCTAGGATTATACGTATATATCTTACTCAAACGATTGACACCAATAACAAACATTTTGTTGCAATTTGAGGGTGAAAAAAGTTATCTCCCGGAACGTAATTTTTACTAAAAAACGTACCGAAAATGTACTTAATGTTCTACAGAAAACGCGAAAACACGTGAAAATCGTGAATCGACGATTCACGATTCTCTTAAATCATCACAATCCGATCAATAATATTTCGGCCACTCCGGCGCATGAGCGATAAATCATAATTGTACGAGTACATCTGCACTCACACATGCCAACTAATGGCTGTGCGTGTGCCACGGACGACTTAGCCTGTAGACACCGTTTGTGGGAGAAATACATGAGAAATAAGCAAGTCATTAGCATAAAACAGTGCTACTATTACGAGCTTGCCTCTTGTATATTCATAAAATTGATTGAACAACACAAGAATATACATTATAATGTTTATTATAGTTTCATGTTGATTCCGCTTGGAACGTAATGCGCTATTTAAAAAAATCTTCGACGGATTTTCATAGCGAATTCGTAATAAGGGCATAGGCCGTATCAAACTTGTTGACGGATGGGATGTTAGCTACAAGCTACGCAAAGCCCAATCCTGACTGAAGCTCTCTTAACAGCTGCGCGAGGATTGGGTTTGTCGCAGCTTGTAGCTAACTTCGCCGCGCCAAATACGTAAGTCGTCAGTAACTACTGAGAAGTATGATTTGGACAAACTTAAAATTTATGTACTTCCATTGCTCAGAACTTATGTACCTGCTGAGCAAGAGACGGCCGGCAACCAGGGCAGGTAGGTGTCGACAATATTGTTAAATTCGCAGAACTTGAATATGATTGCCTAAGGACTTAGGTAGTATTGCAAGAGCAGCACATACTTAGCATTTTCAATTGTAAATACTGCACTCGGCCATGTCAACTAATCGCTGTGAGTATGGCGTCAATCTTTGATTATATTTATCTATCTAGATGGATAAATATAAACATTAATCACAAAGAAAACGGCCCAGATCTTTGACAATGAGTATGTCAAACCAGTCGACATTTGTAGGTATGGATAGGCACCATATGTGGACCATAATTTTTGGGCCGTTTTGCTCAGCCAATTCGGTATCTAGCGTCTACCGAGAGGTGGACTGACGATATAATAAAGATCGCAGGAACGCGCTGGATGCAGACCGCTTTCAACCGTCCTTATTGGAAGTCCATAGGGGAGGCCTATGTCCTGCAGTGGACGTCCTACGGCTGATGGATGGATGGCGTTAACACATTAGTTAGTCGATAGAAGCCGTTTTGAGATAGATATAATAGTGAAGAACTAAGCGTGCGTAAAAACAATTTCAGTAGAGAATGTTTTACAATCGTGGAAAAAGTAGATTAGTATCCTAATACTCAGCAGTGGTAGCATTCACTGTGATCACGAAGTTACTTCGATACGACACGTTAAATTGTAGATCCCGGTCATTTTGCCCAGTTTAGCCATGTCAGAGGCGTTTTAACGACTTAAAAACTCTGACACCAGGGCTAGCGACTCGGCCTACACGCACTTTACACACGAAAGAGTGTGTTCGTCAATATTAATATTACCACAAAACCATAATTTTTTAATCACGAATAAGTTTGCGCTTGGCCACCAACTCGCCTGATTGTAAGCGACGTTGTGGTCGAAGATGAAGCACGCAGACCTAGAAGATTCCTATTTACTTTGACCTTGAAAAGCATTACCTAGATTATATCTCTAAGAAAAGAGGAAAGCATGAAGACTGTTCCAGTTCTTGGCGGTACGAATCAGAAATGTTGAGTCAAACCGCTTCGTACGTATCGAAGGAAAATCGACAGTGTAGGGGTTGTATTTATAAAGAAAGAAAGAGATGTAACAATCTGCCCTCCAAAATTCGTCCAACCTTTTTACGCTACATAATATAATTATTATTATACCTATTGGTCAAACACCGAACAAATATACGCGCAGTCGTGCATCTTAAAACCAACCTTCAACGCACTTAGGTAAATAAAAAACCTGTCCACATATTTACGATGTTAGAGCGGCGTCCAGGCATTAACTCATCCATGCTCCGCTGTCCAATATAACATGGATATGTATGAAACACGAACGTGCAGTGCGCGCGAATAAATAATAAACATCGACATTTAGAAAGAGATAGAGATTTGGAAGAGATGATCGACTTATTTTGGTTTACAGAAATAATTTTATATCTTCCAAACCATCATTGAATAAACTAGCGACAAACATCACACGTGTCGTTTGTGGCTGGTCCAATCGTGAGAAAAAGATAACGCTCTACAAAGTTAAAAAAATCCGTATATAGCTGATTATCTCTCTTTTTTACCGACTTCCAAAAAGGAGGAGGTACTATGTTCGTCTGTATGTATTTTTTTGTTTTATTTTTGTTTATGAAAAAATTGGTTGCCTGTAAAGTCGGTATACGGGCGAAAGTTTTACGTGACAACGACTTTGAGACGAATGAGAGCGCATAACGTGAGCGGAGCGTAACGCAGTTTCTTGAAGTGTCACCCGGCAAACCAATTTATAAGACGTTGTCACGTCAAAAATGTTTTTTATTTCGAAATGGTATACTCCCGAGGTGGTCCCATTTAAATTTCGTCGAAATCAGCTGACCGGTTTGTTTTTGATAAATCAACAAAAATGTACATGGTAAAATTCGGTGTTGCGATTTTTTGCGAAAAATAATAATAATTAAATATTTTCTAGTAGTTTATCTTGTAGCAGAATCCATCATGAGTTTGATTGAATATGCCATGCCACCTTTCTCCTAAACATATTTAGAGGGAAGAGAACGACGGTACATGACGCCGCGCCGCGCGCTGCAAGGAGCTTTCGTTAGTACGAGTTTTAGAGCGATTATCTCTTTCCAACAATGGACATCGGCCTCGATGTCCATTCTTTATTCGCTACTACTGTACGTAGTACGTAAGCAGGGCCGAAATCAGCATGTTTCTGTGTATGAGTCACCGGCGGCGGCGGCAAGCGGCGCGGTTTCGAGAAGAGTAACGCGAGAGGTCCATTCGACTTGTCACGATGCACTTATGGCCAACTAACGAGATGGAGTTGGTAATTTTCAGGGTTCCGTACCCAAAGGGTAAAAACGGGACCCTATTACTAAGACTTCGATGTCCGTCTGTCTGTCCGTCTGTCACCGTGCTGTATCTCAAAAACCATGATAGCTAGGCAGCTGAAATTTTCACAGATAATGTATTTCTGTTGCCGCTATAACAACAAATACTAAAAAGAAAATAAAATAAATATTTAAGGGGGGCTCCCATACAACAAACCTGATTTTTTAGACGTTTTTCGCTCTATTTTAATATTTTAATTTTCGCTTTATTTTAATTGATAACAGGTAGATGCTTGAAATTTTCACAGAATATTAAGTTTTATCTTCACTTCAAAAATAAATAATAAAATTAAAATAAAATAAATATTTAAGGGGGGCTCCCATACAGTACGGAACCCTCCGTGCGCGAGTCCGACTCGTACTTGGTTGATTATTTCCTTTATGTCTGTGTTCATAACCAGGTTATGTCATCTGTGTTCTTGAACATAATCTGTCATTTTCGGGAATAGTGAAGGTTTTGTTTTGCTTAGTTCTTTACCAATATGCGTGAAGGATGATGTGCGAGACAAAAGAGTTGATATTTTTTTTATGTACCACCAACTCGCCTGATGGAAAGCGAAGTTGTAGCCGAAGATGGAGTATGTAGACCTAGAAGATACCTATTCACTCTGATGAAATGATAATAGAGTGAAATGGCCAAAGGAACGTGCTGTGCCGACACCACCAAGTGGGATTAGGGCAAGAAGATGATGACTTCGTTATAAAATATGCATAGTAAATTTAAGTGTGTTTAATTCTCGAAGAAGAACAACAAAGTTGAACCACAATCAGATAAAAACTGCACGAACAAGCTGGAGCTTCCAATGAAGGAGGCTTGCAGGCCTATGTCCAGTATCGCGGAGGAGTGCGGAAGCGTGCCCTTAGTCCCAACACATAGCGCAGAAGCGGAAACACCCCAGTCCAGCGATTGAATCCAACGCTGGATTGCAACTGGAATTATAATGTAAGCCGGCACTCCAGTGCACTCCAATTCTGACTAAAGATAACATAAAGCGCTATGATTGGGTTTGGGAAGCCTAGAGCACCGCCGTGGGTTTGCAAGTCTGTCCATTTTCTATGGGATTAATTTCGAAGAGTGTGCATCTGAGATACACGACCTTATCCTACCATCCCTTTGCAAGTCTGTCCATTTTCTATGGGATTAATTTCGAAGAGTGTGCATCTGAGATACACGACCTTATCCTACCATCCCCTTTTTACTACAGGACAGCTAGAAAGACGCCTCACTACCATCCCTACACAGATATCATTACGTACCGCCAGGGAATGGAATAGTTTTCCTGCTTTCCTGTTTCCTTAGAGATATAATATAAAGCTTATCAAGATCAGAGTGAATAGGTATCTCTAAGTCTGCGTGCTTCATCTTCGAGCACAACGTCGCTTACCACCAGGCGAGTTGGTGGTCAAGCGCGGACTTATTCGCGTTGAAAAAAAGCTTGTAGCTAATTATTTCACAGTCACCAAGAAGTTTGATTCAATCTATAGATACTGTACTCTACCTGCCTTTTTAATAGTCCGCTGCAGGACGTAGGCATACCCACGAA
The DNA here is from genome assembly GCA_964007245.1 of Hypomecis atomaria. Taxonomy (NCBI): domain Eukaryota; kingdom Metazoa; phylum Arthropoda; class Insecta; order Lepidoptera; family Geometridae; genus Hypomecis; species Hypomecis atomaria. The sequence continues at coordinate 6,127,608 of OZ023308.1, read as the reverse complement.
GGGTGATTGGGCCATATCCACCACGCTGGCCCAGTGCGGGTTGGTGGATTCACGTACGTCATGGAATTTCTTCCTTGGACATAGGTATGCAGGTTGCCTCACGATGTTTTCCTTTACCGAAAAGCCAGTGGTGTCAATCTATAGATACCCGTTTAGATATTCCAGTTACAATCCAACGCTGGACTGGAATAATGCAAACCGGTCACAATACTAAAACCTAAAGATCTGTAAGTGTGTCTGAGTGCCTGATCGGCAAGGAAGTGGTCTAATTTTAAACTGACCTTGACTCTATGACAGACTTATTGAATCATCGGGACGAGGGCGAGATATTATCGAGGATGGCGAATGGCTCTACGAATTTACGACTAGATAATTTCGATCTTACGTTGCATTTTTCTGTTATGAGTTCGTCGTCGTTTCAGCCATAAGACGCCCACTGCTGGACATAGGCCTCGCCTAAAGATCTCCAATAAGACTGGTTGATAGCGGCTTGCATCCAGCGCGATCCTGCGGTCTTAATGAGGTAATCCGTCCACCTTGTGGGTGGACGTCCTACGCTGCGCTTGCCGGTGCGTGGTCTCCACTCGAGAACTTTTCGACCCCATCGGTCATCAGTCCTCCGTGCTGTGCTCCTGCCCACTGCCACTTCAACTTGCCAATCCGCTGGGCTATGTCGGTAATTTTGGTTCTTCTACGGATCTCCTCATTCTGTTATGAGTTATGATTTGGAAAATACAAAGTGATATAAGTTTTTTAGAAATCCAATGCCTGTGTACCTGCTCAACTTTAAGGTGACTGTAAGGTGTCCACTACAACATACATGACCGCGACAAAAAAGTATGTACGGTTTCCTCATTATTTTAATTGCTAAAGTTAATTCGTATACGCCTGAAGACAATATCAAAAATCAATTACTTATTGGTGTAAAAATTACTAGGTAGATATTGCTTGTAATAAAGAGCTACACCGCAATAGGCTCGACTCAGACTCTAGCACGTGTGTCTTGAGAGATGGCCTTCTCGTCAATGAAATGAACATTATTAAACGTAGATTATGTATGCTATATGCTTAAGATTACCAATATAATTCAATTACGATTTTTTTTTAATTAAATGAAGTGCTTACAATTCTTAGGCCTCTGACATGGCTAAACGATTAAAACAATTAATTGTTGTGACTGTTTGTTGGGTACAAAAGTAAGCTGGACGCAAATAGTGATTCTTTTTAACCCCCGACGCAAAAGAGGGGTGTTATAAGTTTGACGTGTCTGTTTGTCTGTGTGTCTGTCTGTCTGTCTGTCTGTGGTATCATAGCGCCCGAACCACTGAACCGATTTCAGTTTAGTTTTTTTTTGGATGAAAGGAGACTTAATCGAGAGTGTTCTTAGCTATGTTTTATAAAAATCGATTGAGCCGTTTAAGAGTTATGGTGGGTTAAAGTGGGGATGGAAGAACCAAAATTCTACAAATGTGCCCAAAATGGTTGTCAATGTGTCGGGGGTTTATTAAATTTTTAATTTTTATTAGTTATGTAAATCTAAAAGAGGACTTCTATTATTTCATGGGGACACCAATTCGTAACCAATAAAACCTTACCCTTTCTTAACAGTCGGGTAACCAAAGAAACTTTACGAAAACCCTCTGTAGATTAAGCCACAGAATAAATTGGAACAAGTCATCGAATCCACGTATGACACATTTGGCGTCGCATTATTTCTTCATTTGCTTCCTACAACGCCCTGTGCGTGTCACTACACCATAAACGGACTTGCTCGGAGGTCACTTACCTCTAGAGCTTTCAACAACCGACAAGATGCAGTTAGGTCAACCTTATTTTAACGAGAAAAGACTTATTTTCGTATAGCAAGATAACGTTGTGGTTGTTTAGTTAAATGATTACAAAGTAACGATTGCAGTTACATGAACTTTATTTTAACGACAAAAGGAGTATTTTAGTGTAACAAGTTAAAGTTATGGTTTCTTAGTTATTTGATCACCAATTAACGAGTGCAGTTTACGTAACCTTATTTTAAGGTAAAAAGGTTTACTTTTGTACATCAGGATAAAAATGTGGTTTCTTTATAGTTTTTTGGTAACCAACTTACAAATGCAGTTCAAACGTTTTTATTCAGTTGTAATAAAGTATATTTTGGGTATCAAGATTGGTTTATGGTTACTTGGTTTTTAAGTAGTTTAAGGATAATATCCGATATTATTACAGACCTATAGTTGCCGATAAAACACAGCTATTACAAATGTGTTAAGGTATATTTTCGTACAGCAAGATAAAGTCTTGGTAAAGTTTATCAGATGGAAATGTGGGCATGTGTGTTTACTTTTTTATTCAGTGTCGTTCTTTACAATGCCATTATGGAGTTCTAATAATTTATTTTGTGATAGTCAGTTCGCAATTTTGTTTAAGTTGATGCTACCTATTTAATAGTCCACTGCAAGACGTAGGCCATATCCACCACGCTGGCCCAATGAGGGTTACTGGATTTACATACGCCATCGAATTTCTTCTAGGGACGTATGCAGGTTGCCTCACGATGTTTTCCTTCACCGATAAGCCAGTGGCATGAAACACAGTACAGTAAAGTACTTTTATCTACACTAATGTTGTAACATTCTACTTATGTTTCCAATACTTGACTTATAATGACTACTTTAATATAAGCAATATACTTTAATAATTTAAGCAATTTCACATGATGTTATAATATCCACATCGATATCGTAAAATCTCATTATAACATCAATAAAACGCGACCAATTAACCTGGCGAGCCTTATGTCAAAATCCTCATACAAGTTGTATAAAATTTAGATATTAGGCTGGCTTTTGCAAAAAGTTGGGTTTTACGTGAAAACTTCATCGAAACTACTAAACTTACATACACAAAACTCTTTGGTAAGATCTTGTGCCAATGAAATACGAAAAAAAGAACAGCGCGCGCTCGCTCCTGATTGGCCCTGCGCACGCAGCATAGATCATTGGTTAGATTTTAATGGCGCCAAGTTCACTGTGACAATACACGTACGCGTGAATTTAATGTTTCGCAATATGTTTTTTATTTTATTTTTATTAGTGAAGATAAAGTAGTGTATGCAACTGCATAATATAACACGGGTATTAAAACACTCGTTGCTATTACGAAACTCGCTGCGCTCGTTTCATAAACTCACACTCGTGTTTTAATACCCTTCATTATATGACAGTTGCATAAACTACTATTACGTTACCATGATGAATGGTAAGGCTAAAAAACACCCTACATTTCGATCACGCGTGGCGTCTACCAGATGCTGAGATCGATTACTTTATGTTTTTTTTTAACGCAAATAAGTACGCGTTTGACCACCAACTCGCCTAATGGTAAGCGACGTATAGTATTGTACAGTATTTTCTGTATTTGTTGGGGCACTAGGTTAGGATTTTTTTGTAAATTGTAAAGGCAGAATCAAACTTCTTGTCGACTGTGATGTTAGCCACAAGATGCGCAAAACCCAATCCTGAATGAAAGCTGCGTGAGGATTGCAGCTAACTTCACAGCTACAGCCGCCAACAAGTTTGATTCGACCTATATCTGATGGTACATTTTTCAATAAATAAATAAAATCTATCTATCTATCTATCTATATATATAAAAATGAATTGCTGTTCGTTAGTCTCGCTAAAACTCGAGAACGGCTGGACCGATTGGGCTAATTTTGGTCTTGAAATATCCGTGGAAGCTAAGGGAAGCTTTAAACGGTTAGATAATTTGTAAAAGTTGCGAGAAAAATAATAAAAACCTGAATTTAATTTTCTCATATAAAATGTTCCTGCATGTGAAAGTTCTCATTGACAGTTGACACTTGATAGATGGTGAAATGAAGTTCACCGGGTCAGCTAGTTAAAAATAAAAGAGATCTTACCGCCAAATAGTCCAGCGGCGTCGAGCAGGCCGTCGGGAGGCGCCTTACCAGCCGCCTCGCCGCCGTCGCCGCCCTCCTTGTCCATACCACGCCTGCGGACAAACAAACATACACAGTCACTACAAGCAAACAACATATTCTAGAATACAAGTCAGATTCACAATAGGCATGATGACTAAACAAATCGGCCAAGTGCGAGACGAAACCGTATTTTATAAAACTTGAAATTATGTCCCTGGTGTCTATCTATATATTCGAAGTAACTATGTAAATTTGTCAAAAAGCACCCTGACTATTTTAACAAAGCGTCTGATAAATCGCTCAAAATTAGATCTCAATACAGACATAAACTCGTGGGATCAAAGTCCAACTTAGCAATGCATAGTTCCAGCCCGCATTCTATGGCTATAAAAATCACTGCATAGTATAAAATAAAGTCGCTATTTTGTCTGTTTGTTTGTCTGTACGCTTAAATCTTTAAAACTACGCAACGGATTTTGATGCGGTTTTTTTTTAATGGATAGAGTGCTTCAAGAGGAAGCAGGTTTATATGTATAATACACCTGTGCGAAGCCGGGGCGGGTCGCTAGTTTTAATTATAAATTACTAGCGACCCGCCCCGGCTTCGCACAGGTGTATTATTATAAACCTTCCTCTTGAATCACTCTATTTAAAAAAAAAATCAAAATCCGTTGCCTAGTTTTAAAGATATAAGCATACATGGGGACAGACAGCGGGAAGCGACTTTGTTTTATACTATGTAGTGATAGTGATACAAGTCACATTAGGCATGATGACTACAAAAATCGGCCACTTACGAGTTGGACTCGCGCAGAAAGGGTTCCGTACCGCATGGAAGCACCCCTTAAAAGTCACGTTTCTTGTATAGGAGCCCCCCTTAAATATTTATTTTATTATAATTTTACTATTTATTTTTAAAGAGAATATTCAAATAAATATTCTGTGCATATTTCAAGCATCTACCTAGCTGTCACTGGTATTAAGCGAAATATGGCTAAAAATTCAAGTTTGTTGTATGGGAGCCCCCCTTAAATATTTACTTTTTTCTGTTTTTTAGTATTTGTTGTTATAGCGGCAATAGAAATTCGCCATCTGTGCAAATTTCAGCTTTCTAACTATAACGGTTCATGAGATACAGCCCCCGTTTTTACCCTTTGGGTACGGAACCCTAATAAGATCATTGTTATTGGTAAGTACGAAAAGTTTCGACCTCGTACGACTACCAAGCGTGAGTAACACCGACACCTGTGTTATATTCTAATTCAAACAGAGAAGATACTGCACAATGTTTAAAAGTAAATTATTTTCTCATATACTCCGCGCCACACAAGTTGATGGATGTGAAGTTAGCCACTAGCTGCGCAATAGCCAATCCTGACGAGACGTGACGTGGAAGCCGCACGTTGATTGGCTATTGCGCAGCTAGTGACTAACTTCACATGCATCAACTTGTGTGGCGCGGAGTATACCTAATGACCAAATTATTGATTTAGTGAGCGAGAGATCTGTCAGATTGACCTTAACAAGTACATAGTTCGATTAATTATTTATTTAATAATTTAATGTAATCAAGTCGAGGTTATCGAGAGATTATGGTGATGTAAGGTGAACCAACACAGAGTTACACATAACTGGATTAAGCCGAAAAGAGGTGCATACTGCATATACATATTTTCGTATAGAATTACATGGAACCGCAGTTATTTTTGACCGCCGAAACGGAGGAGGTATTTTTTTTTGTACTCAATTCGACGCGTATGTTATTTTTTATGTGTAACCACGCATAATTTTTTACATAGTGGTCCGATATCGATAATTCTTTTTTTATTAGAAAAAGTATACTTTGTAGCTGGTCCCATTTAAGTTTTATCGAAATCGGCTGACCCATTTTTGATAAATCAACAATAATGTGAAAAAAGCTACATCGATCGGTGCGAAATATTCGCGAATTCTGTACACTATGGAAGGCGGTTTTCCCATTTTTTTTGCGAAAAATAATTTTCTCATTTCAATATAACCTTTCCCTAATGCCATAGGTGGATTTATGGACTAATATGCCTATGTTCAAAAGTGCACTAAATACTCGTACGACGCGTACCTATCGATTTTTTTTTAATCTTATCAAAAACATAAATGTGAAATGGGAGCCAAAGTGTCGCCACCAAAAGAATTGAGATCTAACACGGGGGCCAAGTGTTCTGTAGAAAATCCTAAAGTTTAAGCTACAAGAATATAGCTACAACATTCTAACTAAAGGGATTTACTTATAATTCAAGCTCGTGATTTGACTTGGCTAGTTTAAGATTAAGTACAGTGCAAATAAGCATTTGTCTGTACGTGTAAAACTGAACTGGTGAAGTATGGAAAATATATAAGTTATGGCAGATGTTATTGTAGGCGAGAAGTATCCGATACATGTGCGAATGCTGAAAATAATTAGTACGGCTAGTACTCGATGCATGGGTAAGTATTACAAGTATCTACACATACATTTACAGTTGTGTATACCTAGTCAGTCGCTCCGGCATCGTATAAACTGCTGCATATTCTTTGCCCCGAGGGAGGCGCCTTCAATGGAACCCGACGCCCTACATAGTGAATGGTGAATATTTTTAATGAATTTCGTGCGGTTGCGCCTCTTTTTGATCCGGCGACCTAGTTATGGTACACGTAAAGGTGGCATTTGGTCGGAAACCTTGATGATATAAACCAATATTATATGGGGGAAAGATTTGATTGTTTGTTTGCATCGAATAGGCTCCGAAACTACGATTTAAAAAATTCTTTCACTATAAGAAAGCTACACTATCCTCGGTGAACATAGGTTATAATATTATAGTTTATCAAAAAACAAAAAATGTATCCTTACTATTTGTCTTCTTTAGCCAATGGTGTAGAACAGGAGTCGGCAAGTATTTTTAGTTAGGGTCCGGATACTGTCGAAAAATTATTTCGGAGTCTAGAAAAAAAACTGATTAGTAATTAAATTTTGGGTAACTGTTTATTACTTTGGTTTCAAATCAAATTCTGTAAAACACAAGGCCTAAAACTATGTAATCTAGCCAGTTTTGTGCAGTTTATATTCTCGAGAACAACAGTGAATTCGAAGTGTCTTCTAGATAGACGTCCGTTAAATGTCAATCATTATTTATTTTAAAAAAAACTTGCAGATAATGTTTTACATACTTATGTCGAGCTTAACATACTGAACAATTGATTCGTTTTGAGTTCCTTGAAATGTTCTATATTTTCTACTTTTTAATTTATAAAAAAAATTATTTGGCGGTCCAAGGATCGGCCTTTCGCGGCCCGGATACGGACCGCGGGCCGCCTGTTGCCTTCCGTTGGTGTAGAATATAACACAGGTACGCACGGGGTCGGAACTATTCCTACTAATCATAATTATCCGTCCGTCTGTCCGTCCCGTTTCCTTTCTTTCAACAAGTAACAAAGTTACCGGGCGAAGCCGGGACGGGCAGCTATTCATTAATACACTTTGTTACTTGTTGAAAGAAACGAAACGGGACGGACAGACGGACGGATAATTATGATTAGTAGGAATAGTTCCGACCCCGTGCGTACCTGTGTATAGAGAAGATACTGAAGCAGGTATTAGTCATATATATTTTGTTACAACAGAAGTTAAACCTTAAATGTCAGATGATTAATAAGGTAGTAAGGTACCTACAGATAGCGCGCGAGTTGAATGCAGTCGGGGTCTGAGGTAAAGAGCGGGAGCATCTCCCCCCGCTATCCGCACGCCCCACCTCACGCGCCTGGGCGGGTTGGGCGTGCGGATAGCGGGGGGAGACATTCGCATTCCTAAGCTCTGCATTCAACTCGCGCGCCGACTGTATCTATACCTTGTTATGAATATGTAAATAGCACCTAATTTGAAGTTGATCGAGTGTGAAGCACGGTAGGTATCAGAGCGGAGGTCACGGCACCAAATTATAGGTAGAGCAGAGTAGTATTACACATGTCATGTTCTGTAGTATTACACCTATATCATGTTCTGGGGCCTGATTCTCTTTCGACAAAACGTAACGTAACGCGTTAAGTATTTTTTTATTTCCGATAACTTCGTTTGGAAAAATGTTCGATAAATGTAAAATTACGTCAAAATAAATTAAAAACCGAGTTTAAGTTATGTTATTTGAAAAATAAATATTTTTTAGGCGAAAAAATTCAAAACAAAGAGCACGTTAGAGCGCGTTACGTGCTTCTTTACATATAGAATCACTGGTTAGTTCTTTAAAGTACTTTCGAATCCCAACAAAAACATGGCATGTAAAAAGTACAACAAGTCGAGCAACAATTCTTCAGTAAAAAGTAGTGAGATCAAAATGTAAGCACAAGTCGGTTTATTTATTCACCCAGATCTGTTTAACTGAATCTTCAAAAGCCTATATCTCGACTCGTTCTTGACCGATTTGATTCATATTCGCAAATCTCGTTAGAATTACGATCTTGCCAAGTATTGTCGAAATCGGCTGATAAATAGCGCTACACTAAAATTCCCCTATTTTGAGAGAAATGCAAATCAAAAATCCCCGATGTAAAAAAAACAAAAATATATTTATATGGAGCCCATGTACCAAGTTTCATCAAGATTAGTTGAAAAATGCGACATGTAGACGTAAATCAACAAAACAAAATCGTCGACTTAAACGACGAAAATTATTTTAACGATGAAATTTTCGGTTTATATGACGAGAAATCTAAAAAAAAATCGGCCAAGTACGAGCCGGACTCGCGCACGGAGGGTTCCGTACTGTATGGGAAAAATATTATTATCCCTTAAATATTTATTTTATTTTAATTTTATTATTTATTATTGAAGTGAATTTAAAACTAAATATTCTGTAAAATTTTCAAGCATCTACCTGTTATTAATATAGAGCGAAAAACGTCTAAAAATCAGGTTTATTGTATGGGAGCCCCCCTTAAATATTTATTTTATTTTATTTTTTAGTATTTGTTGTTATAGCGGCAACAGAAATACATCATCTGTGAAAATTTCAGCTGCTTAGCAATCATGGTTCATGAGATACAGCCCGGTGACAGACGGACAGACAGACAGACGGACAGACGGACATCGAAGTCTTAGTATTAGGGTCCCGTTTTTCCCTTTGGGTACGGAACCCTAAAAACGCCTATTATTAGATGTAGAGACTAGCTTCGCCCTATGGTTTTAAAAACTTAGTTCCCGATTTCATGAGAACCCTCGGTGAGCGAGTTTGACTCGAACTTCACCAATTTTTTTTTTAATAAAAGGCTCCAACTGCAGCTTCAAGGGTAATGCAATAAGGAGGCCGCCCACTCCACCCCACTCTCCGTGGTTATCAGCTGATATTTGGCCCCTTTTGTCCCCCCTCACTCTGCTCTACGTCCGTACAACTACGTACTACGTAGGTGCTTTTGTTAGGTTAGGTACGTGACGTCAGTGTTACGTTAGAGTATAGGCCGAATCATACAAGTCGGCGGATGTGAAGTAAGCTATAAGCTGCGTGAAACTAGCAGCAACTCGGCTGCAACACGCAGCTTTATTATGTGAGCTTCAGTCCTGATTGGATACTTGATGGATTTCGCAGCTTATAGCTATATAACTACACATTCACCGACTAGTATGATTCGGCCTATTACTGCATCGTACCTGCCTTTTTAGGGTTCGTACCCAAAGGGAAAACGGGACCTTATTACTAAGACTTCGATGTCCGTCTGTCTGTCCGTCTGTCACCGGGCTGTATCTCATGAACCATGATAGCTAGGCAGCTGAAATTTTCACAGGTGATGTATTTCAGTTGCCGCTATAACAACAAATACTAAAAATAAAGTAAATATTTAAGGGGGGCTCCCATACAACAAACCTGAATTTTTAGACGTTTTTCGCTCTATATTAATAATGGTACCAGGTAGTTGCTTGAAATTTTCACAGAATATTTAGTTTTATATTCCCTTCAATAATATATAATAAAATTAAAATAAAATAAATATTTAAGGGGGGCTCCCATACAGTACGGAACCCTCTGTGTACGAGTCCGACTCGTACTTGGCCGATTATTCACTGACTTTACAAAATTGGTTGTCTGTAAAGTCGGTTTACGGATGAATGCAAGTGGAGTCCCTCTGCGCGGAAGAAGTGCAACTTCGACGCAACAGTGCTTTCATAATCCCTCCATGGTAGCGTTAAACGTTTAACGCAACCTTGTTGGAAGTCGCATTAGAAGTTCCACTTCAAAAGAAGCTGAACGCTTAGGCCGACCGTGCCTCTTGTTCCGCGCTCTCGCTTGCATGCTTGGCTCAGGCGGAACGTGACACTTTTTTGTGCATGTAGCCGGCGTTCATCGATTTATTACGTTATCACGTCTAATAGGAGGTTCTAAATTCGACTGTAGGTTTTTTTTTGTACGTATGTTACGCGATTACTCTGCCAAGAATCAATTTTGACGGTTTCTTTTTTGTGTGGTAAATCAAAGGTACTTCAGAGTTGGTCCTATTTAAATTTCATCGAAATCGGCTGAGCCATTTTTGATAAATCAACAATAATATGAAAGTACTACATTGATTCGTGGGAGCTATTCGAATTTTGTACACGGTTGACAATGTTGACATCGGTTATTTCATTTTTGGCGAAAAATATTTATAAATAGATTGTTTTTTTTTTTCTTTAACTTCAAGGATAATGCATTAAGGAGGCACCACCCCGCCCCACCGTACAGATTCCCCCTCACAGCTGATACCCCCCGGTCTATACTTCGAGTGCGTATTACGTAGGTTGTGTTAGGTCAGGCACATGACGTCATCGCTTGGAACCGGTTGGTGAAATTGTTCGATATTTTGGTGTCGAATATTCATAACAAGCAAGTTGTGTGGAGCGGTTTTACTGTGGCTTTAATTTTTCGGGAGCAAAGGGGGCATGAAAGCTGACGCGGAACGGAACCTACGACGGACGATCTGTTTTTCTGCCTTTTTGCCTCTATAGCTGGGCACCTTCGAGCAAATATTTACTATAGTCACAATCGTGCAAAAAAAGTGTCCGAGCCAAAACCCTGCCCGAGCTACGTAGTGGGCAGACCTTTTAGTTAGTCGTAAGGCAATCGCAAGCCGACTACAACGCCGCGCGATGCCAAAGTGCTCGGTTACCAGCACTAATTAGGTTACATAATGACGAGTTTCGAGAAAACGGTTCATTATGAATTATTTAATGTAAATGTCTAAGTCGGTATGTAGCAGTGGCGGACGCTTCATAAAGACAGAAAGACACTGCCTACCCTGGTTCTGATAATAGATCTAATAATATTTTATCAATAAACAAAATAACATAAAAAACTTAAATCGTGAATCAGCTCCACCTATCGAGTGCCGGTGGTATCATTAAGATAAGATCGAAGGTAATTTCGCATCACCGATACGCGCTGCACGAGCGCCACCCGCCCTTGCCACGGCAAAGACACAAACTATGGATCTCTTAATGTTCTGTATGTGAGCTCTCGTGGTAAGTCGTGGTCATGCGGATTTAATGTGTGTGCGTTCCTATAGCTACGTGGGCTTTGCTGACACACAATGACAAAAATCACGCACACAACTGCATGAAAAGCCAGTGTCTTTTTGCTTAGCTAACACGAACAATTACGACTCGTACCGAACATTTCCGAAAGAAAGTTTGCTATGCAATGCAATTATTTTAGAAAGTAACATTGTTTCATTGAATTTTATACATTTAGATGGCCATCATTTTTTGTGGTATTATGTTTCCCTTTTTTACTACTAATTTCAATAGTCAATAGTCGCCGCCATATTGTTTGATGTGTATTGTGTTTGTGACTACGCTATCAGATATTTAGTATTTTAACGTTGTTAATAGAGTGATAAATGGATAATATTGTCTGTGAAAGTTGTTCAGATGGTGTGTGTATTGAGAAAATAAAATATGATGCGTTTTCAAAACTATCTTTCGGTGAAAAAAAAAAAGTTATCGAGATAGGTCGTGGTACACCGGATATTTGAGCTGGCATTTGGCAATCACCTACATTATCAATCGACAAGACGACGAACCAAAACCAACGTGTTTTTGGTGTGTAAAATTTTCTGCCTACCCTGTCTTAAAACTGTGTGCACGCCACTGGTATGTAGACAGCACTCGGTTACTCAGATGTCAAAATCAGTTTTGACGTTTCATTCCTCAACTTTGCAGATACGTAACATTAGTGATGTAGGTATAGGTTCACGATCATGCATTTAACATGATACATAATGCATTTGTTTCTTCTGTGATTTAGCAAATAAGAACTCTGAACAAATAAGAAAACTTGTGATCTAACAATTAAGAATACGTTATCTTAATACATCGCAGTTTAATTTAATAACTGCATGCAAACTGTGTCTCAGTGGATTTCGGAAGCAGTAGGTATCTCATTTAGGCGGATGATTCACTATCCTGCTAGAGCTGTTAGGTATTTTAACGAAGACTAGTTTTAATCTTGTACCTACCTTTGAACGAACAATAATTTGTATCTTTTTGTACGTATTTAGGATCTAGATTTCCGGTTTTAACTAGGTAATTAGCTATCTAAAACTCTATGGTTTCCCCTAAAAGTTTGTTTTTGTTTTTCGAGAAAACGCGATTTTGATTTTATTTTTAAATTTTTGCACTAAAGCCCCTGATCGACGTACAAAATAAAACCTCGGTTTTAAAGTTTTCTCTATAGTATGACGGTACGACGATTTGACGGTATAACGGTATAACCACAGAGAAAACTTTAAAACCGCGGTTTTAATTTGTACGTCGATCAGGGGCTTAGGAAAAGCTGGGTCGCTCTGTAGTTTTGTTATAAGATGTGTATATAGTGTTAGCCGCATAATCGACTCTCCGAGTCGATTGGTATCGGCACATCCCTAACGCGCGCCAAGAGAGGGCACAACACTAGCGACGCTACAGACTTAGACAGGAACGAGCAATGGCGCGCATTAGTATCTTTTGTAATATTGTTAACGATTAGATTAAAAGTGTAATTGGTGCTATACCAGACTTTGTAATACGCCCACGATCGATCACTAACAAAATAAGGGAAATCAGGCGCATCTTTTAATAATAGATATGATATATAATTTAGGATAACTTGGTACTCAGAAAGAATACCTTTTGTTTTGGGACGAGGAACCCGGAAATCACGAAAAAATCAGCTGTTAGGAACACCTCATCATTTTTAGGGTTCACCCTCACCCTATTACTAAGACTCCGCTTTCCGTCCGTCTGTCTGTCACCAGCTGTATCTCATGAACCGTTATAGCTAGAAAGCTGAAATTTTCACAGATGATGTATTTCTGTAGCCGGTATATTAACAAATACTAAAAACTTTAAGGGGGGAGGGGCACCCTTAAATATAAATTTTACTAGCTACAACAAACCTGAATTTTTAACCGTTTTTCGCTCGATAGACACGAGTAAGTAAATCACTTAATCTACCAATCTCTAAGCGCCATGTATATTCGATAGAAATTGATTACGGAGTCTTCAGACTACGCTATCAACATTATCTTAGTCGTAGGCCGTCTACTGGTGGACATGTATATTTCTAGTATTCTAAATTGTATGGTAAAGTTGATAACACCATTTTTTTTCTCAAGTGACGTATCGTTTCGTATGTTTTTATTTAACGCGGATAAGTTCGCGCTTGACCACCAACTCGCCTGATGGTAAGCGATGTTCTGGTTTAAGATATTTATTTTCTCAAAGATTTACATAAAATTCACTTATTAGAGAAAATACATCCTAGATTAGTGCTAGATTAATAGCAAGTGTAAACACAAGGTCTCCGCACCAACGTGATATATATAAATAAATAGGTAGATAAATATGCAGACAATGTATAGGTAGGTTAACATAATATAATATATTATATGTGTGTTTTAAAAGCGAAGTTATTTTTTTACTTTTATTTTTTTATTGTGCCTGATGATGTTGTGGTCGAAGATGAAGCACGCAGACTTAGAAGATACTTTTTCACTCTGATCTTGAAAAGCTTATATCTCTTAGGAAACAGGAAAGCAGGAAGACTGTTCCATTCCCTGGCGGTACGAATCAGAAATGTTGAGTTTGACTCACCGCTCACCGCTTCGTACGTATCGAAGGAAAATCGACAGTGTAGGGGTAGAAGTGAGGCGTCTTTCTACTAATTGTCCTGTAGTAGAAAGGGGATGGTAGGATAAGGTCGTGTAGCTCAGGTGCACACTCTCCGAAATGAATCCTATAGAACATGGACAGACTCGCAACCGTACAGCGGTGCTCTAGGCTATGATTTTTTTTTGCCTTTTCATCTCTTATAGAAGCCGAATAGCATGCTGGTCCACAGATTCGAAGGCCTCGAGCAGATACTTAGTCGAGCCATTCCAAAGTTTGCAGCAGTATTCCAGTCACGGACAGATTGGATAGAACGGATGTTTTTTATAGTCTAATGTTAAACATCTACAGGCCTATCCTCGAATCAATTTTGATAGCAGAACGGTAATCTATTTGCGGGTACCAACCCGATACCCGGATTCACATACATGCGGTATTTCATCGAATTTCTTCTATAGATACAGATTACCGCGACGTTCTTCCTCCATTGCAAAGCCAGCTATGTGAAACTCCGTACATAAATTTTACACAACTCATTGATACGAAACCGAGATTTGAACCCAAGAATAAAACATTGCGTTGCGTACCTCTTAAAGGTACACAATGCCTTAATCGGAGAGTTCCAGTTTTGGACCCATCACTGGATATCGTCATACCCACGCGCATGCAAATGTCGAACATTCGTAACGGAGTCGCCCACCGGCGAGCCATTTGTGGACATAGCTCTCTAATGGACATTATTAGACGACGATACGTATGTATTTAAAGTAGGTCGTTATGTTCTCTCATCGAACAGCACCACCTCTAGTACTCTAAGCGATGTAATTCGATGTATGTTCCCACGTAACTTAATACTAGAGATAAGCGGCCGGTTCGCAGAAACAAACCGAGCACTGGTCTTATCAGTAGAGCTGACTATGCGTCTGCGAATAAGACCACCTAGATGCCTAAGTTATCTTGTAAGATGTATCAGTGTATTTTATTCATTAATTATAGTGCCTTCGCATCGGCAACATCTTAGTTTTATTTCTAGTTTTTAAGAAACATTCTCTCGCGCTTCCGAAAGTTAACTGGCGCAGCCGGTAGGATAGTCGGCAGCTGCCAGCGCGAAAAGTTCGCTCTTAAATTCGGTGAATTTCCCCCGCGTTGTGCAGTATTATGTAAACGGTGTTAATACTGAATTCAGTTGTATCCGTTCCGGCTATCCACACGAACCAAACAAATAAGTTATCTACGGGCGCAGAAGATGCAGGTCGGTTGGTGAGTAAGCCTTTTTCGCCTTCCTTAACCTTCCACCCCCATTTTCCTCGAATATTGTAAATTTTGACCTTGGTCATCGGTCATATTTGCTTGTGTTAATTGTATAATTAGACAATTTGGTCTCAAATCGATCGAATTGTGTTAATTAAGGATATTTAGGTAATAATAGTAATAGTATCGGAAAATTTAATCTCAAATCCATTGAATTGTTTTAATTAAGGACATTTAATAAAAGTAAGTAATAGTATCGGAACATTTAATCTCAAATCGATTGAATTGTTTTAATTAAGGATATTTAATAAAAGTAAGTAATAGTATAGGAACATTTAGTCTCAAATCGATTAAATTGTTTTAATTAAGGATATTTAATAAAAGTAAGTAATAGTATAGGAACATTTAATCTCAAATCGATTGAATTGTTTTAATTAAGGATATTTAATAAAAGTAAGTAATAGTATCGGAACTTTTAGTCTCAAATCGATTAAATTGTGTTAGTTAAGGATAGATATTTAATAATAGTAATAGTATTAGATAATTTTGTCTCAAATCGATAAAATTTTGCTAATTAAGGATATAACATTTAATAATAAGTAATAGTGTCGGTATAAACTCTACCGAGACTCTAAATTAGGTTTGAATTATTTTGTTTTAGTTATATTAAAATAAAATTAATTAGAAATGGCGCAAGAACATAGCGCTGCTACTCTTGCACAAACGGAAATCCCAAAAAAAGATGCTCTAAAAGTTGTGCTGGAAGAAGTAAACTTCAAGGAACAAGGAACAGGGATGAAGTCAAATTTACTAAGATCTCAGTTTTCAATGCCTAGTAGCCAGAATACCATGAGACCCGCGATTTCCGCGCCTCAATTCCAGTTCGGTATACCTGGGAACCAAAATTTAAATAGACCACCGGTTCCAAGGTTCGCACAGCTTCGATTTGGCTACCGCCCGCAGCTAAGCTCCGCGCCTCAGTTTGGTAAATTAGGCCTACAATCAACACCGCAGCAAGGGTTTAAACCCCAATTAGGGACGTCCCCTCAGCTAGGTTATAGGCCACCCCAATTTGGGTACAAACCACCCCAATTCGGGTACAAGCCACCCCAATTCGGGTACAAACCACCTAAATTTGGGTACAAGCCACCCTATGAACAACCTCAACAAGTTAACCCGCCACACTTGCAATCCGGCGACGTATCCTTAAGGACCGCCCGTTCTATTGGATTTAAGCTTAACGAGATAACCGGTGACGACGATGAACAAAATTTTTACCCTGATAATACTTACCCTTATACTCACAAAAACGACATGTACGGACTATACAAATATGACCATTCAAACGACTTCGAATACAAGTACGCATGAAACTTGCAATAAGTTGTAGTAAGTTTGTATATGTTACATTTGTGAATTTCAAACATCATCTTGCAGGAACATGTCACTTACATAGATCTTATTGTTATGTTGAAACTTATTAAAAATTATTTTATTATGTTACTGTTATATTTCGCATGAAAGATTACGTTTCAACTTTGCAGGGATATAGCCTCCCAAACATACCTAAATGTAAGTAATTAACATTGTTGCAAAAATGTGATTGGGACGTTACAAAATAAAACGTTGCTGCAATGTAATTTTACTAACTTCACTGTCTGGCATTGCCTGTACTTTACAAATGAAAGTTTCTGAAATGTTATAGTATAACATTGCGACAATAGGTCTATTGTTATATTTTTATATCAACTTTCCTACAACATTACGAATTGTTCTTTTTATTTACCTAACCTATGTAAGTAATGTTGCTGGAACATAATTTTCGAAAGTTATCAAATGTTACTGTAGAGTTTCTTAGTTAACATTGAAAAACTAGATGGCGTTAGCATCGCACATTGAAATTCTGCATCGCGGTGGCGTTGTGTTTGCAGAAATTGGTATTCCCATTTTAAAATTTGATTATAACATTCCTTACAGCGGATAGAGGAAAAGTCTCACACACACCCGCCTCTAGGACATGTACTTAGAACTGTAGCCTCAACAAAATTTAGAAATAGAAATGATTTTTTAGAAACTGAAAACTTAGAAATGTAACTTTGCGAAAACTAAATAAATGCAAGCCACGTGCAAGTTTCATTTGTAATATTTTGTAACCTTTTAGAAGATAGATGAAACAAGTTACTATTACCTTTCAAATTTAAAGTTGTGGAAATGTTAAACGTTATGGAAAGTTAACTTTACAACTTTCAGATATATTTCATGTGTAATGTTACTGGAACTTCACGTTTTAAAGTTTTAAAAAGTATAGGAGATCAGCTCTGGGCAAGTTCATCTACAGCGTGGCCGTTAGGGCTTCGTTTCAAGCTCGCTGTAAGTTTGCATGAACGTTGCAACCATATCTTTGTAAGTTACAGGCTCGTTAATGTTACCTTCAGAAATGTTATTGCAACTTTTGCTTGCTTAGCGACACCCTTAAAGAGACTGTTATTCGAGAAAATAATTTAGGGATATCATCTTATGCGTTAGAACTATATGGTTTATTCATAAGTAGTTTTAGGACTTTATTCATTAGATTAAGCGAAATCGAAACCGCTCTAGCTCTAAGCAAGAACTCCATACTATACCAGTCTATAATTAATTCCACCGAACTGCTATACCATTTGAACTTGATAGCAGAATCTAGAAACCTGGTATATGTACCCAATGAATTTAATTTAATTAAGATTGAGGAGTTTCCTCAATCTTGATGTTAAATCTTTTATCAAAAAGGACCAAATTACCTTTATATTGGAAATCCCTCTGACCGATAATGTTACGTATAACTATTTTAAATTGTACACATTACCCATCCTCCTCAAACCTAAAAACCTTACCGTTGCCATATTTCCTAAGTACCCATTCCTATTGGCGAAAGGGCTGAAGTATCAGCCGATCGCACAGCCGTGCCGCTCACTCGCTGCTGGAGACGATGACAACCGCGCCCCATACAGCGGACCCTCCTGCGAGGAAAAACTAATGAGATACGAGGACGTCACTGGCATCTGCAAGCAGCACCCCATTCACTTCGAGGACGTGAAGCTGCAGAAAATACATAGAAACAACTGGATACTTATTCACTAGATCGGAAACAACCCTCACAGAGACCTGCGGCGAAGAGGCTTCGAAGCAGCAGATATGCGGAACGCACGTCGTGACGCTGAACAGACTCTGTGATGTCACTGTCAACGGGACGACCATCCGGTACCACCGCCTTTACACCGAAGCGGACCCAGGGACCCCACTACCCATCATCAACCTTCCAAAATTACGCGCGACCGAGAACCTATCCAGTGCACATGCACTCAACATGCGAGAGATTGCACTGGACAAAGTTAAATACATGGCCTTTGCTTTGAAGAACAGTGAAATTTTCGGTGATAACAGAGAAAAAGACTACAATTAGTCTCATAGCATTAGAATTAGTAGTATTAAGTAAAGTTTTGATTATTTTTGTATGTTTCGTACACCAAAATTAATCCTTTCATTCAAAATTATCGGAATCCCTCTAAAATCGAGTGCTCCGATAATTTTTCGCTTAGGGAGGGAGACGTTATGTTCTCTCATCGAACAGCACCACCTCTAGTACTCTAAGCGATGTAATTCGATGTATGTTCCCACGTAACTTAATACTAGAGATAAGCGGCCGGTTCGCAGAAACAAACCGAGCACTGGTCTTATCAGTAGAGCTGACTATGCGTCTGCGAATAAGACCACCTAGATGCCTAAGTTATCTTGTAAGATGTATCAGTGTATTTTATTCATTAATTATAGTGCCTTCGCATCGGCAACATCTTAGTTTTATTTCTAGTTTTTAAGAAACATTCTCTCGCGCTTCCGAAAGTTAACTAGGTACATGAAGCATCTAGTACTAGATCGAGACAAACGAATAATGAAATATTGTTTAACACATTCAGCGTCACGTCTACATCACTATCACTACATAGTATAAAACAAAGTCGTTTCCCGCTGTCTGTCCCCATGTATGCTTATATCTTTAAAACTACGCAACGGATTTTGATGCGGTTTTTTTAATAGATAGTGTGATTCAAGAGGAAGGTTTATATATACACCTGTGCGAAGCCGGGGCGGGTCACTAGTTTCTTTATACACCCTAGTGCAATGCTCACAGTCCAATGTATATCTGGCTATACAGTTTACACCTGGACTCTATCCAGATATATACACTAGCCTGTGACAGTTATACTATAGTGTATAATGACATGGTCACAGAAGTGTGCGCAAGCGTTCCCGCAATACCTACCGACTAAGATGTGCAGAGAAGAAATACCCCAGTTTTAGTGGGTACACTGCCACAAGGTAGGATTCCTACATAACCACCCTGCCTCCCCTGGGGTGGGGTGGTATCCATTAATGATTTTCCCTGGGTTAAAAAAATGGTGTGTAATGAGTATACACTAAAGTATAACATAATACACTAGGCGCTGAACGTGTTAAAGATTGTAAATAAATTATAATACCTACCTATACTTGATAATTTTAACATCTGTAAATATTCCTATTAGGTACCTATTAAGAAAATGCTCAATGGCTGTTTTTTTGAGATTCAGTTATTAGAAAATGAGGTGCTCCTTTATATTTACATGATTATACACACATCAGGCCCAATTATGAAGGCACCATCGTAATTATGATAGCTAATTAGACTATTTATGTTTCTTTTTAACCACCGACGAAAAAGAGGGGTGTTATAAGTTTGACGTGTCTGTTTGTGTGTCTGTCTGTCTGTCTGTGGCATCATAGCGCCCGAACCACTGAACCGGTTTCAGTTTAGTTTTTTTTTGGATGAAAGGAGACTTAATCGAGAGTGTTCTTAGCTATGTTTTATAAAAATCGATTGAGCCGTTTAAGAGTTATGGTGGGTTAAAGTGGGGATGGAAGAACCAAAATTCTACAAATGTGCCCAAAATGGTTGTCAATTGAAAGTTTGTTGTCAAATATTTTTGTGTCGGGGGTTTTTTAATTAGGTATATTATTCATTTTAGGCATTCGATTTTATTTACGATGGCGCTATTTCATAATTGGGCCTATTAAAGTAGCGCTCATAGCGTAGTTTAACCAGGTGTTTCTCAGCAATCATCGAAGCTAAGCAACGTTGGTCATGGTCAGTCGTCGAATGGGTGACCGCGGGTGGGATTTACAACTGAGCGCTACCGTGGCCGTGGTAGGTCTCGGTTGTTTAAACTATTTAGCCATGTCAGAGGCCTTCAGGCAGCTTTAAAACTCTGACGCCAGGGCTAGCCAACCGGCCTATAATACGAACTTATTAAAGAAAACTCAAGTACCCAGTATAATCTCGTGTTGTAACTCTCGCATTAGCCGCATTGTTGGTTCAAGTGTTTTCATTTAGCATTATCGGCGAATGTCCAAACAAGCTGCAACAAGGCCTTGTTACCGGCTATTGTTTGTTATAAAGTACTTTATTGTTCACAATGCATGAATTGTTGCTGTTGTCATTTATTGAATACTAAAGCAAACTTTCTTTAAAATTTGTGAACATTGCCTTGCTGAAGTATATTTATACATACGAGGTTATATTTTCTTTATGTTATACTGTATGTTACGTGTTTTTAGTTCTGTAATTTTGTCACATTAACAAGTATTATATTAAAATAACTTTTTTTTTAAAACAAGATGAACAAGTGTTCGCCATGACGAATCAAACGAGCCGAAACTCGATAGGGTTGCGTCGTTTCATTACAGAGTTCCTAAGACCACTTTTCAGCTCCATCATCAGACCCTGGTTACCATTGAAAGACAAACTACTCACCAAGACGATTCAAATGAGCCCAAACGCGATGGGGTTGTGTCGTTTCATTGCGAAGTTCGAATTTGGCTATCTTCCAGCTTCATTATCAGATTAGCACCATGTCATCATACTATTGCATTGTCACGCGATTTACACATGTATATATAAAATTTCAGCTCAATCGGTAACCGGGAAGTGGATCAAATTTAATTTGCAAGATTTGATTACAGACCGACAGACAGACAACGGGACATAGGTGAAACTAAATAAAAGCTTGTAAAGCTGTTATAGCTGACTATTCTATTTCCATACCTACATACGCAAAGCTATGGCAAATTTTGGGAACGCACTGAAAATTACTGGAGTACCAACCAATTTGCTAACCAGCTCGAATGCGCAAGTTGGTACTTAGATAAAGATATCATTTATTGCTCTGAACTGTGTACATTAAGGTGTTACAAAATTATTTAGACACAACAGCTTATCCTAACGGACATGCAATAGGTATTTGTTTTACTTACAATTTAAGGCTATGTAATTCCGTCTTACACCTAAATGAACCAAATTAGGTATTATATTTACATTCAAAATTACCCAATTACAATATTACTTAATTATAACTAACCACGATATGACTTAAAGCTGTTTACACTATTAGCACTTTTAAATTATACCTACATATAAAGAGATCATTTTAACTTAAATCCTAAAAGATCATAATAATATAATTATATACAAATAATCTAAAGATCTTTGAAATTCTCTCTTTTACATACTCTTTTAAAAATATTTACATAGCATCATCAATTATTATTATCTAAACTAATGTTGTAACATTCTACTTATGTTTCCATTATTTGACTTATAATGACTACTGTTATAGCACAGACAACAAAACACTCAATTTAAGCAATTTCAAATGATGTTATAATATCCACATCGATATCGTAAAATCTCATTATAACATCGATAAAACGCGACCAATTAACCTGGCGAGCCTTATGTCAAAATCCTCATACAAGTTGTATAAAATTTTGATATTAGGCTGGCTTTTGAAAACAGTTGGGTTATACGTGAAAACTTCGTCGAAACTACTAAACTTACATACACAAAACTCTTTGGTAAGATCTTGTGCCAATGAAATAAAAAAAGAACAGCGCGCGCTCGCTCCTGATTGACCAATGAGAGCGCAGCTGCGCGCGCAGTCATTGGTTAGATTTTAATGGCGCCAAGTTCACTGTGACAATACACGTACGCGTGAATTTAATGTTTCGCAATATGTTTTTATTTTTTATTTTTATTAGTCAAGATAAAGTAGTGTATGCAACTGCATATAACACGGGTATTAAAACACTCGTTACTATTATGAAACTCGCTGCGCTCGTTTCATAAACTCACACTCGTGTTTTAATACCCTTCATTATATGACAGTTGCATAAACTACTATTACTCACTAAATCGAGTTGCACAGAAAATTGACATGTTTGTGTGCTCTGTTCCTGAATTTAAGAGGGCGGTATTGTTTGATGCCTGCTATAGAGATGTTACTAACTTATGACGCCATTTTTAGGTTGACAATTTATTATTTGTATAGAATTAGATTTTTATAAAAAAATGAGGGTAGGACCTCCCCTCTGACGTGTTTGTGATCCACTGTTTTTATTGTTTTTAAATAGTTTTTTTCGTGTTTTCTTCGGTTTCTTCGTAACATCAAGAAAATCAAAGCGTATCTCAAACGTACAATTGTTATCTCAACATGTCATCAGGCCGAAAACTCATTAAATAAATCGAACGAGATGGCACCACGGTCTCATCAACGCCGGCCGTCGAGTCCTCATCCCGACCTACGAGTGCGATCCTGATGCTGCCAGCATTTTCTCTGTGTGTGACCTTTGAATATGCAACAGTATTTGCAAGTGAAACAGTGACAGAGGGAAAAAAAGAGGTTTTCTTCATAAATCCCCACAGCACCGTACAAGTGGCGCCATCTCTGCTTGCGCCATCGCACTAGTACAACATTCTCCGATCAATACACCAAACAAGAGGTTCGATTTTACGAGCGACCCTTTCTCAACCTTTGGTTCGTTAAATAATCTTCGTTGAAGTGTCACAAGTGGCACAAGTGCAGCGCAACATTACGCAAGTCTGTTCCGGCCGCGTTCTACAGAGGGCGGTACCTGTGCTGTTTTGATAACCTAAGATAAGAGATCTCAGGTGTACTGTGTAGTCATTGTAAGATTTACGATTTTCGTTCACGGCCGCATAAAACAATCAATTATATTTTTTGTTAAATGTCTTTTAATAACCCTAAGCTATTCTCTCAAAATTAATTGTCTTAAAATCTTGTAGAATCTCGAGATTAACATTATTATAACCAATTTACCTATCTAGTCATTTTTGCATATTAATGGAATTTTAAGTATTATAATGATATTGTTACTGTTTTAATTTTTAACAGACGGTCCATATTTAAAATTATTTTTTAGGTACTGACTTATTTAGATAACTTTTTTTTTGCACATCAGTGCGTGAGTTATGCCGATTTCTTGTTTTTGCATATCAGTTTTTGTTTATAACACAATATGACAACTCCAGCGCGGGCTCCTTGCCCTCACTGCCTTGATTCAACAAAGCTTTATGCCATGCCTCACGGCCTTCGCATTCACATTGGTCGTATGCATAGGAATACTTCGTTGTTAAACGCAACGACCCCTCTGCCTTCCCCTCCTGTTCAGGGCGAAGTTTCGAGTGATTCTCCAGGTCTGGGCTTAAAAGATCTTCCCTCCCTAAAAATCGGGGTCCGTGTTCTCACACATGTGCCTAAAGGCGCACGGTATCTGGCAGCCGGAAAACTGACAGCCATAATTGATCAGTGCTTAAAATCCAACGGCACAGAGGACTGGTTCGATTTACTTTCATTTGCGTACAAGGCCCTGAAGATACCTGATCAGAAAATAAAAAAATCGCTGACGGCAAAGGTAAAGGCCAACATAGAGGGAGACCTACAGCCTGAAATACCAAGCGAACGGCCGTTGTGCAAGCCGCACTCTGTTTACCGAGCCGTTCAGACAAAAGTATTTGAAGGGGATCTTAGGGGAGCGGCACGTATGCTCACGTCGGATTGCACCTTTGCCGCCTCAAATCAGGACACATTGTTGGCTCTTAAAGAGAAGCACCCAGGTCCTACCCTTCCCCGGGTTACCCATCCGGCTCCCGATCCCTCAACGCCTTGCCTTTCTTTTAAGTCGGAAGATGTGGCAAGTGCATTAAACTCATTTCAACGGGGTTCGGCGGCCGGTCTGGATGGCCTACGTCCGGAGCATCTTAGGGAACTAACTTCGCCATCGGCCGGTGACAATGGGCCCAAATTGCTGGACTCGCTGACACGACTCTGCAACTTTTTGGTGGGAGGGCACCTCAATTCGGACGTGTGTCCATTTCTGTATGGAGGTTCTTTGTGTGCCCTTCGGAAAAAAGACGGTGGTATCAGGCCAATAGCTGTGGGCAGCGCTATCCGACGCCTGGTTGCTAAGCTCTGCTGCCGCGCTGTTAGGCACAACATGGCCGACTATCTTCAGCCTCACCAATTAGGTTTTGGTACCCCTCTGGGCTGCGAGGCAGCAATCCACGCCACGAGGGCGTTCCTGATGCGTGAGGGGAGCGATGACGTGCTGTTGAAACTCGACATCAGTAACGCTTTCAACAGCATCGACAGGGGCGTGATGTTGACTGAAGTGCGGTTATTGATCCCATCTTTGTTTCCGTTCCTCAACCAATGCTATTCGTCGCCAAGTATCCTCTCGTACAACGGAGAATGCATCCTATCACAGACCGGGGCTCACCAGGGAGATCCCCTGGGCCCCCTTATTTACAGCCTCGCAATCCACAAGATCATTACATCCCTGGAAGCCCCACTCAATTTGTGGTACCTGGACGACGGCACTATAGGGGGACCTCCGGCCACAGTGGAAAGGGATATACGGCGGCTTATTCCGGCCCTCAAGGAAATCGGGCTCGAAATAAATACGACGAAATGTGAATTTTTCGCCTGTGGCCCGCTCGCTGCTGGATCGGAGGCCACGTTTATGTCCTTAATACCCGGACTAAGACTCTTGGATCGAAGTGCGCTTACTCTTTTGGGTGCCCCTATCTTCACCGAGGGCGTGCCCGGCAGTGTGAAGTCTAAGACTCAAATGTTGGAGTCCCTCGCAGTCCACTTCGAGCACCTCCCTGCTCACGTTTCGTTGCTGCTACTAAGGAGCTGTTTTGCCATGCCAAAGCTGATGTATGTCGTTAGAACGGCTCCGACATGGAAGTTCCCTGACGAAGCACATCAATTCGATGAGACGCTAAAGGGAATCCTCGAGGTGGTTCTTAACATCCACCTAAACGAGACCCAGTGGCTACAGGCAGGTTTGCCGGTCCGTCACGGTGGTCTGGGCGTAAGACGGTTGCGAGAGACAGGACTCGCCGCATTTCTGTCCTCTTCGTACGGTGTTGCGGAGCTTGTCACTCAAATTATTTCCGCTAATGGTGACACGATCCGCATCCCGTTCGCTGCAGAGGCTTTCAGCGCGTGGCTGTCTCTTTGCCCGGACTCTGAGCCTCCGGAGAAGCCAGGTGTTCAGAGGGGGTGGGATGACGTGTTATCCAAAAACATCGCCAATCAGCTTCGGAATAACAGCACAGGGGCTGATTTGGCTAGATTCCACGCCGTTGCCAGGCTGGAATCGGGCGCGTGGTTGCATGCGTTGCCGTCTCCCCAAATGGGTACCCTCTTGGACAACGACTCCCTCCGTGTGGCAGTAGGCCTTCGATTGGGTTGCGACGTGTGTAACCCTCACGTCTGCGTATGTGGTGCACTTGTTGACGCGAACGGCCACCACGGCCTAAGTTGCATAAAGTGTGTGGGTCGCCGTCCTCGGCACCACGCGATTAATGAAATAATCAGGAGGGCTCTTATAGCGGCGGATATACCGTGCGTCCTGGAGCCCCCTGGCTTGTCGCGCTCTGACGGTAAGCGTCCGGACGGCCTCACACTGATTCCGTGGAGTAGGGGCCGCTGTCTTATTTGGGATGCCACTTGTGTCGCTACTTTCGCTTCCTGTCATCTGCCGGCTACCCAGCAGACTGCTGGTGCGGGAGCGGAAGCGGCCGCCAGGGGCAAGCGTCTTAAGTACGGAAGCCTGGAGTCGGTGTACGAGTTCGTCCCGTTCGCCGTCGAGACGGCGGGCTCCTGGGGCTTGGATGCCATAAAGTTTGTGAGGGAGCTGGGACGCCGCCTGAGGGATGGAGGTCGCGACCCCAGGTCGGGAAGCTTTCTCACCCAACACATCTCCTTGGCGATCCAGAGAGGTAACGCTGCGAGCTTGATGGGCACGTTTGGGAGAGGGGCCGCACTCGGAGGACTGTAGGTACTGACTTTTGTCATCTAGGCAAATTATTTAAAATATTTTCACTGTGTGCATGTTTTAATTAGTATGTAGTTTTAAACGTGACATAATTTGTATAAATTATATTTAATACATATCTACAATATTTTAAAATTTTAACTAAAGTTTATGCTAAATCTCTGTACGTAAATTCTTTTAGATTTTTCTAATATTTTTTATAGGAAATTTGTTAGGTTTGTAGATAAACTTACATTAAGCGTTTTAGTACCTAATGAAAACTTGTTTTGTTACCTTTGCTTCAACTTCACACCACTGTGTGTTAAAAAAATAGTTATTACACGATGGTACCTACCTAAGTATAAAAAAAAAAAAAAAAAAAAAAAAAAATAGATTTTTATGACATTAATAATTGGATTTCTGTGACATTAATTATGATTAATTTTGATAGACATGTTCATTGTACTTTTATGACATTCTCAGTTAATATTGTTCAAGTTTATGTGATGAATTGGTGTAATTATTTGACATTATTATTATTCAAATTGACTTTTCTTAACCTTTTTATAATTATGATATTTATTACATTATCGTATTAGTTTCTGACTGTAATGGTAGCTGTAATTAATGAAATAAATGAAATGAAATTATTCCAGATATTATTTTTCTTACAATTACAATTTTCTGTACAATTATAAAATTCTTTCATATTGTTGAAGGTATTATCTAACAGCCATTTCTTTAAACTGCTTTTGAATTTATTTCCATCTACAGATTTTATGTGTAGTGGTAAACTGTTATACATTTTATAGCAGAGTAAAATGAACTGCGGTGCGGTACTTAACAAGGCGATCCGGTTAATCCACTAATTTTCAGTGCGTTCCCAAAAAAAAGCCAGGACTTTACGTATGTATAGGTATAAGATAACTGCAAATGTATAAAAAAGTTTCTTAAATGTAAGATTCTAAGTTATGTAAAAGAAATACTACTAACATTGATAATAATAAATTATCAAAACAAAGTGTAACTCAGCCTTATAGCAAATCCAACAAGATAAAGAAGAACAATCCTTAAAATGTTTACAGTTAACGAGTGCCTGCACCATTGGTTTGAACAGCGATAAATCAGAAATAGATAGGTATGTTTGTGAAAACTCGCTTATTTACTCTACGTGCGCTGACTCTTTGACCGACGAAACGGAGGAGGTACTCAATTCGACGCGTATATTTTTTAGGGTTCCGTACCCAAAGGGAAAAACGGGACCCTATAACTAAGACTTTGATATCCGTCTGTGTCTGTCCGTCTGTCTGTCTGTCACCGGGCTGCATCTCATGAACCATGATAGCTAGGCAGCTAATTTTCACAGATGATGTATTTCTGTTGCCGCTATAACAACAAATACTAAAAACAAAATAAATAAATATTTAAGGGGGGCTCCCATACAACAAACCTAAATTTTTAGACGTTTTTCGCTCTATATCAATAATGGTACCAGGTAGATGCTTGAAATTTTCACAGTATATTTAGTTTTATATTCCTTTCAATAATAAGTAATAAAATTAAAATAAAATAAATATTTAAGGGGGGCTCACATACAGTACGGAACCCTCCGTGCGCGAGTCCGACTCGTACTTGGCCGATTATTTTAATTTATAGCCACGCATAACTTTTTACGTAGAGGTCCGATTTCGATAATTTTTTTTATTGGAAAGAGTATAATTCGAAATTTGTCCCATTTAATTTTTATCGAAATCGGCTGAGCCATTTTTAATAAATCAATTATAATGTGAAAAATACCATCGACCCGTGCGAAATATTCGCGAATTCTGTATTTAAAATTTAAAAAAAAAAATATATTGGAAATGTTTGAGTCTAGTCAGGCCTTTATCCATGGCCCTGATACCGAGGCAATAGAATACGGCATTGGTACCCCCTGCCTGTAGTAAGAGCCTAGGGCCTCTGGTCTCGCTGGTGGTTGGAGATGGGGCTCTAGTCATCCACTTAAGGAGGCCTGGGGATGACGACCACGCTGAGTGGTCACATTGTCGTATATGCGTCAATTTATCGCGGGACGTTATTAGAAAAGTGCTAAGAGCTCCGGTGCGTTCCCCTGGAGATCCCGGAGCTTCCAAGACAGCACAAAGGCAGACCACCGGGGTTTTAATACTATATTGCCATTTGTTTTAGCTATGTTAAGAGCCCCGGTGGTCTGTAATTTTCCATACAAACGTATTACGCTGTTTTCTTCCTGGAAAATACTTATAGAGCTTCAATTTTTTGTCATAAAATTAAATTTAGCTGTTTAGACTACTCTGTCTTTTCTATTTCTTGATAAGTTAATTATCAGGCAAAATATGACCCTTCAAAATCACAAAAAAAATCACCATTATTACCGACGTCTTTAGAGACCTGCCAGAAGAGACTAAATAATATCTAACAAAATATAAAATGATAGAATCATGAACACATATTTTTTTTTAAATTTTGACATAAAAAATACTTGATAGATCTAGTTTTTGAAGAAGAAAACAGCGTAATACGAAACGTTGTCTCGCCATGTTTTTTGTAGGTATAAATCGCTCTGAGCTGCAATTGTCCCTATCGCACGATGCGGGGGTAGGGTCGAGGTGAGGGAGGTTCAAACCTATACGTACACAAGCACTAGGGATGTAGTAATAGTCGATATTTTTGTCGATGCTCTAGTGATGTCCATCGATATCGATGTTTATTAAAAATATTAGTTATTTTTTCATATCCTGTGATTTGACCGTTGTATGTTTGTTACTTTTGAAGAAAAGATTTTATGTTTGGAATATAGGCGTTTAGTTGCTGCGACATATTGCAGCAATTATACAGAATATCGTGCTGTATCCGCAGACATTTAAATGAGTTAGGCGCAGAATAACCAATTCTCATAATTCCCAAGTAATGCTCAATTCTACGAAAGCATAATTCTATGAATGCCCAATTCTCAAAGTGGCAACATAATTTTGATTAGGAATTTTCTAAAAAAAATACAATTTAAATACATGTAAGGGCTTACCAGTACCTAAAACAACCTCCGTTTGCAAGTTAAGGACATTATAACTTTTACTATGGGACCGACCAGAGCCGAATCCGCGAGAAATATCAACTATACCATGAAAAAAGTCCGTTGATGATGGACAAAGTGCATGGAACAGCTGGTTTTTTATCGCCAATGCGGAGTTAATTGTTCTTTTCAAACCTATTACCTTTGCCCTAAAGAGGTTGTGCTTTCATTACCGGTGTTTTTTTTAAATGAAAATGTGTTTTTAGGGTTCCGTACCCAAATGGAAAAACGGGACTCTATTACTAAGACTTCGATGTCCGTCTGTCCGTCTCTCTGTCACCGGGCTGTATCTCATGAACCATGATAGCTAGGCAGCTGAAATTTTCACAGATGATATGTTTTGGTTGCCGCTATAACAACAAATACTAAAAACAAAATAAAATAAATATTTAAGGGGGGCTCCCATACAACAAACCTGAACTTTTAGACGTTTTTCGCTCTATATTAATAACGGTACCAGGTTGCTTGAAATTTTCACAGAACATTTAGTTTTATATTCCCTTCAATAATAAATAATAAAATTAAAATGAAATAAATATTTAAGGGGGGCGGCTCCCATACAGTACGGAACACTCCGTGCGCGAGTCTGACTCGTACTTGGCCGATTTTTTCCATTTGAAATTATTTTGCCATTTTGAGAATTGAGCATTCTTAGAAGTGAACATTGTGAGAATTGGGCATTCGTAAAATTGAACTTTCTTAAAACTATGTGCCATTATTAGAATTCTGCGCCTAAAGCGAAATAATAGTTCTAATCAGGAAAATCACGTGCTATCTAAAATCGTGTAATAACTGTAACGTATAATATAATTATCCTTAGTCCATTTACCTAAGCGAAAAACGTTCTATTAAATTATCAAAGACACAACATCAAATAATTAAAAAACACATTATTAGTCACATTACAAATACAACAAAATAAATAAATCTGTATCTAATAAAATAAATAAGTTCTATGCTGTGCTTGCCAGTATAGGTAGCGCCACACAAGTCGGCGGATGAGATGTAAGACGCAGATGACACTTCGCCGTATTTTGCTAATTATTGCGCATGTGCGCACAATGCCGACGCCGCGCGACGTAGTGGTAAGCACGGGCGTGCGCGCGGTAGGCATGAGGTTGGCGGGCGGTTGTGCCCGTGCGGCGTCTTGTCTCTCTGGCTCCTGCGCATACCTATATTTTGCCTATTGCGCAGCGTTCTGCGCCTAACTTTCCATCCGCCGACTTGTGTGGCGCGGATTATACGTGAAATTCATTCGAGAAAACAGCCCCATTGGCTATCCGTTCATTGAACTATGTGCCTTGCCCTTTGTCATTTTAACTTGCCTATCCGCTGAGTTTTGCTGAAAAGTGTGTAGTAATTTGTGGATGTTCTATCCTGTATTTATATGGTGTGTGCTACGCACTGCTGCTTTAATTTGCTACTAGTTTCAACTTTTTTAAACTTATTCAAAGTAGAACCTAAGTATGACAAGCAGTTCTCCAAACAGTAAGCATTGCATCTGTTTAATTGAATTCTTAATTATTTTTTACTAGCAGCGCCCCGTGGTTTTACCCGCGTTGTGCCCGTTCCCGTGGGAATTTCGGGAATTTTTATACATATAAACCTTCCTCTTGAATCACTCTATCCATTAAAAAAAAACGCATCAAAATCCGTTGCGTAGTTTTAAAGATTTAAGCATACAGACAAACAAACAAACAAACAAACGAAATTAGCGACTTTATTTTATACTATGTAAGGATACTACGGGACTAATCGCGCAATGAAAATACGGGAATAGTTACAATATAAAAGGCAAGAAGTTTTATATGTCCAGATAAACAGGGTTATCCAGAACTGGTGTACTAAGCCGAAAGGAGGTGATTCGGACTATTATTATGAACAACTTTTAATATATGTGGCCAAACCGAAATTCGAGAAAAAAACCAATCGTGTCATACCTTTTGTCGAGTCCAAGTTGCAGTTTTGTATGGAACAGCTGATTTTTAGTTCACGAAATCCGCAGCTGGACCCATATTCATATATTCATATTATTTTATTGGTATCAAAATACAAGATACAAGTCAGTCCAAACCAATAACAATTGTAGTTATAATTATAATATCCTTAAAATTTCAGCTTAGCTAAAGCAAAGCATAATTATCTTAAAATTACAATAACTTAAAATAGCTGTAGTTAAATTAATTAAATTGTATATTATATAAATGATTAAATATTAAATCGTAAAAACAAAATGATAATCATTTATTATAAATCTGAACAATGCTACAATATCAAAACTTAAAATGACAAAAATTGCATAGTTAATAAATTAACAGATATGAATTTGTAACAAAATATAGTAAACATAGTAAACTTTGTTCATAATAACGAACGTGTAGGTAGGTACACCTCTGAAACTTCCTTCACTTTGTAAAACTTCACTTGTAAAGAGGTATCGTGTATCCACCAGTAGACGTCACGTAACAGAAATGATGATGATGAATTGAGAAACCTTTCATTTTGACTGACCTACAAAAAGAAAGGGATTTGCAATTTGTGTATGTTCTGATTACTTCACATATTCGATTTTTCTGAGCCAATTCTCAAGTTTATTTTACAATTTTTCAATTTCAAAAGTTATTTATTTACACACATTTAATTTAATAAATACAATACCAGTGTTAATTCCATCCTAGTACTATAAAAACTTAACATAATGATTGTTCTGCAAACACTTGGCTTATACAAATCTTAAAACATAGATGTAAATATTAAAAAAAAAAAAGGCGTCTGATAAAATTAAAGAGGATAAGTAACATTTTGATTTGCTATTGCAAGCTTTTAGGAGAATCATTACATTTAAAAATAAATTACGAACAGTTTAGTTTATTTTACAAGTTTTTGTTTAACTTGCAATGTATGTATGTAAATAATATATTTTTTTGGGTCAAACCATGCAACGCAATTTCGAAGCAGATATTGAAGCTATCTGTTATTTATTACGTACCTAAATCACTTGAAAGATTTTATACCCCAAAAATTGTGTAATATTCAAAATTTATAGGTTGAATTCATTTCAAAGTTTAGATTCTTCTTTTTGGACTATTTAATTTTATTTAAACTTTGTTTATTGTCTGTTGAAGAATTATGTGCGTGTTTTCCTTAAAAAAAGTTATTTGGGATATCTTAAGTTAGGTATTTGGTAGAATTTTCAGTATGTATATTGCAGCGCCTACAGAAATCGATTAGTTAAATAGCTATTTTTGTTCGCAGCTTTTGGCTTGAGGTCAATTGTGTAAAGTTGGCTTTATATAAAGGTTTTTTCAAAAAAAAAAAATTTCGAAAGAAAATTAAAATCAATATACTTCGCCTCTTTGTGTAAAAAATAATGTAGCTTTCTAATTCGATAAAAAATATTCAGTATAAATGTTTTCGTTTGCCATGCGCTATCCCAAAAAACCGGAGCTTATGTACCTACTTACCATATTTTGCTACAATTCAAAAGAATAAATCAGCCGGCAGCCTGAGCATAGAGCGCGGGCGGGCGCGGGAAGGGCGCGGGCGGAGATGGTGCGCAGCACACACACACAAATACAATTGCATCACACCACACATAGAAGCTCCCTGTCTTGGGGGCATCGCGACAGCAATAGTTTAGTTCAAATACCTACTTCTCAAATTCCTTGGCGCTCAGCTATTCTCTTAAGTGTTAATTGCACCAAAGCAGCTGGATATCGTACGAAGATTTCCCCCTCGTAAAAAAAGGCCAATATCCAGGTGGACTGCATACGGCTATGATGAATATACAATATAGTGTTTTTATAGTTCACTAGCTGCGCCCCGCGGTGCTACTCGATTTTACGTCATAATATTAGTGTGAGTGTGATGTGTTTATTTGTTCATCCCATGATAAGTAAGTAAGTTCGTATAGGCCGGGTGGCTAGCCCTGGTGTCAGAGTTTTTAGGCCGCCTGAAGGCCTCTGACATGGCTAAACGGTTAAAACAACCGGGGCCTACAATTTAACGTGTCATCCGAGCCACGGTAGCGCTCAGTTGGAAAATGCCACCCGCGGTCACCCATCCAAGTACTGACCGTGCGGAACGTTGCTTCATTTCGGTGATCGCTGACAATCACCTAGTCAAACTACGCTACGATGACTCTACACGACGTGATAGTCTTAATCGATGAACGCCAGGTGCACGCACGAAAAAGTGTCACGTTCCGCCCGAGTCGAGCGGGCAAGCGATAGAGACGAACGATCTGCCTAAGCGTTCGGCTTGTTTCAGTTGTTGATTTTCTTATGACGTTATTACGTAAAATTATTATCGTCCGTAAAGCAACTTTACAGACAACCAATTTTTAAGGGCAATACGAGTACAAGTAATTTACCTAATCGCGATATTATCGAATGCTCAGTTCAACGCCATTTCAAAACGATTACGTCCGAGTTATTTGGAGGTTCCCAGCAAATTGGGACTAACGTTCAGAATAAACAGCCAATTGTATGCAAAGCTAACACGCCCACTCATCGGTCAATACCTACTCCACTGATATAAGTACCTACTACATACTAAGCATTTACATCATTTTGGAATAATACTGTGGTATACTAAGCACCACACAAGTCGGCGTATGGGAAGTTATGCGCAGAACGGTGCGCAAAAGCCGAAATATAGGTATGCGCAGGTGCCGGAGAGACGAGACGCCGGGGCACACCCGCCCGCCAACCTCATGCCTCCCGCACGCTCCCTACGCCCGTGCTCACCACTACGACACGCGACGTCAGAATTGTGCACATATGCGCAATAATTAGCGAATCACGGCGAAGTGTCATCTGCGGCTCACTTCACATCCGCCGACTTGTGTGGCGCTTAGTATAGGCATTGCATAGCAGTAAGTAATTTTTGTAATAGTACTAAAACTGTTGCCATTGTCTCATTATCATTATAATCACTCTTCGAGAACACGAAGCATTCCGAGTTATGTAGCATTCGTTACGACATTTTTTAACCGACTTCCAAAAAGAAGGAGGTTCTATGTTCGTCTGTAGGTATTTTTTGTGTTTATTCATCGATATTTTCGCCAATTATAAACCGAATCAAAGCATTCTTTACTAGTTCGAATACTCTCCAGATGGATCCATTTAAAATTTAACGAAATCGGCTGAGCCGTTTTTGAAAAATCAACAGTAATGTAAAAATTGTATAGGTACATCAATCCGAGCGAACTATTCGAATTTTTTTGGAAATCGGTTTTGCCATTTTTTGCGAAAAATAATGATTACTTTATCTTCTTTTACCAAACGGTCATCAATGCGCTATCAATACGATAACTTGGAAAAGATTTAAGAAATCTCAGGTTTCGAACCCAGGACCACCGAATCAAATCGATTCGTCGCCAACTTAAAGCGTTCCACCGAGATTTTTTTACTAGTATACCAATTCAAAATCCCTACTAATATTATAAATGTGAATGTAAATTTGTTCATTTTAGCCAACAACCTTATTATATACATATATTCTTCTGTTTGTTACGCTTTCACGCAGCAACGGAGCAACGAATAGAGTTGATTTTGGTATGGATATAGTTCAAAGATTGGCAAGTGATATAGGCTACTTTTTATCCTGAAAAATTAAAGGTTCCTGTAGGATAGCATAAGTCTTAAAACGCGGGCGACGCCGCGGGCAAAAGCTAGTTGAAATATAAATTCGCGGCATAACACTGCTATGCCGCGTAGAGTTTTGAAATAATAGAGTGCCTTTGATGATATCAACTGATGATGTATCAAACATAAGCCTCACCTTCAACGGTAGCTATCATTCAGAGCCCGCGGTCCGGTCAGACGGTCCACAGCCACACATGGTCACTAGCACCGCACTGTCACTGACACTGGCTGACACTGACACTGTCACTGGTGACACTGACACTGCCACCGCTGTCACTGTCACTTAGCACATGGTCAATCCGGGCGACGATCTGTAACAATGAAACATAATGTTAGTTATATTACATTATTTTTTTATGCAATATTAGGGCTACATTTGGCTACTACTCGTAACTCGCCTGTTGGAAAGCGAATTTGTAGCCGACGATCTTCGAGCAAATATCTAAAATATCTATAGAGCCACAATGGGCCAATCAAATTGGCTGGTTAGACCCGACCGCTAAAAACCAGCATTAGATATTTATAATGTTGGGCCGATCACGTTACACACAATTCGATTTGGCGGTAGGCTCTTATCAAATCGAAATGTTTAGAGCTTTAACCGATCAGTTCTAATAACCTTGTATCCCCAGCTTTGAGCAAATATCTACAGAGCCACAGTCCCTAAGTAAAAGTAGCAAAAAAATGTCCGAGCGCCGTCTTACATACCGACTTAGATATTTACATTAAATAATTCACAATGACCCGTTTTCACGCATCTCGACGTTATGTCACCTAATTAGTGCTCGTAACCGAGCACTTTGGCATCGCGCGGCGTTGTAGTCTAGCAATGGTCTTACTTAATTAAAAAGCGCAAGCTGCAGTACCTTGGGCACATATTGCGTAATGGCAAATATGACTTGCTCCAATTAATCATGCAAGGGAAGATCCAGGGAAAACGACCACCCGGAAGAAGACGAACTTCGTGGCTCAAAAATCTTCGTACGTGGTTCAATCTGAGCACAAGATCACTATTCCGCGCAGCGGTTTCCAAAGTCCGCATAGCCCTAATGAGAGCCGACCTCCGGTAGGAGCTGGCACCTCAAGAAGAAGAAGAATGGTCTTACGACTAACTAAAAAGCGTGCCCACTACATAGCTTGGGCCAGAGTTTTGGCTCGGACATTTTTTTTGCCTATTGTGACTCTATAGATATTTGCTCGAAGGGTTGTAGCTAAGTTCACAGCCGCCAAGGAGTTTCACTTGGGGACTGTGGCTCTGTAGATATTTGCTTGAAGCTACAACCTGCCTCAACCCCGATCCCCGCGCAGCTGGTATGTGAGCTGCAGTCATGATTGGGTTACGCGCAGTATGTACCTAAATTCACAGCCGCCAACTTGTTTGATTCGGCCTCTACCCATTGTAAAGTTATTCTACTCTTTTTAACCAACTTCCAAAAAGGAGGAGGTTCTATGTTCGTCTGAATGTTTTTTTTTGTGTATTTTCAGCGATAATTTCGCCAATTGTGAACCGAATCAAAAAATATTTTTTAGTTCGAATGGGTATACTCCTGAGGTGGTCCCATTTAAATCATACAGAAATCGTCTGAGCCGTTTTTGAAAAATCAATAATAACGTAAACAATTCGAGCGAAATATTCGAATTTTGTACACGATGGACGTTTTACCATTTTTTTGCGAAAAATATTTGCCAAATTAATGCATAACCATAACTCTTAATAAACAACACAAGCGCCAACAATCATATTATATTCTCAACTGATTCGGCGGAATTGGCTTTTATATCAACAACCCTTGTTTCTCACCCCAATCTTTCTTTCTCGCTCCCACTCGTGCTAATTGTATATCTGTCTCGTTCGGACGGGGCAGCGGTCTGCCTTTAGTGCTCGTTTTGTGTTGATGTAATTGTTTTTAAAAGGATGTATAATTTTGTTATAGGTTGCAAATTTTAACAGGGAATGTCCTTCTACGTTTATGTTTTTTTTTATCCCGCTTGACCACCAACTCGCCTGATTGTAAGCGACGTTGTGATCGAAGATGAAGCACGCAGACATAGAAGATACCTATTCAATCTGATCTTGAAAAGCTTTAGATTATATCTCTTAGGAAACAGGAAAGCAGGAAGACTGTTCCATTCCCTGGTGGTACGAATCAGATATGTTGAGTCAAACCGCTTCGTACGTATCGAAGGAAAATCGACAGTGTAGGGGCGGTAATGTGTGGCTCTGTCATTGCTAGACACTAATTCGATTTTCCTACTGATGAAAACCGAATTGGTGTCTAGCAATGACAGAGCAGTGTTATCAACGTAACAAAATCAGTGAAATGGCACACGGGCGACCTCACCTACGACGCTTCTCTTTTTGCACAAACTCTAGTTTGACTAGCTGTTTGTCAGCGCCATCTCCAGCCGCGCGTCCGGCTGGTACACTTATCCCTACCGAGCTATCTTCAGTGTCCTTAGCATACAAGACCACGACAAGAGTTTATCGATGTGTGCAAAGGTGACAGATATATGCTTCATCATAACTCTGTCACGTTCTGACACGTCGATAGTATAAGTTTATGGTCCGTATGCTAAGCCCGCTGGTAGGGATAAGTGCACTTTTTATAGATTTAGTTCTTCCAGTAGCGTGCACTGCCTATTTCTACTATTGTCTACTATTCATATATGCTATTACTAATCGAATACCGTCTACCAAGTATAGTCGGTACCTTGGCTGCAGATTAAAATCTTAATGTTAGTTCACCGTAACGCCACTACGGTTCTCTTTTTGCACAAACTCTACGCCAGGGGTCACCAAATGGCGGACCGCGGTCCGGATCCGGACCGCGGAGCTATTTTATGCGGACCTTGTGTTATTAATACAAAATCTAAGTGATAATAGTAATTCGGATGAGGATTAAAACGATCATTGAGGATCTTAAATTGGAATTTGAAAACAAATTCACAGATTTTAAGAAAATTGAGAATGTCGTCGACATCCTCAGTAACATTTTACTCTCTGAATCATTCATGGTGATGAATGTAGTAATGAAGTTGCAAATATTTTTGGGGGTAATAAAGCTGCTCTCCAGATTAAAATGATTGATTTTCAAGAAAATACAGTTTTAAAACACCAAACACAGAAAGTTTCTTGTCAAGTGTTTTGGATAAAATTATTTTGTGCTAATAGTAAACCAGAATTGAAAAAACTAGCCTTGAAAATTCTCACTTTGTTTGGGTCTATGTTGACCCAAACGTTTGTGAAACAGTATTTTCTAATATGAACGTCATTAAAAATAAATTTCATTTCACAAATCACAAAAAAAATAACATTTGTTATTTTTTTTATCAAGTATTGTAACTGAACCTATTTGTTTTATTTGACCATTGATGTCGTATCTACACATACCTATTATCTAAATAGTAGAGTTTATAGTAGTAATAGTAGAGTTTACCTTCCGGACCGCGACGGTCGGTTTTTTTTGGAAAACGGACCCCTAATGAAAGTAATTGGTGACCCCTGCTCTACGCTATGAACGGTACAAGTCTGTTTATAGTAGAGAAAGAGGGTAGCTCCCCCAACGAGTAAGGGTGCTTGAAACCCAATAACCGACAGTTTCACCAAATTATGTCGAGACGGAAATATTGACGATTCAATGGCTTGGTTTCTAATTAATCTTTATACGATTTCAAATAAGTATAACATAATTATTTTTCACCGGCACAACCGACTACAAAACGCTCGATTCGATATATATGTAATTATTACAAGCATTTATTTAACTTGCAATGTATGTAAGTTCGGGTGGAATCTTGCAAGTTAAATTTGACAAACTTCCCGGTTTCCGATTGAGCTGAAATTTTGCACGCATATGTATATCGCGTGACAATGCAATAATATGGTACCACGGAGCTGATCTGATGATGGAGTCGGAAGGTGGCCATAGGAACTCCTGTACTAAACAAGATAGACCCGTCGTTTTTAGGCTCGTTTTACTTGTCTTGGTTTTAGTACTCTGCTCTTTGGGTTCGTAGAGAGCCGTACAATACGGTAAAAGGCGCATCAGGAACATCACTGGGCCTGGATTGAGACGAGAGAAGACACCTACATCAGTTGAAAAAATCCAACTCTACACATCTGTCCTAAACCAGTAATTAATAAAGAAACTTCAACTATAAAACCTCTCCCGTAAAGCTCATTTTCCAACACAACTTTGAATCAATCCTTTTATCCACATTTTCATTCCATTTCTAAAAAAAGCTCATCCAGCACTTTAATTACACAATGTAAAAATCCCGCGCACACATCGACACTAAGATGTCTCCGACAAATAAAACAGTGCGGTGTCATATAGTATTGATTCCAGCCCTTATGCCTCGTCCCGTTCGCTCCCAGGTGTTCCCGGTGCGAGGGAGAGAGACAGGTGAACTTCCTTGCCGTTTGAGATGTAATGTTTACTTGTGTGCAATAATACGGGGTAACGCCCTGAGGCTATAACTCTATAGAACGTGCGGACTCTAGATCTGAAACGCAAGGGTTACGCAGAACTGTTATAAGAGGTTGAAAGGAGCTTTTATCAACAGCACTGTAAACTTGTGCTTGTTGTTGTCAACAGTGTAAAATTATTTATTTGAACACTAAAATAAGGTACCATATAATGTGTACCATAGACAGAATACAGTAAAAATTAGCTAGCATTATCATGACATGTCATTTTAATGACGCTAAGACATTAA
The DNA here is from genome assembly GCA_964007245.1 of Hypomecis atomaria. Lineage (NCBI taxonomy): Eukaryota > Metazoa > Arthropoda > Insecta > Lepidoptera > Geometridae > Hypomecis > Hypomecis atomaria. The sequence continues at coordinate 6,087,643 of OZ023308.1, read as the reverse complement.
AATTATAATGCCAACTTAGAATTTAAGGTATTTAATTTTTTTGTGAAAATATTTATAACTGTCTGCCAAAGGAGACCACATTTCTATTGTTAGGTAACATTTTAAAGAATAAATTGTTAAAGCACATAATACGTTATCTACAGGTTGTTTTATATCCTATCCAGTCATGTCCAATGTGTATAACCCAGGTCGAATATGAACTATAACCGAATATGAGCCGAATGATAGCTTTCATATTTTAAACATCAAATATTTTTTTCAGAACTTATTTTTTTTTAACCTATGCTGTCCCACTCCTGGGCAAAGGTCTCCCCCATTTCCTTCCAGGAGTCGCGATCCATCGCAACTTCCTGCCAACCCCTCTCGAATGAGTCAAGATCGTCACGCCAGCGCTTCTTGGGCTTTCCCTGCTTTCAGAACTTATATTACACAATATTCCGAAATATTTATTCTGAAATCTACAATTTTATAGATTCATTTCCCGAACATCTTCGAATGTGTAATATTGCAAAAAAAATAGCCCAAGTGCAAGTCAGGCTCGCGCATGTAGGGTTCCGTATTGTATGAGCCCCCTTAGGCTTTACCTGCTGCCGTAAATTTTACTGTTGAAAAAGGTTTTAAAAAAGTACGGTTTAGAGGAACCGCGTTCGATATTCCATTTCACCGAAGGAGTTCCCTGAACCAATGTTATTACTTAGTCGGAAACCGGGTTCCTATGAATTCTACTGCATTATGTACAGAACTGTGACGACACCTGCATGGTTGCTGGTGGGTGGTATTCGTTTTTAGGGTTCCGTACCCAAAGGGTGAAAACGGGACCTGTTACTAAGACTCCGCTGTCCGTCCGTCTGTCCGTCTGTCACCAGGCTGTACTCATGAACCGTGATAGCTAGAACGTTGAAATTTTCACAGATGCATTTCTGTTGCCGCTATAACAACAAATACTAAAAACAGCTAAAAATAAATATTTAAGGGGAGCTCCCATACAACAAATCTGAATTGTTAGCCGTTTTTCGCTCGATATTAATAACGACGTCAGGAAGATGCTTGAAATATTCACAGAATACTAAGTTGTATGTTCTTTAAAAAATAAATAATTAAATTAAAATATATTAAGGTGGGCTTCCTTCCATACGGTACGAATCCCTTGGTGCACGAGCGCGACTCGCTCTTGGTCGATCTTTATCCATATGGAAACCTATAGAGATTTTACACTCTGTATGATTCAGGTCATAATTATGAGCAACTTTTATTGTCTGGGTTGGCCCCCAGATCCAATAGATCCAGAATTTAAGAAAAAATAGCAGGCCTACATAAAGCAACTCTTTCGTAATCCAGGTGTGCCCTTTAGTACGTAAAGGTCTGCCTTTTAGTTCATAAATTAATAATTATGGTTTAAACTCTAAATCGAATCTTAATTATTTCTGATTGACCTGGGTAGACGTCCTACGCTGCGCTTGCCGGTACGTGGTCTACACTCGATAACATTTTGACCCCATCGGTCATCAGTCCTCAGCGCTATGTGCCCTGTCCACAGCCGTTTGAACTTGCCAATCCGTTGGCCGGTAACTATTTCGGTTTTTCTACGGATTTCATCATTTCTGATTTGATCTTGCAGAGAGACTCCGAGCATCGAAAAATAGCGTAAAATAAAAAAATATCGCGATCATTCGAAGGCAGACACACTACGAAAAAAATCAGCCAAATGTGAGTCGGGCACGCGCACGTAGGGTTCCGTTCCGTACCGTATGGGATGGCGTATGGATCCCCATTTTAAGCGTTTACCTGATGCCGTTATTAATATGGAGAAAAAAAGGCAAAAATTCACGTTTGTTGTATGGGAGGTTGAATATTAATTATATTATATTTTAGTATTTGTTGTATAGTTGTAATAGCGGCAATACATCACTTGTAAAAATGTCAACTGTCTAGCAATCACGGTTCATGAGACACGGCCTGGTGACAGACAGACTGACAGACGGATAACGAAGTCATAGGGTCCCGCTTTTACTCTTTGGGTACGGAACCTTAAAAAACAAAGTATTATATATATGTAAAAAATGCACGTCATCATCTATCAGCTCCAAAATCTTCATCAATAAAATATCTAGTTGATGAAAGTTCATTATTTCAATAACGACAATATAAAATCCGGTCATCTATCGTTGCAAACCAAATTACATTGCATGTGAGGGGTGCATTATGGGGTGCTGTCGAAAACCGGTTCCATAACGACGTCCTTTTTCTTTGCGCGTCAGATGAGAGAGACAGAAGTATTATTATAATTTAACAGTTCTATAAAAGTGTGCCATATTGGATCGCACCAACTTTGTGTAGACACATCAAGATTTTTAGAACAAGGTTAGGAAGTAGGTATACGCCGATTCAAATTTCTTGGCGGCCTATAAGCTACGCGAAACCCAATCCTCGCGCGGCTTTTTAGGGTTCCGTAGTAAAACGAGGAACCCTTATAACTTTGTTGTGTCCGTCTGTCTGTCCGTCCTAATGACATAAAGGCTTAGAATTCCACATTTAAAAACCAAATTACATGAAATTTGACATTAATATAGACTTTCTATCAAAATTATTTCGAGCACTGTGGGGTTATAATTTTTTGATTTATAGAAGAAAATTGAAATTTTTAAACTTGCACGTGTTAGATCAGGGTTAAAAAGGCGGTTACTGTCTCCATATTGTTTTCTATCAAAATATCATTGTCAGGATGGAAATCTTATTCTTAAATAATACAGCAACCCTGAATCTAACATAATAACAAAGAAACTCATCAATCTGATCATCTAAACGTTTGTGAGGGCAGTTACCTAACTTGAAGTTTCTAAATTGGTAATGGAAACAAATAAGTAAGTAATATTTGTTTATTCATAAACCTCATGGGCCCCGAGAGGGTACCTCCATGTATATTACAAAGACTCGTAAGCCACGTTCGTAAGGCCCTAGACGTCGTGAGAAGGAGTGGCAAGAAACTCAGATGTCATCAATCTAATCTTTTGTTACAATGTACAATGATCAGTCACATAATTTAGATATTACACAAAGTACTTAACTTTAGCAACATGGCAACGTCCACTCGGCTTGGCTTCGAATATAAAAGTACAGATACTCAGCATAACTAGCTAGGTGAGAAAAGCGACAAAGATTTGTCCAACGGCTCCCATACAACAAACCTGAATTTTTAGACGTTTTTCACTCTATATTAATAAATGATAACAGGTAATGGTAACAGGTACTCGTAGATGCTTGAAATTTTCACAGAATATTTAGTTTTATATGCACTTCAATAATAAATAATAAAATTAAAATTAAATAAATATTTAAGGGGTGCTCCCATACAGTACGGAACCCTCCGTGCGCGAGTCCGACTCGTACTTGGCCGATTTTTTAATAAAAAATCAACAATAATGTAAATTGTAAATTTTATCAAAAACAGCTCAGCCGATTTCGATGAAATTTAAATGGGACCACCTCGGTAGAATACCCTTTCGAAACATTTTTTTTTTATTCTGTGCACAATTGGCGAAAATATCAATGAACATACACAAAAAAAACATACAGACGAAATAGCACCTCCTACTTTTTGGAAGTCGGTAACAAGCTGTTTAGTACGGGATTTGAACCCAAGAATTAACCATACAACGGCGAGCATTCTCCTACAGGCCACCACGGGTAGCTATAACAATAAAACCACACAATATGCAATTCAGTCGTCGTCATACATCCCTTGCGTGAGGGGTGCATTTATGGGGCGCTGTCGAAAACTGGTAACAGAGGACTTCTTTTGTTTTTGTTCAACAGTACATTGGCGCATTTACAAGTATTTGTTTTACGTACATATTTAACTATGGCTAAGACCAAATAAAAAAACAAGACAGAACGTCGTGAACAGACAAGTGAGCCCGGATTTTTAAACATGTAGTAAGTGCGTCGGTGTTGCGCCGCCTTAGTTCGTCTGACGAGCCAAGGCGTAGTTTCGTTGTACATGTTTGTGTGTGTAATTGTGTCTGTACACGGCGAGGTGTAGTTTTACCGGCTTCATTTGTTTGTTTCCCAACATTCTGTCTTGATTTTTAGGGTTCCGTACCCAAAGGGAAAAACAGGACCCTATTACTAAGACTTCGATGTCCGTCTGTCTGTCTGTCACCGGGCTAGGCAGCTGAAATTTTTACAGATGATGTATATCTGTTGCCGCTATAACAACAAATACTAAAAATATTAAGGGGGGCTCCCATACAGTACGGAACCCTCCGTGCGTGAGTCCGACTCGTACTTGGCCGATTATTCTATTTGGTCTGAGGGTATAGGTATATCAGAACAATAACTATAGTCTTTTTCAAATAGCAAGTCACTTATGACAGGTCCATAGAACGTAAAATATTACGTAAATACATTATGTGACGTCACACCAATAGTTGAATATTTCTATTTATCAGTGAAAACATTAAGCAAACTTACAAGAAAAACTACTAAAATAACAACAAAGGACGCAAGAAATAGAATAAAGGTTATTGATTCGCGTAAACATATTCGCATTCAATTTTCAATTTAATAAAATATTAAATTCGTTAAATTGTTATGTTACGTGCTATTGCCGATCGTGACGTCATGATAAGAGGGCTGAGAAATCGACTATTGTTGAAATCGAAGAATATCAAAAAGAAAACATATTAATCGACTTGATTTAAGCAAGGGTTATCGTTAATCTGTACCCCTAGTACAAAAATTATAAAATATGCAGTGCGTATTCGATACAAAAATGTATGAAAAACTTAGTTTCCATTTACCTACCTCCGATGTTCACATAGACAATATAACGGATAATCAAATGATTAGGTATAAATCTGGAAGATTCGTCAAATGATGATAATGATGATAGCTCCGATGACGAAGTGACGAGGACATTATTTCCCAAATAAATCTATTTTTCCCTGTCACTTTTTGATTTCTTTTTGATTCCTAGAGGAATCAAAAAGAAATCAAAAACGGTTTAGAAACCGTCTCTCGTATCGTCTAAGTAAGTCCTACTTGACTTGTAGATAAATTCACCAAAACAGTTTTAGGTATATTGTTCGAACGTACGTAAAATCGATAATAATCGGTAATTACAAATCGAATAGGTGCGGTACATCATTAAAATTGTCAATGTATGTTTGACAGCTGACATTTCGGAAGTGTCATAAGTGACTAGCTATTTGAAGATAAAAAGACTATAGCTATCAGTTATTGTTCCGAGGGATATACAGACGGGCCTACACTACCCGGCGCGCGAGATGTGTAGCAGAAACGCATACGTCACAAAATGCATGTTTACGTAATAATAACATACATTGCAGAGTGTAGTGCTGTGTGATCTTGTGTACTAATAAGTGATCCACAAAACACATTTTCATGTAAAATGTTGCTATGACGAGACTGCTCTTCGCACTATCATAATTATTTTTCGCAAAAAATGGTCGGCGATTCGCCCCGCGGGCCGAACAGCTTGCGGGGCGAAACGACGACAGAGCCGGTAAAACCGCCTTCCATCGTGAACAAAATTCGAATATTTCGCTCGAATTGTTTACATTATTGTTGATTTTTCAAAAACAGATCAGCCGATTTCTGTAAAAATTAAATGGGGTAACCTCGGGAGTAACCCTTTTCGAACTAAAAATAAATTTTTCGATTCGGTTCACATTTGGCAAAATTATCGATGAACATACACAAAAAAAACCTACAGACGAACATAGAGGTAGAACTTCTTCCTTTTTGGAAGTCGGTTAATAAAGGTAGCGCTTACAGCGTAGTTTGAATAGGTGTCTGCGATCACCAAAGTTAAGCAACGATCGGCACGGTCAGCCTTCGGATGGGTGACCGACATTCACAACTGAGCTCTACCGTGGCTCGGATGATACATTAAATTGTGGGTCCCGGTTATATTAACCGTTTAGTCATGTCAGAGGCCTTTAGCCACCCGGCCTATACCACGGTAACTAATTATATGATAACTAGTTATCATTACCGTGCCTATACGAACTTACTTACAAAAAGTTATCAGATCTCATGTGGCGCCAAGCTTCTAACTCTACATGCTCTTACTTCACAAACTCTACACCTTAGTCAATACCTAGATGTGGCGGGTACCTTAGGAAACTTTGTCCATGAAACATGAAAGGCTAGGTCATTTCATTTTATTTTAGAGTGGTTAACCCACCACCTTCGAGCAAATATCTACAGAGCCACAGTCCCTAACTGAAAGAAGTAAAAAAATGTCCGAGCGCAGTCATAAACCGACTTAGATATTTACATTAAATATTTCACCACGACCCGTTTTCTCGAATCTCGACGTTATGTCACCTAATTAGAGCTTGTAACCGAGCACTTTGGCATCGCGCGGAGCTGTAGTCGGCTTGCAATCGCCTTACGACCAACTAAAAAGCCTGCCCACTACGTAGCTTGGGCAGAGTTTTGGCTCGGCCACTTTTTTTTACTTTTTTTTTGCAGTTGGGAGAGCGTCAGTTCAAAGGTTCGACGCAAAGTTCAAATCCTGCATTCGCGATGAATTTTTGAAATGTTTATCACAAAAATAACTCTGACTTTTTTTGCACGATTGTGACTCTATAGGTATTTGCTCGAAGCTCACCACAGAAAAATAGAATGTAGCACCTTCCCCCTAGAGTAAACTTCTAGCTACGCTAATGAAACCTATCACTACGACTATCACTACATCCTTACATAGTATAAAATAAAGTCGCTATTTTTGTCTGTTTGTCTGTATGCTTAAATCTTTAAAACTACGCAACGGATTTTGATGCGTTTTTTTTTAATAGATAGAGTGATTCAAGAGGAAGGTTTATATGTATAATACACCTGTGCGAAGCCGGGGCGGGTCGTCTAGTAGTATATAAAACAAAGTCGCTTCCCGCTGTCTGTCCCCATGTATGCTTATATCTTTAAAACTACGCAATGGATTTTGATGCGGTTTTTTTTAATAGATAGAGTTACTCAAGAGGAAGATTTATATGTGTAATACACCTGTGCGAAGCCGGGGCGGGTCGCTAGTAATGAATAAACTCTAACATTTTGGCCGACAACAGACGATTTCACCCCTACATAACTAATGTCCGCTAAATTATGCTATCCGGTGTTCCATATCGACCCGCGGCGTTCCCACAGCACCCCATAATGCACCCACCCCTGCGTGCGAGGGATGGATGCGACGTATTGCATATTATGTGGTTTTATTGTTATAATCAAGGCTGGAAGGCATAGGAAAACTGTTGTTTTACATACATTCCTAACTTGATCCCACAATAACTATTTTTCGCCAAAATGGTAAAACCGCCTTCCATCGTGTACAAAATTCGAATATTTCGCTCGAGTTGCTTACATTATTGTTGGTTTTTTTCAAAAACGGCTCAGCCGATTTCTGTAGGATTTAAATGGGACCACTTCAAGAGTATATACCCTTTCGAACTAAAAAATAATTTTTCGATTCGGTTCACAATTGGCGAAATTATCGATGAACATAAACAAAAAGAAAAAATAAATACATGCAGACGAACATAGAACCTCCTCCTTTTTGGAAGTCGGTTAATAAGTCCAGTGGAATCGTCAAGCGGTAAGAAGCGAGCAGACGGCCACATAGCAACCGGCCATCAAGCACTTTCTATTCCGTTACCCAACGTTGCCATGGCGGTAATCCACGACCGCGGATGAATAATAATCGACTTATTGACGAACTAGACGACCCGCCCCGGCTTCGCACAGGTGTATTATACATATAAAACTACCTCTTGAATCACTCTATCCATTAAAAAAAACCGCATCAAAATCCGTTGCGTAGTTATAAAGATTTAAGCATACAGACAAACAAACAAACGAAAATAGCGACTTTATTTTATACCTACTATGTAAGGATTTTGATCGCCGGTCAAATAGAACGGACAAAAAATGTGTATCGGTAATATTGGTATAGACATGCAAGACAGTATGGATAGAAATAATCGGACAAGTACGAGTCAAACTCGCGCACGAAGAGTTCCGTGCTGTATGGGAGCCCCCCTCAAATTTTTATTTTATTTTAATTTAATAGTTATTTTTATTGAAGTTAACATACAGGTAAATATTCTGTGAATATTTAAAGCATCTACCTGTCACAATTATTGATATCTATCGAAAAACGGCTAAAAATCAGGTTTGTTGTATGGGAGCCCCCCTTAAATATTCAAATTTTTGTTTTTAGTTTATTTGTTGGTATAGCGACAACAGAAATACATCATTTGTGAAAATTTCAAAGTTCTAGCTATCACCGTTCATGAGATACAGCCTGGTGACACACAGACAGACGGACAGCGGAGTCTTAGTTATAGGGTCCCGTTTTTACCCTTCCCTTTACCCTTTGTACCCTTTGGGTACGGAACCCTAAAAATACATACAGATTTCCAAAAAATATGCAGCAACGCCTGGATAAGAACAGCTCAAAACAGAAACGGAAAGACGGAGGAGCCATATACCAGGCATTAGGCTGAAACAAGCTACCGATGATGATGATGATGATGATACGGGACACGTGACATTGGTAGAATAGACAGATAGTTCTGGATAACCCTGTAGAGGATGGTATGAGTGCGGATGGCTTCGCATACGCCAACAGTGATATGTAAGAATTAAGTACAGTGCTGTTGTGCTGTTCTAGGCCTATGTCCAGTAGTGTAATTTCCACGACTGACAACAAGACTATTTCTTCAATTTTTTTTTTTTAACCTATACTGTCCCACTCCTGGGCAAAGGTCTCCCCTATTTCCTTCCAGGAGTTGCGATCCATCGCAACGTCTTGCCAACCCCTCTCGAATGAGTCAAGATCGTCACGCCAGCGCTTCTTGGGCCTTCCCTGGCTGCGTCGTCTGTCAGGCACCCACTCCGTGATGATCCTGGCCCATCGATCGGGGTGCATCCGCGCCACATGTCCCGCCCAATCCCACTTTAGTTTGGCGGCTTTTCGGCCGACATCAACTACCTCTATTTCTTCTATAACTATCATATTCATATTTACTGTCATATGTCATCGCCACACAATAAAACAACAATTAAATAAAACACAACATCATATCGTAACAATGTACATTGTTACATTCAAATCGTCCTCATAAAAGGTTGTGCGGCAATTATATAAGTACTTAAACTCGGTCAGATAAGGCTGGGTAATTTTATGACTACTTATTAAGAATGTAATGAAGGCTTAGTACTTATATTGTACATTTTTAACCGATTTCCGAATAGAAGGAAGAAAATCAAACTCGATATAGGGTAAATAGTAGAGCGCGCGCAACTAAGTCCATTGGCATCAAGGATCTCAAGATACAGGCTATGTTGAGTTTGAGGAGTCGGTAGGTAATTGTAATTGTGAGTTTTTGTTGTGGAAATAAACTATATGACCGCCTCGGTGGCTCAGTGTTTAGTGACCCTGACTTCTGAATCAAAGAGGCGTGGGTTCGATCCCCACCCCGGGCAAATATTTATGTGATGAACATATGTGATTGCTCTGTGTCTGGGTGTTATTTAGGTACTATCTATCTATGTATTTAAAAATATAAATATGTTTATTTTGTATTTTTTTAATGATAAATCGAACAACAACTTAGCAGTAGTCTGTTTATTTATTCATAAGAGACTTGCGTTTGACCACACCCTGAATAATTTTACGTAATGAGTCGTTTTAAGATAAAGATTTACCACTACTGTGTGGTATAATATTTTATCTACACTACTTAATGTTGTAACATTCTACTTATGTTTCCAATACTTGACTTATAATGACTACTGTTATAGCGCAGACAACAAAACACTCGATTTAAGCAATTTCACTTGATGTTATAATATCCACATCGATATCGTAAAATCTCATTATAACATCGCGCGCTCGCTCCTGATTGGCCCTGCGCGCGCAGCTGCGCTCTCATGGCGTCCATTTTGAAATAAAAAAATGGCGGTCTTCAATTTTTTGAAAAAGTCGTCATGGGTCATGGGTATCGTTTTCGAGGTTTTTGGGGGGAGTAGATTTCGAAAATGGCGTCCATTTTGAAATTATGGATGGCGGACGACACTTTTTTGAAAAAGTCGTCATGGGTATCGTTTTCGAGGTTTTTGGCGAAGTAGATTTCGAAAATGGCGTCCATTTTGAAATTAAAGATGGCAGACGTCACTTTTTTGAAAAAGTCGTCATGGGTATCGTTTTCGAGGTTTTTGGAGGTATAGATTTCAAAAATGGCGTCCATTTTGAAATTAAAGAAGGCGGACGTCATTTTTTTGAAAAAGTCGTCATGGGTATCGTTTTCGAGGTTTTTGGTTAGATTTTAATGGCGCCAAGTTCACTGTGACAATACACGTACGCGTGAATTTAATGTTTCGCAATATGTTTTTTTTTCGCAATATGAATTCTAATAAGTACGCTTACTTATTAGAATTCCCTTGTTTTATTAATGATAATTTCGAAGTAATAAAAATCAACCGTTCTAATACAAATAATAAAATTGCCAAACCCTCATAGGGTTATATGTTTAACTATACAGAGCATAATAATAACCACATTTAGATTTTATAAATGTTGCAAATTTTATTCGCGTATTGAGTACGCAGTTTTGCCTTTATTTAAAAACCTTTAAAATAAACAAAAGATCAATGCAAACAAGATATAACTAAAAATTAAAATTATTATTTAAAAAATTAAGATTTCTACAGCAGCTAACAAAAGAGCTGATAACTTTGAAACAGCTGATACTACTTTAGTCCTTATTCTGAGGCTGAAACAAAACAAATCACTACAAAGTCGCTTCCCAGTCTGTCTGTCCCTATGTATGGTTATATCTTTAAAACTACGTAACGGATTTTGCTGCAAAACGCATCAATTTTTAAATAGATAGAGTGATTCAAGAGGAAGGTTTACATGTATGTTTAATACACCTGTGCGAAGCCGGGGCGGGTCGCTAGTAAAAAAAAACAAAATTGGTACATCTGTTCGGGAGCTACGATGTGATAGACAAACACGCTACGTAATGAGTCGTATCTTGTGTTTTTTTCTCTGTTACTGATATTCTTTATTGAAGCGTTAATGGTGTTCTTGAACTTTTTAAATAACTAAATAAATAGTTACTAAGCAGGGTTTGTAAATCTTGGCCTACCCGGTACCCGTTTGCCAGTAACTGGTTCGAGCAACTCGTCTGACGCATCAATCGATCAGATTCTCCGTAATCACCTTATAAGAACTCGATGGTATTGTAATATCGGACGGACTAAGGGCCAAATGGGGCGGTATGGCCCTGGCTGAGAAATAAATGATACAAAAAAAACTGAGATGATAATAGTCAACTAGAGGTCATGCTTTGTACTGAGTTTTAAAACTTCAAACTTATCTGTACTTGCTTTTCAGTTATAAATTGTCACAAAATTTATCTAAAATTTTATGAGCACAAAGAACCCCTAATAAAGTACAACATTGATCTTTTTAAGTTATATTAATAAAAGGTTATTTTGTAGATCTTAGCAAACTACTCGGTTTCCGTTTGCCAGAAGGTATCTGGTTCGAGCAACTCATCCGATACATGAATCGATCAGGTTCTCCGTAATCACCATAGGAACTCGCCAATGTAGATGGTATTGCCAAGCGGGGCCAAATAAGGGTTAAATGGGGCGGTATGGCCCTGGCAGAACACTTAATATGTATTAGGAAAAAATATCCAACTGAGGCGATGAAAAATAAATAGAGACACTGCTTTGTTCTAAATTTTCCTACAAAATACAAAGACTCTACAGAGTGAACAAACAGGCTTTGTAAATCAGCCTACCCGGTACCCGTTTACTAGTAACTGATTCGAGCAACTCGTCTGACGCATCAATCGATCAGATTCTCCGTAATCACTTCATAGGAACTTGTCGATGCAGATGGTATTGTAAGATCGGATGGACTAAGGGTCAACTGGGGCGGTACAGCTCTGGTAGAAATATAAATACTTAATACATAGCAAAAATATCTGAGATGATAATAGAAAATTAGAGACCCTCTTTGTACCAAGGTCACTAGTTTCTTTAATACTAGCTTTTTCTAAAAGTAGAAGTCAAGAAAATTGTCTAAAATTATGAGCAAATTGGACTTCTGAATCAATTTTTTTGTGATAAATAAAAACTACTGTCGGCGAGACTTCGGTACTCAACCTTTAAAGTAGTATAACTTTGTAATTATAACGAAAAAAACTTAATAAAAATATTTTTCTGTGGAAACTTTCACATTTATGATCACATTTCAAAATACATGTTTCAACAAAAATTTAAATTCACACGACCAATTGAGCACACAGAACCCCTAACAGCGTAGGGCGTTGATCCCTGTACAAGCTTATAGCAATTATAAAGCTTATTTTGCAAATTTTAGCAGTCAACCCAGTACCCGTTAAGGTACAACTTTTGCGTTGAAATGAATCGATCAAAGTCATGAATCTAATTTTAAAACGGCTCCCCAAAAACTTGAAAACGTCAACCCCCTTCAACGATAAGGTTAAAATCCCTTAATCCGATACTGGTGCTTGCCTGACGACAATGTTATGCATTTTGCAGCGCTGCAATTCTCTTTACTGGCAAACAAATCAAATTAGCCTGTTTATTGTAGATGTCTACAGAACTTTAATTGTACCAAAACTTTACACGTATTTTATTTTGTCATTACAGAGCTATCTGATGAACGTTATGTGCCATTTTCATTTTTTCATTATTCTTTATTATCTAACCCTTTCTGTGTATGTGTAGTCGTAATTTATCAATTGTAAGACGTTTAACGTTTATTTAACGACCCTGGTGTCTGTAGTAAAGATCCTTACTCAAATTTAAATCTGACGGTGTGGTTGTTGGTTTGTTGATTTAAAATAAATATTAGAAGACATCTTACACACGGTCTCTGACCCCAAACTAAGCAAAGCTTGTGATATGGCTGACAGAGACTGATAAACTACTTATACATATTTTACCATTGTGTCTTTACCATTGTGTAGATTTTATAGATTTTGTTGACTATTCAAAAGTGTGTCTCTGACACCCATTTGTCGAATTAAAGAACTATGAACTACATACTTATATAGACCCCTAATACCTATATAACACCCAGACACAGAGCAAACACCTATGTTCATCACATAAATATTTACCTTTCTTTCTTTGACCCAGAAGAGAGGTTAGGGCATTTATTTACTCTTTCTCTCTCACGCAGCAACAGAGTAAAGGATTGACTTGATTTTAGGCACGGATGGTTGGAGTGATAAAGGCTACTTTTTTTCTTAAAAAAAGGTACCTATGGAATAATAGCACAAAAATCAAAATATCACGCGGGCGAAGCCGCGGACAAAATATCATCCATCCATCCATCCATCAGCCGTAAGACGTCCACTGCTGGACATAGGCCTCCCCAATGGATTTCCAATAAGGCCGGTTGGAAGCGGCCTGCATCCAGCGCGTTCCTGCGATCTTTATTATATCGTCAGTCCACCTGGTCGTTGGACGTCCTACGCTGCGCTTGCTGGTCCGTGGTCTCCATTCGAGAACTTTACTGCCCCATCGGCCATCCGTTCTCCGAACTATGTGCCCTGCCCATTGCCACTTTAATTTGCTAATCCGCTGGGCTATGTCGGTAACTTTGGTTCGTCTGCGGATCTCCTCATTTCTGATTCGATCTCGCAGACTTAACGTTAGACTTGAAAGGTCTCGTCTGATGAAGTCTACGCTCCGGCCTACTCTCGCCCACATCCAAAACCCCGAAAGCTTTCAGCTAGAGCTCTCAAATAGTTTTGCTTGCCTAGAGAATCTTGCGTCGGTGGATGAGATCAATAATAGGCTCGTAGAAACTGTCCAGACGGTGGGTTCTAAGTTTTTTAGACCACGCCGTTCAAATAAAACCCAGAAACTATCCGATCACACTTCAGACCTCATGGCTGAACGACGTTTGTTAAGACTGCAGTCTACTAGGGACGCTGCGTCATATAGGCAGCTTAATAGACAAATTTCTAAATCCTTGCGGCGTGATATACGTCTCTTTAAAACCAAACAAATTAAAGAGACTATCGAGCGAAACAAAGGCTCTAAAGTGTTTGCAAGGAGTTTGTCTATTGGGCAAAGCCAGCTGACAAAGCTAAAGAGAGAGGACGGCAGCATGACGTCGACCAAGGCAGAGGTATTGGAGGAGATCGAAGGGTTCTATGGACAGTTATACGCTTCGGTAGCTAAGCCTGTTGACAGCACGGCTAAAGACCCGAGAGCCAAGCTGACTCGACACTTCACCGAAGACATCCCGGACATCAGCCTGTACGAGATTAGAATGGCCTTGAATCAGCTTAAAAACAACAAGGCACCGGGTGATGACGGAATCACTTCAGAGCTTCTGAAAGCGGGTGGTAAACCGGTACTTAAAGTCCTTCAGAAGCTTTTCAACACCGTCGTCCTCGAGGGCATAACGCCGGAAGCATGGAACAGAAGCGTGGTGGTGCTATTCTTTAAAAAAGGTGACAACACCTTATTGAAGAATTACAGACCCATCTCGCTTCTGAGCCATGTTTATAAGCTATTTTCAAGGGTCATTACGAATCGTCTCGAGCGAAGGCTTGATGACTTCCAGCCTTCCGAACAAGCCGGCTTCCGAAAAGGCTTTAGCACCATGGACCACATCCATACGCTGCGGCAAGTTATACAGAAGACTGAAGAGTATAATTTGCCACTTGCATGCTTAGCGTTTGTGGACTATGAGAAAGCCTTTGATTCGGTCGAGACATGGGCTGTGCTTGAGTCTCTTCAGCGATGCCGTATTGACTATCGGTATATCGAAGTGATGAAGTGTTTGTATAATAACGCCACTATGTCGGTCCGAGTACAGGAAGAGAGCTCGAAGGCGATCCCTTTGAAAAGAGGCGTCAGACAGGGAGACGTAATTTCTCCGAAACTGTTTACGGCTACTTTGGAGAACGCCTTTAAGCTCCTGGAATGGAAAGGATTTGGCATCAACATCAATGGCGAATACATCACTCACCTTCGGTTTGCCGACGATATCGTGGTCATGGCGAAATCGATGGAAGAGCTCAGCACGATGCTCGAAGGCCTCAATCGAGTTTCTCAACAGGTGGGTCTCAAAATGAACATGGATAAAACGAAAGTCATGTGTAATGCCCATGTCGTACCCACCCCAATATCTGTTGGGAGCTCGGTTCTTGAAGTTGTTGACTCGTACGACAAAATATAGTAAATAAAAAATAAATCTGATTTATTCAGATTTATTTTTTCCTTCCTTATGCATGAATCTAAAATGAGTTAAACGTTCACCTGCTTTGCCAAGCAGCAGAAGTTGTCATGTTTAATTAATTTGTTGCCGTCATTGGCCGACTTCCAGTGCGAAATGGCAACCGCCAAACCGGCGGGCAGAGTGCGCCAAATCGTCTAGTCCTCGACACTGCAGTGCATGATTGCACTGAGGTGGAACTAGATTCCTGTCTGGAGCCTTGGTCATAGTCATAGCTCACTAGAGGCACCCGGCACCTGACCAGCACCGTCTGACCCGGAGCGGTTAGTATTCTTTGTATGAAATACTGGTATACTTACGCTCACTACGTCAACTCCGGAGCGCTTCGCCCTCAGAACAATAGGCCGCGCCACACAAGTTGGCAGATGTGAAGTTAGCTACAAGCTGCGCAATATCCAATCCTGACGTGACGTAAAAGCCGCACGATGCCGTTGATTGGATATTGCGCAGCTTGTAGCTAACTTCACATCCGCCAACATGTGTGGCGCGGCCTATACTATTGTTCTGAAGCTTTGTCGGCGGGCCGACCGCGCGTGGATGGAGGACATATGACACACGGCCTCCAAAAGCCCAAACGTGGACTACCAGTCGTCAACGAGTGGACACCGAGGGACGGAGTTGTGGTGGTCGAATGCCGGGTGGCCCTAATAAACTATGATTGGTCAATGTATGAAACGTAAGACGTCTCATACATTGACGAATCAGAACTATGCTAGAGACAGGATACCTTAAAATCCAACGTAAACATTTGTTCTTCTTCTTCGTCGTGTCAATGGTTCAAAAAAGTTATATTATTTCCTCCCAATATTTGGCCACTGCGACCCCGCAGGGTGTAGTCTGGTGTAGATCTTCCATAGTGCAGGGGCTCGGACACTGTGAGTGAGCACGTAAGCAGGTGATCCATGCTCTGCTCAGGGGCTCCGCAATCACACTCTACCTTGATACTACTCTTCGTTGATTACTCATCGAATCATCGAAAACATCGAAAATATGTATTTCACTATTTTTCCAACAACAAAGAGCCTTTTATCAATTAACTTTGTCAGATCGGCCTAGCGTTTATGGCTCAGAATAAGGAATAAAGCAATAGAAACCGAATTAAAATAGCAAAAGATATCCATCACTTTGTCCCATTTCAAATAAGAGGCTCTCGAAAAGGTGTTAGAAAAAGATGCACTTGTTAGAATAATAATGTTATTATAATATTTAATTTAATAACGATTACAAGATGTATTAAGTAATATAAGACTTATTGGTAACTAAATCATGACTTCCGAATGTCGGCCATTGTTGTTTACATATACCATTTATTTAATACTGTGATTTCATAATGTTATAGATTACTTGAAACGTATCAATAATTGTTCTAATAATTCTAATAAGTATGAAATACAGTTTAAGATGATTTTATGTTTAACAATTGTGTAAAATGGAAGCTACCACCGTGCCCGCCATCTTGCTCGTTCCCTATTGGTTGTTAGTAATATTTACATCGAGCAGTGGTGGTAAGGCATGGTGGAAGCTTGTGAAATCAGTATAAAACGGTCTGTTGGCGCGGCTTCGCTCTCTTAGTGCCTTTTGGTGTTCGCTTCAGTATCTCTTAGTGTTTTCCCGGTATTCTGATAATAACGTTGGAGTCTTGCTTAGCTAGTTATGCTGAGTGTCGGGACTTTTATATTCGAAGCCAAGTCGAGTGGACGTCGCCATGTTGCTTAAGTTAAGTACTTTGTGTAATATCTAAATTAAGGTGACTGATCAAAAGATTATACTGATGGCGTCTTGAGTTTCTTGCCACTTCTTCTCAAAACGTCTAGGGCTTTACGAACGTGGCATAATTATTGCGATACATGGTGGTACCCTCTAGGGACCCATGAAGTATATGAATAAACAAATAATACTTACCTACTTGTTTACTTTACTAATTTAGAATCCTGAACATTATTAAAGTACCCTCACCAACATTTTAGGATCAGATTGAAGAATTTCTTTGTTATTAAGTTAGAATCAGGGTTGCTGCATTAGTTTAAAGTAAGATTTCCATCCTAACAGTAATATTTTGGTAGAAAATAGATAAAGTAACCGCCTTCTTTTAACCCTGATCTAACATCAGAAGTGGTGCCGAAATACCCACATTAATGCCGTTCATTGTATTTCAGAGAATCCCGACAAGCTTTTTGCATATCCATGCTGAAAGGCTGCCTGTGCAGCAACTACTCGATTTCCTGGCAATGTTTGCCTGGGAAATTCTGCAGCGGGGCTCCAGGTCCCAGAACTACTGGGCTTCCTGGCCAAGTAAAGTGAATCAGTGAAATAGTGAAGTGTATCACTAAAATAGTGAAGTGAATACAGTGCTCTGACGATAAAGGAGGTAAGGGGCTGAGCCCTGTTACATATAATTAGAAAATGTTTTGCATAATTTGTCTATTTTGTAATGTGGGATCAGTTGACAAAACCAGAAGAATTTTGCTTAAAAAATATTGCAGAAAGTTTCTCTTCATTTTGTAATTATTTTTATCTAACGACATAAGACCATACATACTACACAAATATATATATTGGGAAGTTTGAAAGACAACTGGTTATAAATGTGTCAGAATAACCGAGCGGTCTGAAAAAGACGTAAACCTTCAGTAAAACGAGAAAAGTGAAAAATAAAATGCAAACAATAGTTGGCTGATTCACATAGCTGCTTCATTATTGGGAAATCTGTTGACTACAATATTAAGAACACAGTGTCACAGTGGAATGAGAAATTGGAAAGTTTGAAATGCTGGCTAAATATGGAATGGTCCTGTATGGCCGGAAAAAGTTTATGAAGGGTGAACTGTGTGTTACTTTGACTGAAATGACTTGACTAAGATCTCCTATTTAATGATGCAGAATTAGGTGTGTATCAGTTGATTTATTGACATTCTGAAAAATAACAAATTATTCATATCTTGTCGAGATAATGGCAAACCAATTTTTAAAGGTGCTGAAAAAATATTGAGGGTACTTGAAATTAAGATTTTATTCTTTAAAATATAAACGAATAAAAGGCTTTGTTAACGGATCCTACAAATAATAAAATTGTGATTGATTTGTTAGATGTTTTCCACGTAATCATTGGATGGTTTGAGTGGGAGATCATTTGACATCGAAAATAAAAAAAATTGTGCGTGGAGTCCCTCCGCGCAGAAGTGAAATTTAGTAGTTAACTCTTAACTAGAGGTAGATGGCGTTGGCGTCAAGTTAGCCCGCGGTATTTACTTTCTCCGTCGATGGACGAGGTGTATTGGTTTTTGTTTGATTAATTTAACTTCTGAATTTAACTAAATCTAACTTATTAATTTAACTTATAACGCAACCTTGTTGGAAGTCGCTTTAGAAGTTTCATCTCAATAGAATAGTAAAATATGATATGAAATAAAAAAAAAAAAAACACAATAATATGTCATCAACAATACAATATGGTATTAAGTTTTATTGTAGTGTAATGGTGGAGATGAGGTTGTATGTACTTCGAGGACGAAGTACTGTCAGGCTGGCCGTGTTCCCCCCCGAGTGGGTTCCCGCCTTGTCGTGGCGGGGGGGCTTAGTAGCCAGGTCTGCCTCAACCTGGTGAACGAAGAGGAACCCGAGGTGGGGCCGGCCTCTCCGGATCTTGGGCCCAGACAAGTCCGTGCGGAGGCTGGCCAGTAGGTCGGCTTGCCGACTGAGGTGGACTGCGGTGTCGCGCTTGTCGCGATGCCGCGGCCGAGCCCATCGAGGCGGGGGCGGCGACGGGATGGACGGGCGGCGAGAAGGCCGCTGCCTATCCGTCCTGCCAGCGGCCCTAACGGGTGCCGCCAACGTGTTGGCGGAGGCGGTGGCGCTGCAGGGGAAGAGGAGTGTCGGTATCGCGACGGCCGTTCTCCCTATCCACTGCAGCCGTAGTGGCAGGCGCGGGGCCACTTTAATTGACCCGTTGCATCGGGACCAGGGCTGTCGGATACGGGTGCTGTCTGACGCCCAGTGCTGGTTGGTCCCAGGTGGTGGATGACGTTGTGTCTGGTGTTCGGCACATCGTCATTCTGGCGGGAGCCGAAGCTCCGTGGTGGGGCCCAAGTTGGGCCAGCGCTGTCGGGTGCCGCGGAGGAGTGCGCAAGCGTGCCCGTAGCCCCGACACATAGCGCAGTGGCGGAACACCCAGGGGTTTTGGTGGGTATACTGTCCAGTCGGCAGGACTCCCACATAACCACCCGCCTGCCCACGAGGTGTGGTGGTATCTATAAAAGATTTCCCCTGGTAAAAAAAAAAAAAAAAAAAAAAAAAAAAAAAAAAAAAAAAGGCTGGCCGTGTTAGAATAATAATGTTATTATAATATTTAATTTAATAACGATTACAAGATGTATTAAGTAATATAAGACTTATTGGTAACTAAATCATGACTTCCGAATGTCGGCCATTGTTGTTTACATATACCATTTATTTAATACTGTGATTTCATAATGTTATAGATTACTTGAAACGTATCAATAATTGTTCTAATAATTCTAATAAGTATGAAATACAGTTTAAGATGATTTTATGTTTAACAATTGTGTAAAATGGAAGCTACCACCGTGCCCGCCATCTTGCTCGTTCCCTATTGGTTGTTAGTAATATTTACATCGAGCAGTGGTGGTAAGGCATGGTGGAAGCTTGTGAAATCAGTATAAAACGGTCTGTTGGCGCGGCTTCGCTCTCTTAGTGCCTTTTGGTGTTCGCTTCAGTATCTCTTAGTGTTTTCCCGGTATTCTGATAATAACGTTGGAGTCTTGCTTAGCTAGTTATGCTGAGTGTCGGGACTTTTATATTCGAAGCCAAGTCGAGTGGACGTCGCCATGTTGCTTAAGTTAAGTACTTTGTGTAATATCTAAATTAAGGTGACTGATCAAAAGATTATACTGATGGCGTCTTGAGTTTCTTGCCACTTCTTCTCAAAACGTCTAGGGCTTTACGAACGTGGCATAATTATTGCGATACATGGTGGTACCCTCTAGGGACCCATGAAGTATATGAATAAACAAATAATACTTACCTACTTGTTTACTTTACTAATTTAGAATCCTGAACATTATTAAAGTACCCTCACCAACATTTTAGGATCAGATTGAAGAATTTCTTTGTTATTAAGTTAGAATCAGGGTTGCTGCATTAGTTTAAAGTAAGATTTCCATCCTAACAGTAATATTTTGGTAGAAAATAGATAAAGTAACCGCCTTCTTTTAACCCTGATCTAACACACTCAAACTAGCATACCATACTCAAGCTATCTCGGCAGTCCAAATTCAAAAAGGTAGAAATTAAGAAGGTAATATGATCAGAGATTTGTACCTTCTGATGGAACTATAGGGTTCAAATTTTTTATCATATCGCAAGAGACAAGGTAGACAACATTTCAACTATTATGACATTCCAACTTGTGATTTTGACGTTTGACGACAGCCATTGCGTATTTTTTGTTCCACTCACTCTCGCGTATGCTGTATAACCAGATGTGAAGAAGACAGCTGTAAGTGCTGTAACGTAGTTTTTATTAGGGTTCCGTACCCAAAGGGAAAAACGGGGCCCTATTACTAAGACTTCGATGTCCGTCTGTCTGTCTGTCACCGGGCTGTATCTCATGAACCATGATAGCTAGGCAGCTGAAATTTTCACAGATGATGTATTTCGGTTGCCGCTATAACAACAAATACTAAAAACAAAATATAATGAATATTTAAGCTCCCTTACAACAAACCTGAATTTTTAGACGTTTTTCGCTCTATATAAATAATGGTACCAGGTAGATGCTTGAAATTTTTACAGAATATTTAGTTTTATATTCCCTTCAATAATAAATATTAAAATTAAAATAAAATAAATATTTAAGGGGGGCTCCCATGCAGTACGGAACCCTCCGTGCGCGAGTCCGACTCGTACTTGGCCGATTTTTTATTTGTGTAAAATTTAGTAAGGTTTCTATGATTTGTCATTATTGTGAGGTTTGTGGCGTGGCGACGCATTTGTTTACTTATGGATTTAGGCAAGGATGAACAGAATTTAGTGTACTATTTTTTGAGAAAATGAGAAAATGTATTTGAGAATGAGAAAATGTATTTGAGAATCTTGAGAAAATGCATAAAATAGAATGCAGGGCTCTAGTTTTCCATATTCTAGTATAACAAACACGCAACGTGACGAGTTATATTATAACGTACGTGGTAATTACCGAGGAAGTGGTTCACATCGCGTGGAAACATCTAGTACTTCGCGATAAACAGCGTGACCTCGATGGCATTTCCTCAATTTTATTACACTTGTGCCTTAGATTTGTGATTTTTGAAGTAGGAATTACGTAAGTTATGGCTGAATCAACCTTCTTGGCGGCTGTGAAGTTAGCTACAAGCTGCGCAAAACCCAACCTGACTGAAGCTCACACGACAGTTGCACGAGGATTTGGCGCTGCCAAGAAATTGAGGGAGGACTGAGGTAATCCGTCCACCTTGTGGTGGTGGTGAAAAAAAAAAACAGATGTATTGAACAGAACATTTTGTCGATTCCGAGTTGCAATGTTGTTTTTTTTTTTTCAAATTTTGGGTTGGCTCCGTAATGAAAGATGGTCAAAGTGACGAGCACAACCACATTTTATAGTACCTACCTATTGTACTTAATATTATAAACGCGAAAGTTTGTGAGTGTGTATGGATGTTTGTTACTCTTTCACGCAAAAACTATTGAACGGATTGAGATGAAACTTTGCAATAATAATGCTTATACATCAGATTAACACTTAGGCTATGATTTATAAAAGATATTGCGTGAAACTAAGTTCGCCAGGTCAGCTAGTTGCTAAATTCGTAATCACCCCGTATGGAAACAGTGACGATCACGCAAAATATCAATATAATACCTATAGGTAACCGCAGCGTAGGACGTCCACCCACAAGGTAGACGGATGACCTCATTAAGACTGCAGGATCACGCTGGATGCAAGCTGATTCCAATCTTATTGGAGATCTATAGGGGAGGCCTAAGTCCAGCAGTCGAAGACCTATGGCTCATGGATGGATGATGATGACGCAAAATATCTAACTCCATTGAAATCTGTTTACAAAGTTATTTATAACAATTAATAACAAAGTGACATAATAACTGTTATATAAATTATGTCGACACCATTTGGTATTGAATACATTGTAATCGAACTAGTTATTGTATTAGGTGTAATGATTTCAAAATACTACATGCAATGCACCGAATCTGTACCGTCGAGTAATCCTTACTAATATCTAATATCGTCAATCTGAAAATATATTTGTTGGTTTGTTTTTAGGGTTCCGTACCTCAAAAGGAAAAAACGGAACCCTTAGAGGATCACTTTGTTGTTCGTCTGTCCGTTTTCCTTGACGCATCTGAAAGGGTTTATAATTATTGTTACGATGTGTAATTTTCGATGTATGACAAGAAAAGAAAAAAATCAACGGATTGCTACCCGGGAGTGCCGGCAGAAGCGAAAACTTGAACGTATAAAGTACTAACATTCGTGTGGTAAAATACAATACACACGCACACTAGTTCTTTAACTTTTTTAGTTCGAAAGGGTATACTCCCGAGGTGGTCCCATTTAGATTTTATCGAAATCGGTCCTGCCGTTTTGGATAAATCAACAATAATGTACATGAATGTCACATCGAATCGTGCAAAATATTCGAATTCTGTACACGGTGGAAGTCGGTGTTGCAATTTTTTGCGAAAAATAATTATCTCGATTCTTGTGAAAAGTTTTCTTTTTTAGGGTTCCGTACCCAAAGGGTAAAAACGGGACCCTATTACTAAGACTCCGCTGTCCGTCTGTCTGTCTGTCACGAGGCTGTATCTCATAAACCGTTATAGCTAGAAAGCTGAAATTTTCACAGATGATGTATTTCTGTAGAACAACAAATACTAAAAACAGAATAAAATTAATATTTAAGGGAGGCTCCCATACAACAAACCTGAATTTTTAGACGTTTTTCGCTCGATATTAATAACGGTGACAGGTAGATGCTTGAAATATTCACAGAATATTTAATTGTATGTTTACTTCAATAATTAATTATTAAATTAAAATAAAATAAATATTTAAGGGGTGCTCCCATACAGTACGGAACCCTCCGTGCGCGAGTCCGACTCGTACTTGGCCGATTATTCCTTGATAATGTTCAGCACTTCTTGGATCGATTTTTTCTGCATGTACTGTACTAAATGGAAATAAACATTTCAATTTCAGCAACGGAACGACAAATCAACCCTTAATTGCATGATTTTTGAAAATTTCGATTTTTTTATTTAGAATTGATGTATTACCGATACTGATTTCATTCTACTAATAATCAGAAAATCGTGGGTTTGTAGACTTTTGGCAAAAACATGCATTTAAGGGTTATTTTTTTCCATGAGAATAGTTAGAAGTCGGAAAGTGTTATAGGCTACTAAAATGACACAGGTGAAGCCGCGTATTTTTTTTTTTGAAAATAATACATAATTAAACAAACTTTATCATTACAACATTATAAAACGTGTTGTTTATAGACCATACGAGTATCACATCGGAGTCGAAATTAAGGTCAACGTGTAAATATAAATACATACTCATATTTATTTTTATTTAACTTAGTAGTTACTGGATAAAACTTTTAATAATATACCTACTAACATTACAAGGATAAAGTACACTTTTATTAAGAAATCACAAAAATTGTTTGAGAAACAGTTGACTTTTTCTCTAATTCCGGGTTGGCTCCATAGTAAAAGTTGGTCATAATGATGGTCTGGATCAATCTATGTCTGTAGAGATTTTCAATCTATGTGTGCTTACTGCTTAGTAAACGCTTTATGAACAATACTTAATAATAAATCCGAAAGTGTGTTTGTTGGTTTGTTTGTAACTCTTTACGCAAGCAAGCCAAGCTTTTGAGCAAGATATCGACAAAAAGGCTTGTTTATAGTTCAAAGGACTTTTACACCTTCACACTTTTGTAAAAATTTAAAGATCTTGTGTAAAGCCGCTGGTAGAGCTTGGTTTATTTGACGTCATAACGGTTTATAAATCGATGAACGCCGGCACGCACGAAAAAGCATGACTCATTGTCACGTTCCGCTTGAGAGAACGCGAGAGCGTGGAACAAGCGATAGAGAGGCACGATCGGCCTAAGCGTTCAGCTTGTTTCAGTTGTAAATTCAATAACCACCTGCTCGTACTAAGCGATTCATTTCTTCCTTCATAATGCGGACCGCCAGGGATTCGAATGTCCTGCCTCCGTCATTGTTCCCTGACAATTACAATTTGGATGTCTTCAAGTCAAGAGTGAATAGGTATCTTCTACGTCTACATAATCCATCTTCGGCTATTCTGCATAAAAAAAAATGTTTTCTTATGAAGTTATCACGTAAAATTATCATCCGTAAATCGACTTTACAGACAACCAATTCTTTTCTCTACAAAATCGGAGCCGCGTGTAAAAGCTAGCTAGCATCGGAGGCACGGGCCGGCACGGCATCAATACAACCATTTCTTGCCTGTGCTCAGGTAAGTGACCTTGGTCGGACTTACTGTTCGGCTCGACTGGTTTTATAGATTGTTATAATTATTATAAACACAGGGATTTAGTAGTACGAAATAATGGTAGAGTTTGTGCGAAAAGAGAACCGGCGTGGCGTTACGGTGAACAAACAATAAGATTTTAACTAGCCAAGGTACCAACTACTTGGTAGACGCGAGTACCTACTGATGAAAACCGAATTGGTGTCTACCAAGTAAACACTTTTAGTTGTACTAGCAATGATAGAGCAGTGTTGTCATCGTGGCCAAAATGGCAAAACCGCCTTCCATCGTGTGCAAAATTTGAATACTTCACTCGAATTGTTTACATTATTGTTGATTTTTCTATAACGGCGCAGCCGATTTCTGTCAAATTGAAATGTGACCACCTCGGGAGTACCTATACCCTTTCGAACTCGAACTCCAACAAGAATTTTTGATTCGGTTCACAATTGGCGAAATTATCGATGAACATACACAACAACAAAAAACATACAGACGAACATAGAACTAGTAAAATGGCACACGGGCGACCTCACCTATGACGCTTCTCTTTTTGCACAAACTCTAATGTATGTAGTAATGAAGACATGCTTCAATTCACAACTCAATCTAGATAGGTTATCTACCGTCAGTGGTGATCTAGGTACCTTATTAGGAAACCAAAAGATCATATGACCACATCCTAGGGGAGGCCTATATACCGCAGTGCACGCACTATGTCTGAAACGAACGAAATAACCACTTGACAGTGTTTTCCTGTCGTCACTATAGTTATCGATGGTCAATAATTACTTGAAGTTGGGTGTTGCAAGCGTTATAAGTACTTAGTATACAGGGTCATAGGTGTTAAACGGTTCTAGTACATCTAGACAAACAACTTTTGTACTACGACTTTGGAAAATTCGCTTTTCCATACATTTTGTCGCGCGTTGACGAACTTTTTGTATGAAAAAGCTGAAATTTTTCTTCGTGATTTTCCAAAAGTTGTTTCTCTGTATGAGCTGTTTATTTTTGAAATAAAAATTGAGTTTTCTTTCATATCCCCAAATAAAATCAATAGATAAATATTAGGGGACATCTTACACACGGTCTCTGACCTCAAACTAAGCAAAGCTTGTGATATGGCTGCCAGAGACTGATATACTACATAATATGCATATTTTAAATACATACTTATATAGATAGTACCAAAATAACACCCAGACACAGAGCAAACACCTATGTTCATCATATAAATGCTTGCCCTGGGTGGGGATCGAACCCACGCCTCTTTGATTCAGAAGTCAGGGTCACTAACCACTGAGCCACCGAGGCAGTCAAATTACGAGTAGAGTACCCATATTGTAATCAACGGTATCGTACCTTGTAGTTACAAATGAAGTGACACGTACCTAGATTGTAGGTTAAATTGTAGGCCCCGGTTGTTTTAACCGCTTAGCCATGTCAGAGGCCTTCAGGCGGCTTAAAAACTCTGACACTAGGCCTATACGAACTTACTTACGTACCTAGATAACAATAAATAGATAATATGTATATTGTATATCACCTAGGGCCTAGACAAAGCTGGCTGCCAAGTTGTACACGAAATGAGATTTCTAACAGTGAAACGCAGTCGTGTCTGAGTATGCAAAACTAGGTCACGAGCTGAGCACTAACTCTAGGCATTGCCTATATCTATAGGATAGATGAAAAGAAAGGGCGCGGAGATATTGGCTGTACTGTATACTCCGCGCCACACGAGTTGATGGATGTGAAGTTAGCCACTAGCTGCGCAATATCCAATCCTGACGAGACGTGACGTGGAAGCCGCACGTTGATTGGATATTGCGCAGCTAGTCCACTACTGAATAGGCCTATCCCACAAAGGGTGATTGGGTCTAATCCACCACGCCGGCCTAGTGCGGGTTGGTGGATTCACATACGCTATCGGATTTCTTCTACTAACGTATGCACGTTGGCTCACGGCTGGCATGGCTGTTTTCTTTCACCGAAAAGCCAGTTGCGTGAAAATCCGTACACAGTTCCAAATAACTCATTGGTACGGGGTCGGTATTTGATTTGCTTTGGGATTTTAACAAAGACAACTTCGTTTTACAAATAGTTCGTGGGTTTTTATGCTATTTTTTAGCTCTTTCACATTTACGGGAAATTGGAAAGTCATATCCGTGCGCATATGCATATTGTTTTTAGGCGATGTTATACCTACCGAAAACGGAATATTACTTAGTATGATGTTCATGCAAAGTAAGTAAGTAGCCTAGTTCGGCAACAGTCTATTTTGTACATTTTATTACGCTAGATCAGCGTTTACTAACCTGTGATCCGCGGACCCCTGGGGGTCCGCCTTCTTATCTATGAGCATTTGAATTAGTAAATAAATGCCAGTAAGTCTTGCAAGTACCGCCCGCGATGCACACTAGGTTTGAGTATGAACGAAATCGGTCAACAGCGAGTCGAGATATAGGCTTATGAAGATTCAGTTGAACAAATGCGAGGTCTTTTCGGAGAACTACTAGTATTAAGAGGGTCCTTGAATTTGTGCTCAATTTTCTAGGGGTCCGCGGACTGAAAAAGGTTAAGAAACGCTGTGCTAGATCATTTGTAAAATATAGAGTAACAAAGATTTATTATTATGCAAAAGTAGGTCACGAGTTGAGCACTGACTAGGCATTACTTATACGATAGATGGGCGTGGAGACATCGAAGACTATGGTTTACAAATCGTTTGTGGCCATTGGTGCTATATTTTAGCTCTTGTTTACACATTTACGCGAAATTGAAAAGTCACATCCGTACACATGATGCATAATGTTTTTGAAAAATTGAATATTATTATGCTTCTATATTTATTTTATTTTTTATTTTATTTATTCATCAAAGGTTACAGCAACATTACAGTTAACACCAAGTTGATGCTGCAAGTTGATATATAATACTCTTGTTTTAATTGATTTCGTCATGGTTTCATAATGGGAAGTTAAATTATTTCTTCCCATTATGAAACCATTATTTTTATTGATTATGTTACTTATTATGCCAAAAGTAGTACATGACAAGAAATCGGAACCATGAATCGACGTTTCGTAGAATATAATAATCATTATGACTAGCACAGAACAGAAGAACTAGGTCTCTCTTCTGTGATGACTAGGTCATTTTCAGACCGCATGAGAGGTAGGTACTAAAATATAGAGAGATAAAGGTCAAGTTCACATAAATATTATTCTAGATACTATAAGAAACATTTTGTCGACAAAAATTGACATTTTGTCGACAATCGACAAAAATTGACATTTTGTCGACAATCGATCGATCAACCTTATACTTATAGAACTGTTGATATTTTTCTAATTTTACCTTTAGTCCCACAATAAAAGTTGAACATAAGTTGATGACTACGATGATTTAATTTATTTATTTTTCGCCAAAAATAAATAAATTATACCATTTTACTCAATGTAATGTAAACAATTCGAGCGAAATATTCGAATTTATTACATGATGGAAGCCGGTTTTGCCATTTTTTGCAAAAAATAATTATGTTTTCGTTGATCGGCTCTATTTATAGTCAGCTATTACAAGACGACATCAAAAATATATTGTCAACTAGCGTATTGTGATTTTGAAGGACGACGAGTTACTTTTGCTGAAGGCAGAGGCTCCGCGCTGGGACCAGACACTTTATACATTATCCACCAAATCGTGTAATCAAGTTGACGAAACGTTTTTCCAGCCAGATTAATACCCGGACCAGAAGAATGCGGCCCAGTCTCGTCGGCCCGAGTTTCGTACGCAAACCGCGCGCTTCGCGAAATTAGTTTTTGTAACAATGCATTCTTCGGACGAGCTGCATAGCTGGCTTAGTCGGCTTCGAGCATAGAAGACGTTTCTTGATATAACTACACGGAGATATTCAGATAGTGTGTACCTACTAAGATAACAAGTAGGTATTTTATTAAAAAAACTTTTTTTTTTAAAAAAACATGGTTTTCTGAACAAGTACTCGCCAAGGCGAATCAAACGAGCCGAAACTCGGTAGGGTTGCGTCGTTTCATTACAGAGTTCCTATGACCACCTTCCAGCTCCATCATCAGACCCTGGTTACCATTGAAAGACAAGCTACTCGCCAAGACCATTCAAATGAACCCACACCAACTCGCCGAGGTTGTGTCGTTTCATTGCTAAGTTCCTTTGGCCACCTTCTAGCTCCATCATCAGATCATAATATTGCATTGTCACGCGATTTATACATGTATGCAAAATTTCAGCTGAATCAGTAATCGGGAAGTGGATCAAATTTAACTTGCAAGATTTGATCACAGACCGACAGACAGACAACGGAACAGGTGAAACTGATCTGAAAGTCCTCGTCCGAATCACACTCTTTTCGGCTTGTTATTGAATAACCCTGTATACGTAGGTACTAAGCTTGCCGTGTACTCGTGATTGTAACTAACTTTTACTATCGTACAAACTCTGAAATCACGGAAAAGTCTATTCCATAAATTTTGTCGCAAGTCAATGCACTTTTTGTAAGGAACAGATGTTTTTTTCTGGCGAATTCGATTAAACTTATTTTGTTGTCATACGAGGTTCGTTTTAATTTGTTTTGGTTGCCGAACGGCCAATGCTTCGAACGATTGATTCTGATGTTAAAAGCGTTTGTAGAGAACAAGATTTATTTTATTTTAATTATTTTTGACACAGTATGTTAATGTACCATATCATTTGATCCATAGACTCCTGAACTAGTCTAAGACTGTTTCAGGAGCCAGTGGCTTCTCTATAGAAACATTTTTTTACATTATGTCAAAACAAATCGTGTTTTCACTAAATTTTTAAAACAATTTTGTAATATAATTTTGAAAAACAGAAAAAAAAATTTAGTTCAAATCTCAGATAATATTTAAAGATGATGGTAGAATGGCCCAATCAGCCATTGTGGGTAGGCTATTAATGTTCAGCACAGTACTTTTAAAAGGAAGTATAATATACAAAATACCAGTATAAGCTCAATTATTATTATACCAGTTCACAATTACACAAATACGGAATATGTATTATTGTAGACAATAATAAGATGACGCGCCAGCCTTGCCCCAGATACGGCAAGTTGGAGATCGATGGACGCTATGATTATATTGCTGCTTACTTAATGCTATATCTATAACTAATAAATCAAAGGAGACTGTTTGAATGGTTAGCTGAAAATTACTCAGGTCAGCAACTCGTAATTAGTAAAATAACTGTAGTAAGTAAATTCGTATAGGCCAAGTGTTAGAATTTTTGAACTGCCTGGAGGCCTGCGACACGGCTAAACAACCGGGACCTACAATTTAACGTGTCATCCGAGCCACGGCAGCGCTCAGTTGTTAATGCTACCCGAGGTCACTCATCCGAAGACTTGACCGTGCCGAACGCTGCTTAATCCTGCCCACTGCCATTTTAACTTGCCCATCCGCTGCCTGGGCTATATCGATTACTTTGGTTCTTTTACGGATCTCCTGATTTCTGATTTGATTTCGCAGAGAGACTCTTTTGCATAGCTCGTTGAGCTACTTGGAGCTAATAAATAAGGTTTCGATCAGTCTTCGGATGGGTGGCATTAACAATTAAGCGCTACAGTGACTCGGAACACACGTTAAGTTGTAGGTTCCGGTTGTTTTAAACGTTTAGCCAAGCCAAAGGCGGCTTAAAAACTCTGGCTAGCCAACCGGCCAAAAAAAATAAATAAATAAAAAATTATAGATAAACTTACTTATTAATAAGGCCCATATTGGATCTGCTATGGATTAATAAATCTACAGATTAGCCTAACCCGCTATCGACATCAGAAAAAGTACTAAAAAATCTATATAACGTGAAAATTGAAGGGCGAAGCTATCATCCTACTCCCGCCATATATCTCCCTGAAATAACTCAAACCTAAACTGAATCCGCCATCCTTATTTAACATTCGGAGAGTAAAAGAGAGGGCCCAGCCAGCGACAGACGTAAACGAATCGATTTATTAGGTACAGACCAACTTGTCTGGAGATGTGGCCGAGTGACGGAACTAGATGTTTTATGAGAGAGGCTGATGGATTTGTAGTGGGAATGCGATGGTAGCTCCCCGAGGTAGGTGTATGGGTAGGCTGGTCGAGCTGTAGGTAAAGTCGTTAGGGTAGTCATTTGCACTGCAGACTGTTGGAGGAGCTTTGATGGCTAAACAAAAGGATTAAAGTATATACATATATTATGAAGATGCAAAAGGCATCGCATTTATAGTCCTTACGAATTTTAGAGTTTCAAATATGTAGGTACATACTAATATTTTATCTGATTCGATCTCGCAGAGAGACTCAGAGTATAGCTCTCTTGGGGCGGTGCATGTTTACGCGCGTCAGCCATTTTGCCGATCTCTCATACTTAAGCCCGGCGCTCTCATACGCCGCCACAGTTGGTCCATTACCTCCGCTCTATGTACTCGCGTGTTGTACAATAAATCAGATGATGTAATTCAGTGTTTGATTGCGATGACGTAGTATGCCGGAAGTCCTATCTCCTCATCTCCCGACGCGCCAGCTATACTAGATTGCCTACAATACCTAACCAGGCAAACTCTCCAAAGCTAATTGGGCTACTTGGAACTTATATATGTTTATTATTAGAGGATCTTACACACGGTCTCTGACCCCAAACTAAGCAAAGCTTGGGATATGGCTTTCAGAGACTGATATACTACATATAATTTTTTTAAATACATACTTATACTATTATATTAAATAGATAATACCTAAATAACACCCAGAAACAGAGCAAACACCTAAGTACATCACATAAACATTTGCCCAGGGTGGGAATCGAGCCCACGCCTCTTTGACCCAGGAGTCAGGGTCACTAACCACTGAGCCACCGAAGCAGTACCTACTTATTAATAAGGCATAGTAAGAGACCACATTTTAATGCCATAAGTGATCACTGGTCCAACATGAAAATGTATGTATTTCACAATTACTAATGTAGGTAGTCCGTTTTTAAACATGGTGATTGGTATTGTATTTTCACTTTTACAAACATTGAATATAAATTTGGCTCGTCTGTAAGATCTAAACTGATAATTTTTATTTATGAGATTAATGAATCCATACCCAAAAATTTGCAAGAAGAAACGAACAAATTCATAATTAATGGTCCATCAACCGACCACAGCTGCACATTTGCAAGTTTGGGGTCAAACTTGCAAATGCAAATATGAGGCTCGCACTTTTGCAAGTTTAGGGATATATTTACATACCGAACCAAACTTCTCGGCGGGTGTGATGTTAGCTACAAGCTGCAGGTAATCCAATCATCGCGCAGGTGTTGAATAAGCTTCGGTCAGGATTGGGTTATCCGCAGCAGTAAAGAAAAAGTTGGAGCCATTTATGTCACAAAAAAAACAGCATATTTCGACGGCTTTGTCGTCGTTGGCCCGCAAGCTGTTCGGCCCGCGGGGCGAATCGCCGATGACTCTTTTTGAAGGCCCCCATTCGCCCCGCATTGTTTTAGCGGGGCGAAAAGGCACTCACGAGGGAAGCACAAGCTAAAACAGGATTTTGTTTATTTTTACGCCGTGTTTTTTTTTTTTTTTTATTCTGAATAGGTTTGCGTTTGACCACATACTGCCTGTTGTTAAGCAGATATGCGGTCTAGGTTGTAGCACGCTTACCTAGAAGATACCTATTTACTCGGGATTTGAAGACGCCCACATTGTACTTTGGCGGGAAGACAGACCCAGGCAAAGCGTTCCACATTCTGGTTGTTCGTATGAGGAATGAGGATTCGAAACGCTTGGTTCTAATGCGCGGAATGTCCACCATAAAAGGGTGGCGCTTTGGTCGCGTCTGTCTAGCCGTACGATAGAAGAAAGGGGCAGGATTTTCGATTTATGACGAAATATGTAAAAAAAATTACCCCTTTTTGTGCATTTTAAATGACAACTAACGCTATTACACGCGTAAACAATCGATAACCAGCTTCGTCCTGAGGTTACAACTCAACTTAGTTCCCAGTTTCGTGCGATTTTCACATCAATAATATGATAAAGAAAAAAATGCCCAGTCGATGGATTTCCATGATTTATACGGAGCCCTCGGTGGGCGAGTCTGACACGCACTTGTCCGGTTTTAAGTAAATTTTTCAATCTAGAACTGCGCGACCGAGATGGCGAATTTGGCGTATAAAATCCCCTTAACGAACAATAAACAAATCATCTGTCTCTGTCCAAAAAAGGCCGGCCTGATAACCATCTCTTGGCTAATGACCTATGAATCAGCTTCAACCCGAGGATGTTAAGTCCAGGCTCAAACGCTGGCTGAGAGCAAACGTTCTACAGATATGATGAATGTATTAAATTAAAATTATAATTATTTCATTGACATATATTATTACTCATTTAAAATTATATAATAATTAATTCTACTTATTTATGTGTAATTGTACCTCTATATTTATTAAATTGGAATACAAATTATTTTTAATTCATAATTACTCTATATAAACATATTGTAATATGTATAGCATTTATGTTTGCTTATAACAACTTTTTTTTCGTAAAATGACGTGTAAATTGTAATTTGCCAATTAAAAAGGTATGAGTATGTTACCACATTTCGATTCCGATTGCCAATCATATGCTATCTCGTTAGCGTAAAATCACAAAATGCTGACAGATCCAGAAGCTTCATGCATCATCTAGAAAAAATGTTTTTGGTCGATATCTCGGAAACTATGCACTTTATGGCAAAAGTCATTTATTGTAGAGAATAAAATTTCGCATCTTTTGTTTTCAGAATACAGAATACAGAATTTTTATTTGCAACAAAAATAAGAGGTACAATACATAACGACAAAATTAAATGATTTTGAGTAAACTTTTTTTGTAAAACTTACCGTTTACGATTTAAGGCCCATTTAATGAAACGGTTTTCCTATTGCGGCCGATAACTCTTAAAATATTAGGTTATAAACAATAAAAAACCGGTTCATTAAATGGGCCATAAATCGGAAACGGTAAGTTTTACAAAAAGGTTTACAAGAGACAAAAGATGCGAAATTTTACTCTATATAATAATCGTTTCCATGTCTTTTGCCCTAAAGTTCATGGTTTCCGAGATATCGGCCAAAAATGTTTTTTTTTTTCCAAAATGACGCTTGGATCTCCACCTGGATCTGTCAGCATTTTGTGATTAGTAAACTCAGTAAGTGATAATAAACATTATAAAAAAAATTGGATCGGAAATTTAGTGCAAATTTAAATTCTATATTTCCTAAGGTATCCGGTCTATATGTATCCGGTGTATTCCGGTCAATAAGTACGAAAGTGTGGATGTTGGTTATTTTGTTACTCTTTCACGCAACAACGAAGAGACTAATCCACTCATTTTTTTCATGGATATAGGTACTTTCAGGATCGCAGAAATGTACTGAATGAAAGCCGATTCCAACCTGACGCTTATTGGTTGATTATAGGGAGGCCTATGTTCAGCAGTGGAGGTCCTATGGCAGACAAGATGTATTTACTGAAATCCCTGCAATTTTTTTAATTAAAATAACTTTTTTCGTGTAACTCCGCCAACTGAAACTCGTTTTCCCTTTAAAATCCACATTTCTCAACGCCTTAGTTAAATTCAAACTTATCTATTACCATAACACATGTAATAAAACCGCTATCTACATTAGAAGTACCTACAATATAGTACTATGAATGACTGATAACAACTCATCTTTATCACTAAATGATAGTAACTGTAGTTACACTGTGACATGGTGACTGTACTCGTTGTCAGCACGTATTACTGCCTAACCACTTCAGCATTCAAATGGATGTAAAAATCTGTAACGGAGACCTGGTACTGGCAATCGGAGCTTAGGATGTCCACTAAAAAAAAATTGGTAGTCTGGTCTGTTCACGGACGAGAATTTTACTTGAAACGTCATAAAGAAAACATTGTTGAATCAACAACTGAAACAAGCCGAATGCTTAGTCCGATCGTGCCTCCCTGGATCCGCTGTTCGCTGGCTAAGGTTGAACGTGACACTTTTCGTGCGTGCAGCCGGCGTTCATCGATGTATAAGACGATATCACGTCAACAAGATATGTCCAATAGTAGACGTTCTACGGCTGACATGATGATAATGATTGTAGTAACTACTGATTACACTGTGACATGATGACTATACTTGTTATCATCAAGTAGGTATAATTATGTCATTTTTAATAGCAATATGTTGCATTGAGTTACAGGTGGATGATAAATAAATTACTGACAGAAGTGGGTGTAAAAAAACTCAAACTCAAACGCACGGAGACCATGTACTGGCAAGCGCAGCGTAGGATATCCACCGACAGTTAAAAAGATATTAAGCCCGATTACAGAGGCGCCAGCGTAAATTAAATAGCAACGTAAAAAGCGTTCTCTCTATCGAATGCCTAAAGTGAAAAAGAAACAGAACTATGCTATTTAGCTAATATAGTTACGCTGGCGCCTCTGTAATCGGGCTTAATAAAATGATAACTAAAAAAACGTTTTTGATCCGCAGATCAAACAAGTAGAGCAATGTTATTTTTATTAAAAAAAAAACACTAAACATTTTTAATGTCTATTTTTTTATCAATAAAACATAAGTAAAGTTTTGTTTCTCTGCAAATATTCTAACGTAAATGAAACCTTTTACACGTAGCTATAAAAGTGCTAATAGTGTGAACAGCTTTAAGTCATATTGTGGTTAGTAATAATTTATATTTTACTGTATAATTTTGAATGTAAATATAAGACCTAATTTGGTTAATCTAGGTGTAAGATACATAGGTATGTACGAGTATATCCCATACATAGCTTTGTAAGTCATAGATACTAAAACAAATACCTATTGCATGTCCGTTAGGATAAGCTGTGTGTCTAGATAATCCTGTAACACCTTAGTGTACACAGTTCAGAGCAATAACGATATCTTTATCTTATACATTTTTTGTAGAAATAGAGGACCTAAAACTAACATAGATCATGTTCGTGTGGTAGAGTTCAAAGTTAAATTTTTAGGGTTCCGTACCCAAAGGGAAAAACGGGACCCTATTACTAAGACTTCGAAGTCCGTTTGTCCATCTGTATGTCTGTCCGTCTGTCACCGGGCTGTATCTCATGAATCATGATAGCTAGGCAGCTGAAATTTTCACAGATGATGTATTTCGGTTGCCGCTATAACAACAAATACTAAAAATAAAATAAATATTTAAGGCGGGCTCCCATACAACAATCCTAAATTTTTAGACGTTTTTCGCTCTATATTAATAATGGTACCAGGTAGAGGCTTGAAATTTACACAGAATATTTAGTTTTATATTCCCTTCAATAATAAATAATAAAATTAAAATAAAATAAATATTTAAGGCTCCCATACAGTACGGAACCCTCCGTGCGCGAGTCCGACTCGTACTTGGCCGATTATTTATTTCTATTTTTTTTTAACAATTTTATTTTGTTTTACTCGTCGCTTGTGTCAGTA
Organism: Hypomecis atomaria; assembly: GCA_964007245.1. NCBI lineage: Eukaryota > Metazoa > Arthropoda > Insecta > Lepidoptera > Geometridae > Hypomecis > Hypomecis atomaria. The sequence continues at coordinate 6,051,227 of OZ023308.1, read as the reverse complement.
ATAAGTGTCACGTTTGACTGTAACTAGTAATCAAATTAGTGAAAGATAAGTGCCGTTTAAATTGGTCGCATGTGGAACGTTAGACATCTATAGGTAAATGACGCCTTTTCTGTCTCTACTTTATTCCAAGTAATTTTTAGGGTTCCGTACCAAAAGGGTAAAAACGGGACCCTATTACTAAGACTCCGCTGTCCGTCTGTATTTGTTACAGTTGTGATGTCTGTCTGTCCGTCTCAAGGCTGTCTCTCATGAACCGTTATAGCTAGAAAGATGAAATTTTCACAGATAATGTATTTCTGTTGCCGCTATAACAACAAATAGGTACTAAAAACAGAACAAAATTAATATTTAAGGGGGGCTCCCATACAACAAACCTGAATTTTTAGACGTTTTTCGCTCTATATTAATAATGGTAACAGGTAGATGCTTGCAATTTTCACAGAATATTTAGTTTTATACTCACTTCAATAATAAAATTAAAATAAAATAAATATTTAAGGATACAGTTGTTGTTATAGCGGCAACAGAAATACATCATCTGTGAAAATTTCAGCTGCCTAGCTATCATGGTTCATGAGATACAGCCCGGTGACAGACGGACAGACAGACGGACAGACGGACATCGAAGTCTTAGTAATAGGGTCCCGTTTTTCCCTTTGGGTACGGAACCCTAAAAATAAATATATACGCGTCGAATTGAGTACCTTCTCCGGTTTGGTTCATCGGTCAAAAATGAAATAAATAACCTAGAAAGCATTTCGCAGTCACGCAATGTCATACGACATTTTTATGCCAATTCGTATATTCGATCACAAAGCGACTAAGACTATAAAAGCTATTTTAGGCAATTTAGTTCCAACGAAGAAACCGACAAATTCGTCACGAGCTATTCACCACACACTCGACATTTTACATTTAATTTTTAACCGACTTCCTAAAAGGAGGAGGTTCTATGTTCGTCTGTATGTATTTTTTGTGTATGTTCATCGATAATTTCGCCAATTGTGAACCGAATTGAAATATGTAGTAGATTATGTACCAAGAGAACCAAGTGGTGTCTTATGTCACGGGCGACAATTGGACCCTGAGTGTAGCGAGGAACTTTATAGTCAACTCCCGAGCGCAGCGAGGGTGTTTTAAGTTAGTGAGTGAGTGAGTTAGTGAGTCCTGAGTGAAGCGAGGGGTTCAAATCGCCCAAGACGAAGACAAACTTGGTTCTAGAGGCCCATACTCTACTTTTCATAGATCCTGCGAGAAAATATAACCCCAAGAATATGAGTAACTTACGTCATAAATTACAAGTGAAAAATTAAGTGTAGGTACTCGGTGAGCAACTCGGTATTGTTCACAATAAATGAAAACAAATTAGAACTACGAATTTTCATAGAATCGCACACAATCCTTACATAGTATAAAATAAAGTCGCTATTTTTGTCTGTTTGTTTGTCTGTATGCTGAAATCTTTAAAACTACGCAACGGATTTTGATGCGGTTTTTTTTTAATGGATAGAGTGATTCAAGAGGAAGGTTTATATGTATAATACACCTGTGCGAAGCCGGGGCGGGTCGTCTAGTTTAATAAAACAGAGAATGTAAATACTACATGAAAAAAATAAGACCATGGCCAGCTAGATTATCATGGCCTAGCACGGGCATTGCAAAGAGGTTTTTTTATTCTATGAAATCGAATTGATAGAAGCACCAAAGAGGTTACGAGTACATTAGATTTTGCAAAATGAAACCTCTTTACGTTGTCCTTAAATGTTCTAAATTGAGAAATTTTCATACGAATTAGACGTTCCAAATTTACTAGGGAGTTTCATACAACATTATTGACCTGCCATAGCCCTCGAGATTGTGTTAAGATAATAATGACTCGTTTTACATTGAAGTTCTACGACATACCTATAATGCATTTTCGAGCAGGTGGTAAGAAAAAATATTTTTTAGTTCGAAAGGGTATACTCCCGAGGGACCACCCATTAAAGTTTTACAGAAATCGGCTTTGCTGTTTTTGAAAAATCAACAATAATGTACTTAAACAATTCGGGCGAAATATTCGAATTTTGTACACGCTGGAAGGCGAATTTGCCATTTTTTGCGAAAAATAATTATGTAAACTACTGTTGGATTAACATAACAATAGTAAATACTCTTTTATTACTGTTATTTAGATTAAAAAACCCGAAATGGTCAAGGGAATGGCTTTGTAAGCACCATTTTATACCTATCACGGTGAAGACATAAAATTATATCGACCACTCGACACTAAAAGGAGAATAAATCTATTTTTAGTAATTTCACATCTGTCATCTATGAGTAAGTAGTTAATGTTTTATTTCACGATATCACTCAAAAAAAATTTTGGCTTCATAATGTGATCGTTTATACAATAAAACAACCACTATTCTAATAAACTGATATTTTATTTTAGATCTTATAATAAACTAAATTTTTAACGATAATCTAGAAAACGTAATAATAAATCGTTCCAATACAAATAATAAAATTGCCATACCCTTGTATAGGGTCATATGTATAACTATAAACATGTTAACTAAGAACCGCATGAAATTTTCATATGTTGCAATAAATGATTTGAGTTTGAGTTTAGATTATATACTTAGTTTTAGAGACTCTCGTAATCCTTTTACGATTATGACATTTCATATACCTAGTCTTAACGACCATCAAGTGGGTAGGTATGTACCTAATAAAACAGACTAAACCAATTTCAACATTTTTTCATTCGACGAATACGAATAAAATAACACATAGGTATTATATTCTAGTCGATCAAAATCATTCTCTCAATTACGTAAACTAAACTAGTTCTAGTAATAACAACATTATGTTCGTGAACCGCTTCTCAAATCGACACTTTCTCTAATAACTTGAGTGCTAATCGGATTTACTTAAAACTTGAACGATGCATGCATTTATAGCACTGTAATTGTACAGCACAGCGCCTAAGCGTGATTTCAACTGCATTAAGTTACATGGTTACACCTGGCCACTTCTATTTATAGAATCAAGCCTTGTTTAATAGTAATAAAAATTGAATACCTGAGAGGCTGAGACACTTATCGCAGTTAGTTAGCAACGTAGGCACTTTCGCACGACGTTTACATTAATCCACAGAAATATGTATAATCCAACACAAGGGTTATTGAGAGCGTGAGGGACCAACGGCGTCCAAGCCACTTCGCCACTAAAATTATTGATTTGGTAGCGTTACAAAACAACAAAAGATATAAAACGGGCCGGCTGCACACCCCCGCGCGGGCCGAATCGATCAGAATGATAATTGTCGCGCACAAAGACTAGTGACTACTCACCTAGACAGGCGGAATGCACACACACATAAAACAACAACACTCAATTTTATGTCAACAATGTTGCAAACACTCGCTGTCAGCACTTAATGTACACTTTCTAGCACTTGTTTTTAGTGTTTTTGATGGTTTTTATGGTTAATTAGTGCGAATTAAGAGCGATTTGTGTCGCGGAGACGCGAGCGATTCGACGACCGCTAGCAAGATGGCTCCGTGTATGCCGCGCGGCGGACGCCCCCCGCGCGCCTCGCGTACGTGCAATGAAAGATAGGTGGTGGGTACACGAGGCGATGGCAGTTCGCCGATTGATCTCGGCATATTTCTGATGGGAACAATGAACGTGTAAGGCGTAAGCATTGATTACAGCAAATGTGTTAGAATAGAAGGCATAAATTCTAAAAATGTTAACTAGGTACGCATTTTAGCTATTTGGCGTGATGATAAATAACTTGTCGAGATTTTAGATCTCTACGAAATTATTTTTTTAAATACTTTGAAACAAATAGTTTTTAAAAAGGGGAAATAATTATTTAAATATAATTTAAAATAATTTAATAGTTAAATAAGCAACTATTCACCACTGTCAAAATATTTACGCAAAACATTTAGTTTGGTTTTATATTCAGCTCTACATTTTTTCTTTTCTCTCGTGCTCTACATTATTTTAATGTTTTTATAGACATGATCTAACCAATGATTTCTAAATACAGACATTGAGGAGAACAGTATTGCTATTTGAATATAGATTTGTTTGTTTTTTGTATTATAATAATAATATGCAAACTAGCTTAACAAGGTTGATTTATGGGCGAATTATCCCCGGATATGTCTCGCGACACATCGCCGCGTCCGTACCAGCCGCAGTTCTTTCCCTTCACACCGCTTTGCCCGTGCGGGATCCCCCCCTACCCCCGTTCCCTGTCCTCTGCCTACCGACCTCTTATATACTGCTCTCTTTACAACAGAAAAAAACACCAATTTCCCAAATTCCCGATGTGGACCGCGCTCTCTCGCTCGCGGCGGACCTAAGATGGCCGACCGGCTTCCATTTTGATCGCAGATTACGAGTCGTCGCGTCCCCGGCCGCTCAAAACCTAACCGATGCGTCGTCCTGTCATTACTCGACGCATTATGAACGTATCGCATACGTTTTTAGGCTAATTTTTCACGTTTGATACAACGGTAGCGTTATTTTAAGCGTAACAGTTGAAATTGGCATCGAATGGCGGCTATTCCGGTTATTGTATTGATTGAGCGTGCCCTGTGCGGGGTTGAAAGAAAGTCCACGATCCACGAGCGAGTATAAATGCCGTGTTAAAATGTAGCCGCGTAAACCCGATGGTTTTGTCTCTTTCACGTCTACCTGGCCGCCCTCGGCCGATGTTATACAGCTCTTTGTACTTAATAGTGTATTAAAACGCTTCGGACGGAAACCCGGTTGAAATAGCAATATAACTCTAAAGAACAGTATTTGCATTGCAAATTACTAGACTTGGTAATAATGACACGGATGGATTCTATTCTCCGTGAATACTACAGAATGTTGATATTAGCTTAATTATTGACGATTATGAACGATGAATGCTAAAACATAACAAAAACAATTGAGAGCATGATGTTAGACGAACTTGAAAAACTATGACAAACAAAACGATATTTAAATTCACCTTCGAAACGAGGCAACCGATTGAATAATTAAACAGGCATAAGTTAGAAACTCATAGCAAAATGACTCTATAATTCTATATGGTATAGATTTCACAGATATTGTTAAGATTAGAATACATAAACAACTAAATTATGTAACAGGATAAATATAAAGCAGATTTTAAATAATATGTATCTGATAAAATTAACGCCTAAGCTACGCATAAAATCGTGAATAAAATATCAATAAGAAAAAAATACTATGATTAGTACCAAAGACACGCAGTCACACGACACTTTTACTAAAGAAATACTTGCTCTATGACAAAAATAATCCAAAATTAACGTTCCAAGTCAAAGCAAAGCAATAAACAGTAAAACAAAAAGCAAGGCTATAAAAATATAAGTTAACCGCATTCTTAGAATCCTTGTATCCGATGTCATCATGGAAGCTTACTATCGCCCTGATATATTATAATAGAAATTCAAATACCTTCATTTGAATTCCATAATTTCATAGTTAGAATTGTATAACCACTTGTTGGATTCAAAGCAAAACCAAAATATAATATTGTAGAGTTATTGCTATTTTATTTAGCAGTTTCGAAAAGTTTGTCGTTTCCTCGATAGCTTATGCGTTTCCCGATGACGTATTTATTAAATATTTTGTAAAAAAAAAAAGTAAAACTTGTTTCTGTAAGTCGTGTATTGAAAAACACTTACACATACGTTTTATTTCCAAATTAAAATATGATAACTTTTTAAATCGAGACTGATTTTCCTGGCGGTAAAACAATAACGGATTCAAAGTTTAAGAACACAAATAAAAACAATATGAAATATTATATTCACATTTTTACACTTCATATTTAAAATTCATTGAGTTTTTTTTATTTACTGTGAAGATATACATGAAAAATCCAAATGAAATATTTTACGAACATTTCATAGTGGTACTACTCGCTTTTGAACGACGGCTTTTACTGACTATTCGACTGTCAACTGATGTGTTATTTTCAGAACACTTAGTTTGCATAGTAAACAAAAAATACGTATCATTTATTTATAGTTTTCGTGTGGCATTTTTATTAGTTCTTCCTTGTTTCCGCCAGGGGCTCTGTACAAAATTGTGTGGAATCCTTAGATTATTGTAGAACCACAGGGAAACTACTGTAGTTTTCGTTTACGTATAAATAAACTCGTACTAACCCCTCTGACCTGACTGTTTTAAAATTGAAAACAATTGAAAAATAACTCAAGTTTTTATACAGGTACATTTTATTAGGGTCTTGAGATCAGTTACAAGGATATACCTAATTATAACTTATGCCTTTAAAATATCCGGTAATAAAAATCGTACAATTTGAGGTCAATCCACTAAAAACATTTCTGACAATTTATTCGAATCCGTTCACTCGAGTCGACATAAATCGAAACATTTTCATTTGAAACATTAGTAAGATTACATACCATTAGTTTTTAGTACATATTCATTAGCATGAGATTTCTTAAACTGGTTTTGATTAATAGCAACATTAATTTCAATTTAGTTCACGTCGCGGTAAATAGAGATCGAAACGTCATCGGTTTTTTTTTTTAAATTTGACTTATGGCGCTTTTTCGTTTTGAGGTCGAAATAGGTCAAGGATAACGCTTTACTTAACCGAGTCACCTAGAAAAAAAGGGGATATTATTACATATGTATATTATTTCGGGTTATATTTTTTATGCAACTAGGCAAGCGAGCCGTGAGCCTCGCTTGATAGTGTCCGTGACCTCATCGAGGCATTTTTTTTGGAAATATGACTTATGGCGCTTTTTCGTTTTGGGGGTCGACATATTTATGTTAAGGATAACGTTGAGTAGGTACGTATAGACCGGGTGGCTAGCCCTGGTGTCCAAATATAATTCAGTAAAAAGGCTCTTTTAGCATCTTTTTAACGGACTTCAAAAATGTTTTTTTTTAAATGTATGTTAGACGATTACTCCACCAATAATGAACCGATTTTGGTGAATCTTTTTTTTTTGGTAGATCAAACTTCAGTGGTGGTCCTATTTAAATTATATCGAAATCGGCTGAGCCATTTTTGAAAAATCAATGTAAAAAGTACTAAATCGATGATACATCGAATCGTTGGAACTATATGTATTCGAATTCTGTACTTACACTGTTGAAGTAGGTTATGCCATTTTTGGCGAAAAATAATATTGTTATTTTTCGCCAAAAATGGCGAAATATTACTCGACCCAAATAGTAAATAATAATATATCTATTCATATAATTACGTAAAAATTGGTTTAAACCGTGTAAGCTATGAGCGGTATGTTCTTGCGGCGGGATCTCGGGCTAAAACCGGAACGGGCAGCTAGATAACGTAAAGAAGGCGAGGATAGTTATGATTATTGCACAAAGCCGGACAGGTACAGAATCGTGGAAACTATCGACGTATTGACTCGATGGTGACCGCTCACCATACCATGTCCATGGGGTCGTTGCACCCGCTCGCTGATCCGACCAGCTGGCCAGACCTCTTCCTCCCCCCTCTGGCCTTCACCTACTGGACATTAACAGGCGGTTGGTACCGCAGCAGGGGTCTAAGTACAGTGGGCGCGGTTACAAGCTTTCAAGGAAGTTGACACGGCTCGCTTTGTACATTTGATAAATTGGTGTGGGTGCTGTATGGATACATCTTCGGTTATAGATAGGTACTTGGAATGGTTAAGTTTTTAACCGACTGCTCACAAAGAAGGTATGTTTTGTGGATTTTTAGAGGGTTTGTTTCAACTAACTGCCTACTTTTTTTTGTTTGTATAGGTACTCTCTATATGTACATAATTCATCTTCAGTTACAGATAGGTACTTGGAATGGTAAAGTTTTTAACCGACTGCCACTTTTTGGTAGATCGTACTTCAGTTTTAAATTAAAAAGTGACATTCTTCAATATAATTGTAGAGTTCTTGTATTCAGTCGCTTGCCCAAGATTTTTTGTTAAATTGGTGTGGGAGCTGTATGAATACATCTTCGGCTATCGATAGGTCTTGGAGTGGGTACCTGGAATGATAAAGTTTTTAACCGACTACCTAAAAAAAGGTGACGTTTTGAGTATTTGTTTCTACCGCCTGCTCTAATTTTTGGTATATTTGTGTGGATACTGTACGAATACATCTTCGGTTATAGGTACGTACTTATGTTTTTAACCGGATGTTTAAAAAATGTAAGACGTTTTTAGCTTACTAACTTGGTTTATTCTTTTACGCATTACTTTTCTTATTAGTTATATCAAAGTAGTCGAACATAGAATATTATTGATAAATTAGCGTGGATGTTGTTTTGATACATCTTTGATTATAAGTAGGTACCTACTTGGAAGTCTTGGAACGGTTAAGTTTTTAACCGACTGCCTAAAAAAGAGTGATGTTTTGAGTATTCATTTCTACTTAACTGCTCAAATTTTTGATATATTTGTGTGGATAGCGTGTAGATACATCTTCAGTTATAGATAGGTACTTGGAATGGTAAAGTTTTTAACCGACTGCCAACAAAGAAGGTTTTATTTTGTAATGTTTTTTAACCGACGACTAACAGACTAACGACGAACCTAATTTGCAAAATGTTCTTTTTTACCTTCGGATAAAAATCCAACATCCATCAACACAACTTCAGTGGAAAAATAAAAGTAAATAAATATTTCACAAAAAATAGCATGCGAAATATCATTTCGCACAGATCGATGTAGCATTTTTCACATTACTGTAGATAAATGGCTCAGCCGATTCCGATTAAAATTTAAGTTGGACCAATCTCGAAGTATACTCTTTCCAATAAAAAAATAATAATTGAAATAGGACTACTATGAAAAAAGTTATGCGTGGTTATGCATAAAAATATATATATATACGCGTCGAATTGAGTACCTCCTCCTCGTTCTCGTTCCTGGTTCGTCGGTCAAAAATACGAAACCGTACAAAGTCAAACGTTACATTAAACTGAATTACTCCAGTCTGTACCGTAGGAAAATTTTCGCAAGAAGTTTGAAATAAACTCATTACGTGACTGTAGCAAATACATAAATACCACAAAAATAAAAAATACTACGTATGTACTACAATGAACTATAGTACGTCATCATACGACGACAGAGGCCTTAGTCCAAGTTTTGCGTAGTATACTTAAACTTTCGAGTTCGCGTGTGGCTCCATTCATTTTGGTTAGTTCTTCCTCGTTTCCGGCAGGGGCGCGGTACAAAAATGTATAGAGCCATACGGAAACAGCTGTAGTTTCAATTTACGTGTAAACCTGGACTAAGCCCTCTGTACTTAGTTCATTGTAGTTCAAGTCGTCACTGTTTTTTACGGCTTCTGAAAATGTGTGAGCGTTCTACGTTTAAAATAATCGGCCAAGTGCGAGTCGGACTTGCGCACGAAGGGTTCCGCACCGCGTTGAAGCCCACTTAGCCCCATTCCTCTTGCAATTGCGAATAATAGCGAGCAAAAAATTCCTAAAATATCACGTTTGTTGTATGGGAGCTCCCCTTAAACATTTATTTTATTATGTTTTTAGTATTTGTTGATACGGTTCATGAGATACACAGCCTGGTGATAGACAGACAGACGGACATCGGAGTCTTAGTAATAGGGTCCCGTTTTTACCCTTTGGGTACGGAACCCTAAAAAAGTTTTTTTGTTAAAAACATGACCGATTTCATACAATCGACCTCGAAGCCTAGAAAATAGCAATTTTGCTATTTCATTTCTATGGCCAATAATTTTCTTATTTTTTAGGGTTCCGTACCCAAAGGGAAATACGGGACCCTATTACTAAGACTTCGATGTCCGTCTGTCTGTCACCGGGCTGTATCTCATGAACCATGATAGCTAGGCAGCTGAAATTTTCACAGATGATGTATTTCGGTTGCCGCTATAACAACAAATACTAAAAACTAAATAAAATAAATATTTAAGGGGGGCTCCCATACAACAAACCTGAATTTTTAGACGTTTTTCGCTCTATATTAATAATGGTACCAGGTAGATGCTTGAAATTTTCACAGAATATTTAGTTTTATATTCCCTTTAATAATAAATAATAAAATTAAAATAAAATGAATATTTAAGGGGGGCTCACATACAGTACGGAACCCTCCGTGCGCGAGTCCGACTCGTACTTGGCCGATTATTGGAATTACATCAAAACAAAAACTAAGCTAATAAAATTTTTAACCGACTTCAAAAAAGGAGTTATAAGATCATACCTACTTCAAGGGTCACAAAATTTAAACTCATTCAAACTTTTTAGAAATCGCTCGACTGGTTTTTGAAAAATCAACAATTTTGTAAGTAGTTTGCAATGATTGTAGTCTGTTGTGCCATTTTTTGGAAAAAAAATATTGTGGACCTAAGTTGATGAATGTGATATGTAACATTTTTAGGGTTCCGTACCCAAAGAGTAAAAACGGGACCCTATTACTAAGACTTCGATGTCCGTCTGTCTGTCACCGGGCTGTATCTGAACCGTGATAGCTAGGCAGCTGAAATTTTCACAGATGATGTATTTCTGTTGCCGCTATAACAACAAATACTAAAAACAGGATGAAATAAATGTTTAAGGGCTCCCATACAACAAATGTGATTTTTAGGAGTTTTTTTGCTCGCTATTAATAACGGCAAGAGAAATGGGGCTCCCATACTATACGGAACCCTTCGTGCGCGAGTCCGACTCGCACTTGGCTGATTTTTTTTTCTAAATAGGTATAAAGGTAATGTTGAGCTATGGACCACATTTTTAGGGTTCCGTACCTCAAAAGGAAAAAACGGAACCCTTATAGGATCACTTTGTTGTCCGTCTGTCCGTCCGTCCGTCTGTCAAGACCCTTTTTCTCAGGAACGCGTGGAGGTATGAAGCTGAAATTTATATCAATTACTCAGGTCTACTGTCCCTTGAAGCTGTGAAAAAATCAAACTTCTAAGCCAACGCAATCAAAAGATACAGCCGTTTATGCCGCAAATTTTCGACACTTGCAAGGGAATCAAAACCTACAGGGTGCTTCCCGTGAACTCAGAATCTTGAAATTTGGTACGAAGCAACGTCTTATAGCATAGATAAAGGAAAAATTACGAAAACCATAAATTTTTAGTTACATCACATAATATATTTTTTTTTAATAATTTTAACCTTACTACCCATTTCCTCATAAACGCGTAGAGGTATTAAATTGAAATTCATACCAAATACTCAGGTCTATAATACCTTTAAGCTGTAACAAAATCAAACTTCTATGTCAACGCAATCAAAAGAAACAGCAATTTAAGCTGCATATTTTGAAACTCGCAAGTACTCGCAAGGGAATCAAAACCTAAAGGGTACTTCCAGTCGACCTAGAATCTTGAAATTTGGCATGAAGCAACGTTTTATAGCACACATAAAGGAAAAATTCCGAAAACCTTAAATTTTTAGTTACATTACAAAATTTATATTTTTTAATAAATATAAACTTATTACTTTTTTTGAAGAACTTTGAACTTAGAACTTTGTAAACCTTGCAGGTTTGTACGGAACCCTCGGTGCGCGAGTCCGACTCGCACTTGGCCGGTTTTTTTGTCACATACCTATCACCTTCATCGTCTTCAATTATTATAAGAACATCTCGCGATATTGCTCTACTTTGAATTGGTTAAATGAGAAACTCAAATCAGTCCACATACAACGAATAAATCAGGTAACATCGGGACAAAATTTTTGGCAAATATCCTCTCTACTATCTTTTTCTAGAGCAGTCGGTTAAAACATAAAACATTTCAGCAATTTGGCAACAAAATACCAGAATAGAAGTGAAAAACATAGAGATCTTGAGAACAGTGCTAGTGCGGCGCCCCTAACTGAAATTCAAATTTTACGTTAATTTATGTTTTAAAACTATTGTGTTCTGAGCAATCCTTTGCTCACACTACAATAACGTCACAAAGCGCGAGCGTAGACAGCGCGAAATTTTTCGATTTCATCTTTCAGTAGAGCTTATTATTTTCGTCGTTTCAGCCATTGGACGTTGTAGAGAAACTAACCTTTTTGTTAGCTTCTCTACATTCAGACTCTTTCAACGATAACACTGCCAACTTACAATTCTAATTGTGAAATTATTCAAATTTTTGAAATGTTTATCTCTGACAGGATCAGCGATTCTTGTTTGGTAAAATTGGGCAGTCTTGAGTTGGAAGTGATCTGGAAGACACCTTTTTTTTTTTCCTGTAATAATGTAATGAGTTTGAGTTGAGTTTGCGTGGACGAGTCCTGTATACGGCATGAGCGTCGAGTAACAGGCAGGGTGAGAGGCTCCGGTTCCTTTGACTTTGATTCCAGGAGGATCTCTTGTTTTGGGGCCACTGACCCCTACCCTGGAGCACTGGGCTGGCGCTCACTTCGAACCCTGTCGGCCAGTTTGGGCCGGCGCCTGTCGGCCGGTTTGGGCCGGCGCCTCCACCTCAGTCGACAGATGTCTCCACGCTAGCACTCGCCTAGCGCTACCTTGCTGGTGCCACACTATCGGCGGGTCCAGCTATTGAAAATCCTCGGCCAGCCTCCAGCGTGGTTCTACGAGTACTACCCTCTCCCTTTTTGGCTAACTTTCCAAGGACTCCTTCAAAATTATCTCTCTCTCTCCGTTTCTTCAAGATTTAATAGACTATAAGTGCAGTGTGTGTTAGTGTAAATAAATGTGTAAATACTAAGGTTAGTTTTCTGTTTTAATCTCCGAACCGTTAGGAATCCTATCCACTAGGTAGGACTCTTAGGTTGGTTAGGTTTCTCTGAAGTCTCGTAACTTGTGGTGTGGCAACCGGCTCCCCCGCTTGCCACATTACGGGTTCTCTAATCTTTTTTTTAACTTGTGGTGCTGCAAACGGCTTCCCCGTTTGCAACATTACAGTTTGGCGCCCGACCTTTTTACTAATCCACCCCTGACTACTTATATTTTCTTATTTTACTGTTAAGTACTTGTTTCTTTTATTTCCTAAATTCTAAATCGATACTTCCACAAGTATCCACCCATCGCTTACACCTTAGGTATTTTTGGATTCTCTTTTGGTTATCGTACTCCAATTCTCCATACATTACTCTATACTTGACTTTACAGTACACAGGCTACATAAATACCGCACCCCTACATACAGTCACTTACTACCTGGTTACCTCTGTAACCTACACCCATTCTTCGCTTGACGGTGTTAAAACCTAACGGTCACCTTCAAGTTGGGGTTTGGGAGACTATACGGCGAGCTGGAGGAGAGTATCCTCTCAGTGTACGTCACATACAGTTTGTAAGTTACCTAACTTACAGCTGAACACTCATCATACTTTCGTAGTACATAGTAGTACATATCAACACTTGGCCTCATATATAAATTATATTCTAGTACTACCTGGTATTACGTGTATATTATTCCGCGAGTCTCTCTCTGCTCTCATACGTCTTCAGTCATTACTATTCCCTTGACTCTACAGTACATTTAAACAACACAATACCGCACCCTCTCATACAAGCACTACTACCCGATTACCACTGTAATCGACATCCATTCTTCACTTGGAGGTGTTAAAACCTATCGGTCACCTACAAGTTGGGGTTTGGAAGACTATACGACGAGCTGGAGGAGAATATCCTCTCAGTGTACGTTACACGCAGGTTGTAAGTTGTCTTGGCTTACAGCTGAAGTATTCCTACATTCACAATACGTTTCAAGGTACTAGGTGTTTTTTTACCTTATTTTTGTTGAACGAGATTTGCTCATGTGAATTTTATGCTCATGTTCTCACTAACCCTAATTTAGTAATATTTCAGATGTGTAAGTTCAATTGTATTTTAGTTAATTGATATAATACTATTTTTTAACTAATATTTCTTTCTTATCTTTGGTAATACGTCGTATCTTATTATTTTTAATCTAATACCTATTAGATTTACAAAAAATGGCTAAAAACATCGTTTATTCTTATTTAAACAAACTTGAACTTGAATATGAGATCTCAATTCGTCATGAAACACCTTCAGGGAGTGTTTCCTCTCTCAAGGAGCAATTGGAGAGACTTTCTATACTGAAACCAGCTGAAGTCATTTCCAAGTCGGTTTTCTCAGTGTCAGTTGACTTAGATCAAGTGTCAAAGACTTTGAAGTATATCAAGGATAAAGTTTCAATGTTAGAGTCTTCTCCGGATAGGTTGCTAACTAAGAAGGTTGAATCATTTTTGAATCATACTCATTTTCGTCTTGATCGTATTGACGTTTCAACGATTTCTGAAGAATCCTTAAAGCAAAACTACAAAGTTTTAAGGAGCGATTTTTTTTCAATTAGGAAAAGATTCGATGGAGTTCATAGCAACTTCGAGAATCTACCGAGTATTGATAATACTCAAGACTATGACGATTCTCCCTCTGGATCAGTTTCGGTTTCGCCCCGAACTGAACATAGAGATCATCAACCTGAGATACTATTCTCTAAGGCTGATTCTGTTCCGCATAGACCTACAATACAGGAGAGCACTTCGAATTCTACACAATCTATACTTCTACCACAAGAAGTGTTGCTTACCTTAGTCAATGCTTTAACAAAGAATACTCCAGTCTCTCATTCTAATGTCATGGTTGATTTTAAAAGTTTGACATATGATGGAAAATTATGCCCTCGCTCTTTCTTGCAAAAGATGGAAGAGTTCCGTCGATCTAAAAGCATTTCTGATGAAAGTATTGTCAAACATGCTTTTGAAATCTTTAAAGGTGATGCTTTACATTGGCTTAGGTTTCAAATCTCTCAAAATGACTCATTGTCTTGGGATGAAATCAAAAGTTTGTTGATTAGAGACTTTGGTGAATTTGACTTCGATTATAAACTCTTGGAAGCGATTCGTAAGCGAACTCAAGGAAAAGACGAGTCAATAGCCGTTTTTGTTTCGATAATATCGGGTATGTTTTCCCGCCTACAAACACAGTTACCAGATGCAGAAAAGTTACAGATGATTCTGCGTAACATTCGACCTTGTTATTCGATTTTTGTAGCTTTGAAGGAAGTAAAAACTCTTAACGAGCTGATTAATGTTTGTCAATTGTATGAGAATTGTATGGATAAGAATTCTAGTTTTCACGAACCTCTCCATAATGATGCTTCCTGGGCAAAGGATTTTAACTATCGTCCCTCAACTTCTGGATTTTCTAAAAATGTTTTGAAAGCAAGTGAAGTCGTTAAGGAATCTCACCCCTTAAACTCGCAACCGCAGACGATTCCTACGCCTAATTTCTATAATTTCTGCCCACGTTGTAGAGTCACAGGCCATTCCTTAAAAACTTGTACTAAACCAAGGACTTTGGTTTGTTTCAAATGTGGTCTACAAGGGGTAAAGGTAACAGACTGTCCTAAGTGCTCCGTTACTTTAAATCAAAAAAACTAAATAATGACTTGAATGATGATTCTAAATCTTACAGCGATTCTAATGATTGGCAGCAATGGTTGAATACGGTTCGAAATTTTATGTTTTGTTATAAGACAACTGCTGTGTCTTATGATAAAGAAAAAGATTTTAATAGACCTTTTATTAATGTATCTATTAATGAACAAACTTTTTCGGGTTTATTAGACAGTGGGAGTTGTGTTACTATTTTAGGTAACAATTCTCATAAGGATATCTTAAAGTTAGGTTTCAAGTTATACAAATCATCATTTCAAGTCATGGTAGCTAATAAACAAAAATCAACGTCATTGGGTTACTTTCATCTCCCGATCAAATTTAATAATCGGATAAAATTTATTAAAGCTTTCGTCTTCCCTGATATTTACCCTTCCTTAATTCTTGGTTGGGATTTTTGGGAAAAGTTTGACTTAACACCTAAAATACTTTCTCTTGAAGTTAACTCTGAAAATAAGGAGCTTGTGTCTTGTTCTATTGAAAATAAGGTTACTTCGTTTAACCATCTATCTAATAATCAAAGTGAAATAGCTAAGGCTATGATTGAACGTTTTAAATCGATTTCTTTTGAAGAAAAGGGTCATTTGGGTCGTACTAATCTGATATCACACCGGATTGATACGGGTGATGCTTTACCTATCAAACAAAGGTGTTATCGACTTTCTCCGGAAAAACAAAAAGCTCTTATTGTTGAAGTCGATAAAATGCTTGACTTAAAAGTTATTGAATCATGCGAAAGCCCTTGGCTATCTCCAGTTCTTATTACTCCAAAAAAGAATGGAGAATGGCGTTTTTGTGTTGATAGCAGGAAATTGAATGCAGTCACTCGAAAAGATGCTTATAGTCTTCCCTTTATTTCGGAAATACTAGATAACCTCAAAAATGCTAAATATCTATCAAGTATTGATATTGCTAAAGCTTTTTGGGAAATTCCGCTGCATCCTGACGATAGAGATAAGACTGGTTTCTACGTCCCTGGTCGTGGAATGTATAGATTTACAGTTATGCCTTTTGGTTTAACTAACGCTCCAGCTACTCAACAAAGGTTGATGGATACCTTATTTACTCCAGAGTTTGATAATAAGGTATTTTGCTATTTGGACGACATAATAGTAATAAGCGATTCTTTTGATGAGCATATATCTCTTCTACTTAAAGTTCACCAAAAGCTTTCTTATGCTGTATTAACCATCAACTTTGAAAAGAGCAAATTTTTTCGTAAAGAGCTTAAATATCTGGGTTATGTCGTGGATGAGCTAGGTCTTCGTGCTGATCCCGAAAAGATAGAAGCTATCATCGCTTACCCTGTTCCTACTTCTAAGAAAGAAGTAAGACAATTCTTGGGTACTTGTAGTTGGTTCCGACGTTTCATACCCAATTTTAGTTCTATTGCTTCGCCTCTTTGTAAACTAACGTCATCGGGCAAGAATGTTTCTAAAAAGTTTATCTGGAACGATGATGCTGATGCTGCTTTCAATAAGCTAAAAGAGCATTTGATTTCTACGCCTATTTTAGCATGTCCTGATTTTGACCTACCCTTCTCTGTTCACTGTGATGCGTCCAATTTTGGCATCGGAGCTATGTTAAGCCAAATAAAAGACGACAAAGAAGTGGTTATAGCGTATATGAGCAGAACTTTAAATAAGCATGAGCAAAACTATTCAACAACTGAACGTGAAACACTAGCAGTTATTAGCGCTCTTGAACATTGGCGTTGTTATCTTGACAACGGTAAACCTTTTACTATTTATACTGATCACGCAGCTTTGAAGTGGTTTCAAAATTTGTCTAATCCTTCTGGGAGACTAGCGCGTTGGACTATTCGCTTATCTTGTTTTAACTTCATTCTGAAACATAAAAAGGGTAAAGAAAATGTTGTCCCTGATCTTCTTTCACGTTGTAAAATACCTAACGTTGCAGGCATTAGTTTTACCGAACCAATAGCTGCAAATGTTGATAATCAATTAAATTATTTTAATAGGTTGTTTGCCAATTGTCATGATAACCCCGATGCTTATCCAAATTACAAAATTGTAGATGGCAAATTATACCGTCACTTTGACACACCTAATTACTTTAACGAAGATTTTGCGTGGAAAGAAGTTCCTCCTCCACCAGAGAGGAATGAAATAATTAAGTCTTGTCATGGGCTATCCGATAACAGCCCTCATATTGGGATATTTAAAACTTATAAAAAACTTTGCTTGAGATTTTATTGGTCCGGTATGTTTAAGGACGTGGCCAATATGTGCTCGACTTGTGAAACTTGTCTCTCTTATAAATATTCGAATCATTCGCCTTATGGTCCTATGGGCAAACCTAAAATTTGCTCAAGGCCGTGGCAGAATATTTCTTTAGACCTCATGGGTCCATTCCCAATGTCAAGACAACGTAACCAACATATCTTAGTGGTCACGTGTTCTTTTTCTAAATATTGTCTCATATTCCCGATTAAGCGAGCTACTGCCCCTAATATCATTCGTGAATTAGAAAATCATGTATTTTTAGTACATGGTGTACCACAAACTATAATTATGGATAACGGTTCTCAGCTACAATCTAACGAGTTTCGAAATTTTCTTAACAGTTATAAAATACCTTTCGTCTTTTATTCACCTAGATATTGTCCTCAAGTCAACCCAACAGAACGTTATAATAGAACTATTATAACGGCTTTAGCTCAGTTAGTGGGTGATGATCATAGATCATGGGACAATCATTTGAAAAAGATTCAAATGGCTTTAAATAGTGCAGTAAATGTCACGACCGGTTTTACTCCAGCGTACCTTGTATTTGGCCGTGAAACAATTCCTTGCGGGTCATACTATAGTTCCTGTTCTAATCTTGACAGCGTCATCTTCGCTCCTCGAGACATTTATGCCCATAATTTAGGGTTACTTTCCACAATCTTCGATAAAGTACAAGTTGCTATTCATACAGCTCACTCTAGAAACGCTACAAATTACAATCTAAGACGAGATTTCAAAGAATTTAATGTCGGGGATATAGTTTGGCGGAAAAATTATGTACAAAGTAATGCTGGTGCATATTTCAGCGCAAAACTTGCGCCGAAGTACATAAAATGTAAAATTGTTGAAAAATTGTCTTCTTTGGTCTTTGTCTTGGAGGATCCTAACGGTTCGAGAGGTAGATGGCATGTTAAAGATATTAAATGCTAACTGTACATATAATATATTTTAATGATTTTTCTTTTTTTTAACTAGTGCTGATCTATGTTTTTGTTTTTCTTAAGAAGGTTGTAAATAGTTTTCGTTTTGTTTGGTGTATAATGAGTACTTATAATGTCTGATTAAGTATTCGTGTAATTCTTTTTTACGTACAAATGTACCTGTTAATGCTTCACAAAGAATCTAAACCCTTTGGCTTATTTTTTGTAATACCCTTGATTTTTTTTATTTTGAATAATAAAAGGCTTGCACAATGGTTAAGTTACCAATAAAGCCTATATTGTGCTTTTATCTTTCGATATTTCAAATTGCACACGTTGCAATTTAAATATTAACTTCATTTGAATAGAAAATTACTTTTTCTCTTCATATCTCTGAAGAGTTTTAAGGCTTACTTAGGCCACATCTGTAAATGTTAACTTGTAAATATTATTATCTTAACTTTTATCGGGTTTTCGAAAAGGTGCGGGTTACGACACCTAACTCTAAAAAAATAAGCCTTCGTAATAATTGAATGATAATTCCTTGTGGAGTATGGTCATCATGGATTGTGAACCATAACCCCAACTTATGATTGAGTGTGCGTGCGAGGGAGTATGGAAGATGTGTGCGAATCTGTCTGGATGGTCAAGGTCTTATTCTCAACCTGCAAAATTTTCAATGAGTGAAAATTTTTCTGGGGTTTTGGGGGAAATGTAGAGAAACTAACCTTTTTGTTAGCTTCTCTACATTCAGACTCTTTCAACGATAACACTGCCAACTTACAATTCTAATTGTGAAATTATTCAAATTTTTGAAATGTTTATCTCTGACAGGATCAGCGATTCTTGTTTGGTAAAATTGGGCAGTCTTGAGTTGGAAGTGATCTGGAAGACACCTTTTTTTTTTTCCTGTAATAATGTAATGAGTTTGAGTTGAGTTTGCGTGGACGAGTCCTGTATACGGCATGAGCGTCGAGTAACAGGCAGGGTGAGAGGCTCCGGTTCCTTTGACTTTGATTCCAGGAGGATCTCTTGTTTTGGGGCCACTGACCCCTACCCTGGAGCACTGGGCTGGCGCTCACTTCGAACCCTGTCGGCCAGTTTGGGCCGGCGCCTGTCGGCCGGTTTGGGCCGGCGCCTCCACCTCAGTCGACAGATGTCTCCACGCTAGCACTCGCCTAGCGCTACCTTGCTGGTGCCACACTATCGGCGGGTCCAGCTATTGAAAATCCTCGGCCAGCCTCCAGCGTGGTTCTACGAGTACTACCCTCTCCCTTTTTGGCTAACTTTCCAAGGACTCCTTCAAAATTATCTCTCTCTCTCCGTTTCTTCAAGATTTAATAGACTATAAGTGCAGTGTGTGTTAGTGTAAATAAATGTGTAAATACTAAGGTTAGTTTTCTGTTTTAATCTCCGAACCGTTAGGAATCCTATCCACTAGGTAGGACTCTTAGGTTGGTTAGGTTTCTCTGAAGTCTCGTAACTTGTGGTGTGGCAACCGGCTCCCCCGCTTGCCACATTACGGGTTCTCTAATCTTTTTTTTAACTTGTGGTGCTGCAAACGGCTTCCCCGTTTGCAACATTACAACGTCCACTGCTGGACATAGGCCTCCCCTATAGATCTCCAATAAGACCGGTTAGAAGCGGCTAGCATCCAGCGCGAACCTGCGGTCTTGATGAAGTTATCCACCTTGTGGGTGGACGTCCTACGCTGCGCTTGCCGGTACGTGGTATTCATTTTTTAACTGTTTTCTTTGGAATCGAAAAATTTCGCGCTCGCTATACTCGCGCTGGTCGCACTATTGTATTGTGAGTAAAATTTGCAAACTCTACAGTAGTTGTATTGAATTAAAATATGAGCTCCAAGTAGAACAACGAGCTATGGAGGGGACTATGCTCGGAGTCTCTCTGCCAGATCGAATCAGAAATGAGGAGATCCGTATAGGAACCAAAGTTACCGACTTAGCCCAGCGGATTGGTAAGTTGAAATGGCAGTGGGCAGGGCACATACCACGAAGAACTGATGACCGATGGTGTCCATGACCATCGTAAGGCTAAGCATATAAGCGCAGCGAGCGCGACATTTTGATAGCGTTTCCTCAATAAAGAACTCGAGACGATATCAACGAAGATATAATAATACCACGTACAATATGTCCCTTCTCGCGATATCTGTGGTAAGGTACCTAACAACACACCGCACTGACTATCGGTCGACCACTGTCGAAGTGTCGACAGTTTTGAGTGATTCTTCCGCTATTTCAGACTTTTATTGAAGTTTTATTTTGATTTGATTGATTTTTAAGTGATATTTGTGCATGGAAGTTGAAAGTACCTATACAACGTCCATGTATTTCTAAGATTCTATTTTGATGGCCGTTGCAGATGAAATTAGAATACATATTGTTTACTATAATTTAATCTATGCCCTGGGATGAGCTTGTCAAATGTCACTCCCCCAACAAAACTACCGTTTTGCATAAAAACTCCAATTCCTTTCGCCTCCAACGGCGGCAGCTGCACAATTATATCCCATGAGGTACAAAAAATGTGGAACCAGCACTTAGGCACGTTTACTTTCAGATGGCCGGTTTTGTACTGTGCAAATTGATGGAAATTAATATCGTTCGTAGTGTGATTTAACTATGTGTCTGTGTACAGTAAAAATAGGGGTGCTATTGATTAACTAAGTATTTTTTCACTATTTTATAATATATTTTTTTTTAAATCGTTTATTTCAGGAAATTATACACCCATAATAAATCAAGAAAATAAATTAAATTAACACAACAATAAAAATTATATCACATCAAATTTATAAATAATCCTCTAAAATTAATCAAACCAAATCTAAATAGTCAAATAAAAATATACCTATATTAAATCAAAATAAAATGTCATAATTTGTCACCCATAGCTACGCGCATCCATTTATGTTGGATGGGGCAGTCAAAGCGACCAACAATCATTTTCAGGATGCCATTGCTACTGTCCCGCGTTCGCCGCCGTAGAGACAGACTTTCTTGCGTATTAAAATTATATTTGTAATATTTTAACAGATCCAAATATTACTTTCAGGTTTACAATATTTTTTAAAAAGATCACTAATGACTATTTCTGTTACAGGTTTAATTATTTTTTATTATTTTTAACGGATTAATTCTAATTTTGTTTCAGGTTCATTATTTTTTAAACATACCTAAGCCTAACCTAACCATAGCCGAATCATGATACAGATTGATGATTAATTTACTATTTAGTTTGTGATTTAATTTGATTAGTTGAGTGGTACCCTTAACTTATATGCCTACGACAGAGCGGAAATACACAAAATATTTATTCAAAACAAGTATGTGCCTCTCACCAAAGTTAAGCAACGGCACAGTCAAACTTTGGATGGGTGACCGCGGGTGTCATTTACAACTGAGCGCTGCCATGGCTCGGATGACACGTTAAATTGTAGGTCCCGGTTGTTTTGAACGTTTAGTCATGTCAGAAGTCATCAGGTGGCTTAAAACTCTGACACCAGGGATAGCCACCCGGCCTAGATACCTTACGAACTTTTTTTTTAGTTGTAATGCCCCCCGCGACCCTACCAAAGACTGCCCGTGCCAAAAATTGCTTTACATCAGTGGCCAGTGGAGGTTTTCAAATAGAGACCACGGACCGTGAAGAGTTCTGCCAACAAAATATCAAAGTAGAAGGCGTCAGAAAATACCTATACAGTCACTAAAGCGAGCTAATCAATCGATATCCTGATCTTTCTTTGTAGAGAAGTAGCTATGATTCCCCGGTGTTGCTAGTATGTTGATGCAGTATAATAACATCACAAAGGAATAATTATTCGCAAAAAATGGCAAAACTGACTTCCATCGTGTACAAAATTCGGATAGTTCGCTCGATGTACATCTACAATTTTTCCATCATTGTTGATTTATCAAAAACGGCTCAGCCGATTTCGATAAACCACCTCGGGAATAGGTATGCCCTTTCCAACTAAAAAAGATTTTTTTGATTCGGGTCACAATTGGCGAAAATATCGATGAACATAGAACCTCCTCTTTTTGGAAGTCGGTTAAAAAGATTATCCATCAAATAAAAACGAAGGAATCTCGCAAAAAAATCGCAGGCAAACCCGCAAAATACAGCGTGTTAGAATTAGAATTTAAAAGGTACCAAATCACAAAGATATACAATATCGTATTGAATAAAAAGAATCATCTAAGTAGGCAAGGGGTGAGGAGGCAGATCTACCGCCGTCTCGCTCTGACGTACGCGGCGCTTCGCTCCGTCCCGTTCTAACATCTCACTGCCCTCAGACGTGTGACATCCCGGGAGCTTTAACTTTGCGGTTTAGGGTTGTCACGCAGGAATTAACTTAATTATTTTAAGATAAATATTTGATTCCGCATTTGAACAAGTTAATTTCATTAAAATTATACGATGCCCCAACTACCAATTTCATTGAAATAGGTAGGTTATCATCGCCTCCGCTTCGTTTTGATCAATAACTGAAAATTAAATTTAAACCCCAATTACCGATTTCATTGTAATAGGTGTGTGTGTATAGCTAAAAACTATTCAATCACATAAGTTTTCAATTAAAAGTATCTTGAAAGACACACACGGATAACAACGTGATTCTAATGTGAGATTATACCTACGTGATAAAACTGATAATAAATTGTATTGTCTAGGTCTACATACTCCATCTTCAGGCCAGTTGGTGGCCAAATGTAGCCCTATTAGGAATAAAATAACTAATATAAATTAAAAATTTAAAAAACCCCCGACACATTGACAACCATTTTGGGCACATTTGTGGAATTTTGGTTCTTCCATCCCCACTTTAACCCACCATAACTTCTAAACGGCTCAATCGATTTTTATAAAACATAGCTAAGAACACTCTCGATTAAGTCTTCTTTCATCCAAAAAAAACTAAACTGAAATCGGTTCAGTGGTTCGGGCGCTATGATGCCACAGACAGACAGACAGGCAGACACACAGACAGACAAACAGACACGTCAAACTTATAACACCCCTCTTTTGCGTCGGGGGTTAAAAATAAATAAACTGACTTTCACAAGGTAACATCGGAACAAGAAATACAAACAGAAGAGATGAAAATCTCGTCTTTTGATGTTCTCTATAATAGATCCAACCGTTTATTTTCTTTTTGACAGCACCAATAGAACGTACTCGTAACTGCGTCATGTTACGCAAAAGTTCACTTTTAAATGCGAGGTTTTAAAAATATGACAACTGCCTAAGTTTGCTCCTCGATCCCGTATAATAATCATCTTTGACAAATTGAGTCCATTAGTGCAGTAGTTTTTTTATAAATTACATAAAATAACAAACGTTTTTAAAAATTTACGTTCTATGGCTATGGTGGCGCGCTGCGATTGGTGATATTGGTGCTGTCAAAAAGAAAATAAACGGTTGGATCTATTATAGTAGAAACTAGAGATATGTATTTGTTTTTGTATTTTGATGTTCTCTAGTAGAAACTAAGTTTAAAATCTTTGTATAATTTTACCTAGTTTTACAGACAAATAAAAAAAAATGACGAGATTTTCATCTCTTCTGTTTGTATTTCTTGTTCCGATGTTACCTTATTTCTTATTTCTCCGTTATATTCGGGCCGATACACGTGTTTCTTCAATCAATTTTGGTCAATCTGTATAAAACATCGCGAGACGATTCCATAAAAAAATTAAAAGGAAAAGAAAGAAAAAGTCATAATGGTAAGTATTACGTTCGTCTGTATGTTTTTTTTTTGTGATATTCATCGATATTTTCGATAATTGTGAACCAATTAAAAAAATATTTAATAAATACATTTAAATTGTATCGAAATCGGTTGAGCCGTTTTTGATAAACAACATTAATGTACATGGATGTCATCGAATCGGTGGAAGGCGGTGGTGCGATTTTGTGCGAAATATAATTATCTTTGGTTGAGTAATTTTTAAAGCAACTGCACAAAATTGGTGAAAACTGAAGCGCCTATCGAAATCGAGTGGCAAAATCACTACACTTGGTCGCTATAACATCCCTCTGTTGTGCCATAGAGAAATTATAGTAAACAAAGAGGAATGACTGCTATACTAGAGTCATGAGTATGCAAAAAAAGTCAACAGATGACGTTACCGGTCTCAAACGTAAAACAGTTTTATAAAAATCAACATATAATATTATTAATAGGACTAAATCATCCCATATTATTTTTTTAAGCTAAAATGCTTTCTTTATTACGTCTTTCGTAAGAAATCAAGCAAATATAAATCCGTTAATTTTTAAGTTCGAGTTGCTATAAATTGATTTTACATTCAATTTTACAACCTTACTTTTTACGTAAGAGCGCATTACGTAGTTGTACAAAAATCTGGTAGATGGCGCTTATTGAAATTGTAAAATGTATTTCTCGTAGTTCGATTTTCAAAATTAAATTAGATTAAGGTTACTTTAAAATGTAAGCCAATAAAATACTTAAGATTTATTTTATAAAATTGTTACGCGAATGCCGATAGTACAAAGTAACCAGATCATTGCGCGGCTGGATGCAGATTTTTCGTTTTTTTACATTATTGTGATAAGTGATAAATTCACAGGGTCGTCCACTAATCACATGATGTTCGAAAGAGATTTGAACAAAACATCATAAGGGAATCTTGGGAACATAGATGAATTATGGGTCTTGGGAAGATACCATGAGATATCACGTGTCGGTAGGTATTTATATTTCGTTAAATGCATTGTTTTAGACCTGTACTAGTAGTACTACGAAAAATAGACCTCGCAACGTCGCAACACATATTATGATGTCGCGACACATTTGAGTATTTTTCTTTTCGACAGTACTTTACTAAGTTACGAGATCTGAACAATGGGGAAAAAAATGTGCGTGGAGTCCGCGCGGAAGAAGTGAAACGTTCGTAGGTATTACAGCTAATTTGACGACGCTCACACTGTTTACTTCGCCGCATAGCAAGAATACCACGCGCATGTGCTTGGGATCTACCGACTCACTCTCTTTCTTTCTCTTCTACTTTCTACCATTGTGTATCTTTCTTTCTCTTTCCCGCTTACGTGGTTACATGGTAGCGTTAAACGTTTAACGCAACCTTGTTGGAAGTCGCATTAGAAGTTTCACTTCAAAAAATCCCATTGGCTAGACTAGTCTGACCAACCAATCAATCTGACCAGTGGGAAACAGTCGAATCATGCAAGTCGGTAGATGTGAAGTTAACTACAATCTACGCAATATCCAATCCTGACTGCTGCTCACACAAAGCTGAGCGTTGATTAGATTTCGCGCAGCTTGTAGCTAACTTCGCATCCGCCGACTTGTATGATTTGGCCTAAGTATACCCATCTTTAACTGAATCTTCATAAGCTTGTTCTACATAAGGTCTTGCTCACTCGCTCTTGACCTATTTGGTTCATAGACGCAAATCTTGTTAGGATTTAGACACTTAACGAAAATACCAAATATTATCAAAATCGAGTAGGGGAAAAGAAAGGCCACATAGGTACCACCTGGTGTGGGAAGGGGTTACTAAAAACATCGTGTTATCAATGGACGCTCCCTTACGACCATAAAACCGCAGTGCTTCCACATTTAGTTTTTTTAACAGCCGCACTCAGAGTGAATGTGCTTATGTACCTATTACATGTTTGACGTAGAAGGTATTTAGGAAATGTTAGGGTAAAATGACTAAAGTTCTAATGCTGGAGAGGAGTTATATTTGGTGATCCAAAAAAAACAGCACTACCTATTTTTGCAATTTTCAGTCTAGCTCTATTTAAGATGTTATTTTGCGTAGCACGTTATGGCGTATTATACGACTTTCGGGCCCTCTAAAAACCCAACGTAAAACAATACGGGTTGATGCTGCCCTTTTAAAGTCAAAAACTAACCGTCTTACCACAAAAGTTTTACGCACGCTTTAGACAGTGTTTAGCAGTACCAATTGCACGGTTAAACAGTGTTTCAATCGTGTTTAAGTCTTTTGTGGTAAGGCGGTAAATATTTATTAATACGACGTTTTTATCCACTGAGATACTAGAGGGATAATGTGGTCGATAGATAGAAGAGTGAAAGAGATGCATTGACTTAAATGGCATGAGTTCGAAAGAGATATGACATGTTCAATTCTTGTCTGTGGCCTCTGTGAAGGTCTTGCAGAATGTGTTTTTCTCTCAGTAGAGTCATCAAATTCCAATACATATTTGACAGCTCTGGGCAAGATTTTCCATATTCATATTCATATTCATATTCATTTATTCATACAGTTTAGTACACGTTAATAAAATAGTAGTAATTATTGGTCGACCAAAACATTCGATTTGATTATACGTCAGTAAAAAGATCTATAAATGTAACAAAACATAATATAGACTAATTTAAATTGTGCTCATACATTACTACAATATTGTTATCAGTTATATTACAATAGTCACATTCAATAATTCCAATTCTATCAGTTTAATTATCAATAATGTGAATATAATATCAGTAATTAAATTAATGTTAAAAATGTCAGATAAAAAATAAATAAAAATAAAATAGGAATGTCAGTATAAAATTGTTACTAAAATGAATGTCAAAAATATAACAATAAATACTATTTGTATAATAAATATAATATACTCATACTTAAGAGTATGTAGTTACTTTTAGAGTTAAGAATTCCTTATCTATGTCATAAAACGCCTGACTGATCAACCAGCGCTTTAATCTGGCCTTGTATATGTTTAAGTTGGGTGCATCTATAACATCTCGGGGGAGTCTGTTATAAATCATCGTGCCCATGACGTGCGTCAACTTGGTAGACTTCGTAAGTGTCCGCTACATACATTACAACTCGGTGTTTTTATCATAATTTTCCACAGAGCTATAATTTCAATATTATCCCTAAAACATCTATTTTGAGGTTAAACCGTGACCGTGGATGGCCGTTGCCATCTTAAAATTAACATGGAACCAGAAAAAAAAAAAAAAAAAAATTGGAAAAACGGCAAAACCGCCTTCCATCGTGTATAAAATTCGAATATTTCGCTTGAATTGTTTACATTATTTTTGATTTATCCAAAACGGCTCAGCCGATTTCTGTAAAATTTAAATGGGACCACCTTGTGAGTATACCCGTTCGAACTAAAAAAGAATTTTTCGATTCAGTTTACAATTGGCGGAATTATCGATGTTCATCGTGTACAAAATTCGGATATTTCGCTCGAATTGCTTACATTTTTGTTGGATATTTCAAAAACAGCTCAGCCGATTTCTGTAAAATTTAAATGGGACCACTTCGGGAGTATACCTTTTTGAACTAAAAAAGAATTTTTCGATTCGGTTCACAATTGGCGAAATTATCGATGAACATACAAAAAAAATACATACACACAAAAATAGAACCTCCTCCTTTTTGGAAGTCGGTTAAAAATAGTTACAATGGGCAGAAAAGCCGGTTGAAAAGCTTGCGAGGAGCGGAAACACCCGAACATAACTTCGGTTAAAAAGAGAGGTAAACTCGCGGTGAACGGTATCGATAAACGTACCTATCTGCATTTTTGTAATTTTAGAGTAATTTGACATTTTGAACTTTGAAGAATTAACCTTGTTTATGAAAGGTGTTGTATTTATTATGTGAGTTCTTATAGGTAGGGTGGTTTGCCCTGGTGTCAGCATTTTTAAGCCATCTGAAGGCCTCTGACATGGCTAAGCGGTTAAAATTACCGGGGCCTGCCGGGGCCTTTTACTCGTGCCTTTTATGCATTTATTAAAATTTGCAATAGTATTTAGTGAGTATAAAAATAAACATAGCTCTTGAATTGATGTTAGCGCCATCTATCAAATCGTGAGGTCGACCAATCGAAGAAACTTCAGTTACTGATAGATGGCACTGTAATTAAAAAATATGGAAATAAAATATGCACAGAAACTAGCGCCATCTAACATAATTAGTAGAACTACGAGGTACCAGCATCGATAGTTAGTGTTTAGCACAATTATTTTTATTATCTGGAGTCAGCAATCTTTGTTTACTATAATTAATCTATGGTTGTGCGTATGCTGTTAAAACAATTCCCTATTAGCAAGGGACTACGTTGTCAACAAAAAAACACAACTTAAAACTTAAAAGATCAAGTCATTCTGACTTTGAAGAGTCCAAGGTTGAACTTCTCATGAAACAAAAAAGCCGACAGTTTGTTAATTTTTTGCTGCTTATACTAACCTTCATATCAAAATCTAAATTCAATACCTAAAACTATCGCAAGCAACCTGTAGAGTATAGTCTAGTCTAGTAGTACATAAATGCTCTTCGCGCACCAAACCTAACGAAATGGCAAAATGTGTGTTGGGATTTTGACGTGAAAACAGGCCCAATTTTAGAGGGGCCGTCGTAATTATAACAGCAATTTAGAGTAGCACTGTTTCTTTTTCACTACATATATGCATTTGATAGAGAGGACACTATTGTACGTTGCTATTGAATTTAAATCAAATCAAATCACTCACTAAATTTTCTCTCTCATTAAATTTACGATGGCGCCTTTAAAATTGGGTCTGAGTCGATAAACGAAAAAGTGACAGTGTGAAAAGAGTCCCCTGAGCCGAGCGCACAAGCGAGAGCGCGGAGCAAGCGATAGAGAGGCATGATCGGACGAAGCGTTCAACTTGTATCAGTTGTTGATTTAACATTTTTTTCTGTGGTAGGCAAACGAGCCCAGCTTCTGTATGAAAACATGCGCTAACGTGCTCTTTGTTTTTAAGAAATTCGTGTAAAAAATATTTATTTTTCAAATAATGTAACTGAAATTCGGTTTCCAATAAATTTTAACGTAATTTTACATTTAAAAAATATTTTTCCAAACGAAATTCGTGGAAAGAAATAAAAACTGAACGCGTTACTTTACGTTTTGTCGATAGAAAATTAGGCCACAGAACATCTCTAGATACGTCAATGCAAGTGGGAGAACGCTCGCCTTGGGATTGTGGTATTCCCCGGTAATTCCCGGTCCCGCATCAAAATTATATGTTTATTCTTTAAAATGTATGTATGGATTTTCACACTACTCGCTGTTAGGAGAAAAATAAACAATATAAGAAACATTGAAATGATTTTAATTTTATAGTGCATCCCACACTAGTTTTATCTCAAAGAGTTATTTTTATAATAAACTTTTCAAAAATTCGTCGCGGATGCAGGACTCGAAACTTGCGTCTTCGGATCACTAGCCCGACGCTCTGCCAACTGAGCTAATCCGCAGTACTGACTCCGCGCCGAATTTTGTGAAGTGTTTATCATTTTAACCAACTTATAGCGTTGGCGGCGCCACCTGTGATACCCGTATTAGACAGTCAATATCACTGCAATTAAAGTTATAAGAACTTCTGAATATTGATAAGAGATGGCGCACTGCTAAATCAATGAAATGATTTTAATTTTAAATAAATGTTTCTTGTAAAAATAACTCTTTGATAAGAAACATTATAAAAAAATCTGCATATTTTGCACATAGGCCGAATCAAACTTTGGCTCCTCCTCTCCTCGCAAAAAATAAAACAATAGAATCAATAGGCCCAATTTTAGAGGCGCCATCGTATTTATAATAGAAATTTAGAGTAGCCCTGTTTCTTTTTCACTATATGCATTTGATAGAGAGAACACTATTTTACGTTGCTATTAAATTTATACGATGGAGCCTTCGAGCAAATATCTATAGTCACAATCATGCAAAAAAGTGACCGAGCCAAAACTCTGCCCAAGCTACGTAGTGGGCAGGCTTTTTAGTTAGTCGTAAAGCCTTAAGGCGATTGCAAGCCGACTACAACGCCGCGTGATGCCAAAGTGCTCGGTTACAAGCACTAATTAGGTGACATAACGTTGATATTCGAGAAAACGGGTCATAGTGAATTATTTAATGTTAATATCTAAGTCGGTATGTGTGACTGTGACGGCGCTCAGTAATTTTTTTTACTACTTTCACTTAGGGACTGTGGCTCTGTAGGTATTTGCTCGAAGGACGTAGCCTGTAAAATAGGCCTAATGTTACATAATTTTAATTCATAATAATTTTATAAACCTAAAAATCTATTTATAAATTAGTCTGTGACTTGGATGGTTCCATAAGAGGGAGCCACCAGTAGCTAACCAAAAGTGTGCAAGTAGCGACAGCCCTAGCCGGCCGCCGCCCCTCGCATAAAATCAATATTTATGGAGGACGCCGTATTTCACCTCTGGCTGTATACGCATAACTACCTCGGCCAGTGTCTCAGTGTTGCCAGGGATAAGGATTTACCCTATAATTGACCGACGATAAAACGGAGGAGGTATTCAAGTCGACGCGTATACAGGGTTATTTCTAATCAATTAGCATCCTTTTAGGGGCTTATTCTGTACATCAAAACTGACAACTATTGTTCTACGACTTTTGTCAGAACTCAAAAAAAAACAGCTGTTCCATACATTTTGTCGCGGGTGAACGACATTTTTCTATGGAATAAATAACATTTTTTTTGGACAAAAATTGCAAAAACAAAAGTGGTTAGTTTTGATGAAGCCGCTAAAAGGATGAAAATCTAATAGATTAGAAATAACCCTGTATACATATTTTTTTTATGTATAACCAACCACGCATAACTTTTTACAGATGACGATATAACTTTATAGAGATGTGCGATTTCGATAACTCTATTTTTATTAGAAAGGCTATTATACTTCGAAGTTGGCCCCATTTAAATTTTATCGAAATCGGCTTAACCATTTTTGATAACTCAAAAATAATGTGAAAATTGCTACATCGATCCGTGCGAACTATTTGCGGATTCTGTACATCGTTAAATTCGGTCTTGCCATTTTTTGCGAAAAATATATAAAATAATTATTGAGGTAGATATTAAACATGTGGGTGTTAAGTTTTAAGATTCTTATAACTACATACACGAGTAGGTACATAATTTATACTAGCTGACCCGGCGAACTTCGTATCACGCAATATCTTTAAAAATAATAGCCGATGTGTTATTCTGATGTATAAACATTACTATTGCAAAGTTTCATCTCAATCCGTTCAGCAGTTATTGCATGTAAGAGAAACAAACATCCTTTCATACAAACTTTCGCGTTTATAATATTATAGTAGGATACGTACTTAGTATGTATAGATAGTACCTAAATAACACCCAGACACAGAAACCTATGTACATCACATAAATATATGCCCTGGGTGGGGATTGAACCCACGCCTCTTTGATCCAGAAGTCACTAACCACTGAGCCAACGAGGCTGTCCAATGCATAACTACCTCGGTCAAAGTCTTAGTGTTGACATGGATAACGATTTACCTATTTTCTGTGGAAAAATGGCGATTGTGTTTAGTTTAATTTATTATCGAAATGTTTTGATCGAAATTTTGACTTTTATTTCATAATAATGAAATATCCGGCTAGCTTAGCATACGCACCACGACATAATTTATATCGACGTATCAAAACGAGACAGGTATGGTAACCTATCTGTCACTTTTTCTGTAGCTGGCTGGCGATGAGAAAATAACTAGTATGGTCACTCTTTGTATGGGTCCATCAGTTATACTGGGTGACAGGTAAATAATTAGAATCCTTTTAGGGGCTTATTCTGTACATCAAAACTAACAACTTTTGTTCTACGACTTTTGTCAGAACTAAAAAAATCTATAGGTCGAATCAAACTTTTTGAACTGTGAAGTTAGATTCATGCTGCACAAAACCCAATCCTCGAGCCAAAAAATTAAAATGTCGTTCGGTTGGGCATGTACTGAGAAGCAAAAAAGATAAATGGACCAAATCATGCTCTGGTACCCAAGAAACAGGAAGCGCTTCAGGGGATGACCTCAAAAAAAAGAGGGACGACAACCTGCTGCCAGGGTGGCGCAGGAAAGGCATATATAAGGAGCTCTGGCAAATTCTAGAGGAGGCCTATGTCCAGGGTGGACAACCCAGAATTTAAGAAATAGAAATTCAAGTAATGTTTTAAAAGGTCACTAGCGACCCGCCCCGGCTTCGCACAGGTTTATATAAACCTAAAAAAAAACCGCATCAAAATCCGTTGTGTAGTTTTAAAGATATATACTGTAAGCATACAGGGGGACATGGGGACAGGGGAAGCGACTTTGTTTTTACTATGCAGTGATAGTGATATGTTAGTGAATAATGGCTATTTATACTTTTTTTTTTTTATTATGTTTACTATGTTTATAGGACTATCCATCCGCCATAGGACAGCTGGATATAGGCTTCCCCTAATGATCTCCAATAAGACCGGTTGGTATCATCTCATTCACCATCTTTGCGCCATCATCTCATTCACCATCCAAGCCACTGGAGCAATTAAGCCAGCGGCCCAGAGCCATGCTCCGCTACTTTAAGGAGCTGGGCTGGCTCGGGTAGACGCTGGAGGGGGAAATGCACAAAACACTTCATGCGGGACGTCATTGCAGGACTTATCTTACACTTTGAATTAGAAGACCAGTGACTGTGGACAGTGAAGTGTGGTAGAGACTTGCATCCAGCACAATCCTATGGTCTTAATGAAGTCATCCCTCCACCTTTTAGGCCAAAAAGAGTTAAAGTCTTCAAAGAACTAGTTATTTTTATATTTATTATAATTATTTGTTTGTACGCAGTCAGGATCTCGGAAAAAGCACTAACAATTTAGATGAAATTTAATATATAGATAGAGCTTTTCTTTATAAGTTTAAATATCATAAGTGGATTTAATAAATTTTTTGTACCTAGTGTAGATGGCTATCTAGCAGTATTTTTAGGGTTCCATACCCAAAGGGTAAAAATGGGTCCCTATTACTAAGACTCTGCTGTCTGTCTGTCTGTCCATCTGTTTGTCTGTCGCAAGGCTGTATCTCATAAACTGTAATAGCCAGAAAGTTGACATTTTCACACATGATGTATTTCTGTTGCCGCTATAACAATAAATACTAAAAAACAATAAAATTTATATTTAAAAGGGGCTCCCATACAACAAACCTGGTATTTTAGCCATTTTTCGTTCGATATTATTCCAGCGTCTACCTGTTACTATTAATAATAGTAACAGGTAGATGCTTGAAATATTCACAGAATATTTAGTTGTATATTCACTTGAAAAATAAATAAATAAATTAAAATAAAAAAAAATGTTTAAGAGGGACTCCTATACAAGAAATGTGATTTTTTGCTTGATATTAATAATGGCAACAGGCAAATGCTTGAAATATTCTTTGAATAATTAGTTGTATAAGTATTTACTTCAAAACTAATTAGTATAATTAAAATAAAACATATTATGGTGCCATACAGTGTGGAACCCTTCATGCTTTGACTTGAACTTCTTTTTATCGATTAGTTAATTATAATTACATATTTATTAAATATGTTCCCTGGAAGTAGTTAATATTAGTTATGTTACCTGTGAGTGAATTTATAAGTATATCATTCAAATAGCTATTTCAAAACGAATGACAAAAAGTTGTCTGTAATTAGGCCTTAGGTACCTACTGTGTAATAGGGCCTATTCTGTGGTACCTACCTAATAAACTTGTGTTGAACTTTTTACGAAACCTTGCAGAATAAGTACCTATAGGTAGGTATTTAGACACAAATTACAATAGATCACAGCACCATTGCATTTGTGACGAGGAAAGTAGGTAAAACAGCCAGAAACGACCAAAAGAAGGTCAATTTACCTATATAATTAGCAGATGGTTATTGTAGGTACAATTTTGACCTTCGATGAGTTGACATGATTTTTACCTACTTCGGAACACCTTGTCAACTTGTGAACTGATGGGGACAGTTTAACAATCTGTTATTATGATACGTGGCAACGTTAGTTGGCTACTATTTTCTCAGTTTCAAGCAGTAATAACAAGATAAGCGAAAATTAAAATACAATGCATTCAAGCAGCAAACTTACCAAAATGATTTGCCGGTTTGCTGTAACTGTAGGATTAGAAGTTTTTAGTCTCTCACAACACGAATTGTCTCATAAATCTAGTGCCTTGGTAAAATAGAGATTGTTTACAATCACAAAATCACTTTTCTGTTTACAAGTTAGCAAATTCAACGATATTTATGATCATTGAAGAATGATGCCCTGCGATGGGTTCGACATTGCAAAATTCAGTGTTTTGTTGTCAGTAGTGATGTGCTAAATCGATTACTAATAATCGATTAATCGACTATTTAGTTAATCGACCGTAATCGATTATCATTGGAATGATCGATAGTTATCGATTTTTTCTGACAGTGACATTAAAAATTAGCTTTTATCGTTCAATCTATCCCAACCTTAAATAATAAATCTGTGAGAGGGACTTCCCAAGTAAAATACCATACGCTATACGGTTTATATTTACATTCAAAACGTTCAGTGGTAAAACTGGGGATTCCCCATATAAAATGCCTGCATTTTTCTTTTTTACTATAGGGACTTTCTTATATAAATGTTTCATTTCTATTAGGGGTTTTCCCAATCTACTTTTGAGTAGACAAATTCAAATTTTACAAGTTTATTTACCGCCAAACATAAGAAAGTCCTCGAGAGTGTTAGACGTGCGTAATATTAAAATTTATTTAAAGTGCTTAACGTTTATTTTGGAATGAAGCGACGTGAGAGTTCTAGTTACGTGTGGGCACATTTTACGAAATCGAATCAAGAAGCATCATGTAATCTGTGTAATAAGACTCTCAAATTCTGCGGGAACACGACAAATCTTCGTGAACACCTGAAACGCATTCATTTACTTGAAGATGAGAGGCCTTCCACAAGCAAAAATACCGACCAACCTGAAACGACGACGAAAGACGAAGTCGAGCCTAGGACCAAAAAGTTTAAACAATGTACATTGTCTACAACAATAGTCACAAGGCAACTTAGTCAGAATCAGAGAAATAATATTGACACTGCTCTTTTGCAAATGATTTGTGAAGATTTCCAACCACTGCAGATAGTAGAAAATACAGGATTTTTAAAATTTATAAAGACATTGCAAAAAGAAATTACTGGAGTTGATACAATTTACGAACCTCCAAGCAGAAAATGTTTGACTCAATCTATCTTGTGTAAATATTATGAAAAAGGATGTACACGAATAAAAGAAATTTTAAGTTCTATAGAATTCTTGGCTATCACAACAGACATATGGACATCTGATTCAAATAAGTCTTATATCACGGTCACTTGCCATTGCATCTACAATGATGAATTGCAGTCATTAGTCCTTGCTACAAGAGAACTTTTAAATCCGAATACTGGCGAAAACATTGCAGAAATTCTACAAGAAATATTTGAAGATTTTGGTGTTCAAGAAAAAATTGTAACCATTGTGTCCGATAACGGTGCCAACATGAAAAAAGCTATAAATCAAGTGCTTCGAAAACACCATCATCCGTGTATTGCACACACTCTGAATTTAAGCGTTAAAGAAGCTTTGAATGAAAATCATAGTCTTCAGAATATCATTCAGAAATGCAGACGAATAGTCGGTCACTTTCGTCATAGTGCCAAAAGTACTGCACATCTGTCCAAAATACAAGAAAATATGAATATGAAACTGCTGAAATTGAAACAAGACGTAGAAACAAGATGGAATAGTGTTAGTATTATGTTCGCAAGGTTATGTGAAGTTAAGGCAGCACTCACAGTTACTTTGAGTGAAATTAACAACGCTCCTGAAAATCTTGACTACAATGAATGGAAGGTATTAGCAGATTGTGTAATTCTGTTAAAAAATGTTGAAGAAATCACAGAACAATTATCCGGAGAAAAATATCCCACAATGGCATTGGTGATTCCACTGATACGAGGACTACAATATAATTTGAATTTGCCTAACGTCGAAACATCAATTGGAACGCAACTAAAAGAAACATTGCACGATGTGATACAGAGACGACTTGGTTCCTTAGAAAGCAATAAACATGTTGGAATTGCTTGTCTTTTGGATCCCCGTTTCAAGAAGGTCGGGTTCGGCTTAGATAGTAATGCCACCAGTGCTCAACAACGCTGCTTAGATGAACTCACCTTTCTTAGAAACAAAGCTGAAGAAACCAGTGAACCAGCAATAGAAGAGGAAGTACATCAGGAACAAACAAGAAAACAATCCATTTGGGACCATTTTGAGACAAAAAAATCAAACTTAGTCACAACTGCTTCAACGGAGAATATAATAACTTTACGTCAGTACCTAGAGTTGCCGTTACTTGATAGAAAAAGCAATCCTTTAATATATTGGAAAGGCATGAAAACGAATAATGACAATTTATACAAACTACACTTAAAATACTCCTGTATTCCAGCTACGTCAGTTCCATCGGAAAGGATATTCTCTAAAACCGGACAAGTGACAAATTTAAGGAGAAACCGGCTACTGCCCAAACATCTCGATTACATAATATTTTTAAACGCAAATTGGTCATTGCTGTAAAACTAAGTTACTAAATAAAATTATAAAATACTAGTGCTAATTTTTATTTTTTACTCGTACTAAGTATAGGTCAAGTTGATCATAGTTATCTCATTAATCATCATGTTATATTGCTAAATTTAAAAATAAATAAAAATAGGCATAATCGATTAGTAATCGATTAATAATCGATTATGTTCGGGCGCATAATCGATATATCGATTACTAAAATAATCGAATCGGCACATCACTAGTTGTCAGCTAGCGACATCTATTGAACTATTATAAACTAATATGAAATAGTGTAGTAAGCGGCTCATTACACTGTACGTGTAGATGGCAGTATCAATAATTACTACTCACTAATAGATGGCGCTATAAGTTTTCTCACCAACTGAATACTACACAATACTGTAAAAAAATAAACGGTTTTGTCTGAGAATCCCTATAAGAATGAAGAACTATACCTAAATACTAAATAACAAAGTTAAATCTTCCTCTTGCTATATTCATAACTCAAACAAAGTTACTATTTTGGATTTATTTACCCCATAAAGTTTTGCAGTTTTTCTGCTACTCTGCGCTAGATGGCAAAAGATGTACTTACATTTTTGTATGGGAATTGGGTACGGCTTCATTGCATCTAAAATATAATCCCAGTACCTAGTTTCGAGTTTCATATAACTTTTTCATAGTACAAGTAGTCGTAAGAGCCCATTTAGCGTTCGTAATATTAATGGGGATTTGGCTGAAGCAGAAATACTGTGCTATCTATGATCAAAAGGTGATGCAATGCTGTGATGTGAGAAGGCATTACCCAGTTGGAAATAATAGGTAATAAACGAATAAAAGGTAGGTTAGGTAGGTACAGTAAAATACTTTCAGTGAAAGTGGTTTCGTAATTTGTTTATGATTTAGTACCTATTCTAAATCATAGACAAATTACAAAAATTCTTTGACCACCTACAGATTAGTAAGAGTCTAGGGCATGCAAACCGGTTAACCGAAAACCGAAAAAACCGAATAACCGACCGCATTAGAAACTCGATTTTTTCTAGTTATAAAACCGGTTTTTTCGGGTTTATCGGTGTTTTCTAGAATTTTTTTAAATTTGCGTATTAACTTTCCTCTTCGCATTAAAATACATTATTGTCATCTAGTTGCTCTAACCTACAGAGAAATAATAAGCCAAGCGAACTAAGATACTTTTTTTCCATTTAAAAAATTACATCTAATGTACCTATACCTACGTGCTAAGGATGAAATTCAAGTGCGAAAGTTCTCACTCTCTCTTTGTCTTTACATAGCGAGTATGGTGATATAGGCAGAGCGCTGCGCTGTAGCGTTTTAAGCGTAATGGGACGCGTTTTGTCTCATCTTCACCGAAACGCTATCGACCACCGCCATTTTGTTTCGTTACATTAGTCCGGCAGACTCTACTAAGCTACGTAGTAGTTTATATTGCACGTTTGTCTAATATTTGTAAATTATACATAAAAGTAAGCTCGATTGTTGAAATTAAAAAACAAAAAAAATATAAAAAATGACTATTATTTCATCAAAATCATAGAACATCGCATATCAGGAAGACTAGACATGGAACAACCACCCAAACAAGCTGGTTTTCGTCGCGGGCTATATAAACTACAGACCATCTCCACGCAATCAACCAGATTATAGAACATACGTGTCGAATTGAGTACCTCCTCCGTTTCGTCGGTCAAAAAGCATTTGATGGCATCACTCACGTTAATCTTCTCCGCCTCACCTATTCTCAAAGTACTGCTGCAATAAAATTACAATCTTCTGGTCCAGCATTTGCAATAGAGAAATGTGTTAAACAGGGAGACCCATTGTCCCCGAAAATATTCACGGGCGTCCTGAAGAAGTTTTCAGAAAGCTGGCGGCAAGCTGGGAAGGATGGGGTGTTAATGTCGGTGAAAATGGTTAGCTAACCTTCATTTTGCAGACAATATCGTCAGCTAGTATCTCTTCCTCAGTCAGAGAGCTATAATCAATGCTACAAACCTAACCACAGCAAGCCTTGAGGTTGGATTGCGGATATGGAACATGTTAATTAAAGACCAAAGTGATGACCAATGGCATCAAATATCGGGTAACTGTCGATGGCGAAGACATATCCGTTCACGATTACATCTATCTTGGCCAAATAGTCACCTTCCAGGCGAGACAAGACCAAGAAGAACAGAGAACGCCTGGAAGAGCTGTTGGGCCATGAAATAACATATGAAGAAACGCCTTCCGATCACATTTTGACTTATGGTGTACAAACATGGTCATTAACTAAGGTCCAAAAGTCCAAGCTCAAGGTTTGCCAAAGAGCGATGGAGCGCAGTATTCTCGGTGACCGGCTAATAGACCGAGTACTACGAGTAAACACCGAACTGCGTTCCAGAACTCAAATCAAAGATGTAGCTTTCACAGTCGCTAAACTGAAGTGGCAGTGGGCCGGGTAAATCAGTCGAATGCCAGAAGACCTCTGGAAGACCTCTGGGCTAAAATCACCACCAAATGGAGTCCCAACTCGAAGCGGCCTCGTGGCAGACCCTCTATTAGATAGTGCGATGAACTGAATACATTTAATCCAAATTGGCGGCATCAGCACAAGACCGTCAAAACTGGAAATCTCGAGAGGAGACCTTTTCCCAACAATGAGGCAGTACAGGCTCGTAAACAAACAAACAAACTGTCATATTTACTAGTATTTTCATTAATTTACTAGAAAAAAACCGAAAAACCCGAAAAACTCGATTTCCCCGGTTTTCAAAATAAAAAACCGAAAAAACCGGTTTTCCAAAACCACCCGGTTTTTGCATGCCCTATTTGTAACCACCACCGCTTTATAATCACAAATCAGCCAGCTGTGAGTGAGTAGCAGAACTTCTATGACGTCACACACGAATCACTGTACGGACGAGTTGCGTGATACCGTTGGGTTCAACGACCGCCACTGGTCTGTTTACGAGGAAACGCCGGAAAATTTCGTGATTTTACAAAGATTTCTGTATTTTTCATACATCATTCAAGTAGGTATATAACATTAGCATTATCACAGTTGTCAAAATGTGCCATCTATGATAGAGTAGCGGAACTACTATGACGTCACGAATCACTGGTCGGACAAGATGCGGGGTACCGTTGGGTTCAACTACCTCCACTGGTCTGATTACGCGGAAACGCCGCAAAACTTTTTTGATTTTTACAAAGGTTTTTGTACTGAATTGCATATTAAAATTCATAAAAGCATTAACTTTAGCACAGTTGTTTTGCACAGTTTGTTGTTGCACACTTTACGTGCCATCTATGATCAAGTAGCGGAACTACTATGACGTCACGAATCACTGGTCGGACAAGATGCGCGGTACCGTTGGGTTCAACGACCTCCACTGGTCTGTTTACGCGGGAACGCCGCAAAACTTTTGTGATTTTTACAAAGGTTTCTGTAAGAATCCAACAATTCACACTTTGTTTTACAAGTTTGACGGATTGAGGAGCTGTAATTGGCATAATGCGGTCAATTTGCTTTATCGTTGGCTTCGAATTTAGTTTTGTTTGGTTTGATCGTTTTGTAGCAATTTCGGAGAATTTGCAGCTTTCAGCATTCGGAAATCTTGTAACTTATAGAAATCTTTTATTACTTATTCTGTACCGATGTCGATTTCGTGTTAAGGATATATCTAGGTACTTATTATATAAAATATATATTTATTTATGTGTTGTATTTTTTTTTTGCGACAAGAAGATTAAGTACAGTTAGCGAAAAAATTTACAGGGTTACATTTAGTGCAGTCACGTAATTTAACTTTATGATGTACCTACAATATATTTACTAAGACACAATTAATTTACTTTATCTACACTAATGTTGTAACATTCTACTTATGTTTCCAATACTTGACTTATAATGACTACTGTTATAGCGCAGACAACAAAACACTCAATTTAAGCAATTTCACATGATGTTATAATATCCACATCGATATCGTAAAATCCCATTATAACATCGCGCGCTCGCTCCTGATTGGCCCTGCGCGCGCAGCTGCGCTCTCATTGGTTAGATTTGAATGGCGCCAAGTTCACTGTGACAATACACGTACGCGTGAATTTAATGTTTCGCAATATGTTTTATTTTTATTAGTGAAGATAAAGTAGTGTATGCAACTGCATATAACACGGGTATTAAAACACGAGTGTGAGTTTATGAAACGAGCGCAGCGAGTTTCATAATAGTAACGAGTGTAGTAACTTCATTATATGACAGTTGCATAAACTACTGTAATGTATATGTATTTAGGTCCATAATCATCATCTTGTATTTTACCAAGCACAGACACTGGTTGAGCCGGAGCGTTCCACTTGATTTCATTATCATTAAGCTTATGAAATTAACAAGTAATATTTTTGCCAAGTAAGCTTGAAATAATAATTTGAATAGGGTTTTTTTTTAAAAGACGGACTTATTTTAGGATACCGTTGTACTTATTATGGAGACCAATTTTTACTATGGGGCCAATGCTAAAGTCGGAAAACGATCATTTTGTTTGTGTCTTTGATATTAATTTTCCCGCTTTTGTATGATTGCTTTGTGCTTAGAAAACTATATATTCCGGCATAAGTATAAAGAAAAGCAGAAAATCAGTCCACAGTAAACATCTCTATTTGGGTAACATAATATTACTATTTAAGTACCTAACAAGCACACGCAGAATATTGCATTTTTTAATAACTGAAAACTCATTTTAATTATCACTAGTTTTACGTATTTTATTTTCTTTCATTTTATGCTAATATTGGTGTGAAAAATCGTGTTTTATCTACTGTAGGCGCGCGAGTTGAATGCAGAGCTTAGGAATGCGAGTGTCTCCCCCCGCTATCCGCACGCCCAACCCGCCCAGGCGCGTGAGGTGGGGCGTGCGGATAGCGGGGGGAGATGCTCCC
This sequence comes from Hypomecis atomaria, assembly GCA_964007245.1. Lineage (NCBI taxonomy): Eukaryota > Metazoa > Arthropoda > Insecta > Lepidoptera > Geometridae > Hypomecis > Hypomecis atomaria. The sequence goes on along the minus strand of OZ023308.1, from coordinate 6,009,216 downwards.
GCTCTTTACCTCAGACCCCGACTGCATTCAACTCGCGCTATCTGTATATGTCATCTATTCAGTGGCGTAGCGTGCCTTGAAGGCCCTGTATCAAAATTATTTAGAGGACCAAATGAATAAATGATTCGCCAAATGCGAATCGGACTCACGCACGAAGGGTTCCGCACCGTATGGAAGCCTTAATGTTTTATTTTTATTTATTTATTATTTTTGAAAGGAATTTACCACTTAATATTTCAAGCATTTTCCTGTTGCCGTTATTATTATCGAGCAAAAAATCACGTAACTTATATGGGAGCCCCCCGTTAATATTTATTTTATTTTAATCTATTAATTTATAAACTGCTTATTTAACTAAATAACCTGTAAATATTTCAAGTAACCTGGCAAAGTTATTAATATCGAGCAAACTGCAAAAAATTTGGGTTTGCTCCCCTTAAATGTTTATTTTTTCCTTTTTTTAGTATTTTTTGTTGTTGCAGCAACTGAAGTACGTCATCTGTGAAAATTTCAACGTGCTAGCTATCACCGTTCATGAGATACAGCCTAGTGTAGTGACAGACAGACGGACAGACGTACGGATAGCGGACTCATAGAAATAGGGTTAGCGTTTTTACCCCTTGGGTACGAAACACTAAAAAGTAAAGTTGTGCTATAACAGTCGCAGTCACGTTCAACTTTTGCTGACTAGTTCTATAAAAGTCATGGGAGCAGTCGTATAAACATATAGTCAACTTTTACACAGCGCGAAAAAGGCGCAGATTAGCCCTGAAGATTCTGTAGAAGTGGATTCACTTAGTTAAGTTAATTTGCGGAATGAACATCGAGTAAAAGCAAAACGATCCCAATTTAGTGCAGTAAAAGCAATATCGATGCAATGACTCCATTAGGTATACGTACTGATAGAGTTGAAGTTGTTATATTGCCACTAATCAGCAATAAAGCTGACCAAAGCTTAGTATTTATTTTCGAGTGGAGACCACGTACCGAAAAGCGCGACGTAGGACGTCCACCACCAGGATGTCCACCCACATGGTGGACTGATGACCTAATTAAGACCGCGGGTTGCGCTGGATGCAAGCCGCTACCAACCTGTTGGAGATCTTTAGGGGAGGCCTATGTCCAGCAGTGGACGTCCTATGGCTGATAAATAGATTTATTTGCCACAATTCTATGTTTTTGTTTGTTAAATTTTAAATGACAATAAAGAGAATACTTTTTGACTTTTGTCATTTCTAAAGTGAAAACTCCATAGGCACGTAAGTAGATAAGCACGGGATTAAGTGACATCGTGGATAACATTATACCAATTTTTGCTTTTTTACACACACACTAGGGGCCCCTGTAGCCCGGGTGCCCCAAATCATTAAATTTATACGGCTGATACGGCGGTAGCTACGCCCTTGCATCTATCCCAAAACAAAAGCTTTCATAATTATTTCAAATTCTACTGCGTAGTAAGAAGTTTTTTTTACCCATACATGAGCTTCATCAAATAAAAATTTACAGCGTAACGCCAAATCACAAGTCGAGGTCAAGAACCTACAGTTTTTATTGCCGAAATAGCAGTAGTAGCTGTAGTAATAAAACATAAATGTTTATTTATATTGATGCCTCTAAAATTCTTTTTGGTTTTTAGGGTTCCGTACCCAAAGGGTGAAAACGGAACCCTATTACTAAGACTTCGCTGTCCGTCCGTCTGTCTGTCACCAGGCTGTGTCTCATGAGCCATGATAGTTAAACAGTTGAAATTTTCATAGATGCCGCTATAACAACAAATACTAAAAACAAAATAAAATAAATATTTAAGGGAGACTCCCATGCAAAATAATCTAAATTTTTTTAGCAGTTTTTCGCTCGTTATTAATAACGGTAGCATAATAACGGATAGACGCTTGAAATATTCACAGAATATTTAATTGTATGTTTGGTTCAATAATTAATTATTAAATTAAAATAAAATAAATATTTAAGGAGGGCTCCCATACAGTACGGAACCCTTCGTGAGCGATTACGACTCGCACTTGGTCGATTATTTATTAGGAATGTGACAATGTTATACGTCCCACCTGAAGTCTTAGTATGAGATTTTTTTACCGCCTTCCAAAAAGGAGGAGGTACCTACTATGTTCGTCTGTACCATTTACTTTTTTGTGTATATTGATTGATAGGTATTTTCCCTAATTGTGAACCGATTTAAAAAAAAAAATATATTTCGGTAGGGTATACTTCCGATTAAAGAAGATAATGCAAAATGGGCTCTGACTAGGTACAGTAGCTCAAAAAATCCGTTAAACTATGATAAATAAATGCGCAGAGCAAAACAACCGCATCAAATGCTTAATTTATGAGTAATTTCACATTTTCCAATTTGTTTTTTGTTCAGTCATTGAATTACTATCATTTTGGTCACATGTAACCTTAATACCCGAATACACGAAATTACTTTCAATGGACACTGTTATTGTAAAAAATAACGGGAAGATCATTTTCCGAAAGAAACAAAGCAAATTATGAAATACTGTACCCTTTATTGGCCCAATTTCTATGCATGTTTGCAATATCTCCTTTTATCGAAACCAGCTCAGCCGTTTTTGATAAATCAATTTAGCCGTTTTTGATTTAAAAAAAATCAATATAATGTACATGGATGACACATCAATTCGTGCAAACTATTCGAAATCTGTATACACACACATACAGTTGAAGTTGGTGGTGCCATTTTTTGCGAATAGTAATAATTATTTTATTTACAATAATTCTCCTCAGGCTCCTTATTCCTTATCGATATACATAATGCTATCTACGTAACTCGCAACTTTTTCATTTCGGTGGTTTTTTTACGGAATTATATTTTTAACCAATTGTTACGTTAAAATTATACAAAAACTGAGCTTAAATTACATTATTGAAAATAAAAATAAGCAGGGGATTCTATTTTTTGTGGGTTTACATTTTCTATGTGGTAAAGCTGACATATTGTACCTCTTGATAATAAAATATCACTATTAATACATTTTCGTTAGTTCTTCCTCGTTTCCGCCAGGGGCGCTGTACAAAAATGTATAGAGCCATACGAAACAGCTGTAGTTTCAATTTAAGTGTAAACCTGGACTAACCGAACCCTTCAGTTCGCATAGACTTACTAGGGCGGCTAGCCCTGGTGTCAAAGTTTTAAAGCCTGCCTGAAGGCCTCTGACATAACAGTTATAACAATCGGGACCCACGGAACGTGACTTTCGAACCATGGCTCAGTTATAAATGCCACCTGCGGCCACCCAACAAAGAGTGCAATACCAGAAGCGCTTTCGGTGCGTTGCGTACTCTTATTTCATTGTTCAATTTATTCTTACATTTTTAAATAATTATTGTTAACCTATTTTGCAAGAAATAAATGAATATGAATATGAATATTTTTCGCAAAAAAATGGCAAAACCTAATTTCATCGTGTACAAAATTCGAATATTTCGCTCGAATTGTTAACATTATTTTTGATTTTTCAAAAACGGCTCAGCCGATCACTGTCAAATTTAAATGAGACCATTTCGGGAGTATACCCTTTGGAACTAAAAAAGAATTGCGAAAATTTTTCGGTTCGGTTTACAATTGGCGAAATTATCGATGAACATACACAAAAAATACATACAGACGAACATAGAACCTCCTCCTTTTTGAAAGTCGGTTAATTATACCTAGTCTTATATCCCACAAGTGCCTGACAGATTTATATAGAACTAGCGACCCGCCCCGGCTTCGCACAGGTTTATTATACATATAAACCTTCCTCTTGAATCACTCTATCTATTAAAAAAAGACATCAAAATCCGTTGTGTAGTTATAAAGATTTCATTCATAGGGACATGAGGACATGGGGACAGCGGAAGCGAGTTTGTTTTATACTAAAATAAATAAATAAATATTAGGGGACATCTTACACACGGCCTCTGACCCCAAACTAAGCATAGCTTGTGATATGGCTGCCAGAAACTGATAAACTACTTATACATAATTTTAAATACATACTTATATAGATAGTAACTAAATAACACCCAAACACAGAGCAAACACCTATGTTCATCACACAAATGTTTGCCCTGGGTGGGGATCGAACCCACGCCTCTTTGACCCAGAAGTTAGGGTCACTAACCACTGAGCCACCGAGGCAGTCGATACTATGTAGTGATGATGATATATATACCCTTTATGTTCCTATTTTACACGTTTACGAATACGATACGAATATAACTTGAGTTTTTTTTATATTTGAATTTTTATTTAGAGTTTTCCTTAAAGAGATTTAAATATTATAATTATTTTGTTGTTGTTGTTGATTTTGAAGATTTTTTTTGTACGACGGAAATAACCCCAACCCTGAGAATCCTGATATTAGCGTAAAGTTTGACTCTCAAGTTATTTTTAGAGTTGAATTAAGTAGTGTTGTTACGATATAAGTAATTTGTGATAGTTACATAGATATAATTATAGTTTATATAGATTATAGAATATTATATGTATATAACTACTAGAAGGAAATATTTTATAGAGAACTAATATCTAGTAAGTAGAGCTAATGTAACCTCTCCTTAAATTGCGACGCCCTCACGGGGTCAATGTCACTTGTTTGTAAGAACCTTTGTTGTGACAGTGCATTGTGCAATAAACGAATATAAATAAATATTGCCGTGATATGATTAGATTTTTAACCGACTTCCAAAAAGGAGGAGGTTCGTTTTTATGTTTTTTTTTGTGTATGTTCATCGATAATTTCGCCAAATGTGAACCGAATCGGGAAAATCTTTTTTAGTTCGAAAGAATATACTCCCGAAATGACTCCACTTAAATTTTATGGAAATCGGCTGAGCCGTTTTTGAAAAATCAATAATAATGTGAACAATTCGAGCAAAATATTAGAATTTTGTACACGACGGAAGGCGGTTTTGCCATTTTTTGCGATTTTTTTTTACTAAATATAAGCGCCCTATGGGTAGTACAAGTGTAGCTCGATTTATTTAAATATTTGAATCAAAAATTACTTAGTACGAAATTAATTGAGCACTACCGTGGCTCTGATGGACACTTTTAACCATGTCATAGGTTTCAGGCGGCTTATAAACTCTGTCACCAGGGGTAGCCACCGGCCTAATAGAGCTTACTTGGTACTTACCTCAGAAGAATTACAAGTAATAGAAGTATGTATTACACTCGTATACAGCTGTCTTATTCATATCTGGTTATACAGCATACGCGAGAGTGAGTGGAACAAACAAAAACGCGATTGTCTGTCGCATACGTCAAAATCACCAGTTGGAATGTCAAAATGGTTAAAATTTGGTTAGATTAGGTCATTTGTCTTTTTCGGATATTTGAACCCTCTAGTTCCAGTAAGAAGGTTCAAATCTTTGATCATTTTACCTTCCTACTTTTTACCTTTTTGAATTTGGACACCCGAGTTAGCTATTGCCAGTTTGTGAAACCCTTCGAAATTACGTAAGTTCGGGTGTATGTGCATCTTTATCTAACACCTTTTAAATTTCATATTTAGAGTGGGACAAAGTGATGTATATCTCTTGCTATTTTAGTACTGTTTCTAGTACTTTGTTCTTATTATATGGTACTTACAGATTTATCTTCACAAGTTTAGTCTGAAACTGTGTGTCTACGCTACAAGCGCGTATATGTTAGTTGCAAATAAATACAAGAAATGTTTAAGGCTCCAGCTGAATATTCAGACAATGGTTTTGTCTTGCAAATTCTATGGAGATTATTTTACAGCTAGACAGTTAAAAGATCCTTTGTGAATCTCTCCATTCTTAGCGTCTGAACCGATGTTACTAATTGCTTCCAACAGTTACTTGCTTATTATAATTTAAAACTTACGCAGTGATAGATAAAGGGAAAAATTTATTTATTTTTCGAAAAAAATGGCACAACCGCCTTCCATGGTGTAAAAAATTTGATTATTTTACTCGAATTGTTAACATTATTATTGATTTTTCAAAAACGGCTCAGCCGATTTCTTTAAATATTAAATGGGGTCACTTCGGGAGTATACTCTTTCGAACTAAAAAAAATTTTTCGATTCGGTTCATAATTGGCGAAATTATCAATGAACATACACAAAAAAAATACATACAGGCAAACATAGAACGAAGTTTTTTGGAAGTCGGTTAAAAATAATGTTTGTCATATGTGTATACATAGTCAATTTTTATTGGGGTTCCGTACCCAAAGAGTAAAAACGGGACCCTATTACTAAGACTTCGCTTTCCGTCTGTCTGTCTGTCTGTCTGTCCGTCTTTCTGTCGCCAGGCTGTATCTCATGAAGCGTTATAGCTAGAAAGCTGAAATTTTCACAGATGATTTATTTATGTTGCCGCTATAACAACAAATACTAAAAACAGAATAAAAAAATAATATTTAAGGGGGGCTCCCATACAACAAACCTGAATTTTTAGCCGTTTCTCGCTTGATATTAATAATGGTAACAGGTAGAAACTTGAAATATTAACAGAATATTTAGCTATATATTCACTTCAATTATAATTAGTTAAATTAAAATAAAATAAATGTTTAAGGTAAGTTCCCATAAAGTACGGAACCCTTCGTGCGCGAGTCCGACTCGTTATTTAGGCCGATTATTTTTTTATGGAGGTTTTCATCCACAGGATTAAAACGTGTTAATTCATAAAGAACCTAATTACGAGTACATGCAATTTCTTTGCAAACACTCAGAATTACAAATAACTTTAACTATGGGGCTTGCCCCAAAATCATTAAAAATAATCGGCCAAGTACGAGTCGGACTCGCGCACGGAGGGTTCCGTACTGTATGGGAGCCCCCCTTAAATATTTATTTTATCTTAATTTTATTATTTATTATTGAAGGGAATATAAAACTAAATATTCTGTGAAAATTTCAAGCATCTACCTGGTACCATTATTAATATAGAGCGAAAAACGTCTAAAAAATCAGGTTTGTTGTATGGGAGCCCCCCTTTAATATTTATTTTATTTTGTTTTTAGTATTTTTTGTTATAGCGGCAACCAAAATACATCATCTGTGAAAATTTCAGCTGCCTAGCTATCATGGTTCATGAGCCCGGTGACAGACGGACATCGAAGTCTTAGTAATAGGGTCCCGTTTTTCCCTTTGGGTACGGAACCCTAAAAAAGCTACTGGTTCATAAATTGAGGTCATGGACTCGCGACAAGATGTAAATAACAGCGGATTTTTAACTTGATTTTGTTGGTCTCGAGGTAAAAGTAGACCTTGATGTATTAAATTAAAGTCACTCTTATAAGTTACCAGTAACCCTGTACACACAAGCGAAAAAAGGAAATGGGTCGAAGGAGATATTTCATTGTGGGTCCATACTTTGTACTCTGCTTTAAAGGAGAACCAATTCTATGGTCAAAGCTTTCATATACTTTGCCATATTTTTCTTTTCATAGAATTTAATATAATATTTTAACTTCCCAAACTTTGAACGAAGCTAAGCGAAGCGAAGAGTAACCCTGTACACACAAGTGAAAAAAGGAAATGGGTCAAGGGAGATAGTTCACGGTGACTTTGTTATCTTTATGTACTTAGCCATATTTTTCTTTTTTTAGAATATATGATAATATTTTAACTGAGCAAACTTTGACCGAAGCTATGGAAAGGAGTACCGTGTGTCCTACCCATCAACAATTATAGCAAATCAGGAGCATAAAATTTAAAGGTCAAGAAACTAAGGATCCTAAATCAATCTAGCTTCCGAACTTCAAAGAAGACTAAAAGTTAGACGACTAAAAAGATGTTTACGAACTCCATAAAAGCTTTACCTCTTCAAATACCCATAAATCGAGTTATCCACGCGTCTCAAGCATTCATCGGCAATCGATTCTGCAGAAGATCCGAGGCAGCAGAACCGGCCTCAACCGTTACAGCACTGTTCGCATCACGAAAAAAATTACAGTTATCCGCAGTCTCGAGCGCGCTCGACGAAAAAAGCACAAACGGCTGCCACACCACGTCCCTAGGACGTATAGCGAGCGCGCGCTTTGCCGAAAGAAAAAGAAAGCGCGGGAGAACTGACGTTGACAGCTGCGGTTCTAGTGGCGCGAATCAGACAGTGCAGTGGATTTTGAAAATGGAAGTGTGAAAATGGAGTTTGGATAATTCGTGTGGTGGTAACTCTGATTGGATTGTCTATTTTGTGATTGTTTTGAAAAGGATTTACTGTCAAGATGCCTAGCACTATCAGAGGTAAGTCATATATCATATACTTTTCATAATAATCATACTACATATAATTAACTAAAAGCTCTTTAATATAAAATTAATAATAATTAATATAAATACTTCAAACTTGTCAATCATATTAAAAAAAAAAAAAAGTTCTAATTAAGAAGTTAAATGAAGCAATCACGAATCAATAAAATGCTAAAAACCAAATTCATCGATGGGTTATAAATCCATGATCACATAATAGCTAGAATATTTTAAAGAATTACTTTTTTCAAAGTTGTTACCAACCAAGTTTAGCTTACAGGCCAAAACTTGACTGTACCAAAGGTCAATGCACTATTGACACACCGTGTTGACGGAAATTTAACGCGTGTTCAAAGCAAAAAAAAAAAACTTGCTAAATGCTATTTGCAATTCCATTTTTAAACCTTTCTCGACGAGTTATGGTAAAATATTTTGGCGCCAAGATGTTTATGAATACATGAATTGTGACTGTATATATGATTAATTGTATTCTTGATGTCGATGATTTTATGAATTTTTGACTTTGTTACCTTTTAAACTTTTCTGAGGGCTTTTTTCGGAGTTCTACAAGATTGAATTAGAATTGAGAAGAATCGTAAAAGAGCAAAGTAACTGACTTAAGACTGATCAAGAAACTGAAATGGTAGTGGGCAGGACACATCGCCGAGGACAGATGACCGATAGGGTCTCAAGTTCTCTAGAGGAGGCCACGTAACGGCAAGTGCTGCGTAAGACGTCCGCAAACTTTACATCATAATAATGACCATGATCATCGTCATTATCAGTCGTAGGACGTCCACAGCTGGATATAGGCCACTCTTATGGGTTTCTAATAAGACCCGTTGAAAGCGGCTTGCATCATAATAATAAGACAATTTATTTAGCAAATTATGTTTCATTGTTTTATAAAAAAAATTGTAAACGCTACTTCAGTTACTAATACAAGAAAAGGTGACAGTATTTAAGATTAGATTTGACACCTCAATAAAAACATATTAATTCCTTGTGGTATGGGACCCGGATTTGAACCTACGACCTCACGATTATTAAGTAAGCATTTTTTCACTTGACCAAAGCATAAAGCCAGCTAAAAATATTGTTTGCACATTAGTATCATTACTTTTAAAGCGGTAGTATTTTTCTTCGCACCGTCATGATTGCTTCAGGCCGTTGCCATGACAACTCCTTTGTTTTCGAACGTGACAACGACCGCTCAGTTGTTATGCTATCCTGGTATTTTCGCCTAGGTTTTGCTATTACTAAATTTGATTGTATTCATCATTATGACCAACTATTACTATGGGGCTAACCCTGATACTGTCAAAATACATCAATTGCTCCATAATAATATGTCTGTCAAATAGCAATAAAGTTTTTGTACGGTACAGCTCCACTCTATGTTTACAATTCACATACACCCTGTGTTACTGATACATCCTATGTTAATAATATTGTACATCATTATTATTTCATTTGCACACATTTCATTAACCTATCTACTTTTAATATTTGAAACTGATCGTTTATACCTATTTTTGTTTAATTTTGTTACAATTTATCGTATTAGTGTATTCTGACACTAATTTATATTCTATTTTTTCATCGCGTTGCCCATGATAGCCTCAGGCCGTTGCCATGACAACACCTTTGTTTTCGAACGTGACAGACAGAGCTCATTTGTAATGCTAGCCGGGTGTTATGTGACCTAGGTTTTGCTATTCCTGACTAGACTTTCTCTAACTAGGTTATTACAGTTCGATTTGGTTGTGGTTCGAAAAAGGGGCATAGTTGATACAATGACATAATTATTCAATAAAAAACAAGTTAAAATGATTAATAATTACGTATTACGATGAGTAAAGACGAAAAATTAGTACGATTCAAAAAATAAAATATGTATTGTAACTGAACTATGTTACAGGGGTGAACGGTGAACCGTAATTTTTTTGACATGACAATAATGTAAACTATCGACTTAGATACAGAGTAAAAAATACACTGTAAGTACGGGGCGGATCGATATTATTTCGTTAATTTATTCAGGCCAAAAAATTGCTAAAAATATGCAGGATTGTTGTATATGATAATTTTCCATTTTTTAAATTAAAATAGGTCAACAGTTCCTAAACACTTGTTGGGAGGACATAGCAGATAGGTATGTATGTAACATGCGCGGGAACAACATGCAATCAAATTGAAACAAATGCTTGTTATGTAGTTGTAGTTTATGTAGTTCTAGATTATGTTTATCATGTATTTAGTGGTAGTAAAAAAACAAAAAAAAAAACAAAATGAAAACCTCCTCGTTTTGGTAGTCGGGTGATGTTGGTTCCCGCTATCTGCAGACGACGCACCGTATCTCAGAAAAGCGATAGTTCGCCACGCGACAAGGCTGGGTACCGTTCGTTGGCGGGATCCCTTTCTTCGTGACGTAGCGAACGGTACTGGCTAGTGATGCGGAGCGCGGAGGCTTCGCAGGTCGATGTTTTTATCGATACTTTTCTGTTTTGAAGCTTTTAGATAGTTTTTTTATTGTAGGGCTACATTTGGCCACCAACTCGCCTGATGGACAGTGAAGTTGTAGCCGAAGACGGAGTATGTAGACCTAGAAGATACTTATTCGCTCTTGACTTGAAGATATCCAAATTGTAGTTGTGGTAGCTTCGAAGGTCGGTGTTTTTATCGATAGTTTTGTGTTTTGTTTCACAATTAATTTCACGGATTGTTGTGTTTATCGATAGTCTTAATTGGCTAACAGTTCTATGTAAGGTCGATGTTTTGACCATAGTTTTATGTTTTGTTGCAGTAACGTTACGTTTTCTTATTTATTACACATGAGTGTCTCGTGTAAAAAAAGTCCTATCTCTAGATTTATAAGATGATTACTTTACGTAGACTCTAGATTGTAGAAAAATTATCCCATTTTATTTCTCTGATCTGTTAGCTTTTGTACCATGAAATTAATTGTTATTTATCTGTAGGTACATGCCCAGAAGAGGATATCACGAATCTCAGAAAATCTCAAAAAATCTCAACCTTAGACTCGTAGTCCAATCAAAGCGAACCAATAAGTTCACTATCTTTCCATCGAAAAAAACCTAATGACATTTTCGACTTTACTTCATCATCATTTTAAAAACCTGCTAAAAATAACCTATCCACAAAACCACAGAGATACCAGAGGGATAATGTGGTCGATCGAGAAAAGAAAGATAGAGATGCAATAAATAAATAAATAAAATAAATATTAGGGGACATCTTACACACGGCCTCTGACCCCAAACTAAGCAAAGCTTGTGATATGGCTGCCAGAGACTGATATACTACTTATACATATTTTTAAATACATACTTATATAGATAGTAACTAAATAACACCCAGACACAGAGCAAACACCTATGTTCATCACATAAATACTTGCCCTGGGTGGGGATCGAACCCACGCCTCTTTGACCCAGAAGTTAGGGTCACTAACCACTGAGCCACCGAGGCTGTCTTTGCAATGATTTAACATGGCATGAGTTAGAAAGAGACATGAAAAATATCTCGATTGAGTGGCTAGTTGCCGTGTTTATCGCTTAGTAGTGTCAAATTCCAGTACATATTTGACAGTTTTGACAGTTCTCAGCCAGATTGACTCAAGCGACAACAGCGCTATCTCTCTAATTGTAATAGCTCTGTGTACAAAACCCATGACATAACCTCGACAATGTATCGATAAACCGGCCCACCACTAGCCAGTGACGTGGCGGTAACGGTGCCCGCAGTTAGCCTCACCCACATACTGAGTAACTGCGCTTGCGTCCGTTATACGAACGCGTTCTTGCATACTCGCCGGTTGCGACTCGATTAAAAAGTAAACAGGCTGGTGGGCTTGTCTTGTCAGACTGCCATTACTTGTATGGTGAGATAGGAATCGGAGAACATAGTCATTCAAATCAAATAACTATAAATAAATAAATACTGGGGGACATCTTACACACGGTCTCTGACCCCAAACTAAGCAAAGCTTGTGATATGGCTGCCAGAGACTGATATACTACATACACATATTTTAAATACATACTTATATAGATAATACCTAAATAACACCCAGACACAGAGCAAACACCTATGTTCATCAAATGAAAGCTTGCCCTGGGTGGGGATCGAACCCACGCCTCTGTGATCCAGAAGTCAGGTTCACTAACCACTGAGCCACCGAGGGAGTCAGACTACAGCACTATATATTGGATTTATAGTTCTTTTTATTTCATAAAACTAAAATAACTCCGCCACGATTAGGTATTATTTCTATACTACATTATCACCTAATAAAATAAAATAAAATAAATAAAATAAAATAAAATCACTCTACCTATATAACCTTAAGTATATAAATATGCACAAAATTATAATAAACTAAGAAAGAGACAAATAAATAAAAGTAAATTAGTAATTATGTTTGATGAGTCAAAAAGAGATTGATATACACGAAAAAAGATTAATAAATAATCAATTTCAATCATTTGTTAGGTATATGTTTTTATGTTAGATTGCTCCTGCGTTCGTTAGGGGTAAAACATCCCTTATACGAACGCGTTCCTGCATACTCGCAGTTTGAAACGCGATTAAAAATTAACAGGCTGGTGGGTTTGTCAGACTGCCATTACTTGTATGGTGAGATAGGAATCGAATCAATATCTACTTATATATCGGCATTTTATACTATATATAACGGGACTAAACTCACGAGTACGGATAGTCATGTCATAACAACGACTATAGTTACGGTCGCGTTTGGCGATCTTTCTCAAGTTGGCGAGTGCTAGCACGCGGAGCCGTCTCGCAAAACACAATAGCGCTATAGTCGTTGTTATGACTACCCATACACTTGAGTTTAGTCCCGTGATATATAGTATAAAATGTGTGAAAACCACGTTAATTTCCATAGTAATACTATTTATCGGATTTAGTTATTTTATTTGATAAAACTCACATAACACCGTAATATTATTTTTATACTATACTACAACATAACTATCACGCTACCTACATAACCTAAATTATTAAAAATTTACAAAATGATATCACATAAAGATAGTGACAAATGTTTGAAAGTACTCGTAAATCATAAACTACGTTTGAATGATAAATCAAAAAGAGATTGAAATTTACAACTTTTAGATTGTGCCTGCGTTCTTTAGGGGTGAAACATCCCTTATACGAACGCGTTCTTGCATACTCGCCGGTTGCAACACGATTAAAAAGTAAAAAGGCCGGTTTGGCTTGTCAGATTGCCATGACTTGTATGGTGAGACAGAAATCATATAATATAGTTATCCGAATCAAATATAAATAACAATACAGTGTGGAGAGCTCACGCCGACACTATTTTGACCCACAAGTAATACTGGTAACCAGTAATCATAAAAGCAATAAGAAAAATAATGAATCCTTAAATTGAAATTTGATATGAAAAATGAAAAATCGGCCAAGTGCGAGTCGGACTCGCGCACGAAGGGTCCGTACCGTACGGGAGCCCCATTCTTGCCGTTATTATTAGCGAGCAAAAATCTCCTAAAAATCACGTTTGTTGTATGGGAGCCCGCCCCCCTTAAATATTTATTTTATTCTGTTTTTAGTATTTGTTGTTATAGCGGCAACAGAAATACATCATCTGTAAAAATTTCAGCTGCCTAACTATCATGGTTCATGAGATACAGCCCGGTTACAGACAGACAGACGGACAGACGACATCAAAGTCTTAGTAATAGGGTCCCGTTTTTACCCTTTGGGTATGGAACCCTAAAAACGGCTTATAGTCAAACCGCTAAACTCAGACTTCGCCTGCGCGGGTACGGGGGCGCGGGGGTAGACGACAAAGAGGACTGAGACAGGTGCGGGCGCCGGGGACCCGCTGCCCGCGCCTGTCTCAGTCCCCTGTGTCGTCTCCCCCGGCGCCCCTGTACCGCGCAGGCGAAGTCTGAGTTTCGCGGTTTGACTATAGTAGCTAACATAATTTGAAAACTATTTTTTCACACCGAACATAAACAGTGGTGCATGCAAATCTAAAAAAATCTAGGTGCATTTTAAGATATTTTTTCAGGTGTGTGTTTCTTACTCATGAAATCACTTCGTCTAGACTTTGACCATATCTCCAAATCAGTCGCTTCCAGTTTTTGGAGTCAGGTCGACGAACTAAGTCCATGTTTTTATTTTTATTGCTGCACCAATTAAACTAGCCAGTGTTGTTAAAATGTTCTTTTTTTTTCAGTAAAACCGTATTTAGACTGAGACCTAGAATTCTCAACCTAAGCTTTAAATTTCCTTTGTAATGTTTACCTTGAAAAGTTGAAACTTTTTTCAGCATTAAGATAGCAAATACGCCGACCGTGTGGTGCCATAAACCCTCTTGGGGCAAAGGCTGATTATCTGAGCATTTGGTATTTTCAAAATTAGGAGTTGTTTTATTGAACGACGCACTATATTTTTTTTCGTAGTTGTCCGATTTCAATAATTCTTTTTTTATTGGAAAAGGTATACTTCGAAATTGGTCCCATTAAAATGTTATTGTAATCGGCTGAGCCATTTTTGATAAATCAACAATAATGTGAAAAATGTAACATTGATCCGTGCGAAATATTCGCGAATTCTGTACACGGGTGAAGTCGGTCATGCTATTTTTAGCGAAAAATAAAATAATTGTATCAGCTTTAGTTAGCTTGCCTATTTAATGAAAAAATCTTTATACTTTTGGGAGTTATAAGTGCTGCCCTAATATTAAATTATTATTAACAATAACAAACGCCTATTTGGATATCATTAATGATTTTATCCATCCTGATTGCCTACGTGCAGCTCAACAAGATCTGGAATTTTTCAATTCGGATCGTTATAATTATTTGCAATTTTCTTTCTACGTTAAAATCATCTAATTAAAACAAAGGTATCTTCTTTTGTTCCTATTAAAATATATATTAGGTACCTATATAGATTTTATCTGTGCTTATACATAATAAACTTCTATTTATATAACATCTTTATTTTAATCAAAGATTCCCAAAAAAAGTTCATTCATCATCAGTATCATTATCATCGTCCCATTATTAATTAATTAGGGTTTTCATTTTCTTTACAAATAATACATGTTCATTTTTTAGTTCAAGTTTTTTATTTGGTTTTAGTTTGGATAAAATGAATTTGAATATAATTAACGCCGTTTTCTCAGATAACCAAATCATTCATTGATTATCAGTCAATCATTTTGTTCATTATAGAAACGGTGCCGAAACAGTTCGTTCACCTCGACCGGTTCGCGACCACACCAAAATGACCGAAGCCATTTTTTATAAAAAAAAAAAATCACGTAGTTACCCGCCCGTTATGTGTATTTGTCATGTAATTTTGAGAAAGTTATAAAGTTATTTGAATAGATCGTATTAGCGCGTTATTTTTAGATGTTAAATGTTTAACATAGAGCTTAAACAAATATCTGTTAGTTGTTTGATATTTTCGAAGCAATGTTAATTTTGCCGAATAATTAAATACGAAAGAGAATAAACAATTCAGAGCCACCATTTTACTATACGTTTTTGATATTTACATATAATTTTGATGATCAGTCAAGACTAAAGCAGTTAGACACATTCTGATTTTTGAGTTTATGTGTATTTTTTTTGTTTGTCTTAGTTTTTAATATTGTTTTGTAAGAGAGCTGGTGATGTTTGTACTGTTTATTGCTTTTAAACAAATTGAATCTTTAATTAACTCTACCTCTTTGATAAATTCTCGCTTTACGGAAACAAAGACTACAATCTATACCAGCATTTCTTAACCTTTTTCAGTCCACGGACCCCTAGAAAATTAAAATTAAGCACAATTTCAAGGACCCCTAATACTAGTAGTTTTATCTCGCATCTGTTTACTTGAATCTTCATTAGCCGACTGGCTCTTTTCGTTCATATATTGTACTCACAAATCTTGTATGGATCGCGGAAACTCTTGACCCCTGCTAGCTTAGCATACAAGACGTGGAGGGAAAATGACTGGAAGTTACTAGCGTATAGGATGTGAGAGAAAAAATGTGCTATAGGTGCATACTTAGGTAGCTATATATACGTTGTTATGATTTCATCATATTTAAACTCTAGATAATAGTAAAAACCTGTAAAAAAATTATAGAAAATAGATAATAGTTCATTTATATGTTGATTTACTTAAGCATCTCATCAAAAATTCAACAGTAGTTTTTGGCGCGAAATGTTGTCTGACTATTATGCCTAGGCCGTAGTCAGGCAAAAAAAACGTATACGCAAATAGAGACAGAAGATATTAGTTTCGTCCTGTTCACACTTTAATACTTGCACATCTCGCCCTTTCTTACTTATGTAGTTATTATTATTTAGCGCCATGTCTAGTTAATACTTTGACTATGATACAAGACAACGACAAGAGTTTATCGGCGTGTACAAAAGTGACAGATATATGCTTCATTATAACTTTGTCACGTTCTGACACGTCGATAGAATTATTTTATGGTCCGCATGCTAAGCCCGCAGGGCTAGTATAGTGGCATCTGATATTAAATACAAATAGGAAAAAAATAATTTAGTTCGAATGGGATGGGTGGCTAGTCGGCTAATAAGCCGTCTGAAGGCTCCTGACATGACTAAACATTTAAAAGAATCGGGATGACAGCGCTCAGTTGTGAATGCCACCATCGGTCACCCATCCAAAGACTAACTGTGACGAAAGTTGCTTCGACGATCATTTCGGCGATCGCTTACAAACACCTAGTCAAACTACGCTACGAGCATTACTCTATGTAGGTTACTGTGACCGTCTTACCACAAAAGTTTTACGCACGCTTTAGACATTGTTTAACAGTACAAATTGCGCGGTTAAACAGTGATAAAAAGCGTGTTTAAATCTTTTGTGGAAAGGCGGTGAAAGTTTAAAAATAAGTGACTTTAAAACTTAAAAGGTCCTTTCGGGAAAGTAAAACTTAGTTACCTAACATTAACACAGGATGCATTTTCGCTCGCAATCCTTTTATGAATTTTGAGTCCGGAAGCGGCGTCTGACTAACCATTTTGTAATAAATTCAATGACTAACGCCGAACAGACATCCTCTTTTGTGTTGCATCAGTTAAGTTTAAGTTCGTACGGGAACAGATTAAATAAATAAAAAAAAGGAACAAACTGGTAGTTAAGAGTTTGACAATAATGATCAAAATAAAGTTGTCTGTCATCCATTGAAACATAATTTAATATTTACAAGTGGATCCTGTATAGTTTATGACCCTATATGGGTATGATAGTTTTTATATTTGTGTAGGAAATCTCTAATGACACTATGACACATCTATAATTGTCAAATACCTAACTGCGAAATGATAATTAATTTTGTTTGCGCTCCTCTCTTTTTTAACAGCTGAACGAGAGAGAAAAGTATAGCTATATCATATTAAAAACGATTAAAAAACCTGTCTTGTCAGTGTCACAGAAATTTTCTTAAAATAATAATTGTATCTGTATAATACAATCTTCTATTAATCCTTATTTTTCACAAAATTTACATTCAGATGAAATGATAGGGTCCACTACGGTACACTACCCTAAACCCTTAACTAATAATATAAATAACTTAAATAAGAAACAATAACATTTTCTACGACAATATTCATCATCATCATCATCAGCCTGTATCGACCCACTGCTAGGTATGGGCCTCCTCTCCCTTGTGCCAGTTTTCCCTGTCTTGAGCTGATCTCATCCACGCGTTTTCCACGACAATATTGTATAAATAAATTTTCATTGAGGCTTTCTTATTGAAAATTTGAAGCACATTCAATAGATAATTAAAATCGATTATTGCGTGAATGATGTGACGAAACAGCTTTATAAATAGGTAAAATTATTTTTTTCAATATTAAAAACTATCTTCGCGACCTTGCGCACGACACAACCGATTATTCAACATCCTACGCAGCCACAAACAAAAAACTAAGAACCGTTGACCTGACGCGCCATTCATACAAATGGCGACCTATATTTTTCGAACGCAACTTATACAGTTCTAATTTTAAAATTCGCACCGCGATTTTTTTTTGTTTGCCGAATTGTGTACGTGACATTCCATTTTGTTTGAAAATCTTGACTGGGATGACTTGCCTGTAATGTTACAATGTTAGTAAAAAGTAATTTATAATTAGAAGAAGTGTAGTATTTGAATTGTGATTATGAATTATGGACATTTTTTTTCAACATTTTATGCGTGCAAAAATGCTGAAAAAAATTCATCGTTTTGTAATTACTATTTAGTTGTTTTCAATTTTACGGAGATTAATCAAAATTAATGTACCTAATCAAAATGATATCTATAAGTAGAAGGTGCGCTTTAAAAATCACCCTGTATACAGGTACAGGTGTATACATGTGTATTTAGGTTATTCGTACAGGTTATACAAGTTCGAAGGTTGTGGCTTAGACAATCATGTTAACAACTTTTTCTATGGAACTAACCCAGAATTTGAGAAAAAAATCAGCTGTCCCAAACAAAATCGCAACTTGGAATCAATGTTTCATACATTCTCAGCTGATTTTTTCTTTACTTTATTTCCTCTTTTTTCTTTCTTTATTTGTACAATAATGATCTTAATTGAATCCTTTTGGTTGAGTACACTCTTATTTAATAACCCTGTAATTACAATCCTAAAATAATATTAATTATTATCGTAACATTTTTTTAAAATACTTATTAGTAATTCCAACCACAGATCTTCTCAAATAACAATTCGCAAATAAAAAAGTACAGTTCCAAAACATTCAACGTACATTCTGTTGCCAACTGTACAACAGTTACTTCGAGTTGAGTAGCGTTGCGCAATTTGGGGGTCAACGACCTTTAGTTCAACTATCTCCCGTTAAGCATCGCGGTTTTGCCCAAAAAGGTTCTTATGCGCGAGTAGTTCGGCTATTTGTATATAGATGGCGGTGATTCGAGATTGTTTATTTTTGTTTTGATTTTTTAAGGTTCGCGCACATTTTGTCGGGCCGCATCGCAGCGCAAAAATCCGCTCAAATCGCTTATATGTATTTTATATGAACTAACGCACACTGTGCCGGGGCGCAGCGGGCCGCATTTTCCGCATTTCCATACTAAAATTGCGCTGCGGCCCGCTCCGCCCCGCTGCGGCCCGACATAATGTGCGCGAACCTTTAGGGTCCAGGGTGACTCATCGAAAACAGTCAGAGCACTTAGTCAGAGGAGTTAGTCCAGGTTTACACGTAAATTGAAACTACAATTTATTCTACGAATAAATACTTTTGACTTTGACTTTCCGTATGGCTCTCCGCTCATACATTTTTGTGCAGCGCCCCTGGTGGAAACGAGGAAGAACTAACCAAAATGTATGGAGCTACATGCGAACGCGAAAGTTTAAGTACCTACGTAGTTTTATAATATACTAGACGACCCGCCCCGGCTTCGCACAGGTGTATTATACATATAAACCTTCCTCTTGAATCACTCTATCTATTAAAAAAAACCGCATCAAAATCCGTTGCGTAGTTTTAAAGATTTAAGCATACAGACAAACAAACAGACAAAATAGCGACTTTATTTTATACTATGTAGTGATAAGGATAAGGATTCTTTGGTTTCAGTAAACTACGCAAAATTTGGACTAACCACTCTGGAATCGATATTGTCAATACCTACATATCAATAAGTAGATATACGAGTACCTATATCATTTTTATGTATTAAGTAGGTAATGTATTAATTCAAGAACTATCCAATTAAGTTACTTTGTGTTGTAATTTTTGTAATTGACTAGTTACCTTCCTAATGATTTTTTAATTCTATAGTCGTAACTGTCGATAAACTAGAAGTTCTCCGCACGATAGATCTCGCGACACATCTTTTTAACTGAATCTTCACAAACCTTATTATATCTCGACTCGCTTTTGATTGATTTGATTAATAATTACTAGCAAAACTTGTCGCTGAGTCCCACCGCTGGGCAACGGCCTCCCCCGATTTTTTAAAGTTATTATTCCCTTACTATCGTTTCAAAAGCTTCCCAAACAGCTTTCCAAAGCGATCATCGACCTACATTTTCTTCCAATTTCTAGCAAAGTAGGTCTCTGTCAATGACCGCAACAATTACGGCTTGAGCACTAAATCTAGACCAAAACCTAGTCTGAAATCTATAGGCATAGCGGCCTTGAAAACTCCGCATCGTCACAGAAAATATCATACTCTCTACCAACTACACAACCACAGTTAACACCAGGGCTGGAGCAAGAACAATGATTAAATCACTACATTACATACCTACCTAGTATAAAACAAAGTTGCTTCCCGCTGTCTGTCCCCATGTATGCTTACATCTTTAAAACTACACCACAGATTTTGATGCGGGTTTTTTTAATAGATAGAGTGATTTAAGAGAAAGGTTTATTAGTAAGTATAATACACCGGGGCGGATCGCTAGTAAATTATAGAAAAAAAAAATAGTTAAAAAAACTAAAAACGAAGTTATTAGGGTTTCGCGCTTATCTACGGATTCCTAAAAATACACTTTTAATTATTTTATTGTCGTCGGTATTTTGATAAGTCTACAATAGCAGATTATGCACCTAGGGAACGAAGTCTTGTCTTGTGTCACGGCGACATATTGAACCGAAATAATATTTTCGAGCGGGAGTTATGAAAAGTTTATATGACCGTTTAAGGGATGATTTACAGAGCTAGGGAAGGAAGTTCGAATAGGCCGGGTGGCTAGCCCTAGTGTCAGAGTTTTTAGGCCGCCTCAAGGCCTCTGACTTGACTAAGCGGTTAAAACAACCGGGTCCTACAATTTAACTTGTCATCCGAGCCACGGTAGCGCTCAGTTGGGAAATGCCACGCGTGGTCACCCATCCAAATACTGACCGTGCGGAACGTTGCTTAATTTTGGTGATCGCTGACAAACACCTAATCAAATTACGTAACGAGCGCTACATTATTTACAGGGATGGAACGTGCAGGTGCACGTGCTGGTACGTGCGTCGCGTCGTACAGGTGTCGTACGGGCCCCGTATGGGCCCCGTCCGGGACGTCCTAATATAAATCATCCCTAAAGTGGGTCAAAATGAGTTCAAAAATACTAGCTTTAGTAGGCTTCCCATAGGACCCCTAATTTTTTCCTGGATAAACGTACAAACTCGCTTTTTCTAAGAAGAAGCGCGTCGAGTGATTTTAAAGTTTTCACAAAAATAAATATATGGGAACTAAATTTCATTCGGGATGAGAAGTTAATAAATGAACTCATCCTAATTTTACTTGGCATGAGCGTAGCGAGCGCCATATTTGTCGCTGATTATTCTATTTCCATAAGTAGATTTGGATTCGATATGAAAAGAAACTAATCTTTTTAAAAAGCGCAATTTTTTAGAAAGCAATTTTTTAGCGGAAAGTATTCGATTATTTTTTTTAATAAAAAGCTTGTGTTGGGTATTTTATTGTAATTTTATTATGTGTTTTATTTTAATTTGTATTTTACTGTAATTTTCGTATGTATTTTATTGTAATTTTAAGACGTATTTTATTGTAATTTTAATATGTATTTTATTGTAATTTTTGGTCGTCCACGCCTGGCACCGACTCTGGTTAATACACTAGTTACTACGTATATTGCGACGTAGACAGTAACCTACACAGACAAACCTACGCACACAGACAGGACCTAAGTATATAGGCTATCCTCAAGGACCTAGGTCACAGGGCAAAAGCTATTTTAGTACGATATCTTGTAACGCTAAAATAGGACGTATCAATATTTTGAGTGACAAGCTAAAACAAACATTTGTGAAATACTCGTTAGTTAAAATTTTTACATACTTGAATCAAATGTGAGGCGTTAAGGGAGAAGTTGACAAGTGACGTTGACAGTTGACATTTCGTGACGTCAAAATAGGAGATTTATTTGGAGGCTGTGAAGTTAGCTATAGGTAGGCCACGCTATTCAAGTTGGCTGGTGTGAAGATAGCTACAAGCTGCGCAATAGCCAATCAACGGCTTTATGTGAGCTCCAGTCAGGATTGGATATGGCGCAGCTTGTAGCTAACTTCACATCCGCCAACTAGTGTGGCGCGGCCTATGCTATGCGAAACCCAGGATTGAATTATGCGCAGCTTGTAGTTAACTTTACAGCTGCCAACAACTTTGATTCTGCCTATATAAGTACGCAATGACGTTTCATTTTTGGCAGGGTCGTTTCAGTTCTAGGTGAAAAGAAAATTTGGAAAGATTTTTGTAGTGTAATAAAAATTCTTTATAAGTTTAATGTAAGTGCTACAATATCAGGAGGTCATCAACAAAACCTTTGGATTTGAGTCAATGATCCCTGTATCGGATAAATGTTCATGTAAGTTACATATACAAACATTTTTTATACTACACCTGCTCGGAAAGTACCTTGATACTTTATCAAATTTACGGTAGAAAGTACGTCATTGCATATCGAACAAATATGCGGGGAGAAAACGCATCTGAGCGGGATAGAAAAGTGTATGAAAATCTATTTCTTACGTAGTTTTTCTTTTTTAATTTTGGGTAAGACTATGCGCTGGTAACCTAAATATCAAAAGCCAAAAAGTTTTTACAGTGAGTTTTTATCTCCAAGTTCGCAAAATGACACTGGCCACTAGCTGTGTGTTGGATGGTGTCAAACAATTTGAAAAAAGAACATGTGAAAATTGCAGACGCCATTGGCGCCATTTTCAAGTGTTACATTAAGCTTCACTAACTGCAACAATTTCAATATAAATTTCAATTAGGTAGTAAAGATTTAGTTTTTTATTTTCCTCGTAGGTGTAGTATAAAGCACTATGTATCAATGTACTATTAATGTTTATATTTGCTTACAATTATTTATGTTTGTTTTTACGCAGATATAATCGTTGCCAAAATAACACTAAAATTTCAAAAAAAAAACAATCAGAATTAAAAAAAACCAGCAGTGCTATAAGTAAGTAAAATCATATAGGCCGGGTGGCTAGCCCTGGTGTCAGAGAAGTGCCATAGAAAAAAATAATTGAAAATAAATAAAATGCGTTGGAACAGCGGTTTTTTTCGCGAATTTTGAGTTGGGTATAAATATCATAAAGTTGAGTATACAGGGTCACTGGTAAGTGGTAACTTACGCAGTTCATTAGGGTCATTAGTATAACAAGATGAATAACTTTTACTAAGGGACCAACCTCGAAATCATGAAACAAAAGTTAGCTACCGTATTCCATACATTTTGTCGATTGTCATGGAATTTTTCTTTGGGACAGCCATCGAAATGAAATGTAAAAAAAATACGAAGCCGATGGGGACAGCTGACTTTTCACTAAAGTTGGGGCTCTGAAGAGATTGTGCGTAAGTTACCAGTAACCCTTTATACGTCTTGAAGTTCTCGCATTTTGCAAAACCTAAAATGTATAGGAGCGCCACACAAGTTGGCGGATGTGAAGTTAGCAACAAGCTGCGCAATATCCAATCAACGTACGGGTTTATGTGAGCTTCAGTCAGGATTGGATATGGCGCAGCTTGTAGCTAACTTCACATCCGCCAACTTGGGTGGCGCGGCATATACCTATATTCAAATAGGAACTTCAGCGTGATCATGCTTTCTTAATCAGATCATATGTAGTTGAACATCCTACGCTATGCGAGTACATATCTAGTTTATATTCCAGTACTTTACGCCCATAAGCAATCAGTCCTGCGCGCTATGTGCCCTGCCAACTGCCATTTAATTTGAACTTGCTAATCAAACCATTCAGTGCGATCCTGTGGTCTTAATAAGTTCATCTATCCACCTTGTGGGTGGGAGACCTATGCTGCGCTTGCCGGTACGTGGTCTCCACTCGAGAACTTTTCGACCCATCGGTCATCAGCCCTCCGTACTATGTGCCCTGCCCACTGCCATTACTATTGCCAATCCATTGGACTATGTTGGTATTCTTCTACAGGTCTTCTCATTCCTATTTCGATTTCGCATTAGAGAGACTAAACAATAAATTGTGTTTATTACTAACTAGCGACCGCCCTGGCTTCGCACAGGTGTATTATAGGTATACATACTTATAAACCTTCCTCTTGAATCACTCTATCTATTTTAAAAAGCCGCATCAAAATCCGTTGCGTAGTTTTAAAGATATAAGCATACATGTGGATAGACAGCGGTAAGCGACTTTGTTTTATACTATGTAGTGATAGTGAAAATAAAATATCAAACAATATCGAGTGCATGCTGAAGTTAATTTCGGTAGAATAATTATATTACAATTTGGTAGATATTAAAAATGTTTCAGGTAGTCATTTGATTGCAGACAGTTTGACATACTACCGTGTTTACGGCGGGCTTCCATGTTTTGGTTGTTGGCGTTACATAATACGGCATTCTGTAGCGTTAGCAGAAAAACTTCGACTTTCCTTGAGAAAGAAAACTATCATAAACTAGCTTATGCCCGCGGTCGCCCGTGTGATATTTAAATTTTTGTGCTATCCCATAGGAATTTATATGGGGTAACCTACGAGTATGTTACTTTTCTTTCAAATTATGTCCATGCTAAAAATTAAGTCAATCCGTTGCTCCGTTGCTGCATGAAATCTTAAACCAACAAAACAATAAATCAACAGTTTCGGATTTATAATACTTGTTAGTAAGGAAGATAAGAATAACTCTTTGTGCTCCCAGAAATAAATAAAAAAACATTAATTTTTATTTATTTATTCTTTATTTCAGACGTACAAGTCCATATTACAAAAATTCATTAAAATCATCATGTCAAAATGTCATAAATGTCAAAATTAATGATAAATGTCAAAATTAAATAATACTTAATGTCAAGTTTCAATAATAATATAATTATCTTAGCCTATACTTCGGTTTGGATCCAGAGTGGTCAAGATGCAACCTCGTCCAGTGTTGCATTATTGGGCAGTCCAGATCCATCCTCGAGGCGAACAGTTGCAGGTAGGTGTTGGAGCTGTCGCGCACGCGGCGCACCAGGGACTGAATGCTGCGAACCCGTCGATCCGTGCGTCTGCAAACATCCCTTTTTTTTTTTTTTTTTTTTTTTTTTTTTTTTTTTTTTTTTTTTTTTTTTTATTCTTTAATTTATTGGGGACTTTGGCCAATAGTGGCATGTCAGTCCCATCGTAACCTGATCTACGTTATAACATAAATACTACATTGTAGTGGATATAATGCTGTGTACAACCCCGAAAGCTAGAGGTCAAGCATACGCTGCGTCTTATCCGAAAGGAGCAGACGCAGCGCACCCGCTGGCCCCCAGCAGTCCAGCCGGGCTAATATGCGCGCCACGAATTATTTCGTTCGTAGTGTCAGAACGAGAAAGCGTTATGGCAAAGTATATAACTGTCACTTTTTCACACGTCGAAATGAGTTCTTTTCGTCGCTTTTCGTGGTCGCATGCTTTATAGCCAGATCGTGCACAGCACTACCTAAAGATAAAGTCGCCGCGGCCGCGCGGCGGAGCCGGGCTGGTCCCGTGGTGATCACGCACCCGCCGGACTCCGCCGCGCGGTCGACGCAACGGCGCGGCGCTTACTAAGATAAGGGCGATTGATACTTGAACATCTCGTAGGTTTTAATTGCGGCTTCAGCCGAAGGTGTCGCTAAAATATGGGTGAACATACCCATATCATATCTGATGCGCTACAGTACCGCGGCAGCTTCAACAGCGCCCGAAGGCGTTGTTGTACAGGACGCGCAGAGCGCTATACGACTTTCCGGAGTATTTGACCCACAGGCTGCACGTATAAAAAGACTGACAGTATGCTCTGAATAATGTAGCCTTGACTCGTTCAGTACATCGTGCAAATCTACTATCAAATAATTAATGATTTTAAACATGACATAACATGACATTTGGCAGGTTTTTTGAAATGGCGTGTAAATTATTTTAGTTAGACTCATAAACTCCAAAAGGTTTCGTGCATTGTAAAGTTCTATTAAAATCAGGTTAGTCAAATTGGCAAGGAATCATCTCATCGTTGTTACCAATACATATTAGAATAATAGTAGAAACAAGAAACATCGTGAACACATAACATGATTTTATTTAGCAAACCTACGTGTGTTCTCCAATTTTGGTTTTTGACCGTCAAAACGGAGGTGTACTCAATTCGACGCGTATTTTTCATGTGTAAACACGCTTAACTTTTTACATAGTAGTCCGATTTCGATAATTCTTTTTTTATTTGAAAGAGTATACTTTGAAATTGGTCTCAATATAATTTAATTGAAATCGGCTTAGCCATTTTTGATAAATCACCAATAATGTGAAAAATGCTACATCGATGCGTGCGAAATATTCGCGAATTCTGTGCACGGTTGAAGTCGGTCATGAAATTTTTTGCAATAAATAATTATGTAAAATACTACACTCACTGGTTTTGCTTGTGAAAAAATAAATGCTATACAGTTCTGAGCCACCTAGGAAAAATACTTAATATTCCGTAAGGAAGTGCAAACACTTTCTATATTCTTTGTGTTTAGAACAATTAAGCAGACCCATTGGTCACATATTGACACAGTCAACTTAATTTAACATTTGGTGATAGAGAAGCGATGATACTCTACTAGCTAAATACTAGTACCTACACTAAGTAAGTGAGTACGTATAGGCCGGGAGGCTAGTCCTGGTGTCAAAGTTTTTAAGACGCCTAAAGGTCTCTAACATGGCTAAACAAACGGGACCTACAATTTCTGTGACAATTATATTATACTCGTATTTCTGTACAATTTCGGTGAAGGAAAACATCGTGAGGCAACCTGAATACGTCCGTAGAAGAAATTCGATGGCGTGTGTGAATCCACCAACCCGCACTTACCCAGCGTGGTGGATATGGCCCAATCACTCTTCGTGGGTAAGCCTACGTCCTACAGCGGACTATTAAAAAGGCTGGTACAGAACAGTATAGTACAATTTCTGTACACTAAGTATTGTATCTCACAAAAATGCAATCAGTTCGATACAATACATGTATTTTCAAAGTAAGTACGAGTATTAATATTAAGACAAAGGAATAGTCCCTACAAAACAGCTCAAGGCCATTTCCTACCAAGTACCGCTTGTGTTGCGGACCGTACACCCGGGAACATAAATTCGATTATGTACTTTTTCGTCATTCGGCGACGATCGAAGCGCGTAGAGAAGGAGGGATGTATACGGGTAGAGGGAGAGGGGGGATGGGGTGAACCACGCATGCGCACGCACGTGTAGCCGCGCGGGGTTGGTAGCACACGAGGTGGTTTTTCGAGGATATGTCGAGAGATTGTTTTTGTCTTTTGTTGATTTGAATTTAGAATTTAGATTTTTTTAATATTCTCTCGCTGATGTTGTGATATAAAGCACTTGTTACATTAGTTATTTAAATTATGTGTAAGAGGATATTCGTCAACGTTATATAAGGAAAACTCATTAGGCTTTTTGATCGTCATTGATAAAATAAACAATGTAATATTTAAAATAGCTTAAACTTCATTTATTTTTTCTATAGTCGTCGTGTAGCCGTAGGTATAGTGTGAATGTGTCTTTCAAATTTTACATACTTATCATTATGTAAAAATGGATGATTTGTAAAAAAAATTAAATGCGCAATTGTATAAATTCGCTGTTTTATTTTAAAAATATATCGACTGAGGTGAACTAAAGGTTAAACAAAAAACAACTTAAACTAAAATAAAAAAAGTAAAAAACATCGCTCGATATATCCCGAGACAAATACACGGAAGTGTAGCACCCCTCGGGCCTACGCTGGGCGGCGTAGCAGCCACTACGCTTTCGTAGGCCTCGCAGTCGCTACGGGCGCCGCCCGCCTGCAAAATAGGACAGTGTACCAAAACAAACAATGTGAACTGATATGTGACAATTGTGCCTCTAATACTGCCATTAAAAAAACTCGCACAAAGGGACACGGAAGTCAAAATTCGGTAGGACATTCACCCCTGACCCAATTCTCTCATGCACCTGCGCGGTGCAATGCAGTAACCCAAACTGTGTTCAAGGACGTACCATCCGAGTGTGTTCAGGCCCCATCAGTGATAGTAGTGTTCATTAGTTAGTAACCACGGCAATACTTCTTCTTCTCGACTGAACTAAAAGTCTGATCTTTCTTCTTAGTGATGAGTGGAACGTAATTTGAAAGTGGGACAAGATGGCGGGCAACCGGGACAGTTTGGAAGGTCAGCTGACGCATGTAATACAACAGCATATGAGCCAGCCTGGATCCGAGGCTTCTATAAGCGTGCATCAAGTCCAGAGCCCGACAGGCAGCGTCACGAAGCGTCATCAGATAATAATAGACATCAAGCAGGATATAGATATCAATGAGCTTTCGACCCGTTCTTTAGCTGAAAGCGTAATGGAGCAACTCGGGGCTAGATCAGCGGCTGTTTATATTGACAATCAGCATGTTAGCAATGAAAACAATGACTTGGAATCATTGACGACGGTCAATGTGATTGTGGCCAATGATCTGGCTCAGCCAGCTAGTCCTCAAGTAGAGGCTGAAGGGGAGAGGAACCAGGAGAGTCAGGAGCAAGCGGAGAGTTCCGGGATACTGCCAGGGAACCGTATAGCTGTGGATAGGATCGTGGAGCTGACAAATGCTTCGACAGCGGAGAATACACAGACAACGACTACTAATACCGTTTCGATAACTACTGCTAGCACCACTGCATCAGGTAAAGGTTAAAGTATTACTTGTACTTATTCATGGGGTCACCTTTTCACTTTTCATCATCATACGAAAATTACTGTAAAAAATTTTTAACTAGACATACGGTTTTTTAACAAATTTTTGGTTTGAATCTCTTCACATCTAGCAAACAAGTAAAAGCGTCAAGAGAATACCCGTGAATGTTATATTAAATTATATGATTAGTTTTTGCAAAAATGCCAAAAACTTCCATCGGGTACACAATTCGAATAGTTCGCTCCAATTGATGTATACAATTTTTACATTATTGTTGATTTTTCAAAAACGGCCCAGCCGATTTCAATACAATTTAAATGAGACCATTTTGAAAGTACGAACCCTTACGAACCCTTACAAACTAAAAAATAAATTTTTGCTTCGGTTCTAAATTGGCGAAAATATCGATGGATATAAAAAAATACATAAAAAATAGCAAAATAATTTAAAAAAATATTAGACTGAGAACTCCTTATTTGAAGTAAGTTGAAAAATATAAGCTAGTAAGCTCTTTGACTATATACTTGCTAGATGTGGTTACTCTTAGACCAGGGTACCCGTATTCTTTTCCAACTTCCGGCTGCCGAGCTCGATTGCAGAATTTTTATGGCGTCCCTTTTGTAGGGATACCATGGACGGGCAAATTTTTTCCTGTTATTTTACCGTATAGTGAATACCTAAAAAGTGGACGACGAAAATAGACGACTCAAAAGGAAATTTCATTTCCTGGTACGCCACAGCTGTGGTTCAGTTTACACTGAACTCAGTCCAAATAAAAAAAAAATATCGGCCAAGTACGAGTAGGACTCGAGCACGAAGGGTTCCGTACTGTATGAGAGCCCCCCTTAAATATTTATTTTATTTTTATTTAATAATTAATTGTTTATATTGATATAAACATACAGTTAAATATTCTGTGAATATTTCAAGCATCTACCTGTCACCATTATTAATATCGAGCGAAAAACGATTAAAAATTCAGGTTTGCTGTATGGGAGCCCCCTTTAAATATTATATTAATTTTGTTCTGTTTTTAGTATTTGTTGTTATAGCGGCAACAGAAATACATCATCTGTGAAAATTTCAGTTTGCTAGCTATAACGGTTTATGAGATACAGCCTGGTGACAGACAGACGGACAGACGAACAGCGGAGTCTTAGTAATAGGGTCCCGTTTTACCCTTTGGGTACGGAACCCTAAAAACATAAAAATATCTAGCTAGACAGAACGTCGTGAACAGACAAGTGAGGCCAGTTTTTTAAACATGTGGTGAGTGCGTCGGTGTTGCGCCGCCATAGTTCGACTGACGATCCAAGGCGTAGTTTCCTTGTACGTGTTTGTGTGTGTAATTGTGTCTGTACACGGCGAGTCGTAGTTTTGCCGTATTCACGTAATTTGTTTATAATCATAGCGACTATAGTTTTGAACGCATTCGGCGGCCTTTCTCAAGTTGGGGAGTGCTATCGCGCCATACTAATAGCATAAGTCCGAAAGTGTGTTTTTTTCTTTGTTTGTTACTCTTTAACGCAGCAACATATTAGTGAATCGACTTGATTTTTAACCGACTTCCCAAAAGAAGGAGGTTCTATGTTCGTCTGTATGTTTTTTTGTGTATGTTCATCGATAATTGCGCCAATTGTGAACCGAATTGTGAAATTGTAAAACTTCTTTTTTAGTTCAAAAGGGTACTCCCGAGGTGGTCCCATTACAATTTAACAGAAACCGGCTGAGCCGTTTTTGAAAAATCAACGATAATGTAAACAATTCGAGCGAAATATTCGAATTTTGTACACGATGGAAGGCGGTTATTTCAATTTTTTGCGAAAAATTACTGTTGACATGGATTTAGTTCAAGGGTCTGAGTGTGCTGTAGGCTACTTATTATCCAGGAAAAAATGAAAACTCCTGTGGAACGTCGTGGATATTTATGTTTAGTTAATGATAATGTTTCAATAGTAATAAACTTCCATCAAGATTGGTTTTATAGTGATACGATAGTAAATCCAATTATAAGACGTCCGGTGGTGTGACGTAGTCGCTGCTTCCTTGATAGCTTTAGCCCAAATTAGCTATAATTTGGCTGTTTTAGATGGCTACTAGGTATTGATAAGTATTTGGATTAGGCAACATTATTATTATTTTACGACTTGCGGATCTTATTCTTCTACATATCTATTTAATACTCTATATTCAGTTTTTAGCTTCAATAAAGTGTTTTCAAGGAAACTTAAAGGCAAATTCAATTACACCTAAAAGTTCCAACCAAACCCATTAAGAGACGAACACTTCAAAGCTTTGAGTCCACACGAAAATCAAACAAATACCTAAAGAGAATTACAAACCCCAAAACAATGAAATGACGTTTTTTAGGGTCCCTATTACTAAGACTCCGCTGTCCGTCTGTCTGTCTGTCATCAGGCTGTATCACATATACCGTTATAGCTAGAAAGCTGAAATTTTTACAGATTATGTATTTCTGTTGCCGCTATAACAACAAATACTAAAAACTGAATAACATTAATATTTAATCCCTCCCATACAACAAACCTAAATTTTTAACCGTTTTTCGCTCGATATTAATAATGGTAACAGGTAGATGCTTGAAATATTCACAGAATGTTTAGTCGTATATACAATTCAAAAATAAATAATTAAATTGAAATAAAACATATATTTAAGGGGGGCTCCCATACAGTACGGAACCCTGCGTGCGCGAGTCCTACTCGTACTTGGAAGGCCGTTTTTTTATGGCGAGTGCGTTCCGGAAAGCGCTTCAGGGATTACGATAGGTTTCAATATAATTTAGCGAGATTGTTGATTTTATTGAAATACTAGCGTCTCCGCCCGCGTGAAATTTCGTTTGAAATTTTCACATTCTTTGAAGACTCTCATAGAGAGTCATAGGCTAGATTTCACGCCTTACATATTTAATCTATATCATTGCAAGCCGCCATTGCCGGCAGCAGGCTGTAGAATTTTTACTGAGTTCATCGCCTGACATCTGCCACTATTAATATGCAACTACGTTAATATTTCAGACTGATTCTAAGCAGTAAAACGAATAGATAATAGATAAAATAACGTTTATACTACACCTGCTCGGAAAGTACCTTGATACTTTATCAAATTTACGACTATGCGCTGGTAACCTAAATATCAAAAGCCAAAAAGTTTTTACAGTGAGTTTTTATCTCCAAGTTCGCAAAATGACACTGGCCACTAGCTGTGTGTTGGATGGTGTCAAACAATTTGAAAAAAGAACATGTGAAAATTGCAGACGCCATTGGCGCCATTTTCAAGTGTTACATTAAGCGTCACTAACTGCAACAATTTCAATATAAATTTCAATTAGTAAAGATTTAGTTTTTTTATTTTCCTCGTAGGTGTAGTATAAAGCACTATGTATCACTCGAGAGAAAGTGCGATTCCCGATCTCGGGTGTTTTAAAGCCCTCGCCGGCTCGGGCTTCAAACGACACCCTCGACGGTAATCGGTCACTTTCTCCTCTCGGTGAACAATGTACTATTTCCGGTCAATAATTTACATAGTTTGGAGTAAGTAAATGTTGATGTTGGTAATTAATGTTAGTAGTAGTCGTTAGGAATTTAGGAACCCTAAATCTCAGACTAGGGTGGTCCTGTGTTGTGAGATTTAGTCTCTTCCGCTTTTAAATAAGACGTCTCATAATTATTAACTAATGTAAGTAATGAATAGAGTGACATTTCTTAGTTGTAATTTATACTTAAATACGAGTGCAGGTAATTAATTCCATTTTTCGATTGCGTAATGTGTTTGATCGAATGTGTGTTGGGTGCATTTTGGTGAGTGAGTGGATGTATGTTTGTGTTTGAATCATAATTTTGTTGTTTTTTTTTTATGTAGAATTAATAAAATTTAGGTATACAAATTAATATTTTATTTTTGTCAATAGTAAATAAATGGTCCGAAATTTGCCGCCCCCTAAAATTTACCGCCCTAGGCTCCAGCCTACTCAGCTAGCTAGTAAATCTGCCACGGCATGCAAGAAATCAAGTCAATCCGTGGCATCGCTCAAACAAACCTACGAAAACACTTTCAAACTTAAATTATTAGTAAGGATTATTGTCAATAGTACCATTTATTTTATATGGTGCGAAATTTGCCGCCCCCTAAAATCTGCCGCCCTAGACTCCAGCCTACTCAGCTTGCTGTTAAATCCGCAATTGCATGCAAAAAATCAAGTCAATCCGTGGCATCGCTCAAGCAAACCTACAAACACACTTTCGGACTTAAATTATTAGTAAGGATTATTGTCAAAAGTACCATTTATTTTAAATGGTCCGAATTTTGCCGCCCCCTGAAATCTGCCGCCCTAGGCTCCAGCCTACTCAGCCTGCTGATAAATCCGCCATTGAATGCAAGAAATCAAGTCAATCCGTGGCATCGCTCAAACAAACCTACAAACACACTTTCGGACTTAAATTATTAGTAAGAATTATTGTCAATAGTACCATTTATATTAAATGGTCCGAAATTTGCCGCCCCCTAAAATCTGCCGCCCTAGTCTCCAGCCTACTGATAAATCCGCCATTGAATACAAGAAATCAAGTCTATCCGTCGCATAGCTCAAATAACCAACAAACACTTTCGTATTTAAATTATTAGTAAGGATACTCATTGATATGAACTCTGCACTGCCCTGGACAATGTCCTAAATATTTGGCCTTCAAAACATCTGTTTTCGAGCCCTAGACCCAGTTTCTAGGTCAGGTCACCGCTACGGCACAGAGACCCAATAATGGGGCTGACTTTTTCTGCGAACCATACAGCCTCTTCTAGTTTCTTTACTTATCGATCGTACGCATACCGAATTACGATAAATATAAATATACAGGGTTATTTCTAATCAAATAGCATCCTTTTATGGGCTTATTCTGTACATCAAAACTAACAACTTTTGTTCTGCGACTTTTGTCAAAACTCAAAAAAAAAACAGCTGTTCCATACATTTTGTCGCGGGTGAAAGATTTTTTTCAATAGCAATATTTTTTTTTTAGTTTTGCCAAAAGTCGCAGAACAAAAGTTGTTAGTTTTGATGTACAGAATAAGCTCCTAAAAGGATGCTTATTGATTAGAAATAACCATGTATACAAATATGTACATTTTTTTATAGGAACCAGAATGTATGAAAATCTCGTCTTGAGTTCGTTATAGAACTCAACAGAAACGGCTTAGCCGATTCTTTATAAAATGCTTTGGGTATATTTGGTAGGGCACACAGGAGACCACGTATCAGTAAGCGCAGCGTAAGACGTCCACCTACTAGGTAGACTGATGATATAATTAAGATCACTGGAACGCGCTTGAATGCAGGCCTTTTCAAACTGGCCTTCTTGGAAATTCATAGAGGAGGCCTATGTCCATCAGTGGACGTCCTACAGCTGATGGATGTATGGATGATATTTGGGCTTATTCCACAAATCCCCATAGAAGATCCCCTGCGAAGGGGATAAGTGGACTTTTTGTCCATTTATCCCTTGCGGTTTTGCGGCAGGGGATAAATGGACATTTTGTCCACAAATCCCCTTTCGCAACGCCGCAGGGGATAAATGGACTAAAGGTCTACAAATCCCCTGAATCAATATTTACACACTTTTGAAATAAAATAGCAGAACTGTGTTAGGTAAATAATCGATTCTTTATTTTTTTGTGCATACATAATATATTAAACGAGTGGTGAACCAAAATATAAAAAAAAAATTATCTTCGATTATTTTTGTATCAGTGTTGATATTTGTAATCTCTCATGCACAATGCACATATTTCCAAATATAACATAATATTTGGAATAGTTAAAATGTTACAAAAAATCATATTTTCACATGAATCATAGACTATTTGTACAATGATAATGAAGATTTTAAACCTAGATGAGTTGCGTTGAAATGAAATAAGGTACAAGTGGTATCACAAATAATATACAACAAGTAAATCACACAGAAATCATATTTTTACACAAATACTTTTGAAAATAACTTCTACAATCACAGGTTATTATTATTGGTACTATAATGAAGAATATTTAAATTTACATGACTTAATACTATGCAAGTGTTATAATAAAATAATCGTTTTTTACCAATAAAATAAGAATCACAGATTGTTTGTACAATAATATTAAAGATTTAAACCTAAATAAGTTATGTTGAAACTAATATATATTCTCATACTCTTCCAAAGCTAATTCAAGGAATTCATAGAAAAATAATAACCCTTTTAAAAACCAGATAAAAGCCGACAAAATTGTGTATGATACAGGATTATAGGTGTTATTGTCAAGCGTTAAGGTGGATATTTCTGTACAAAATGCAAACACTTCCAGGACTAATAATAATTCAAAGAATTCATAGAGCAATGAACACTCTTTTAAAAACCAGAAAAAAGCCGACAAAATTGTGAACGATACAGGATTATGGATGATATTGTCAAGCGTTAAGGCGTATATTTCTGTACAAAATAACGAATTGCAACAAACAAATTGCAACTTATTTTTTATATCTCTTAAAAATCAGATATTATGGTTATTTGTGAAAGTATTTTCAGTTAACACATTTAGGTTAAATCTTCATCACTTTTATATCATCTATACAATCTATGATTATTGTGAAAATAATTTTCTAATATGTGATTACATAGGTAACTATATCAACACTGATACAAAATTATTGAAAATTTAAATGACTTTGTAAATTTTGTTCACCACTCGTATATTATGTACCTACCTACAAAAAAAAGACTAATAACCAAAGACTAAAATATGTTTCACTTATTGTATATTATTTGTGATACCACTTGTACCTTTTTTCATTTCAACGCAACTCATCTAGGTTTAAAATCTTCATTATCATTGTACAAATAATCTATGATTCATGTGAAAATATGTTTTTTTGTGATATTTTAACTATTCCAAATATTATGTTATATATGGAAATATGTGCATTGTGCATGAGAGATTACAAATATCAACACTGATACAAAAATAATCGAAGATAATTTTTTTTTTATATTTTGGTTCACCACTCGTTTAATATATTATGTATGCACAAAAAAAATAAAGAATCGATTATTTACCTAACACAGTTCTGCTATTTTATTTCAAAAGTGTGTAAATATTGATTCAGGGGATTTGTAGACCTTTAGTCCATTTATCCCCTGCGGCGTTGCGGAAGGGGATTTGTGGACAAAATGTCCATTTATCCCCTGCCGCAAAACCGCAGGGGATAAATGGACAAAAAGTCCACTTATCCCCTTCGCAGGGGATCTTCTAAGGGGATTTGTGGAATAAGCCGATATTTGGTAGGTTCGAGATCCGGGCGAAGCCGGGAGTGTTTAGCAGTACAAATTAATGGTTAAACAGTGTTTACAGCGTGTTTAAGTCTTTTGTAGTAAGGCGGAAAATATTCTGCAAGATCAATCCGAAACCCGTATTTTCTCTAACTACCCTTTGTTTCGATATGAAAAGGCTTCCGTCCCGCCCTTGGCACTAGTATACCTAGAGTTGGGTACTAAGTAGGTAGGTGTCTGGAGTGCCTAGGCACTGCGACTGCGTGACTTCCAAGGACGCGCGTGTAACCACTACTCTAATGTAGATACCTAAACTTTTGTTGTCCATACCTATAGGCTCAGACCAAATAAAATAATCGGGCAAGTACGAGTCAGACTCGCGCACCGAGGGTTCCGTACTTTATGGGAGCCCCCTTAAATATTTATTTTCTTTTAATTTTAATATTTATTATTGAAGTGAATATACTTACAAATAAATATTCTGTGAAAATTTTCAAGCATATACCTGTCACCGTTATTAATATTGAGCGAAAAACGGCTAAAAATTCATGTTTGTTGTATATGTTAAATATTTATTTCATTCTATTTTTAGTATTTGTTGTTATAACGTCAACAGAAATATAGGTACATCTACAGCTTTCTAGCTATCACGGTTCATGAGATACATCTCGGTGACAGACAGACGGACAGACAGACAGCGGAGTCTTAGTAATAGGGTCCCGTTTTTACCCTTTTTTTTTTTTTAAATTAATGATCCACAGACTCCAGGGTCTGTGCCCTTTGTTAACAAGTTACAATTGAAAGAATACGACTGTACAATAGAGATGGGTTAGTTTAAATCTTAGTCTAAGTTAGTAGTTTCAGTGCATTGCGTGAATGCCGCGAGCAAACCGGCGACCCGCATGCAGCACCCGATCACGAGTGTGACGCATGTGCCAGCCATCGCTCTCCTCGACCATATTTGAGGGAGGAGAACACCCCGACACACCCGACGCCGCCGCAAGAAGGAGCCTTCGATGGCGAGAATGAATGCTCAGGGCATGCACGCAATGCTAATTTCTAAATAATTCACATAGTTTCTTAATATTACACACTTATTTTGATTTATTTTGTGAAAGCGATCACCGGCGGAGTCCGAGGCTACGTTTCCGTGTGTTACTCGGTGTTATCTACTCTACTTGTGATCGCTCCCATGTCCTACCTATTACAACTCTATTGCCTCCTCCCGGCCCAGAGCCTCCATCACCGCCGCATTCCGATCTCTGATGGCCATCTGCAGGTTATACTCCTTGATAGTTTTTACCCTTTGGGTACGGAACCCTAAAAATCAAGACAGAACGTCGTGAACAGACAAGTGAGGCCGGGTTTTTAGACATTTAGTAAGTGCTTCGGTGTTGCGCCGCCATAGTTCGACTGACAATCCAAAGCGTAGTTTCCTTGTACTTATATGTGTGTGTAACTGCGCTTGTACACGGCGCGGCGTAGTTTTGCCGGCCTCACTTGTTTTGTTTACAATTTTTTGTTTTGATTTTTTTTTATTTGTTCTGAGCATATAGGTCGGTAAAATATACGTTTTTTTGGTTAACTTTGTACTAAATTTCCGTTCCAATATATTTTTATAAGGTTTAGAATCACTTATTGAGCATAAAATCACAAAATGCTGACAGATCCAGGTGGAGCTTCAAGCGCCATCTTGAAAAAATATTTTTGGCCGATATCTCGGAAACTATACTCTTAAGGGCAAATAAGTTGTAATATACTATAGTTAAGTTTATGAAATGATTTATAAGTTTTTTGCAAATAAAAGCTCTATAGGACAAAAGTCTCCAGTTAACTTTTTTGTTAAACTTACCGATCACGATTTATGGTCCATTTAATGAAGTGTTGCGAAAAAGTTTACAAGAAAGTTTAAAAAGTTTTGTAATGGTCTCCATGACTTTTGCCCTAAAGTGCATAGGTTCCGAGATATCGGCCAAAAAATGTTTTATCAAGATGGCGCTTGAAGCTCCACCTGGACCTGTCAACATTTTGTGATTTTATGCTCAGTGCGAAGTGATTCTAAACCTTATGAAAAAAATAGGATCGGAAATTTAGTACAAAGTTAAATTCTATTTTTACTGAGCTAATAGTGCAGGGATCTTCCTTTAAGGGACCATCCTTTATTTTCCAATAATTGGGGGTTGGTCTCATAGTAAAAGTAAACGTCTCATAGAAGTTTGAGAGTCGTTATAGTTTGCAAGAACTATAGTAACTATACCTTTCAACCCTTTCAACGAGCAATTCTTGTAAATGTATTTATTATTTTGTTTATTCAAAATTCGGATCTCGGCAACGACCTCTATTTTCAAGAAAACGTATTTTTTTCATTTTTTTTTCCGCGAATGACGCTCAGTCGCTCTCTAGAAATATAATAATTTACAGTAAGTATTGTATACTTTAATTACTTTTTGGAAAGTATCGGTTGAATCGCATTTTATTTGGCTTCCAAAAAGGAGGAGGTTCTATATTCGTCTGTATGTTGTTTTTTGTGTATGTTCTTCGATAATGACGATAATTTGGCCAATAATGAACTGAATCGAAAAATTATTTTTTAGTTTAAAAGAGTATACTCCCGAAGTGGTCCTATTTAAATGTTAAAGAAATCGGTAAAGCCGTTTATGAAAAATCAACAATAATGCAAACATTCGAGCGAAATATTCGAATTATGTACATGATGGAAAGCGGTTTTGCCACTTTTTGCGAAAAATAATTATAATACTTCAACACGAAGTCATGGTATTAAAATGTGGGGCATTTTAGTACAAAACGCTGTAATCTAGGTACTGTAGGTAGGTGTCTAGAGTGCCTAGGCTCTGCGGCTGCGTGAATTCCAAGGACGGCCGTGTAACTTTAAATATAGTTCTTATGTCCTTATTGTGAGCTTATTAACTTATTCATACTTTATTTCTGTAATAATAACCGCACTGAAAGCTTTTACTGTGTTATACCTACTTACCTTTAAACGAACAATTCACGTACCTATATGCCGAATCATACAAGTCTGCGGATGTGAAGTTAGCTACGAGCTACATATCCATATACAGGGTTATTTCTAATCAATTAGCATCCTTTTAGGGGCTTTCTGTACATCAAAACTAACAACTTTTGATCTGCGACTAATTACAAAACTCAAAAAAAAAAATCAGCTGTTCCATACATTTTGTCGAGGGTGAACGATATTTTTAACCCCCGACGAAAAAGAGGGGTGTTATAAGTTTGACGTGTCTGTTTGTCTGTGTGTCTGTCTGTCTGTCTATGGCATCATAGCGCCCGAACCATTGAACCGATTTCAGTTTAGGTTTTTTTGAATGAAAGGAGACTTAATCGAGAGTGTTCTTAGCTATGTTTTATAAAAATCGATTGAGCCGTTTAAGAGTTATGGTGGGTTAAAGTGGGGATGGAAGAACCAAAATTTTACAAATGTGCCCAAAATGGTAGTCAATTGAAAGTTTGTTGTCAAATATTTTTGTGTCGGGGGTTTTTTAATTAGGTATATTATTCTATGGAACAACAACTTTTTTTTGAGAAAAAGTAAAAGTCGTAGAACAAAAGTTGTTAGTTTTGATGTACAGAAAGCCCCTAAAATGATGCTAATTGATTAGAAATAACCCTGTATATCCAATCCTGACTGAACCTCACATAAAGCTGCTCGATGATTGGGTTTCGCTCGATTGGCGCAGTATGTTGCTAAATTCACATCCGCCGACTTTTATGATTCGGCCTATACCTAGGTACTTATCCATCCATCCATCCATCAGCCATAGGACGTCCACTGCTGGACATAGGCCTCCCCTATAAATCTCCAATAAGACCGGTTGGTAGCGGCTTGCATCCAGCGTGATCCTGCGGTCTTAATGAGGTCATCCGTCCACCTTGTGGGCAAGGTACTTATATTATTAAGAAAATATGTATCTGCTTGCATGAAATCCCGGTGAACATCATCTCACCATCTGTCAACTGTCAATGACAACTTTTACATGCAGGAACATTTCGTATGGGAAAATTCAATGAATGTCTTTATTATTTTACTCACTATATTTTTATATTTTCTCACCGTTTAAACCTTCCCTTAGCTTCCACGGATATTTCAAGACCAAAATTAGCCCAATCGGTCCAGGCGTTGTCTAGTTTTAGCGAGACTAACAACCACGATTCATTTTTAACCCCCGACGCAAAAGAGGGGTGTTATAAGTTTGACGTGTCTGTTTGTCTGTGTGTCTGTCTGTCTGTCTGTGGCATCATAGCGCCCGAACCACTGAACCGATTTCAGTTTAGTTTTTTTTGGATGAAAGGAGGCTTAATCGTGAGTGTTCTTAGCTATGCTTTATAAAAATCGATTGAGCCGTTTAAGAGTTATGGCGGGCTAAAGTGGGGACGGAAGATTTTCTACAAATGTGCCCAAAATGGTTGTCGGGGGTTTTTAAATTTTTAATTTAAGTTTTTATATATATAGATAGATAGATAGATAGCTTTATTATACGTTTAAGTCTATTCGTAAGAAAACGCAAATTAAGTTATTGCTTTATTTTTGAAGTAAAAACTTCTTTAGCTTCGCTGTGCACTTTTTAGAATGGGTAAAAAAATGTTAAGCTCACGTCGTAGCCTGATCGAAAATTCGTAAGACGGATGACGTAATGTTCAAGTTTTCACTTCTATCGGCACTCCCGGAGTGCAACCCGATGTTTTTTCTCCAAGCGACCCTCTAGTCAAGACAATAATAAATCATCTTTTTAGGGTTCCGTACCCAAAGGGTAAAAACGAGACCCTATTACTAAGACTCCGCTGTCCTTCTGTCTGTCTGTCCGTCTCCACTCATGAACAGTTATAGCTAGAAAGCTGAAATTTTCACAGATGATGTATTTCTGTTGCCGCTATAACAACAAATACTATAAACAGAATAAAATTAATAACTAAGGGGGGCTCCCATACAACAATCCTGATTTTTTAGCCGTTTTTCGCTCTATATTAATAATGGTAACAGGTAGATGCTTGAAATATTCACAGAATATTTAGTTGTAAATTCACTTTAATAACAAATAATAACATTACAATAAAATAAATATTTAAGGGGGTCCCTATACAGTACGGAACCCTACGTGCGCGAGTCGGACTCGTACTGGGCCGATTATTTACATAAGTATTGTACCCTGAAAAAAACTTTCAGCTTCTATAATAGTCACTTCTACGTAAATATAAACAACTAGAGATCCCTAACGTAATATAAATGTCACCTGTATATTCGGATATCCCGGCGTAGCATTGAACCTATTGACCGTCTGCAAACCTGCCCGCGGTCCTTGATTTACGCGCGTGTCACGTTTTACGGTTTTACGTACCTATACGTATTACGTGTTTTGACGTGATAATAAATAATAATAAATATTAGGGGACATCTTACACACGGCCTCTGACCCCAAACTAAGCAAAGCTTGTGATATGGCTGCCAGAGACTGATATACTACATATACTTATTTTTAAATACATACTTATATAGATAGTAACTAAATAACACCCAGACACAGAGCAAACACTTATGTTCATCACATAAATATTTGCCCTGGGTGGGGATCGAACCCACGCCTCTTTGACCCAGAAGTTAGGGTCACTAACCACTAATAATGATAATGTCCTATGAATCGATGAACGCTGGCTGCAGGAAAAAGGCGGAACGTGTCACGTTCCGCCTGAGTCAGACGTGCAAACGAGAGTGCGGAACAATTGATAGAGAGGCACGATCGGGCTAAGCGTTCGGCTTGTTTCAGTTGTTAACTCAACAATGTTTTCTAATTACGTTACCACGTACCTAAAATTATCGTCAGTTAGTTACGTAGAGACATTTCATTTCATTTATTTTTCATAACTTACATCTACCATTACAGTCTAAAACTAATGCGATAGTGTAAGAAAAAAGTTACTTCCAAAATAAATTATACAATATTCAATTCATAATAATGATGAGTCATAAAATGTCCAATTGAATATTAAAAATAATGTCATATGATTACAATTAATTCATCACATAAATCTGAATAATAATGCTTGATAATGTCATAAAAATACAATGAGTTCATCATGTCAATAAAAATAATTAATGTCACAAAAATCCAATTAATAATGTCAAAATAATCTAATTCCATCAAATAACAAATTTACAACTTACAAATAATAACGTCACAATTTAGTTACATCTCTATAGCAGGCATCATACCAAAGAATATATAATAATACTACGTAATCATACATCACCGCCCTCTTAAATTCAGGAACAGAGCATTCAAACATGTCAATTTTCTGTGCAACTCGATTTAGTGCGTGTAAAGTCATTGAAGAATCTTTAACATCATTGTGTAAAGTCCGAACCATCGGTGACTTAGCGAGTAAGTTGAAGACATTGAAGTATCATACGTATGCACACACGTCTAGGTATGATACTTCAATGTACGTAGATATTTTAGAGTGACCGACCTTCAATAATGTAATTATTGGTGCAAAAATTAAAACAGGTACCTACCATGAAATAGGTACGCGTTTCTCGAAAATTGTGTAGGCAAATCATTGAGTGTAGGTAAATGTCGATAAACTTTTATAGAAAAACTCCATTTTCATCAAAATCGTTTGAGTCGTTTTATAAAAAATAAAAATAGTTTTTTATGCTCGTCTACTATAATAGACTGATGAGTCAAGATGAACAACTTTTACTATGAGATCAACTCTGAAGTTGCAAAAAAATTTGATATTTCACAGAACCAAATCAATTACTTGCTTAGCACATTTAACTAATTGACTTTTACTGCCATCTATGGGCGAGTAGCGTTACTATCTACGTATCTATTTTTAAACCACCTTTGAAACAACAACGGTACTTCTAAACGAACCTTGCCTATTAGGCAATCATTTTAATCATAACCAGTTGTAATAGAACTCCCGGAGAAGCATAACAATAATTATTTGTGTTAGGCCCATTTGAGCTTATGATAGCTTTTCTACCGGCCAAGCCTGTCTCAATTGCACACCTGCTTCAAGTACATATCAGGGGCTCTATTTTTCAAATTCGTACACCTAGGAACGTATACGGACCTTTACGGACGGCTTTTTTTTCTCGGATTTTAAATATATTTATAATAATCAATTTCACAAAAAAGAAACCATAGACTGCAAATGGGGAAATCGTGAAATGGAACGTTAATTAAAAGAAAACAAATATGGCGAAGGTTTTCGAACTGTCACTGTCAAAGTTCCGTATACTCGTACGTACGAAGTTGAAAAATTGGCAGTAGGCTCAGAAGCCACAAATCAAGAAAAAAAAGGGCCCCAATAGGTTATTCACGTAGCCGTACCTACGAAGTTGAGAAATAGGGCCCCAGTATAGTATAAGCTGAATCAATCCTTGTGACGCTCTTGCGAGTCATTACGCAGTAGACAATTCGATATGTCAGCTGTGCGAGGGGAAGCGATCTGCGCAGCTTGTAGCTAACTTTAGAGACGCCAAGACGTTTGATTCAGCGTATACAATGCCTATTTAGGTACTGCTGGGCATAGGCCCCCCTGGATACCCAATAAGACC
This sequence comes from Hypomecis atomaria, assembly GCA_964007245.1. Taxonomy (NCBI): domain Eukaryota; kingdom Metazoa; phylum Arthropoda; class Insecta; order Lepidoptera; family Geometridae; genus Hypomecis; species Hypomecis atomaria. Next base: position 5,965,289 of record OZ023308.1, on the reverse strand, counting down.
GGTCGGAAACGGGTTGCCTCCAGCGCTATCCTGTCTTGATGAAGTCTATAATAATAAATAATAATCTTTATTTTTCAAGATAAATTACTTAAAACTTTCATCTATTTTACAACTTACTTTTATAATATGGAGTTTCTTTTTCACTGGAACAGTCAGTGTGCAGTGCACTGGAACCCACACTAGGGTGGACTTCACCATCGTGTGGTCACTCGTGGTGGAGTGTCGTGGGCTCCAGGCACCAGGCAGTCTTTCCACTTTATAAATGGATGACCTACGCTGCGCTTGCCAGTACGTGGTGTCCACTCAAGAACGTTAGCTGAATGTCACATAATCCTTACATAGTATAAAATAAAGTCGCTATTTTCGTTTGTTTGTCTGTATGCTTAAATCTTTAAAACTACGCAACGGATTTTGATGCGGTTTTTTTTAATGGATAGAGTGATTCAAGAGGAAGGTTTATATGTATAAAAATTCCCGAAATTCCCACGGGAACGGGCACAACGCGGGTAAAACCGCGGGGCGCTGCTAGTTACATAAATAAATTAACAACATACATTCAAAATTCAATGCTTATGTGCATTTGCCACAGCTTCTCTTTCACGCCTTCTCAAATTGCCAATGTGCGAAAGAAATAGCTGTAGCAAGACTACAAGACCGTTAACTCGGATGCAATTATACTTAACCTTAATTAGGTTAGTTGATTTTACTAGCTACATCTAGGTATTGGTTAAGTACTAATTGATGTAACTGTGATTTTTAATGTCATTTCAGTTTATAACAGTTTATTTTATAATTGTAAAATGTTTCCTATTACTTCCATGCTGTTAAATTGTCTATTTTAGACCAAGGTTCCCCAAACTAAGTGTCGCGAACGAATAATACAAACAACAAACAAACAAACAATATCACTTTATTATAGTTCGACCGTTCAGAGAATGCGTTCCTGACACGTCATCTTGAAAAAATGTTTTTGGTCGATATCTCGGAAACTATGTACTTAAGGGCAAAAAACATGAAGATCAGTTTGTTTAGTTTTATTTATTATTGCTTGTTTTTGACGATGCTATTGTAGATACAATATTTTAATTTTTATTTTATTATGTTAAAGCTTTAGTGTAGATAAGATACAAATGGATCCCAGAATAGAACATACTTTTTTCATACCCCTAGGTGGCCCTCTCCGGGTTTTATAAACGGCAAAATAACAATTGGTGGGTCAGCTAGCCTAATAAAAAATCTTGGTGTATAAGCTTTTGTAAGTGTCAAGTGTGATAAGTTATACTGTATAACTTATCACACTTGACACTTACAAAAGCATAAATCATGCGACGCCAAAACCAAATGAAGAAGAACTTGGTACCTACTTCTAGTAAAGTTGGTAGGTACATAGCATCGTTTTAACGACTGGGTAGTAAATAAATAGACATAGTAGGAATCTACAATATAATTAAGTGCCATTATCGACGTGACCTAAATACCGATATGAGTAATCAGCTGCACTTTAGCGCTATAAACCTAAAAACAATAGATACTTCCTAAAAAATAACTAAATAGCCATTCAGCGCCATCTATCGGCGAGTAGCGGCAACAGTTTACCGTTCATTCACTTGACACAGTTTCGGCACAGCTGATTTCTTGTCTGTGTGTATCATAGCTATAGAATGTTTGCTTGTGTGAGATCCGGGATGCATGAGTCCGTTAGCTTTTAGGTTCTATAATACGGAACCCGTTTTGTCTTTGAGTGCTTTGACGTGTTTTGTAATACGCGAACTCCTTTGTGATGCGCCTTGTTTTCTTTTGTACAGGAAATAGCTGCGGATTGGTTGATAACGTGAATCGTGTTCGATTTTTGAAATGCTTTGAACTTTGAAATTCCCTTGGAGGAAATTCATGTTTGATTCAGCTGCAATAGTGTCTGTTAATTCTGTTATAAGCCGAATCAAACTTGTAATGGCGTTTGTGAACACGAATTGAGTCGTTTTGCAGTAAAAAAGTAAGTATTGTACATTCGTCTAGGCCGGGTGGCTAGCCCTGGTGTCAGATATTTTAGGCCGCCTGAAGGCCTCTTCATGGCTAAACGGTTAAAACAACCGGGATCTACAATTTAAAGTGTCATCCGAGCCACGGTAGCGCTCATTTAGAAAATGCCACCCGCGGTCACCCATCCAAATTAACGTTGCTTAATTTCGCTGACAAACACCTAGTCTAGCACTATTGAGGATATAACAGATATCTCGGATGCAGAGATAGCAGAAATACTTAAATTTAAAAAAAAAATGAATTGGGGGGTTGGCTCCCTTACAGTACGGGGTACAGAACCCTTCGTGCGCGAGTTCAACTTGCACTTGGCCGATTTTATTTATTCAAATTGTTCGATAGGTAGGTATTTATATAAGGGGGCTCCACTATACGGTACGGAATCCTCCTTGCGAATCCGACTCGCACTTGGCTTATTTTATTTATTCAAAGCACACTGCCGTTGTTATTTTGAACCGACTTCCAAAAAGGAGGAGGTTTAATGTTCGTCTGTATGTTTTTTTGTGTATGTTCATCGATAATTTCGCCAAGGCGGTTTTGCCATCTTTTGCGAAAAATAATTATCTAATAGGCCTACGTATCTATCTCTCCTCCTAAGGTTGCCTTGAAGAGATCGCTGCTAGTGATAAAGCCGCATGTTGTTACCTGAGTTTTAAATTTTAGTCGGGTATTTTTCAAACATATCGGGTGTAAACAATAAACGATATTATGTATTTAGTTTTATATTTATTTCAGTTTAAGTGCTGTTTTTCATTTACTTATTTACTTTAAATAGGTTAATTTTAATTATTTTAGGCTCAGTAAAGACATGTTATTAGAAATAATCGCAATTGCTGTGATGGAAATATTTTATTAATATGATAATTATCTTTTTCAGGTAAGTCGTTTGAGCTACGTCAGCTACCCCAAGATTGTCTAGGTAAGTTATAACTTAGTCAGGGGCGGCGGGAGGTTGCTTAGGGCCAGGTGGTGGATGACGATGTGTCTGGTGTTCGGCACATCGTTATTCTGGCGGGAGCCGAAGCTCCGTGGTGGGGCCCGAGTTGGGCCAGCGCTGTCGGGTGCCGCGGAGGAGTGCGTAAGCGTGCCCGTAGCCCCGACACCAGGCGCAGTGGTGGAACACCCAGGGGTTTTGGTGGGTACACTGTCCAGTCGGCAGGACTCCCACATAACCACCCGCCTGCCCACGAGGTGTGGTGGTATATATAAAAGATTTCCCCTGGTCAAAAAAAAAAGGGTCCAACCCCCTCCCTCTAACCCCACTAGCATTTGACAGAAATGTAGACCTCTTCTGCGCGGATAGGTGCGTTCATCTATCTATATCATCAAAAAAATTCCAAGTCGATGATCTATACAGGGTTACTGGTAATCAATTAACACCCTCTTAATATTTCATATTATATGCGCAAATATCTAAAAAAAAAAAAAAAAATTTAATGTCACAGGATACAAATTATGCAATGGTTACAGAGTCACTATTCCCCAAACTGGGTACAATAAAGCACCCGTATCTTGGGGCCTAGGCATTCTCGCTATTGAATAGGTATAAGAAATAATTTGTAAGTTCACAAAATTTCAAGTTAAATGTCAAACATGAAAAATCTGGGCGCCAAGATCATTGATTCGGCCTATAACGTATTTATTTCGATAGAAATTATTCTACGGACCACCCGCCCCTACATGTACTGTAGCCTTTTTAGACGTAGGCCTACTCACGAAGGGTGATTGGGTCATATCCACCACGCTGGCCCAGTGCGGGTTGGTGGATTCACATACGCCATCGAATTTCTTCTACGGACGTATGCAGGTTGCCTCACGATGTTTTCCTTTACCGAAAAGCCAGTGGTGTGAAATTCCGTACATAAATTCCAAGGAATTCATTGGTACAGGACCGGGAACCCACGACCTCACGATTGTAAGGCGAATGTCATTACCACTAGACCACCACGGCTCCTTAAATATGGGTAGCAACTATTACCCAACCTGTGGCAACCATCAGAGAAACGGGGCGTGGGCAGACGTAAAGAAAGTTTATAATAATAGTTGTTATAATTTAGCTTGTGCATATTTCAATAGGTATAGATTGGCAAGGTATTGATGCAATTTCTTGCAGTTGCAGTTAGGGTTATCCAGAACTGGTGTACTGAGCCGAAAGGAGGTAATTCAGATCACTTGCCGTGGATAGCATAAAAACAGTAGGTATAATAATGTTCATTACGACGTGATCTGAAAACGCAACCTTATAACCCCACGAAGAAGGTAGAGTTTTCAGATCACGTCGCAATGAACATACTCCGCCTTACCACAAAAGATTTAAACACGCTTTAAACACTGTTTAACCGTGCAGTTTGTACTGCTAAACATTGTCTAAAGCGTGCGTAAAACTTTTGTGGTAAGACGGATGTTTATGCTATTGAAGGCATCATTATAAACCACTTTTACTATGGGGCTGACCTGAAATTTGAGAAAAAAAAAACAGCATTTTCATATATTTTGTCCATTCCGAGTTGTTCTATATGGAACAGCTGTCCTTTTTAACCCCCGACGCAAAAGAGGGGTGTTATAAGTTTGACGTGTCTGTTTGTCTGTGTGTCTGTCTGTGGCATCATAGCGCCCGAACCACTGAACCGATTTCAGATTAGTTTTTTTTTGGATGAAAGGAGACTTAATCGAGAGTGTTCTTAGCTATGTTTTATAAAAATCGATTGAGCCGTTTAAGAGTTATGGTGGGTTAAAGTGCGGATGGAAGAACCAAAATTCTACAAATGTGCCCAAAATGGTTGTCAAATGAAAGATAAGATATTTTATCAGTGGTAGGACTCTGTCTAATCTGTCGGGGGTTTTTTAAATTTTTAATTTATGTCAATTATTTTCTTGAATTTCAGTTTGACTCCATAGTAAAATTTGTTCATTACGGTCATAATCACCCCTTATGGCTTAGTACAGGGTAAGTAGTACAGCAACCCTGTATTAAGTGTCCGGTATAAGTCACAGAAAAATTAAAAAAAAAAACACTGTAAAAAATTTTTGTTGTCTGTAAAGTCGGTTTACGAACGATAAAGGCTAAAATGTCTTGAAAACATTTTTGAATCAACAACTGAAACCATCTATCAAAACACAGGTGTGTACTCACCTAGTTTGCATGGCTATGGCTGCACTATCCATGATTGTACTAATTTTTGAAATAAAAGAAAGAAAGAACGTTTATTTCGTGACGTACATGAACAATCACAGCTAATAACAAAAAGAAGAAAAAACGAGCAAACGACAAACATGAGAAACAGTAGTTATGCAGCAAGTGCTCGCGGTATGCCACGAAAACCGATCCCAACTCAGCGTGAAATGCTGATTGAGGACAATCAGGTAGGTGACGTCACGTGCAACATAAATATAAAAATGAGTTTTTAAACCGAACGCTCTAACCAATCGAGCCTCTCTATCGCTTGTTCCGCGCTCTCGCTTGCACGCTCAGCTCATGCGGAACGTGACACCTTTTCGTGCGTGCAGTCGGGGTTCATCGATTTATAAGACATTATCATGTCAAAATCTGTCTTCTTTTTGAAGTCGGTTAAGTGATTAATCATATGCATATGACGTAGGTATAGAGTTCATCAGTTCATTGTCCCAAAAATAATACTGATATGTAGTTATCAGGTCTTATCAGGCGGTGAATTTTGGCATTTGTTTGGGCGAAAAATATTCTTATCTACATAATAATATGCAAAAGATAGGAAACACGCGTCTGTCATACATTTGGGGCAGGTCTGTGTATTGATTGACGAATTCGTCATTTCATATAGGCCAGGGTTTCTTCAAGTGGGGTCCACGGACCCCTTAGGGGTCCGTAGCATGTATATCAGGGGTCCGCTCCGCAGTAGGTCAGTTTGTAAACATATTTTGTTATTGTAGTATATACATTTTAATAAATGTCACAATTTAAGTCAAAGTCAAAGTTATTGTAGTCAACTCGACGAGACACATTTTCGCTGTCGGGTGGCGAATTCAATAATATTCAGTACGTTATCACTTTTTTAAGTAAACTGTTTCAGTTCTTTGAGAATATAAGTAATCAAAACTATTTTTGACAGGGGTCCGTGGCATTGTATAAATTTTAAAAGTGGTCCGCGACTGAAAATAGTTTAAGAAACCCTGATATAGGCTGAATCATACAAGTCGGCGGATGTGAAGTTAGCTACAAGCTGCGCAATATCCAATCAACACACAGCTCTATGTGAGCTTTAGTCAGGATTGGATGTTGCACAGCTTGTAGGCAACTTCATATCCGCAGACTTGTATGATTCGGCCTTATTTAGGATTCCGTACCCGAAAAGTAAAAACGGGACCCTATTACTAAGACTCCGCTGTCTGTCTGTTTATCTGTCACCAGGCTGTATCTCATAAACGGTAATAGCTAGAGCGTTGAAATTTTCACAGATGACGTATTTCTGTTGCCGCTATAACAACAAGTACTAAATACAGAAAAAACATTGTATGGGGGTTCCCATACAAAAAACCTAAATTTTTAGCCATAATTCGCTCAATATTAATAACGGTGACCAGCAGATGCTTGAAAAATTCACAGAATATTTAGTTATAAAAAATCAAAAAGAAATTAAAGTAAACTAAACCTTTTTATTTGCCATAAAAATTTTTCAACAAAAATATTCCTAAATCTGAAACGTGATTTTTTGCTCGATATTAATAACGGCAACAGGAAGATGCTTAACAAATTCACAGAATACTCAAAAATAAATAATTAGATTAAAATAAAATATGTTGGGGCTTCCACATGGTACGGAACCCTTCGTGCGCGAGTCCAACTCTCACTTGGCTGATTATTTTATTGTTTCAAGACGCTCTCGCTGGCTTATTATATCTTAGTGTGTAGACAGATAGATGTAACTCTTTATTGTATGCACTTAACTACAACAAATGGTACAAATTTGATACTTATCTTAAATTAGTGCCACAAATGGCGGCCTTATCGCTGACAGCGGCAACCACTGAACGGAAAGAGATCACAACAAACAATCAAACAAACAATGTGTACTCATATGTATAAATATGTGTGTGTGTATAAATAGGTAATAAGCTTTTATTTATAAGGGTACGATGAGGCTGACATGGACCTTCAGTCCAAAAATAAAAATAATAGACCAAGTACGAGTCGTACACGCCACGGAGGGTTCCGTACTGTATGGGAACCCCCCTTAAATATTTATTTTATTTTATTATTTATTGAAGTGAATAAACGACGAAATATTCTGTGAAAATTTCAAGCATCTACCTGTTACCATTATTAATATAGAGCGAAAAACGGCTAAAAATTCAGGTTTGTTGCATGGGAGCCCCCCTTTAATATTTATTTAACTCTCTTTTTAGTATTTGTTCTTATAGCGGCAATCGAAATACATCATCTGTAAAAATGTCAACTCTCTAGCTATTACAGTTCACGAGATACAGCCTGGTGAAAGACAGACGGACAGCGGAGTCTTAGTAATAGGGTCCCGTTTTTACCCTTTGGGTACGGAACCCTAAAAAGACGCTTCGCTCGGTCGGTCAATGAAAAGGAAAGTGCCACAAAGCGTTCTACCCCAAAACTCAAAGACGGAGTGCTCCACTAAGATACCGTGACCCAATTCCTTATCACGCGATACGCTATCAGGTCCGATACATCGGTCAATGCACGATAACTGGTACACTTCGGAGGGCTGCGTTTGGCTAGATTTTGATTGTGATAATGACTGAAACCAACCGGTTTTAGGTGCTATGGACCTAGCTGACAACTGCAACTGCCTATCTGCCACTGCGGCGTTTGCCGCAGAAGATAGGTAGTTACCGGCGTGAATAAATAATCAGCAAAGTGCAAGTCTGACTCCCGCACGTAGTGTTCCGTACCGTGTGGAAGCCCCCCTAATATATTTTAGTTACAATTATTTATAATAATATAATGTTTTATACATTTATTTACACAGAAAAACAAAAAAAAAACTTAAATAACACTTTCCGCTATGACTAAACTGATACTAAAACTTAAACTAAAAAAAAACACAAACAAAATAAAACCTACCTACCTAAAATCTAAAAGACCCACGGCAGAGGGTAACGTGGCCAGAATGCTGGCAGCATTGCCTCGCTGAATAGCAATACTCAGCTTTTGGGCGAAATAGATGCCAGCACTCTGGTCACGTGTCACCTCTACCAAACGCCTGGCCAGATCTTTGTATAGAGTATGAACGTCCGGCCCCCACGGACCTAAAGTCTCAACCCCAAACGGCACAAAATGGTACATCCTGTCTAGGGACCCATATTTGTGCCGTTTGAGGTTTTCCGCTTTAGCTGCAGCAGCACCAGCCCTGTCTGCTGTGTCAGGAAGGTGAGACGACGCCAGTGTGTCGACGCACGTCGCGTCCCACACCAAAGGTCGTCCCATCTTCCATGGCACCAACGTCATTCCGTCGGGTCTTTTACCGTCGTCCCGCAACAGACCATTTATATAATTATTTATTTATTTTTGAAGGGATTATGTTCTGTAAGTATTTCAAGCGTCTTCCTGTTGCCGTTATTAATATCAAGCAAAAAAAGTCATGTTCCTTGTATGGGAGCCCCCCTTGAATATTAATTTTATTTTAATTTAACTGTTTTTATTCAAAGTATATATTTAATTAAATATCCTGTGAATGTTTCAAGCATCTACCTGTCACCGTTATTAATATAGAGCGAAAAAACTCCTAAAAAACACGTTTGTTGGATGGGAGACCCTTTGATATTTATTTTATTCTGTTTGTAGTATTTGTTGTTATAGCGGCAACAGAAATACATCATCTGTGAAAATTTCAGCCGTCTAGCTATCACGGTTCATGAGATACAGCCTGGTGACAGACAGACGGACATCGGAGTCTTAGTAATAGGGACCCGTTTTTACCCTTTGGGTACGGAACCCTAAAAACAAAAATGTACATTTAATTATGGAAACTAAAGGTGATTTTCACACATTTTAATACTTATCAATATCAACCACTTGGTAATAAAATCTACTTACTGTTCATCATAGGCCTACTGACGAAAGGCCATTTATACCCACTTTGCTGGCTCAGTGCAGGTTGAGGGATTCACATAAGACCTCTATAGCCTGACCGTTTAACTGAGTCCAGGGGGTCTGAGTTCAGGGACAGAGACAGGTGCGAGCGGCGGGTCCCCGCCGCTCGCACCTGTCTCTGTCCCTGTCTCGCGAGGTTCTCAGTTAAACGGTCAGACTATAATAGGTATGATGACTAAAAAAATATAAGTAATAGAGATAGACTGTCAAAAATTATTAGACATGTATTTTTTTGTCAATTAAACGAAAAATATTGAAGATATAGCCCGTTAAAGTTCCGTGTGACGTCATAAGTGCCATACAAATGTATAGACTTCTGTAAGAGAGGTGGCGTCACGAACCCCACTCGTAAACTTTGGCAAGGTTTATCTTGGTCATTTGTTGTTTGATTGACAAAAGAAAAAATAGTGTACAATATTTTTTGATAACTCACGGATTAATTATAATAATTATTTTTTTACCCAGTCATGGTGACTGGGTATACGGCCTCTACGAACGTATGCAGGTTTCCTCACAAAGTTTTCCTTCACCGAAAAAATCCAGTGTTAATTTTGCAAGTCGGTTAATAAGTACAGGGGTTAAAAATCCAAATTCGTCTATCTTTTCAATCTCGTCAGTAGGGTAGGTACCGAAACCAGTTTATAAATAAAGCGGGTCGGGGTACCCCATGTCCCCCGGTTGACAGGACACGTGAACGCCATTTTGGACACTGGACAGAGGGGTTGATTTTCTATATTGTTTTCAATGTTACTCTGATTGTGCGAAATGTGGCAATTTGCATCTGCGGTGTCGGCTTTCGCACTTTGATTGTAACATTCTAATTTTTTTTTTTTTTACTCTGGGAATAAGCCCGATTACAGAGGCGCCAGCGTAAATTTAATAGCAACGTAAAAAGCGTTCTCTCTATCGGATGCCTAAAGTGAAAAAGAAACAGAACTATGCTATTTAGCTAATTTAATTAGGATGGCGCCTCTGTAATCGGGCTTAATATATCAGTTTACGCAAATCTATAATATCCTATTATACAGGGTGACAGCAAATTCCTTAGCAATCCTTACCAATCCTACTCCTACTAATATTATAAACGCGAAAGTTTGTGAGTATGTATGGATATTTGTTACTCTTTCACGCAAAAACTACTGAACGGATTGACATGATACTTTGCGATAATCCATCAGAAAAAAAATCCGAAAGTGTGTTGGTTTGTTACTCTTTCAAGCAGCAACGGAGCAACGGATAGACTTGATTTTTGGCATGGTTACTATTCAATAAGTTGGAAAGTGACAAAAAAGAAAATAAAATGTTCCTATAAAATGGTACAAAAGTTATAACACCACACCGGCAAAGCCGCGATCAAAAACTAGTTGTCTATATTGTTTGCAATGTTACACTGATTGTGCGAAAAACTGACAATTTGCATCTGGGGTGTCATATTTTCTACCTTGATTGTTTTTTAGGGTTCCGTACCCAAAGGGAAAAACGGGACCCTATTACTAAGACTTCGATGTCTGTCTGTCTGTCCGTCTGTCACCGGGCTGTATCTCATGAACCATGATAGCTAGGCAGCTGAAATTTTCACAGATGATGTATTTCGGTTGCCGCTATAACAACAAATACTAAAATCAAAATAAAATAATATTTAAGGGGGGCTCCCATACAACAAACCTGAATTTTTAGACGTTTTTCGCTCTATATTAATAATGGTACCGGGTAGATGCTTGAAATTTTCACATAATATTTAGTTTTACATTCCCTTCAATAAAAATAATAAAATTAAAATAAAATAAATATTTAAGGGGGGCTCCCATACAGTACGGAACCCTCCGTGCGCGAGTCCGACTCGTACTTGGCCGATTATTTTTTTCTATTTTTACTCTGGGAGTTTATCAGTTTACGAAAACGGGGTTAGGTTCGTTTGTTTTGGGCAATCTGTGTTTGCAATCATAGTAACCAACAATTATTTTCTAAATCTTACTAGGCAACTCGTATTTTTTGCAAAAATCCTTAAGTAAGATTAAGAAACATCAAAGACAATGTCTAATTATCCGCGTTTTTGCGAAATACGGTTTATCAATTCATACTACGAGACATATTGGGAATTAATTAGCAATATTTTAGAATATTGATAAGCTCGTCATGATCACCAACTTGCACTATGGAACCAAACCCGGAATCGCAAAAATTCTGCTATTCCATACAAACATTTTATCAAACTTAGACAAAATGTATGAAAGCTTTTTTAAATGTAGATTAGGGCTACATTTGGCCACCAACTCGCCTGATGGTAAGTGAAGTTGTAGCCGAAGACGGAGTATGTAGACCTAGAAGATGCCTATTCACTCTTGAATTGAAGATATCCAGATTGTAATTGTCAAGAAACAATGTCGGAGGCAGGGCATTCCAATCCCTGGTGGTCCGTATTATGAAGGAAGAAGCGAATCGCTTTTTCTTCGCGATTTCGGAATTGTCCCCATAGTCACTCTGTATTGTATAGGTTTGCGAAACTTAATGAATTCCCAGAACAAAAATATGATGATGATGATTAAACAACGCCAACCGAAATAAGTGTTCTAATTTTAAATAGAATCTCTCCTGTGAAAGCTGCTACGACGCTACGCCATTTTCGTAGCAGATGCTCTAATTTTGTAAAAATATTTTTGTGATTCTTTATTTTATTAAACAATGTATAAATAAAATTCGTACACATCTTTAATTAACAATAATAAATATACTTGTGAAAAATAAATCAGTCATTCAAAAATAAATTTGTTTTAGAAATTTCACTTTTTATACATTACTTCATGATGTGAAAGTAAAGTCGACGATTTCATAATAACCCTGTAAATTAAAAGATCAAAATTTAAACCAAAAGTTTATTACATTACCTATCAAATATTATCTCTGAATCGTTAAATAAATAATTAAGAAAAAGAAACATTGAAAGTATAATTAATCACAAAATTAGAACATCTGCTACGAAAATCTCGTAGCTTCGTAGCTACTTTCACTGAATCTCTTTTTAAAATTAGAACACGTCTTTCGGTTGATACTTGTGTAATTTAACAATTAATTTTATGTATTTACTCAAATTCGAAGTAAGATTTGTATTTCGAATCATAATTCAAATCTAGGTCAAACCCTAACGCAAATCAATTTGTCTATTTAACCGATTAAACCATCAAAAATCGAACCAAATATTCGCGAAAATTCTTTTTTCAAACTTGCATCTTTTAAGCGGCCGGAGCGGCCAGTGTCGACTGTCATACCAACTCTTTTAATGAATGCTTATTGCTTAGGCCGATACCTTCACAGTCCTGCCAGCGAGCGCCAAACGCAACGTTACAAAATTCAGTTTGTGACTCTGTGTTGCAGAACGCGCGCGCGCGGCTGACTCCCGCCAAACTTTCAAATTTGGAAGCCGGAGCCTGGTTGCGAATTTTTTTTCGCACGCTTTTTAGCAAACCTCTTTAGTGTCTTAACTTTTTAATTGCAACTTTTTTGTGGGAAATTTATTTGGACTGTGTCAGTGATTTTTGGATTGTTCTAAATGCATTGTTGTAAGTATAAGTGGATTGCTCGTCCGTCGTAATTTTGTCTATTTTAAGTCACTCTCACTATCATCGTTGTTATTTTTAGAACTAAATCAAGTTTTCATTTCGCATGAATGACTTTTTTTAAACTTTATTTTTTATTTTTTTGGCAACTGCAGTTTGCTGTATTTTGCTTTAGTGATCAAAGTAGAGATGACAAAAAAATAGAAATAGAAAAATAAAATGTTAGAGTATTTTTTTTAATTTGTAGATAAAACAGTAAATACCCGTATAATAATCACCCGTATACCAATTATCTATCACGAAACTTTGCAATTTACCAAGGTCCTAGTTGCATGAGATCTTGTGTTGCATACCGTGCGAGCGAGAGGCAATGCCAACGACCTTGCGTCGGACAGAGACAAAAGATGTTAGGAAACTGTTGGGAAATATTATTTTTCTCTTTCGGCGACTGAAGGGCACTTTTTACTAATATTTGTTTTCGGAGATAATATCCCCTTTGTTTGTTGATTTAAATTTTATTTGCTCTATATTTGGGTCGATGTTAAAAGGATTTGAGTTTTATTGACATTTTAATTTACAAAATTTTTATTTCACTTCATAACAAATGAACATTTTTCATAATATACGGCTTAATCGTACTAACAACATAAGCCATTTCGTTAACTAAAAATTTTACATTTCGAAATTCGAACGCTTTCTTTTTTTACTCAAGCTTGCATTACTTACATTTAACCTAAGTATTTACGGCTGTGGTGTGTTTTTTTATTTCATATAACTGAAAAAAATATCCACCAGCTGACTTGCTAAAGTGTAGACATTATTTCCAAAATTGAATTTTTATTATTTTGATAGTTTCCGACATCCGAACACTCTATAATTGTTATTTCGCTTAAAAATATTTGAAATTAATACAATCAGATTAAGCGATAATAACCGATTATATTGACAACAAAACAAAAATCGTTGATCGATAAAATATTTCATCTATTTCGCGCGGCAGTTAGTTACTAAATAATTTTTAAATAATTTTTTTTAAGTTAACTGTCATTATTTGTCAATTTTAATATTTACATCAAGGATTTAATACATCCATGATTTAAATTAAGGTTCAGTGAAAATGATTGTGTTCTGGCAAATGTCAGATACCTAAGTTAACATAAACGTCAAAGTCTACATTTAATTGAATCAAAAATGCAGCAAAGTTTAAGTTATAGGCCGATTCAAATTTCTTGGCGGCTGTGACGTTTGCAACTAGCTGCGCAAAACCAAATCCAGACTGAAGCTCATTTGACAGCTACGCGAGGATTGGGTTTCACGTGGCTCGTAGCTAACCTCATATCTTGATGCATTTAAAGCATTCTTCAATTTTTTAGGGTTCCGTATCCAAAGGGAAAAACGGGACCCTATTACTAAGACTTCGATGGCCGTCTGTCCGTCTGTATGTCTGTCTGTCACCGGGCTGTATCTCATGAATCATGATAGCTAGGCAGCTGAAATTTTCACAGATGATGTATTTCTGTTGCCGCTATAACAACAAATACTAAAAACAAAATAAAATAAATATTTAAGGGGGGCTCCCATACAACAAACCTGAATTTTTAGACATTTTTCGCTCTATATTAATAATCGTAATAGGTAGATGCTTGAAATTTTCACAGAATATTTAGTTTTATATTCACTTCAATAATAAATAATAAAATTTAAATAAGATAAATACTTGAGGGGGGCTCCCATACAGTACGGAACCCTTCGTGCGCGAGTCCTACTCGTACTTGGACGATTATTTTTTTTTACATTTTGACACTACGTTTCCCGATTCAGCGCCAGATATTTATACGTAAGTATGTACGAGAAAGACGAGGCGGTATGGCCTTAAAGGCCTGCCCAAAAAGGGCGAATAAAAAAAAACTTCGTCAGATACTTAGTTAATGTATAAAACGCAGTATTATCATGCATTTACCGTTTTCGTGATGCAAGGACACTCGGATAGATCTCCGCACTTATAATTGGTTAGTAATATTGCTAATTGATGATTATGTTTTTATTCGTTTTATGTTCTCATCTCTACCAAGAATTACTATGACTTTAGCTCATGAATAATTAGGAAGGTTATATGTTAAATAGATTTAAAATTTACTCTTTTACCATAGACTAGTGTCATTTTGACCTACTGTTTAAAATGGAGGATAATGTTTTTCAGTAACATTTAATTTTGACTGTGGTTTTCTAAAAGCCAAACTTCAGTATCACTATCACTACAAAGTATAAAAGAAAGTCGCTTCCCGCTGTCTGTCCCCATGTTTGCTTATATCTTTAAAACTACGAAACGGATTTTGATTCGGTTTTTTTTAATAGATTGAGTTATTCAAGAGAAAGGTTTATATGTGTAATACACCTGTGCGAAGCCGGGGCGGGTCGCTAGTTGATCATAATCAAAGAAGCAGAATCAAATATTTATAAACATAAACATATTTATTATCCATAAAACATATAAGCAGACAGACAGACAAAACGATTACGAGTACATTGCACTACATTTATTGAAAACAAAGATTTGTGGTTTTCTATCATAAGCTCGTAGTGTAATTGAAAGATATTGAAAACGAAAATTGTTTCCTTAAAAGTACAACTAAAAAGTATCTTATTAACCAAATGTTAATTGTTTATTACATATTAGACGACTTTATTTT
The DNA here is from genome assembly GCA_964007245.1 of Hypomecis atomaria. Taxonomy (NCBI): domain Eukaryota; kingdom Metazoa; phylum Arthropoda; class Insecta; order Lepidoptera; family Geometridae; genus Hypomecis; species Hypomecis atomaria. The sequence goes on along the minus strand of OZ023308.1, from coordinate 5,949,909 downwards.
AGAAAAACATAATAATAAATCGGTCCAAAAAAAACAATTAAATTGCCCTTATAAGGTGTATTTATAAATTAGCAATGCATAGTTCCAAGCCAAATTCTATGGCTATAAAATATTTAGTAAACTTCCAAATTATCTAATAGATATCGAAAAGGAAAACTGTTTTTTTTATAAAACAACTAAAAATTATTCTATTATCCAAATGCTATTACATATTAGATGAATTTCTTAACCATAATCTATAGGTAGGTAGAAAACATTATAATAAATCGTTTCAATACAAATCATAAAATTGCCATACCCTTATAGGGTCATATGTATAACTATACAAAACATGTTAATTAAGAACCGCATAAGATATTTACATCTTATGTTGAAATATGATTTGAGTTTGAAAAATGATTATTATGAAAATGATTTGAGTTTGAGATTAAATAATTATACAGAAAATGTTACTCAAGAATTTATATGTTTATTACATACCTATATTGCAATGAATAAAAGCTAAAAATACATCATGATTTTTCCTAAAAACTTTCCGGATCGTAAAAGAGAACTACTGGCATAGCTTTTCTTTTTATTTATTTTTTGTAAAATAGCATGGCAACCCAATTAGTTACAAAAAAAAGAAAAAAGTGCAAAGGCAGTGCGGCACATTTTGTACGTGAAATACCAGCATTCAGGTTTAGAAAGTTTTTTCAATTTTTAGCGGGAACGCAAATCATCGCCGCATTATGTTATTTTGTGCAACTTGAGCTTGCATCAGACAGATTATCAAAAAAATATTAGACTGAATTTCTTTTGTCAAAACAAAAATTGATGGAGACATTGCCCGTTAAAGTTTATTTGCTAGAATGTAATATGTACCTACTAGGTGTTATAGCTAAGATGTTACGATATATTATGTTATTTTTGACGTGCAAACATTTAAACGCAAAATCATAAAACTAGAATACCAAATAATTATTATGACTTTGATTTGACTGTGACATTCAATAATTATTTTTCACAAGAAATAGCACCACCGAATTCCATCGTGTACAGAATTCGAAGCTAGCACAAATCGATGAGAAATCCATGTACATTATTGTTAATTTATCAAAAACGGCTTTGCTGATTTCGATAAAATTTAAATGTGAGAAAAAAAAACGATTTTTTAAATCAGTTTACAATTGGCGAAAATATCGATGAATATACACAAAAAAATACAAACAGACGAACACAGTATCTCCTCCTTTTTGGAAGTCGGTAAAAATAAGATTTCTCAGACAATTAAGTCGCCATGAAAAATTAAAAAAAAAGTACCCAATTAGTCACTTAAGAGGCCTACGCAAAAAGAAAAAGTGCAAAGAACATTTTGCACGTGAAATAAAATGGCGGCATTCAGATTTAGAAAGTTTTTTATGAGAAAGGTTGTTTGGCTTGTATATCCTTTTAAAACTGGCTTCGGCCGTGGGTATTTGCTATTTCGTAATTAATTGTTGCGATGAGAAAAAAGTTTTTGTTTAACATTAGTTAAAAATAATTAGTAAGTGCCTAATATAATTATTTGGACAGACTATTTAAAGCCCGAGGGTTTCAGCCTTTTCATTTTGCTTTTTAGATTTATAGGAGCCTTTTATTTTTTCGGAATAACTACACATAACTAGTAGTCTCTCTAGGACACATTCTGACTTATAATGAATGACTTATATTGGCTGCGTGTATTTTTAACTGACATACTAATACATACTCACACATATACACTTTGATATTTTAAGTATTAAGTAAGGATTACAAGGGAAAATTTTCATGAAAGGGAAAATAATACAATGACAGAGGCCTTAAGGCGGCTTTAAAATTCTGACACCAGGGATAGCCACCCAGCCTGTACGAACTTACTTTTTTAATACAATGGGTGGTTATTTTTTTGTCATTTTGCGATAGTGTTAAAAATATCCACACAAGATTCAAATTGATACCCTAAAAATAAATTAGTATGAATTTCATTGTGTTTAGTAAACATCAATTATAACTATCTATCGACACTATTAAGCCATTTAAAATCGCACTTAGTTTTGTAAAAACATACAATTCTATTTTCAAACCACTTTCATTAAAACGTCTAAATTACCGCTAAATCAATAAAAACACCGCTATATCCTGACAATAAATGTCAAACAACAAAAGTTGTTTCTATATTCAAATCGCCAAAATTCGAAGTCTAGATATTTTTTATATCGTTTTACATCCGGCTCTTGCTTTTAGCATATCTCGTATAATAGGTAATAATAATTATGGCATCGATCAAGCGAACTCTCGCCGCTTTCACATGAGATTTTGGCAGTTGGGACTTTCACTTAGGTATGGCACAAGATATGAGCGAGCGCGTTGAGTTGCCAATTTTCGACAACCATCTATTTAATCCTCTGTCTTTAGGCTCTATTCAATTAGTAGTCTTAGTAAGTCCGTAGCCACCTAGTATAGGTAAGGAAGTAGGCAGTTTGGCAACAGTAAATAGGTAGGTAATAATAGGTAGTAATCTGTCATAGGTAAGTAAGTAAGCAGTTAGGCAGCAGTAAGAAGTAGGTAGTAATAGTAAGTAGGCTTCGAAGTAACTGTAACAGTGTGTCTACAGATCGTATAAATTCTCGAATAATTTTGGATCGCGCTAGCCGCTAGTCGCTTCCAAAAAAAATTCATACACAATATGAATTACTTTTACTAGGGAACCAAACTTGAAACCACGAGCAAAAAATGAGTAGAGAATGCTGTTCTATTTAAAAAAAAACAACTAATGACTTAATAAGCCCGATTACAGAAGCGCCATCGTAATCATAATAGCTAAATAGCATAATTCTGTTTCTTTTCACTTTAGGCATTCGATAGAGAGAACGCTTTTTACGCTGGCGCCTCTATAATCGGGCCTAATGTATCTCTAGAATTCCATTGCAAAATAATAAATTGTCTAAAGTTTCTGAAGGAAATTTCAATGATGCATTTTAATATTTATCCTTACTTCCTTACTAATCTAAACTAAAATAATAAAGAGGTAAAGTTTTTGAGGTTGTATGGGGTAATCTCTGGAACTACTCAACCGATTTTGAAAATTATTTTACCAATAGAAAGCCACATTATTTGCAAGTGTATAGGCTATAAAGAAAGCGCGGGCGAAGCCGCGGGCAAAGGCTAGTAATATTTTAAATCCAAAACTGTGTTTGTTGGTTTGTTCCTGTTTCTCGCAGCAACAGAGCAACGGATTGACTTGATTTTTGGTATGGACATAGTTTGAAAGACGGAAAGTGACATAGGCTCCTCTTTTTTTTCACAGAAAAATAAAACAGCTCCATGGGATTGCATAAAAATTAAAATACAACGCGGGCGAAGCTGCGGGCAAAAGCTAGCACCTATCACCTTGATGATTAAGCAAATATCATTTATTTTTATTTAATTGGTTAGAACTCAAATAATGTGTTAGAGTAAGCAAAAAAATTACTTTTGCTAATTAAACGTTTTAGTTTAGGTACTAGTAATGTGATCCTCGAGAGAATTAACACGTGGTTTTATGGTATATCCTGTTTATTTATCAGAAATCACTCGTATCAAAATTTGCTGTGTATTAAATATTTCTAAGCAAATGTTTAAAATATGTATACGTTAGTTTTATATATTTGTTTTTTTTTAAATAAAGATCGTTATAACATTATAACTAAAACTAAGACATATAATAGCCCTTTCGATTAAGAAGTAAATTATGTTACTCATGAAATACTTTCAATTGCTTTCTCTTAACATGAATGTTCTTAACGTTTTTCTTTCTAAATTAGTAACATCGGTTGGTCTTGTCCAACTTTTTTTATTTCTTTATCGCCATATCCTTTATTCAAACATTGCTTTTGCAGGGATAAAACATAAAAATCGCTGTCGCTTATGCACCAATCGCGTTTTTTACTAACCGTTCCCGCTACCGCTCATAACTTAGCCAGCAACCTCCAAAAGTGGCTTTCATCTGTGTGCGTGTCAGCGCTAGTGTGCGCGTCATCGTCTCGTAACGTAATCTTGCGTAATGCCACTGTCGCCGGCGCGCACGCATTCGATATTTGAATTTTGATTCATTTTTCGAGAAGCTACTAGCCAGCTACTGTTTGCAAATGTCCGTTTTAGCAAATAGCATCGAGCTGCATGCTTGTTCTGGCAAATGCAGCCAGTATGGCTCAATCACCTTTTAAGAGTAGGTCTATGTTCTAAAGGAGACTAATCAACAAAAATTGATATTACGAGGAATACCAGATATTAAGCCTACGTACAAAAAAGCTTGTCGATATAGTTATTGAATTTTTCTAACTTTTAGTAACATTTTTGCAATATAGACCTATAGAAGAAAACAGGTTGCTTTGTGACATTTATGAAATTTATTTTCAAATGGTAGAGCCAAAGACGTAAAATACTCTGTAAGCTGAAAAGATATCATCATAAAGTATTGTTTTCACTATCGTCAATATCTTAGGCATTGAGAAGGTCTTCAGTTAAATAAACCTCTCTCTTTCAATAGAATTACATAGTTGGAAGTCTCCTGCATACAGTGCGATCTTTCGGTCTATCTGCTATCTATATGTTACAGATCACTCCTAGACATTCTACGACGCGATTGCCGATACATGGTCTATACTCATAAATGTGATCTTTTTTAAGCAACCTCGAACATTTTGTAAATTTCATGATCTAACTCAAAGGACTTTTAGAGAAAGGAACATTTTCCAAAATAAGATATCGGACGTTTTTTACGATTCAGCGGGGCAATTCTGTCAACCGATCTCGTCACCGAAGTGATACGCTCCCGAACCCCTCTCGCTTTTCTGACAGTTTTGATAGCTCAAAGCTGTCAAAAAAACGAGAGAAGCTCAAGAACGCGTCACCTCAGCAACGAGATCGGTTAACAGAATTGCCCAGCTGTTCCATTTTGCGAAAGAGATGGGGAAATTTTAGGAACAAAATGTACCCCACATTTTGCTAAAGACACTTTTTGCGAAACAGAATATTTTTGACTAGGTGACATTTTGCGATAAGTCCATTCATTTCAACTGTCAAAAACTGGCGCCATATTATAAAAATATTATTCGATCTCTTTTAATAGACTTCCGCTAATATTACTTCACAATATTAACATATAATTTGAATTGCATTAATAAATTCAGCAATGACTTTCTATTCGACCACTTTAGTCTATTAATAATACAAAAGATTGAGTTGTGGCGTTTCGACATCTTTATAATGGAAAAGTTGCAACGATTCTGGTTATGTATGGTAGAATAGAATGCCTGTAAGTTTTCGAATAGACTCGGATTGTTAAACGTAGCGTAAGACAGTTAAACGTTAAACGCGACGAAGGCCACAGGGATATTTCAGTTGTAAAATCAATACGACACCTTTTTTTTTTTAAATTAAATGGTTGTGTTATTGTACTCTTAAATAAATAATTAAGTAGATAGCAGGTAGCGCACAGTAATAGATATTAATGCGGATGATTTTATATTCTCTTTAAGAATATTTTTTGAACCAATTTTTTTTTCTAATTAAATTTTATATAAATTTCTGTAACTTTGAAATACTTCGACAAGTAAAATATTTCTGAATTATTTTCTGAAAAACTTACTTCAGTCTTTAAGCAAAACAAAAATGGTAACCCACATAAGAACACCCTATAACTAAAACAATGATGATAGAGACAGTTGACAAATAATTCCATCTTATTTTAAAGAAATATACCGCTACAGATACAAGGGACATTCTATAGGAAGCGGTCAACAAAAGGACCCTAGCACACCTACAAACAGACTTCAAAGCGAATGACATAATAGAACTACACCCACATAGATACCGCATAGCCTAGTCAAAAGAAAAGTAGTGTTTTAGGATACCTCACTCGCTTGGAGATCGATTTCAGGCATGCGCAGTCCCTCGCTTCACTTCCGCCCCCACCACTCCCCCCTTAAAACGTTGCAACTGCATTTCAGTGCATGTGAGACCGCGCAAATAGGAATATCTAAAAATAAAATTCAAATTGACGTTCTAAATTCAAAATGAATAAGTGTCACGGATCAAGTGCGGTTGATACTGGCTGGTAGAAAACCAAATAGTTTCCACGAACTATGAAGAGAAAAAAACGGAACGCAACGCTTTACCACATCACTACAGAAAATTATTTCGTATGAGACCGCGACAATACAAATTTGATACTTGCTCCGATTAATAAAATACACAATTTATAGCAAAATATTATACACATTGTAATCACAAATTAAAAATAGCATTTAATTCAACAAATAATCACGACAAATAGCAGTTATAATCACGTTTAAATCCCGAGCAACTAAACCCAAACCTTAAGAACGAAAATTTTAGACTGATATTTAAATCCGAATAAAAATAGTTAAATTAAAATGTTTAATAAATAAAATTATAGCGTATTTACATTAGTTGAGAATTTGAGAAAGTTTATATAGTGAAATTTATAAATCGCAATATATTATATAACAAATATTATAGAAAAAATATTACAAAACTACAAAACCGGGGATCAGTGATAGCCTTAAGCAATTTTTTCTACAATACGACGGACGATCAATTGACTGTTTTCAAAATTTCCAGTTTGCTGGACACGCCAACCCCGAGTGCAGAAGATTGTGTAATCGGAGACTGTGTAGCAAACTCGCATAACTCAGAAATCTGTGAAAACTCAAACAGACAATAAAACTGTACCGGCACAACTGTGCCACTTACTGTGTACTCGCGAGAGTTACTGTGCATCTCGCGAAGCTTACTGTGTAACTAGCAAAATTTACTGTGTGACTCACGAATACTGTGTTTAGTTAAAATTGGTGTGTAATTCGGGAGGAAACTGTGTAGTGACTTATGGCAAGATAAAGGTTATAAGGACAGCCGTGGGGGCAACATGCTGAATATGTTTGATATGTGGAACTCTGTCAGCAGCAAGCTGGAGGCTCAAACCAATGTGCAGCAGAGTCAACAGCCGCACACCTCAGGTGGGAGCATTAAAGGTAATTTCCAATTAATAACCGGTTAGAGAGCGTGTTTGGGGCAAACGAATAGCTAAAATTTATAGGTCGAATCCTTCGAGCAAATATGTACAGAGCCACAGTCCCTAAGTGAAAGTAGTAAAAAATGTCCGAGCGCCGTCATACATACCGACTTAGATATTTACTTTAAATAATTCACAATGACCCGTTTTCTCGAATCTCGACGTTGTTAACTAGTTAGTGCTTGTAACCGAGCACTTTGGCATCGAGCGGCGTTGTAGTCGGCTTGCAATCGCCTTACGACTAACTAAAAAGCCTGCCCACTACGCAGCTTGGGCAGAGTTTTGGCTCGGACACTTTTTTTGTGCGATTGTGCCTCTATAGATATTTGCTCGAAGGCCGAATCAAACATATTTGCGGCTGCGATGTTTGCCAAGCTGTGGATAACCCAATCCTGACTGAAGCTCACTTATGGCAGCTGCCCGATGATTGGGCTATCCGCAGTTTGTGGCTAACATCACAACCGCCAAGACATCTGATTCGGACTATACTTTTCTTTAATTTTTATTTCTCATTGTAGTAGATAATATGTTTCTACCCAAGCTTTTTGTCTTAAAACCTTAAATTATTTGTATAAGAAACAAAAAAATCTCACGTTTTTTTTCTCAATTATTAAAAAAACTCATTTTCTTTGCTGGAAAAAAGTTCATGATATAACTAAAATGATGTGCTAATCAATGAACAGTTTTTCAGAGATTCCAAAGAGATTTTTGTAATTGTTTAATATTTAGCATTACAATTTACAACTGACACGTATTTAGAATGTTCTTAATTGTCTACCAAAATCCATAAAAAATAATATTCTAAATTTAAATGAGAATATTTTTTTAAATTTTGATAATGTTTGCCCCATATCATGCGAAATTGTAGAGTCATTATGCTATAAAAGTTTACACTAACATAATCAGTTTTCAATGGGTCGCATGCGGTTGCACAGTCTTAAATATTAATTGTTATAATTATGTTTTTAATACACGGAATATTATAATAATATACGTACCAAAGCTTTTATACAAATAAAGCTTGATTTACACAATGCGTGTGACATTGGTCAAATTTTGACAGCACTGTCAAGCTTATGGGCCGATCTGTCATATAATATAATATATTTTTTATGAATGTAATTACGAAATTAGAAATGCTATTATAATTTAGGGATTTGATGGAGACAGTGCTTTAGGCAACATCCTATAGTGTATAGAGCTAAAATACAAGTTCAAGGAAACACAACGCTTTTTAAATAAATATACCTACACAGACTACTTCAACGTTATTTCGCTAATTTAATTGATTTGGTGACAGTTTTGTCTCAGAATATTTTAGCCTTTAGATTTCAAATTGAATAATTATTGTATTTACGTAAGGAGATGTTATGTCACACAAAAGATTCAATTTTATTGTCAGTTCCGTGAAACACGAATTCTTATTTATATAAAAGGAGATGTTTATTTCTTCCTCATTATTTTTGTTATGACATTAATAGTTAGATTATTATTTCTTAATTCACTTACTTAACTTTGAACAGTAAGATCACTTTCGTTCTTATAATAATCAAATATATTATATACCTAAGGTTTATACCTAAACAAAATAGAAAGAAGATATTTTTTAACAAAGTACGTATGTTTTTAGTCTTATGAAAATCTTATTTTTTTTAATATTACTATATTTTTACACCATATTATTATTATCAAAATGTAGTTTGGACATAGTATCCTACTCTCACAAAAGCTACACAAGCCACCATATTTTCGTGGTTACAAGCGCAAAGTTTTTTAAATCAGCTAAACATATATATAAAACTTTTAACTAAAAAAGTCAAATTAAAAAGTAAAGGCACGGACCTCGGTGTCTAAGTAACAACAAAACTAAATAAAAATTAAACTGTCAGCTCAGCATGCCAGCTGTCACTTCAAGCTATATGTGAATCTATCTTTATAATACCTCCTGAAAAATAACCTCATGATGTACGTCATTAAGACCGCGCTGGATAAAAGCCGTTTCCAACCGGTTTTATTGGAGATCAGTAGGGGAGGTCTAAGTCCAGCAGTGGATGTCACCTAGCTAATGGATGGATAAAAAAAAAAAAAAAAATTGGTTGTTTGCAAAATCGGTTTACGGACGATAGTTTAACGTGATAACGTCATACGTACTCGTATCAAATCAATAATTGATGAAATGATGCACCGAACGCTCAAAAAGCCGATCGTGCCTTTCACTCGCTCGTTTAGTGAGCGTAACGGGACAATGAGCGTAACAGGACAATGAGTCATCCTTTTTCGTGCGTGCAGCCAGTGTTCATCGATTTACTAGGCGTTGTCACGTCAAAAAAATAAAATAATAATCACGTAACACCAGCGAAAGCTCGATCATTTCTAATTCTGCATGCGTGATCAAAATTCGCATATTCGCACATAATCGATTTTCGAGATACTCGCGTGAACAAAACTATAAAAAATATATACTGTAGAAAGTCAAAAGTTTTTTTCCGGTGGTTTAATACATACATAATTATATTGCGTAATGAACATTTCGACTTACGAAAGCGACCAATTATAATGCGGTTCGGAAGATATTTTTTTACTACCGCGTTGTATTTTGTTGCTTTTTTCGCCATTATAATATGTAATTTTATTATGTGAAATTTGTTAGTTTTTGATACCTATCGCTTAAGTTTACCTATTGTTTACTTTAAATGATTCGCTGGATTGCATAATTTAATGATTATTTTTCGTAGCTATCAAATTATCAGGAAGGTATAATGAACCTATATCGGTCGCTCATTAACTTAACTTTTAAAAAAGTTGCTAGAAATGTAGCTGTTTCTTTCATTTCAGTCTAGTGCATAATTTTGATTTTACAGTTTCAATGTAGCCGAACTGTCAAAACATTATAATGTTTGAAGGTTTTTTTTTTGATAATATGTTAAACATTACGTCATAACGTAATGTTTAACATATAACGTCATAACGTAATGTAACGTATTACGTCATAACGTAATATTTAACATATAACAGCAAGTAAAGTAAAAATAATAATTATCAAATAACATACGAGTATATCACAAATTACCAAAATTCACAAAACGAAAATTCAGAAATCGAAAGAAAGCCTCAAACGCAACCGACGATTACGAACGCTCTTTTTAATTTTAATTGACATTTCGAACGCACTTTCACGTTTCTGCCATTCTGCCACGAAAATGTAATAAAGGACATTTCGAGCATATCTTAAGCAAGAAAGTACCGCGCGGCAAACTTATAAAGGCAGTCGGTAAATTCAAGGAACTCAAATTTATCAACGGAATCATCTCAGTTTTTAAAGAAAATGCAATAGTGCCTTTTCCATCCAACTGCACGATATGTCTTGGTACAGCAACAGCTAAATCTGGTTTCTTTTTAATACGCCTTGCATAACACCAGTATGTAGTGTAACCTGTTTGATTTAAAACTTTTGTGTAGATTGGTTCAGGGCATGTCCACTATTCAGCCAGTTGGAAAAGAACAGGATTTTGAAATTATTCGCATTTTTGCTCCCCCTGCGATTTTTTTTCTTTGTGGTCGGTTTTCGTGTTGCTCTTTCCCAGACTATGGAGTTCGATATTTGAATTTGTATGCCGTTTTTGCATGACTCTCCTTTGTTTTTTATTAGAGGTTAAAACAAGTTTTTTTCGTACTACTGTATTTGTAATGAGATTTAGATAATAAAGTCGGATATAACGAACCCTTAAATACAGTTCTAAATCGGCATCGAACTAATTCTTATACTATTTCCTAGCGATGTGAATCGGTCATGCCATTTTTACAAGGGTCAAATATTTAAATAAAATAGCTATAATTATTATCTACTAATTTTAAATGTAACAAGCAAACTGACTGGGCCCATTGAATTACGTAGCGCTTCTAAAACAATAAAAAGTAAGACATAATATTTTTTTCTGATATATATTTTTGCTATATTTTAAAGTTGGTGATTCTGTTTTTTGGACATGAGCAATCTACACATTTTCTACATAATATAGATTTGCTATAATTTTAGACCGTTTCAATTTAAAACCCATTAAATTTTCAAAAAAAAGAACAGGCAAGTTGTTTTTACAGAAATTGGTGATTTATAAAGTGAATTGACGAGTAAACGTTTTTATAACGCGACCGTCGTAATTTGATACTTTATGCCAAATATGCGAAATTACCGACATTTTGTTGAATTGCCTAATAAAATGATGAAATGAAATTGTGAGTGTCTAAGCAGGATTTTGATGTGTTATGATTAATTGTGTTGGTAATAGTGCTTTATAAGACGTTCCAAAGACGTAAATAATTTTATTACTATTACTAGCTGCGCCCCGCGGTTTCACCCGCGCAACTTGCGATTGTGAATTTGTGTATTGGGTATATGTACTTAGTAAAATATCTCGGTAGCAAATTTACAAATAGGCAACTATAATTATTATTGAGAGGAATTAGAGCGAGACTGTGTAAAAGCTGTTTAGGGTGCCGTTTAGCATTGTCTTCCGGAAAACATCAGCTATATTAGGAATTTTTTTATTTGTATGTATTTTTTGTGTATATTCGTGATCCCACCAAAAATGTTTTGCCACAACCAATATCGCAGCCATACTCAAACCAAGTGGGCTCGCGCGTGGTGATGGCAAAAGGCCTGACGGTATGACGCTAATCCCATGGAAGTGTGGACGGCCCTTAGTATGGGACGCGACTTGCGTCGATACTTTGGCACCGTCACATTTATCTTTCTGAGACTCAGAGTAGGGCTAGTAGACTAGAGCGGCGGCCAATTCTTCAATTAATTTTGCAAATTGCTTTTTATGTAGTAGTAGATAATGTAGTTTTAGCTTATGTTACGTAATGTTGTATTTTGTTGTAGTTAATAAAGGCACTTGTCATTTAAATAAAAAAAAACATGTAATATGTTATCTCAGATGTCTCGTGCTATCAAAAAGTTATCAGATCTCACTTAGAGGCAAGCTTAGGACTCTACACGCCTTAACTCTACAAATCCTGACTTCACAAACTCTACACCTTAATCAAAAATATGGGCCTTTATTAAAGTAAGATCCAAATGTTTTACAAATATAATTATTATATTTCGTCAAAAATGACATAACCGACTTTAACCGTGTGATTTCAACCAGAATTCGAATAGTTCGCACGAATGGATGTATCATCAAGTAATACTAATAATCACATTATTGATGATTTTCCAAAAACGACTAATTAATTCGATTTCAATAAACAAATGAAACCACCTCTGAAGAATGATCTACCAAATAAAAAAGAATCATCAAAAGAATCGGTTTATAAAATTGGCATTTTATGAAGTCTGTTTAAAATATTATAATTTAGCAAATCAAAAGAAAAAAAAAACAAAACAGGGATCAGGCAGTTTTAATTTACATACCCACTTACGCCTTTCTCCACAAAATATTCAGTCAACAATTATGCAAAACAAAGTCGGAGATGGTTACGAGTGTAATTACATAATTATATCGTTGCTAGTCTGTCTGTCTGATGTCTTAGTCCAATTAAACTCATCTAAACTGATGACGCATTGGGATAGCAACAGGATAGGAAGCTGGCCCAGAGAATAGACGAAATAATAGTGCTTGCTAGAGATACTTGAAATAATCTTGAGATAAGTAAGCAAACTGTTATTCGTGCATGCCATATCTAAAAGACTTTATTACACTCGTCGTTATCAACAATTTTACCAAAACCTGCTTCATCTTCGATCACAACGTCGCTTACCATCAGGCGAGTTGGTGGAAAAACGCGGACTTATATGCGTTAAAAAAAATCCTAAAGATTAGAGAGAAAAAATGCATCAAAAACGGTCCATTCGTTTAGAAGTTACGATGCTACACTACAGTCGTACTATAATAATATGTACAATGACTATGAAAAATAAACGTGAGTGCATTCCCGTGATATAAAATAAATATTAAAATATGCTACAGAAAGACACACAGCCACTACAAATACTAACAGGTTTAACTTATTTACACTTTTTAAATCTTTTTATTCTAGTTTAATGCTAAATTTTACTATCATCCTTCTTTTATAAATCTTTAAAATGGCGCAAATCCTAGTACAAACAAAATAACATGACAACACCAACTTTCTTTGTGATGTCACCAAAACCATACTTGATCTTATCATACTATAATTTACATTTACCTCTAGTTTGAATAAGTAAGGAAAATCCTATAACATTCTAATATTAATAGGCCCCACCTGCAAATTAAGCAAACACGACATTAGGGTACCAGGATAACATAGGTACTAATAGGCACACATGTGCTATGCCTTTAGTACTAAAGTACGCGAGAAAAAGTTGAATGGCCAAGACCCATATAGTGGAGGTGCGTGCGGCATAACCGATCTTGGTACTTATGTTACCTTCGCAAGTTTAATGACATCTCGCGATGTCACTTCGGCGTAATCTGTGCGGTAGTTGAATAGGTGCGGTTTGATATGCATCTTCTGTTTTAATCCTTGAACACTGAAATAGACGTCCTTTTTGATGGTAATTTTAAGTTTCCTTCTGTTACCATTTGTTATCGTGACTGCTGGAAAAAAAAAGAATTTCAAGATATAAACATTTTCATAATTTTGTTACAAAGTAATTTAACTAATTTAATTAATTCTAAAAGGCGTTATCTTGGTGTGTTATGGTCCAAGTTTATAATAGCATATTACATAAATGTACCATATCTTGTAATAACTATTTTATGTCATAATTAAATCATAAAACAGTTGAAAAATGGGAAGTGATTCCACAGAAATAGATAGAAACGTCTAAATAACGGAAATATTTTTAGCACTTCTAATATCGCCGCAAATTCAAACTGTACTTTGTTGATTTTTAAATTGTTTGGGCTTAAATCCTCCTCTTCCAATGTCATTATAGTCAAATAGCAGTGCCTGGTTACACGCGAAGTTGTCATCTCTAACAGCCATTGTTTTCAAGGGGTTCCTTGAAAAGGTTTATATAATGTATATAAAGGTAAATTATGTAATAGGCTTATAAATCTTATAGTACTTGAACGTTGGTGGCAAAGGTTGAAGGTGAATTTAATAATTTAAAGATCGCGGCTTTGGTTGGTGCGATGTTGATGATTAAATTAGTTATTTAATAAATCAACAGAATTTTCATATTTTTTGTATTTAGCCTAGGTGGAGCTTGGTATTATTTTAAGATATTTGTATGCGTAGCTAGAATAAACTATTAGTGAAATACGAGTAGGTTTTCGACTTAAATATTGTCGAATTAGAGAAAAAGAACTGTTTGGTGGATAGTGAGGATTAAAAAAATTTAACTCTATGCAAGAAAAAAAAAATTTTAACAATAAAAATGATGAAAAAAACCTTTTTAATTTTTGTAAATGACTTAATAAAATATGATCTTATAGTTACTTAAATATGAACAAAGTTTGTAATATTTGTTGAAATTGGCGAAAACTCTTTTGTAAATCTTAAAAGATGTTAGGATTTTTACCATTAGTATTCAAGAAATATTTTACAAAAATTGTACTTTTTAATGTGAATAAATTTTAAAATTTTGGCACAATTTTGTTTGTTGGAATTTTTTTATGTCTTTCAAATTAGGATTGAACTTAAAGCTCAAGTATCAAACTGCAGTAGTCACAGTCATGCATTAACGCATGCGTAGAACATACGCGGAGCTCAGGTACCAACTGAGCTGTTTAGTATACTGTCGTATGCACTAGGTAGTCTATAGTACTAACATATACTGTAGAGAAATGATAGTGATATTAACATAATTGTGCATAATATGACATAATAATAGGTTAGATTAGGTTCGTTTAAACTCAGAATAAGGACTAAAGTAATAGAAACCTTGCTAAATTTTACTTAAATAAAAACTACGTTACAGCTGTCTTGTTCACATCTGGTTATACAGCATACGCGAGAGTGAGTGGAACAAAAGAAACGCATTGTCTGTCGTTGAACGTCAAAATCACAAGTTGGAATGTCATAATGGTTGAAATTTGGTCTATGCCTTTTGCGATAAAAATAGGAAGGTAAAATGACCAGAGATTGGAACCTTCTTACTGGAACTGGAGGGTTGAAAATTCCGAAAAAGACAAGTGACCAAGTGTAACCAAATTTTAACCATTTTGACATTCGACCAGCGGGGCAATTCTGTCAACCGATCTCGTCACCGAAGTGATACGCTCCCGAACCCCTTTCGCTTTTCTGACAGTTTTAATGGCTCAAAGCTGTCAAAAAAACGAAAGAAGCTCTAGAACGCGTCACCTCAGCAACGAGATCGGTTAACAGAATTGCCCCACTGGTGATTTTGACGTATGCGATAGACATAGAGTTTTCTTTTGTTCCACTCGAATCGCTCTCGCGTATGCTACAGCATACGCGAGAGCGAGTGTAACCACAACCAGATATGAATAAGTCAGCTGTAACGTAGTTTTTATTTGAGTAAAATTTAGCAATACTTCTATTACTTGTAATTCTTCTGAGATGTTGTCTATGAAAGTTGCGAGTGCTCCATACAAGTTCCGTATACGACTAAACCGTGCGTAGTTCAAAAAATGCTCCCCTGATCGTCAGGTTCTTTTATCGATGGGTTCCGTATGCGCTTTCCGGTATATGTTCTCCATTCGAGAACCGTAACCTCTGCCAGTTTTCTGATTTCTCACACCAAGGACTGACCCGGTTACGGCGCCTGATAACCGAAAAAAATCCATCACCTTGGCAAAAAGGTTATTGCGAAAATGTAAAATCGGCGGCGTCGATTTCAACACCAGCGGAAGGTTAAATTTCACTTATCATTGTTCTGGTGACAAAGATACAGTCCTTGATAGCTAATAGTGGCAGCTCTAGCAATATCGGATATTCTTTGGTAAACAGTCATTAATTATGTTACAAAAACAAAACATGTTTACATAAACTAAGTATAATAATTATTTTTCGCAAAAATGGCAACACCGACTTCCACCGTGTACAGAATTAAAATAGTTTGCACGAATCGATGTGACATCCCTATGCATTACTGGTGATTTATCAAAAATGGCTCAGTCGATTTCGATAAAATTTACATGGAACCACCTCGGAAGTATATTATTTTGAACTAAAAAATACATTTTTAAATCGGTTCACAATTGGCGAAAATATCGATGAGCATACACAAAAATAAAACATACATCGATGAACCATATGAACCTTCTCCTTTTCTGAAGTCGGTTAACAAAACATGTATACATAGGCCATAAAAAGAAAAATAAGATGGGACCGATGCGCTAACTTCGACGTTCATAAGCCTTTGATAAGAAACGGTTCAAACATTCAGGATCCTCAATTTTGATAGTTATAGCGGCAACAGAAATACGTCATCTGTGAAAATTTCAACGTTCTAGCTATCACCGTTCATGAGGTACAGTCTGGAGACAGACAGACGGACTGACGGACAGATAGACGGACAACGGAGTCTTAGTATTAGGGTCCCGTTTTTACCCTGTGCGTTCCGGGTTCCGTACCCGGTTAGTATGGAACGGTACCCTAAAAAAGGATTACTTTTCCAAGGCGGGTTCTGCGAAAAAGCTCTACAAAAACAAAGTTTTCTATTTTGTTCCATCTCTGTAGTGTTTCTTAGGCCTTTGAAGTTTATAGCTATTTGATTAGCCAATAATAAGGTACTTTAAGCCACTAATAAGTGGAAATCCTTCGATTGAATGGATGATTAAGTTTATGTTTACTAAATACGTTATTAAACTGGTAGTCGCGCTGGACTGTGACTTCTAGGCCGGATTTTTGACGTGATTTCTATCTATCTATCTATAAGCCGTCCACTGCTGGACATAGGCCTCCCCCATGAATTTCCAATAAGACCGTTGGAAGCGGCCTGCATCCAGCGCTTTCCTGCCATTTTTATTATACCGTCAGTCCACCTATTCAGTGGACGTACTACGCTGACGTGATAACGTCTTATAAATCGATGAACGCCGGCTGCACGCACCAAAAAGTGTCACGTTCCGTCTGAGCCGAGCGTGCAAGCGAGAGCGCGGGACAAGCGATATACTCGTAGAGGCACGATCGGCCTAAGCGTTCGGCTTGTTTCAGTTGTTGATTCAGCAATGTTTTCTTATGACAATATCACGAATCACCTCCTTTCGACTTGGTACACCAGTTCTGGATAACCCTGTACATGATTATTCGCATAGATAGGGTTATACAATGCCGAAAGGGGTGATTTAAATCATCATTATGAACAACTTATACTATGGGGCCAATCTAGAATTAGGGAGCTATCGCATGCTACATCGCAACTCAGTATCAAAAAAATGTATAAAACAGCTGACTTTTTTCTCTAAAAACGGGTTGGCCCCATAATTAAAGTTTATCACAGTAATGGTCTAAATCTCCACAATTCACAATTCAAAATTCTAAATTGTTTATTGTCACAAGATACAAATTATAGAGGTACAAACACTATTATGCAGACACTATACCCCAAACTGGGTACAATAAAACACCCGTATCATAATTAAATAAATAAATAATAAATCATTCTTTATTCATCAAACATTTTAATAGTGAATAACATATCTATCAATTAATTAGCTAGAAAAAGTTGCACTATTTATGTATCTGTCGCCGAACTAGGCCAGTGGCCTGTGTTTCGGCTTACAGCGCCCTCCCTTATTGCATTTACTTCTAGCATACAAAATAATTTTGAATTTAAATTACAAATACAATATACATCGTGTTATTATAAATTAATTCAAATATAAATAAATTTAAAAATTGTATAAAATTCTTATATACTATTAGTAGGTATAGAATATGCTAATAATAATTTATACATTATCATCATGTTACGTAAATTACGATTGGTTAGTGATAATAAGTACCCTAAGTCTTATCCTAAGTACTAGAGCAACATAAGTACTGGGCTATCGGCGCCCGAGGTCCAGGAGATAGGCGTGATTTAGTGCCTAAACACGGACTTTGTTTCTTGATAACTTATTTACGATCTATTGTTGTCCTTCTCTCTGCTTAGCTTTGTTTCTTAAACTTCGAAAATTCTCTACATATTCACTTCACTTCAGTAAATTCAAAGAAAGAGTTATTTTTATGATAAACATTTCAAATATTCGTCGTGGATGCAGGACTCGAACCTTGCGTCTTCGGATCACTAGCCCGACGCTCTGCCAACTGAGCTAATCCGCAGTACTGACTCCGCGACGAATTTTGTGAAGTGTTTATCATTTTAAACAACTTATAGCGTTGGTGGCGCCACCTGTGATACCCGTAAATTCGTAACCCGTTCAGTAAATTCGTAAAGCGCGGGTGGTTATTCCTGGTGTCGGAGATTTTAAGCTGCCAGAATGCCTCTGACATGGCTAAACGGTTAGAACAAACAGTACCTACAATCTAACGCGTCATCATCCCGGCAGCGCTCAGTTGTAAATGCCACCCGCGGTGGCTTATACGAAGACTGGCCTAGTCAAACTATGACGATCTGAGTGCTAAAAAAGAAGTGTTTTTTCAAGATTGTTCAAACTGTAGAAATTGAAAAAAAAAGCGCGAAAATCGAACCACAAATGGCGTTAAAATCGCATAGCAATATACACCAAAAAATGTTATAAGTAGGTTGTTTTACATCTTTTGACCATATAAATATTTTCGGTGTCCACCATCAATCATATTTGTATGGAAACTTTTAATTTCAAAAAACCGTAACCCTTGAGTGACCAACCTCCTATTAATAAAATCCATTGTTTTTAATTTATATTTTTTCGTATGTGTTTATTTTCCTTAACCGTTTAAGACCAATCCGCAGAACCTTACTAACATTCTTACATATGCAAAAATTATAATTTTAAAATCAAGGGTCAACGACTGACACAAGGCTAAATATTTTATTCAAATGAGAACTCATTTGAAAGCTAGGTTCTAATGCAGCGGTCTAATTCAACTGTAATGAGACTGATGACTGATGAGACGAATATAAAACTTTTCCGTTTTCCGCTTCGTGAAAGCTGTTACGGAATGTCCGAGCTACTGATGACGAAAAAATATGTCTTTATGAGGTTTGAAATTTAGTTAGGCGGAAAAACGGATTAGATTTATTTCAGATTCATCTCACATTAGCTGAATTTCACCCCAAGATTATTTTGTACATGTAGCTGAAGACATGGTCACTTTGAAATCAGGTGAGTTGAAGTCGAACACCTAATTTGTCAAGTCCTTAAGCTACTAAGAACATTAATTAATCATCATAACAGCCGTACGCTGTATACTGCTGAGCATAAGGCTTTTCAAAAGGTTTTTTTAAATTTTCCGGCCGAAAATTTTCTACAAAATAGCAACTTTTTCTGCAATTTCTTGGCTATTTCTGTAGAAAAGTTTTTGTGAACAGTGATAAAAAGCATGTTATACATACATATTTCTTATTACTTTACATACATATTTCTTATTATTTCAATGGCATTACCTACGTTAATTAATATTTAGGCTCATATTAAAATAATCCACAATTCCATTTAATCAAACGTACTTTGAACTGAATAAAAAACTATAGCAAAATAGGTACCTATTGCAATAAAATATTTCAGCCCATAAACAAAAATTACAATTCAACAGATTGCAACTCCATTTTAATCACAGATTTGACAAACGTCACTGTAGCTCGCACTTACGTGGTTTTGCCGCGCATTTTATAGTCGCGTTGACCTTTTCGTACACTGTTACATGACTCTTATATTATTTTACGGCTCATTACACAGTATAAATTAATTTGACAGCGTATTAACGTAATAAAATATGTATAGTAGTTAAAAAACTGTTAAAAAGTATTAAAAATGGATTCTATTTTTGAAGTTTTGATAAATGCTCGCGTGGCGGTTGCGCGGTTTTGCGCGCGCATTCAGAGATAAAACGGCCTTGCGTGAGCATTCAACTCAGTGACATACTTTTGAGTTGGCTTTACGCCTTCGCGGCGTACACACTAAACACGACTCTAATTCTTCCAGACTAAAGTTGACATCTGCTTGGATTTTTTTAATTGAGACAACGCACTGCGCGTCCTATCGCGAATTTCGAAATTTAAATTTCGATTTTGGCGGGTTTTTATACGGTTTTATTGCAATACAGGTGTTTTTGAATAGTGAATAAAGAGGTAATATGGATATACAACTATATTTGTCCAGTGACAAGTTTTTATAGAATATTAAATTTTATTTTTATTTTTTGAATGACCCAAAATTGACCTTTAAGTAGTTCATGCGCGTAGTTAAGGGTTAAAATTGACTTTGTAGGTATCTAACTTCCGTATTACTGTATTTTTCTACGAAATTGTCTTTATTGTTTCTTGAATAGGTAATAATTTTTTTTTTAATTTAATTTAAAGTGAAATAATCGAACTAATTCTAGTTAAAAATAGAGTTACCAACATATTTTTTAAATTGAAATATTAATAATGATAGTAAACAGAATGTCATTGATACATAAACGTGATGCATCCTAGACCGCATCGTTACTATAATAACATTTCTAAATTAAAAATAAACTACCTAAAATAATATTAATACTTACTAGGAAATCAATTTTCCTTCAATAGTTTTTGGATGCGGGAAATCCACAAAATCAAATCAGATAATTTGTATGTAAGTGTGTTAGTATGCGTCGTGCCTACGTGTAATAATTAGGAATACAAACGTAAATACGTACAATTACTCATCATTATGGTAGGTCCTCATAGTTTTGTAAAATACGGGTATTGTATTTACTTATATTCTAACTTTCCGCATTTGTAAATTATAAATAACTAGCGGCCCCGACTTCGAACAGGTGTATCATACATATAAACCTTCCTCTTGAATCATTCTATCTATTTAAAAAAACCGCATCAAAATCCGTCGCGTAGTTTTAAAGATATTATAAGCATACACTGGGACAGACAGCGGGAAGCGACTTTATTTTATACTATGTAGTGATTATGAGAATTCACCAAGCTGCAAAAGGGTCAGCGCGGTGGCTGCAATGGTAGGCCTACCGTATAAAGCTGATACTCATGTATTACTCTTCTATTTACCTAATGTTTTATCTTTTTCGTATCAGTTGTCAATGTCAATGCATACTAAATTTCCTCTACGATATATCCCATTTTGGTGGAAAGACGATTTGTCTACTTTCCATGATACGGGCAGAGGTAGGTAATCCTAAGTAAAATCTGAGTTATCTACATTCCAAGACAGGTTCTAACTATAAAAAAGTTCCTTTATTAGGGTTCCGTACCCAAAGGGTAAAAACGGGACCGTATTACTAAGACTCCGCTGTCCGTCTATCCGTCTGTCTGTCTGTCTCCAGGCTTAATCTCATGAATCCTTATAAGGTGAAATTTTCACAGATGATGTATTTCTGTTGCCGCTATAGCAACAAATACTAAAAACAGAATAAAATTAATCATTAAGGGGGGCTCCCATACAACAAACCTGATTTTTTAGCCGTTTTTGGCTATATATTAATAATGGTAACAGATAGATGCTTGAAATTTTCACAGAATATTCAGTTGTATATTCACTTCAATAACAAATAATTAAATAAAAATAAAATAAATATTTAAGGGGGCTCCCATACAGTACGGAACCCTTTATGCGCGAGTCCGACTCGTAATGAGACGTTTTCGATGTTTTTTAGTTAAGGGCGAGTCAAGTACATCCAGACAAACAACTTTTATACGACGGACTTTTGAACATTCGCAAAAAAAAATTCGTTTCTAAATTCCATTCCAACATTTTGCCGCGCATTGACGAACTTTTTGTATGAAAAAGCTGATTTTTTCTTCGTGATTTTCCAAAAGTCCTAGAACAAAAGTTGTTTGTCTAGATGTACTAGACCCGCCCTTAAAACGTTTTGCGTTTAAAACCTATGACCCTGTATACTTTGTTTCCTCTACGAGGAGATATTTTGGTAGAAAGACAATTTGTCTATTTTCCATGACAGATACAGAGATAGATATACTTTTTAATTAAATAATAATCGGCCAAGTACGAGTCGGACTCGCGCACGGAGGGTTCCGTACTGTATGGGAGCCCCCCTTAAATATTTATTTTATTTTTATTTAATTATTTGTTATTGAAGTGAATATACAACTGAATATTCTGTGAAAATTTCAAGCATCTATCTGTTACCATTATTAATATATAGCGAAAAACGTCTAAAAATTCAGGTTTGTTGTATGGAAGCCCCCCTTCAATATTTATTTAATTCTCTTTTAGTATTCGTTGTTATAGCGGCAACAGAAATACATCATCTGTGAAAATTTCAGCTTCCTAGCTGTCATTGTTCATGAGATACAGCCCGGTGACAGACGGACAGACGGACATCGAAGTCTTAAATTAGTAATAGGGTCCCGTTTTTCCCTTTGGGTACGGAACCCTAAAAATTAAGCGTGAGTAACACCTGTGCTTTATTTAATTAAAATGTGCGAAGACCACGCTAGTTTCCATAATAGTGAGATTGATATAATCTTTATTGATTCACATTCACACACACATAAAACAGAAAAATAGAGAAAAATAGATGCTACAACATGTGAAGTAACCGGCGGCCTTATCACTGTAAGTGATTTCTTCCAGGGACAGGGGTGCGGAGGTAGGTAATCCTAAGTGAAATCTGAGTTATATACTTTCCAAGACAGGCTCTGTCAGACAGTACAAAAAAGTTCGTTTATTATGTAAAATCCACTTAGCGCTGGGTAGCGTGCCCTAGTGTCGGAGTTCAGGCGCGGAGGCCGCAGCCGCCAGGCTACAACAAACCCGCTAACTATAGTTTCGTTTCCATCTCACCTCCTGACGTAACGATACGTATTCTACTGTAGTTATACCTCTAGTATAGTGCGCAGAGTAGAACATCTGCAGAGAAAATAACCAAACACCAAGTACCTAATGCAAAGGGTAATCTCTTTGCAAAGGTAAAACCATATCACTTTTAATGTCAGTTGTCAATGTCAATCCGTACTTTGATTCCTCTTCGAAGGGATTACAGTACGTGCCACCAAAGATGAGACTTCAGAAACCACTTTGGTTTGTAATAAAT
Organism: Hypomecis atomaria; assembly: GCA_964007245.1. Taxonomy (NCBI): domain Eukaryota; kingdom Metazoa; phylum Arthropoda; class Insecta; order Lepidoptera; family Geometridae; genus Hypomecis; species Hypomecis atomaria. The sequence goes on along the minus strand of OZ023308.1, from coordinate 5,926,739 downwards.
ATACAAATTCTGGATAATAGATATCCATCCATCCATCCATCAGCCGTAAGACGTCCACTGCTGGACATAGGCCTCCCCAATGGATTTCCAATAAGGCCGGTTGGAAGCGGCCTGCATCCAGCGCGTTCCTGCGATCTTTATTATATCGTCAGTCCACCTAGTCGGTGGACGTCCTACGCTGCGCTTGCTGGTCCGTGGTCTCCATTCGAGAACTTTACTGCCCCATCGGCCATCCGTTCTCCGAGCTATGTGGATAATAGATATACAAACGTTTAAAAATCGTTAATATACCGTTTTTAATAGATATACTAATTGCGCAAGATCCCCCACCACTGACGCTCGTCAAGTCTCTCTCTACTTGGTGGAAGTATTTGTGGAAGTATTTCCACCAAGTAAAGTGCGTGCCACCAAACATGGCAAATAAACAGTTTGTCTATTTGCCGTGATAGGAAAGTTACAGGAAGATAACCGAGCGACCCCCTTATACATAGTACGACGGCTAAAATGCATTTCAAGACCTTAATGTTGAATTTCGAATGTATTTTGTTTCAATTCGCAGTGGTAGTGTTAGGTTTTCATTTTCGCCGTCTTTTTATTTTAGTATTCGGATAATAAAATATTTTTTGGTGTTTATTATTTTTTTTATTTGGGTGACACGTGTAGATTATGATGATGATAAAATTATTTATTCAGTGCACTATAGTATAAAGTGAACTATAATTTGTAATTTTTATATTTTGTAATAATGACACATTTTTGAAGTGTAACTTGGCGTTATTAATAAATTTGATTCGATTTGATTTATAGTGTTTTAATATAACACTATTCTAGGGGACATTTTTCTAAAGAATTTCTCTCAAAACGATTGTAACGAAGGAAAGGATCAGAATCACTGTCCTATTTTTAAATTCTTTCGTTACATTTCTGTTTTGTAGCAAGCTTTATTTCTGTAAATTTCCTACTCAGTGGTAAATATAAAGGCAAACAAAATGGCTTGCGCAACGAAGGGCCGAAGGTACAACGTGTGCTGTGAATTTCAACTGTTTCTAGACACAGGGCTGCTAGTGGAAAACTTTGCTATTTCTAATGCTAGAACAACGCACATTGCGACTTCGCGATACGACTACATGCCATCAGTTGCGGATTTACGTTGTTGCCGCCAGTAAGCTGTTGAATTTTGCTGACAATTTTTTGTGTAAAATTTAATTTTAACCTCTAAAGAAATGATACGATATGATATGATGAATGATATGATATGATGAATGATATGATCTATCAAGCACAAAACTAATCATCAAAATCAGCCCATAATTGGCGAAGTAACCGCGTATATGCCGCGCCACATAAGTCGGCGGATGTGAAGTTAGCTACAAGCTGCGCAATATCCAATCCTAACTGAAGCTCACATAAAGCCGCACGTTGATTGGCTATTGCGCAGCTTGTAGCTAACTTCACATCCGCCAACTTTTGGCGTTAGTTTCCTTGTTTATTTGTCTGTTCTATACACAGAGTACACAGGGATAATGTGGTCGATCGAGCAAATCTGAAAGAGATGCATCTATTTATTATGACACATGTTAGAAAGAGACATGAAAAATATCTCGATTCGGTGGATTATACCGGATTTTTATGGTTATGATGGATTATAAATTTAAATTCCAATACGTATTAAAATTTGACAGTTTTTACAGAAGCTTTGCTATATTTTCCATGCATTATTGTGGTTGAGAATTGCCATTAGTGATAACAGCATTATCAATCTGTTATTATTAGATATTTGATAGCAAGACTGCCTCGGGTGGCTCAGTGGTTAGTGACCCTGACTTCTGGATCAAAGAGGCGTGGGTTCGATCCCCACCCAGGGCAAACATTAAATTTGTGTGATGAACATAGGTGTTTGCTCTGTGTCTGGGTGTTAATTAGGTACTATCTATATAAGTATGTATTTAAAATATTTATATGTAGTATATCAGTCTCTGGCAGCCATGTCACAAGCTATGCTTAGTTTGGGGTCAGAGACCGTGTGTAAGATGTCCCCTAATATTTATATTTATTTATTATATTTATTATTATTTGTTTGTGGTTCTATAGCACCCCCGACACAGGGAATCCTAAGGAGGGGGAGGGGCTATGAATGTAAAGCTTTATTTATTCACTGCGATGTTTTTCGTCATGTAAAGCAGAATTCATGTACCAAACAATCTTTAAAGGACTCTTAACAATGACGTAGCAAACTTTCTACACACACCTCAGCTGGCGATACAAACAAACATACATTTTCCTTATTGCTCCATCGCTATATGGAAAGTGGTGACGAATCCCGCTTAGGGTTTTTAGATTGGTCTGTAAGGGCTTTGAGTCATATTTTGACCTTCTGTACTAAGGTCATTTTATGTAGAGTCATAATATAACACATTAACAATAATTACTTCTATTTTTAACCCCCGACGAAAACGAGGGGTGTTATAAGTTTGACGTGTCTGTTTGTCTGTGTGTCTGTCTGTCTGTCTGTCTGTCTGTGGCATCATAGCGCCCGAACCACTGAACCGATTTCAGTTTAGTTTTTTTTGGATGAAAGGAGACTTAATCGAGAGTGTTCTTAGCTATGTTTTATAAAAATCGATTGAGCCGTTTAAGAGTTATGGTGGGTTAAAGTGGGGATGGCAGAACCAAAATTCTACAAATGTGCCCAAAATGGTTGTCAATTGAAAGTTTGTTGTCAAATATTTTTGTGTCGGGGGTTTTTTAATTAGGTATATTATTAACACGCTTTTATTAGGTTGACGTGTAACTTATGTAATGGAATCTAAGGTAACTAATTTAACCATCTTCCAAGGGTCGTAGCGTAAAGAAAATTGGCAGCTGTATGTAGTTCTGATGACAATACAATAATATGGTACTGTCGAACTGATCTGATGATGGAGCCGGAAGATATGAACTGGAACTTCATGATGGAAAATCGTATCATAGCTGTTTTGGATTTCTTAGAAAACTCTTGTAATGAACGTTGACCACGATCAGGTTTCAAGGTCTGATGAGCGTGTTTTTTTTAACTACATTTATTATAAAACAGGGTATTTCTCTAGAAAACGGGTATTCAGGATTATTGTACTGATGATTACAACCAATTTATACTATGAGACCACCCCTAAAATCGTGAGTGAAGAGTTGTGATTTTGTATGAGACAGCAGATTTTTGACATGACAACGTCTTATAATTCGATAGAGCCGGCTGCCACGCAAGAAAAAACATGACTCATGCGGCGTTACCTCGCTCTGAGGCGTTCCATGTAAGGCTTGAAGTGCAAGCGAGAGCGCGGAACGAGCGAGACAAAGAAGCACAATCGGCCTTTGCGTTCGGCAGCGTTCGACATACGTTGTCACGTTCAACTATCGTCAGTAAACCGACTTTACAGACAACCAATTTTTTTCTCGAATTTCGGGTTCGCTCCATAGTAAAAGTTGTTCATAATAATTGACTGAATCACCTTCTTTCGACTTATTATAATCTGTATAAGAACATTAATAACCATGTGGCCAAATATTGGGAGAAAATAATATAACCATTCTGAACCATTGACACGAAAAAGAAGAAGAATAACTCTGGATGTATACGACCTGTACTGTACCAGCCTCTTTTGATAGTCCACTGCAGGACGTAGGCCTACCCACGAAGGGTGATTGGGCTATTTTCCACCACGCTGGCCCAGTGCGGATTGGTACGACCTGTGTAGGTATAAAATAACTAGAATGTACCTATTGTACTGTGCTGTACTGTACCAGCCTTTTTAACAGTCTACTGCAGAACGTAGGCCTACCCACGAAGGGTGACTGGGCCATATCTACCACTCTGGCTCAGTACGGGTTGGTGGACTCACATACGCCATGGAATTTCTTCTACGGACGTTGCCTCGCGATGTTTTCCTTCACCGAAAAGCCAGTGGTGTGAAATTCCAAAGAACTCATTGGTACGGGACCGGGATTTGAAACCCACGACCTCACGATTGAGGCGGGTGTCACTACCTCTAGACTACTAGTGTATTGCAAACAGCTATCCCTTACAGTTCGATCAATCGATGAGATAGTAAGAGGATTAATTGTACAGCAAGCGGTCACCCATCCAAAAACTGACCGCACCGTCCGTTGCTTAACACCAATGATAGTCAGAAACAGCTAGTCATTTTGGTTTTATCATTTAAGGAGCTGAGCTGTGCCTAGGCAGTTTCGCCATGTACAGGCTAGAAGCTCATTACGAATGCTCGAACCAAGGCTGCGCTGGCGCACGCGAGAACAGTTACGTCACGCCAGGCAAGCCTAGGATTCGATATTTGAAAAGCAATACGGTATTTTAAATTTTAGACTTAGGACTCTTTTGTGGGTGCGGTTTTTGCGTGATGCTGATAAATAATTGTTTTTCACCAAAAAGGGCACAACCGATTTCCATCGTTCAAAATTAGAATAGTTCGCTTAAATCCATTTATTTTACACCATTTTTAGGGTTCCGTACCCAAAGAGAAAAACGGGACCCTATTACTAAGACTTCGATGTCCGTCTGTCCGTCTGTCTGTCTGTCTGTCTGTCTGTCACCGGGCTGTATCTCATAAACCATGATATCTAGGCAGCTGAAATTTTCACAGATGATGTATTTCTGTTGCCGCTACAACAACAAATACTAAAAACAGAATAAAATTAATAATTAAGGGGGGCTCCCATACAACAAACCTGATTTTTTAGCCGTTTTTCGCTCTGTATTAATAATGGTAACTGGTAGATCTTGAAATTTTACAGAATGTTTAGTTGTATATTCACTTCAATAATAAATAATAAAATTAAAATAAAATAAATATTTAAGGGGGCTCCCAGACAGTACGGAACCCTCTGTGCGCGAGTCCGACTCGCACTTGGCCGATTATTTATTGAAGTCTATTGAAAATATTAGTTCTCCCATGACGCAGTTTCAAGCTTTCTATAGTGAAACCGCTAAACTCAGACTTCGCCTGCGCGGTACAGGGGGCCGGGGGAGACGACACAGGGGACTGAGACAGGCGCGGGCAGCGGGTCCCCGGCGCCCGCACCTGTCTCAGTCCTCTTTGTCGTCTACCCCCGCGCCCCCGTACCCGCGCAGGCGAAGTCTGAGTTTAGCGGTTTCACTATAGTAAGAAGCAGTGACGTCACATCTGTCACGGTGGATGTAGCGTGCAACAGTGAAGCGACCTCAGAATACATCAATGAATAATAAATAAATAGTCAACATATTGATATCGTATTACGAACCTGCTGAACGTGATACAATTCTTATTTTTTCTACAACTTCAATGGAATAAATATATTGTACCTATTTATTAATTCAATACTTAATAAACAAGCCCATAGTATAAAACGCTAGTGACGTCACATCTGTCACGGTGGATGTCGCGTGCAACAGTGAAGCGACCTCGGAATATATTAATGTATTAATACCCTATAACCAACCTGCGGGACAACGTGACACTTTAGCATCAACCTTATAGATATAACTAGATTTTGCCCGCGGCTTCGCCCGCATGATATTTCGAGGCCCTACCTTACCACCCTTAATAAAGGAGGTGGAAAATAAAAAAGACAAAAAAATCAATTTGACATTTGTTTGATTTGACAATTCTTTTTTGACATTTCTTGGAGCGCACGCTAGAATAGCTCGAATTTTTCCTACTTAACACTTATTGTTATAATATGGAAAATTTACGAAGTATCATTATAATTTATAGCCTATGTGTTATTCTGACGTATAAGCTATATAATTGCAAAGTTTCATCTCAATCCGTTCAGTAGTTTTTGCGTGAAAGAGTAAAAAACATCCATACATCCATCCATCCATACATCCATCCATCCATCCTTACAAACTTTCACGTTTATAATATTAGTAGGATATAGACTATCAGTGGTCAGTGGATGATCTTCTTCTAGCCTAAAATACCTAAAGTTCTCAGATAGCCTCGCCTTAATGCAGTTGATATAGATTTCGCAGCTTATAGCTAACATCAAATCATATAGCCGCCTAAAAGTTTGATTCAGCCTTTACTAGGTACTTACATAGTCGCGGTATACCTACTTAAAATAACAGCATCCTTCCTGCAAGATAATTACAAGAACAATGATTACCTAAAGTTCTCAGATAGCCTCGCCTTAAAGCAGTTGATATAGATTTCGCAGCTTATAGCTAACATCAAATCATATAGCCGCCTAAAAGTTTGATTCAGCCTTTACTAGGTACTTACATAGTCGCGGTATACCTACTTAAAATTACAGCATCCTTCCTGCAAGATAATTACAAGAACAATGATTACCTAAAGTTCTCAGATAGCCTCGCCTTAAAGCAGTTGATATAGATTTCGCAGCTTATAGCTAACATCAAATCATATAGCCGCCTAAAAGTTTGATTCAGCCTTTACTAGGTACTTACATAGTCGCGGTATACCTACTTAAAATTACAGCATCCTTCCTGCAAGATAATTACAAGAACAATGATTACCTAAAGTTCTCAGATAGCCTCGCCTTAAAGCAGTTGATATAGATTTCGCAGCTTATAGCTAACATCAAATCATATAGCCGCCTAAAAGTTTGATTCATCCTATACTAGGTACTTACATAGTCGCGGTATACCTACTTAAAATTACAGCATCCTTCCTGCAAGATAATTACAAGAACAATGATTACCTAAAGTTCTCAGATAGCCTCGCCTTAAAGCAGTTGATATAGATTTCGCAGCTTATAGCTAACATCAAATCATATAGCCGCCTAAAAGTTTGATTCATCCTATACTAGGTACTTACATAGTCGCGGTATACCTACTTAAAATTACAGCATCCTTCCTGCAAGATAATTACAAGAACAATGATTACCTAAAGTTCTCAGATAGCCTCGCCTTAATGCAGTTGATATAGATTTCGCAGCTTATAGCTAACATCAAATCATATAGCCGCCTAAAAGTTTGATTCAGCCTTTACTAGGTACTTACATAGTCGCGGTATACCTACTTAAAATTACAGCATCCTTCCTGCAAGATAATTACAAGAACAATGATTACCTAAAGTTCTCAGATAGCCTCGCCTTAATGCAGTTGATATAGATTTCGCAGCTTATAGCTAACATCAAATCATATAGCCGCCTAAAAGTTTGATTCAGCCTTTACTAGGTACTTACATAGTCGCGGTATACCTACTTAAAATTACAGCATCCTTCCTGCAAGATAATTACAAGAACAATGATTACCTAAAGTTCTCAGATAGCCTCGCCTTAATGCAGTTGATATAGATTTCGCAGCTTATAGCTAACATCAAATCATATAGCCGCCTAAAAGTTTGATTCAGCCTTTACTAGGTACTTACATAGTCGCGGTATACCTACTTAAAATTACAGCATCCTTCCTGCAAGATAATTACAAGAACAATGATTACCTAAAGTTCTCAGATAGCCTCGCCTTAATGCAGTTGATATAGATTTCGCAGCTTATAGCTAACATCAAATCATATAGCCGCCTAAAAGTTTGATTCAGCCTTTACTAGGTACTTACATAGTCGCGGTATACCTACTTAAAATTACAGCATCCTTCCTGCAAGATAATTACAAGAACAATGATTACCTAAAGTTCTCAGATAGCCTCGCCTTAATGCAGTTGATATAGATTTCGCAGCTTATAGCTAACATCAAATCATATAGCCGCCTAAAAGTTTGATTCAGCCTTTACTAGGTACTTACATAGTCGCGGTATACCTACTTAAAATAACAGCATCCTTCCTGCAAGATAATTACAAGAACAATGATTACCTAAAGTTCTTAGATAGCCTCGCCTTAATGCAGTTGATATAGATTTCGCAGCTTATAGCTAACATCAAATCATATAGCCGCCTAAAAGTTTGATTCAGCCTTTACTAGGTACTTACATAGTCGCGGTATACCTACTTAAAATTACAGCATCCTTCCTGCAAGATAATTACAAGAACAATGATTAGATAGGTATTAAAAAGATAAAACTGCATATAACCATAAAACATTATTGAGATGCAGTAATTCGACAGAGGCCTTCACCTTATTTAGCTAACACGCAATTTAATTTTATTTTTAACCGACTTCCAAAAAGGAGAAGGTTCTATGTACGTCTGTATGTTTTTTGTGTATGTTCATCGATAATTCCGCCAATTGTGAACCGAATCGAAAAATTCTTTCTTCTTAATTAAATAAAATTCTTCTTAATTAAATTCTTTTAGATCGAAAGAGTAAATACTCTCGAAATGGTCCCATTTAAATTATACAGAAATCGGCTGAGCCGTTTTTAAAAATGAACTTCTCGTATACCTAATGGAAACAATTTGAGCGGAATATTCTAATTTTGTACATGATGGAAGGCGGTTTTACCATTTTTTGCGAAAAATAATTATTGATACGAGTACTAAAATCAAAGAGGTAGAATAATATTACATAAGGAAATAGACTCAAATATAACTAGCGGATGTCTTCGTGACATTTTTTTTTAACGCAAATAAGTCCGCGTTTGACCACCAACTCGCCTGATGGAAAGCGACGTTGTGGTCAAAGATGAAGCACGCAGACTTAGAACATACCTATTCACTCTGACCTTGGAAAGCTTTAGATTAAATCCCTTAGACAAGCAGGAAGACTGTTCCATTCCCTGGCGGTACGAATCAGAAATGTTGAGTCAAACCGCTTCGTTCGTATCGAAGGAAAATCGACAGTGAAGGGGGGGTAATGTAGGTGGTAATATATCTTTTACTGGAACTTCATAAGCCTATCTCGACTCGCTCTTGATTGATTTGGTAGGTACATACTCGTAAATATTGTGGAAATATAAATAATAAATACATTCTATTTTTGAAGTGCGCAATCAGTTGCGGCAGCTAGAGAACGTACGAGTATAGCTACTCCAAATGGTATTATTCCTTGCGATCATTGTAGGAGATCTATACAGCTGTGGTCAAACGCCTGGCCTGTAAAATCCTTTCATTAGCCCGCTAAAAGTATTCATTATACCGCGATCCTTTCTCTCGCGACCGGTGTATTATCTAACCAGTGAAAGTTCACTCACGACTTTTCGGCACTCTCGAATTTTGTATACACGCGGGTAGGTAGGGCTGGCGCGTGGGTTTTAATCCATTTTGGTATATAACTAGTAGTTCTCCGAACAGTAGACCCCGCGACACATCTCAAAATTTGGCAACCAGGACAAGTCTAGTGCAGAGACTGATAAATTACTTATACATATTTTCAAATACATACTTATATAGAAAGTTACTAAATAACACCCAGACACAGAGCAAACAGTTCCCACCCAGGGCAAGTATTTATATGATGAACATAGGTATGTTCATATGTTCGTCATATAAATACTTGCCCTGGGTGGGGATCGAACCCACGCCTCTTTGACACACTAGTTAGGGACACTAAGTACTAACCACTGGGTTAGTTACCACAATTCGATCACAATTTGACTGCATAGCCACTGAGGCAGTCAAATTGTGATTGTTCCCATCGTAAAAGTGTCCAAGAATGTGCCAGTTTTCTAGAAAAACACATGTAGTACGAAAACGGGCGATATAAATACCTACTCATATATCACCTATAAGTCATCCACTGCTGGACATAGGCCTCCCCTGTGGATCGCCAATAAGACCGGTTGGAAGCGGCTTGAATCCTGCGCGATCCTGCGGTTTTAATGAGGTCATCCGTCCACCTTGTGGGTGGAGGTCCTACGCTTGGCTACGGATTGGCAATTTCCTATGTTCATCAGTTAATGTCCACTTATTAAAGTTAAAGGTTTAATTTATAAAGACGATGAAAATGTGTAGATAACCCTGAATGTAAGAAGTTACCGCGAAATTAGTTGAATGGGAATGCGTCACAGATAAGCGAGATAATTGTGAAAATATTTACATTCTGCAATTACGAGTATGTTTAAATGTTATGAGAACAATTTGTTTGTCTATGACTCCGGTTTGCATACCTAAAGGTAGGTATAGGTATTTAATCACACTTATTTGTTGGTTGTGAAATTAGCTAAGTACAAGCTAAACAAAATCCAATTCTCGTGCACCGCTTATATACAGGATTATTCCTAATCAATTAGCATCCTTTTTGGAGCTTATTCTGTACATCAAAACTAACAACTTGTGTACTGCGACTTTTCTCAAAACTCAAAAAAAAACATGCTTCAAAATATGGGAAAACGGGAAACAAATGAACTGCAAATAAATCGTCATTTGTTGCTTCCTTATGTATTTTCTAGATTGATTTTAGTTTGTATGGCCGCCATTTTTATCGAGTAATGAGTTTGGAAAATGTTTTCCAAAATAAACTGTAGGCCGTAAATAATATAAAAAAATAAAACATAAATATATTTAGGTATGATATAGGCCGAAGCAAATCCCGATTACAGAGGCGCCAGCGTAAATTTAATAGCAACGTAAAAAGCGTTCTCTCTATCGAATGCCTAAAGTGAAAAAGAAACAGAACTATGCTATATAGCTAATATAATTACGATGGCGCCTCTGTAATCGGGCTTTCAGTGAAGTTAGCTACAAGCTGCGCAATATCCAATCCTGACTGAAGCTCACATAAAGCTGAGCGTTGATTGGGTATCGCGTAGTTTGTAGCTAACTTAACATCCGCCAACTTAATACATGATTCGGCCTATAAAAGGACATTTTTGACATGTCTGTCTCTTTCTTCTTTTACTTTCTTTATAGGGCTGTAGGCATCGCAATCTCACACATTTGCCAGTTTTAAAGTTATTTTGACAGTATAGAAAATAAATACTCAAATATTTAAATAAAGAACGTCACACAAACAATAAGGAAATGAACTTTAAACGGAAAGCGAAAAACAAGTTACATAATAACGGTTACTTATAGCAATTAAATATTCGTTATTCGTTGCGCAACGTAACGATAACGGCGGCTTACGTGTGAAAAGCTCGCTTCCGATCACTTCCGGTATTGGATTTTGACTTTTGGAGGTCCGTGGTTTGATAAACAATCGATTAAAAAATAAAATATACTATCTTATTTATATTGCTTTCCAACACTAGGTAAAATAACTGTTCGATACTCGTACATACATAGAACATTATTTGATACATACATAGATTTTGACTTTTGGGGGTCCGTGGTTTGATAAACAATCGATTAAAACATACGATCTATTTCTATAGTGGTTTCGAACACTAGGTAAAATAACTCTTTGATACATACATAGTACATAGAACATTTGATACATACATACCTACATAGATTTTTGACTTTTGGGGGTCCGTGGTTTGATAAACAATCGATTAAAAACATACGATCCATGTTTATAGTGCTTTTCTACACTAGGTAAAATCACTCTTTGATAGATACATACATACGAATTGAGAACTTCCTCCTTTTTTGGAAGTCGGTTTAAAAGGAGCAGGTTTTCAATTTTAATCTACTACTTATAATATAAAGGCCGAATCCAAACTTATTAGCGGATGTGAAGTTAGCTACAAGCTGCGCAATAGCCAATCAACGTGCGGCTTTATGTGAGCTTCAGTCAGGATTGGATATTGCGCAGCTTGTAGCTAACTTCACATCCGCCAACTAGTGTGTCGCGGCCAATATCAGCTCATCATATCATAACTTTTACTATGGAATCTACCTATGGAACAGGTAATTATTGTTCTCCTTTTCGTAGTTGATCCCTTAAAAGCTTTTCTTTTATTTTTCCTCTAGTTAAGGCTTTGAAAGTGTTTGAAAGACGGCGGTTGGTGTGGCAAGCTCTTATCTACTAGGTAGCGCTGTTATCATGTTATCTTTTTCGCTCTCATAAACCCATTATCGCAGTCCCTCAATTTTTACAGCACAGGTTGTAATGTAAACAACGCTATCACAATGACAAGATAAAACGAATTTTGTAAACATTTGACGGATTTTACGTAATCCAAACTACCAGAATCGGTTGACCTTTCCATTCCAAACAACGGTCTAACAATCGTTAACGCGTCATAGCTCTTACTAAAATGGTTGTCAGATATTAATGACCAGGGATGGTAGAGCTCTCATCTTAAGGAGTTATAATAGTCGTATGGGTTTTGTCAAACTGGGTGTTGGAAGTCAATAAGCAAGATGGCGGCATGCCGAGACACATGTTCGAGCGGCGGAAAGACCCGAAGCGTCCCGAGCGCGGTTCGTAAGTGGGTCACACGGACACACGCACACATGCAAGCCACGCTCGCCGCATCCTAGTGATTACGGGCGAAATGTTTTTTTTTTCGGTGTACGGCCGGTGACACACTGCTCGAGTTTTCGTACGGTACTTCTATAGGGAGGCGTAGTCGGTTTGTTTTTTTTTTGGTTCGGCGTGTTAGGTTATTTTTGTGTTTTGTTTTTATGATTAATGAAGATGAAGTAACTTTAATTATTATGATTTATAGTTGACAATATTGGTAACGGAAATGAATGAAATGTGGATTAATTCGTATGCATTTTTTATTTATTATATTAAGAAAAATGTAAATAATGCGTAACTGGTACCTATACCTATCTATGATAATGACAATATTTGATGAAACCTTTTATAAATGTATAATAAACTAGATTAGATTATGGATTAAATAATTTGATGATAACTACAAAATTAACTTTATTTACATACAAAAGAAAAAATACAAATTACAAGATCACAGTAAGCCGATACGTGCAGTGGATTCAATTATAATTAATATTTAAATAAATTACACCATAATTAACTATTGACTTATTAAAAATTATTCAAATAATTAATAACAACGCCTATACAAATTCACAATTAATAAAGTTATTGCTTACTCTAAAAATTGAAAATAAATATTACAATAATACAAAAATAGTTTTATACACAACTTAGACATTAATTCATGAATAAAACATGTCAGTACATACAAATGTCTTTAATCAATATTCCAAGATCCTTGAGGAAACTTACCTTAAAATTATACAAGTTTTCTTCGTCTAACTTGAGTTGAACTTTGTTACCATTCAAGAACTTATAAACTAAAATGGTTAACGTTTTCATTTCCTCAATGCGTGTTATATTCATACTAACCGTTTCAAAGTTACTGAAGATATAGCTTTGTTTGAAATTTTGTTCTTTTATGTTACGAGATGAGTGTGTATATTGAGCAGGTCACTTACTCACTACCTATGTATGTATATGTATACAATTCACAGTTACAATTTAATAGCAGTTCATCCTGACTTAATCCGGGCTATAGAGCAAATCTTTGTAATTCTCGTCTATTACAATAATTTCAGCATGTTTTAGAGATATCTAAAATCTAAATATGAATTTGTCCTTTTATAAACTTACCTATATTCGCAAAGATTTGGCAGGTATCCTAGTTGAATCTGTACATAAAATATTAACTTTAATGCAAATTCAAGTTACTAATTAAGTCTCAATCAGCAAATGAATTAAAGTAAGCAAGGTTAAGTCGGTTAAGTAAAGGTTAAGCACAGTCTTAATATTTCTAAAATGCTAAATTGAAACTAATAGTAGGTACTCTACGTAATAGGTATATCACATAGTGCTTCTAGCAAAGGTAAAACGTGGCATTGACCAATTTTAATGATAAATAGTTAAGGTAGGTATAAGTTATGTAGACATACTAAGCATAGTGTCTTCAAGTAGATGCACTTAGTACTAGCTAGTGTAATATAAAATTTAAATATGTAGTACTTGTGGTATCACTAAGCACGCGATTTGGCATAAGATTCAGTTTTTCATATTTTAGTCTTTTTTTGAGAAATTATTATGGTCTTAAATTAATTTAGTAAAAAAAGTACTACTATTGCATTTTCAGAAACCATTGTTTTCTTTAGTACATTTTTATTTTTCTTGTTCTAGCTGAGGAAACAATTTTGCCAACTTGGAATACAAATCGTCCACTTGCCAAAATATCTAAGCAGTGATTCGATTGTTCCAATTTGTATGTCAAGAAAGAGTTAATAGTTGTCTTAGCAAAAAATAATCTACTACTAATGTACTACTTATAATCATGTAGATTTTGTAGTATTACAGCTACATAATACTGAAAGCAATATTATGGATTCAATCGTTTCGGAGTTATATCAAACAATAGAAGAGTCACTTGGCAAATGCAGTTACCCTATTAACACTTACTTCCATATTATATTCCGATTGTAAGCCTATAAAGTCCTTACAATGTTTTGTACAAAAGTCAACCACACGTCGGCGGTAAAACCCGACAAGTACATTCGATCATTAAGTACCGAAGCGATTCTCGGTGTCCATGAGAATTACGTGTACCAGCCAAACTAGTATTTGTCTATTAGCTTTTAGAAATTTGCAGAGGGAGAAGTCGGGTGTGCCTTACAGTGTCTTAGGGCAATTAGGGATTTGAATTTGAAGTTCCTCAGAATCGGTCCTGAAATGTAGTCCATTTGACTGAGTACAGCAATTCAGATACTATTTTGTCCCACCCCTCAATTGTTGCCTCAAATAGTCAAGTATATGTCCTCAAATTGTAGGTGTTGAAGTGCAACAATTGATAGCTAATTATAATCAGTACCTGAATATCATTTTGGACCATTTACTTTTGTGTTTTAATTTGTTTACGTATTCTTCATAAAATTACAAAGATTGTATTGTATTGTTCCAAATCTAGTATACAGAAGGTCTAAAAGCAATACCGAATTAACTAAACTAAATCGTCGTTAAACCAAGCCATGCAACTTATTGCTTGGTTAAAATTCAGCAAAACAAGAAATGTTCAAACCACAGAATTGACAATAGAGAACAGTCCAAGTTTTGCTACAAGTTTTGTATTCTCTGAAGTTAAAAATCTGTTCTTTCTGTAATCTGTGATTAGCTATTCTATTCGGGTAGGCTTCTATACAACGCCTATAACTTAGCACTTAACCCGTAGGTATTATACTTAGCTAAGTTATCTCGAGTCAGGTGCTGAGGTTAGGACCGTGTGGTTTTAAAGTGTTATGTAACCGGGTAGGGACGGTGAAGCAAGGACATGTCAACTTGCCAAGATAAGTTTGGAATAAGTTAAAACTGCATTTTGTGCAGAGTTTAGCAAATAAATGAGTCTCAATTTTATCCTACAAGAAAGAATTACAAACGTTGTGTAACAACACAATCGTAACACATGACGTGTAATAATAATATTAGGCAAGCATTTTGTGTCTATTTAGTCAGCTTACACCTACATAGATCTTGTTAAAAAAGGGGAATGAAGAACTTCAAGAGAAAATACACATATAAACGTCACGACAAAAAAGAATAGCAATGAAAATAAAAAGTAGCTAACCACAAAGAAGCTAAGATGAACACTTATCGATGATAAGGTTACAATGAAACTGAAGTATAAAATGAAAATAGCAAGAAAGGCTGCTCTCTGTCCTTTGGCAAGTATCAAACATAAAAAAGGATCAACTTGAAAAGGAGAGCGTAATAGCTAAATAATAGTAAAATTAAAACAGAAGTAAAATGCCCATAAAAAACTAATATTTTAGTAATACTGGCGGTTGTTTAATTTGAAGACGCCTAAGTACCAATTCCTTGATATCACCAGGACCTAATGACAGAGAAAGTAACCAAATCATAAGAAACTATAAAATAAGTAGCACACTGACATATATACATATATACGGAGCTATAAACAGGAAGAATAAGCAAGAAAACAGTAAGTCTATGAAAGATGCTACATTAAAATGAGAGAATGAGAGATGTAAATGAAAAACAAACTGTTAGTAACAAGAGAGAACACGAAAGATTAACGAAATGTAAATAGTAAAAAACCCATAAATCAGTTACTTAATACTGCCATATTCTAGCAACAGTTGATTAGCACGATTATAGCGGTTGTATAATTTGAAGGCACAACATCATTTCTCCGTACTGGGTCTCATCAGGGCCAACTTGTAATTGAGATTGCATCCATCATTTAGCTAGAACTACGCCTGGTTGAATAATATTGATTGTCATAACAGACATCGATAGAACCAAAAGGGAAATTATTGGATATTTTTGTTGTTCTTGAAAATATCAAATGCACAATAAATATGATCACGAAAGTTCATGAAATAAAAATAATACTTATTTCGTTTCAATAGGTAATATCAACATTGAATTATTATCAAAAAATTAAACTGGAAACAAAATGGCACAAGCATCGTTTTATAGCATGCGTATTTTAGCAAGGTTTGCATTATTTTTAGGAAATCTTAATTATGACTTGGTTATACATATTATTATAGTATATAAAATAACAATTATTGTCAATTTTTTTGTATCCGTAACAGCTAGCTATTTTTTTGGCAAGAACAGCTCGCCCTATCTTGCTCAAGCAAACCTATCCCTGAACCAAATTTAATCCAAACAAGATAAGCCCTTGCGTTTCAAATTATCGCTATCGTAACATTCCTATTTTTTAATTAATAACGTCTTTGACTATATATGATTAATGTACATACTTTTTAATGCAATGCAATTTTTTCACTCTTTATTTACTTTTTCTTCTAAGTACTATCGCCGTCATATTTAATCTCATTGCGTTTATTCCTCCTACTCTTATGTTAGCTAAAATAATGTGATTAGAGATGAATGACACAGATTATCTAGATATATATTTGCTATAAAGCAATAGTGTGCGAAGCTATAGTAGCTAGTAGTAGTAACGCATTGTGGTCAGGTCAAGGGTTCAAATCCTGGTCCCATACCAAAGAGTTAGTTTGAACATGTGGACTGATTATGACTCCACTGGCTTTTCGAAAGAATAACCTAGCGCGGAAACCTGCATAGGTACGTCTAAATAAATTTGATAGCGCGCGTAAAGCCACCAGCCCATACGGCATGCTTCAATCTCCTTTCAGTATTCAATGGAATAAAAAGCCAGTGCAGTACATTAGTTTAAAGTCACGTGAAGAGTAGTCGTGCTCCTAAACTCCTAACGCAATGCGTTTAGCATTGTTACTATCGACGATGACATCAGAATGCGGTGCATTGGGTCAGTAGACTCACTAGTCTCGCCAGTTGCACCGATTCTAGCTAAACTTGCTCTATTATTATACTTTGTATCTATACTAATGCAGATTGTACATACAATTTAAACGTTGCTAGGTATATGCTATGGTTTAGCAGAAAAGATTTACCTATCTGTCTGTTTATAGGATTCATTTCGGAGAGTGTGCAGCATCTGAGCTGCACGACCTTATCCTACCATCCCCTTTTTACTACAGGACAAGTAGGAAGACGCTAAATTACCACCCCTACACTGTCGATTTTCCTTCGAAACGTACGAAGCGGTTTGACTCAACAACTCTGATTCGTACCGCCAGGGAATGGAACAGTCTTCCTGCTTTCCTGTTTCCTAAGAGATATAATCTAAAGCTTTTCAAGGTCAGCTCGAGTGAATAAGTATTTTCTAGGTCTGCGTGCTTCATCTTTGACCACAACGTCGCTTACCATCAGGCGAGTTGGTGGTCAAACGCGGACTTATTTGCGTTAAACAAAAACCTATAAAAGCAAAATAAGAAGTTGTATGTCCTGAAAGAAATGATAAAATAAACGTGGTGATAATGATTATCATAATGATGTTCTGCAATGTTGAAATATATATTTTTTTATAGAATTTGAGAAAAAAACTTTTTACTAAAATAACTTTGAAATACTGATATACACATACACATACACCGCTGCACACCACCACAATTGGCCCATAAAACTAAATTAAAATATATAATTTTGAACTGTTTTGATAAATTTCGGTATGTAAAAATTACCAAAATATATTTTTATGTTAATACATCATATTTGAAGACATGAATATGTACAATTTAACAACATTTTATATGTTTCATTAAGTTACATTAGTAGCAATTTTTTTTTTCTACACAATCGAAAAAGGTAGTAAGAAACAGTTTCAAGCAAGTAAGAGAGTAAGATTCTGTTATAAAATATTATTACATTAACATTTTAATTTATTTAGAACCACAAGAGGTAGCGATGAGTCCTTAGCTATACGCATGTACAATACATACCTAAAGTAGCAGACAAAGGAAACAAATAATACCAATTATGTACATTCGTGACTTAAGAACTTTTAAGGAAAAATGCTTTATGAAAAATAAGACGTAGTTATATCATATTATTAACAGCCTTGGAGTGTTTGCCCTTATTCATAATTTTGACCGGCGTTGGAAACTTTTATGTTTGTTTGTATTGTATGTTTGTGTTTGTATGTTCTTTTTCTCTCGAAGTGATTAATCTATACAAATTTTTATGCTACTATACTAACATTATAATTTTTTAATTCAATTATATTGAGAAATCCGACCACCATATTATATTTTCTGATGTATATAGATAAGAACAATATCATTAATCTCAACAACAGCTTTTAATTATTACCATACCAACTCATATAAAACTTAACACGTCTTTTTTAGGTTAGGACTAAAAAACCGGGTACCGTTTTAACGACAGGTAAAAGTAAAATTCAAAAAACTGAAACGATACTTTCCTTAAAATATTTTTAGGTACAAATCAACAATATAGCGTCACAAAGGCCAAGGAAATTCACAAGACTGTAGGTTAGTTTCAGTTAGTCATTTCATAAATTAAATTTTATCATAATTATGTCAGAATCCAGTTTGTGTTTCACTGGGCCAAGGTTATACAGATTCACTTTTAATTAAAGTCTTTAGGTACCTATTTTCTTTCAAGGCCATCTTTTGTGAAACTTTTGTCGTATAAAGGAAAAATATATTTTGTTCTGAATTTCAAAATGTAGATGCTTTTGGGTACAGCATAATAATCGCCTTTATTTGTATTATTAATTTGTTTGAAAAATTATACGTTATATCAAAATGGGCTTATCACTGCATCCGTCATCATGACCAACTTTGACTATGTAGTATGTATATTAACCCCAAAATCATTAGTTCCGATGCAATCCAAAATTTGACTGACTTGAGTTACATTACCATTCAAATATTTCAAAATTATGAACTGCATTGCGTCTATAATTTGCAATAGACGAACAGGCGTATCTATAACTACGCTAGTACTGACTCATATCCGTTAGAAACAGAATATGTCTAGATATAACTACACATAGTAGTTCCCACGTAACCATATCGTCGTATATAGGCTGTATAGCATGTAGTGCTTGTGTGATATTGGATGCATTGTTGTAGGTCAGGTTTTGCAACATGTTATATGTATAGTATAACGTTATATATGGTAGATATATTACGCAAATTGTACTAGATTTTATAACTTAATTCATGGAGTATGTACCTATTTGCGGTTGCGTTTGTTATGTTAATTCCTTCGTAAAATTACATGGTTCGCATGCGTGCTGAATGGGATATTGAAGTGTTTATTTTATGACTTGTTTGTTTATTTGCAAATAGTTATTTTTATGCTGAGAGATAAATCATAAAAAGGATGTAATTTATAGTATGATTGTAAAGAACAATTGCCTTCTTGTTGAAATTGGAAACTTGAATTTTATTGTTTATATACAATGCATACTTAAACATAATTTCAATCAATGCATGAATCAAAATAACATTTTTTTAATATAATTATAGTACGCATTTCTCCCTTTAAGATATTTCTGAAACATTATTTTAGACCGTACTCTACTTCAGTCTTATAGTTTTCCAAAAGTACAGCGAGCCTGAACACACTACCAGTTATAAAGTATTCAGTTATAAAGAATCTTGGACTACCTCTTTGTTTAAGAAATGGTCAAACAAAACACTAAGTATTTTCAGTAAAAGAAATTCATAAAGCTGAAAACATTGGCACATCTTTCAATTTTGGCAAATATTTCATTCTTGGCAAACCTTTTATTTTTGGCAAACCTTTAAATTTTAGCAAACCTTTCAATTTTAGCAAACCTTTCAATTTTGGCACACCTTTCAATTTTGGCAAACCTTTCAATTTAGTTAAACCTTTCAATATCATCAAACCTTTCAATGATGGCAAACCTTTCAAAAATGGTAAGCCCTTAAATTTTTATACATTCAATCATGCTATGTAAGAATTTTTTCTCGTGTTTCTGCAAGATTTAAGTCTTAAACGCTTAATACCCGTATCACGTGCAATAAATTGCGGCTAATACTTCTAAACTTCTCATATAACCTACTTTTAGCAGGACATACCTACTAGCTACTAAAGAATACCGTTAGAGCTATTCTTCAAGTAAAAGCGGTGTGACGCGACGCCACTTAGCCTTTGACTTAACCACAGGCACAGAATAAATCATAGTATTTACCACCGTTAGATGTATTGACATCGGTTTAATACCTATTTGCTTGTTTTAAAACATTTTACAGCTAAGACTAAGTATAAGGATGCTCAATGTTTATTCTGTTCAATTCACTGCAAGAGATTTTTTTTGTCTAATTGTGAAAACAAAAGAAAATCGCATTCTAAATTTGAAAAGCGCGCGCACGTTCTGTGGAGGTCTGTCGCGTCGCACGGAGGTCGGTAGCGCTGGCGATCGCGAAGGCTCGCCATAATACTAGGTAGGTATCTTATAAGTTGTACTGATAGATCGAATCAAACTTAGTTTAGTAGCGGCTGTGAAGTTAGCCACAAGCTGCGCCCCACTCCTCATCCCCGCTGAAATGTAAATTTGCTACTGTGCAACGATTCGCCTCATATTAATTTCATAGCGCCATAAAATTAGATTTGACTCATACATACGATACGAGTACTATCTTACACAGGGTAATTTAAAAGGGTGTTCTAAGCCGAAAGGGTGAGATTAATGCTATCATTATGAACCGAGATTTTTTCGCGATTTTCACGTTGATGATATTCTATGGCCGATGGTGCCATTCGAGTACTTTACTGCCGTAAGGAGACCACGCACCGGCAAGCGCAGCGTAGAACATCCCCCGACTACGTGGACCGACGATATAATTAAGACACGCGCTGGATGCAGGCCGCTTCTAACCGGGCTTATTGGAAATCCATAGGGGAGGCTTATGTCCAGCAGTGGACGTCCTACGGGCCCTACGGCTGAAAATGATGATAATGAATGAGATTCTATAATAAGTCCGACGTCTAGATTTACACCTCATTTAAAGCCAGCGAATATAACTTGCCTATATGCGAGAGAAACAAGGAATTAATAAAAAAATATATTTATAACTTGTTATTTCGCTATGGTATTGGGGCGGTGATAGCTTGTATATGTTATGGTACGAATCTATTTTATTAGATAGCTTAGAATTTAGATAGTCTGGAACTGGACTCTAGACAGTTAGGATTTGCTATAACTTCCTTTGTTGCTAACTTATTTTATTCAACGTCTCTTACGTTGAATACTTACAAAATAAAATGAAATAAGTTTTTTGTCTTGTTTTATCTGTATCTATGCGATCAATAGAAGGAAAATGCGGACAGTTTCAGTAGAGATGGCGCCACTGTATATAGTTGTTTATTTTTAATTATTTAAGCCTTATAGTTTATATTTTTCACTGATTTTAATAATGTTTCAGTCGCTAACTTTATCAGGAAAGCCCGCTGCTGAAAGTTGAGACAGAAAAAAAAAAACTTTTTGAAACTTTGGCACAGTTTATTTCTCCAATTGCTCAATCAGAAAAACTTAGCATAGAGCCAAGTTTGAAAAAAAGTTAAAAGTCAAAGCTGCAATAAAACTCATTTGCGAATTTAAATTTAGAACGAAAAATTCTGCAAGCGAGGTCCCTTTTCAGCTTTTAAAAAAGTACTCATTAGGCGTATGAAACCCACATTCCTCAAAAGATTAGGCCGTGTACTCACACATGAACACTTGACCATACATAAGCAAGCCTGAAGCTACACGTGAACATAGCACGTGTCATCGCACATGTGTGGGTGACGCACACACGCTAAGCGAGTGATGTAACGCCAGTTGACGACTCGCAGACATTTTTTATGGACTCTGACGCAACTTTTTTATAACCGTAGCGGTGTTAGGCTGTTTTTCATGGGTTCGGAATGCCTCAACTCTTCTGGGGTTCTGTATGCATATAGTTTTACTGTCCATTTAATGTTCGCCGCGTGATAAACATATTTTTGTATTTTTTTTGCATCGCCTTGCGATTATATGCCTAATTTACTATTGAAATAAATTTTAAAAGTTTTTTAATCGATTTTATCGTTAAAAAAATAAGTAGGCTACTGTTTCTTCTACAATAAAATGCATAGAATAAAACTCAACACGATTAATAAACGGTAAAATTAATTTGGTTTTAGTAATAAGGAAAGTAGATAAATAAACATATTTTAATCTAAAAAAGAAAAGTCCATAACAATTTCTACCAAAGAGTGTTTAACCCCAAGAGCTGTTTTAGTTAGCATTTATTTGCGTTGGTGAGTTCTCTACTCTTGTTGTTTTTCATTGCAACTGGGTCCTCCGCTGCTAAGGGTTAAGATGTATTCCATTATGTAAAATACTGGCAAAAATGATTTTCTCAACCAGGAAATTCTGATTTCAAATTCTAATGTTTGTTTCTTCCTCTTTTCAACAATTGTGTGCTCTAAGTTAATAAGATCACTCAAGTAAATTTTCTTAATACCAGAGAAATGCACGTTAGATAAGAAGTCGGTAAAAGTCTAAATTGGCTACCGAGGCAACCACTAACCTAACCTAACCTTCGTTGATGTTGAGAAGATATCCTCTCCTGGTGGTAAGCTGTAAATACTGTACGATATAATTTAAGGCCGAATACCACGTCATTTTGTCGTGCATTAGAATAATTTAATACCAATGTTAACTTAAGTATCGCCCTAAAATAATTGACAAATAGATTTGTACCATATTTTTTTATTGTTTATAAATATTGTTTATACGTGGATATATAAAATGAATATTAAATTTCCGTTGCAATGTATAACATAGTAAATGCGCATATTTTTGAGATAATTTGCTATTATTGGCAACACAAATGTGTCATAAATTATTTATTTCTCATATTTCACTTAGTCATATATAGATTTCTGCCGGTTGTAATACTGAATTTTTATTATTTCATATAAAAATAAATAGTATTGTACTAATATGTTTTATCTTTTTTCAGGTAAGATCGAAACTGCATCGTCCACGCTCAGTATGACTCACGAAAGATCCGTCACTGGTTTGTACATAAAATTAAAGTTATTAAATCAATGTTCTAAGAATGAGATTCATAAAAATCTCATAAAATAAAATTGTTCAGTGTGTACCCTTCCTTACGATGCACGCTGCACACATATAAAACTAGTATAACTGTAAAGCAAGGCTGCACACATACACAACAAGGACAGGTCAATGCACTCCGTTGCCTTGCACGAATATAGTCGCTATATACGCAACTATCTAAGAGCGAGCGTGACGGATATACGACAGTCGCTTCCGCGCATCATACGGTGCTATCTCCAGGAGTGACAGGGATGACGACATGGCGGGAGAGGGAGACAGCTATATAAATATTGTGACTGTTATTTCACTTCCTCCGGTGTGATGCAACAGCATTTTAACAGTAAACTGTCTATTTTGAGACAAAGCTCGATTTATTTTTAGGATGCTGTTAATTAGAAAATATTTGCTATTAATATGACACAATAATATTTTGTTATTAATACCTATAAATTATTATAACACATTTCAATATGCGGGTAAGTAGGTACCTACCTACCTAGTCCATTCTATAACCATAAGAGCACCTTATCCTTCCTTATCTACCCGCAAAAACAGTAAATAATAACGTAAATTATATAATTTGTACCGACCTTTTTTACTATCTTAGTAACGAATAAAAGTTTACTAAAAATTATTACTACATTTCTAATATAAGTAGGTAATCATTTCTGAAAAAAATTATATTATTTTTCTGTGATTTCGTCCGGCATAATGCAGAAAAATTTAAAATAGCGCCATCTGGCGCCGGGTAGCAGTATCACAATTAATTTATAAATTGCCCCTTCAAACCCGTCCTAATTTTGGTTCATTTCTCGCAACGCAATAGTCGAATCGCCACCGAATACATTTTATACATTAATCTCTTATTTCGAGGAAAAAATGTTCAAAATACGCGTGTCCTAGTTTCAGTTCTATAGAAATGTCCTCTTTTGTACGTAAGAAAAAATCGGTAGCCTAGCGTGCCAAACATTGTGTCATTGAACTCTTTCGAAAAGCTGCCAAGCCTTACTGCACTTTAAACCAAAATAGACCTAAACTTCTGACTCACAAAGCCCAAAATAGTACTTGGAATTCCACAGAAAAAAGTCCATTTTCAAAAAAGGTAACGCGTGGCTTACGCCTCTTTCGTTCGAAGTTTGAAAATGTAAAGAGCCACGCACACTTTCATACAACATAAAAGACGTAAGCGTGTTGTTATGTGTAAAGAAAGTACGTATAAGCTTTCTCTGTGTTACGTTACACAACCTGCCTCGCCTCTCTTTCTTTTCTAAGCGAATGCTGTGTCATCTCTTTCTCGCTTACTGTTATGCAATAACGGTGTTTTGATTTATCCGCTAACATTTTTCTAAGATCCGCTAGATTGTCACTGTAATTTTTATTTGCAGTTTTAATTGGTATAATAACCACGATTAAATCTTATTAGAAAAGCTTTTAAAATTAGAATTAGAATCTAATAAGTAATATGCCTTAATAATATTTCTCATAAGTGATTTTATATAATGCTTCATCAGCCGTATACTATAGGCCTATAAAAATAAGCTTCACAAGTCAAAAATGCATTGAATACATGCACACGTATGAAGAGTATGTGCGTGTGTGCAGCGTAACTGTGTGCGTGGCTGCCTGTTCATTTCCTAGTTGTTCCCCTGATGGCCCGCTTGCAACATGTCGGTGTGAGCGGGTCCTTACTTTTTTAACAAATTCGGCGCGTATTTTCGAAATTAGAATAGAGTACTTTTTTCGTACCGTTGTTTTTGTGTTGTGAATTACAAGTGGCCAGTTGTGGTCACGTGTTCTGTGTCAGTGATTGTTCGGATACTATTTTTTGAATTCGGAATGTCCAGAGGTTTGTTTCTTTTATTCATAGGTTGGCACTGGTCGGAAATTATTCATTCGAACTTTTTTTAAATAACTTTTTTACGGCTGGAAAGTTTGGTGATGTAACTGGCAACGATGTGCGAATTTTTAATTGTAATTAAGTAAATTATGAAGTTAATTACGTTTTCTTTTTTATTTAGACAATTAATTGCGAACGTGTGTGAATTTAAAGTCGGTTCACATACATTTACGGTTACTGTAACTGTTTATTTACCTACAGTTATTCTTGGCATTATTATAAAGTTTATGAAAGAGACAATATACATAGTTAATGTATGTACTCTGAGTCATAGGCAGGTACCTTAATAGGTAAAAAGTTTGAAATAATATTAGTGAAATAAAGCTTCAAGGGAAAAATACATAAATAGGTGGGTAGGTAGGTACTATGTTTATTTTTAATACAAGGAATATTTTTTATTTGAATTTCAATCTCAACAGATTAAAACATCCTATCTGATTTAAAAAAATACTTACTGAGTTTCAGGATAACTTTTTTATAATTATTTAGGTATAATTAGTCTGTCAGATAGATTTTCAAAAATATTTTTTCTTTTGTCAATTACCTATACAAAAATTTATATCCCATTAAAGGTCCGCGTAACGTCACGACTAGTCTACCAAAGCATAGACTTTAACAGAGAAGTGACGTCACGAGCCCCCACTCCCGAACTTTGACAACGTTTATCTTTGTCATTTATCGTTTGATTGACAAAAGAAAAAATACGTGGTCAATGTTTTTTGGTGATCTAACTAACGTACTTATTATAATAATGATTTTTGTTTTATCCAGTCATAATGTCTAAAATTAGATTGAAAACAGTATTGTAACTGTAGGTACTGCCTTTTAAACAGTCCACTGCAGGACATAAGCCTACCCACGAAAGGTGAATGGACCAAATTCACCAACATCCACATTTCTGGATAACCCTGTATACTCTCAGCAAAAGAAACGAAAATGATTCGGATTATTGAAACAGTCTTAACGATGCCAAGTATAATTATGTAGGTACATTAAAGTTTTTTTTTTAAATTAATATACCTACATATTAGAACTGTAAAACAGTTTTCATTTTTAGTAAAAGCTTTAACTCGTAAACAAGAGCTGTTAAAAAACTGAGGCTATATTTAAACTCAGCGACGTCAAATTAGTAAACATCGTGTGATAAAACACCATTATCAGACAAAAGTTGCAATTTTGTTGCGCAGTGCAATTATTGAACACTTTGAAAATTATTCCCTTAAAAATCATTTATTTACACTTTACCTTGCTAAATTAACTGCTATTTTGACTGAAATTTTAAATATTCAATATTTGAAATGATAAATTATTATAAAAATATAACATTTTAAATACTAGCTTTTCTATCCTGGATATCATGTAGCAGCAGAGTCCTAGCCAGGACAAGTAAAACGAGGTCAATCACGGCGGGTCTATCTTGTTTAGTACAGGAGTTCCTATGGCCACCTTCCGACTCCATCATCAGATCAGCTCCATGGTACTATATTATTTCATTGTCACACGATATACATATGCGTGCAAAATTTCAGAGCAATCGGACACCGGGAAGTTGGTCAAATTTAACTTGCAAGATTCCACCCGAACTTACATACATACATGTTATATACTCCATTGCAAGTTAAATAAAGGCTTGTAATAAAACCTCTAATTACGTATTCTAGCTTTCCTCTATGCACATTTTTTCGTAGTTCCTCGCCACGTCACAAAATAATAAAAATAGGTTGTGTAGAGAAAGTCAAATCACGGACGATAATTTTACATCATAACGTCACAAAAAAACATTGTTGTAGGTACGCCAAAACAGGGTGATTAAGACCATCGTAATGCTCAACTTTTACTATGGGGCCAACCCAAAATTCAAGAAAAAATCAGCTGTTCCATACAAAATTATAACCCGGTCAGAATATCTGTGCACCTAGCTGGAATGCGCCTCTCCCGCTTCCCCTGTCACCTCTCCGCGCACTCCCCGGTGCGACAGTACGGTTAGCATCTTCGTTGCCGATACACGTCCCGATAATAATTTACGTGCGGACGGTATACTAGACGTCCGGTAATGTATATCCGTCCTGATAATTCGATATGACGTCACGAAGCCAGGTGCACAGATATTGTGACCGGGTTGTACTATTAGAATCGACAAAATGTATGAAGCAGCTAATTTTTTTCTGGAATTTTGGTTTGTCTTCACAGTAAAAGTTCTTCATAATGGTAGTCTGAATCACCTTTCGGCTTAGTACACCAATTATGGATAATCTTGTATCATTTTGTTGGTATTTTGTTCACATTTCTTCCCCAATTTTTGTTCTTATCATATCGCAAACACTTCATATAGGCAGCTTTGGTTCGCAAAATGAGTCTATTCACACAAAGTAAATACATACGGAACTATCTTGGTTTCCACGAAAGATAATATTCATATCCGCGCGCAAACTGGATCCAATTCTGTTCCGTTGTTTGACAAAACTGGACTAATCTCACTGATAGTCTGATATGGATACAAAAAATGTGTTATATTTCTTTTTATCAACCTTTCAGCAAAGAAAATGTAATAATACTACTCGTTAAAACTTTTCTTGATCTTGTTTTCTTTTTGGTTCTTGAAGTCGTTGACTCGTACGTCTACCTAGGACAAGTAGTCCAGTTAGGTAGGTCCGACTTCAAGAAAGAGGCCAATCGCCGAATCCAACTCGGCTGGGCAGCGTTCGGAAAATTGCGTAACGTCTTCTCGTCTGACATACCTCAGTGTCTCAAGTCGAAAGTGTTCGACCAGTGTGTGCTGCCACAGTGTGTGATGACTTATGGCACTGAAATGTGGTCTCTTATTATGGGCCTTATTAATAAGCTCCAAGTAGGTAGCCCAACGAGCTATGAGGAGTCTCTCTGCGAGATCGAATCAGGAATGAGGAGATTCGCAGAAGAACCAAAGTCACCGACATGGCCCAGCGGATTGGCAAGTTAAAATGGCAATGGGCAGGGCAAATAGCGCGGAGGACTGATGACCGATGGGGACGAAAAATTGTTTAAAAATGCCACTTTTGCTCACACATTCTCAAAACGAACGCTGAATGTAATCGTGGTTGGCGTTTTTAACTGTTAATTGCCATTTGCCATCAGTAGGCTATCCGAATGCACTTAATATGTAGTAATAAGAAATCGTTTACAACTTTTTCGAAATTCCAAATAAAAAGAAAACGAAACATAACACGTCAAAACATTCACTACAAAAATCATCCACATGCAAACAACGTGCCCCATATTTCGTGTCCAGTTTTGGAAAACTAGGGGAGGACATCAAAGCCCATCAATTGCGTCCATCCCTTTCATTCCCATTGTGTTTTATGAATGGGGGAGCGAGAGGAGGTGACAGGAGTCGATAAAAGGTGACCTATTTTTGCCACGTGGCGAATGAAAAGCCTCCGTTTCTACGTTAGGGCGATAGCGAGTGCTTCAATGGGGGCTTCAACTATTCTTCAATTTTACGTTAATGGACCCTTTAGAAATATTTATCTTAAAATATTATTAGAGGATATTGCCTTGCAGTGAAGGGACTGGCCGAAAGGCTTTCGGAGAAGTATAATGTATCATCATTTACTATTCCATACAAAAAATCCACTGACTCTAGACAAAATGTAAGGAACAGCGGATTTTTCACGAATTCAGGATTGATCCCATCTCAAAAGTTAAGCCCATCATTTTGATCAACTTTCAACTTGGGATTGAAGAGAAAAAATCAGTTGCTTCATACATTTTGTCGATTCCGAGTTGTAATTTTGTATGAACAGCTAATTTTTTTCTCGAATTCCGTTTTGGCATCCTAGTAAAAGTTGTTCAAAATGATGGTCTTAATGGCCCTTTAGCCTTAGTAAAGGGTAAGCAAATAGCCCCTGAATAAATGCCCACTTACGTTGTTTTGTTACTTTATTTTGTTTTTTCTTTGATTCTGAATCGTAAAGATCGATTGCATAACAGTTATGGAGCCCTGGTACCTTTTGTTGGTACAGCCATTTTGCTTACGTAGTGAGAAAACTTTTCAAAACTTTGGGTCGTGTAAGGAGTAGTAAGGACGTGTAGTGGGTGGAAAGCAAGTTTTCTCTTAGAACTTGGATTATGGCTTTGATTTGTACAAATATAAGGGTTATTAATTATTTAATAACTTTAATAAGCGTGATGTAATCATTCTATTGAAGATACGGGAGCTAAGAGAGTCAATTTCGTGTGATTTTTGAGTGATTTAAAGTTTTAGTTCGGGAGGGAGTTGAATTTTTCTTCTCGCGAATGAATCCGCGCTTGACCATAAACTCACCTGATGGTAAGCGACTTTGTGGTCAAAAACGAAGCACTAAGAAGTTACCTATTCCCTCAGATTTTGAAAAGCTTCAGAATATTTATCTCCAATAACAAGAAAGCTTAAATACATTTATTTTTCACATAACCAAAACCGACTAAGATCGCGTACAAAATACGAATAGTTCGCGCGAATTGGTGTATATTGTTTTTCATTATTGTTGATTTTCATAAACGGCTCAGCCGATTTCGAAAAAATATATATATTAATAATGCGACCAACTCGAAAGTCAGAATATACCCTTTCGAACTAAAAAATATTTTTTTGATTCGGTTCACAATTGGCGAAATATGTAAAGCATGTTATGCCACAGAACATGCTTTACATGTTCTGCGGCACTGCAAAGCCTCAGAAGACACTAGAATAGCTAACATATTGCATGACGCTTTTGCATTAGCATTGTCATCAGTTTTGTAATCCAAATCGCCATCATCTTATTCACCATCTAAAGCCACTGGAGCAATTATGGCAGCGGCCCAGAGCCACGCTCCGCTACTTTAAGAAACTGGGCTGGCTCGGGTAGACGCTGGAGGAGGAAATGCACAAAACACCCCATGCGGGACGTCAGTGCAGAACTTATATCCTCATGTCCTTACTTTATCCTACCATCCCCTTTTTACTACAGGACAAGTAGGAGGACGCCGCATTACCACTCCTACACTGTCTCTGATTTTCCTTCGATACGTACGAAGTCGTTTGACTAAACATTTCTGATTCGTACCGCCAGGGAATGGAACAGTCTTCCTGCTTCCCTGTTTCCTAAGAGATATAATCTAAAGCTTTTCAAGGTCAGACTGAATAGGTATCTTCTAGGCCTGCGCGCTTCATCTTCAACCACAACGTCGCTTACCATCAGGCGAGTTGGTAGTCAAGCGCGGACATATTCGCGATAAAAAAAAATAACTTGGCCATACCCACATCGAATAAGAATAAGAAGTGTTCAAATATGGATTGTTATTACAAGTCCAGATCCCTTCAAGGGAGTAGGTTAACACAGAACTCTGACATAATGCTTGGTAGGAACATAGGGTTCAGGTTACAAATGCATACGTAGTCTAAGCACGGACGATGAACCATGTTGCTATGGAAGGTGATACAAGTGTTTTTACAATGGAACCTACCTATTTAATCTTTTAACAATGGAGCATTTAGCCGATCAGCGATTATGTTATGATTTCGTTACATTTAGTTTGGTTTGCTTGAATTTCTAACTCAAAACAAAACTTTTTCGGGAGTTGTTTAAGGTTTTTTTTGTTGGCTGATTTGAAGGTCTTCTATTTATTGTTCTTCATGGGTAGACCTACCCACATTCAGCCGTGCGATATTAAAAAGGCTGATGCAATATAAATTACTAGCGACCCGCCCCGGCTTCGCACAGATGTATCATACTTATAAACCTTCCTTTTGCATTACTCTATCTATTAAAAAAACCGCATTAAAATCCGTTGCGTAGTTTTAAAGATATAAGCATACATGGGGACAGACAGCGGGAAGCGACTTTGTTTTATACTATGTAGTGAAGATGCTAGTGGTTGTCAGGGAACTAAAGTTTTTGGGGTTTTCGTCATCAGCTCAAAGTACATGTCGTTTGTAAGATGTAGATTTTGTTGGTACAAGGCTTCAAGCAAATATCTATAGAGTCAGAATCGTGCAAAAAAAAGTGTCCGACCCAAAATTCAGCCCAAACTACGTGTGCAGGCTTTTTAGTTAGTCGTAAGGCGATTGCAAGCCGACTACAACGCCGCAAGGTGCCAAAGTGCTCGATTTCAATCACTAATTAGGTGACATAACGCCGAGATTCGGAAAAACGGGTCATTGTGAATTGTTTAATGAAAATATCTAAGTCGGTATGTATGATGGCGCACGGACATTTTTTTACTACTTTCACATAGGGACTGTGGCTCTGTAGATATTTGCTCGAAGCCGTAAACCAACTTTACAGCCAACCAATTTTTAGATACCCTTGGGCTTATGGGAGCAGAATAACACCCCCACAGAATGAACTGGCATTCTCGGGTTATGCGAAAACAGTTCACAGATCGACCTCAAACTTGAGCATACGATGTGGGTCATAAGGTCACCTGGGTCAGAGCCTGGCACGTTTCAGCTCTCGAACGCCCTAATCTGACCTCTGTGACCTTGGAACAGGGTTTCGAGGTCAAAGTTGGATTGTCGAATACCGGCAAAGTGGCCTAGTTTGGTGTTGTAAGACTGTCTGCGGAAGGTCTGCAGCAATGATATGAAAGTTCATTCATTTTGTTATTGTATATATTTTTTTAGTTATATGGTGGTTCTGCTGTTTACAATCTGAAAGGCCTACCTAAACTACAAAAATAACATTTTTGACCTTTTGGTCCTCAATCCCAGTTTTAGCAGCTCTAGGTAGCTGTCAAAACTGTTAAATATGAATTGAATTTGAGAAGAATTTGACAAAAAATCCGCTTATAGCCACTGAATTGAGATATTATTCATGTCTCTTTCCAACTCATGCCATATTAAATCAATGCATCTCCTTCAGATTTTCTCGATCGACAACATTATCCCTCTGGTATATTTGATTTGATTTAAATTTATTTGATTATTCAACTGCAATTAACTTATTGATTGACGAAGCCCCTTTACAGCTGACATTTTTAAATTTAATTACTTTTATTTAATAAAATTAATTATATTTATTTTTTCTTTTTGTGAGGGTACATAGTAAATAAAACTACCTACTGTTATTGTTATAACGAGTAGAACCATTTATATACAATTATTTATTTTATGAAGTAAGAATGTCTAAATGATAAACTAAGCCCGATTACAGAGGCGCCAGCATAATTATATTAGCTAAACAGCATAGTTCTGTTTCTTTTTCACTTTAGGCATTCGATAGAGAGAACAGTTTATACGTTGCTATTTAATTTACGCTGGCGCCTCTGTTATGACAATAAATGATATTCTATTCTATTCTGTAGATAGCCCACTAACGACAAAAAAAACAAGCTACAGGCGCCACTATAGGTACGAAAGTGTCTAATGCCTGCTCCACGCGACAGTGTGTTGCGCAAGCGTTCGTGACGCGCCGTAGGTATTAGTATGCACGACGTGCCACGTACACGTTGCCAAAGCGTACGCGTATGCCAGCGATTCCTGTTTGCCATTGTTTAGGTGTGCTTAGAACTAAAGTTCCAACATTCTTACTAGTCCTTACTATCCTTACTAATAATCATTTCGAAAGTGCGTTTGTAAATATTTCACGCAGTATTTATAAAGCTCCTGATCGACGTACATAATAAAACCGCGGTTTTAAAGTTACCTCTGTTGTTATACCGTTATACTGTCATTCCGTCACAGTATACCTAATACCAATAATATTAATATCGATAATATTTATTTCCAATAAATTAAATTACAAGTACATGTTCTGCAGCACCACAACACAGTATATAATTAAAGGATCCTATGAATAGCCGTAGGTTAAGCTCGTTTTCATATTGTACTTATCACAAAATAAAAGGCCCGTTTTGACAGTTCACGCCCATGAAGTTCTCTATTTTTACCGATCGAAATGTCCTGACGGTAATTACATTTTTTAACCGACTTCCAAAAAGGAGGAGGTTCTATGTTCGTGTGTATGTATTTTTTTGCGTATGTTCATCGATAATTTCGCCAATTGTGAATCGAATCGAAAAATTCTTTTTCAGTTCGAAAGGGTATACTCCCGAGGTGGTCCCATTTAAATTTTAATGAAATCGGCTGAGCCGTTTTTGAAAAAAATACTTACAAATAATGTAAGCAATTCGAGCGAAATATCCGAATTTTGTACACGATGAACATCGATAATTTCGCCAATTGTGAACAGAATCGAAAAAAATCTTTTTAGTTCAAAAGGGTATACTCCCAAGGTGGCCTCATTTAAATTTTACAGAAATCGGCCGAGCCGTTTTAGATTAATTAACAATAATGTAAACAATTCGAGCGGAACATTTGAATTTTGTACACGATGGAAGGCGGTTATGTCATATTTTGCGAAAAATAATGATCATATTATAGGTACCGCCCACTCGGCCAAGTGCTGTACATAACGTTTTTTCATATTGTCCACAGACTATTATTACACCGATTTCTTATTTTTAATAAAATATTTGTGACTATTTATTCGTTATCAATAATAGGTAAAATAACTAACAGTTTACAAACAAGGAAAACCATTCATTACTATGTAGGCGGCCCGGCCCTTCCACGCCACACGGTTCGATAAATAAAAATACCTACCGGGAATTGAGAAAAAGGTTTCATTCAATAGAGTAACTAGCTTAATTTTAGGGTTCCGTACCTAAGGGGTAAAACACACTATTACTAAGACTCCGCTGTCCTTCTGTCTGTCTGCCACTAGGCTGTATCAGCTAGAATGTTGAAATTTTCACTGATTACGTATGTCTGTTGCCGCTATAACAACAAATATTAAATATAGAAAATAAAACTAAGGGGCTCCCATATATAACAAACCTGAATTTTTACACGTGTTTCGCTCGATATTAATAACGGCGATAGGAAGATGCTAGAAATTTTAAGTGGTATATTTCCTTTCAAAATCACCATCACTATCATCACTATCACTATCACTACATAGTATAAAACAAAGTCGCTTTCTCTGTCCCTATATCCCTATGTATGCTTAAATCTTTAAAACTACGCAACGGATTTTGATGCGGTTTTTATTAATAGATAGAGTGATTCAAGAGGAAGGTTTATATATACCTGTGCGAAGCCGGGGCGGGTCGCTAGTATTAATAAATTAAAATTAAATATTTCAAGGGGGGCTTCCACACAATGCAGCTCGCACTTGGCCTATTATTTTGTTTTATCCGGGATAAAAAGATGACCTATGACATTATCCAACCTTTCAACTGCCTACCTACTCGTACATATATCAACGCAAAAAATCACCACAAATCGAGTCATTTCTTGACGGCTGTTTTCTTGACGGGTTGTGAAGTTAGCCACAAACTGCGCTAAACCCTTTAGCTAAAACCTTGAAGTTAACGCAGACGCCAATAAGTTTGGTTCGGCGTGTACATTGTACAATACACAAGAATTGTTGACTCGAATAAGTATTGAAAATATGCGATAAAAATAAGTTAAAAAATTACAATACGATGTCAACAGTAGCCCGAGTTGTTTGTCGGTGTAAAGGGTCCTTTTCTCGAATCCTGGATCCCTCTTGTCCTTGAAACGGCTCGTTTTCGCCGAGGGGACGAAAAATCTTCCATTGTTTAGATATTTGAGTGTTCTGCAGTACTTAGGTATCTAATCTAGGTACAAATTCTAAGTAAGAAATTCTTTTTGCTTACAATAAGTTTATAATTAATACACAATGTACCTGTATGTTTTATTAATTTATCTTTTCATCTTCTTTTATATATTAGCGTTGCATGGTTTATGCATTTGCCAATGTGAACATAGATTTAAATCTTGAATTAGAGTCATAGTCGCAGTCAAGTCAGAGTCCAAAAAGAATACAGTCAAATCCAAACATACTAGTCCGAGGCATGCCTCTAAATCCTTCAAGGATTTCTGTGATTATACTTAATAATTAGGTATTGTATTTAATATTCTATAATAAGCCAAATGTGGAGATCGCACGATGCCAAAAACACGCAAAATTAAGGGAAGGAAAAAAAACTTTTCAGAGCCAACTACCGCGACGGTGGCGCTGCAGTCTGACGACGTATTACGTATCACACGTTAGATAACGAACACGAAGTATTACAAAACTGATTATATTTGCGTAACCGCGGCAAATACGCGTTCGAATGGATAGTTAGAGCTGTTCGCTCAATTAGTACTATTTACCTGTTCGATTGAATCATTGTGGAATTTTTTGAGTAGTGACATCTGTGGTTGAGTAGCGGAACCAAATTTTACGCAGTAATATTTTTTGCTTACGCATAAAAAAAGATTTTATCATTTATTTTTGTCAAAATATACTTAAAACTTTTCAAACATCAGAATCAAATTATTTTTCCTTGTAACGCATTAAATTCTACTTTTTTAGCAAACAATTTATCATTCGTAAGCTTCAGTTACTCGTCAACAGATGGCATTAAAATAAATTCAGCATTAATTACACCTAGGTATTTATTATGTACCTATATCTCGTTTTTTATCGTAAAACGGGCGGTAAAGATTACATAATAGGCATAATATTGTTTATAATCGTTCATTGACCGGTCATTGTATTGTTATGTTATAGATTTTCCTGTTGCTACGAAGGATTATGCCTTGTTATTTATATCTTCGACGAATTTAAAATTAGGAAGGCAGGTATAAAAATACCTATAATATATGTACAGATAAAATACGATCAACGCTTCAAATTGTAGACATAAAGGTGTTACGATAAAATTTTAGACACGATAGTTTATCCTGACACATTCTAACCTATACTTTTACCCAGATTATTAGTAAACCTAGAGCATAATCTACCTACTATATATTTTAATAGCGTTAATGACAGCAAAATATATTATGAAAAGAAGATGTTACAAAATTGTATAGAGTTTGGGCCATGACCTTGTACGGATTATTTGCTGTATTTGTTTTGAAATACGTTTTAACCATGAATTAGAATATCTATTCGTATTTAAGCTTAATATAAACTGGTTTGCTATCGAATATGCGATGAAGAATTATTCTAAAATCGAAACGTATTTTTTCCGTTTATACTAGTTTAAAACATTTATATCTCCTACCAATTGCTAGTTTAATTTTATCTTAAATCTTGAAATAACTATTTATTAAGTAGTCTAACAATGTACTTACTTCCAGACTGGTCCAATGAATTATTGTAGGTATCATTCATCAGGTAGGCCATTTTTAGTATTTACTTATAGCCTAGGTTTAACTTCTAAACGACTTTAAGCCCTATTCACAGAAAGATAACACTGATAATTACGTTTACATTTCCTTTGGAATATACCAAACAATAGTTTAAAAACAAAACAGTGAGTCATTGAGATAAGACTAGGGTCGATGGACGCAGTTCGGCAGTTGCTTGAACTTTAGTACTACTACTCGATCATAGATGGCGTTATTAAAAACTAAAATAAAGCAAAATTGTTTATTTTTGGGGTGTTATCAGGCTCAGTTAACGTTTAATTTAATAAAACATTATGATATAAAATAAAAAAAGGTTTACATGTGGTATAAGGTGGTTTATACAACATTTTTAGGGTGAATATATTAGAGAACCTTTTTAGCATTGGGTTCTAAAATTAGTTCGTGTTCTAGTTATAATTTTAGCTCTCTTCATTTTAAACAAACGTACATTAAAATATATAACTGCGTAGATAATTTTAAAACTAGACACATTTGAAATAATATGACTGAAAATACTAAAAAATTTACTATTATAAATACCATAATTTAATAAAAAAGATAATTACAACGCAGTCTCTCTCAGATAATGTAATTTATTAAGATAATATAATTTAAAGTATGGTATTTATTTTTAATTTGAAGAAAAGGCTTAATTGAGTTGGGAAAGTGCAAGTGATATTAATTTACCAGGAAAATTAAGCTTGGCCAGAACGAATTATAATAGTAAAATACCTAATAATTAAAATAATCTTTCTTCTTGTCATTAGGAAAAACATAACAATTTATAGAAAATCCACATAAAAATGTCATCTCAATCGTAATAACATCATACCGAATTAGGAGGTATTTGAAATGATTCTACCTACTCTGATAGGTACGTCACTTGCGCCATTTGACTTGTCATCATTTCGCGAACTAATTACTAAAACAAAATTTAGGTCATTGACACCTTCGTCATGACTTACTCATCGAAAATTGCAACAATTCCATTCAAATTGCGAAATATTTCCAAATAAATTACTAGAATACGCGCCAAGTACTTATAACTACATCATTAACTACATAAGCACTCGAAATAGAACTACAATCATCTATAATCGAATCTTAAAACGTCTAGGTTCGATGACCTCTATAAATTGACCTTTAGTTCCGCTACTCTGTAAGAGATGGCGCTACCCGGAAGTCGGTTGCCGAATACCGCGAATTTGGGTCCGTTAACATTCTTGTAATATTTTTGTTATCATTATGCAATATTTTGTTAAAATATTTAAATATGAAAAATTTTGAATACACAGTAAACTTTTGTACCAATTTTAAGGTATGTCATTATTTTTAAATTTAATTGGCATTGCATGGTTAGTGCATTTGCCAAAGTCAAAAGAAAGGTAGTCAAGATGATAGATGGCAAGATCTTAATCATAATGATATCACCTGATATTATCAAAGTCGTAGTCAAAGTCTAAAACAAAGTCACAGTCATAATCAAGTTCAAGTCCTACATAAAGGAGTGAAGACATTACTAGAAGCCATCTATGGAGTTTTAGTACCTAAAAGTTTTCTGCAAAAACTTCTAGATAACATTTTATTGTTAATTATGTCCAATAAATTACGTATAATTGTTTAATTGAATATTACTTCTAATATTTACTTACTTATTTTACACAATAAATAATGTTTAATCACCTTTTTTAATAAATAAATTGGGAATGTTTAAGCTTTTAATATTTGTGGTATAACAAGTCTCACAAGGTCATGAAAAAGTTGTGAAAAAGTTTCAGTTTTCCACCGCAAGGGCGTCGGGCGGCGCTTTATTCGCAATAGAGTCCAATGCTCTTTGCTAGGTTAATGGACCCACTGGATATTTTTATTATTCTCAAGGAAAACGTAGGCGTGTTAATTAATAATTCATTTTCAATTAAATTAATGGCAGGATAAAATCTTGGTGCAATAAATAAATAGAGTGTAAAAGTTTTGTGATAATCTTTTGTATTTCGATATTAGTAATGAGTTGATATTCTTGAATTCAGATATTGAGATTTATTTAATGTAGGTATTGTATATGTGAGTAATGTAAATAAATAAAAAAAATCGGCCAAGTGCGAGTCAGACTCGGGCACGAAGGGTTCCGTACCGTTGGAGCCCCCTTAGCCTCATTCCTCTTGCCATTATTAATACTCCTAGCAAGCAAAAAAAAACTCCTAAAAAATTACGTCAATGTATGAGAACTCTCACAACAGAATAAAATAAATATTTAAGATTTATTTCGTTCTGTTTTTAGTAATCATCAGAAATACATCATCTGTGAATTTCAGCTGTCTAGCTATCACGGTTCATGAGATACAACCTGGAGACAGACAGACGGACAGACGGACACCGGAATCTTAGTAATAGGGTCCTGTCTTTACTCTTTGGGTACGGAACCCTAAAAACTAAGTAGGTACCTACTCGTAGATAGGTGTATAACATACAGGGTTACCGCAGATGAAAATTTTAAACTACTGAACTATCCCCCAAATATTTCTATAATATAAATATTATTAAAATGTCAGTGACAGAATAAATACTCTTCAATTATTCCATCTATTAATCAGCCGTAGTGCCACTGCTGGACATAGGCCTCTTCTACGGATATCTATCAAGTAATAAATTATTGTCAATATATTATTATCTATGATTTTGTTCTTAAGGTATAAAATTAGTGGTTTCGGTGTGGGTGTTAAATGCCCCGATACAAGGAATCCTATGGGTGTGAAATTTAATTTAATTTATTTATTTTAGAAAAATAGAACACCAAATTGACGTTAGCAATAAATTATTATGAAATTAATTTGATTAATTGAATTATTCTTCGAAAAATCAGATGTCCCAGTTTCGTATGTGAGTAATTAGGGAAATACCCCTTTTTCCTTGTTTATAAGATAAATGTTTGCAATTTTGCGCGTACATAGTTCCACTAACTATTTTTCTGGGTCAATGTTCCAGATTGGTACATATTTCCTTCAATCTGTACAATATTGTATGGATTTTACCTTGTAAGTGAGTATTTAACTAAACTAAACAAACTAAACAAAATAATATCTCCATTGTTTTTGTTACAGTTCAATAAATTACATACCTTATGCATTATGTTATATCTTAAAATATTATACTTAATGTCAAATCTGTACTACATATTTCTTATTCAATTTCTTCTTATTTTCTAATTCTAATGTTTAAAATAAAAGCAATAACCTAAATAAATATGTACACAACAAAATATTGTTCCTTGAGTAGGAACTAGTTTCCAAAACACGGGTTTCCTACACCCAGTTTGGCAGCTAGAACCTCCGAAAACTTGATGTGCTTTCGTAAATAAATACTTTTTGAATTTTTTGAAAAAAAAAAAAAAATTAGTTAAACCCATTATGTTGTATAACCATAGTACCTTTTTTGGCCCAAAATATTTAGGATACTATTTTAACATACATATTCATCTTGAATACTAACACACGCATCATAACTCAATGCCTGCTATTTTATAAATAAATAAATAAATATTAGGGGACATCATACACACGGTCTCTGACCTTAAACTAAGCAAAGCTTGTGCTATGGCTACCAGAAACTGAAAACAAAACAACATTTTTTTTTATTTGTCTAAACTGTAATTGTAAACTTTACTTTACTGTACTGTACCAGCCTTTTTAATAGTCCGCTGCAGGACGTAGGCCTACCCACGAAGGGTGATTGGGCCATACTGTATTTGGATGGGTGACCGCGGCTGACATTTTCCAACTGAGCGCTACCGTGGCTCGGATGACACGTTAAATTGTAGGTCCCGGTTGTGTTAACCGTTTAAATATGCCAGAGGCCTTCAGGCGGCCTCAAAACTGACACCAGGGCTGGCCATTCAGCCTAAACGAACTTTTTAACTTTTCGCGATTTAGCAGTTGGTTCCATGGTAAAATGACAGGTTCCAAGTTGTTCGAATACCTCTTAAAATCTAGCCGTCTTACCTCAAAAGTTTTACACACGTTTTAGACAATATTTAACAACACAAATTGCAAGATTAAACTGTTTAAAGCGTGTTTAAATATTTTGTGGTAAGACCTACCGACTTACATACCACAAACGATTTAAAATAACACCTTGTTTAAATATTTTACAAGCTGTTATTTAACTTGCAATGTACCTATGTAAGTTTGGGTGGAATCTTGCAAATTAAATTTGACCAACTTCCCGGTTTTCGATTGAGCTGAAATTTGGCACACATATGCATATTGCGTGACAATGCAATAATATGGTACCATGGAGCTGATCTTATTATGGAGTCGGAAGGTTGTGTTTAGGCTCGTTTTACTCTGCTGCTACTCTAATCCAGGATCTCAAAAGCTTGGATTTAAAAAACTATATTTTTATAATAATTTAGTTTCTAACCAGGGCTCACGAAGATGTTGCAAAGATACCTATATACAAATATGGCGCGCGAGCCAATATGCACGTAACGCATACATTCGATACATAAAATCATATTTATTCAAATACAAAGATTCGGTCATCAGGGTCCATTGACCTCGCAGACTGATAAGGCCGCACTTTTAGGTATTCCCTGATAAGACATACCTACCTTTCGTCAGTACATTTCTGTTGCGGCAGTCCAAAAGGTGATAACGTTGACAAAGAAACAGTATTAGCCGATTGCCAAAAAAGGGGAAAGGTCTCGGTTTGAAAATATTTCGTATGACTTATAGTAGGTATATGTAGGTACATAAGTATGTTTCTATTGAGGCAGTCTAAGAATCGGTTGCGTTACAGAATCAGTTTTAACCGATTGTCAAAACAGAAAGAGTATCATAGTTTGGTTGTTTAAAATTTAGTTTTCACAGTTTTTACTTAAATTATTTAAGAATTTTAAGTCATTATGTCAACAGAAAATTAGATAAAGCTGTACAATAACACTATTTATGTCTATTAAAGAGAGTTATTGACCAACAACTCCCTAGTCGGAATAGTTAAGAATTAATTTATTAATTTTTATTAACCTCAAATCAAATTGATTAATTAATGTGTTTTTCATAGAGTAAATGTATGTTGTGAAAGCCGTGGTGGTCTAGTGGTTGTAACGCTGGCCTGTCATTCTTGGGGTCGTGGGTTGAATCCCGGTCCCATACCAATAAGTTTCTTTGGAACTTATGTGCGGAATTTCACACCACTGGCTTTTCGGTGAAGGAAAAACATCGTGAGGCAACCTGCAAAAGTCCGTAGAAAAAATTCGATGGCGTGCCTGAATCCACCAACCCGCATTGGGCCAGCGTGGTGGATATGACCCAATAACCCTTCGTGGGTAGGCCTACGTCCTGCAGTGGACTATTAAATCGGCAGGTACAGTACAGTAAATGAATGTTTGCATCAAATAACTACTAAGTAATACAAGAAAACGACTTAACCTATACTAATACTACATACTTACATAAAAGTAATCAGAACATCCGGAGTCCCTAAAAACTTTTTTCTTGTCCAGCCGACTAAAATCTAGAATATTATGGTTAGTTCGCAAAACGTCAGAGCCGTCTCAAACATTGGTTGTAAAGATTTTTGGCATTTTGCCGAACATGTTGTAGACGTCGAGATCAAAACAAAATACTATTTCACGTCCAAATAACTAATCAGACGAAAATATAAATGTCAAATATAATTATTTCAAAGAAAATGTCCTATAAATAAGATATTTTTGGTTGGAGGTAGCGTTTGACCACTTCCTGTCTGATGTTTTAGTCTGAGTTGAACAATTTGTATAAAAATACCCGAAAAATGTATGTAAAAATACTCAAAAAAATCATTAGTGCGGGTCCTTACTTTTAATTAAAATGGTAAAATCTTATCACTGTGTAGGTACTCACGACTTTATCTTACCACAATTTAATTACAAAAAAATACTATATTAATTTTTTATTCCTTATATAAATAACCTAAAACTTAGTACACGTATTCTAAGTAGGTACTTATATCCTTGATTACAAACTTAACTAAAAATATTTTTAAAACATCTTACAACTTACTTAATTATTAATTAATATAATAATTCCAATATTTGCTTCCAAATGGTATTTTTTTCCTAGTCTTCTCTTCAAAAAAAAATATTAGTCCCGAAATTTAAGAACACTAATATCTAAAATCTAAAACATTCTAGAAAATTCTATAGATCGATTACCTATCATAGGACAAGAATTCATCATATATCCTTGCTTCATGCTTCCATATCTGTATTAAAACACATGAAAACGATCCCAAAGGCAGAAATTTTCCTAGTTTTCTCTTGAAAAAAGACCTTGGACCTAAAATCTACCAAAATATCCGAGAAAATCTATCCAAAAACACAAATTCGCCAAAAAATACTATCCAAAGCGCGAAAACGACCACCTGATTCTACAATTTCATCGAGCGTTCACCTCTCGGCCGTTCAATGACCCCCGAAATTTCGTTAGGTCATCAACCCCCTTACTAACTGCTAAAGAATCTGTGGCTCGGTCATCGAACGACGCCTCTTACTAACTACGTCCTACTCTGTGGTGTGTATATTTTCGTTCCGATAAAAACATGCGGAGGAAATGTGCGAAAAGTTGAATCGTTTTTGACCGGGTTTTTGTTAAGTAATAGGTCGATTTTGGTGTTAGAGATGTGAATTTTTGTGTGTTAGTTTTGAAGGTTTTGACCGACTAGTTGAAAGGAGATTTTATAGGGATGTTTTATTTTTAGTTATGTGTCTACAATACTACTGGACCGAATTTGATAGATTTTTGATGATGGACTGATAAATAAATTTAATAAACATCCTTATAATAATAACATTTTATCAAATATTATTGTTTTTATAGGAAAAAGTACATGTACTATTTTAAATCACATCAAGATTTTACCTGTTATTTTGAATCATCAATTTTGTAATTGAATAATGAAAAGCTAATATTTTCTTTTACTAATTTTTTTTAAATATTTTATTAACATATCAATTTTAAATGAATTTTTCCATTTTCCACATCCTAGAGGACGCAAGATTCACTAGTTTGTAGTACTGAAAATTTAATTGTTTTTTTAGCTAGGATAAAATGATTTTTCTCTTTTCAGAGATAAAATAAATCTAAAAATCTGTATTAGATTGCAATGAAGCAAAATACTGATGTAAACAAATAAATACACGAATAAACTAAATTCTAGCATCATAAATACTAACAAAAATATTCATAAAAGGATCTAGCCTACATTTCAAAATGCAAAGACCGTCGACCGGACCATAGACTTATTATGTAGTACGAAGGACATGTCTGATGAACTGTTTCAGTGCCATTGACTCAGTGACGTTACAGAACAAGTTAAAATTTCGCTTTTCAAAGCTTACTGCCAGAATCTGTACACGGGTAGTCTATGGTTCCGCGGTACCAAGAAGTCGCTAAACGCCCTGCGTGTCCAGTATAATAATGTTTTTAGGGTGATGTTGGGACTCCCACGTTTTTGTAGCGCCTC
Organism: Hypomecis atomaria; assembly: GCA_964007245.1. Taxonomy (NCBI): domain Eukaryota; kingdom Metazoa; phylum Arthropoda; class Insecta; order Lepidoptera; family Geometridae; genus Hypomecis; species Hypomecis atomaria. The sequence continues at coordinate 5,882,924 of OZ023308.1, read as the reverse complement.
AGAAATGTTCGCTCAATCCCGAACCGATGGTTTTCATGCTGTCCTTGGGAAGAAAGTCGCGTCATTGATGAGCAGGGTGCGAGGGAGTCGCAACACCATCCTAAAAACCATATCCGAGGATCTTGATGCTCCCATGCTGCGGCATTTTGTGCGGATTATGACTGTCGAGCCGACGGCCTTAATCCGTCCCGCACGATATTGGCAGCGATAAATAAAAATCTTATTTTGTGTGAACTATTTAGATTAAATACTAACATAGTGTTGTAAGTTAATAATTTGTTTTACTAACCATGGATCGTTGTTGTCTTAAATAAATATTTTTTGATTTTGTTAACTTTACGTCGTTGTGAACTCAGATACGCGCAGATTTTATAGACGCGTCACCTGACGTCGTGTCACACGTCACGTAGACGTCGATTATTGTAAACTAGCTGCGCCCCGCGGTGTTACCCGCGTCAGACCGAGATAAAAAGTAGCCTATGTGTTAATCCAAAGTCTAAGCTACTTTCATACCGACTTTCATCCAAATCGGTTCAGCCGTTTGTGCGTGAAAGAGTAATAACATCATCCATACTCACAAATTGTCGCGTTTATAATATTTAGTATAATATTTTGAGATGAGATTTTAATGAGGCTGTTTCAAAATTTTAGTGGAATAAGTTTCAAGGTGCTAGGTGGTACATAACTCTGCCAGGCGAGTAAGCACACAAAGTGCTGGGAGGACGGGTGCGTTCCTTTTGGAGATCCCGGAGCTCCCAAGAAGGCACAAAGGCTGGCCACCGAGGGGGTTTTAGTGGGTACAATCCCACATAACCCTACTGCATCCCAATGCAGTTAGGGAATCTTCAGAAGATTTCCCCCTCGTGAAAAAAAAGGTGGTACCTAACTAAAACTAACTATGTTGGCGCAGTGACCCAAGTTATATCCTTAGTCTCTGATAGTACATATTTGTCGCTATACTTGCCTGTCTTGGGCAAGCTCCTGCTAGGCATCGATCCCGGGTAGCCAAGATCTTAAAAAACATATTGTAACTGATTTTATGTACAAGTAATTATGCTTTGCGCTCTTCAGCTCTCCACGACTATGTTATCGATGCCACGGAAATACACAAAAATATAAAAAAATAGTTGATCGAAGATGGTCTTGTATTTTTAACGAATAATCAACATTAGAATACATCGATTCAAGTGAACTATTCAAATTTCGTAAAGAGATTGCATTGATATTTGTCTACTGTCTATTGCCACCATCTCTACATTGTTAATTCTATGATCAGCACCCATTTTGTGAAGGTGGTTGAACCAACAGGGTTTGTTGGACTTTATACGCGTTTGTAAGTGGGTTTGGGTGACTGGCCTAGAAACCGGGGTTAAGGGTTCAATTCACGAAATTTTACTAGCAATGTTTACATAAGGAAGTTCGTACAGACCTGGTGGTGAGCCATAGTTGAAGCTGCTTGAAGGCCTCTGACATGACAAAACCGTTAAAACATCCGGAACCCCGTGCTCATTTTTACATACATTTACAATCGTGAGGTCGTGGGTTCGAATCCCGGTCACCATAGCAATGAGTTCTTTGGAATTTATGTACGGAATTTCACACCATTCGGTGAAGGAAAACATCGTGAGGCAACCTGCATACGTCTAGAAATTCGATGGCGTATGTGAATCCACCAACCTGCACTGGGCCAGCATATGGCGTAATCACCCTTTGTGGGTAGGCCTACGTCCTGCAGTGGACTATTAAAAGGCTGGTACAATACATAAAACCGTTTAGTGCCTAGATTATGTAAATCATCTATCCATCTATAAGGTTAATTTAAGACCGTTGAGTAACACTGTTAAAAGTTAGGAAAAAGAGAGAGAGTATAATAGAATAGAATAGAATAGAAACGCTTTATTGTTCACACAATCGAAATTATTACAATAAAAGAGTACAATATAATTATAATAGTGCGACAATCGGCGGCCTTATCGCTTAGAGCGATCTCTTCCAGGCAACCTGATTTAGAGAGGAAAGGATTATAGAGGAAGGTAAAGGACGGGGTGTACAATAATAGCGAAATTAATTGAAACAAAATAAAGAATACTTGAATAAAGAGTCATAAATACTTGTACAAAATATATACATACATATCAATATACACATGTACATTAAAATACTACAATAATATAACCTACATACACATACTAATACTAAAATAAAAATAAATAATAAAAAAATGCTACATACAAATTAATAAATTTAATAATAAATAAATATGATAAATTAACTAGAAATGACTTTCTAACATGGAGGCAACTGCGATAAATAAAATTTTATGACTTGCTCCTTAAACACAGCAAGAGAAGGAGCACGTCGAATAGGAACAGGTAGCGCGTTCCATAACAGAACAGCTTGGAAAGCAAAGGACCTGCCGTAAAATAATTCAGAGCGGGCAGAAGGAGTCATGAGGGTAAGGTTTTATTTGGACCGGAGAGGAAGGGAGTGGGAGGAGTACCAGTAGGTAAACCGTTCTTTAAGATAACGTGGAGTAGAAGGATTAAACAGGATATTATGAAGAAGGAAAAGGACATGAGCATTCCGGCGAAGTCGAATAGGAAGCCATTTGAGCTGTGCGCGAAATTGAGATACATGATCATACTTGCGTAGACCAAATATAAATCTAATGCAATAATTTTGAAGGCGCTCAAGCTTCTCAAGCTGGATCTCGGTGAGGTCAATGAAGCATGCGTCTGCATAGTCTAAGATGGGAAGAAGAAGAGATAATGAAGAACATTATTGTCTGAGCGCAACCTAGACTCAGATGACACGCCCCCGTTTTATCAGTTTGTTGTTTTAGCCATGTCAAAAACAGCTCACCTATACATTCTGACACAGGGCTCACCTAGCTAGGCTATTTTATCATTATGCATTGATCAAAGTGTACCATATTTTTGCTCATTCAACTCTGTCAAAGACCAATGAACTCTAATTTGGACTTTATTCATTGATAAGAATATATTTTAGTCAATATTTAGGCATTTCTTGTGTATCGATAAATACACTTTATAGAAAATCGACTTTAAATTTATACGAATAAATTTTTAAGTACTTTTAAATTTTTTACTTACGTATGTACTAACAACTTAAAAATATAATTATGCATTAAAAAAACAAAGGAGGTGAAGTCGACGCCTTCATTTTTTTTGGGATTTTTTTAGTTTTTACTACAAAAAAACCGATCATAGATAAAAACTCATCATAAAAAGTAAGTAAGTTCGTATAGGTCGGGTGGCCAGCTCTGGTGTCAGAATTTTAAGGCCACCTGAAAGCCTCTGACATAGCTAAGCGGTTAAAACAACTGGGACCTACAATTTAAAGTGTCATCCGAGCCACGGTAGCGCTCAGTTGGAAAATGCCACCCGCGGTCACCCATCCAAATACTGACCGTGCGGAACGTTGCTTAATATCGGTGATCGCTGACAATCACCAAACTACGCTATGAGCGCTACTAACTTATCATTATGATGAGCATATACATCTCTGAACTGATGACACCTTTCACTATGGGGCCAAGTGTAGTTTCTCGAAAAAAAGTTGCTCACATATTCTTGATAGTCTTTTTGAATTGTACAAAAGCTTACTTTAATCGCGAGTCGTGCTAGCTACAGCCAATCGCTCTTCGAGGTAGGCCTATGTTCGATGGCACTATTGAAAGGCGATATAGCACTTGTTATAGGTCGAAAGAAACTACTTAGCGGCTCTGATATTAGCTCCAGGTTACGGATAACCCAATCCTGATAGAAGCTCACTTAACAGCTGCTCGAGGATTGAGTTATCTGCAGCTCGTAGCTACACGACCTTATCCTACCATCCCCTTTTTACTACAAGACATGTAGAAAGACGCCTCACTACTATCCCTACACTGTCGATTTTCCTTCGATACGTACGAAGCGGTTTGACTCAACATTTCTGATTCGTACCGCCAGGGAATGGAACAGTCTTCCTGCTTTCCTGTTTCCTAAGAGATATAATCTAAAGCTTTTCAAGATCAGAGTGAATAGGTATTCTCTAGGTCTGCGTGCTTCATCTTCAACCACAACGTCATTTACCAACGGGCGAGTTGGTGGTAAAGCACGGACTTCCATCCATCAGCCGTAAGACGTCCACTGCTGGACATAGGCCTCCCCAATGGATTTCCAATAAGGCCGGTTGGAAGCGGCCTGCATCCAGCGCGTTCCTGCGATCTTTATTATATCGTCAGTCCACCTAGTCGGTGGACGTCCTACGCTGCGCTTGCTGGTCCGTGGTCTCCATTCGAGAACTGTACTGCCCCATCGGCCATCCGTTCTCCGAACTATGTGCCCTGCCCATTGCCACTTTAATTTGCTAATCCGCTGGGCTATGTCGGTAACTTTGGTTCGTCTGCGGATCTCCTCATTTCTGATTCGATCTCGCAGAGAGACGCCGAGCATAGCCCTCTCCATAGCACGTTGGGCTATCCTGAGCTTATTCATAAGGCCCACAGTAAAAGACCACGTTTCAGTTCAAAGCACGGACTTATTAGCGTTAAAAAAAAATATCACAGCCGCCAAAAACTTTGATTTGACATATACGTCAAGTGCAAATTGTATAGGGCAGTGCCTTTCTCATAGGCTTTTAACCCCCAAGGTGCGTTGACACCCAGCGTTTGGGGTGTTAACCCCATAGTACGCAACTCACAATGGAAATATGTACCAGTAGTAACTAGGAAATGAATGACAAATTATTACAATAGCACTAACAAATAGGTATGTAACGCCAGTAAAAATAGACGTTTTTTTGGTCAAATTTGCACTGAATTTTAGATCCATTTTTTTATAAGGTTTAACCATAAAAAACAAAATGCTGAAAGATCCAGGCGGAGATGCAAGCGCCATCTTGAAAAAACATTTTTGGCCGATATCTTGGAATCTATGCACTATAGAGCAAAAGTCATCGAGACCATTATTGTAGAAAACAACATTTTACATCTTTTTTTTTCAGTAACCTTTTTTGTAAAACTTACCGATTACGATTTATGACCTAATTTTTTTTTTGGATGTAACGCGATTACTTCGCCAATTTTGAACTTATGCCAATAATTATTATAATGATTCTTTTTTCATATTTCATATTTAGGTAATATTTCAGAGATAGTTTCGTATAAATTTTATCGAAATCGGTTGAGCCGTTTTTGAAAAATCAACAATAATGTGAATATTGAATTTTATAGAATACTAGCGACCCGCCCCGGCTTCGCACTGGTGTATTATACATATAAACCTTCCTCTTGAATCACTCTATCCATTAAAAAAAACCGCATCAAAATCCGTTGCGTAGTTTTAAAGATTTAAGCATACAGACAAACAAACAGACAAAATAGTGACTTTATTTTATACTATGTATTGATTGATATGACACATTGATCTGTGCGAACTATTCGAATTCTGTACACGGTGACGTCAGTTATGCAATTTATCGAAAATAATTATCTTTAATCAGCTGTTGAGAGTTATGTTATTGGATATCGATTGCTGTTCCAAAGTAGGCCTATGTCCATCAGGGAGCTCGCTGTATACACAGCTTAGAACTTTCACTGACACGGTGAACCCATGACATTATTAAAACCGCAGGATCGCGCTGGATGCATGCCGCTTCCAACCGGTCTTATTGATCCATAGAGGCCTATGTCCAGGAGTGGACGTCCTATGGCTGATGGATGGATAATGGCTGATTTGTTGTATGTACTATGGGGCCAACAAATGAACGTGTCAACGTACTCTACGGGTGAACGGACTGACTAACCGCATGTTACATTTTTTATCAATATTATTATACTTTATTACATGATGTAGTAATTGTTGTTATTGAATTGAAGTGTTGTAGTTTAACCGACTGTCTAAGAAGGGAGGGTGAAGTTTAATGAATGAACTGGGTCCTACCAGTTTTTGCGCGAAATAGGAACAAACATCCATACATACAAACCTATATCCAGGTATACCTATATTTTTTAAAACAAAAATGTTTCCTGTTTTATAACGAATTGTGTATTTTTACTTATTTCAGTAGAATTTTAGATTATTTTGCGAATTCGCGAAAAATTTACCGGAGAACTGCTGTTCCATACAAAAAGTTTTTTTGAATTTCGATAAAGATATTATCGTACTTTCAAGGTCGGTCCCGCAGCAAAACGTGCAAGGGATTGTTTCATACAGTATTATACAGTATTAAAAAAATGAAGTTCACATAGTGTCTGATAGCTATTCTGTGTCTCAAGGCTGTCCTAAAAGGTTACATTGACCCCGACTATTACCTAATCTGCGGCCTCCCACACAAATGACGGATTCCGGACGTAATTAGGTATGACTAGGTTGTACTAGGATATACCTACTTCCCTTTTACACGATGGTCAATGTATCCATCATTAACATGTCAGAGACCTCCAGTTTAAAAACTCTGACACCAGGGCTAGCCACACGGCCTATACGAACTTACTTTATTAACCGACTTCCAAAAAGGAGGAGGTTTTATGTTCGTCTGTATGTATTTTTTTGTGTATGTTCATCGTTAATTTCGAATCGAAAAAATATGTTTTAGTTCGAAAGGGTGGTCCCATATAAATTATAAAGAAATCGGCTGAGCCGTTTTTGAAAAATTAAAAATTACTCGCTGCAATAATGTAAACAAATCGAGCGATATATTCGAATTTTGTATTCGATGGGAGGCGGTTTTGCCATTTTTTGCGAAAAATAATAATTATCGTACCGTCCATAGCGTAGTTTGACTAGGTGGTTGAACACTGCTGGACTTTGGTGATCGCTACCGAAGTTCAGCAACGTTCTGCATGGTCAGTCTTTGGATGGGTGACCGCGGGTGGCATAGACAACTGAGCGCTATTCAATTTGGGACCAACCCGGAATTCAAAAAAAAATAAACAGCTGTTTTATTCATTTTGTCGATTCCGAGATGCAATTGTGTGTGAAACAATTGTTTTTTTTTTCTGGAATTTTGCGTAGTGAAGAACATCTTGCAAAGTGGGCTCAGTCTTTGTACAGTATCCCAAAATAGCTCTAAAATATCACAAAAAAACAACAGTATTTAATGCTTAAATAAAATGGAATTTCCTATTACATATCTAATTTGATTTTTGTTCAAGGCCACTACGACGCCATATTTTACAAGCAATGTCATAAGATCACCATTCGTGGGTAGGCCTACGTCCTGCAGTGCACTATCAAAAAGGCTGGTACAGTCAAAAGATAACAAGATCCGAATATATGTAATTCCTTTTAATTGTGATTTTTAATCAAGAAAATTTTAGGTTTTTTTTTTTCCAATAAAAGTAAAGCAGATAATTAAATACTGTGTCTGGTAATGGCCTAAGCTTGATATATTTCTGCATTATCTCTTTTGTATGTAATGATGATCTTTAGTCATCTCCGTTTGGCTTTAGTACAGGCATTACATAAATTATATCTTCTTTGGTAAAGGGTAAGCAGATAACCCTCTAAAAATATGTATTAATAACAACGTCAATTCTGTTGTACCCAAAACCGCGGTTTAGATCGCGTTTCGCGCCTCTAGAGTCTCGTGTGAGTGACCTTAATGATGATCGTGAAAATTGTTATGAAATGTATAATATTTAGCGGTACTCCGTGTCAAGGTATTTTGAGTTGATATGCCGTTCTAAAATACTCAAAGTTCTGTGAAGAAATCGTATAAAGTTCAAAACTATAGACACTCTGGGGTTATAGTCTTGTAATTTTTCTTGACGCTTTTAATCAACCGTATTTTAACCCACCGGAGAAATTGAAGATTGTTGAAAAGGAATGTTAAGTGTATACTTTCAAGTTATAAATCTGAGATAGACGGCAAATAACAAGTAACTACCAAATTAACTGGCTGTTAAATACACACAATGTGCGACGCCAAAATTTAAAAAAAAAGTAACAATCACACGACCTCATACTACAAAATTACTTTCAGATCAGACTCAAGATGGCTTAAAATGAAAACTTTGCCAAATAGTCAAGACGTGTTACACCAAAATTCTGTCAAAATCAAAAAACCTTACATCACTACACGACCCCATACAAAATAATTATGATCTAATCAGCGAATAAAACACATAACTAATAATATAGTTAAAATTAAAGCTTAATTTAAGCTTAAAATTAACAAATAAGCAAGACATGCTCTTGTCAAAAAATCCTTACGTCACCACACGACTCCATACAAAATATGATCTAATCACCAAATAAAACACTGATCTAATACCTAGACCAACAAATCTGTGGACCTACTCTACAAGCGAATGAACTGGCGCCATGGCATCAGTAGCAGTCACTATGGGACTCATAATTTTCGGCAGATTCGGTCAATGAACCCTGGAGAGTAGTGACCGAGGTACTAACTATTCGCTAAGCCATGGCAGCACTGACCTATACGTTCGTCTATGAGGAAGTATGGGTTGAAATTGCAGTTCCAAGAACTGTTTTGGGTATTGATGATTTGTCGACGTAGCTTGGAGATAGCAAGTTGAAATCGCAGTGGGCAGGGCACAAATGATATATTTTATTTTCTCATCAACCACTCAGTATTTTTATACTCCGACTACTACTAAAAGTTGTTTTTAATGATAGCCTGAATCAGCCCATTTCGGCTATCTATGGTTATTCCTAATCTATTAGCAACCTGTATAATCTGTTCTTACTTATTTTGTGACTATTGTCAAAACTCGAAAAAAATTGTTGTTCCATAGAAAAATCTCGTTCACGTGCGACAAAATGTATAGAACAGCTGTTTATTTTGAGTTTTACAAAAGTTGTTAGTTTTGATGTACAGAATAAGCCCCTGAAAGGATGCTAATTGATTATCAATAACCCTGTATATTAGGTTGTATATCATAGCTCTGTATAGCACCCCTTTTTGCGGGGTTAAAAACGTGACTATCCTTCCGTACATTTTAATTAAGAAAAACAGGTGTTACTCACGCACAATTTTAGTAGAAAACTGCTACTATAGTTTCGATCGCATTTGGCGATCTTTCTCAAGGTTGGAGTACTAGCACGCGGGCTCGTCTTGCATAGCACATGCTATGCAACCTTGAGAAAGATCGCCAAACGCGATTGAAACTTTAGTGGCAGTTTTCTACTAAAATTGTGCGTGAGTAACACCTATTTTACTTAATTATAACTAATATAAATTAAAAATTTAAAAAAAACCCGACATATTGACAACCATTTTGGGCACATTTGTAGAATTTTGGTTCTTCCATCCCCACTTTAACCCACCATAACTCTTAAACGGCTCAATCGATTTTTATAAAACATAGCTAAGAACACTCTCGATTGAGTCTCCTTTCATCCAAAAAAAACTAAACTGAAATCGGTTCAGTGGTTCGGGCGCTATGACGCCACAGACAGACAGACAGACACACAGACAGACAAACAGACACGTCAAATTTATAACACCCCTCTTTTGCGTCGGGGGTTAAAAATGTGCTAAAACCACGCTAGTTTCTATAGTGAAATATCCTTCCGTAGTCGGGCAAAACCACGCCACAGTCTGACACCATCCGTCTAGACCCACTCTAGCCTATTATTCGACACAAAGGCCTATGCCTATAGGTTGTATACCTATAGGTTAGATTTAAGTTCCACGGCCTTCATAGACCAATGACCTTACCAATGACCCCGCGTATGTAAAAGTAGTCACGCGATTTAATCGAAATTTGGTACTGTACTCTACCAGCTCGGGTAGCACGGCAAAGGGAGAAAACCATTTTATCCACTTTAAATGTCAGTTGTCATTGTCAATCTATACTTTACTTCCTCTTCGAGGGGATATAATGGAAAGACAATTTGTCCCTTTGCCATGCTTCCCGTGCAGCCATTTTTAATAGTCTACTGCAGGACGTAGGCCTAGTACGAAGGGTGAATGGGCCATATCCACCACGCTGGCCCTGTGCGGGTTGGTGGATTCACATACACCATCGAATTTCCTCTACGGACGTATGCAGGTTGCCTCACGATGTTTTCCTTCACCGAAAAGCCAGTGGTGTGAAAGTCCGTACATATATTCCAAGGAACACATTGGTACGGGACCGGGATTTGAACCCTCGGCTTCACGATTGTAAGACGGGTGTCACTACCTCTAGACCACCACGGCTTTTTAGGGTTCCGTACCCATACGGAAAAACGGGACCCTATTACTAAGACTTCGATGTCCGACTGTCCGTCTGTCCGTCTGTCACTGGGCTGTATCTCATGAACATGATAGCTAGGTAGCTCAAATTTTCACAGATGATGTATTTCTGTTGCCGCTATAACAACAAATACTAAAAACAAAATAAAATAAATATTTAAGGGGGGCTCCCATACAACAAACCTGAATTTTTAGACGTTTTTCGCTCTATACTAATAATGATAATAGTTAGATGCTTGAAATTTTCACAGAATATTTAGTTTTATGTTCACTTCAATAATAAGTAATAAAATTAAAATAAAACAAATATTTAAGGGGGGCTCCCATACAGTACGGAACCCTTCGTGCGCGAGTCCTACTCGTACTTGGCCGATTATTTTTCGAAATTTGGTATAGGTATCAAACTTCTTGACCGCTATGAAGTCAGCCACAAGCTGCGCGAACTCCAATCCTCGCGCAGATGTTAAGTGAGCTTCAGTCTGGATTCGATCGAGAGCTTTTAGCTAACATCACATCCGCCTAGTTGTATGATTCGGCCTGTATGATAGTAACACTCGCCTATCATTTGTTAGGTCGTGGGTTCAAATCCCGGTCTCGTACCCATGGGTTCTTTGGAACTCATGTACGGAATTTCACACCACTGGCTTTTCAGTGAAGGAAAACATCGTGAGGCAACCTGCATACGTCCGTAGAAGAAATTCGATGGCGTGTGTGAATCCAACAACCAGCATTGGGCCAGCGTGGTGGATATGACCCAATCACTCTTCGTGGGTAGGCCTACGTCCTGCAATGGATTATTACTAATTATTTTTCACAAAAAATGGCAAAACCGCCTTCCATCGTGTACAAAATTCGAATATTTCGCTCGAATTGCTTACATTATTTTACATTATTCTTGATATCAAAAACGGCTCAGCCGATTTCTGTAAAATTTAAATGGGACCATCTCGGAAGTATCCCTTTCGAACTAAATAAGAATTTTTCGATTCGGTTAACAATTGGCGAAATTATCGATGAACATACACAAAAAAAATACATACACACGAACATAGAACCTCCCCTTTTTTGGAAGTCGGTTAAAAAGGCTAGTACAATACTATGACTACTAAGGTATTTTATACATAGTACACATATAGGTCAGTTTTAGGTCCCATAGCGTTTGCCGACCAACGACCCCGTGCGTGTGGTCACGGCCTAATCGAATTTTGGTACCCGTTAGCTTAAAAATCGCAATTCTCACTAACTCTTCGATTCATAGCGGTTACAGTGGATTGACTTGTTCCTAACTGATCATTGATGATGAGAACATAACTGAAGAAAAGAAAATCGATAGTCTTTACACGGGTGCTGAAGTATGAAAGTCACTGAACCTGAGAACTTTTCGAGTTGAGCGCTACCGTGACTCGGATGATAGGTTAAATTGTCATGTCAATTCAGAAGCCGTCAGGCGGCGTATAAATCCTGACACCAGGGCTAGCCACCCGGCCTATACGAACTTATCAGTCACCTTGGACACATTTCAAAAATCATGAAAAAAGCCCTAATTTATGGATCAAATGAAAAAAAAAAACATCATAGGTAATTATTTTTTTGCAAAAAAAAAATTGGTTGCCTGTAAAGTCGGTATACGGGCGAAAGTTTTACGTGACAACGACTTTGAGACGAATGAGACGAAGTGTGAGCGGAGCGTAACGCAGTTTCTTGAAGTGTCACCCGGCAAACCAATTTATAAGACGTTGTCACGTCAAAAAATGGATAACTAAATTCAACCGTGAACAAAATTCGAATAGTTTGCACGAATTGATGTGTCATCGATGTAGCAATTTTCACATTATCGTTGATTTTTCAAAGATGATTCAGCCGATTTTGATAAAACTTGAAGGGACCTCTGAAGTATGATCTACCAAATAGGCTGTGCCATTTTTGGTGAAATAATTTTTTGAAGTGAAAACTTCTCTAGCGGCGTTAAACTCGCGTCAGATTGTGACCTGATCGAAAATTCGTAAGACAGATATCGTAATGTTCAAGTTTTCACTTCTGCCGGCACTCCCGGAGTGCAACCCTTTTTTTTAACATTTTGATACTCATATCAAATTTGAATAAGAATGTTACCTATGATGCAATAATAATTATATAATCAAATATCACAGAGTAACAAAGAATATTGCACAATTACATAAATAAAATTATTAAAAAAAACATACAGGTATTTCTGTTTTACGAGATCAATCCAGACTGTCAGTAAAGTATTCCTGCTCCATCTTCACATTGAAAGTTACCTATTGTTTTTTTGCTTTTTATATTAGTGTAATGATCTTTTACAATCGCTTATATTGTTATACAGCCAGGGCTACAACCTAGGCGTAAACAGAGAGAAAATAGACATTCCAAATAATTTCAATTCCTCATTATAAATAGCTACAGACAAACAGTTTCGTGCCGCGGGTCAACGGCCACAAGGCCGCCTTTAATTGTACAATTGTACAGGCTGAATCATACAACTTGGCGGTTGTGATGTTAGCTACAAGCTGCAGATAACCCAATCCTCGCGTTAAGTAAGCTTCACGCAGCCTGTAGCTAACATCACAGTCGCCAAGTTTTATAATTTGGCATATGGCAAGGTGAATTAAGAAACCGTCAAAAGGACAAGAATCCAGGCCGGAAAAATACAAAAAAAAAAAACAACAAGTACAGCTAGGGATCAATCACATACAGTAATCTAAGGTCAAATCTTATTGGCCAGTAAACCAAACTCAAGCCAATCAGAGTTAAGTTTCGATTCGATTATCAAATATTACTAAAGCAACTCGTATTTATCCAAAAATCCTAACTTTTTCAGTAAGATAGAGAAATATCATAGTCAATGTCTAATTATCCGTGTTTTGCAAAATTCCTAGGATTTTTTGCAAAAAAACAGATTATCAAATCTTCCTACGACATAAACTCGAACACGGGACTAACGTGCACTTGGTGGGTTCATGTATTTTTTAATGGAATTCATAAAAAGAGGTTTTCAATTAGACTGTATGTTTTTTGTACGTATGCGGTATTGTACCGTCATTTTGATAGTTCACTACTAAATAGGCCTAACACACTAACTCTAATCGGGCCATATCCACCACGCTGGCCCGGTGCAGGGTGGTGGATTGACATGTTTACGCCATCGAATTGCTTCTACGGTCGTATGCAGGTTGCCTCGCGATATTTTTCTTCAACGAAAAGCCAGTGGGATCATATGAAAATCCGTACTTATGTTCAAAAGAACTAATTGGTACGGGACCGGGATTTGAACCCACGACTAATGATTTCAATTCCTCTCTATAAATAACTACAAACAGTTGCGTGGTTCGCCGCGGGTCAACGGCCACAAGGCCGCCTTTAATAGTACAATTGTACGCGAGAGTATCGCACTCGATGGGTTAATGTATTTCTCAAAGGACTTCAAAAAAAGGAGCTTCGCAATTTGACTGTATGTTTTTTTTAATTTATACCCACAAAATTGAAAAAAAAAACAGTTTTCCATACATTTTCCCATCGGTACAACACACTGTACTTACGTACGAAAATTGTATGGTAGGTATACAGTATCAGTACTCTAGTACTTCCAAACCATATATTATTGTCAAAGGTCCCTCTCCCTACCCCTGCCAACGACCCTGACGTATAGTTACTATGTCCTAATCTGTACGACCCTGACGTATAGTAACTGTGTTCTAATCTGTACGACCCTGACGTACCTATAGTAACTATGTCCTAAACTGTACGACCCTGAGCTATAGTAACTCTGTCCTAATCTATACGCCCTGCCGTATAGAAACTCTGTTCTAATCTGTAGGGGGCGAAACCCGAGTAATGACCCCACCATCGTATCAATCACTCGGAAGCCTTCCATTCATGCTTTGGATAAAACCAAAATTGTTCAGAGAGGCTTGTCGTTTACCAATTTTTTTCTGTGCAAAAAACTCAGATTTTGAGCAGTTTAGTCTTAGTATGAGGTCTCTGGCAACACTGACTCTACATGATTAAAATATTAAGTAGTTAGGAACTTAAAATATAACTCATAATAATAATGAAAGGTTGAGAGCCATTTTATGGAAAATCTTTCGAAAAAAAATGTCTTTATTATTCAGCGAAGGTAAATAAGTATTTTCATATACATATGTATCTAAAAAGAGGTTTAAAATACTAAATAGTCTATATCTCTAAAAAAAAGTCCGCGCCACACGTCTGTCCGAGTTTGGAAAAAGAGGTCTGCATCTCTAACGCGTACTGGCCACCAAGTCGACGATTCAAAACTCGAACCTTTTTCGTCCTCACCATAGAGATTGGAATAAGAAGTCCGCATCGTCCCGCATCTTTTTTCGCGTACTTTTTTCTCCGGGAAGACACCCACGTGGTGGTTAAAGGACTAACCCACAGCGCACTTGAGTTATTAATAGGATTGTAATCAAAAGGCCAATTAATTAAAAAATATCGTCAAGCCTTCAATATAACCCAACGTAGCAAAATTACCCAAACTCAGGAATTGAACATTTTTGTCCGCACTAAAGAGATTGGAAAAAAGGTCATTACCATCCTCATCTTTTCCTGCGTCTCGGTCGCGTCCTATCTGAAAAGTCTATTATCCCATAAAGCCAAAACTGGCCACCACGTTGACGATAAAAAAATCGAATGTGCACCAAAGAGATTGGATAGTAAGAAGATAAGAAGTCAGTATCGTCCCGCGCTTTTGCTCGCGTACTTTTTTTTCCAACCTAGAGATATAAGTACGCCTCGCGCACTTGTAATAAAATTATCAAAAAGTATGCGTCTAAATTTTCTAAAAAGTCGATTAACGCATAACTCAATAAGGCTAAAACTGGCCACCAAGTCGACGATTTAAAAATCGAACATTTCACGTTCGCGCCAAAGAGATTGGAAAAAGAAGTCCGCATCGTCCCGCGTACTTTTTTCTCCAACCGGGAAGTACTCGTATAAGGCCGGTTGGCACCCACGTGGTGGTTCAACGGCTGGCCCACTGCGCACTTGAGTTCACTGAACGCACTGTACACGCACACTCACGTGCGGCTTGTGTGCGTGGACACACATGTTTGCATGTTCGCATCCCTTTACAGGTGACTAATGCGGTTTTATGCGAGATGATGGATTTTTCTTCATGGCTAAATGCGTGGTGAGCTTAAGCCAATGTTATGTTACTTTTTTTTATATGAGGCTTGACTTGACTGTTTTATTCATTTCCAGGGCTAATATATGATTCTTATAATTATTAGAAATATAAATATGACATTTTAAACCCCCGGTTGTTTTAATTGTTTAACCGTATCAGAGGCCTTCAAGCGGGCTTAAAACTCTGGCACCTGGCCTATACAAACTTACATCAATGTAATAGAGTATACAAAAATTATGTAGAGTAATTTTTGGTAGATTTTTTTATTGAATAGTTGCAAAATTTTCTTTAGAAAATGCCTGTAACTGAAAAAATTGTGCTTGGAAACGTTGTTTTTCTTAAAGTTTTTTTTTTGCAGTTAACTAGTTCCTCGTTTTTTGTCATTGACAACTAGTTTTTTGACATCTCATATTTTAGTGATTGTTTATTTATGAGCCAAATGGTAACAATATGAGTTGCCTTTTTACCTAACGGAAGGAAAAGAAAATATTCGCAAAATTAACAAAAGGCCACCGAAGTTGACTCTTTTAGAAACCACTTGAAAAACGAGTATTTTAAAATAAACAGCATTATCTTAGGCGCCTAAAAGTCGCGGCAATAAAAGAAAGTGTTACATTACAACATCACATGCCTTCACTGCAGACAGTCAAACAATCAAATTATACCACTTTATTTCAGTAAGGATACTTCTATTTATCCACCAACCCGCACTGGGCCAGCGTGGTGGATAAAGCCCAATCACCCTTCGTGGATAAGTAGCGCTCATAGCGTAGTTTGACTAGGTGTACGTTAGCGATCATCGAAGTTAAGCAACGTTCAGCACGGTCAGTCTTCAGATGGGTGACCGCGGGTGGCAATTAGCCTGTTTCCTCTGAAGGTGCAAAAAAAATCCGCCAGGGGCAGCACCTTGGGGGGTACAAATATTTTGATTTCCCTATTGATAGGACGTTAAACGCTATTCTTTCAAATCAATACGTTTATAAAGTGAATGGAAATATTAATAATTTAATTATCATGCCTACTAATCATTGTGTTTTCGCGAACTGCACTGCGGATATTTAATCGATAATATAATAGCAGGTAGGTATATCTGCAATTTATTATACCTCGAGTTGACATGAAAAAGTTTTTATCGCGAAGAACTTATTTAAAAATTTAAAAAGCACAGTGTACTAAACATTTTAATCAATAAATCCAAATCCCTTATCAGCAAATCAAATATCTTTGCGGCTGTGAAGCTAGAGCTACGAGCTGCACAAAGCTTCAAACAGCATTTTTTTGAGCTTCAGTCAGGAATGTCAGAATTGAGTTTTGCGAAGCAAAAAATTATTTTTACCGAAACCCGAAACTATTAGAGTACCTATCTGGCAAGGCGTTTTAATTTGATTCTCCGCAAAAATTCAAACTTAGAAACCGTCTACGTTAGAAACTCATTCGCACTTCGCAATTATTATTGTTCTACGTACAAAAATTCAAATTTGGAATCATATATCTAGCCGGGTTGTTTTATTCGGGATTTGTTTTTTTTGTCGGTCTATTTTACATTCTTAATATTTTTGGCATCTTATGTTTTGTCCATACTGTCTTCTTTATCTCAAGTCTGACTGAAAATCGGAACCAGGGCGCGTGTGTTTACACGGAGAGTTAAATTAAGGCTTTCTGAGCAAAAACTGTTTGGTTCAGGCTCGTTTGATGGACGCCATTTCCGGGACTATAACGCGGTGTTCATCGTTAACCAGAACTGTATAGGCTGAAGTGAACACGACGAAAGTTGTTGCGGAGTAGCGAATTTATATGTCAGCGGGAGCGAAAAATCGGGCTTTGCGCAGTTTGCAGTTGCACTAATCTATACTGTGTTGTACCTGCCTTTTATAACCAACTTAAAAAACATTTTTTTTTGAATAAGATTTAGATTTATACATTTTTTTTTTAAAATCTAGTTTTAAGATGACATTATTCTAATTAATAATATTATGTAATTGTTTAGGAACATAATTTTATTTATTTTATACAATTACTTATGTATTTTAACAATAGTACAATACGCTATGAAAAGAATGAAATAAATGGAGGGCATGTACTATTAAATAACTTAACAAAAAACTTAAAACAAAACTCTGACACCAGGCCACCTGGCCTATACGAACTTACTTACTTTTAATAGTCCACTGAAGAACATAGAACTACCCACGGAAGGGCGATTGTGTCTTATCCACCACGCTGACTCAGTGTGGGTTGGTGGATTCATATACGCCATCGAATTTATTTTTGCGCGAATACAGATTGCCTTAAGATTTTTATATTTTCTTCTATTGTATTTTACTATTAAGACCTGCAACAGTTTCTATTGGAAATCTATTAAAAAAGTAAGTTCATATAGGCTGGGTGGCTATTCTTGGTGGCAGAGTTTTAAGCCGCCTGAAGGTCTCTGACATGGTTAAACAATAACCGGGACCTAAAATTCTAAGTGTTGTCCGAGCCACGGTAGGGCTCAGTTGGAAAATGCCACCCGCGGTCACCCATCCAAATACTGACCGTGCGGAACGTTGCTTAATTTCGGTGATCACTGACAAACACCGGAAATCTATTTATTTTGTCCAACAGTGAATGTCTCAGGGTTGATATGATTTTTTGCAATAATATATTTTCTTAATTGTTACCTAATGTAACACCAAACCGGAAATAACATAACTTTTGAACTTTTAACTGTAATACAATAAAATATCAACAAAACACTATCAGGTTACGAACTTCTTTTGAATGTATGATATACGATAAAATGTTTTGACCACAGTTATAAAGACCAAAAAAACTGTTAAAACAAGCTTTTGACGGTTATTTTATTATAATACGTTTATTATAATACTTTTATAGTTATTGTACAATTCAATAAATTCATTTTAGTAGGTATCTTGAGAGTTGTAAAAAAGTTACTTTACATAATAATCCGTTTTAAACATAGATTATTTTTATGTTATGCGTAAAAATTTACGAGTTTTAAAACTGAATTCATTTTCCTGGCGTAAACTATACTATACTCATTTTGAGTTTAGGAGTTCGAAAATTGAACATGTTTTCGAGTCATACACTATACAATGTACAGATTCATAGTTTAACGCGGTCGATATCAGGTCTAAATGGGTGAGGTCAAATTTTGAAAAAACTCATTTGATTTAGAAATGCTACTTTCAAGTATTCAGGTCACATTTGACAAGTGGGACTAAATGAACCCCTGTGAATTTGGATTTTTAAGCGAAATTAATTTAAAAATATAGGAAATTTGAAGAGTTAATAAATAAGCTAAGTTATGCGTCTACAAAACAATGGAAAACTGTGCAGTACAGCGGACTAAAATTGTGCGCACTTTTCAATCATTGATTATATAATTCTTGTTTACCGACCAAAAGTGGAACATTTTATAACCGTCGACTAAAAACTCGGTGGTCATCTCTCAGGACTAAACTTGGTCACATTTTCCACTTTAAACATGTATATTATAGGTTTTTACTTTGTGGTCAATGAATCACATTTTCTAGACATCGTCGATAATGACGTGACGACACCAATATTGCCAGTCATGTAACACTGCTAAGTAGCGTTAGAAAACTTTTTTTCGCGCGTGACGTGTCAGCCAATTTGCCATGGGTACTGGCAGGCTATAAATCGTATCGATCAATATCGGCCAAGTTATCTCAGGCTAGGCCGCGGTTCGACGGCCGGGCGACGAACCGCCAAATTCGCGGGTTCATCGACACAATCTAGCCGGCCAGTTACATTACACCAATGCAATGCGCGAATTTGAAATTAGAATCCCACATGAAAACAAAATAGGACATCCCTTTCCCGTCAATTACAGATTATTAATCTTAATTCGAATTAAATAATTGTCTATGTTTTTAAATATGGAATGTGTGGTGAGATGTTTAACTTTTGCTTGGGGTTTTCGAACCGCCAAATTCGCAGGGTCATCGACACAATCTAGCCGGCCAGTAACACCATTGCAATGCGAATTTGAAAATGGAATCTTGACGTATCAAAACAAAACTAAAAGGACTAGAAAAATAGAACAGTCCACTTAGCTAATTAAGAATAATATTGTTCACAATTTTTAGACAGCTTTTTGTGTTTCGGAAGGCATGCTTTTAGTTTTGTTTGAGGTTTTTCGATTCGCCGAATTCGCGGGGTCACTGGCCGTTTCTAGGAGGCCAGTAACACCTAATGCAACGCGAATTTCAAATTTGGAATCTCGATCTTTCGATGGCCTATTTCGTTTTTTAATGGATGGGATTATTACAATTGGTGTTCTCCATTCAAATCGCTGTTGTTAGACGAAACTTTATGACTATCATTTAACGAGGAGTTGTAAATTGAGGGTTTAATCAGCTCAGAAATATATTTAGTTAAATAGGTTCTGTTAGGTTATCTGTTTTCTCAGATTTGAAGTACTATTTTCGTATATCCAGATCTGCAATAACGTTCCTAATAGTGCAAAAATGACGAAACTATGTTTTAAATCTCATAATAATGTATATATTTTTTTGGAATTACAAAAAGAAGTTCCTCTTTAAAAAAAAAATTACTTCAATTTAAAAAAATAGACAAATTGTAGACTTCAAATGTAGAACGCTATATAACAAAAAATATAATTGCTACGTTTACTCCATTTACTCTATATTTACTCCATGTTAAATGGCGGGATTTATAAATAATTTATTCATTAAGTCATAGTTAGTTTCAACGATGATTATTATCTTGATTGTTATAACAATAATGAGTCTCTAGTATAACAATAATATATTTCATTTAAATCAACTTTTATATTTGTAGATGACGCTGGTTAGTTTTTTTTATATTTTAGTTTTGGAACAAGATCTGAGATCGTAAAAATGTTCGTAAGACGGATGTAGTGTGTTAAATCATACCAAATGAGATGTTGAAAACTTTATTTTTAATTTTGCTTTAAGACCGTCATAAAAGTTTAAGCTTAAATTATACGTTTTTAATTTAGCTACTGATTTAAGTTATGTTTAATTAACTCATGTTATAAGATTTTATTTTAAATAAAAAATATGGTTGAAGAATGAAAATTAACTTCAGAAATTAAATAAAAACACGTGAACGGAAACTAAAAATCGAAAATCAGATTTTTGAAGCCCAGCTTTCGAATTTAATGTCGTATTATATTATTTTATAGTACCTACGTTCTTTAGATTAAAATATTTTTTTTCTTTATTCTCATAATTGAATAATATTGGTGAAAATCGAATGAGAATTAAAATTCAAACGTCAACGGAAGCAGAAATTCGAAATTCAAAATTTCGTATCCCAATATTCGAATTTCAGATTTGGCGCGGGGCGGGCGTCCAACGAACTATGAACTATTGGTTTGAACTTAGAATGACCCTTTTGTGATGTGTCAACACTTATGTCATTATAGCATTCCTAGGCAAGTGACCTTTAGGTGTCATAGTGACACTTCAAGGGTAACGAATTTCGTTTGAAAATAGAAAATTCCATGTTTGAAAGGTTATTTGTCTCTCTTTCTCTAGGCTCTCTCTCCAAGTACCTACTTAGGTATTATGTGGAAGTTTTGCATACATGAATTCCTTGCATTTTTGGAATAAATATGTACTCTTCCATTAGTTCCTTATAATAGATGACTGAGTAAAAAAAACGTTATTATATGTAGTCCGTGAGTGAGATTCAAAAAATATTGGACACATGTTTTTTCTTTTGTTAATCTAACAATAAATGACAAAGAAAAATCTTGTCAAAGTTCGGGAATGGCGGTCGTGACATCACTTCTCTTACAAAAGTTTATATTCTATGTGACTCGTGACGTCACGTGAAACTTTAACGGGCTATATCTTCATCATTTTTTCTTTGATTGACAAAAGAAAAAATACGTGTCTAATATTTTTTGATAATCTATCTGATGGACTAATAATATTTTTAGGCATCATGCTTATTCTTGCTAGGGTGTTTTTTTTCATGATTTCATTAAGATCCCAAAGTTAAAGTGATCCATAATGATGTGTATAATGTTATATTTATATGTATATACAAGACTTTACTAGAAAATTTCCTAATCAATCACTTACCCAGTATGTATGCTATTGCAACATAAGTACTCGTATGCAATACGGTTCAACGACTTAAGATGTCATTGTTAAAAAAAAAGCTGATTCACATACGTTCGGATTTACGGAACGGTTGCTAAATTTGGACGCCGAGATTTAAATTAGGAACTGTCAAAATTTAAATTTAGAATTGATTGGCGTTTGAGCAATTACGATTTAAATCTGTTTATGCGTCAGATTTCAAATTTTGCAGTTAGGTTAGTAAGAGCAAATATTTTTTGAAAGTAACAATTTTTTTAGAGTAATCCAGTTTTTTTATTTGTTACTTACTATAGGTATTTATACATTGTTAACGTTTAATTTTAATAGGTACTTACATTAATTTACTTTAAATTGAATTGAAATTTGATATTACATAATTGTTTAATTTATTTTTGATAGACATATAATTATTTTTATCCGCGTCTTCACCAGTGTGCGTTTTGAGCTTTCATGGCCAAATTATTTGTCTTTATTTAGGCCACCTTATTTATTGGTGATTTCAGTATTGGTTGCATAGTACATAATAGCTTAAAATACGATATTCCAGAATACAGTTCGAAATTCAAAATATGACTCATCCAAATTCACTCAACATGTTTTTTTTAATTTGTACCTTGCATCAAATTCCGAGCGTTACCAAAAATGGCTGACAAGCCACATTTGGCAACTCGTTATGTCAAAACAAAACCAATTCTGTCACTGCATTACATTACTTGCAAAATATTTGACAATGACACATTCCATTGTTTGTCAAACTTTGAAATGACAGTTTAGATTTCAAAAGCTGACGGTCGTAGGTGTTGAATTCAAATATTATAAAATAAAGAATATTGTAGGGATATCTTACACACGGTCTCTGAATCCAAACTAAGTTTTTTATTATTATTAAGTAAAGCTTGTAATATGGCTGCCAGAGACTATATCAGCCTATATTAGTTCACTGTTGATTGTAGGCCTACCCTTGAAGGTCGATGATATATCCACCACGCAGGCCCAGTTGCGGGTCGGTAGATTCACGCACACCATCGAACTACTGTATGTTTGCAGGTTTATCACGATGATTTTCTTTAACGAAAAGCCAGGGGTGTGAAAATCCGTGCATTAATTCCAAGGAACTCATTGGTATGGGACCGGGATTTGAACCTGTTACCACATAATTCGACAAATAGCGTTCTCCCCCACTCATCTTATGAAAAACATTGAAATATACAATTTAATAATTTCACGAACACAAAAAGAAATTTCGGAAAAAAATGATTTATCATTATGAGAAAAAGAAATTTCATAAAAAATGATTACTCATAAATTATGACAAAAAGTGATGACAGGTGTAATAATTGATTACTGTAATGCGTTAGATTCTAGGAATTAATATTATTATGAGTAACGTGTCAATGACCTTATGCTTTGCACTTATTAGAAGAGTATTAACGATCAGCTGTCTCTTTCGCACTTTCGTAAAATTATGAAAAAGTAATTATGACACATTATCTTGTATTAAAATGTTTCTTTAGGTTCATTATTACGCATCAAGTAAATAATTATGAACAACTATGGTACCTACCTGGAATTGTAAAAAAATATTTATACTTTTATTAATGCATATTTTTTTTAATAAAACAACAAAACAAATATTGAAAATAGAACTAATCAGATAAACTTATAAACGAAACCGTCAAAATCACGAGTTTCACGAAGAAAATTACCCAAACTTTAGGGAAATTTTCCTCAAACGAAAAGCTAACAACCTAAAGGAAGTGGTGGTGACCTTGCGTGGGACAGAGTCGGGAGATGTGACGTCACGCCATCTCCCTCACTCCTATGGGCGAACGACCTATCGATTTTGGACCACGTGCGGATGACTTTTTATTTTTATGGTATTTTTATTTTAATCACTTTTATTTTATTGTCATTTGAAATTGCTAGAAAATAAGGTTGTGAATTTATGGTGTTGCTTAAATAATTTTTCTCATTCTATCCTATGCAATAACAAAACCTTGTAAAAAGAAAACATTTTTTTTCTATATTTAATAGTTATTGTATTCTTTATAATTTGATTTCTTTCTTAACTACTATTTTCGATTGATTTCTGATTATTATTTTGTGAGATATATGTAAAATTAAATGGTAATTCTTCGATATCTCAATAAACAACTAAAAAAAAGAATACAAAATGTATGTAGAGCAGCAATGACACAATAATAAAATATAGAGTAAATTGTCGTCGTCATAGTTTCAACCTGTCAACCATAGGCCGCCCACTGCCGGCCCCATATAGATCCCGTTTTTACCCTTTGGGTACGGAACCCTAAAAGCCGTATTTTAGTGAAAATTAGGAAATTAATTGATAAAAAGTTCGAATGGGTAAAATTTACATACTCTTTCCTGTGAAAAGTGCGGTTTTAAAAGGACAACCGTAAGTTATATATTGGGTTCATATAGTGCCTGAAAACCGTACCATACGGAAAAAGCCGTAGTGTTTGTGCCTACGACGCTTCTCTTCTTGCACAAACTCTATCAGGAACATTACTGAATCGGTCCATTCCATTTATTAAAGATATAAGTCCCTAGTTAAGTTACAAGCTTGTAAAATGTTTCTTATTTAGTCGAGTAATATAGAGTAGGTAGAGCAGAGTAGAGTAAGCCAGTGCGCTTGTGCTGGCGCCCCGTCAATAGTTCGTTCCGAGACGACCTTGGCGACTCTACATAGTTCTACTTCTTGAAGCGCTTGACATATACTGCGAATTTGAACTAAATCGGCAAAGCGTGTTAAAATAATAATTTATTTTTGCAAAACCTAAATCGGTCTAGGCGTGTTATTAATAATTTATTTTTAGCAAAGAATGATCACCAGCTTCTACCGTGTACAGAATTCGAATACCTAGTCTGCATGAATCACAGACAAACACAAAAACCACAGGTGATTACGATACATTTAAAATGAGACCTCCTTGGGAGTACATCATTTCGAAATATATTTTTTTATGTCGTTTCACAATTGGCGAAAATATCGATGATCATACACACGAAAACAAAATACATACAGACGAACATAGTACCTCCTCCTTTTTGAAAGTTGGCATTTAAAGGTTTGTAAAGTTTCAATAAGGTTGTCTGGACGAAATAGCTTTTAGCGAAAAGACCACCTTTTGTGCCTTTCTTTAGTTAATTATGTTCCTTTAGTGGAGCAATAAAATGTAATTGTATTGTAATAGATGTTATGATGATTTGGTAAAAGAAATATTAATAAAATTGATCCGTTACATATTCGAAAAATATTGAACACTTAATTTTTGTTTTGTCAAATAAGAAATGACAAAATTAAAGTTAATAAGTAAAGATTTTCTTTTTAATATAACGTTTGAACTCTTAATTGCCTTTGTCAATATATGAAGTATCACCATATTAATAAGTTAAAAAAATCAAAATAGTCAGTCATGATGAACCGCCTAGGTCTGAAAATGACCGTGTCATGCTTGTCCCAAATAATTTGCTAAAAGTAAAATAAAAACAGAAATAGGTAAAAAAAAATTGCATTAAAATAATGTTTATTTAAAATAATTTACAAAGTTTCTGGATTGCTATCTGTATAATATTGCAATTATGTAAAGTTTATAAAAATAATAGTTTAAATAAATGTATGATTGCATCACAAACAGTAATAAATTAACATCTAAATATTTACATCTTCCTTTCCTGATTACTTCAGATTTTATTTGCATCACATACTGGCAAATGCATAAGTCATGCGATGCCAAACCTAATAAAAAAAATCTGTTTAAGTTTGAATATTTAAGAATGTGTTGCCATTAAACTGATGGGTTAAAACTCTTGAACTACTAAATCTATGCTAGATAAGATTTTCTAGAGTATTAGGGCAAATTGCGTGCTCTACATGCCATGACGTCATAATTATAATAATGTGAATGTAGAGATGTAAGCTTCTGATGAAATTTAACAAAATGTGTTGTAGTTTTTATTATTATGCTTAAAAAAGTAAGTAAGTTCGTATAAGCTGGGTGGCTAGTCCTGGTGTCAGAGTTTTAAAGCCGCCTGAAATCCTCTAACTAAAAAAAACATAAAAAATGTCTAAGAACAACTAGTAATAGAAAAATATGTTTAAAATATTTGGTAGTTAATACTGATTAAGAATAAGAATCGTTAATAAAAGAATTTCCGACTCAAATTCATTCTACTTACGTATCAGTAAAGATAACAAAAATATTGACTTACAGTTCAATCGCTATTTGATTTAATGACATATGTAATTTTCTAATAATCTCTATTGTTTATTCAATAATATGCATTCTAAGATATAAATACAAATGTAGTATAAATGAATAGCTCCCTATATTTGCGGTTGACGACAATTTTCCGGGGTCATTGACCGGTTAACATCGTCTGTCACTGCTTGCTATAAGCATTTGTTTTACATCTATTGAAAAAAGTCAGCATTTGAAATTAAAATAAAGTTAATTTAACTAATAAAAATGATTCTATTTTTTTGAATTGTGATTGGTTATGAAGTTCGATTTTGGCAATATTTTTCGTATTAAGAATCGTTTTCAAAATAAGGATTATGCAATAAAATTCGCAGAAACAAAATCGAGTCGACGCAATTCCGAATTTAAATTTCGAAAGCTGTTGCCAAAATTCGCGGCAGGAAAAGCGGCAACGTAACAGCGCTCAGAGATTCCACATTCAAAACTAGAGTTCAACAGCATTTCAACCGAAATCTACTTTGTTTGGGTCCTCGGGTCAATGACCCTCCGTGACGCCGGCGCGTCTGTGTGCGCGCGCAGCGTCGCTACACGACAACCACGCACGCACACAACGAAACCGCGATCAGTGCGCGCACCTCCGCACAACTTTATCCCTTAATTACTCAGTAATTACACATATTTTTCTACATTAAAATCGGAAATCGGGACGTTGGGGAATGTCGCTTTGGTCACGTGAAGGAATTTTCCCTTAAAAAAATTGGAGAAAAATTTTGACGTGCGCAACGCTCGGGGCGCTGAACTATCACTATGAGCTAAGTTGATTATTCGTTCGGAATGAAAAAATATATTTTTTTTTCGTGAGCCTGGCCGAAGATTCGTCAATGCGTCAGTCACGATCGGTCCGTCCTGGCGTCAACATCACTGAGCCTGCCAGTCGCCGACTTAAACCCGACTAGTGCAAACCTATAGTACAAAAAAATCGTACAAATATTACAGGAGTGAGGTGAACGCATCCTTTGCAATTGTGACAGTGCTTGTGAAGTGATACGGAGTTTGAAAATGGAACGTGGATAACGACATAAATTTTAAAATTCGTATTCTATGTAATTCAAGATTTTAGACGACCGAGCTTAGGCTTAGTTGTTTAAAATCGATTGGCATTTTAGTTCCAACAAAAGTTTGAAATTCAAAAAATCTCTCTGCTCCCTGTTTTTCTTACAGATTTTTGTTTGGAATATTTTGTAAAGAGCCGCGAGGGAACAAGTGTGAAACAATAAACAGTGCCTTAACTTGAGACGAAAGGAGAAAAAAAACCGGAACCACGGAGACAAAATGCCAAGAAACTCGCTCCGTTTCAAAAAGATAATTCACGAAATTAACTTCGCTAAAAGGAACCTTACATCGCCGCTAGGCCGAAACATATTCATCAGTTAAAACAAAACAAAAACCTGGTGCTTTCAAAATCAACTAAGTTGAAACGAAAAACATTAAAACAGAACGTGCCATAGAATTTCAAAGATTTTATGGTCTTGCCTTCGACATAGTCGCACAGATATAAAAAAAAACACCAAAACTATAAAACAGTGATAATAAATATTAATAATTAAATAATAATGCGAATGCGATTCGCAAATTGGAACCATTGGCAAAAGGTAACCTAAAAAGTTAACATGAATAACAGTCAGTTTCAAGAGTTGCTGGGGTCGCAATGGCCTTTGGACCAACATGGAGGGCATTCGTCTTCCGCGACGATGCTGCATCAGAACCATCAAGGGATGCAGGATATGATGAAGAGGGAGCCAGGGGTGTCAGGAGTGATGAATGGACTCATGGGGATGGATATAACCTCAGGGTCTGTTGCTGATAGCACATCCCCTCCTCCTGGAAGCAGTGACGGCAGATACGGACCCTCAATGATGTATATGGACAAGAAATCGGCCAATTCTATACGTGGTAAGTTTTTTTTAAATTTAGAACGTTTTTGTTTTAGGTGTTTTAAAGCTATGTGTTTTGTCTGAGACGTTTTAATGCTTTACTATGGGGAATTTTGAAAATAACTGTTTTTAAATTTAGAGCTTTTTGTTTTAGGATCTTTGAAGTTCGTATTTTGAATTTGACGTTTCACCGCTTTTATTTTCATACGGACTTTCGAAACTAACAGTTTTTATTTTTTGAGACGAATTGATTGTCACCTGTTTTTGATTATATTAAATTTTGCGTCAGATTTCGGCGCTTTCTATTTTTTTTTTAATATGGCGTTTTAGAATGTACTGTAGGTTTTCTGTTTCAAAAATGTTAGGATTTTAGAAATTTTTGTAAGGATTTTGAGGATTTTTTGTACTGCCTTGACCTACATTGCCTACATAACGACGTCATTCTCTCACCAACTGCATACCAACATCATATTTACAAATCCAGATATAGGCCAAATCATATAAGTTGGCGGATGTGAAGTTAGCTACATGCTGCGCAATATACAATCCTGACTGAAGGTCACATAAAGCTGCGCGTTGATTGAGTTTCGCGCAGCTTGTGGCTAAATTCACATCCGCCTACTTGTATGATTCCTATACCTTTTTGTTAAAAAATATTTAAGTGTCTAGGTTTTATCACATTTTGTGTGCTGTAGGTTAATGTCCGCCCCGATAACAATATTAAATTAATACCATTGCACATCATTTAAAAAAAAATGGTTTGGAACAAAATACATTTGGTATTTTTTTAATAAATTAGAAATTAATTTAGATTAAGTACTAGTAATACTACGAAAAATATTTCGTGACCATTGCTAGGTATTACATATAAGCCATGGTAGTCTAGAGGTAGTGACACCCGCCTTATAATCGTGAGGTCGTGGGTTCAAATTCCGGTCCCGTACCAATGAGTTCTTTAGAATGTATGTACGGAATTTCACACCACTGGTTTTTCGGTGAAGGAAAACATCGTGAGGCAACCTGCATACGTCCGTAGAAGAAATTCGATGGCGTATGTAAATCCACCAACCTGCACTGGGCCAGCGTGGTGGATATGGTCCAATTACCCTTCGGGTAGGCCTACGTCCTGCAGTGGATTATTAAAAAAGTCTGGTAATGTACAGTACTAGATATTACATTGACTGTGACGTACGTATGTCCCAGTTTTCGCCACCTGGTCCAGTAGACTTTGACCTTTTGACCTCTTCAGGAAAGGTATAATAGCAGTTCTACATAACTTATTTACTTACAACGAATTGTGAACTTTACCTTAATATGTTTAAAACGCATTATGTTTTATAAATTCTTTGTTCTACATATTTTTACTGACTTTACTGTCCTAAAAATTATTGCCTAGTATTTGGTACTTGTAAAATTTATGAATATGCTTTAAAAATTGACTCTTTCAATTAATATTCATTTTATGAAACTTAAAACGATTAAACTTGACATTTCTTTTTCAACCTTTTATCTTGCTCTACATACTTTGTTATTGCTAAATTGTATTATTTATTTTTATTTATTTTATATAACCACTGGTTTTTTCCTGCGGCTTCGCCGCTTTATTTTATTTTAACTTTTGTGCTATCCTATGGGACCATTATATTTTTCTGGGATAAAGAGTAGCCTATGTCACTTTCCGTCTTTTAAGCTATGTCCATGCCAAAAATCAAATCAATCCTTTGCTACGTGAAAGACAAACAAACCAAAAAACACACTTTCGGGTTTATAATATTAGTAAGGAAGTAAGGATTGAAATAAATAACGCATTAAATTGGCACATTTCTTTGCATTAGAAGTTTCACTTCAAAAATATTTGAAGTGAAACTTCTAATGCGACTTCTAACAAGGTGGCGTTAAACGTTTAACGCTACCATGGAGGGGGTGTCAAAGCACTGTTGCGTCAGTTTCACTTCTTCCGCGCGGAGGGACTCCACGCACTATTTTTGTTTTGTAATTGGTTTGCATTTTGTGAATTACGTAAAAATGTGTAGCTTAAAAGATACTTTTAATTTATAATTATTTTTCGCAAAAAACAGCATGACCGACTTCACCCGTGTACAGAATTGGCGAATATTTAGCACGGATCGATGTTACATTTTTCACATTATTGTTGATTTATCAAAAATGGCTCTGCCGATTTCAATAAAATTTTAATGGGACCAATTTCGAAGTATACTCTTTCCAATAAAAACATTTTTATTGAAATCGGCCTACTACGAAAAAAGTTATGCGTGGTTACACATTAAAAAAAATATACGCGTCGAATTGAGTACCTCCTCCGTTTTGGTTTGGTCAATTTCAAATGACATAAAAAATCTACCTTTTTTTTTTTTTTTAATAGCATTACGTCAAAATTGATGGCTTAAAAGTGGACACTTTCAATTATCGTCAATTTTAGCTGTTTAGGTGTTAGGTGACAGGTCGTTGACCCCAATCATAACGAATTATTAGGTCGTGACCCCGAGCTCTATCACAAAGGCGAGTGACCTTTCATACAAGAACGATAGTAGTGAAAGTGATCTAAATAATTTCGTCTAATTTCAACCGACTACAAAAGAAAGAGGTGTTAATGTTATTTTTTAAATATCCGAAATTTGAGTGCGTCGTAACTTGAGCACATTTTTCTTATACTACGGGACTAAGTCTTCTAATAATTTTGTTTAATTTCAACCGACTACAAACGAAGGAGGATTTTACATTATTTTAAACTTTTGCCGTCTTACCACATAAGTTTTGCGCACGGTTTAGACAATGTTTAACAGTACAAATTGCACGGTTCAACAGTGTTTAAAGGGTGTTTAATTTTTTTTGTGGAACGCGGTTAATGTTTGAATATTATTTTTATACGGGACTAAGTATATATTTCAGTGTGCAAAAAGTCCCGTAGTATACTTAGTAGGTACTTATACTAAATGTATACTTATACTTAAAGTAAATGGTCACTTGACAATTACGTATACGTTCTAACGCGCTATCGGTTGAAAAATAGAGACCCTGCATTCAATCAGTAACTTTGGATTTAAGGATCTCTTCAGTCTCGATTCGATCTCGCAGAGAGACTCCAGTCATAGCGTTCTCCATTAAAGCCTTGTATAGACTGCATCAAAGTTAATCGCAACAGTGAACATGGAAGAAAGTAGATGTCAATTAGCAATTTTTTAATGTCAGAGGCGCAAGGAGTGGGGAGTTGCGCAGTTTGTAGCTAACTTCATAGACACCATAAAGTTTGATTCGGCCTATTTTTTTTTCATCGTGAATAAGTCCGCGCTTTACCACCAACTCGCCTGATGGTAAGCGACGTTGTGGTCGAAGATGAAGCATGCAGACTTAGAAGATACATATTCGCTCTGACCTTGAAAAGCTTTAGATTATATCTCTTAGGAAACAGGGAAGCAGGAAGACTGTTCCATTCCCTGGCGGTACGAATCAGAAATGTTGAGTCAAACCGAAGGAAAATCGACAGTGTAGTGTAGGGGTGGTACTGTGGCCTATAGCAGTTCTTTATCTACGAATTTTAAGTAATTATGCTTTAGTTATTATTTACTCATTCATACTTATCTAGAGTAAGCTTCTAAAAATTATATTTAAATACAAAGTCCTGTTAATATTTACTCTACTACACAAATAAATTGATTTTTTTATCTTGTTGCAATTAATCTAGTCCCTAGTTTATAGTACAGTGGCCATTTTATTTGTTTATTAAGGGGGTTATTCAAAAACGGCCATAATAAACCGAAAAGTTTTCGAGTGGAGACCACGTTCTGGCAAGCGCAGCGTAGGACGTCCACACAAGGACGGATGACCTCATTAAGACCGCAGGATCGCGCTGGATGCAAGCCGTTACCAACCAGTCTCATTGGAGATCTTTAGGAAAGGCCTATATCGAGCAGTGAACGTCCTATGGCTGACACGAACGAACGAACGATGAACAACTTTTACTATGGTGCTAAAGCATTCGTAAATTATTATTTTTCGCAAAAATGTCATGACCGACTTCAACCATGTACAGAATTCGCGAATATTTCGCACGGATCGATGTAGCATTTTTTTCCTTTTTGTTGTCAACAAAAAAAACAATTTTTACGAAATCTGTCTGACGGACTAATTATATTTGAAATGAAATAATGAAAAATCACAAAAAAAGTTTCTTACTAGTACAAAGTTCAATAGGTCACCTCGTTTAAGTTAATAATGAAATGCTCATCAAACTAGTTAAATTTACATTCCGAGAAACATATAATTTACTACGTTCCATTTAATACAATTTGTGCATTTATGAGTAGTTTAGTCGTGTCACCAATTGTTATATTAACCTAAATAATAACAATTAACACAAATAAGGGACAAAGAAAAAACCCTAGGCTAATTGCGGAAAATTATAAACTGGGGCATAAACATTTAAATTCAATTTGGGCCACAAAGATAAAAATTTAGAGCTTATGTATGTCACTAGTCACTACTTCGCAGAATATTCATTCAGGTATGATCTTAATACATAAGTATTTAACCATCAATGAAAAAAATATTAACCGACAAAAAAACGAAGAGCTTTTTAGGGTTCCGTACCCAAAGGGAAAAACGGGACCCTATTACTAAGACTTTGATGTCCGTCTGTCTGTCTGTCTAACCGTCTGTTACCGGGCTGTATCTCATGAACCATGATAGCTAGACAGCTGAAATTTGCACAGATGATGTATTTCTGTTGCCGCTATAACAACAAATACTAAAAACAAAATAAAATAAATATTTAAGGGGGGCTCCCATACAACAAACCTGAATTTTTAGACGTTTTTTGCTCTATATTAATAAGTGCAACAGGTAAATGCTTGAAATTTTCACAGAATATTTAGTTTTATATTCACATCAATAATAAATAATAAAATTAAAATAAAATAAATATTTAAGGGAGGCTCCCATACAGTACGGAACCCTCCGTGCGCGAGTCCGACTCGTACTTGGCCGATTATTACAGAGTACTGTACTAACTTAAGTTTAACATATGTACATACTACTGTAAATCACAGATGTAAATGCTATTTTGACATTTTATTTGACGCTGACAGTACATATTTAAGTTTAAATTATGTCACCATAAAATTAATCGCTTAGCAACACAACTTAGTACCGATTCGACTAAAAATCTTGCTAAAACTGCATTGATCAAACTTTTGTTTACAATCTTGATATTTCGTAACTCTGCCGGATTGTATCATTCAATTTTAAACGTTATGTGCAGATTTTAAGATTAATTTTTGTCTCTACATTAATGACGCTTATACCTTTTTGTAATTTTCGTAACTGTACTTGACTTCAACAGTTGTTTATAGACTTAATTTTAATGATGCGAGGGTAGATTTTTGTATGTATTTAATGTCGGTTAAGTCTTTTTAATTGGTGAAGGCGCTACACGTGTCATATTAAGAGGTGAATGCACTTGACATAATGCAACTGCACTTTGACTTGTGAGTGGCAGTTCTTTTTGTTTTGTTTTATTTTTAAGCAGCATTTTAACGGCGTTCTGTATTTGTAACGGCATTTTAGGTTTTGTGAGAACATTTTAAATGTTTATGTGATTTAACTTTTTGAAGTGAAATTTCTAATGCGACTTCCAACAAGGTTGCGTTAAACGTTTAACGCTACCATAGAGGGGGTATGAAAGCTGTTGCGTCGAAGCTTCACTTCTTCCGCGCGGAGGGACTCCACTTGCACTTTTGTTTTATTTTTTTAATTTGGTAGTAAAGGGTTTAGTGGTAGATGTAGATAGATAGTGGTAGTGGTAGATAGATTTGTGTTCAAAATCAAAATTTGCTTTATTTTATAGACATTAAGATGCACTTAAAATTGTCTTTCAGTTTTGCTAAATAATAAAATAGAATACACAATTCAATCTCATGTTATTTAAAAATTTTGTAACAACTAACCAAAATTGCTATACTATTTCTTATTTTCATACAGTCATTGATTTAGAACAGGACAAATAATCAGCCAAGTACGAGTAGGACTCGCGCACGCAGGGTTTCGTACTGTATGGGAGCCCCCCTTAAATAACTATTTTAATTGAATTATTTATTATTGAATTGTATATACACTGAAACATTCTGTGAACATTTCAAGCATCTACCTATCTGTTACCATTACGAAAAACGTGTAAAAAATCAGGTTTTTTGTATGTAAGCCCCCCTTAAATATTAATTTTATTCCGTTTTTAGTATTTGTTGTTAAAGCGGCAACACAACACATCATCTGTGAAAATTTCAGCTTTCTAGCTATAACGGTTTATGAGATGAGTGTCTCCGGTTTTTCATATAAAAAAAATTAATAATGAATCCTCACGCTAGTTTCAATGAAGTGGTTTATGAGATACAGCCTGGTGACAGACAGACAGACAGACAGACGGATAGTGGAGTCTTAGTAATAGGGTCCCGTTTTTACCCTTTGGGTACGGAACCCTAAAAACTGAAACAAGAGCTTCAACTACTAACAATAAGATAACATTTATAATATTCTTATTACACTTTTCACTGAGTCTATAATCACTCAGTCTTTCAAGAATGCTGTGTAAATTTGTTCAGTCGCTACAGTTCAAGGTTACTAGTTTAGGATTCATTCAACTCAAACATTACCAACTAGGCTAGATGGATCTATTCATCTAGTATAGTCTGAATCATACAATTTGACAGATGTGATGTTAGCTAAAGTAAGTTCGTATAGGCCGGGTGGCTAGCCCTGGTGTCAGAGTTTTTAGGCCGCCTGTAGGCCTCTGACATGGCTAAACGGTTAAAACAACCGGGGCCTACAATTTAACGTGTCATCCGAGCCACGGTAGCGCTCAGTTGGAAAATGCCACCCGCGGTCACCCATCCAAGACTGACCGTGCGGAACGTTGGTTAATTTCGGTGATCGCTGACAAACACCTAGTCAAACTACGCTACGAGCGCTACGGGCGCTACGAGCTTCAACAATAAGATAACACTACTAACAATAAGATAACATTTATAATATTCTTATTACACTTTTCACTGAATCTATAATCACTCAGTCTTTCAAGAATGCTGTGCTGTGGATTCATTCAACTCAAACATTACCAACTAGGCTAGATGGATCTATTCATCTAGTATAGTCTGAATCATAGTACAATTTGACAGCTGTGATGTTAGCTACAAGCTGCAGATAACACAATCCTCGCGCAGATGTGAAGTAAGCTTCAGTCAGGATTGGGCTATCTGCAGTTTGTAGCTATCATCACATCCGACAAGTTGTATGACTCGACCTATTCCTTATACTCACCTAGGAGTATAGAGCTCCTATAGTTTTTATCAAGTTCTCAAATCGTTATCTAAATTTGTTCATCATCATGAACAACTTTTACTTTGGGACCAACTGCGTAATGGAACAATATCTAACACCATATCTATACCAATATTATAAAGAGGAAAGATTTGATTTTTTGTTTGTTTGCATTGAATAGGCTCCGAAACTACTGAACCGATTTGAAAAATTCTTTCACTGTTGGCAAAGAATATATAATAATACTACGTACTGTTGGGAAGCTACACAATCCCCGGGTGTCATAGGCTATATTATAAAAAAATTACGGAGTCTGCTAGTCTATAAATAATGAGCTTTAGAGTCAATATTTATTTTGTGTGAAACGGCTGTTTTTTTTTCGCAATTTCGCAATCCCTAAGTTAAAGTGGTTCATATTCATGAGCACATACATTATACACCTCTGAAAATTCCTGGACTTTGCAAATCAACTACCTATAAACATAGCTAGAAACCATCTCATTAATTACACCTCTAGGGAAATAATAAACTGATTACACCCCTGTTATTTGAGTCGTAGGTTAAAATTTATATCCTTGAAAAACTAAAAAGCTACATTTTTAAAACAATGTTGATTGTTTTAACTTATGATTGAGTAATTTAAATGTATAACTGTTACCCTACACGCCCATAACATAACAATAACATACTGTTTAATTCTACCCATTCAACCGACAGGTCATTGACCTATCACGTCATTGTGACGTCACTTGTCACTTGACTCTTTATTATGGTTTATTACCAGTGTTACTACCAGTTGTAAGAACGGTAAATGAATAATCGTTGTTACTACTTACTGCAGTTGAAAGTTGTTAGAACAGCAATAATAAATTACCCGTGTTACTACCGTAAAACTAAAATAACAAAAAGAAACAAAATATTATAGCCTGAATCAAACTTCGAAATGATTTTATCGTGCTTCGCACACTAGGTTTATAGAAATGTTATTTTTGTGATAAACATTTCAAAAATTTCTCGTTAATGGTTAGAAGTTCTAAATATTTCACATTGAGTGACGACTGTCTGGTTTAACACAGTTCTCACAGATGGCGCTTCCAACACTGTAGAAGTTGGTAGTAAAATGATAAACACTTCACTAATTTGGCGGGTTCGTAGTACAGCGTTCTAGCTTAATTTGGACAAAGCATCTGGGCCGGAATCCCAGAGGGATGCAGGTTCAAATCCTGCGAGCGCGTCAATTTTTGAAATGTTTATCACAAAAATAAAAAAAAAATAACATTTCTATGAATCAAACTTCTTGGCGTCTGTGATGTTAGCTACGAGTACAAGCTGCGGATAGCCCAATCCTCTTGCAGTTTTGCGCAATTTGTAGCTTATTGTAACATTACATATAACATTGAGGGCTATGCTCGAAGCTTCTCTACGGGATCGAATCAGAAATGAGGAGATCCGTAGAAGAACCAAAGTTACCGACATAGCCCAACGGATTAGCAAGTTGAAATGGCAATGGGCAGGGCACATAGCGCGGAGGACTGATGACCGGTGGAGTCGAAAAGTTCTCGAGTGGAGACCACGTACCGGCAAGCGCAGCGTAGGACGTCCACCCACAAGGTGGACGGATGACCTCATTAAGACCGCAGGATCGCGCTGGATGCAAGCCGCTTTCAACCGGTCTTATTGGAGAGGGGAGGCCTATGTCCAGCAGTGGACGTCCTTTGGCTGATGGATGGATGATGATGATGTGACATTACATCCGCCAAGTTGTATGACCTTCGACAGTCTATGTATGTTACAAGCTTTTATTTAGTTCACCTGTCCCGTTGTCTGTCCGTCGTTGTAATCAAATCTTGCAAGTTAAATTTGATCCACTTCCCGATTACCGATTGAGCTGAAATTTTGCATACATGTGTAAATCGCGTGACAATGCAATATTATGATGACATGGTGCTGATCTGATGATGAAGGAAGGTGGAAGGAACTTAGCAATGAAACTCATAAAATCATACGAATAATAAAATTGCCATACCCTTATCAGGGTCATATGTATAACTATACAAAACATGTTAATTAACAACCGCTTGAAAATTTCATAATATGTTGCAATAATTGATTTGACTTTGAAACGACACAACCTCATCGAGTTTGGGCTCATTTGAATGGTTTTGGCAAGTAGTTTGTCTTTCAATGGTACCAGGGTCTGATGATTGAGCTGGTGGTCATAGGAACTCAGTAATGAAACGACACAACCCTATCGAGTTACGGCTCGTTTGATTCGTCTTGGCGAGCACATGTTCAGTTAAAGCTTGTTTAAAAAAAGGTTTTTTGATGTAATACTTGTTCAAAATTTTATTTTAATACACATTTGTATAGTTTTCTATTGTATAGTCTGAGGGTCGTGACCACCACCTCCCAAAAGCTTCTCTTTAACAATCCTGCGCCATCGACCTCTATCCTCGGCGGCGTGGAGCGCCTCGTAAATTGACGTGTCCAGCGTGGTGCGGATCTGATCGGACCAACGTATCGGGCTCCGACCTCGTGACCGCCTGCCGTCGACTTTCCTCGTAACCATTAGCTTTTCTAAGTTGTCTCCGTCCTTCCTAGTTATATATAGGTGTATAGTTTTAACTCATAGGTGTATTTATAACCTTATATAGAGATGGCTATTGTAAGCACTTCTGATATGAACGAACAACGCTCTATTGTTTACATTTATACTAATTTCAAGTGGAATCCATTACGGTATATTTAGATTTGTTTACTCGTACATTCTATAATAACTTCCTGCGGGAGAAGTATGGAGTAAAATATAAGTGAGTACAAATAAAAATAAACAAATATTTCTGTACTAGACTCTATTGAAATAAAGAACTACCCCAATCATACCTATTCACTTGCAACATGTACAATTTCAATTTTAATTTATTTATTTCAATCAACACGGTATAAACACCAATTACGTTAATTAAATCATATTATTATATTACAATTAGAATTAGAATAACAGTCAATAGTCAATAATGTACAATACTGACATGATGATACTGGCGTGATGACTGGGTAAAAAAATTATAACGGGTTGCACTCCGGGAGTGCCGGCAGAAGTGAAAACTTGAACATAGAAAATACTATCATTTATGTGGTAAAGTACAATATCACACACGCATACTCGCGCAAGCGCTCTGTGCCGCTTAAACGAAACAGCAGGAGCAGGCATAAATTTTCGCCGCGCGGTAGAAAGAGGGGGATATCACTTCCTCTCTACACCGCGGCGGCGGTCTACTCTACCTCCGTCTTACGAATTTTCGATTAGGTCAAGTGCCCTGACGCGAGTTTACCATTTTTTAACCATCCCAAAATGTGCACAAAGCCGCTAAAAAAGTTTTCACTTCGAAAATCATTATTATAATTAGTACATGAGTTAGATTATCAAATAATATAAATTTAAAATTTAAAAAAACCCCGACACATTGACAACCATTTTGGCCACATTTGTAGAATTTTGGTTCTTCCATCCCCACTTTAACCCACCATAACTCTTAAACGGCTCAATCGATTTTTATAAAACATAGCTAAGAACACTCTCGATTGAGTCTCCTTTCATCCAAAAAAAACTAAACTGAAATCGGTTCAGTGGTTCGGGCGCTATGATGCCACAGACAGACAGACAGACACACAGACAGACAAACAGACACTTCAAACTTATGACACCCCTCTTTTGCGTCGGGGGTTAAAAATATTGTAAATACATATACGTTTTTTTATCAACCAAACAACACCCGGCTTAATCGAACTTAGGTATATACTTACTTTTATTTTCAAAAATAAAACTTGGGTTTGGGAGTAAAACAGACATTTTACAAAAAATCTGTGTAAGTATATAAGTCACGAAAGAGTTGAGAGCCTCCTCCTTTTTAGGAAGTAGGTTAAAACGTGCAACGACAAGACCATAAACAATGAAGTAGGTATTTTATAGAACATGAATCAGGATTCTAAGAATCTCAAGGATTAAATTACTCATCAAGTTCAATGAAACTTCTAACTTAGTAGGTATTTTAATATTTATTGTCACTAGAAAGCAATAAGGCGGAAAACTTTTCTTTCTCACTCTTTTTACCCGACTGCTGGTAATCAAAAGGACATTTACGTTAGAATCGTCTTTTTACAAACATAATATAATTATAATAGGTGCAAATTTACATATTCACCAAATTATGAATACCTAACAATTCAATTAATTACATAAAATAATTTACTACAAATTCAAACACCCTAATTTAAAATAATCTAAAAAATTTAAAACAATATAGTAGGTATCTGCAATAGCATCGTCATAAAAAGATCAAAAGTAAATAAAATTAAAACATAATTCAGTCAAATAACAATATTTAAATTATCCTAAGAAGAAACATTGTTGGTTTTTGAAGATATAAAGTAATAAAGGAAAAATTCTTTATTACTTGTAGAATAGGGCGATAATGCTACGTGTATTAATATTTTGCCACGAATATTTCGTAGCATTTAAAATCGCTACGAAAATTTTTGTAGCAGAATATTTGGGCCAAAACGTAGCGAAATATTTGGACCAAAATTTCGTAGCAAAATTTTTGAACCAAAATTTCGTAGAGAAATATTTAAATCGGATAAAAAACTAAAAAACAATACAAATACAATTATGCACCCTTTCCATATTCCCAGAGAAAAATAAAACAAACTTATTGATAGTCTAAAAGCAAAATATAAACCAAAAAAAATATTTCTGTATAGGCAGTTCTATAAAAATAACAGGAAAAGTGTGCATTGTGTTATAAAAATACAAATGGCCTTATCGGTCGTTGACCTTGGCTGACCTGTTATCGGTCAAGTCTGTTATCAGTGCGAACCACACCTGATGACGTGATGTTACCTTTACGTTAGTAATCAGTTTGAAAATCTGTTATTGAACAAAGAAAGACAGTATTTATTTCTGCAATTTGTGATTGTGACAAAGATTTTTTAAACTCAATTATTTAACACCAAGTCAAACTACGCTAACGGGCTATGCTCGGAGTCTCTCTGCGAGATCGAATCAGGAATGAGGAGATACGTAGAAGAACCAAAGTTACCGACATAGCCCAGCGGATTGGCAAGTTGAAGTGGCAATGGGCAGGGCACATAGCGCGGAGGACTGATGACCGATGTGGGTGAAAAGTTCTCGGGACCACGCACCAGCAAGCGCAGCGTAGGACGTCCACCCACAAGGTAAACGGACCGCAGGATCGCGCTGAATGCAAGTCGCTACCAACCGGTCTTATTGGCGATCCATAGGGGAGGCCTATGTCCAGCAGTGGACGTCCTATGGCTGATGGATGAATGGATGGAAACTACACTAACTACTAAGCTTGTAGCTAACACCACAGCTGCCAAGATGTTTGACTCTGCCTGTACCGGTCTGTAACTAACTTAATATGAATCGGTAGATATCTGATGTCGTCATAGTATGTTACGTTACAGATTTCGCAATGATAACGTTTGACTGATAACAAACAGCCAACTACCTGTCTGACCGATAATGGTATGACTATCGTTCGAAAAATGTTTTTTCTTTGATAAATAATGATTTGGACACAAACTAGTAGTTTCCCGTGCCGTGGTGGTCTAGTGGGTGTAACGCTGCCTGTCATTCTTGAGGTCGTGGAGTCAATCCCGGTCCCGTACCAATGAGTTTCTTTGGAACTTATGTACGGAATTTCACACAACTGGCTTTTCGGTGAAGGAAACATCGTGAGACAACCTGCATACGTCTGTAGAAGAAATTCGATGGCGTATGTGAATCCACCAACCCGCACTGGGCCAGCGTGGTGGATATGGTCTATTCACCCTTCGTGGGTAGGCCTACGTCCTGCAGTGGACTATTAAAAAAAAGGCTGGTATAATAGTAGTTCTCCGAACAGTAAATCTCGCAAAACGGTCCGAACTCAGATTTGGCGAAGATTTAAAAAAAATAATATCTTAGCTGTATTGTCTGAAAAAGAGATAGATTGGATGATAAACAGTAGATATAGTGCGTGTGCACCCTATTGTAATAAAATTTATTTTTTATTTGTTTTAAAATACCTATAATTATTACCTAACACGGCTGCGTACTAAATGCGCATTAGGTTTTCTCCGTAGTAAATTATGATAAAAACTGTTGAATGGATTTGTTTAAATAATAGTAATTTGGACTAACTAATATTTAAACTAGGCCGCTATTTTCATAAAAGATGACTCAGTTTTGTTCTACTGTGTTTTTTTGCATCCAAAGTTTCCTAAAAATTTGAGTCATAATTCAAATGTTACAAGGCTTATATCATGCGAGTAGAGAATTTTTTTCACAGTTTCATTAGCAAGAAGCATAGATTTTGTAAGCCAAATTTACATAAATTTTAGTTTTAGATATTCGACAGCAAACACTGGTGTGAATTCCACCGACGCGACGCGGCGACGTTTGTATGGAGTGATGAGTGACTTGTTTACTCTTAACTAAATTTTCGCTCGCTCGCTCTTGAAAAATTAGTTAATTCTCGCGAATCTTGTTAGGATTTAGATATTAAACATTTTTGTCAAATATTATCGAAATCGCCTGATAAATAGCGCGACAGCAAATTAACTTTTGTGACGAAAATACCGTCCCCATCAAAAATCGACAAAAAAAAACAGTTAATATAACCTTTGTACCAAGTCTTGTCGAGATCCGTTGATAAATGCTACATGTAGACGAAAACCAACATCTGGGCAAAGAAAGCAAAATTGCCGTGTCTAAAGCGGAGAACTTCGCTGTCGCTTGATCAAAATACCAATCTCCTAAAAACCAATGCTAACCTAACCTCAAAATTAGCCAAACTTTTACGCAAATTTTTATCTCATCACCCACTTGACACATCAAAACCAAATTACCACATCTTTCGCCAACACACATATTTCACACACACACACACACCCACAAACCGCTACGTCACTTCACAGAATAACCAACAGTTTCTACGGTCACGGTTCAACCACCTTCATGACTCCAAAGATCGCATACTAACTATTACTTACTCTACGTATCAAGTTCCATATTAACTGTTACGTATACTGTATGAGATTCCGTACCAACTATCACGTATTCTATGTCCCCCGTTCCAAATTCGTATGTAATCTAACGGCTACATACGTCAAAAGGTGAAGGACCTCGGCTGGCCGAATAGACAGACAACCGCCGAAAACAATGATTGATTAGGAACGGGTTTTTATAACAATGGATCAAGGCTTATTTTGGCCTGAATTTAAGTTTTGCGACGGTAAAGATAAGTTTGCAAAAAAATTCGAATTTTCTAGAATGTGTGTAGTTGTGTTATAGATTTCAGGGGATT
This sequence comes from Hypomecis atomaria, assembly GCA_964007245.1. Lineage (NCBI taxonomy): Eukaryota > Metazoa > Arthropoda > Insecta > Lepidoptera > Geometridae > Hypomecis > Hypomecis atomaria. Next base: position 5,840,567 of record OZ023308.1, on the reverse strand, counting down.
TTTCAGAATTTAATAGATGGTATCAATGATATATTTTTTAAGAAAGAAATGACAACAGGGTTATTATTTTTGCTTTTCTCTAAGAACTTACCGATTTAATATTGTTATGTGATTTAAAAATGGTTTTGGATAGTTTCAATGTGTTAAAAACGATCACGAATTTTTGAATTTTTAACTTCAATCGTATCCCAAGAGAGGTTAAACAAATTGAAACGAGCTTGTCAAAGTATGATTATGGAAACTAGCGTGGTTTTTGCACATTTTAATTAAAGTACAGCACAGGTGTTAGTCACGCTTAATTTTAGTAGATAACTGCTACTATAGTTTCGATCGCATTTGGCGATCTTTTTCAAGATTGGAGTACTAGCACGCGGGCTCGTCTCGCATAGCACTGTCATCAGTGACATATGACCACCTTCCAGATCCATCATCAGACCCTGGTTGCCATTGAAAGACTAACTACTCACCAAGACCATTCAAATAAACCCAATCTCGATGAGGTTGTGTCGTTTCGTTGCTAAGTTCCTTTGGCCACCTTCCAGCTTCATCATCAGATCAGCACCATGTCATCATAATATTACATTGTCACGCGATTTACACATGTATGCAAAATTTCAGCTCAATCCGTAACAGGGAAGTGGATCAAATTATTGATCAAATTTAACTTGCAAGATTTGATTTCAGACCGACATACAGACAACGGGACAGGTGAAACTAAATAAAAGCTTGTAATAATTTGCTTTTTAAGCCTAACTCTCTGTCCTATCCTCTTTTCTTCTCTCTCTCTCTAATGAAATAAATACAAATGTTAGTTGTTGCAAACTTGAACTTCGGTACAAAATTGGCAGAATTTGGCCCAATAGACAAGTATTCTATGTTCTACATTTGACACTCGGTAAAAAACGGTAGAAATCTAGAGCAATCTCAGAGTTGAAAAATTGCTTCATATCGTTATTTCGGTAGAGCAGGTGTCAAATCGGGTGAAATACCTAAATATCGGTAGGTTCGAGACCACGCTGACCGTGGTAGATTAACCTTTTTCGTAAGGAAAAATAAGGTCGTGCCCAGCAGTGGGACACTTCAAAACAGGGCTAAAACTGAAGAGAACAGAAATAAGCCAGGTGCCGACAAGACAGCTCTATTTATATCTTTCAGATAAAACGCTGGATCGATATTTATAGATTTTGGCAGAGACAGTGCGCGTCACTATTGTGTTACAGTTCATTTGAGAAAATTTAGGAAAATAATGTATCATATTTTAAAACGCGATATTTGCAAATGGTTACGATGTGCGACGCCAATAGTCAGTATGTACCCAGGCGACCTAGGCAGAAGGAAAGAAAAACAAAATTGACACTTTCTTCATGAAAATAGCATTTAAAAAATCTGTGTAAAAAGAAGCTCCAAATCACATCAGTGAGATGACAATTTTATTGACAATACAGCGACAAAAAATGTTCGATTTTTAAATCAATTTCTCGACTGAGAATTTGTCATTGAATTGTGCATTTCAAAAAAGGAATCCCACATATTCCCGACCGCCCACAGTAACGTTAACAGTTAGTACCACGCCCCTAACATAGCGTACTACACAGTTGTATACTAACTACGTTGCAGTCTGTGACCGCGACATACTAACTTGCCCTTATTCTGTGCGTAGTGACTAGTTCTCAATCTATGGCGGGTCGTCGACCGGTGACGTCACGATCAGCTGGCGGTGCATTTAGTAACTGTTAGTGTAACTGTGGCATTGATGCATCCCGTAGAAACTTATAGTGACACTGTGGCATATGGGAGACATTCCCTTCTATAGTAACTTTTAATGCAACTGTCGTAGAAATAAAGTAACTATATACCTTAGTTTGCCAGCCTAGTCCTGAAGTCCTAGTTCATAATAGTCCGCTATTGAACATAGTTCTACCATCAAAGGACCATATCCAACACGCTGCACCAGTTGCGGGTTTGTGGATTCACATACGCCATCGAATTTACTCTCCGGACGTATTTTTTTATTCCTTATAAGTGGGTTTGCTTTATATCCACAATACAGGTTGCCTCACGATGTTTTCCGAAAAGCTTTCAAGAATTGGTTTAGAAAAATTACTAGAAGCAGTTGAAAAAATCGATCCCAAGAATTGAAACTAAGAAAACATTTTGAAATCATTTTCCTTAAGTAAAAAGATAATTCCCAACACAACATCTAAGTTTATTATTTTTAAATTAATTTTTGATGATAATTGCAGTTTTATCATTTCCTAGGAGCTTAAGTTTAAATTAATTATGCATTTAAAACTAATTTATGTACGTCAAGTTTTGATTATTTGAAAACCCGATTTTATCATCAGGGGCCCGTCAGTTTGTTTGACACTATTACATAACACGTGCTGGATACAAGCCGCTTCCGAATGCCTTGTAAAGCTATACAGGGTTAACTGCTTACCCTGTACAAAACAAGATGATTAAGACCACCGTTTTAAACAACATTTACAATGGGACCAAACCAAAATTCTAGAAAAAAAATCAGCTGTTACAAAACTGCAACTCGGAATTGACAAAATGTATTGAACAGCTGATTTATCTTTGTGAAACTTCGGTTTGGCCCATAGTAAAAGTTGTTCATAATGGTTGTCTGAATCACCTCCTTTCGGCGTAGTACCCCAGTTCTGGGTAACCCTGTACAAGGCTAAGTACAACAGCATAAAAAGAAGGTTGTATAGTAATACTTCCTAAAATCCAAAGCTTTTTATTACACAACCACATTCAAACTCAGTACCGACGTAAAAGCCCCCACTGACTATGCACCCAAATGGACGGCGTTTCATGCTGCTAATTTAGTGATTTTGCACAGGTGTATTATACATGTAAAGATAAACCTTCGTCTTGAATCACTCTATCTATTAAAAACGCATCAAAATCCGTTGCGTAGTTTTAAAGATATAAGCATACATGGGGACAGACAGACAGCGGGAAGCGACTTTGTTTTATACTTTGTAGTGAAGACCAGCTAGCTTAGCATACAAGACCTCGACAAGAGTCTATCGACGTGTGCAAAGGTGACAGATATATGCTTCATCATAACTCTGTCACATTCTGACACGTCGATAGAATTATTTTATGGTCCGTATGCTAAGCTCGCAGGTGAACCGTTTCGAAGATAATAATATTATTATGAAAAACCTAAAATTATGTATTACATACTTATATCTATAAATTCACAGATGTTTTCGTTTCAAGATAATCAGATGAGCTTCTAAAATATATTTGTCACCATGACTTTCTATGCTAAGACAAACAAAAAACATAATTTCTAGCATATTGAACACTGTACAAAATCTCTACGTTTGATGGCAGTAGCATAAGTCACACAAAACATTGGCGAAATTGTGAAACACCCTCACAGAAAGCATAAAATGTATGTTAATTATGTGGATAATATTTAAGTTGTTGTGTCATGTTTAAGTCAAAAACGTTTGGTCTGCATATGACTGTAAGGTTTTGATTCTATGTAGTAATAATAAAAAAAAAACAAGAATTGAACTAGCAATAGTCGCTAAATTGGCTACATTGAGTAGACTACTTCCATTTGGACGTCTCGTCAGTGGGGACCCTACATACACACACCCAACTTTATAAGGCCCTGCGCACACCACCGCTTTACGACTTGTACGTATTTAAGGCCTGAAGCACACAAGCGCGGGATGTCGTCGGCCGCGCGCCGACCTTGCGGGGTGAATGCCCGGCGCGACCAAAAATGGCGCCTATACATAGAGTTATGCTTATAGAGGTGGTGGTTTGTTTCTTACGGATTGGTTTTTTTATTTTGATTAGAGTTTTTCATTAATTTTATATAATTCATTTATTTATTTAAGCCATGTCAGAGACCTTCAGGCGGCCTAAAAACTCTGACACCAGGGCTAGCCACCCGGCCTATACGAACTTACTTATTTAAAAAATAAGTATGAGCATAATCATTTTTGTTTTTAGTATTTATGGATAATGTGCCCATCTTAATTTCCCATTAAAGCAATATGAAAAAAAACATTTAATTTACTTTACGACTCTTAAAATTGGTCGGCTACCATGTTCCCAACGATGTATTGTGTTAATGTAGTTAACACAATACATGTATATCAAGTCTATGTAAAACTAACTAAATTAACACAATCCCGATCCTAACTAGATTTATCTGTGATATTCTAGTTTGGTATACATTTAACAAACCTATACGAAATATAAAAAAAAAACTATTCTATCAAAATGTGGGCACGTTTGTTTTTGTTATGCATCCATTTTTATTTTTAAGTTTTGTGGGGTTGCTTTAGAAGGCATTTTTTGGCCATTATGCCTTAAGCCTTATTCTCTTTCTCTCTTCGAGGGCCTCATACTAAAATCAAAATCAAACTCAAACTCAATCATTTATTGCAACTTACGAAGTTTACATGCGGTTTAAAATTAACATGTTTTTTCCATAGTTGTATACAGGGTAATTTCTAATCAATTAGCATCCTTTTAGGGGCTTATTCTCTACATCAAAACCAACAACTTTTGTTCTACGACTTTTATTAATTCTCAAAAAAAGTTGTTCCATAGATAAATATCGTTCACCCTCGACAAAATGTAGTGTGATGTACGGAAATAACCCTGTATATGACGCTTTAAGGGTATGGCAATTTTATTATTTGTTATGGAACGATTTATTATTATGTTTTCTAGATTATCTTTAAAAAAATCAAGGCCACCTTTAGGGTTCTTCCTTTCTCCAGCGGCAGTTCACTAGAGAATATAAGATCTACCCTGTCCACTCAGTGACGTGATAAGTCAATGTGACGGATACAAAATTCCTATTGTGTCGGCCCCAGCCGGTTGTAGTAGCTGTGACTGTGACGGATGAATAACGGGATCCAGGCTTAGATTTATTAATTCCTAAGGAATATAGCGTTTTACCTACATTTTTTGCTTCTAAAATATTTTTTGGAGAATTGAGTCCACTATTTTTCAGTTTTAAAAAATATCAAAAATATTGGTTAAATTTCAGTTTCTTACTGTGTTTCAGAAGAGAATTGCATATTGTAGAAACTATTAAACTTTAAATTCAAATGTAACAGTTTTCTATATTGTACCAAATTTACAATTTTTTTTCTGTGATCCCACCTATATTCAATACATTTACTCTATGCTGTTCTTGTTCCTTGTCCTTGTTCCAGTCCAAGTTTGTCGTTTTCTCTGAACTGTTTCTGGATGGACAAATTTTCCCCATTTTATCTTGTCTTCTTCCTGATCGAATATAACACGTTGTTTTTTATCCTGTGTAAGTTTATTGTATTGTTCCAGTTTACATTTATTACATTTTTTCTTACCAAATTTAACACACGTTTTTGTATTGTTGCAGCCCAAATCGAGATAATACCATGCAAGGTGTGTGGAGACAAGTCTTCGGGCGTACACTATGGAGTCATCACCTGCGAGGGATGCAAAGGCTTCTTTCGCCGGTCGCAGAGCACAGGTCGGCTTCGATCTTTTTATTATTTATATTAATCTCTTGATAAGTCATGATAGCCTAGTACCTTAAGGTTAAACTCTAGAGTGTTACCTCATTCAATGTTTTGGATTTTTTGCAATTTATTTCTAAACTAGTGAGTTAACGAATATGCAAGGTGATCTTGCATTTACAAAAACTGTTTCAGCAGCAATTTAAAAAATTTAAAATAAATATGAATTTCGCGCGCTGAATCTACCGTTGGTCTTTATGGCCGGTCTTATTAAAAATCTGTAGTCGAAAATACAACACAAACAAATCATAGTAAAATGACACACATTAAAATAAAAGCTGACTCATAACTATAGTACTCTATGATTTATTTTCGTTACGAGCTATAGGGTAGGCTTATGTCCAACAGTGGACATCTTACAGCTGATACGATGATAAGAATAAATAATGAAGAACGCCTTAAAATCATGAGATCCGGATCCAACCCTGGGGACTAACTGTGTAAGCGCTCTGACGTTCGGCTTCGCTTTTCCTCCCGCTCGCTCTCGTGGCGTGAGTTACTGGCGCGAGCAGGAGAAAAAGCGAAGCCGAACGTCAGAGCGCTTACGCAGTAAGGACCCTGGTCCATTTATGAACAGATTTTCACACCCTGGCTGTTTAGTAAAGGAAAACATTGTGGGGTACGATAACTAATAATACGTCCAGAAAAAAAATCGATGATATCGTATGCCGATCCATAGCTTACACATTTGAGCTAGGGTAACTAGAGTTAGAGCTAGCTAAAATTTTCTCAATACTCACATCTCTCTCCCAAATTTTCCTCATTTTTTTTTCTTAAAATAAAAGTTATGTTAATAACACGGCAGTAAATTTTAGTAGTGGTGATTTTTCACTTAGATTTTCACCATTAATTCTTTGTTTAAAAGTTAATTTTTCACTTAGATGTTTAATGTTATTAACACAGTGGTGAAAACTGCCAGTAGTGCCCGCGGAACAAGACGTGCATAGTCAACCGCATTATATATATAATTTATGTTTACTCTAATAATTTTCATCACAATTTTTATTAATATTGCCTTACATGTTAGCATTTTCAACATCAATTTCATTTCAATTCTTTTGCATTGTTACTGTGTAATGTTGCCTTAATTCTCACACTTCACCCATTTCTCCAATATTTTTTGCATTTCCCTTGTTGTGGTCCAAATTTACGCCATTTCTTTACAATTTTCCTCGGTTTTTCTCAAACTTCCCCTATTTTATTTACAATTTATTTTTGCATATTTTCACTGTTCCCATTTTTCTTAGAATAAAAGTAATGTTATTAACACAGTGGTACATTTCAGTAGTGGTGAACTACCAGTGCCCGCGGAACAAGGCCTGCGTGGTGGATCGCGTCAACCGGAACCGGTGTCAGTACTGCCGGCTGCAGAAGTGCTTGAAGCTGGGCATGAGCCGCGATGGTAAGTGATACTTCTTTGATTTCTGTACTCCTAGTAACTTAAGTAGATTTTGACGAGATCGATATTTTTTTTCAAATAAATGAGGCGCGATAAGTAAGTGATACGTCATTAATTTCTGTGCCCCTAGTACATTGTCAAGATTTTTACAGGATAGATAAAGTTTTTTTTTTCAATAAAAATTCACTAGCCGCGATGGTAAGTAATACTTCTTTAGATTCTGTGCGCCTAGTACCTTGACAAGATTTTCACGGGAGGGATAGAGTTTTTTTTCAATTAAATTCAATTTTATTCATTAATTTGGTATAAACCAAATAGCTACAAGCTTCGTAAATCTCATCTTTTTGCGCCGCTGACAGGAATATAATTATTGGTACTGCGCAACCACTCGCCTTGTGTTCACAGACGTTTTTAACATTGTTTCCGCCTATATTTTTATTAAAATGTAAAATGTATTCAAACCCTATTTTTGACAAGAATCGACTGCCTCGGTGGCTAAGTGGTTAGTGACCCTGACTACGGGATCAAAGAGGCGTGGGTTCGATTCCCACCCAAAGCAAGTATTTATGTGATGAACATAGGTGTTTGCACCGTGTCTGGGGTGATATTTAGGTATTGTCTATATGAGTACCTATATTTTTAAAAATACATATTATGTAGTATATCAGTCTCTGGCAGCCATATGACAAGCTTTTCTTAGTTTGGTGTCAGAGACCGTGTATAAGACGTCAGCTAATATTTAAAAAAAAATAGCACAAGTACTTGTCGAATTGTTAACATCTTATGTTGATTAGTCATTTTTACAAAATATTGTAAAAAAAACTTTTAAAATCAACTTCATTAATTGAGTCAAAGTGAAAGAATCCATTGTAACAATAGAAGGTAAAAGCACGTGGCAATCGTATGAGGAAGCGAGCGTGGGGTCAACGGCCCCTTATCAGTGGTGATAAGCTATGTTTATACTGCCGCCGGCTGCGGGCAGAGGCACGGGCGGCGCGATAAGCGTAAGCGATAATAATTCAATTTAATTTATAAGAAAAATAACAAGTTTAGCACTAAACATTTTGAACTCAACAGATTCTACTGAAACATTGCTAAGAACCATTTTGATTACAAGCTTTCAAACAAACAAACCGACGAATAATCAATTTCCCGTGTCCCATCCCTACGTGACGCTAGTATTACGCAACGCGCGTCACCGCCCGCATCGTCGTCGGCGAGCGATGCAGTATGCACGCTACACGAATCCTGCAAGGAATGTGGGGCGATGAAACTAGTCATAAATCAATTAAAAACCAGCCAACAATAGTACTTTTAGATGTGCAAACAGATATTAAACCTATAACATATCAATGCATCATCTCAACAAGTTGAAATCATTGGGGTGCTGTTTGAAATGACATGGCATTATTGCTATGACGATAAAGTTGTAAATAAAAGCTCTGCCTAGGAGACGTTTGAAGTTTGTCCACCATCTTTGTGAAATCAAATTTGACATTTGATCAGCAGTTCAAGTGTCATTTGTGTCTAGATTACATAGCAGTTTCTATGGATTTGCGACGCCATGTTTGTGGAATCGTGCATCACAACTTTTTTACTTTATGTCACTTCTACTGTTTTTCCTTATTCTGAGGTTGAAATGCATAAAATATATAATGCCAAAAAACTGTCAGTGAGGTACGAGTAACAGTATCACGTCTTATCCCTACTACACACTAGTGTTGCGTAACGCGCGTCACCGTACGCATCGCCGACGCCGAGTGATGCAGAATGCACGCTACACAAATCCTGTACGTTAGAATGTGGTGTGATGAAACTGGTCGTAAATCAACTAAATCGTAAGGGTTCGTACCTATTTGCAAAGATAGCTACACCTCAATTTTTGCGTAGTCAATTAAAAATATCTTAAAGTTGAAATGTATAAACGTGTGATACCAAAAAATACTGTCAGTGAAGTTACGCGCCTCATCCCTACGTCATGCTAGTGTTGCGCAACGCGCGTCACTGCACGCATCGCAGACGGCGAGCGATGCAGAAACCGCGGACGCTGCACGAATCCTGCATGGAATGTGGTGTGATGAAACCGGCCGTTTTATTGTTTTGGCATACGAGTAAATGATCTGTAATTATCTACATATTTGAATAATTAAAAAAACAGCGCTAACTCATTTTTGCGTGCAGAAAAATGTGATTTAAATTTTTAATAAACCTTGCTGTCTTGCTGTCAGGTTTTAGCAAAGCAATGATAATCTCCTATAAATTGTTCAGCATTGGGTTTTTTTAGGACACAACTAGAAAGTTAATTTGAATTCATGTCTTTACTTATGTGAATTAAATTAAAAATGTAAACAAACCCCGATAAAAGATCTAGCGTGAAATAAAAACCCTCATGGCCAATATCAGGTTTGTAATTCTAACAGAAAAACACAATAAAATCAATTGAGTCGTATGGTAACGTTTTACCATACCCTAACTGCTTTAGAGATTAATGAATACAATTATAAAACTAAATGCATAAAAAGAGCAAAGTCAAAAAGACAAAGACACCCAAATGCACGCTTTAAACTTGACAACTCCTTTTTTGAATCGGGTGTTATAAAATATATCTAGAATGTGTGTGTAATGGACAAGATCAGAAAAAAAAACTGAGACGTCGCAAAACATCTAGACGTTACAAAAGGAAGACTATACATCACGTAGACAGCCATAATTCTTTTTTATCTCATAAAACGCGGTAGTTACAATGCATCTGCAATGTGCATGTGAGTGTACACTCATACAAATCAAGCGACGTGTCATGTTAGTGCAACGTTGTAAGATCTCGTGCGAGCGATGCGTGTTATGACGTTGCGCAACACTATGTAACTTTAGGGATGGGGTGGGCTTTATATTTGTTGCTAATTTTATCGATATTTTTCATGGGTGGTGGGATTTTAATAATTACGAATTGTATCGATAAAAAGGTGATAGCTAATTTTCTTAACTTCTCTTTGTGTGCTGAAAAGTGTATAATCAATAAATAAAACTAATTAAGTAGTTTAGGAAAGTAAAACAGATGAAGTGAATTCGTCTTTAGCCACTTTGCGTGTTATTCAAAGTGCGCAAAATTGCACGTATTATCAAAACAAACACAAATCACATAATCTACATTTAATAAACTTAACATAAAACAAGTAAATACGAGTAGATAAATATAAAATACAAATTAAGATCAAAAATCTCTTATAATCCGAGGGCTCAGCAGCTAATGGAATAATCTTAGAATCTTTTTATTTTTTACTCACGTAAAAATGAAAGCATAATTATTATTTTAATTCGAAGAAAATATCGAAAAAAGTGATATTTTGCTAGAATTTGTGTTCTGAATAAGCCGTCTTGCAAACTAAATACATTACTCAAACAATGATAAGAACCAAAATGGTAGCCTGAACATTTTAAAAGTAGTACGTCGTTTCACTTTCTCTTTCAGTGAAAGGTTAACAACTGCCCTACATTCTGAATACTAATACTTACACCCACACATACGCACCCTCACACATAAATAAACTTTCTTAAGGCGATGACAGAACTGAGCAATCATTCACAATATTGCAAATTAGATTTTAAAAATGCCATCTACTTTAAATACTGCAGATTCGCTCGCGTAAAGAGTTCCATAACTATGAAGTATTTATTTCCGAGAGAATGGGAGCTTATGCTATTTTTATTCGGAAATCACGTCTATAATTATATAAAGTCACTTTGTTGCGTGAAAGAAACTAAGTAACAACCACTCCGTTTTATAACATTACTATGAAGTACCAAAATAGGCTTAAGCAACTTAATATTCATTTCTATTCTTCTATTTGAGCAAAACTAGTTGGTCAAAGCACATCATATAGGAATGCTCATTATGAAATGTGCTTAATAAATGGAATTTTCATCCAGTTTTATCTGGGCCTTAACACTGCTGCATTACAGAATATATCGAAATAAAAACGGTAAAAATATTTTCGACATTTCTCTTCAGAATAATTATTTTTCGCAAAAAATGACATGACCGACTTCAACCGTGTAATCGCAAATATTTCGCACGGATCGATGTAGCATATTTCACATTATTGTTAATTTATCAAAAATGGCTGAGCCGATTTCAATAGAATTTAAATGGGATTAATTTCAAAGTATAATCTTTTCAATGAAAAAAGAATTACTGAAATCGGACCACTATGTAAAAAGTTATGCGTAATAATCTAATTGAGTACCTCCTCCGTTTCGTTGGTCAAAAAACACGCCAGTTCTATAAGCCAGCTGTCACTAGTCTTAAAGTTATTCAGCCGCCTGAAGGCTTCTGAAATATTTTCCTTTAATAAAATTAGCATAACAGAATGCTCAACCGTTTATCACCGACTTAACACACACGTCTCAGTACATTAATATATTGACAAATACATATGACGTTAGCAGCCGCGCCCTGAAAACTTCAACATTTTAATGATTAACTATTAATAAAACGAGATTGGGGCTACGCTAAATGCCTAACATTAATATTTTGATAACAAGCTTGAAATATGTATTTGAATAGGTACCTAAATGAATAAACGTAGCAGTCAGTAGTATTTTCTTGGCGAGTTTACAATTAGTATTGTGTTATGTGGTATTATCCTTTTATTTATTTTATAATTTTAAATAAAATACATGCACACACGTACATACATATTGTGTATATAGCTAGTTACACGCATTGAAATATTATCAAAAATTATTTGAAAAAAAAAAAAACAAAATGATTCCAATAATAAATGCACTAAGCTAGGACTCACCCGTACTGCATATATATCAAAACATGCATTTATTCTGTAGGTTTAAAATAGGAAAATATGCAAACAACTTATGAGTATAACTGTAAAAAAATCGGCCAAGTGCGAGTCGGACTCGCGCACGAAGGGTTCCGTACCGTATGGGAGCCCCATTCCTCTTGCCGTTATTAATAGCGAGCAAAAAACTCCTAAAAATCACGTTTGTTGTATGGGAGCCCCCCTCAAATTTTTATTTTATTCTATTTTTAGTATTTGTTGTTATAGCGGCAACAGAAATACACCATCTGTGAAAATTTCAGCTGCCTAGCTATCACGGTTCTTGAGATACAGCCCGGTGACAGACAGACAGACGGACAGACGGACATCGAAGTCTTAGTAATAGGGTTAAACGTTTTTACCCTTTGGGTTCCGTACCCAAGACCGTACCTAAAAAAGAGGTTACATTATTCGGACAGCCTTAGTCCACGAAATAAATAATTGTTCGTCTAACTATATTTAGTCAAATGTTTTCGTTTATTTTTTACTATTCTTATACTATGGGACTAATCTCGCACTTTAAATACGATATAAATACATTTACACCTCATTATATTGAATTTTCGACCGAGTTGCATCGATCATGGTGACAGGTAGACATAATACTTTAAAAATATCGATAAAATAATGGCACATCACTTTAAAATTGCACAACATGAGAGGCGTGAAGCGTTACATCGAGTACCAGGTTTTTGTATGACACGTAACATGTGCTAGTAGGTCTACTATCGTTACTATACTAGTTTGCTACTTAGTATTTATAATAGGCTGCTACCTATTTGTTATGTAACACATACGTCTGTATGAACATTAAATTATATCTATACTAATATTATTATAAAAAGGTAAGTGTGAGTAATCTCTGGATCTACTGAACCGATTTCGAAAATTCTCTTACCCATAGAAAGCTACATTATTTGTGAGTATCATAGGCTATAAAGTAAGCGCGGGCTAAGCCGCGGGCAAAAGCTAGTCTTGTATAATCGAGCTTCGTGTTGCGAAACGAAAAAGTTTGCTTTTATAGTACATCTACGAGTAGATTAAAATCTAACAAACGAAAGAAGGGTGCAACGCCGAAATGGTGAAAAAAAAAGTTCCATAGTTCCAATTCCATATAGTTATAGGTATCTAGAGTATGTGCAAAAAGAGAATTGTCGTGGCGTTACGGCGAACTAACAATAAGATTTTAATCAGCAGCCAAGGTACCGACTACTTGGTAGACGCGAGTACTGATGAAGACCGAATTGGTGTCTACCAAGTATCAAACACTTTTAGTTGTACTAGCAATGACAGAGCAGTGTTGTCAATGGAACAAAATTAGTAAAATGGCACACGGGCGACCTCACCTACGACGTTTCTCTTTTTGCACAAACTCTAGTTAGGTAATAAAAAAAGTTATTCACTTTGTCTAATAAGGATATTTATTGCAACAAAACTTAAATAACATTTCATGACTAAACCATAATTATTACCACTACTATATTAGTATATTACAAACCTAAACAAATTAATAATAAAAAAACAGTAGTTTATTTATGACACAGTATTTTATTTTCCGCGATTTCGGGGTTGGTCTCATAGTAAAAATTGATCTTCTTGACATACCTACTCGTATTATAGTCTTCTTTATAAGGGTGTGCGAAAGACTTAATAGTTCTTATCGTTATACAATAATTAAAATAATGTAATAAGTACGATGATATGATTAGTGGATGGATGAATAAGTACGATACCTTCGGTCGGACGGCTCAAAAACTCTCAAGGTCAAACCTAAACGCACTTACTAAGTAGTACCTACCTACGATGATTTATATTAGAATTTGTTTAACACTTATAATACAGCTTTATAGTTTGCCTCTGAATAGTTTTGTTATTCAGCCAAAACTGTAAAAACTAGCCTTTGTTCCTAAACAACGATCCATTGTAACACTTTAATTGTTTTAAACAAAACTCTGTAATAAAAACCGTAACTAGTACATTATCTATAGTTCACTGTACTAAATAAAAAACCAGAAATAAAAGACCTTGGAAATTTAAAGAGCTATTTATACGCACGGCTCAAAGTAAACTGGCTAGCTCATTGAAAAAGTTAACATGGTAATATGTACCTAATCTGAATGAAAATAAAATCCTTTTTCGACAATTTTAGGTGTTGGGTGTAGCCAGTTCAATAAACTTTTTTTTGGCATTCTTATTTTTAACCGACTTCCAAAAAGGTGGAGGTTCTATGTTCGTCTGTATGTATGTATTTTTTTTTGTGTACCTATGTTCATCAATAATTTCGCCAATTGTGAACCGAACCGAAAAATTATTTTTTAGTTCGAAAGGGTATACTCCCGAGGTGGTCCCATTTAAATTTTACACAAATAGGCTGAGCCGTTTTTGAAAAAAATCAACAATAATGTGAAAAAAATCGAGCGAAACATTAGAATTTTGTACCCGATGGAAGGCGGTTTTGCCATTTTTTGCGAAAAATAATTATTGCTGTTTTGACTTCATCTTTAAAATAAAAAATAAATTAGGTAGGTAGGTATAACTTGTTAGAAGTTTATAAACAAAGAAATCGATTAATGCAAGATATCTAAAAACTAATCAAAATCATTGTTAGTCGCATCAAAATATAATAATTGTAGAAAGAAAAATACTTATGACTTCATAGTTCAAAAATAGGTAAGATAAAAAAAAACAAACAAACAGGAAACAAAATTAAACGAATACCTAAACGAAAACTATTTGCGCCAAACTTTAATCGACCATAAATATTCGACGGTCACACCCAAAAATGACATACCAACAAAATATTCAAAATTAAAATTGAAGAAAAATAGGTTCCATTGCTTTTCATAGGTTCTATTGCTTTTCGCGGAGTGCGTCTCATAAAAATTCAAAATTGGAATCAATATCAAAAGTGTCCAGCACTTTTATCTGGTCACGTCTCATCCAAATTTAAAATTGGAATGAAAATGAAATAGGTTCCGTCATTTTACGCTGACCACGCCTCATACAAATTCAAAATTGGAATCGAAATGAAAAAGGTTTCATCGCAAAGCGCAACGGTACTTACGTCTCACCACGTCACTATACGCCCATAGATATTATATAAACTACGTTTATACGTGCGTTTATACGTCAGAGTTCGAGAGTTCGTTGTTCCAGTAGGCAGTGTGCCAATGCCCGTACACCCACACAGACAAACCTATAACGCTACGCACACAGTTAACAATCGCACACATACAACGCACTAATACAAACGCTATACACTCTTTCGCATACAACGGCCATCTTTGTGTGAAAATATTAAGTAATATGCGTTTTAAATGCTTTAATATGCGTTCATCTATTGTTACAATAGTATTGTTTCAGATTTAACGATTTTCAAAGCGTTTTTCAAGGAAAACTATGGGAATTGCGGTTCGATGGGATTCACAGTTATGTCAAAGAATATATAATAATACTACGTATAGAACGGCCACTCGTTACCCCCCACCCGTTTGAGTCTTCCTCACTTCCACCCCGCGCTACGTACCGCATCGTGTACTCTGCGCGCGGGCTGCACTGGCCGGTGGATTTTCTAATAAAAACTACCTAGACTGTGACAATAGGGAACACTTGTACTGTGTATGGTTGAATATCAATGATACGTAACAAAACAAGAAATTTTAATGTTTCCCTAAGGATAAATAATAGGAACTTATTTTACATTATTTGGTAACTTCCTCTTGATATTATCTTACAAAAGAAGTAGATCGGTTACTTTTTGTTAAAATGCTTCCAAATTAAGTAATTGTTATACTTTTTTAAGCACTAGATTAATATTCATTTTTGCAAATTAAGTACGCAACTGTCTCACTCACGCGGCATGTCGTCACGTTGTGGTGATCGCTGACAGCCATAGACGTTCCGCACACAAATGCGCGTGTAGCGACCGTGCGTAAGTGTGTTGTCTGTGAGTAAATACTGTGTAGGTGTGCGTAAGACAGCAGATTTTGTATGAAAAATCGCGGAGTGTCCGGGCTGTGGTTATGTCATGGTTTTTCCGCGAAGTCAGCGCTTACGGTGTTGAGTAGCGGAACTAAATGGTGTCAATGTAATTACTTCGTCTCGTGGGAAATTATGAAAGTAGTATTTTATTATGAATGCTCCGTAAAATTATAAAATACTAGCAGCCTCCCTAATTTTTTTTTTAAATATAATATAGCCTATGGCACCCCGGGATTGTGTAGCTTCCCAACAGTGAAAGAATTTTTCAAATCGGTTCATTAGTTTCGGAGCCTATTCAATGCAAACAAACAAAAAATCAAATCTTTCCTCTTTATTATATTGATATAGACATGGTTGAATAGACAATTAAAACACGATTTTTTTGCATTAAAATAATTTATATTTTACACCCGCCCCGCACACACGTTACTGTGAATATTAAGATTTGCGACATCTGTCCCAAAAAGTTTAAGTTAACCTGAAAATGTGTATCAACCTTTGTAATAACAGTAGCCCAACTTTAAATGATTTTAAATTAAGTTTTAACCGATTGTCAAAAGCAGGAGGTTCTCAATTCGACTGTCTGTATGCGTGTATGCCAAATCGGTTTTTTACCTATAATTTCAGTTCATTAATTTCAATCTGTATCTTTATTGGCTAAGTGAGATATCATTGGTCTTTATACTAAATCTCGTTCTTGCGGTGTTACAAACTTGACGCGAACAATACGCCTAGTATGCGCATGTTACTTACCCGATAGATTTAGCAAAAATATTTTTTTAGAAAATCAATAAAAACTGTAGTTTACGTTGAATGTATTGTAATAATAAATCTCATCATACCATATACCTACGTACAAGATAAAAACCAAAGTTTAACTCATTCAAACTTATACAATAAGGGCCCTGATTCTTGTTCTTGTACGTACTTTTTCTCATGCTATTATAGATTTTCAATAAGTCGAATCTAACTGAATAGGGTCTGTGAACACGAGGCGGAGTCATTGCGCAGTAGCAAAAGTAAAATTCAATTTAAGTTAATTGCGCAGTAGTAAAATTCATATGTCAGCGGGAGATGAGTAAGGATTTACGCAGCTTATAGTTAACTTCACAGATGCTTTTAAATTGGACGTTCAACTTAATAAAACAACAAAAATATATTTAAAAAAGTGGTTGTCTGTAAAGTCGGATTACGGACGATTGTTTAACGTGACAACGTCATAACAAAACATTGATGAAATTATTGCACCGAACGCTCAAGCCGATCGTGCCTTTCACTCGCTCGTGTAGTGGGCGTAACGGGACAATGAGCGTAACAGGACAATGGGTGTAATAAATAATAATAAATAAATATTCGGGGACATCTTACACACGGTCTTTGACCCCAAACTAAGCAAAGCTTGTGGTATGGCTGCCAGAGACTGATATACTACATATACCTAATTTGAATACATACTTACATAGATAATACCTAAATAACACCCAGACACAGAGCAAACACCTATGTTCACCACATAAATGCTTGCCCTGGGTGAGGATCGAACCCACGCCTCGTTGATCCAGAAGTCAGGTGCACTAACTACTGAGCCAACGAGGCAGTCAGTTAATGGGACAATGAGCGTAACGGGACAATGAGTCATCCTTTTTCATGCGTGCAGCCAGCCTTCATCCATTTACTAGACGTTGTCAATTCAAAAACCAAAACGAAATAACATAAAAATGGTCTATGCCATTTATATATATTTTTTTTACAGATTATTTAATTTTATTTCAATTAACCGAACTTTTTTGTCCGCAGCGGTGAAATTCGGCCGTATGTCGAAGAAGCAACGCGAGAAGGTTGAGAACGAGGTGCGTTACCACCAAGCGCAGATGCGCGCGCAGACCGACGCCGCCCCAGACTCGGTGTACGACGCCCAGCAACAGACCCCGTCATCTAGTGACCAATTCCATCACTACAGGTCAGTGGCGCCATCTCGTTGGGTAGATACAGTTTGATTGGAAACCCTGGGAGAAGTTAAGATGGCAGATGGCAATTTTGATTGTAGTTTTGAGAAAGAATATTAAATAACCAACAAGGCAGAAAATAAACCACCATACCACAAAAGATTTAAACACGCTTTAAACACTGTTTAACCGTGCAATTTGTACTGCTAAACAATGTCTAAAGAGTGCGTAAAACTTTTGTGGTAACTTGGTAAGAGTTTGTCTCTTGCCTTCTAGACGGTGGAAATATTATAATGCATTATTTTACACATAGTTATCATCATTTCAGCCGTTATATTCGTTTTTTCATAGAAATTGATCGACTTAATCAAATAAATAATAAAATGTCATCTGATATCTCAGCTATTGTCTCAACGAACCAAGGGGGTTTTCTAATCATAAGGTAGCGACATCTATCAGCGAGTCGCAGTAATTTGTAAGTATGCCCTCTCCCTTATACATGTCACTACACTACTTGAACAACAGATGGCGTTACTTGCACTGGCTTGGAAGTTTTGCTTTCAGAAAATTGTAAAGCGATTTCAGGGTCAAAATTGTTATTTATAATGACGTGTGTGTTGGAAAAAGAAATGAGATGGGATTGGTCGCAAGGTGAAACTCAAAATGTTAAAAATAAAGGATGCACAAAATATTTTTACGTCGTAAAATTGACGGTAGTCTGGGGCGACATCGGTTACAATAAGAAAAAATGGGCGATGTTATTGCATGTCTGACAGTTTTTTACAAAAATAAAATACTAGGTAACAATAAGTACAGTAAAGATACTACAGTGCATGATCAAAAATAAAAAAAATGAGTAGTTACCAAATGATACAAAACCAAGAAGTTCATGAATTTATGATAATAACTTTAGTCTTTATTGTAAAGTTATCGCACCATTAATGTCAGAAACTGTACTTAAAGCAACATCAACTGCTGTACAGAGAATCGCTAAATTGTGAAACTGAATACAACACTATAGACAACAAGAACTGTCTGTGAAAAATTGAATAGTCAAAACACATGAAATCGTATAACGAATTTAATTTCATCAACAGGTTATAAACTACCACTTAAAA
Source organism: Hypomecis atomaria (assembly GCA_964007245.1). Classification (NCBI taxonomy): domain Eukaryota; kingdom Metazoa; phylum Arthropoda; class Insecta; order Lepidoptera; family Geometridae; genus Hypomecis; species Hypomecis atomaria. Next base: position 5,821,739 of record OZ023308.1, on the reverse strand, counting down.
TTAAATTATTACTGAATATCCAATAATAACTTTGAAAATCGAAATTAGTTTTATTCAAAATCAAAAGCATCAGCTCTAACTTGAAAATAATTTAAACATTGCATCGAAAAGAAAATATAACATAATAACTTTAAATATAATAAATATTCAGTTACAAAACTCATGAAAAAGCAATAACGTCAGCCCAAGCTTATAAAAAATTACAAAAAAAGAAAAATGAGAATTAAAAAAATACGTTTACCGTGGACATACCGCCCACAGCTGGCCGAATACCGCAGACTTGCTGAAATGGAGTCAAAACGTGACCCCACTGACCCCACTGACCCCGCTTATGAGACCCCAACCTCCACTGACCAGTTCTCTACCGCACAAGGCCAGTGCAAGTAAGTGGCGCCGTCTGTTGTTGAATTTATGTAACTACAGTTCAATTTTAACTGGACGAAGCAAATTTCCAATGTAAAAAGACATTGTAAACTCATTCAAATAAATCATAATACTGAACTAAAGTGAGACGTTTGTGAACCACAGTATCTTCACAGTTATTCTACCTCTGACATTTCTAGCTGTCTCTTTCTAGTAATAATTAAACACCATGCTAAGTTAGAGGAAAAGGCGTATGAAGCACTTGAAGGAAAAAAACTGTGAACTTCGCGAAAACGTCAGAACACTTTCTAACTACGGGTTTTGTCGTAAAAGATGCAATGCTTGATATTTTCCCAGGCAAAAAATGAAAACTTTCAATAGTTAAAATTTTTGTGAAATTGGCTGATATCGTAGTTGCCCATAGGCGGCTCGTATCATAAAAGCTCCTCAACTTGTCATGTCATTAATGTGTAAAAAAATTGACAGATTGAAATGTCACTTTTGTAATGCTGTCAGCGTCAACGTCATTGCGATGTGATCTTGGTTAGGAAATTAGTCCAAATGAATCGAGCGACAGTAAATATTTTAAACAGACTCAACTAGACATTATGTACTTTAAAAAAAATATTTTCAAAAACTTGTAACTTCAGTAACGTAATTTTGCTTCGTCTAATTAATAATTGAACTAAACAAAACAGGATGGTAGCGACATCTTTTGTTCGGTATCAGTAAATCGGCGAAATAGGTTTTTGCATGTGGTATTAAAACCTTTTTCGTTCTTAATTGTCAATTTCAAATTAAATGTCACTACAGTTCTGTTGACGTCGATTTGGCAACAGATGTCGTTGCTTGTATGCTGCGGATGTTGGTGCGAGCGAGACAGTCAGGTTTTTGGTTGTTTCGAGACAAGTTAGAGCCAGGTGGGTTTGAAGGTATGTCCACGGTAAGAATTGAAATAAGCGCAGCTGTCAATTTAATAAAAATTAAATAAATTCTTAATTTTTAAATCATCATATTTTATTAAAGACTTGTTCTGAGTCTATATGATATTATATGTCTGTACTGTATCAGCCTTTTTAATAGTCCACTGCAGGACGTAGGCCTACCCACGAAGGGTGATTTGATAATCCACCAACCCGCACTGGGCCAGCGTGGTGGATATGGCCCAATTATATGTCTACAATGGACATAATTATGTTCTAAGATATTATTGTATTTACCTTCAAAACCAATTTTTACTCCGCAACCCTAAAGTCAAAATAACAATTTAGCTGTTCCATACATTATGTCGAATGTCTTTGGGCATTTTGAAAGGAACAGCTGAATTATTAAAATTATTTCAGGGTTGGTCTCATAGAAAAAGTTGATAATAATGATGATATTTTAGAACATGTTCGTCATCTAGAGCTATACCTACTCCGTATTCAAACAAAAAAAATGTTGTCATTTATTTAAAAAAAAATACAACTGTTTGACATTTTTTAACTGGTACATGATTTAAACATTAGCAATAAAAATTAGACAGCTGTGCTAAAACTAAGTTGTAAACAACAAATTCTTACCCTGGACGAAATCAACACAGGCCTATCAGATATTATCCGACCGGAGAAAAGCGGCGATGACCCCTCAAGAGACCGACGTTGCACCAGATTCTGTATACGATACCTTACAGCAGCCCAGAAATCCGAACGTCCAGTTTTCTGAATACTACAACGTGTAAGTACTGCCATCTGTTGGAGAGTTACATATACTTTTCATATTATCTTTAGACGACAAAAATATTCTACGATATCATCTTTGAGCAAATATCTAAAGAGCCACAGCCCCTAAGTGAAAGTGGTAAAAAAAATGTTCAAGCGCCGTCATACATACCGACTTAGATGTTTACATTAAATAATTCACAATTACCCGTTTTTTCGAATCTCGACGTTATGTCATCTAATTAGTGCTTGCAACCAAACACTTTGGCATCACGCTGTGTTATAGTCGGCTTGCAATCGCCTTACGACCAACTAAAAAGCCTGTCCACTACATAGCTTGGGCAAAGTTTTGCCTCGGACACTTTTTTTGCACGATTGTGACTCTAAAGATATTTGCTCGAAGGGTGAATACAATGATATTCAAGAATATGACCGTCGTCTTGAAAGATACTTGGTAGAATAGTGTTACATAGTAAGATTATTCTAGAATTGGTAGACAAGTAATATTTTTTGACAGCATGTATTGTCTAAGCATGTAGGTATATTAGAAACTAGCTGACCCAGCGAACTTCGTTTCATATAATATCTTAATAAATTATAGACTGTGTTATTCTGGTGCATGAGCTTAAGCATTACTATTGCAAAGTTTCTTCTCAATCAGTTCTGTAGTTTTGCGTGAAACAAACATCCACACACACAAACTGCCCCGCATTTAATATCAGTAGGAAGTACTATGTACCTATGAAAACTTTTGAAAGATATTATCAACCTAAAAATTGAATATTTTATGTCGTATCTTATGGCTCTATACTGTACCGACTTTTTAATAGTCAACTGCGGAACATAGGCCTACCACGTAAGGTGATAATATTTTACCTTAGCATTCTAATAATGTAGCAAAGTAATAGCTTCTAAATCTCAAATTGCGAAGCTTTTATTAACTATTCATTTTTATGACAAAATTTATGAGACCCCACGCGTATAAAATTAATAAAAGATGTCTTACTGCGTGGGTTTTGTATGACGACGCTATGAAATAACAATATTTTCATATTAAAAGGTTAATAAATTTTATCATACATAACTGTAAAATTAATGTTAAAATAGACACTCAAAACAAGATATTTACGCATTTTCAAGTAATTTTATAATTTATTGTCTCATTGTATCGTATTCCATAAAGTACTACTCCTGCCATCTATCGGGTAGTAGACGCACTAATGTAGTTTTAATTTCTTCAGACCGCTATGCCATCAAATTCTTGTCACTTTCAATCAAAATGAAGTAGCTGTCGTCTCTTTACCGTTTATTCCGTAATTATTGTTGTCATTTTCTACATCGGTGTCATGGGAATAATATTTACAGTTTTGCGATGATAGTAGCGCCAAGATACTTCAACGGCGTTCTGAGGAACTAATAATGTATAACGTACAAAATTAAACGATAACACTATTCGTTGACAATTTTTTTGCAGCCAGTTTATATTTATTCATCTAATTGTATTTATTTCCATATATGATATGAATAAATACCACTGTAATCTTGTACGACTTGTCGCAATAAATTGTGACAATTTACCGTAAACATTGCTAACGGTATTGAAAATAGCGCCTCCCAGTACCGGGTAGCGGTACTAATGGATTCTTATTACTCGTGATAGATTGCACTGTTTTTGTAACGTATTACCTAGAGCGCGGAAAACAAGGTTTAGTTGTATTTTTTGGCGCTGTCAGGCTTAATAAATGTGATAACTAACTTAAACTAGAATAGTTATTGCATTCGAGAAGTATGTAAGCACATAAAAATATACTTTTAAAAATAACACCGATGTGTTAAAAACGATTGCTAACGTGTTGCTAAAACGATTTTTAGCAATTTTCATGTTATTTTTAATTATTTCCTTGTCACAGTTGTGACAAAATACCGTAAACATAGTGGTATTAAGAATAGCGCCACCTAGAACCGGGTAGCGGTACTAAATTCTAACAGTTTCTTATTATCCGTGATAGATGGCAGTATTGTAGCACACCCTAGCGCATAATGAGAATGCCTTTAATTTTATTGCCGTGTAAAATATTTTGATGGCGACTTGTGGCATTTACTTATAAATTAAGTTTATTACTCATTGTGTTTGAGATTTATCTACAAGTATTGTTAAATTCAAAATTATTCAGGTAACTGTTCAACTATATGTCGATAATAATGGTTTAGTTTAAAGTTTTATAATATTTAAATTTAAGCGCTAAAGTAGTAGAGGTCACCGATGTATGTATGTAAAAAAAGGTAAAGTAAAAATACCTGTTAATTCATAGAAAACACCATTATACGAGGAATTTGTCAGAGTGACAAACAGAGAGATACTTACAATATTGAGAAAATATCCAAAAAAGGAAATAAAAGTACCTACTATTTTACGTAACTACTTAAGTAGGTATATTATAGAAAAGGAGTAGGTAGGTAGGTAGACCGCACTTATCTATTCATATTTATTTATTTGTTACTAAGTGTCGATAGATACATTTAAGGTTTTAATTAAGATATGTGCTAAGAACTGAGTCGGGCATTGCATAATTATTTTAACTTGCAATTTACTGCTTGTGTTTTATTGACGTGACTAATATAAAGGGTCGTAGGTATTAAACGCAAAACCTTTTAAGGGCGGGTCTAGTACATCTAGACAAACAACTTTGTTCCAGGATTTTGGAAAACCACGAAGGAAAAATCAGCTTTTTCATACAAATAATTCGTCAACACGGCAAAATATACGGAGAAGCGATTTTTTTTGCGAATTTTCAAAAGTAGTAGTAGGTACAAAAGTTGTTTGTCTAGATGTACTAGAACCGACCTTAAAAGGTTTAGCGTTTAATACCGATGACCCTGCATAATATTTACTTAAAGACATAAATTATTAGAAATTATAATTATCATCATCAGTCTATTGCAGGGCAGAAGCCAGTTCAGTTTTTCGACAATTATCGCAATAATAATAATAAATCATAAATAATTCATTCTTGCCTATTTGGCAACAAACAGAGATGTTACAGAGAAAAAAATAAAACAATCACCATACCCGACGCAAAGAAAGTAATCATTAAATAAATTCATTCACTATTTAAGAGCGGCTCTTATCGGTGGAGCAACTTCCATGCGGGCTAGGATGCGCATCACGTAATATTTCTTTCGACGTGTCAGAAAGAGACAGGGTTATGGCAAAGTATATATCTGTCACATTTTCACACGTCGAAAAGTGTCCTTTTCGTGGTCAAATGTTGAACTAGCATGTTTCACGGTGTTCCGACAGTGTCTTCACCTCCCTGTACGAAATGACATCTACCTTCTCTTTGATCTGATCTTAAAATGCCCTCCGTGGTCTTACCCTATTAAGAAATAATAATCTAATAAATATTTCAATCCTTCCAGCTACCAAAACTACAGCTCGCCACTGTCCCCGTACCCGTACAGCAACGCTGGCCCAGCGCTGCCCATGCAGCAGCAGCCGCCGCCGCAGCCCTACGAGGTGCCCGACATGAACGCAGACTCCACCACCTACGAGCCTAAGCAGCCCGGCTTCATCGACGCCGAGTTTATAAGCCATGGTAAGTGTTGCCATCTTTACCAAACAACACATTACGCAACCTAGCGGATGATTTTAGAACTAACATCTATTTAGGTTCCAATAAACCAGTCCAAACCATTGCTATTTTCGTGTGTTATAAACGTAGCACGCTAAATAAAAAATGTCTACATTTCATATTTATTGTCATATAAGTTGAAGGGTTGTAAGTCTAAAGGATCTAAAGTGCTATTGGCACTTACAACCTCTTATTAAATAAAGGCTTGTAAGTCTCTTAAGGAGGTCTTTGTTACTAACATCTAGTTCCTATTGTGTGTAAGTATGAATAAATACATTGAAATTAAATTAAGTTAAACTAAGTGAAAAAATAGCAAATCAAATTGAATATTAAATAAACTCAGTGTCGTTGACGCTTAGACCCTTCAGACTTACAACCCTTTAACTTTGCAATAGATCTAACCATTCTAACATACCATTACCTTAAGAAAACTAACCATTAACAGATGAGCCACAAAAAACGACCACTATAGTTCGGCCATCCTGCTCGACCACGACCTCCACAGCCACGACATCAACCCCAACACTCCGCCAAACAACGATCACCGACCGACGGCTAGAATTCGACCGATACGACGACCGAATCTGTCAGTCACCTGTCATCAACATCAAGCAAGAGATCAAGCCTGAAACGTCAATGGGAGTGGACAATCTAGTAGCGAGCTACAGCGTCGATTCAACTACCTTTTTACACTCACCTATCCAGCACAGTCCAATGGATATACAGAATTCAGTGCTTGTGTCTGGACAATCGTCAGTCAGTTTGACAAGCGAGGAGCTCAGTCCTGATGACTTGACGTCAAGCAGTGGTCAGAGACTGATGGATCCGTTGAATATGAACATGAGTGGGATGGGGATGGTCAATCCGAATGCTGTGTCAAATAGGAGACATCAGCCCAGTCACAGCAATGATGACTTGCCTTGTAAGTTGTTTGGGTCTTTTGCCGCCATCTTGGTTGTTCAGTTTAGGAAAACTAAAGTTTGTTATTCTTATGTTTCTGTAGAACTGAGTTTCTAAAAAGTAGATAATATGCTTTGCGTCTATTTGAAGTGAAATCTTCCAAATACATTAGAGTGCTGTCATACCATAGTAAAAAAAAAGTTTTTGTTTCACTTGCCCTCGTTTGGCTTAAAGAGCACTGTAATTTAATGTAATTTTGTTCCAATATTACGGATTCAATGTTTCGGTTTAGAATGACGGCACTATAGAATTAAAGACTTAACTGAACTTACAAGATGGTGGCATTGTAGAAATTTAGACATCGTAATTTGCATTTTAGTATCTTTTTACAGTCAATTTTTTTACGTACTATTTCCGTATTTGTATGTTATTTTGTTATTTACGCTAGTATATTGTTATTTTCTTGTAAGTCTAAAAGCCGATTCATACCTACCACAAGTGTCATCTACCAGAAAATCACAATTATAGTAATACAGTTGTGATTTTCTGGTAGATTCAAAATAAATTTATGATAATTATAAAGAAAAACAAGTTAAATTGTAGGTCCCGGTTATTTCAAACGTTAAGCCATGTCAGAGGTCTTCAGGCGGCCTAAAATCTCTGCCACCCGTCCTATACGAACTTACTTAATATAGAGTATCAACCCCTCGTTCTGTTTAGTAATATTATTTATTTAAAAGGATTGGCAAATTTTGATTCGCGTATTATGTCATTTTGTTTGCCACAATGACTATGAATTTTATAATTTACCATTTCTATAGCAGTTTGAATCGGTTTTTACGTCTGATATATTTTTAAAGTTTTACCAAGAATTTTTGTACAGATGATTTGCTCAGAAAGTAAAATGCAAATTGTTTTTATGTATCTATATTATGTTTTAATTAAGATACAGTTATTTTAAATTTTACTTTACTAATTTTCATAATTCACTTTAATTTCATTTATATTAACTCACTATTCACTCAATTTGTTACATCACTTTTTGGGCCATTTTATTATTTTATTTCTCCAAATGAGTAAACGACTTTTTAGTTTTGAGAGTGACACCACTTTTTCTCCACAAGCTGTCGTAGAGTTTATGTGCTGGAGATAGCTGTAAAAACACATTTACGATGTAAAAAATCGACTATAAATAACTTATAATAATTGATAGCACTTCACATAAACATGACACTGTTTGTTCAAAAACCTTTAAAAGAACATTTGGTCTTTTTAAAAAAAAAAAAACGGTACCTCAATTATCGAAATTTAATCAGAAATTTGAAAGATATGATGGAAATTTACGCACACTAAAATACCTACATCTCGATTACATCTCGCGTACATAGGTAACTTCTAGGTAAGCGTGCTACACCCTAGACAACAAATCTGCTTAACATGAGGCAGAATGTAGTCGAACGCAAACCAATATTAAATAAAAAAAAAAAAAAACATCAAAATATGCGCAAAAAACATAACTTTCCATTGTCAGTCGGGTAAAAAGCAAAGTTTACGTACCAAAGTAAATGTATCACGCACAGTTGGGTCTTTGCCGGTCCGCTTGGATCCTTGGGTGCTCACCACTACCACAGGGAAAGGGAAGATAGGCAGGGCCCAGCAACATGGCAGGATACACGCTAGAAAAAGTTTTGAACGCTTTAGGACAGATTTTATAGGCAGCGCCACATAAGTTGGCGGATGTGAAGTTAGCTACAAGCTGCGCAATATCTGATCCTGACTGAAGCTCACATGAAGCCGCACGTTGATTGGCTATTGCGCAGCTTGTAGCTAACTTCACATCTGCCAACTTGTGTGGCGCGGCCTATACTGCAATAATTTATTCCAGAAAAAACTGCGTGAAAATCAGACGATTTGCTCTTTTCCCTAGCTACATCCGTGCGAAGGCGTAGGACAACAACGCGTCCTACTTATTCTCACATTTTATAGATAGAAAAGCAACAAACTGAAAACAGTTTTCACATTCAATCTTCTACTAACTTGGTGGGACAAAAACTAGTTTGTAAAGGCTTAATAATAAGTCCTCAAGCCAGAACTTAGCAGTATTTAACCGATTTTAAGCCACCGACCAGCAAATATCTCTGAAATGGCTCAACTATAAATCATTGTCCTGACAAGATATTCTAACAAAACCATATTTTATTACTTACACCATAATGATAGCATAAAAGTGCCTAGAATTATAGCTGACACTGGAGTGATAGGCATTTTACTGTTAATTTAATATATTAATACATTTTCTAAAAAATAATTGCTTATTTTTTTGAATGTCAATAAAGATTCAAAATATTACAAAACATTTCAATGAGGTTGCAAACTTAATAATATAGAGGTGTCCTTTGTTAATTGACATTAGAAAATGCGCCTCTATCGCCATTTTATATTCATAGCTCTGAACCAATTTTGAATCCTATCGCAGTTTCCTAATGCTGAACGCACACCAGTCCGCGTTGTAGGAGCCGCACGCGACGCAGTCATCAATCTTTACCATGAGATATGCAATGATAATGATAATGATGGTATGCAATGTCACAAGACTTGCCTTTTCGTCATATGTTGTTATGCGTTTGACTATTTCGAAACGATTTTATTCTGCGGTGCGGACTAGTGAGTTATAAGCTTGAAGCAAGTACTGGCAGCCATGTTTTGTTCCATTTACATGGTCACGATTTATTTGTAGGTTTCTCTCTATAAGGTTTACAACCTCATTGTATGTCAAATTACTGTATGCTGTCAGCTTGTCGAAACTTCTTGTCAATTTGACTCATTTGACTCATGGAGGTTTATGAAGTTTTCCAATCTTATTTTTGTTTCCTTATAAAATCCTCAGACCAAATAAAATCTCTTATTCTCTACTATACTCTTATATTTTTTTTAATTGGTCTGAGACAAAATCTTTAAATATTGATTTTGAGATTCAAAGTTGGGGATAGTTTGTAGGTACTTTGGTTCTACTTACCAATACTTTTTCTTTAGTTATAATTTTAATTTTGTTAAAAGTTTATTTTATTTTATAAGTTTCTTATGTAATCGCAAGCTCTAATTGTTGTATTAGTAGTTATAATTAGGTAATTTTCTGCATGATGTTTGTTTACCTATTAGTTGTAATTTATGTGTAGATATTTGTTTTAATTTATTTGTAAAATCAACTCAATGTGTATGCTATAAAATTGCTAATCAGTAGATATATTAAGTATCTATTATGTTTGAGTGTTTTTTTGCATTTAAGTTATTGAAAGTATTAATTTATGTTTTGACAACCAACTTTTACTATGACACAAACAGACCTGATGTAAACAATGGCCATTTTGTCGAAAGTCTGTGAACTTTTTTGTATGCTATTTTTTTCACAATTTTAGGGCTAGTCCCATAGTAAAAGTTGTTCGTAATGATGAGTACATACAGATATGTATGCTAAAAACCGCTTTAAGCCCCTGCATTTTACAAAGCAATTGCCTGCCCAATGTCTTTTAGACGTCTACTGCCATCTGTTATCTAACAAACCGAACTAACTTAACGATTTGTTTGCAGCTGAAGGCGACATCAGCAAGGTCCTGGTGAAGAGTTTGGCTGAAGCACACGCGAATACCAACCCCAAACTGGAATACATACATGAGATGTTCAGGAAGCCACAGGATGTGTCAAAGTGAGTACCCACCGTTTATTATACCCAGGTAGGTTTTTTTATTTGGTGGCTGTGTAGTTAGCTACCCAATCCTTACGCAGCTGTTATGTGAGCTGCAGTCAGGATTGGTTGCCTGGAAGAAGTCGCTTAAAGCAAAAAGGCCGCCAGTTAGTAACCTATAAATTGTGTTATTTTGTCTCTGTAATCTGTTTTTTATGTAATGTGGTTGTCTAATAAAGTGTTATTGATTGATTGATTGATTGGGTTTACACAGCTTGAAGCTAACACGACAGCCGCCAACATGTATGATTCGGCCTCAGAATCAGAATCAGAAATCATTTATTGCATAAAACTGGTACAAAGGTCTTATAAATAATTTTCATATAGTAACACAGTTCTACCCTCTTCGGGCGTGCAATATTTATGTACGCGTACATAGTACAATAATGTTAATGTTTTGTTTTTATTAGCCAAGTGCATCTATAATAATATACTCTTTGGCCACTTGTGCATAGAATTACTAACTGTAATAATATTATAAAACATGACATCTACATTGTTTTTTTATATAGACTCACAGAGATACAGTATTCAATAGAGATACACAGTATCTCTTTAGTTTGTGCAGAGATATTACAAATGCCTATACCTGTAATGAAGATAAAACGTTATAAAGCCAAAACTTACGTATGCCAACAAGTTCGGAAATCCCTCTTAATAAATAAGTTAAAAAAGAAGTTACCAAAATACAAAACTTTGTCGTACTGTAACATGAATCATGATCAAATATTTTTTGAACCTTATATTGAATTTGAATATTTTTCTATGTTCTTCAGACTTCTGCTATACAACTCGATGACGTACGAGGAGATGTGGCTGGACTGCGCGGACAAGCTCACCGGGATGATCCAGAACATCATCGAGTTCGCCAAGCTCATTCCCGGCTTCATGAAGCTCACGCAAGATGACCAGATCCTGCTTCTCAAATCTGGTAAGCATATATTTTCATCTTTATTCTTCTTTCTTTTTCTTTAATGTCTGGCTTTATGTATAGTTAAGAAAGAGAAAAAGAGTTAAGAAATTATTTCTTTTATTCTTGGATCCTTCTTTTTTTTATCGCGAATAAGTCCGCGCTAGACCACCAACTCGTCTGATGGTTAGCGACGTTGTGGTCGAAGATGAAGCACGCAGACCTAGAACGTACCTATTCACTCTGACCTTGAAAAGCTTTAGATTATATCTCTTAGGAAACAGGAAAGCAGGAAGACTGTTCCATTCCCTGGCGGTACGAATCAGAAAAGTTGAGTCAAACCGCTTCGTACGTATCGAAGGAAAATCGACAGTGCAGGGGTGGTAATGTGGCGTCCTCCTACTTGTCCTGTAGTAAAAAAGGGATAGTAGGATAAGGTCGTGCAGCTCAGATACACACTCTCCGGACTCCGAAATGAATTGTATACCTTCTTTCTTCCTTTGTCCTTTTTTTCATGTCTCACATTTCATGTTAGAACCGCTGTTCTAAATACTTCGGCTTACGTCGTTGTATTGTATTTTTTTGTACATTATAGTATACTAATATAAATGTGCTCTATTTTTCTAGGGTCATTCGAGCTGGCCATAGTGCGTCTGTCGCGGCTGATCGACGTGAACCGCGAGCTTGTGCTGTACGGAGACGTCGTGCTTCCCATCCGGGAATGCGTGCACGCACGGTATGTACATTACTCCTTCATTGTCGTTATCTACATCATCATTATCACCACTAAAAGCATCACCATTACCATCATTACCGACAGCTTTCATTATACCACTACTGGGTAATAGTACATTGTTCACCGAGAGGAGAAAGTGACCGATTACCGTCGAGGGTGTCGTTTAAAACACCCGAGATCGGGAATCGCACTTTCTCTCGAGTGATACATAGTGCTTTATACTACACCTACGAGGAAAATAAAAAAACTAAATCTTTACTAATTGAAATTTATATTGAAGTTGTTGCAGTTAGTGAAGCTTAATGTAACACTTGAAAATGGCGCCAATGGCGTCTGCAATTTTCACATGTTCTTTTTTCAAATTGTTTGCCACCATCCAACACACAGCTAGTGGCCAGTATCATTTTGCGAACTTGGAGATAAAAACTCACTGTAAAAACTTTTTGGCTTTTGATATTTAGGTTACCAGCGCATACGCTGGTAACCTAAATATCAAAACAAGTCTTACCCAAGATTAAAAAAGAAAAACCACGTAAGAAATGGATTTTCATACACTTTTCTCTCCCGCTCAGATGCGTTTTCTCCCCGCATATTTGTTCGATATGCAATGACGTACTTTCTACCGTAAATTTGATAAAGTATCAAGGTAATTTCCGAGCAGGTGTAGTATAAAGACTCTTACTGTGCCATCTGCCTCGCTCCTGTGCCAATCGTGTCTCCGCGATATCGACTATATCGTTAACTCATCTTGCGGTCGGACGACCAACCCTCCGCTTATTGTTCAACGGTCACCAATACCGTAATTATGATCATCATTGTTGTTGTCGCGATCTTCGTTAATGTCATCATCATGGGCATATACAATGGGCATAGACCTCCCGAATAGATATCCAATTAGACTGGTTGAAATCGGCTTTTATTTTAGCGATCTTTCAGTTTTAGTCAAGTCAGCCTACATTCTTTAGAAGACATCCTGCGCATTACCTGCCGGTAAATAGTATCCACTCAAAAACTGCGACCCCATCTGTCATGAGTCTTTTATTTTACAGCTCACTTTCGATGAGCTATGTCAGTAAATTTGGTTCGTCTATGGAATTCTAAGATTTCTGATTCGGCATAATATCACACATTACCTTTTTCATTAGAATTATATAATTAGCTACGAGTACTCTTTTATTCTTCGGATCACTCAGAACTTGTGACTATTTTGGACAAAATGTAACGCTAATCAAATTGAATGGTGTCAATGAAGTTAGCTACAAGCTGCGCTAATCCTCAGCCCTTACTGGCGCTGACATACTCGTAGATTTGCTATTGCGTAAAAGTTCGCTTTGTGTTCTAAGACAGCATTAAAATTTGATTAGGCCTGTATCACTGTATAAGTTCACAACCACGATCACAAACGTCACCACTGACTGCAAATTCTTGTTGCTGTGGCCAAGTGCTTGTAGGCTGACAACCAAACGACCACAGTGCATGACTTATCACTATAATATTTGTATATAACTCATGTAATATTTTATAATTTCCAGTGACCCTCGTGACATGACACTGGTGGCCGGTATATTCGACGCGGCGAAGAGCATCGCGCGCCTGAAGCTCACAGAGACAGAGCTCGCGCTCTACCAGAGCCTCGTGCTGTTGTGGCCGGGTGAGTATACGTACTGTACGATACGGCTTTACGTTATGAATATTCTTTGGATTATGATCTCCTGGTACCTCCTCTTGTATTACGATATTTTAAGGTTTACGATATTTATTAGTAAGATAAGTCTATGTTTTATGGTTTTTATGACAGATTCCACCACATCCTCTTGCAGATACATACAGATACAGAATAGATACAGATTTTGTATTCCTTTTTTCGTTTTTAAGTTTGAGGCTTGAGCCTTCTAAATTCTTTGTGTTCTGTTCTTCTGGTACCTTCTCATGTATTACGATATTTTGAGACAGTTTTACGAGTTTATTGATTAAATTAGTTATTAGGTTTTACTTTTTTTATTATTAAAAGAATATAAGATTTAAAAGGGTTCTTAGCTAAGTGTTCCAAACATTTCCTTTAAAGTTTAATAAACCTCGAACCTTTTGTATTAGTTCGGTTTCGGTTTTTTAACCGACGTTAAAAAAGGAGTTTCTTAATTCATCTGTTTTTTTTTGTATGTATGTTACACAATTACTGCGCCAATTATAAACCGATTTCAATGATTCTTTTTTCATAGATCCATACTTCAGAGATTCCATGATTTTGTAGAAATTGGTTGAGTCGTTATTGAAAAATCAACCACAATCAAAAAATGGTTTGCATCAGTTCAAGTGAACTACTCGAATTTAGTACACGATTGAAGTTTGTTATGCAATTTTTGGCGGAAAAAATGATAAAAAAAATGTACTCCAGACCATATATTTCAGCAATCCGCCGGTTCCAGCTTGCCGTTCCTTCTTTTGGTTTGATTACTTATGATTGTTGTCTCAATTGCAGAGCGGCACGGCGTCCGCGGCAACCCGGAGATCCAGTGCCTGTTCAACATGTCGATGGCTGCCATGCGTCACGAGATCGAGGCCAACCACGCGCCGCTCAAGGGAGACGTCACCGTGCTCGACACGCTGCTCACTAAGATACCTACCTTCAGGTGAGGGGATAGAGTCTATATTTGTCTGTTGTTGGTTCTGTCGCTTATGGGGTGTTAGTTCTGGGATAGGATGGCAGTAGAGGCCAACCACGCGCCTTATTATTTGCGTTATTTTCGTATTATTAGGTACATTTTTTTATTCTTTGTGATAAATTGTCACGCACTATCATGCATTTGCCAAATGTCAAGTATTTGTACATCCTTACTCCTTTTTGAATTCGTACAAGCAAAGCAACATTCTGTAATTTGTTTTCTAAGGGTGCGTAGACATGGTAACATGTTGTATAACGTTGTTATATAACATATTATAATATGATATAACATGTTATAATATTAGAATCAGTGTTTTATAACATTTTATGTTATATAATGTGTACGCACTGTTATAAACGAATTTAAAATGAGTATTCGTAAGGTTATATTATTAACTAGCGCCCCGCTTCGGCTTCACACAGCTGTATTATACATATAAACCTTCCTCTTGAAACACATCTATTAAAAAAACCGCATCAAAATCCGTTGTGTACTTTTAAAGATATAAGTATACATGACACACAGGGGACAGACAGCGGGAAACGACTTTGTTTTATACTATGTAGTGATACCTTGTTTATGTATTGTACCTCTTACGAGTATTTTTGTTGCAATAAAATTTCTATATATCTGTATTTTTTTCGTTTTCAGAGAGCTATCCCTGCTGCACCTGGAAGCGCTGTGCCGTTTCAAGGCTGCGCACCCCCATCACGTATTCCCCGCTCTGTACAAGGAGCTGTTCTCACTAGACAGTGTCCTCGACTACACTCACGGATAAAACAAAACAATCACTTATTCCACGATTCATTTCCCAAGTTCGATCTCAATTGCCTGAAAATCGAGAGGCGAGATAGGACAGTATCTTTGACTATGAATCTGTCTAGATGGTCAAATTTAAACATCAACCACACCAAACGCCCAGTTTTTTGACATTGTGCGCGTACATTGTGTCAAAATTTACAAGCTTATGGCCCATATATAGGTCATATTTTTTGGGCCGTTTTGCTTAGCCGATACGGTATCTAGACAAATACATAATCCAAGGACAGTATATTTTTTTAAAGACTTGACAGCTAATAGCTATTCTTTTTGTATTTTTTTTTGTTCAACCAAAACTAAACTCATATCCATCTTTGTTATACTATTTATAATTGTATGTATGTACTTTGAGACTGTTATGCTATTTACGTATTTAGTACGTACGTACAATATTAATAAAAAAAAATGTTTATTTAATTTGAATCTAGAATCATGGATGTGGGTTTAGTTTTGCGATTGTTTTTGTTTATTTATGAGTTGCGGTTTTATTTTTTTCATAAAAATGTACATTTATGACTTACGTGAAACCTGACTTGTGTACCTGTATATATATACATAATAATGCATTGTAATATGTTCTATTGTGTATTATATAAAGGTTTTATTATCTTAATATAATTATAAAGTGTATCTAACTTTGATGATGGAAATAATAAAAGTATATTAATAGGTATAGAGTTTTTATTAAGAAATAAATAAAAAAGTTATAATGTTGTAGGAAGGTAAAGATCACACGAGTTTCTTCGAAACTTATACATAGGTCTTTTTAATTATTTTTAACAGTTTTTTTAAAAGAAGATTGTTCTTGTTATTTATTTCAAATATTATTATTACTGTTTTCAATTCAATGTAGATTTTTCAATAAGTTGTAATATAGGATATAAATGATACTGCCCGTTTAATTATATTATACTTAGTTTTTTTACTTCTATGACAGGCATATAATTTGATGAAATATAGTAATATAATTTAAGCTACTTTTTATAACGGCGCATGAACAACAATTCAAGACGAACATAAATAAATCAAATTGTATACATAATCGGACAAAATTTTATGTCATACGAGCAGGCAATTTATTTATTTGAAGAAAATGTTGATCTCATTTTTATGCACAATTTTCGCTTGGTGCCATCCGAAATCACATATTTGCATAATAAAATGATAAAACGTATAAAAACACAATTAATGCATAATAAACGTCTGTTGTATTTTTGTTATACGTAATTTCTTTTTAAACTCTAGCTTTTCGCATATTTAGAATTGCCTGCTGTTTTGTCACGGCGCGTACTAATTATATAACATAACATGTTATAAAACATTGTCATAAAACATGTTTCAGTTATGTGGACATCCAACGTCTTGTAATAAGTTATATAACATGTTGTAAAACAAAGTTATATACATAATATGTTAGTTAATCTGTACGCGCCCTTAGAATTAAACAGTAACCATCAATTTTTCTAACATTACGCTAAGTTATCGAATAGCCTTTACTATAGACTGGTTTATATTAAATTTTAAAGTACATTATAAATCTTAACTCGTATTTTGTAAATAGTTATTAATCATATGTATTTTATATTAAATCATTTAGGGTCCGCGGTGTAAAATATATTTTCCATTCTATTAAAAACGAGAAACATTTTTTTACTATGAAATACAGATTAAGCTGACGTCTTTGAGATCATGTGAAAATATTGTTTTTTCCCTTTCCATATATTATATATTTTTTGTTAAATAAAGCAATCTGTTATTGTCTATATTTTTTTGTTTTATTTTTATTTTTGATTTCCTTTGATAATTTTTTGATAGGTATATTTTTTTAGAATAGGATTACATCAATAAATAGTGAAGACCATAAATAGTTACATAAATATACGGGTGGTTCAATATTATTTGAGATGTGTAATTAATATATATATCAATACAATACATATTTGTTTAAAAGTATATATAGAGTTCAAATATAATTTTAAATGATGTCTTAATAGTATTATTATATAAATAACTTGCAATAACAATAACATTGTTTTCAATATAAATGTAATTATATTAGGACGCACATTATTAGGTCTGTTAGTTTGAAACAGATAACTTACAATTTATACCAGGGCATGTCCAGAATTTAACCATTTTTGATGCTGATTTGTCTCAAAAATATTTTTATTTTATATTTAAAATTGGACGTGTCCTTTTGCTGAGACAACATGATAAAAAAGGAGTATTTGAAAAAATAAAAAGCTTAGAAGATTAAGACTGAAAAAATTGGCTGAAAAAAAATCCTTTAACAAAAAAGGTACATGATTTGTATTGTGCAAATCATTGCATTCAAATAAAGTAGCTACAATGGCTGGCAACAGAAAATACCTGCCTGTTTTGGAAATTTTGATAAAATAAAAAAAAAGATAAAAAAAAGATCATCCACATAGTCATGACCAGGTTTTATTAAACTTCTTTATGCAATCTAATATCTACCATGTTTTTTGTGTGCTGGGTACTCAAGGGATGCCTACAATTTATTGTGCAATCAAATTCTAGAATCGATATTAATAACAAGTACAAAAACATACGTATATAATTTTTATTATATGTATACTGATTATTAAGCCTATAGGTACGAAGTAATTTATGACGTATCTCTAACTTTCTTTCGCACAGCTTTTTTCTTATCAAAATAATATTGGTGTAGGTATATAGTGTATACATCACTTGCTATATATCGGGTTAATTTCTATTTATTTTCTTCATAAATATCACAGTACATATATACATAAGTACATGTATATATAAGTTATATAAATGTAATTATTATTAAATTACATGTATACACACATTCTTGGCGTTTCTTACATAAAAATACATAATAATATACATCCTAGTACACAAATCTATTGGTAATAATAAAAATATGCTCGAAAATTCAGTAAACAGTAAAATACGAATTTATATTCAATACATCCTGATTTTTTTCTTTCGATGTCCAGTTTCTTACTACCGTATACTTGGTGCAGACTACGAGACGAAGTGCGACACAAATAAGTGTCTCTCTCTCACCCTCACGCGGGAAGTATAGTGCGATAGTGATAGTTATAGGGTAATACTTTTGATTGCTGAGTAGTTTCGTAGGTATTTCTAAACTTTTGTACTATGTTTTGCTAAATTTTCACTAAAACTTATTATTATAGATTTGGACACGTAAAAGGATAGTTTAAAAAAAGATTTTTGGAAAAAGCAAGATTGAGAAAAACCGGTAAAAATGAGTGTCGTGTGTTTTTTGAAATTTTTGAGTAGATACGTTATTTTGGCATGTGATTTTTTATTATTCTTTTATTTAAATATTTCCTCTGTTAAAAGAGTTTATATTTTGTACAAGGGTACCTAAGGCTACGGGTATCATATAGGAAAAAAGTAAAAAAAAACACTTTTGTATGTATTGTTTTTCTATAAGATTATTTATTAAAATAAATATTAATTTGTTGACGATATAATTAAGTATTTTTACACATTACCTGAACATATTGAAGAGTAACAAAATATAAAAATCATATATCTATGTAAAAAGAAAACAGAATATATAAAAACATATTTTATATGTACACGTTGATTGGAAAATGAAAGAAATTGATCTACCAATACGACCTGTGCGCATTTTTGTATTAGCTAAAAGAGGCTTGATGACTGTGTCAAAAAAAGTGATATAATTAGCACGTGAGTTAGAATATCAAAAAATATTAGACACGTATTTTTTCTTTTGTCAATCAAACAACAAATGACAAAGATAAACCTTGTCAAAGTTTCGGAGTGGGGGTCGTGACGTCATCTCTCTTACAGAAGTCTATACATTTGTATGGCACTTGTGACGTCACGCGGAACCTTGACGGGCTATATCTTCATATTTTTTGTTAAATTTAGCCAAAGAAAAAAATACGTGTCTAATATTTTTTATTGTCTATCTGACGGACTAATTATATTTTTTCTGTCATTATGCCTGTTGCTTAGCCAGGTACAATTTTCAATCGACATGTATATAGGCTTTGTTGATTTATATAAAACATTACAAAAGACATTGTACCTAAGTAGAGTACGGAAGGACTTTAAGAACCAATAGTGAATAAATGTTATTGTTTTTATTATTATTCTCGAATCACTTGCAAGGTATTGTGTTTTATTTTTTGAATCCTATAAAACTAGTTGTTCTCCGATCAGTAGACCTCGCACTGAGACCAAAAAAAAAATCAAGACAGAATGTTGTGAACAAGCAAGTGAAGCCGGCAAAAGTACGCCTCACCGTGTACGGACACAATAACACACACAAACACGTATAAAGAAACTACGCCTTGGTTCGTCAGTCGAACTATGGCGGCGCAACACCGACGCATTCACCACATGTATAAAAAACCGGCTTCACTTGTCTGTTCACGACGTTCCGTCTTGATTATTTATTTGGTCTGAGACCTCACATCTGTTAAACTGAATCTTCATAAGTTTACTCTACTTGATCTGAACCGATTGATTGCTTCGGCCGTGTATGCAACCAATGTTCGCAACTGGTTACGTACGAGGAGTTTTTCTTCTTCGTAGGCAACTAGTTGCCATGGAAGAATAATTTTTATACCACCTGCTCGGAAATGACTCATTATAATTATATCGTTCAATCTCAACGTTAAATAAGACATTATTATCTTAACACAATCTCGAAGGCTATGTCAGGTCAATAATGTTGTACGAAACTCCCTAGGGAGCAGTGGCGGACGCTTCATAAAGACAGAAAGACACTGCCTACCCTAGTTCTGATAGATCTAATACAATTTTATCAATAAACAAAATAACATAAAAAACTTAAATCATAAATCAGCTCCACCTATCGAGTGCCGGTGGTATCATTAAGATAAGATCGACAGGTTCGCTGCACGAGCGCCACCCGCCCTTGCCACGGCAAAGACACAAACTATGGATCTCTTAATGTTTTTTATGTGTGCTCTCGTGGTAAGTCGTGATCATGCGGATTTAATGTGTGTGCGTTCCTATAGCTACGTGGGCTTTGCTTACACACAATGACAAAAATCACGCACACAACTGCATGAAAAGCCAGTGTCTTTTTGCTTGGCCATCATTTTTTTGTGGTATTTTTTTTACTACTTACTCTTTTTTACTACTAATTTCAATAGTCAATGGTCGCCATATCGTTTGATGTGTATTGTGTTTGTGACTACGCTATCAGCTATTTAGGATTTTAATGTTGTTAATAGAGTGAAAAATGGATAATATTGTCTGTGAAAGTTGTTCAGATGGTGTGTGTATTGAGAAAATAAAATATGGTGCGTTTTCAAAACTATCTTTCGGTGAAAAAAAAAACAAGTTTTACGAGATAGGTCGTGCTACACCGCAATTAATACAAATTAAAGGTAAAGTCAGTCGTAAATTCAATAAAAAACAATATGATTCATATCATTGGCTGACAGGTTGCATACACAGTAATCGGTTATTTTGTTTCGTTTGTCTACTATTTTCAAATAATAAAACCGTCTGGTTACCTATGTCTATAAAATCAGCCAATCTATGGATATTTGAGCTGGCATTTGGCAATTACCTACATTATCAATCGACAAGACGACGAACCAAAACCAACGTGTTTTTGGTGAGTAAAATATTCTGCCTACCCTCTCTTAAAACTGTGTGCACGCCACTGCTAGGGAGTAAAGTGATTTAAATTTGAAACGTCTAATTCGTATGGAAATTTCTTAACTTAGAACATTTAAAGACATCGTAAAGAGGTTCTCGCAAGAGGTATGAAAAGTAGAGTATGCACCACTAGAACCAAGTCTGTCTTCGTCTTGGGCGACTTGAACCCCTCGTTTCACTCAGGACTCTAAATAATTAACATAAAACATCCTCGCTGCGCTCGGGAGTTGACTATAGAGTCCCTCGCTACGCTCAGGGTCCAACATGTCGCCAGTGACATAAGACACCACTTGGTTCTCTTGGTACATAATCTGCTAGTCCCGCATACTCAACCAACAACTTTTTTACATTACACTACGTGTGATATACTAAAAACGGTGATTTGTTATCCCCCATGGCACTACTGAATTTAGGAATACGAAAGATCAATTTGTAAGAATAACATTTTATTTGGATAATGACAGATGTCAAATTGACAGCTGTCAAACTCAGAAATAGAATTTATATCTCCGGAACTATTTATTTTAGATCATACAGTCTTCACAAAAGTGAGAGAGCTCAGCTAGATGTACATTTCGGATGACATCTGTCAAACTGAAATGAAGATTATCTCCGTAACTGTTGATTTTAGACCATTACTGTCTTTCTAAGAGTAAGATAAATATTTACAGTAAAACATGCAGTCGAATTGATAACATCCTTGTTTGAAGTCGGTTAAAAAATTGGCCTGGCCATGACAACCATTAGTCTAGTGGTTAGTGACCCGGACTCCTGGGCCAAAGAGGCGTGGGTTCGATTCCCACCCAGGGCAAGCATTTTAGATGTTTGCTCTGTGTCTGACTGTTAGTATCGATAATTCAAATTCCAAAATTTCATAAATATTGGTCAATCCGTTTTGGAGGAGTTCGATAAAAACTGTGACACTAGATTTTTATATGCCTCGGTGGCTCAGTGGTTAGTAAAATCTGACTCCTGAATCATAGAGGCGTGGGTTCGATCCCCATCCAGAGCAAGCATTTATGTAATGAACATAGATGTTTGCTCTGTGTCTGGGTGTTATTTAGGTACTATCCATATAAGTATGTATTTAAAAATATGTATATGTAGTATATCAGTCTCTGGCAGCCATATCACAAGCTTTGCTTAGGTTGGGGTCAGAGACCGTGTATCAGATGTCCCCTTCCCATTGAATCACTCTATCTATTTAAAAAAAAAACCGCTTCAAAATCCGTTGCGTAGTTTTAAAGATATAAGCATACATGGGGACAGACAGCAGGAAGCGACTTTGTTTTATACTATGTAATGTAATGATGTTTTACATTTATAGATAAAAATTTGCATACATTTTTGTACAAGACGTCTTTCCGGTAATAATAAATTCAAATGCGCTTTTATAATATAAATAATACAAATATTGTGAGACAGAATAAATTAATGACAAACATTTTATTAATTTTGAATATTATAAAATCATTAAGAAGTAAGAATAAAGTAAGAATTAAGTACATAAGTTCATTGGAAAATAAATTGTTTTAACATAAAATACTAGCTAACCTGGAAAACGTAGCTTTACTATATAAAGAAATCTGGGGCTGGAAAACTTAGGGGTATTAAAATACCTATTAAATATATACGAAAAAAAAATTATTATATAAATACGAGTATTTCTTTTTAAAAATATAAGTATATAAGATCCTGGATATCATGTAGCAGCAGAGAGCTAGTCAAGTCAAGTAAAACGAGCCCAAACACGACGAGTCTATCTGGTTCAGTACAGGAGTTCCCATGGCCACCTTCCGACTCCATCATCAGATCAGCTCTATGGTACCCAATCCGAAGCTCACATAACAGCTGCGCGTGGATTGGGTTTCCCGCAGCTTGAATCTAACTTCACACCCGCCAATAAGTTTGATTCGTATACTGGGCCTTAATCCGGACTAAATGAAATGAAATGATATTTATTTCACAAAAAATACAGTACAATCAAGGTGTTATTTGTAGGATTTGTCCAATCTATTTTGCCATTCCTTGGCATGTGAAATATACAATAATGTCATAATAATGAAATATACAAATCAAGTGTCCAATAATGTAAAATTAAAAAAAGAAAACCTATGCTAATAAAAAAATGTTCAACAATGTCACATTATACAAATTTATAAATCAAAAATTGTCAATAATGTCATAATATTCCATTGTAGAATGTTAAGTTACACTAATATAGAATTTTATTCGTACAATTATCTCGATCTAATATTATACTAGCAGCGCCCCGCGGTTTTACCCGCGTTGTGCCCGTTCCCGTGGGAATTTCGGGAATTTTTATACATATAAACCTTCCTCTTGAATCACTCTATCCATTAAAAAAAACCGCATCAAAATCCGTTGCGTAGTTTTAAAGATTTAAGCATACAGACAAACAAACAAACAAGCAAACGAAAATAGCGACTTTATTTTATACTATGTAAGGATTAATCGTTATTTACGTTTTACAAAAAATTCTGTTAAAAGCTGTAAAAACATTTTTCTGCTAACCACAACTTAAGTTTTTTAGGAAACTTACCATATGGCAATTCTTTTATTACTATTGGTAAATGACTAGATAAATGATTGGCAGCTGTTGTGTGAGCTGTCAGGATTGGGTTTTGTGCAGCTTGAAGCTAACATCACAGACGCCAAGAAATCTGATTTAGCCCATACCTACAGCTAGAATGTAGTTGACTGGTATTGAATTAATTAAAAGTATTCTTCTTCTTCTTCTTCTTAGTCGTTACGCTCTTGACAGAGCGGTCGTGGTCATCACGTGGTATTTATGGTAGGGGCAGATGTAGCAGTGAGCCGTGGTGGTCTAGTGGTAGTGACCCCCGCCTTACAATCGTGAGGTCGTGGGTTCAATCCCGGTCCCGTACCAATGAGTTCTTTGGAATTTATGTACGGAATTTAACACCGCTGGCTTTTCGGTGAAGGAAAACATCGTGAGGCAACCTGCATACGTCCGTAGAAGAAATTCGATGGCGTATGTGAATCCACCAACCCGCACTGGGCCAGCGTGGTGGTAGGCCTACGTCCTGCAGTGGACTATTAAAAAAAAGGCTGGTACAGGTACAGGTACAGATGTAGCACACCTCACGATGTATATGTGTATGTAATTAAAAGTATTAGGATTAGTGAATTCTGCAATTAATTATGATTCATAAACTGAAAAAATAATTAAAATTGGCTAATCAAGTTCAGAGATGTAAGTTTATGAAGATTTTGGTAGGGATAAAACGGGATCGCCTTGTCCTTTTCCCACAAAATATAACATAGGTACCTAATTAACATAGTATGGAATATGTATGACACTTACGGGCAGTGATGTCATAACCTGCATAGTGCGCTCTATGTCTAGCAAGAAAATAAATAAATATGCTTGGAACTCTTTTGAAGTTGAATTTTTTTTCGTAAATCGGCTCTTAGGGCCGATTTCACCGTTGAAGCAACTAGACTAGTTTAACTAACCTCAGTTCTATTTAAGCGAGTTCAATTGTCATCATAGATCTCCGTTTACATCGAACAGATTTCACCAGCGTAAATTGGATTGCGTTCGCGAAAACCAAGTTTACGAGTTCAGACGTGGCAAAAACTAAACGCAAAGCCAACCACAATCGTATTTTCATTGTCAAAACTGAATTTAAACGTCACTGTCAACGTAATGGATGTATTGTATGTCATATTCTTCGTGTAGTTTTCGGCGGGAATTTGTTTATTTTTAAGTTCTCACGAAGCTCACGATCCCGTTGGCAAGTTATTGTACAAATAAAAAGCTCTGATAGTAATAGTTGTAAGTCCTTTAGGTTTGGGATAGAACACCAGGTAACCAGGTTTAGAGTAATAAAAGAGAGAGCGGCAGATCCTGGCCGAGCCTGGCTTAAGAACCGTTAGGGACTGTTATGGAATGTTTTATGTATGAACTTTAGCAGTTTATATTTTCGGTAGTCATGTTATGTGTCATATGTGTGATAAGCTGATACCAGATTACCGCACAAACAAAATGATGTGTCTGATTATTTTTATCATCACGACTATCGAAGTGTTCATCCCTCTCATGTATCCATCTCGGGCGTCCCGTCGTCGTGGGCGAGAGGAATAATACTATTCCTCTATTCCTATTTATTCAAGTCTCTTCATTATCTTCAAATGCGAGTGTTCAGGCTCTATCCATTTTACAGTATTTTTATTTTATTTTAGTGTAATTTACAATAAAATATCACCAGCTTGTATCAGCGTTTTTAACATTTGTTTACAAATATGACCTAACCATCAATTTCAATCCGTGGTCAAAACCAAGTTTAACAGCTTGAACGACGAAAAATCGGGCGTTCAGAACTTAAACTCGATTTAGCTAAAAATGCGTTCAGATTGCCATGGTGAAATCCGAAACAGCGGTTTAGGCTCGTACACCGAGTTCAGGTTGCTCTGATCGCGTTTAAATTCACTGGTGAAATCGGCCCTTAGTTTCCTTCTTCAGAGGTTTATGGTTAGCTGTTACAAGAGGACATCAAAAATATTGTCAACTAACCTACCTACCTATATTGATCTTATTATCTAGTTCGCGACCTAATTCAAATTTACCTATTTTCGCGTACCTTTATCAGAATTAATTATTTATAAATGGACTAGTGAAAACCGGCACTATATATATATTAGCATTGCAGATGTATACAGTAAGTAGTAAATAATATATACACAGTATACTAATATCGAAGCGAAAGTATATAGTTTTGTGTCTCTCTGTTTGTCACTGGCTTTGTAGGGATCCTATAAAGGCCGAATCATACAAGTCGGCGGATGTGAAGTTAGCTACAAGCTGCGCGAAACCCAATCAACGTGCGACTTTATGTGAGCTTCAGTCAGGATTGGATAATGCGCAGCTTGTAGCTAACTTCACATCTGTACATTTGTACTACTAGTTCTTCAAACAGTAGATCTCGCGAGATATCTTTTCAACTTAATTTTCATAAGCCTTATATCTCGTCTTGCTCTTGACGGATTTGGTTCATACTTGTTATAATTTAGATACTAAACAATCTTGCCAAAAAATTCTAAATTGGTTGATAAATAGCGCGACGGGAATTTTCCCCATTTTTTCAGGGAAATCCCCCATCAAAAATCGCCAACGGCTAAAAAATCTGTTAATATGTAAATAGAAACTGTTTATCAAGTTTTGTCGAGTTTCGTTGAAAAATGCGACCTGTAGACGAAAACCAACATCTGGACAGACTAAAGCAAAATCGCCGTATCTGAAACGGAGAACTTCGCTGTCGCTCGTTCAAATATATCGTTGAAATCAGATTTTTTTCTGATTTCAATGATCTGGAGAGTCAGATATATCATAGAGATTGGACAATTGATGTACCAAGACTGATATGACGATAAGTTCGTAGGCCGGGCGGCGAGCCCAATTGTCAAAGTTTTTAAGCCACCTGAAACCTCTGCCGAGGCTAAACGGTTAAAACAAGCGTCTACCTGTTACCGTTATTAATATCGAACGAAAAACGGCAAAAAAATCAGGTTTGTTGCATGGGAGGCTTAAATATTTATTTTAATCTAATTTTTCCATATTTGTTGTTATAGCGGCAACAGAAATATATCATCTCTGAAAATTCCAACAGTCTAGCTATACATTTCTTACTTGTAAATGTCATTGTGTATATGGAAGCGCATATGTCACGGAGACACGGACGGGACGGGAACGTGGCACCGACGGGGCGGGAAAAATATCGTCGCCAACGATGTTTAGCACGTCCCGCCCCGCACGTGCCCCGTCCCGTCCGTGTTTCCGCTACGTATGCACAGTCACTCCGTTCGTTCCGGAGAGAAAAGTAGTGTTGGACGTTTGTAACTACTTCGTCATCTAGAACAATAGCAATTAAAGCCAATTTTCGAAATGAAAAGCCCGCTTTCCTTCTTCACAACAGTTAGATCCGAATCACTGTTACGGTACGTATGCATTAAGAACACGTTCCCGTCCCGTCCGAGATTTTATCTCGTTACGTATGCAGCGGCCTTAAATCAATCAATGTTAAAAATGTGTTTTCTGGTATGAAGATTGAATTTGTATATGGTCACCCTTTTCATGCAGTAATGGCGGTAGTCAAAGACGAGACGCAGCAGTGAACAGACATCTCTTCAATTGTGTTGGTAAGGGACCAGGCAGTAATCGGTACTTGGCCGGCACTGGATCCTCGGTGAGTGTTCTGATTATAATTGTTAGCTGATGGGCTTAGTGGTCCAACAGCATCACTCAGATTCTAGTAGGACACTCAGATGATACACCATTGGACAATAATACGGACCTCCAATATCTCTGCAGTCATTATAAAACTCAAAGTACTTACATGGCTTGCTCCAACTACTGGCTTATCAAAGTTGTTTCAGACTCATCCATACACCACTGATCACTATCACCGACTGCCACTCCAGCCTGTCGCACAAACCATCTCTCTGTCTACCCTCATTCCATATACTCCTTACCGTCGCAATACCGAAGAGTGTTGCGACTATGTGTAGGTACCCTCTGTTGACTGTCTAACTATAAGCTATATGATGTGAGGGTCGATAATAATGTAGATCCTCGCGACTGAATCCAATAAACGCTAGTACTGAATACCTTTGGTCATGTTTTAAACTTGGAGCGTACAAATTGGAGGGTAATAGTTTCGGCTAACCCAGAGGTGTGCTGTACAAGCACACTGGCAGCAGTAGACCAATGTTGGAGCAACCGTGGCAGGACTATGGGGATGGTAGGAGGTCCTCGTGGGGCAAAGCCCCATGTCCGGTTGGTGCCATAGTAGGGGCTACGATCCCTCAGTGAGGTTACTGGGAAGACCAGTCTCACATGGAAGCGTTGGCACCAGGGCACAGACAGACTGTGTTCATACCGGAGCTGGTCGACCGCAAGCCGCTGTGTAAGCCGCTGAGACTTACACCCTAGGAATGTATTTGGCAAAGCCATAGTCATGTTTTCCATCCTCCTCAATGATCTGCCGGATAACATTCGTGATGCGCACGTTCTGATGTATGCAGATGATGTCGCTGCAATAGTCACTGCTCCAACTGTGGATCTACTGGAGCGGAAGTTAAATGGAGTGGCGAGTGATCTTAACACTTGGTTCGAAGTTAAGGTCTAATGTTGAACACTGGGAAGACCCACTTTGTTAATTTCAACTTAGCCGGCCGTTCGTACAGACCGCTTAAGGTCAAAATTGGTAATGTTGAAATGGACCAAGTTAAATCGACATCTTTCTTAGGATTTAGACTGGACCATACTCTGACGTGGGAAGATCACATCGAAAAACTGTGTGGGAAGATAGATGCGGCGTGTTTTGCTCTATGGCGGATATCGGCAATTTTACCGTACTCCATGGTTCGGCAATGCTATTTCGCTTCCGTCCACTCGCAACTTCAATACGGCATCGAGCTCTGGGGGCGCGCTGCCGATCGGGAGCGCGTCTTCAGAATGCAGAAACGAGCCGTGCGAGCGATAGTGCGAGTAACACAGGACACATCTGCGCTCCCGTATTTCCGGTCCATGGGGATACTGACTGTGCCGAGCCTCGTGTGTCTCCAGGCGGCGATGTACGCCAGATCCAGATGTCCTCGAGGAGTACTCGCACATTGGAGACTCGCGTCCACGCGGCGCGCTTCCGCCGCGACACGCGCACCGCCTGTGCGCCGTGCCTCACCGGCTCACTGGGACGGCTAAACTAGTGCATGTCACCGCTCCCGAAGTTTACAACCGGCTGCCACTAGACATCAGGGACGCTCCTTCTAGGGAATCATTTAAACATAAATTAAAGAAATGGCTTGTGGAAGAGGCATTCTACAGTTTCGATCAATTTATTAAAATTAAAATTGTAAAATTGTGGTTCTCTTACATGTTTTGTAAGTAGGGTACATATTTATTATTATTTTTGTTTAATTATTTAATTTCATTTTACAATTATTCAATTATTTTGTAACATGTAATATTATTACGAATAAATGACTATGACTATGACTATTATGCGGGATCGTTACTGCATCCCGCCGAGTTACGATAAGCGAAGCAGAATATTACTTAAATGAATTTATTACCTTTTGTCACCCTTATTCTGTACATTATATCTAGGCATTTATTACACGGGCACGGAAGGGGCGACAAAAGGTGCTTATATATATTCTGTGATCGCTGCCAAACACCTAGAACCTAGTATACCTACGCTTTGAGCGCTTAAATATAATGAATACCTACTTACTTACATATAATTGTTTTATTTTTCGCTAAAAATGGCATAACTAACTTCCACCATATACAGAATTCGAATAGTTCGCACGAATCGATGTCTCATCAGATTCAAAGACTTTATTTGTCAGAACATGGTAAGTACACTTCATACAAAATAGCATACAAGTTGGCGTTCTTACATAATGTTGCTCATGTCCTTGCCAAGTGTGGCGTACAAATAAAAAAAAGTACACAAACTGCAGTTGAAAGTTGTTCGAACAGCAATAATAAATTACCCGTGTTACTGCCGTAAAACTAAAATAACAAAAAGAATTAAATCACTACATGGTCGCTTCCGCTGTCCCCATGTCCTAATGTATGCTTATATCTTTAAAACTACACAACGGATATTGATGCGGTTTTTTTTAAATAGATAGAGTAATTCAAGAGGAAGGTTTATGTGTATAATAAACCTGTGCGAAGCCGGGGCGGGTCGCTAGTTATATTATGATACGTAAACAATTAAAATTCATCAGGTCAGGTTTATGTTTATGTCGGTGCTGAGAATATTTTTATCACTGAGGAATTCTGTAATTTTGTTAGCATTTTTGGGTTAACACACATTTCAATTTACTTTTAAACATGCTAATATTTAAATCTCTTATCTCTTTGTGAATTTTAGAATAAATAATGGGGGCCATACAAAAAATTCTTTTTTGCTTTAAGGCCGTTTTTGCAGTTCGAGGGCAAAGTCTGAGCTATAATAAATATGTAGGTACTATTTTTTCCATTATTTGTGATTTTTCAAAAACCGCTTAGCCCATTTTGATAAAATTCAAATGGGATCACCTCGGGAGTACACCTTTCCAAAATAATAAAAAAAATCGGCCCACAATTGGCGAACATATCGATGAACATACATGAAAAAAGATACGAGTACATAACATAATAGTAGTACCGTTTTGGAAGTCGGTAAAAAGAACGAGAGCAAACCCAAAAAGCAGGAGTATAATAGTTGAATTTAAAACTAGCCCATCAGGTTTTGAATCTGTATCTTATAGACATTATTTCTACGTATAGTAAACTATCGCATTAGGAATTCGACAGAGCTGTCCTACACAAGTCTTGAATTAAAATACGTATAAAATACATTGACTTTTTTGATGAATTTTTAAACCATTAATTTTATTTTTTGGGACATTAGTGTAAAAAGTGCAGTGAAAATGAATATAAGTGCTAGCAGGTATTTTTTTTTCATTACTAGCTTTTGCCCGCGGTTTCGTCCGCGTGGTTTGTTGTGCTATCCCATAGGAAGCTTTTATTTTTCCGGGTTAAAATGTAGCCTTTGTCACTTTCCGACTTTAAGACTATTTCGACTCTTTTCTAAATCTATGCCAAAAATCAAATTGATCCGTTGCTTGCTATTTGGAAGTGCAACAAACCAACAAACGCACTTTCGGATTTACAATATTAGTAATTCTAATTATGCTAACTGACGCGGCAATCGTTATTTAAACAGTAGGTATAAAAGATCTTAAAATTATACAAATATGATTATATCCATCCACTACCAACCATAATGAGGTGTACAATAATTATTTTTCGCAAAAAATAGCATGACCGACTTCACCCGTGTCCAGAATTCGCAAATATTTCGCACGAATCGATGTTTCATTATTGTTGATTTATCAAAAATGGCTCAGCCGATTTCAATAAAATTTTAATGGGACCAATTTCGAAGTATATTCTTTCCAATAAAAAAATAAATATTGAAATCTGACGACTAAGAAAAAAAAGTTATGCGTGGTTATACATAAAAAAAAATAAAAAAATAAACGCGTCGAATTGAGTACCTCTTCGGATTTGGTTCGTCGGTCAAAAAATTAATCGTAATTTAAAATTGAAATATGTACAAAACATTCAAAATTATCGCCGAGTTTCTAATAAGCAATTATAATATAAATACATAAAATACCTAAACCTAAAATACAGGTACCTACATTGATTATTACAAGTTTTATTGTATTTATGCAATCGACACGAAGTTTTAATTAAAAAATCGTCCACTTTATAAATTCTGCCTACAACCACTTCTTCAACTGCACGAGTAGCACGGCAAAGGGAGAAAACCATTTTATCCACTTTTAATGTCCGTTGTCATTGTCAATCTATACTTTATTTTCTCTTGGAGAAGATATAACGGTGGAAAGACAATTTGTCCCTTTGCCATGCTGCAAGCAAAATCTACCGTATGGAAGTTCAATCAACTCTTTAGGAAGAGAATTAAAGATTAGAGCAGCCATGTGAACACAATAGGCATGTCGACTAGAAAAATATAAAAGATATAGCCCTTAGAGTATACATAGCTAAAGTAAAGTATACTTTAGTTATGTATACTCTAAGATATAGCCCGTTAAAGTTCCGCGTGACGTCACAAGTGCCATACAAATGTATAGACTTCTTTAAGAGAGGTGACGTCACGACCCCCACTCCCAAACTTTGACAATGTTTATTTATTGTTTAATTAATAAAAGAAAAAATACGTGTCCAATATTTTTTGATAATCTAGCTCACGGACTACCACAGCCTCGACTCGAGATGTTTAGGGATAATAGATGACTGGCTAAAAATCTATTGTAATAAAGATTTTTTCGAACAAAACATCTCGAGTCTAGGCTGTGGTAGTTTGAGACGCACTTGGGGAGTAGCTCTCTTATTTACATTGTCATAAGGCTCAAATAAAGTTGGATTGCTCAGTACAAATTTTACCATTTCATAAATGTACAGACAAGGAACTGTTAGCAAGTTCTTACCTTTGAACACTGGTTTGCAGGAATCGTCCCACTTCATACCGTATATTCCACGGATAAACTGTAACATTACTGATACATGTTTTTGGCATATGAATATCTGCTCATGCGTTAGGACTCGTCTCTTGTTCCCACACGCCAAGAAGTTTGAATCGGCTCATACAGGGTTATTTGTAATCAATTAGCATCCTTTTAGGGGCTTATTCTGTACATCAAAACTAACATCTTTTGTTCTGCGACTTTTGTCAAAACTCAAAAAAAAAATTGTTATTCCATAGAAAAATATCGTTCACCCGCGACAAAATGTATGGAACAGCTAAATTTTTTGGATTCTGACAAAAGTCGCAGAACAAAAGTCCAGAAGTTATGTCCAGAAAAAGCCCCTAAAAGGATAGTAATTGATTAGAAATAATCCTGTATATAATAGGTAGGTAGGTATCATCAGCGCTTAAGATCCGCAAAACCGGAATATCTCAAAAATTCTTCACCAAAACAAAGAACACCACACTATTGAATAATTAATAAGATAGTAAGTGATAAAATGGAGTAAATTTATTGAAATTATTGCAAATATGTAAAATTCTCACTAAACTAGATCTTGGTGAGTGTTCCTGTACTTCAAGGAGGATGCTAATTTCATACATGAGGAAACGAGAATATAAAAATTTGAAAGTCTAATGATTTATTTATACAGCTGGATCTGATTAATAAAGTAATTTAGGCAGTGACAACTCGATTTGGCATGATTTTGAAAACCCACGCTGCGTAGACCTTCCACTGCTCAGTGATGTTCTCGATATGGCTTTTGCTGTGTACAGGGTTATTTCTATAAATCACCATCCTTTTAGGGGCTTATTCTGTACACTAAAATTAACAACATTTGTTCTGCGACTTTTGTCAGAACTAAAAAAAAAACAGCTGTTCCATACATTTCGTCGCGAGTGAACGATAGGTTTCTATGGAACCATCAATTTTCTTTTGAGTTTTGACAAAAGTCGCAGAACAAAAGTTGTTACTTTTGATGTACAGAATAAGCCCCTAAAAGGATGCTAATTGATTAGAAATAACCCTGTATGCGGATTTCAGGCTCTTTAGGAACAATACAATACAAGAACACTTTATTAACACCATAAGAAATAATAACATAACAGATGAAGAATAATTAGCCAAGTGCGAGTCGGACTCGCGCACGAAGGGTTCCGAAGTCCGAACCCTGTGGAAGCCCCCTTAATATTTTGGATTTTATAGTTTATTAGTTACTAGACGACCCGCCCCGGCTTCGCACAGGTGTATTATACATATAAACCTTCCTCTTGAATCACTCTATCCATTAAAAAAAACCGCATCAAAATACGTTCCGTAGTTTTAAAGATTTAAGCATACAGACAAACAGACAGCAAAATTAGCGACTTTATTTTATACTATGTAAGGATTTTTGAAAGGAATATACCACTTAATAATTGAAGCATCTTCCTGATGCAGTTATTAATTTCAAGTAAAAAATCATGTTATTCGTATGGGAGCCCCCTTGAATATTTATTTTATTCTGTTTTTAGTATTTGTTGTTCTAGCGGCAACAGAAATACATCATCTGTGAAAATTTCAGCTTTCTAGCTATACCTAACGGTTCATGAGATACAGCCAGGTGACAGACAGACCGACAGACAGACTGACAGCGGAGTCTTAGTAATAGTGTCTTTTTACCCTTTGGGTACGGAACCCTAAAAAACGACAGAAGAAACATTACCTTTCTTCTTATTAATTATTTTTACGTTATTTCCCATGTTTAGCGCATTAATTGAATTTAAGTAGCCTCCGAAAAAAAAATTCGTATTTGTAACTAGCATATACAGGGTTAATTCTAATCAATTAGCATCCGCTTAGGGGCTTATTCTGTACATCAAAACTAACAACATTTGTTCAAAGACTTTTGTCAGAACTCAAAAAAAATATTTATGCTCAAAATACATTTGGCACGGAGTAGTGATCTTGTGCTGAGATTAAATCATGTTTAAGAATTTTGAGCCACAAAGTTTGCTTTCTTCCGGGAGGTGGTTTCCCCTGGATTTTCCCTTGCATTAGGTATTATCTGGAGCAGGGGCTTATTGTGCAAGCGCTCGGATTTTCGGTTTTTCTCCTGCTCGCTCCAGTTACTCACGCCACGAGAGCGAGCGGAAAGAAAAGTGTTACAGAGCATACCTTATCGTCCCCTAATTCACTCGTCAGATATAATATGATTAGCTGTGCTACCGCTCAATGCCTGCATATTAATTTATTTTCATACTTGTTAAAATAATCTCTTAGGCGACTTTAACTTTCCTAAAGTGGCAACATTGTTTGATATAGAGAAAAACATGGCGGTGCGGTTGTTTTTGTTAAAATACAAGATATGGCTGTAAAATGAAATATATTGGAAAAACAAGATCCCTGAAGTGTAATTTGTCATCCTGAACCTAATTACACTTCAGAAGTGGGATCTATGGACCTATCCTGCCCATATTAAATAAGAGTGAAAAGAAACCAAGTAACAAATAACCTCAAATCGGACGAAAATATCAAAAAAAAATTTTTTCTTCGAATGTCTTGTGCATAAAAGAAAAGAAAGCAACTTTCCGTAGAAGAAAGGCAAAATGATTCAAAAGTTTTAGTTGGATAAACAGGCACGACCTTGGGAACCTACGTAATACGTGCAAGAGAAAATTTCAATCTACAAAAATGTAAATTGTAATAGTTATGATTGCTACGATAATCACCGAGCTTTTGACATACTGACCGAATCAATCACGTTTATGGATGGAATACAAGGGAATACAATAAATGATTGAACGAAGAAACATGGGAATCTGCATAACCGGAAGCATACCTACCCTCTACCGAATCATAAAACTTTTCTTACCTGGAAGTTACCATCGTTAAAATCTATGATCAGTAAGCTTAAAGGACGATGATGTTCATGACTGTTACATTAGATCATCAACTTGTGACAGAGACAACCATATGATTACGTTAAGCCGAAGTGTGAAAATGTCAACCGAAAATGCCTACCTACTGACCATATTTTTAGTCAATCATTATATATCTATCAATAGTGATGTCTTCTGTGAAGACACCCAGTAAAACTGTTCAATAATACAACCGATCGACACAGTATAACAACAAAATATCTCGATACATCACTAATAGAGAAGAATAATCGAAGCAGTAAAAGAACAAAATACATCACTAACAGAGAGATTGATTGAAGCAGTAAAACAACAAAATACCTCCAATACATCAATAACAGAGTAAAATGATCGAAACAAAATACCTCAACATATCACTAACAGAGACAAAACACTCGGTCAGATCTACTATGTGATTCTATAACACAGCTCGCTTGCATGACCGATGTGTGTGCACTATCTAACAACCTTAGAAGCCACTAAAATTAACATTTACTGAAATATGGAAATGATACAACCAACACATATCCATGGGTCAAAATCAGAGAACTACATTTGGCTACAGCTACTTCTATACAGATACTAAGCATGAACTATAATGGAAGATGTCAGGAAACATAAAGATACAATTGAAATGTGAACCTGCAGGCTGAAGATGGCTATACCTTGAACTCGGATAGTCACCAATGAAGAAATTTTGCAAATGGGTTGACCAAAACAATAGGAAGATGCCATGTTATGGATTGTCCTTGCTGCAGCATACTACAAAAGTTACAATCACATGAATATGTATCCAGATTAAACGGGTACAAAGAGTGCCACTGAACTCTTTTGCCTTGCCAAGTACAAGATCAAATAATATGATGAGCTGACTGTCAACCGTCACTAGTTGGAGAGGAACTCTAAGAAGAAGAAGATGCAAATACCAATTCAATCAAAAATATTCCTCTACTGAAGGTGCCCTGGACGAGCAACTGCCAGATGGTGATTTGGATCTACACAGGGAATGAAAAAGGTGATGAATATTCTTTACTTACTTTCATTTTTTTAGGCAATGCTCTGGTATGGACGACCGAGATGGTATGTTGTAATTTTCATTATGATAATTTAAGAGAATGTAACACAAATTACTGCTACTACTGCCTACAATATAAATTCTATAACACTGAGCTAACTAGGTATGCCATGTTCTTAACACATCTAGAAAATATTGATTGTTAGTGTCGATGGGTAAATAGCATTGTTCAATATAATAAATAGAACAAAAACGATCAAAAATCAAATGGCCAACTATTAAAAAATACCATTTCATTGTCAACCATCAGAAAAATATGTAATTGCTCAGTGAATATCACCATATTGGTCAGCTTTTAGAAAATGTTCTGGTTTGAAATCTAATTTTGGAGTTCATGCAATGAATTTATCATAAAGTAGTATAAACATTAGGCTATGCTATGTCCTATTAACAATAGGTAGCAAAAGGACTCAGAATGTGACAAATACCAAGTAATATTATACTGAGAGAAAAAAAAATATATTATACACTTAACAACATACTTACATAGCCACTACAATAATGCAATACATAACTTGAATAGTAGCAACAAATTACTTAAAAGCTTTCATCTATATTTGACTTTTTTTAGAAAATTCAAAAGTGTTTTATAAGAAATGTTTATGGGCGATAAAAACAGTCATGTAATTGATTGACACAATAAAAATAGCAACAGAGCAAATTTACCTAACATTATAAAAGCTATGTGATTCAGCAAACTACAATATTTCACAAATAGTATAATAACATGCAGCCCTACTAATTTTAAATAATTTATTTGATATATGACATCAATTATATGATGTAATAGTAGATCCAGACCATACATTAAGTCCTTTATGTGTGCACTAACTGTATAACAGAACTAAACAGACATTATACAACACCTAAACATGTAAGACACTTATACTAGAACACCAAAACATTATAGGGCGGAGAAAAGGGTGGCCTTATCACTTACAGTGATCACTTCTAGGCAATCTGTGGATGGAAAGAGATTGACTGGAATTATGAGATATAAGAGGTTAATGCTGCAAGAAAAAAAAAATGTTTATAAACTTACATATACATATTCCAGCAATATAATTATAGATAATACAAATCAAATAGGTTTAATAAATAAACAATAATTTACATGATTCAGGTTATAAACATGATTCTAGCTATCATCGAAGTTAAGCAACGTTCAGCACGCAGTCTTCGGATTGGTGACCGCGGGTAGCATTTACAACTGAGCGCTACCGTGGCTCGGATGGCACGTTAAATTGTAGGTCCC
This sequence comes from Hypomecis atomaria, assembly GCA_964007245.1. NCBI lineage: Eukaryota > Metazoa > Arthropoda > Insecta > Lepidoptera > Geometridae > Hypomecis > Hypomecis atomaria. The sequence continues at coordinate 5,784,259 of OZ023308.1, read as the reverse complement.
GATTGTTTTGACCGTTTTGCCCTGTCAAAGGCCTTCAGTTGGCTTAAACTCTGACACTATGGCTAGTCACCCGGCCTATACGAACTTACTGAGTAGAACGTCGCATTGTCGGGAAGCGATTTTGTCTGGGCTGGCAGCATAATCCACAGTGAAACAGCTTTCATGATGAGGGTGTTAAGACTTAAAATATTTGAATAGTTGAAATAATTATTATGAGAATTAGCTGTGTTTGATACCAGTAATATCATTGTACTATTCTGGAGAAGTCAAGATAAACTACAAAGCTAGCCAAAATGATATATCAAAGTGAATATTTTCTTACCTTATATTGTGTGCTAAATAATTATTTTGACAAATTTCTCCAAACTAAAATAACAGTAAATGGTACTCATAATACATACATTACACACATAGAAGTCATAAAAAGCTTGTTTTATCTTTATAGTAATCATCTGTCATGACAAACCAAGCTACGCTCTCAAGTTCGCTGTATCCACTATCTACTAGGACAGCTAGGTCCAACAAGTCCATTACACCTGACATATACCATGAAAATGTTTGCAAAAAATAAATACAATAAAAATTAAATAAACATAAATAAGGACGGCTATGTGAACAAGTCCAGTACATCTGACATTTAATATTAGGACAGCTATGTGATCAAGTCCATTACATGTGACATATTGTTATAATATTAGGACAGCTATGTGATCATGTCCAGTACATCTGACATTTAATATTAGGACAGCTATGTGATCAAGTCCATTACATGTGACATATTATTATAATAATAGGACAGCTATGTGACCATGTCCAGTACATCTGACATTTAATATTAGGACAGCTATGTGAACAAGTCCAGTACATCTGACATATAATATTAGGACAGCTGTGTGATCAAGTCCATTACATGTGACATATTCTTAAATTAACAAAACTAAGTAATAAACAAATATACCCACTTAACTACTCTTCGTATGATATAACATACACTGATTAATGTGGTAAGTATGTACTTAAAAACATAATTATAGTACAACTTTAAATCACCTTACTTTCCGTAATCTAAATTTATAATCATCAAGATTATATTTTAATTAATTATAAAAAATAATACTATGACTAAATTGCGTATTACTGCTTGAATGCATCCATCAGAGAATCCTAATAAATACCTGCGGCACGCACACACGCGCATGATATGCCTGCTTGCACCTTTGAGTCTTATTGATCATGCAGCTACTTTATGATGTTTGTTAATCTTTTCAGTAACTTGTATATCTAGTAGGTGCATATATTTTCATTTATTTATGTTTTTTTTCCTTATGCATTCTTCTCTCTCTGTTTATATAAATATTTATTCTAATAGTTGGACGATTTTTCTGATTTTATTCTAATAGTTAGTTGTTTAGTGTTATTTATAATATGTATTGTGGTTTTATTGTATATTCATAGATATTTGTACTTAAACACTAAGACGTATGTAGTATTGTATGTGGTATACTCGACTTGTTTCTTCTTTTCTTAATTAATTTTAAGATTAGGCCTGTTATTGGCTATTTATATTCATCTGTATAATTAAGTTTAATTTTATTTTTGTGCTGTTGGCCTGTAAAAAAAATAAAATAAAAATAAAATAAAAATATTAGGACCGCTATGTGATCAAGTCCATTACGTTCAATATTAATTAGGACGGCTATGTGATCAAGTCCATTACGATCGATATTTACTAGGACGGCTATGTGATCAAGTCCACTACGTTCAATATTTATTAGGACGGCTATGTGATCAAGTCCATTACGTTCGATATTTACTAGGACGGCTATGTGATCAAGTCCATTACGTTCGATATTTATAAGGACGGCTACGTGATCATCAAGTCCACTACGTTAGATATTTATTAGGTCGGCTACGTGATCAAGTCCACTACGTTCGATATTTATTAGGACGGCTATGTGATCAAGTCCACTACGTTCGATATTTATTAGGACGACTACGTGATCAAGTCCATTACGTTCAATGTCTACCTGGGCGGCTATGTGATCAAGTCCGTTGCCTTCGATATTTACTATGACGGCTATGTGATCGAGTCCATTACATCTGAGTTATATTGAAATGGCTATGTGAATAAGTCAGTTACATCTGATATAAATATAATATTAAGATGGTTATGTGATCAAGTTTACATCTGACATAAGATAAGAGTATGAATATGTGATCAAGTTCATTACATCCGAAATCTATAAAGACAGTCACGAGATCAATGCCATTAATTCCGCGTATCTGAAATCTACTAAAACAGCTACGTGATCCAGTCCATTAAATTCGTGTTTTATTGGGACAGCTTTGTGAACAAGTCCATAATAATTCAGAAATCAGAAAACGTTTATTGCAACACTATGTACAATGTTCTTACAAATTAATATTATAGTTCCAATAGTGGACCCATAACGGGCGTGCAATATTATAAGATGTATCTTAACTAGAAATAAATACTTAGGTATATACACAAATTCGTACATGAAATAAATTAAAATAAAATAATAATCAAATTACTATTCAAGCTAAGTTCATTATATCCGTGTTCTATTGGGATAGCTTTGTGATCCAGTCATTTATAATATCCCTGTTCCATTGAAACAACGTAGTGAACATATCAGTATCTAAATAGACCTGCTGTATGATTATGTCGAATATGTATATATTACTATACTATGATATATCACGCTGTGTGAAACAACACTGTGTGGCCTGGTATACTGTACGTAATATTTATTACTGCGACATATCACGCTTTGTGTAACGGAAAAGGCTGTACTGCGTAACTAATAGAGTGTACGGCTTTTGTATTTATTAGAAAACGACATACTGGACGCCTTAATAAAGGAACAAAAGCGTCATCATAATTAAATATTAAGACAACACACTAAATACATAAATTACGTACCTAACTAATACCAACTTTTTTATTTATTTTAAGAGCGATTTGTATTTTACTATAATTATAATCCTGTAAAATATTTATTTCAACTTAAATAACCTCCTGTCATTACGATACTCCATTTTATTTATTCCGTGTTTTCGAACAAAAAAAAAAAAAAAATTAAGAGACAAAATACTGCTGTTTTTTTTTTCCGTTTGCAGAGTGCTGAGCGCCGCGAGACGCGGCGAATGCAGGATGGCCGAATGTTACAGAGCATACCTTATCGTCCCCTAATTCACTCGTCAGATATAATATGATTAGCTGTGCTACCGCTCAATGCCTGCATATTAATTTATTTTCATACTTGTTAAAATAATCTCTTAGGCGACTTTAACTTTCCTAAAGTGGCAACATTGTTTGATATAGAGAAAAACATGGCGGTGCGGTTGTTTTTGTTAAAATACAAGATATGGCTGTAAAATGAAATATATTGGAAAAACAAGATCCCTGAAGTGTAATTTGTCATCCTGAACCTAATTACAAAAGCGAAGCCGAACGTCAGAGCGCTTATACAATAGGTATGGTCATAATTCCCATTACGCATTATGTGCCCATTATACTGCAAATGTGCTTAAAAAGCGCAAGTTGCAGGGTACTGCAAATATTATTAATATTATTATTAAATATTATTATTAATATTAAATGTAAATTTACTACAGTATTTGTTAGTATACGTACCTACTACAGTATAACATTAATTTTATGTAAGTGAACAAAATTACACTGCATTTATTTAAGTTATTAGTATACTTACTACAGTATTTGTAATATAAAGAAAAAAACACAATATTAAAGTTGTTCTTCCTGTTCGAGCTGATATGAGTTCTATTAAAAAATGCATTACAACAAATCAACACGTGCACCATAACGTGAGCAAATGTTTTAATTTCGCTATTAGTAAATAATTATATGCAATTTATCACGAAGGCGTTATTTTATGTTTTTATTTTAATCAGAAAGGAATAAAAACGGACGTTGAACTTGTACAAGGTTATACGGAAGTCTCGCATAGTGAATGGCCGGCGGTAAGTTTGTGTACGCTGCGTTTGCCGGTAGGTGGTCTCCACTCGAGAACTTTTGACACGCTATGTGCCCTGCCCACTGCCATTTCAACTTCCCAATTCGCTGGGCTATGCCTGTGTTAGATCAGGGTTAAAAGAGGCGTTTCACTTTGTCTATTTTCTATCAAAATATCATTGTCAGGATGGAAATCTCACTCGAAACCAATGCAGCAACCCTGAATCTAACATAATAACAAAGAAACTAATCAATCTGATCCTTTAAATGTTTGTGAGGGTAGTTACCTAACTTGAGGTTTCTAAATTAGTAAAGGAAACAAGTAAATAAGTATATTTTGTTTATTATTTTACCTCATGGGTCCCGAGAGGGTACCTCCATGTATTGCAAAGACTCTAAGCCACGTTCGTAAGGCCCTAAACGTCTTGAGAAGAAGTGGCAAGAAACTCCGACGCTATCAATATGATCTTTTAATCTTTTGTACAATGATAAGTCAGATAATTTAGATATTACACAAAGTACTTAACTTTAGCAACATGGCGACGTTCACTCGGCTTGGCTTCGAATATAAAAGTACCGACACTCAGCATAACTAGCTAAGCGAGACTCAGGGCGTCAAAGATTTGTCCAACGTTATTATTAGGATACTTGGCGAACACTAAGCGATACTATCAGAGTGTAACCTGCCTAACCTAGCCTAAACAGAAAGCCTAAGCTAAAACCTATCTTCAATACAAGTCTACCTTACAGTTAAACTATTTAATTATCCTACTAAATGACCTACATTAATTCGTACTAAAGCTAAAAATAATTTGCTCAGCAAGCGTGTAATTATGCTAACCCTAGAATAATTTAGAGCCTCAGTATTTCTTAACCCTAAAGTAGTGGTGGTCTACTAGATCTTAACCCTGAACTGAAAGTTGTACTCTTACTTTAAAAGTTACTTATGAAAATAATTTCTACGCTATCTAAGCCTACTGTTGAGCTCATAAGAATTAAATTATCCGTACTTTATCTACTTAATACTAAGTTTGGCCAGTGATCGTTAGTAGAGGACCCTACGTTGAGAATCGCAGAAACCCAAACAGATTTGAGACTCCTACCTATTTGTACGCTTTATAGAGTATTATAAAAGTAGTATAAATGTCCTAGAGTTGTAAAATGTTAAGATACTTTAACCTGGATCCTACAAAACCAACAATATACGCTGAGCTAATTTCTAATGAACTTTACTTAATGCTACATCATTTCCTAGTCTTATTCTAGATTTTGAGGTTATGAGGTAAGACCCTAGATGTATAATAACTGAATTGCGAACTAAAGGAGCTGATTATAGTCCAAGAGGCAAGGTTTTGATACCTTCAGTCAAATAATTGAAAATTCTCAAAATTGAACTTTTTATATAAAATTTAGGTTTTGCTATGTGAAATCATATAAAGCGGCTATGGATCGGCACTCCGCCGCCGTACCGATCAGTGGCATTCGACCCTTACTGGATAGCCCCCTCCGCTTATTACAAGGAGTTCAGCCTGAAGGGCTATGCTATTTCTGTCAATTTTACTTCTTGTCGGTCATAGGTATGTCAACAAATAAGGGGACGAGACGGACTATTTTTTGCAAAGTTTCCCACATCCTAGAGTCGCGGTTCTCTAGGCCCCACTGCTGGATGTCACACATAACGGACATCCAGCCCCCCCAAAACCTCATGTGGTGATACATGAGGGGCACGGGCCAGGTTTACTTGCGGCGGCCTTCAAATCCTGGTAAACCAGAATAAAAAGGTCACCTATTCCCTACCTATTTAGCCTATCTACCTAATGCCTACAGTCCTACTGGTAACTAGCTTGCAGAATGCATGCCTACTTTGCCTAACTTGAGCCTAACCCTATTGTGCCCTAAATGTCTCAATATATTTGTGGTACAATAAACCATTGAATATCAAATACCAAATCTTACTTAGAATGCATGCCTACTTTGCCTAACTTGAGCCTAACCCTATTGTGACCTAAATATCTCTATATATTTGTGGTACAATAAACCATTGAATCTCGAATATCGAATCTTACTTAAGGTAAAATCTATCAAACCTAGGTCTCTCACATTCACTAGAGTTCCTAACATAGGCAGACATCAGAATGTTCATTCAAGGAAGAATTTAGAAGAAAATATTTTGACGTATAAATAAATTCATAGAAGGACTTCACTCAAAGGTTAGTTCTGGAGTGATCTGAATAGCAACTGACCAGAGTTTCTAAGAAAGTAAAATTTATACTTTGCACTAAAGAATCAGGATCTTTTCCTTTTCGGCTAAAGAATCCCAATAAGGCACGGCATTGCTTGGCCTGGCAAAGTTTTACCAACTAGAGCCTGGCGTCGCCACATACACATAATCTTGTGCATTTTGAAACATTTATTGTAATTTGAGCAAAGTCTATCTATTCGACCACTGCTTTAATTTCAGTTGTAAATGTATTATTGGAACATTCAGATTTCAGCCAGCTATATCGCGGCCACTATGGCTATACAATACATTAATAGTATACAATGCTGTCAATGCCATAACATGTTTAATATAATAGTGCAATATTCACTTGCCAAATGTTAATAAATCTCATTGAATAATAATGTTCAAAAGGTGTGAAACAATGTGTTTCCCATCATAAATCAATAGGTAATTATTATTGAATTTAATATTTTGACCTCATCAAAGATCCCAAAACTCACGGATAATCGTTAGAATTATTTTTCATAATCGTCTCAGTTTTTAGGACAAGGTTCAATTTGACCTAGTGTTTACAAGACCAAAATTGCCATGCTAGCATTAAAGTACAAAAATACATCAATAATATGTAAATTCCTCAGACTGTTGCTACAGTTCTACAAGGGAATTGATAATCTATCTGTTACTTAAAATTTTATCATAAGTAGTTCAGCCAAAGCTTTTTATAATTACGGATTAATACAACCGACTAGTTAGCATTTGTAACTATTTTTGTCAGCTGATTTCTAACAAGGAAATTGGTAATCTATACGTTACTCAAAGTTTCATCATTAATAGTTCAGCCAAAGCTTTTTATAATTGCGGATTAATACAACCGACTAGTTAGCATTTGTAACTATTTTTGTCAGCTGATTTCTAACAAGGAAATTGGTAATCTATATGTTACTCAACGTTTCATCATTAATAGTTCAGCCAAAGCTTTTTATAATTGCGGATTAATACAACCGACTAGTTAGCATTTGTAACTATTTTTGTCAGCTGATTTCTAACAATGAAATTGGTAATCTATCTGTTACTCATAGTTTCATCATTAATAGTACAGCCAAAGCTTTTTATAATTGCGGATTAATACCACCGACTAGTTAGCATTTGTAACTATTTTCGTCAGCTGATATCTCTATATTGTTTTATAGTCAATACATTCAAAGTTAAGGTTATGACAATTGCCATAGAGTAAATGAAAATCTGACAATACAATAGTTGTGATCTGATTATAACAGCAAATATAATTTTACTATAGATTTATATAAAACAATGCAAAGTAGGTATAATTTAGATTGTCTACTTGCATCCAGATAAAACTAGGCTGTCTTTAATTCTAGAAAAACCTAGGTCTCAAATTGTTCCAACACATTTTTCCATCTCAAAGAATAATGCAAGATAGGTATGAAATTAACTTGTCTACTTGCATTTATGAAACAAAATTATCTTGTAACAGGGAAATCTAGAGTACAATTCGTACTGGCAATTTATCACCAAATTGGATCCTTGACATGACCAAAATATACTAATTCTCTTAAGCGAGATTATTAACATTTACTATTCAATTCTCAAAGAACTTAAACAAATTATGGGATATTTTTCCCCTCTAAATGGCAATTACAAATATCACTATATTTTGACACTGACAGTTTTGAATCACAATATTTTTTACTTAATGACACAACTAAATAGCTGTTTGCTTATTTTAGCTGCCAGTTCTACAAAACTGCTATGTATCTTGTATTTTACAAATTTAAAATGGAAGCTAAACTCGTTTTTAACCACAACCCTACCTAAAACCTAACCGTAAAACGACCCTATTGGTGAGCTGATGCCTCCTCTACCCTGTGAGAAGAGGACACGCTCCCCTACCTGATTTCCTAACTCTAAAAGACGTCCCTATTTTACACGACACCCACTACCCCGTGATAAAAAAAATATTAAAAAAAATAACTCCCCTCTACAAGGACGCTTCCCTTAGCCAAGTTGTTCGTCCGCTAACCGACAACCTAAAGTTTGGACTGGCTAGGTCCGTGGGAGAGCCTATAGCCCCTAAATTCCCTACAGAAGCAACGCGTACGCCCCATCGCTTACGCAAGCTTCTCCTATCCCTGGGACAACCAGAAAACGACTTAGTCTCAGATACAATCAGTGTGTAAGCCACGTGCCTAACAGAATCCACAGGAAACCGAAGGCCTGACGTCAAAGAGAAGAAGCCGAATCCCAGTAGGAGGTAAAACATGGATTATCCCTACTGAAAGGGTCAAACTAATCCACCTGTCAATGACCTCACATTGACAGCCTACTCTAAACCCGGGAATGAAGGTATCCGCCCACTATACTGCCAGGCAGTACGTGCAATGTGGGTTTCAACCCGCCGACCACTTTGGAGTCATTGGCTGAACTACAGCGAAGTGCGTGATTAGCTTTTACCCAAACGATGATTTATAGTGATTTCCTCGACCAGCTAGCTCGGATAGTGGCGTTGTCTGCCATGTGGCATACCATCCACCCGAAACTAACCACTCTAAGAACCCACGATAACTCATTATCTTCGAGCCAGGTAACCTAAATAGGTCACTGGAATCGCGCCTAAACAACCCTCCCTTACACAAACTCAGCTAATCTCACAATTACACTGACATTTACAAGGAAACTTGCAAAGACTGTTCTCACAACGAGAACTTGGCTGAAGAGCTTTTATAAAATTCGCAAATCTAAATAATGGCGAAATAGACCAGATTGGAATCGTAATTCTGCAAAGGTCCGCCTTAAAAATCGTTATAAGCTCTCACGCACAAGTTACTGGTCTGAAAACCTAACTCTCAATGACGCCATCTTGCCGTGCTCCCTTTTATAGACTATCCCTGGCTCCGCCCCGCGTTTAAACGCTCGTTTAAACGCTCGTTCAAAAGCCCGCCCGCGAGTCAAACAAATTTCACCCTTATTTCGAACGAAATACAAATCATAATCCTATTATATGGTTTCCCTGGTTTCAATGCTCGTTTAAACGCTCGTTTAAACGCTCCAGGAGATTGAAAGATGATTTTGTACATTAAAAATCGTAAGAAGTAAATGTAGGAAGTTGTAGATAGAGGATCTTAACATCTGAAAATGGAAATTGTTATCATCTACACTGAATCTTTCCAGGATTTGTATCTAATGTTTACTTTATACCTAATAGATAGTAACTGTATTTGATTAATTCCAGTCTCAAGTATATAAATATTCTTCTAGATCCCACTGGAGTCCATCATAGTAGGCTAATTGCTGACAATAATGACATAACATCCTTCTTGTTTGATTGTTGAATATTATTAAATTTATCTATCGGATATTCAGTGATTTAATTTAACCTTAAATCGTATCACATAGCCCTATTACTTTTTCTAGGTTATTTGACAAGTTACCGCTGGATTGTTTTCCTGTATAACCAGCTGGGTGAGCTGAACCTCTTCTTCAATGCTCCTGGGCTCTTCTAACGTCCTCAGGCTTATTTCTAAGTCGTCTTCTTTATGATAAGGGCTTAACCAGATACTTATTTTAGTTAGTATGAAATTCCACTGAACTTTCATAACGGAACGCTAACTTAAAATTATTTCTATTAATTAATTAACTATATCTCACTACTAATTCGGTTGTTACTTCCTAATATACCTAAATGAACATTCAGTGGACTAAATTTACCTATTTAAACTCTAAATATGTAACTCTATCATAATCAACAAATCTAGAACCAATTTCTCAAGATTTATTGATTCCAAATGTGAGAGACCAAGCATCTACATAATAATATACATAATATACTATGTTAAACACCGAGACACACAAACGTGGAACGTTACATCAGACCAAAATGCTCTAAGAGAACTGCAGCGATATCAAGAGATACTAAGAGATACTAAGAGACGAAGCCACGCCAACAGACTGTTTTATACTAATTTCACAACCTCCCACCATGCCTTACCACCACTGCTCGATGTCAACATTTACACCGACCAATAGGGAACGAGCAAGATGGCGGGAACCGCGGCAGCCTCAATTTAACACTACTATTTATACATCAAGCCATCTTAAACTGCGTTTCATACTTATTAGAATTATTAGAACAATTATTGATACATTTCAAGTCATCTATGACACTATGAAATCACAGTATTAAATAAATAGTGTTTGTAAAGAATAATGGCTGACATTCGGACATCATAATATTTCACAGTCTTATTTAGTTACTAGCAAATCTTAGATTACTTAATACATTTTGAAAACCTTATTAAATATTATCCTTACATGTTAAACTATCTATTCTATCTATAACATTATAAAATTACAGAATCTGATACAATAGTCAATATAAACAACAATGGCGGACGCCACGTTATTTCTCAGTTTTATCTATTGACCTACCAATAAGTCTTAAATTACGTAATACACTTTGTAATCGTTATTAAATATTATCTTAACATTTTAAACTATCTATTCTATCTATAACATTATAAAATAACAGAATCTGATACAATAGTCAACATAAATAACAATGGCGGACGCCATGTTATTTCTGGTTTATCTATTTACTAAAAAGTCTGATATTACTTAATACACTTGGTAATCGTTATTAAATATTATCCCATCAACTATTAGAGAATAGTTGATAGGATCACAATCACTTTAACCACGGAATAACACATTGATAAACAATATTACAAACACAACAAGCAATGGCGGATATCGTGTCTTGATTTGTCTATGCATAAAAATAGAAGGTAAAGATATAGTTTTAGACCAATAAAGGAAGCACAGCGGCCATTTTAAGTAATATAGAATATTATAATAAAATCCCTAATCTAACACCTGCCTATCAAAAACTATATTTTGTAGGACGTCCCCCAGACGACCTCACGCTGTATGCAAGCCGCTTCCAACCGGTTTCTTTGGAAATCTATAAGGGAGCCCTATGTCCAGTAGTGGACGTCCTTTGGCTGATGTATGGGTGATAAAGTTGACCTAGCGAACGTGAGAGCCTCAGTTGTGAGTGTTGTGACTTGACAATTTTGTTTTAGTCTATACGGATATTGATTCTCCTCTACAGATGACATTTTTCAACAAATCTGGTCAAAACTTAATAAACGAGTTCTATTTTTTTTATTTTGATTTTTGATTAAGGGAGTAGGTATATCCCTCAAAAAAGGAGAAAAATTGTTGTAGCGCGTCCAAACAGTCTTATTGGAGATCTATAGGGGAGTCCCATGTCCAGCAGCGGACGATGCTCAAGGCGGGCTAGTATACGCACCACGAAATAATTCTATCAACGTGTCAGAACGAGACAGAGTTATGGTGAAGTATATATCTGTCACTTTTTCACACATCGACAAAACTCTTTTCGCGGTCGTATGCTAAACTGGAAGGTCAGCCAGTTGGCAACGATTTGAACATAGCATACACACATCGACTTGGCATCTTTCCTATGCATACCTACTTAGGTACTAGCAGTACAAAAAGTTACTTTAGATATGTTCATCTTTTTCATATAACCTTGTATATTATAGACCACATAGAGCATGAAAAACTTAGTTAGAACTAGTTTTTAAAGCATTTGGATTTCAAACTCAAATCATTTTATTTTTATTTTCGCAGAAACTAACAGCTTTTAAATAATTGCAACCAAAATTATTGCAACATATGAAATTTACTTGCGGTTCTTAATTAACATGTTTTGTATAGTTATACATATGACCCTATAAGGGTATGGCAATTTTAACTAAAAAAATAAATGCAAGTGGAGTCCCTCCGCGCGGAAGAATTGAAACTTCGACGCAACAGTGCTTTAATACCCTCTCCATGGTAGCGTTAAACGTTAAACGCAACCTTGTTGGAAGTCGCATTAGATAGATAGAAAAACTCTTTATTGCACACCAAGAAATAAACAAAAAGTAGAAACAAAGATACATAAACAGTGTAACAATGGGCGGCCTTATCGCTGATAGCGATCTTTGCTAGGCAAACTTAGGATGGAGAGGACAGAAAGCGTATAAATAATGGACGGGGTGCGCATTAGTTAAAAAAAACTAGTAAAATTGATTTAAATACTTATGATACCTAAAAATAAAGAAAACAATTAAAAGAAACCTATGACTAAATAATAAACTAATACATTACAATATACTACTTACATAATACAACATAAATAACAACAACAACAACAGTTACATAGTTGAAGAATTGACAATTTCTGCAGGTAATGGTTTTTAACCTGATCTTTAAATACGTTCAGTGACTGCACAGAGCTATAACAACTAGAGAGATATATATCGCTGTTGTCGCTTGAGGCAATTCTCAATCACAAAAATGTATGGAATATCTTGCTCAGCGCTGTCAAAACTGTCAAATATGTATTGGAATTTGACACTACTGAGAGAAAAACACGGCAACTAGCGACTCAATCGAGATATTTTTCATCTCTCTTTCTAACTCATGCCATATTGAATCATTGTATCTCTTTCTTTCGTTTCTCGGTCGACCACATTATCCCTCTGGTATCTCTGTGAGTGATTGAGCTTTTCTGACAGTAACGGGCAAGGCATTCCATAGCTGGACTGCCTGAAAGGCAAAAGACCGTCCGTAAAATTTTCACACCGTGCGGTAGGGGTCATAAGGGAAAGGTTATCCTTGGATCGGAGGGGAAGGGTATGTGCATCTTGCCAGAAGGAAAAAGAGTCTTTAAGATAACATGGAGTAGAAGGATTGAAAAGGATATTATAAAGGAGATTAAGGATATGAGCATTCCGACGAAGACGAATTGGAAGCCACTTGAGCTTAGTTCGAAAATGAGATACGTGGTCATATTTGCGTAACCCAAATATAAACCTAATGCAATAATTTTGAAGACGCTCAAGCTTATCAAGTTGGACTTCAGTGAGATCTAAAAAAACATTAGAAGTTTCACTTCAAAAGTTTTTTACCAATTTTATTATGTTAATTTCAGGTTGCCGTATTTCCGTATGGCTGGCTATTCGGTCACCATACTGATGCACGTGGTGAACACCTACGTAATGTTGGGGAATTTCACAAAAGATACATTGGAAGACCCAAATATTCAGCTCTTCTACAAATTCATGTTTAAATTCATCACTTGCTGGAATTTCGTAAGTATTTTTTAATTTATGAAATATTTAGTAAGTTTAAATAAACATTGCAAACCGTGGTGATCTAGTGGTAATGACACCCACCTTACAATCGTTAGGTCGTGGGTTCAAATCCCGGTCCCGTACCAATGAATTCTTTGGAATTTATGTACGGAATTTCACACCACTGGTTTTTCGGTGAAGGAAAACATCGTGAGGCATCCTGCATACGTCCGTGGAAGAAATTCGATGACGTATGTGAATTCACCAACCCGCACTGGGCCAGCGTGGTGGATATGGCTCAACCACCCTTCGTGGGTAGGCTTACGTCCTGCAGTGGACTATTAAAAAGGCTGGTACAGTACAGTAAATAAACATTAGGAGACTTACTTACTAGTTACTGACATAGAAATCACACACGGTATCTGACCCCAAACTAAGCAAAGCTTGTGATATGGCTGCCAGAGACTGATATATATTTTTAATAATAGGTACTTATATAGATAGTAGGTACCTAAATAACACCCAGACACAGAGCAAGCACTAATTTTCATCACATAAATGCTTGCCCTGGGTGGGGATCGAACCCACGCCTCTTTGATCGTTGATTCGCTATACAAACTGATTCACAATGTAGCCGACTCTCCCATAATCTTAAAAGACATCTCTTCTGGCCATTACCCAAGTCTCGTAGAATTTCTAAAATTGCCCTGGATGGGGATCGAACCACGCTTCTTTGACCCAGAAGTTAGCTTCACTGTCCACTGAGCCACCGAGCCAGTTAGTAGTTTGTATTGGTAAAGGGCTAATCCTGGTACCTAAGTTAATTTTTAAGAAAGTTTGAGCTGGTGACTAGCCGAGTCAGAGTTTTTAGGCCGCTTGAAGGCTTCTGATATGGCTAAATGGTCAAAACAGCTGGGGCCTACAATTTAACGTTTAATCCGAGCCACGTTAGCGCTCAGTTGTAAACGCTACCCGCGGTCACCCATCCGAAGGCTGACCAAGCTTGTACCTTATCAGTGATCTTCAAGGTATGTCTTTTTGCATGCATATTCATAAGGAATACTATCTCCACTAAGCTAGCCAAAATTCAATAAACATTCATTGAGATTGAGAAATTTACCTGTATATGAGATCTCTTTGATGATTTTGACTAAATCTAAAATCATGCATTTTGCGTATCCGTAGTACAATGCCTACAATAACTACGGTCGTTATTGCACTTTTGATACAATCTATTCCTTTTAATTGAGATCCAAATTAGATTGCGCATATTTTTTACAGACTTTAAAAAGGACATTCCCTTTAGATTCTCTCGATAGAGAGTTACGCTATTACTCCGCCAATTATAAACCGATTTGGATGGTTAATTTTTTTGTTTGATAGACTTGCCCCGGCATCGGGGCAAGGACATAGGCCTACCCTATCGATTTCCAATAAGCGAGCCGAGCCAGCAAGCGAGAGCGGGGAGCAAGCGATAGCTGCACGATCTGCCTAAGCGTTCGGCTTGTTTCAGTTGTTGATTCAACAATGTTTTCTAATAACGTTATCACGTAAAATTGTCGTCGGTAAACCGACTTTACATACGATTTTTTTTTTCAATTTTCAGGGATTCCAAACCGTCCACGCCGTAATCGGTCTTTCGTGTGATCTTCTTACCCTGACTGTCGGTGACCAGTACAAGTCCTTGAAACACGGGAAGCAGGCGCGGGACCTTATTTTCGCTGGCCTCGTGGTTCCCTACACTTTGGTAAGATTAGTGTTCTTTGTACAATAATTGATACCAGTGCCGCATTATCTACGCGCATCGACTAGGGGCCCCTAGTTACGGACACGGGGTCCCGTGAACGCATAATGAAAAATAATCAGCCAAGTACGAGTCGAACTCGCGCACGGAGGGTTCCGTACTGTATGGGAGCCCCCCTTGAATATTCATTTTATTCTGTTTTTAGTATTATATAGTATAGCGGCAACAAAAATACATCATCTGTGAAAATTTCAGCTATCTAGCTATAACGGTTTATGAGATACAGCCTGGAGACAGACAGACGGACAGACGGACAGCGGAGTCTTAGTAATAGGGTCCCGTTTTTACCCTTTGGGTACGGAACCCTAAAAAATGGATAAGTGCTCGCCTACCAAGGCTCGCGTACATATCACGACCTATCACTAAGATGCCTGGTATTGAAAAACTATTGAAACGATAATTCTAAATGCTTATTTCTCTCCTGAAATAGTGAGCTCTCCGGATTCCATATAGCCACCACCAATATTCTCTGTCGGAGTACTAGATACTCAATGACAAGGATAGTGAAGTTGCCATAGCGCGGTGTAGACTGAATAAAACTTTTTAATTGATTTAGCAATATTACGTTGTACGGCTTGAGCGATGTCCAGACTCAGTTGTGTTTTCGATTCGTAAAAGGACACCATCGAATTTCAATGTCTTCTCCAAACGTGTAGCGTTCTCTCATTCCCTTCTCGTTATGTTTCAGTTAATAGCTACTTGCTTCTGGCCGCTGTTCCTATACGACCGCGAGCTGATCCTCCCGTACTACACCACCAAGATCGTTGGAACTGTCTCCAACCATATCATACACTCTGCCATTGTACCAGGTAGGTAACTGGCTGGTTTACTTTTTAGTTTAATTTGTGGTGTGAACTCTGAAGAATTTTCTATCTATCCATAATATGCGCCTTGTCCGTCCATCTATATACATATATGTCAGTCTACCCATATATCTATATAATTATCTACCTGTTCGTTTTCAGCTCATCTTGTCATCTGTCTGTCTGCCTTTGCATCTACATATCTGTGTATTTTACTATTTATCTCCACAACTCCCTCTCCATCATTTATCTCTTTCTATATGATTATATTTCTGTTAATTGGTCGTTTTCTTCTTATGAGAGTGGTAACAAGGCTCATAAGACGCGAGAAGATTATTACCACCCACCTTATTACCACCCCACCAAGAATGTCGGAACTGTCTCCAACCAAATCAACCACTCCGCCATACAAGGCTATACAAGGTAATTGGCTGATTTACTTGTTAAGTTAATAGTACTGTACTAGCCTTTTTAATAGTCTACAGTCTACAGGACGTAAGCCTGCCCAGAAAGGGTGATTGGGCCATATCCACCACACTGGCCCAATGCGGGTTGGTGGATTCACATATACCATCGAATTTCTTCTACGGACATATGCAGGTTGCCTCACGATGTTTTCCTTCACCGAAAAGCCAGTGATGTTAAATTCAATGCATACATTCCGAAGAACTTAATGGTACGGGAACGGGATTTGAACCCACGACCTCACGATTGTAAGGTGGGCGTCACTACCACTAGACCTCCACGGCTATTCAGTTAATAGTGTCCATATCTTTCGATCCATACATCTGTCTATACACACATCTTTTTATCCATCCATCTTTCTATCTATCAGCTTGTAGCAAACATCACAGCCGCCAAGTTGTGTGATTCGACCTATACTACTCATGTTACAACTAGTACCGATCAATATATGTTTTTACGTCTACATATTTCAAACAGTTATCGTTGTTATAAGCATTTCAAAAATCTGATGCGAACGCAGGATTTGAACCTGCCCCTTCGGATCACTAGCCCGACGCTCTCCCAACTGCTAGCTCAGTAGCCGCCTCCTACGCAAGTGCCAATTTTTCGCGTCTACATATTTCGTAGTTTCTTTAATAATTTAATGCTCTGAATGTTTCAGTGGCCCTCTGGGAGCTGGTGTTCCAGCCTCGACATGTTCCAAGATCCCACAAGCAGAACCTGAGTCTAATGGCATTTGTAGCTGTCATGTACCTCGCTGTGTAAGTCTGCATTTTTATATTTATAACTAGTGGTTCTCCGAACAGTAGATCTAATATTTATAAATTAGCATTGCGTGCATGCCCTGAGCATTCATTCTCGCCATCGCAGGCTCCTTCTTGCGGCGGCGTCTTGTGTCGGGTTGTTCTCCTCCCTCAAATATCGTCGAGGCGGGCGATGGCTGGCTCATGCGTCACACTCGTGATCGGGTGCTGCTTGCGGGTCGCCGGTTTGCTCGCGGCATTCACGCAATGCACCGAAACTACTAACTTAGACCAAATAATATATGTATAATAATTAACTAAGATTAAACTAACCTAACTAACTAAAAACATCTCTATTGAACAGTCGCATTCTTTCAATTGCAACCTACTCGTAGTTAACCAAGGGCACAGACTCTGGAGTCTGTGCTCTTAATTATTTGATTAATTAAGTTTATTAAGTTAATTTATTTTAATTAAGTTAATTTATGTAAAAAAAGAATAGATCTCGAGACACATTTCTTTCTCTAAATATTCATAAGCCTATATCTCGACACGCTCACGTGCTTTGGTGTTTACTCGCAGATCTTGTTAGTACTTAGATACCAAATAATCTTGTCAAATATTATCGAAATCGGCTAAAACGTCATCGAGGTAAAACGAAGACCGTTTCAACTTCGTTTGCTTCGATCAATAACTAGCCAGTGGTGTCTTTTTAACAAACTTCCGAAAAGGAGTTTTATGTTCGTCTGTAGGTATTTTTTTGTGTATATTTTCGCCAATTGTGAACCGAATCACAAAAATATTTTTAGTTCGAAAACGTATACTACCGTGGTCCATTTAAATTTTATCGAAATCAACGAATGTTTTTGAAAAATCAAACATTCGTGTGAACTAAGTATTCACGTACGTTTTGTACACGATGGAAGTCGGTTTTGCCATTTTTTGCGAAAAATAATTATTTAACAACTTGTTTTAACGAAAAAAATTTAAAACATTACTCTTGTCTTTTTCAGAATTTTCAAAACGTTCTTCGAGATCGGATCGTTCCCGTATCCCCTGATGACGTCACTATATGGCTCCGTCTCTTTCGTGGCCTTCGTCGCTGGTGTCATTTCTTTCTTACCAATCTTCTACTTCGCACAATGGCGTATCACACGGACTCTGTGGAGACAAAAATTTGTTTAAAAAGACTGATATTAAGACATTTTTAGACAGTAAGATTTCGGATGTATATAAATAGAATATTGTACATGTGGTTTAATTTTTTAACCGACTTCCAAAAAGGAGGAGATTTTCGTCTGTATGTATTTTTTTTTGTGAATTTTCATCGATATTTTCGCCAATTGTGAACCGAATCAAAATATTTTTTTTTGTTCGAAAGAGCATAGCAAGAGATTTTGTGGTGGTCCTACTTAAATTTCATCGTAATCGGCTGAGCAGTTTTTGAAAATTCAACAAATTATTGTTGTTGAAAATTCAACAAATTATTGTTGTTGAAAATTCAACAAATTATTGTTGTTGTAAATTCTACAAATTGTTGTTTGTTGTAAAAAAAATATACATACATTCGAGCGAACTACTCGAGTTTTTTACGAAAACTACATTTACTACATTTTTTAAGAAAAATAATTATTAAATGCTGTTTATGATGGACAGTTTGATTAATTATTATAAAATAATTATCCTCTATCTGTGTGTTGGAAAGGAATGGAGCGGCGTATTAACTTGACTTTTTAGAGTTCCGTACCCAAAGTGTAAAAATCGGGACCCTATTACTAAGACTCCGCTGTCCGTATGTCTGTCTATCTGTCTCCAGGCTGTATCTCATGAACCGTGATAGCTCGAACGTTGAAATTTTCATAGATGTATTTCTGTTGCCGCTATAACAACAAATACTAAAAACAGAACAAAGTAAATATTTAAGGGGTATTCCCATACAACAAACCTGAATTTTTAGCCGTTTTTCGCTCGCTACGGGTACATCCTTGAATATTCATAGAATATTTAGTTTAATATCTCATTTTAAAATAATTAGTTAAATTAAAATAAAATAAGTACTTACCTATTTTTGTGTGCTCCCATACAAGAAACGTGTTTTTTTTTGCACGATATTAATAACGACAACAAAAGATGCTTCAAATATTCACAGAATACTAAATTGTATATTTCCTTAAAAAATAAATAATTAAATTAAAACATATTAAGAGGGCTTCTATACGGTACGGAACCCTTCGTGCGCGAATCCGAATCGCACTTGGCCGATTATTCGTTATAATGTTAATGGGGGCCCTTTATTTATCCCGGATAAAATGTAGACTATGTCACTTTCCGTCTTTTAAACCCGATGCCCTACCTTACCACCCATGATATAGCAGGTGGAAAATAAAAAAAAAAAAAAAAAAAAACGATCTGACCGTTGTTCGATTCGACAGAAAGTTGTTTTTTTTACATTTCTTGAAGCGCACTCTAGAATAGCTCGCAGATAGCAAATTTTTCACTTATCGTTATATTATGGAAAATTACTTGGATGGGTGACCGCGGGTGGCATTTTCCAACTGAGCGCTACCGTGTCTCGGATGACACGTTAAATTGTAGGCCCCGGTTGTTCTAACCGTTTAGTCATGTCAGAGGCCTTCAGGCGGCCTAAAAACTCTGACACCAGGGCTAGCCACCCGGCCTGTACGAATTTACTTACTTACTATGGAAAATTTACGCAATATCATTATAATTTATAGCCTATGTGTTATTCTGATATATAAGCTATATAACTGCAAGTTTCATCTCAATCCGTTCAGTAGTTTTTGCGTGAAAGAGTAACAAACATCCTTACAATCTTTCACGTTTAATTAGTAGGATTAGTAGGATAAAACACCTTCGTACAATTTAATAGATTTGAACGTACAACCTTCAATAAACGAACCTAGCACATCAATCACTAAACCACTTAAAATATTTAGGATTATCTGCTTGCCTTGTACTAGAGCCATCATTATTAACAACATTTACTATGGGACCAAACCAAAATTTAAAAAATAGCTTTTTTTTATTCCGTATAGGTTTGCGTTTGACTACATACTGCCTGGTGATGAGCAGATATGCGGTCTAGGGTGTAGCACGCTTACCTAGAAGATACCTATTTACTCGGGATTTGAAGACACCCACGTCGTACTTTAGCGGGAAGACAGACCCAGGCAAAGCGTTCCACATTCCGGCTGTTCGTATGAGGAATGTGGATTCAAAACGCTTGGTTCTAACGCACGGAATGTCCACCATAAAAGGGTGGCGCTTTGGTCGCCTCTGTCTAGTCGTACGATAGAAGAAAGGGGCTGTTTTAATAAGAAAATTGCAATTCGGAACAAACAAATGGCATACATTTTGTCGGCCTATTTTTTCCCCCGATCTTTTGGTTGGCCCCATAGTAAATGTTGTTCATAATGATGGTCCGAATCACCTCCTTTCGACTTAGTACATCAGTTCTGGATAACCCTGTATACACATCTACTTCCTACTTGCTTCAATAGCCGAAACCGGTTGAATTTCGACCAACTTTTTTTAAACTTGACTAAACGTCATAACTAAATCTTTTAAACTATAGAAGCAGATTTTGTACGACAAATGCTATAGTAGCGCCTTTCCAAAGTACAGAGATATAGTGGGCGTTTACCTTGACCACTGGCATAGAACATCTATAGAGCCAGTTAACAAAAACTATCAGAAGCATTGCATGTGTCTATTTTTCAAAAATACGTTAGTAAAATTGTGTTTAACAAAAAAATATTTTATAATTATTACATTGATATTTATGAAATTAAGGAAAAATGTTTTTTTGATAATAAGATTGAACGCATCAAGTAAAATGATTTAGTAATTTTATTTAATGAGATAAATTACGTGATTAAAATTATACCTATCAAAGTGTTAAACTATTATTTTAGTTGAGAAAAAAGAAGTCAAGGTGAGTTGGTTCTTTTTTCTTTAAGGTTCCGTACCCAAAGGGTAAAAACGGGACCCTATTACGAATAGTCTGTCCGTCTGTCTGTGTGTCTCCAGGCTGTATCTCATGAACCGCTATAGCTAGAAAGCTGAAATTTACAGTTGATGTATTTCTGTTGCTGCTATAACAACAAATACTAAAAGTATAATAAAAATAATATTTAAGGGGGGCTGCCATACAACAAATCTAAATTTTTAGCTGTTTTTAGCTCGATATCAATAATGGTAACAGGTAGATGCTTAAAATAATCACTGAATATTTAGCTGCAAGCTTACTTTAATACTGTACTGTACTGTACCAGCCTTTTTGATAGTCCACTGCAGGACGTTGGCCTACCCACGAAGGGAGATTGGGCTATTATCCACCACGCTGGCCCAGTGCGGCTTACTTTGATAATAAATAATTATATTCAAATAAAATTGATATTAAGGGGGGCTCCCGTACAGTACGGAACCATTCGTGCGCGAGTCCGACTCATACTTGGCAGATTATTTATTCCTTTGGTGGAAATTTATTATGTGATTTAAATGATAACCCTTTAATCG
This sequence comes from Hypomecis atomaria, assembly GCA_964007245.1. Lineage (NCBI taxonomy): Eukaryota > Metazoa > Arthropoda > Insecta > Lepidoptera > Geometridae > Hypomecis > Hypomecis atomaria. Next base: position 5,762,518 of record OZ023308.1, on the reverse strand, counting down.
CAGCGTACAACCTCAACAACATTCAAAACCCAAATCCTGTTCCTTTTGTATCAAAGGAACCAGGATGTTGTATATTTATTTTTCATCTAGCATCTTCGAAATATACATTTCTACTAAATTTTAAATACTACGCGGAAATTATCGCTTGCATTCTCTTTTATTTTTCAAAGTGGTGGCGAGGACAAACTGAGAGTAATTAATTGTTCATACTACCTGCTAGAAAATGACTCATTACTAGTATATGTCGTACAATATCAACGTAAAATAAGTAATTATTAATTTAATACAATCTCGAGGGCTCTGGCATGGTCAGTAATGTTGTATGAAACTCCCTAGGGAGTAAAGTGATTTAAATTTGGAACGTCTATTTCTTAACTAAGAACATTTAAGGACATCTTAAAGGGGTTTTATTTTGTAAAATCAAATTAAACCTCGTTACATTGCATGGCAGCGGGCATTGTAAGTTGGTTTTATTCGAATTTATAGAATAAAAAAATCTCTTTGGGTCACGTAACAGTTCGATTTTCTAGAATAAAACCTCTTTGCAATTCCCGTGTTAGGCCATGATAATCGAGCTGGCCATTGTCTTATGTTTTTCACGTAGTTTTAACATTCTCTGTTTTATTACGGATTTGTGTGCTTGTCTATGAAAATTCGTAGGTACATTCAAATTTTATTTTATTGTGAACAATAATATAAAACTAATTAGAATGTACCTGTCAATCTTGTCGATATACCGAGTTGCCTAGTGGTTACCTATACTTAGTGAGGTTATGACGTAAGTGTTACTGACGTAAGATTCATCTTGGTTATCTTGGTACATACTGAGAGAGAACCAAGTGGTGTCTTACGTCACGGGCGACAAATTGGACTCTGAGCGTAGCGAGGACCTTTACAGTTAACTCCCGAACGCAGCGAGGATGTTTTAAGTTAAATTATTTTCAGATCTGAGTGAAGCGAGGGGTTCAAGTCGCCCAAGACGAAGACAAACTTGGTTCTAGTGGTTCATACTCTACTTTTCATACCTCCTGCGAGAAAATAAAACCCCAGAAAAATGATTACAATTGTTTATGTTCACTATTGTTTTTCTGTAGGTTTTACCATCGATAAAAAATAACTTAATAGTACATTATGATATAAGTGCGGTAAGTTGAGTTGCAGCCGAGGCGATATTGCTAGCGCGAGCCGTAGGCAAGGGCTGTAAGGAAGCAGAGGCTGTAATTTTCAAAGCGCACGTATGTCATACGACGTTTTATAACATATTTGCGAGGAAATTAATAAAACTCTGACTTTGAGTGAAAGTCGTGCATCAGTCGAAGCATCGTGCGTTTTACATTACATTACCGCACAAGTGCCGTAATGTCTCTCAATCTCTTAAGTGAAAGTAGGAGAAACGAGACCACAGAGTTCTGCAGTCGGTGGCGGCGTGCGTTTTACATTACATTAATGCACAAGTACGTAATGAAATACATTACGATATTAAAATTGGTGTAATTACAGCCACTTTACGAGCAAATATGTTATAAATTATATTATTTCTTAGCGTTCGTATTACAGTTAGTTATTTGATTTAACTGATTGTTTTTTATTTATAACTGTTTGAAGTGGTACGAGTATATTGTAGGTGAACAACGCTGCGCGGTACGTAGAGTTGTAACATTTTTGTTTTGTTTATAAACAACATTGCGCACTTGCCATTTCATTGCCATGTCATTTTTGACACCTACAGTGATATTTACTGATTTTTCTGTTGTTTATCATCAACGCTACGCACTAGCCGGTAAAGTACTTACCTATTATATTTTTTTGACATTTTTAACGATACAGTCAAACCTGGATAAGAGAGAGTTGGAGGCACCGCCATCTAATTCTCGCTTATAGAGGTTTTTCACTTATCCAGGTTTCTCACTTATCCAGTTTCAGAAGAGGCTACTCTCTCTTATAGAGGTTAAAAAATACGTATAATTTGTACGTTGGTCCATTGGTCCATTGGTTTGTATGTATCTACCTATACATACGTGAAGAATGATAAATATATTTATAAATAGTATATAGGTACTAATTGTTCGGGATGTGTTGATTAGAATTGAACATAGAATATTGACTAATTCATTATAAGACCCTTTTTAAAATTGGGAAAATCAAAAATATTTTTGATAATTCCATGTCCTTTAGAGTACTGAGACCGTATGGGGTCTTTGGATTTTATTATTTTATAAAAGTTGGATTCTACTAAATCAAATTCATTGCGCACTTTATTTTCAGATTTTCCCCTTTTGAACACATTCAAGCTTGGCGATTTATTTGTTTATTCCTAAAGATTGATTTATTAACACCGAACCTTTCTCTTCAATTGAAACTTGTCAACTGTTGTTAGTTTGACCAATAAGATAGTGTAAACGGACGTGTGGCTATTTCAAAAGAATGTGATACAAAAATAATGTTAGGTAGATAAATGAAAAACACAAAATAATTTTTAATAGAACATTATTTCAACAAACGGGATAGTATAGACGCACACGTGTGCCCATTCCAATAAAAGTCGATACAAAAACAATGTTACTTATTTCCACGAAATACCAAAAAAATGTTTGAATAGAACACGATCTGAAATCAACGCTAGTTAGTTCCAAGAAATTTAAGAATGGGTCATAAATTGCAGATGTTTCATTACCCTCAACTCTCACTTATAGAGGTTCAGACAAGTAGTACTCTCAGTTATAGAGGTCCATGAGGGAAAAACGACTCTCTCTTATAGAGGTTTTGGTCTCTCACTTATAGAGGTATTTCAGGGGTAAAATGACGGGACCTGGCAATTTCTCTCACTTATAGAGGTTTCTCACTTATCCAGTTCTCAGTTAGCCAGGTGTGACTGTATTTACTGATAATAACTTAAGCTCGGAATATGAATTTATTTCAATCTTTCTTACTATCCTGTAGCGCTCGTAGCGCAGTTTGACATAGGTGATTGTCAGCGATCACCGAAATTAAGCAACGTTCCGCACGGTCAGTACTGGGATAGGTGACCGCGGGTGGTATTTTCCAACTGAGCGCTACCGTGGCTCGGATGACACGTTAAAGTGTAGGCCCCGGTTGTTTTAACCGTTTAGCCATGTCAGAGGTCTTCAGGCGGCCTAAAAACTCTGACACCAGGGCTAGCCACCCGGCCTATACGAACTTACTTACTTACTTTTACTATCCTGTAGTATTTTACTGAGATTATTTAATATTTAACATTTATGAAGAGAAAAAATGAATTGAAAGCAAATGCTCGCAGACTTTGAATGCCATTCATTGGCGAAGGCTGCCAGAGTGTTGTTTTAACCGGTATACATTCAAAGCTACTGAATTTGATAACCAATTTCGGCATACACAAAACTTACATGAGAACCAGAGCCGGCAAGGGACGCTCTCTGCAACGTGACGTAAGAATAATGATGACTTCGAGGCTCTTACCCAACCACATGACGGGAAGAGAAGAAGATCTATGAATGAAAGCACATTTTCCACTGAAATGTGTTTTCTTTTTCTTAATTTTTGTTTATCTCTACTTCTTCTTTCAAGGCGCAGTGTAGGTGGTGAACAACATAATTATGCGCAACGTTGTTTCTCACCGACATCGGATTTCTCATTAAAATGGAGAAGTTGTAGTTTTTAATCGACTCCAAAAAGGAAGAGGTTCTATGTTCGTGTGTATGTATTTTTTTTGTGTATGTTCATCGATAATTTCGCCAATTGTGAACAGAATTGAAAAAATCTCTTTTAGTTCGAAAGGGCATACTCCCGAGGTGGTCCCATATCGACTGAGCTGTTTTTGATAAATCAACTATAATGTAAACAATTCCAGCTAAATATTCGAATTTTGTACACGATGGAAGGCGGATTTGAAATTTTTTGCGAAAAATAACTATCCAGTATCAATTTAATACTGAAATGTTTTTCTTTTTTTTAATTTTTGTTTATCTCTACTTCTTCCTTCACGCTGCAATGTTGGTGGTGAACAACATAATTATGTACCCCTTAGCTTAATGCGCAACGTTGTTTCTCACCTACATCGGATTTCTCATTAAAATAGACAAGTTGTAGTTTCTTATTTTTATCTGGGGCCCTGAAAGGTTATTTATAAGCCCTCAATTAAAAACAAGTTAAAAAATCAATAAAAATTTTGCCTTCGAATTATTGGTAGGGTTAAAGTGTTGCTCTACTATTTTTGTTGACAAAAAAGTCAGGATAAACCAGTAAACTATATAGATATTTATTTTTGTCAAAAATAGCACAATCGATTTCTATCGTGATCATATTTTAGTGTACGTAATTAAAGTATAATATTTATTTACAACCACAATTAAAGATAAACACAAAAATAAAAACTTAAATAACCTATCTAAACTAAAATAACTAATCCAAACCTAAATAAAACTATCTAAACTAAAATATCCTATCTAAACTAAATTATCCTATCTAAACTAAAATATCTTATATCTAAAGTACACTAATTAAAAAAAATTAGATACTGTTTAAACCTATAAAATGTTTAAACAGTCTCTAATCTCAGGCAACGTGCCTTAAATGCTGGCCGCATTGCCTCGCTGAATTGCGAGGCTGACTTTCTGACCAAAATACAGGCCAGCATTCTGGTCACGTGTACTTTCTTTTAATCTCCCCGACAAATCTTTGAAAATCTCTAGAGCACCCGGCCCCCACGGTCCAAGTGTCTCTACCAGTAAACTAGTTTTTGTTATTTTTAGTGTGGTCGATGTTTTATTACGTAGGTAGTTATAATAATAGGTCCTGCCCTTTAAAATAAACAGCGTGTGTGTCTTGCGATGTGATTTAAAAACAGTTCTGACTGGCGGACTTAAATAAAAAAATTATACATAACTAGCTGTAAACTGCGCGCGTTGCTACACCATCAACTAAAATAAATTTGACCGAAAAACATTACACAAACCAGCTCAGAAACCTTTTTTGGCTCATGCACAAAAAAATAATTCGAAAGCGTATAATTTTGCTTTACTGAGGTACGACTTGGACTATGCTTGGACTTGACCGCGACTTTTTTGGACTATGACGTGACTATTTTGATAAAATATAAGAAATTGTTAAAAAGTTATACTTGACATTGGACATCGCTTCAATCATGCGACGCCAAAATTTAGAAGAAGAAGAGGATGGAGTGCCCTCTCCATCCTCTTCTTCTAATTCGAGGACCTGGCGGTCCGAATTATGAAGGAGGAAACGAATCTACGAACTTTTTCACATTTTTTTTTGGTTTTTGGTTCAGATCGTATAGAGAATCCTCAAAGTTATATATCGTATACGTCCTAGCCTTCTCCGTATATACAAGTTCCGTATACGTTCTAGGCGTTCGAAAGTCAAAAATAGAGCACCGGGTGGTTTGACGACTACGTAGGGATGGCATTTAAGAGATTTCCGTCTTGTCCACTTTTTTTTTGTTTTGTCTCTCTGATCTGATTGTATCATTATATTTTACTAGGAGTACTCCGAACAGTAAATCTCGCAACATATCTCTTTTTCGATTCTCAACGATTTACTCAACTAAGGATTTAGATAATAAAATAGATCATGCCCAATATTATCTGAATCGGCAGATAAATAGATAGAAAATTTCCCGCCCTTTTTGAGGGAAATACAATCAAAAATCGCCGAAGACATTCGCTTCGCTTTGATTAATTATAAATACGAGAGTTTGTTTGTTGGTTTCTTGACGTTTTTAGGGTTCCGTACCCAAAGGGTAAAACGGGACCCTATTACTAAGACTCCGCCGTCCGTCTGTCCGTCTGTCTGTCTGTCACCGGGCTGTATCTCATGAACAGTGATAGCTAGAACGTTGAAATTTTCACAGATTATGTATTTCTGTTGCCGTTATAACAACAAATACAAAAACACTAAAAACAGAAAAATATTAAAATTTAAAGGGGGCTCCCATACAACAAACATGATTTTTTTGCCGTTTTTCGCTCGATATCAATAACGGTGACATTTATAGTCTGACCGACGGTGGGGCCACCGCCCGCACCTGTCTCAGTCCCCCTTTGTCGTCTACCCCCGCGCCACCACCCGCACCTGTCTCAGTCCCCCTTTGTCGTCTACCCCCGCGCCCCTGTACCCGCGCAGGCGAACTCAGTTAAACGGTCAGACTATAGATGCTTGAAATATTCACAGAATATTTACATAAATATTCACTTTAAAAATAAATAGTTAAATTAAAATAAAATAAATATTTAACGGGGGCTCCCATACAATGAACGTGATTTTTGCAACAGGAAGATGCTTGGAATATTCACAGAATATTTAGTTGTATATTTCCTTTAAAAATAAATAATTAAATTAAAATAAAATATATGAAGGGGGCTTCCATACAGTGCGGAACCCTTCGCGCGCGAGTCCGACTCGCACTTGGCCGATTATTTCTATGATCGACTTGAGTTTTGGCATGGATATAGTACCTAGAAAGGTCGGAGAGAGACATGGGCTACTTTTTATTCCAGAAAAATTAAGGATCCAGTGGAAAGCCAGTGTGTATATTGATATGTATGTTTATATTTTGTATATTTATGACTCTTTATTCAAGTATTCTTTATTTTGTTTCAATAAATTTCGCTATTATTGTACACCCCGTCCCTTACCTTCCTCTATAATCCTTTCCTCTCTTAATCAGGTTGCCTGGAAGAGATCGCTCTAAGCGATAAGGCCGCCGATTGTCGCACTATTATAATAATATTGTACTCTTTTAATGTAATATTTCCGATTGTGTGAACAATAAAGCGTTTCTATTCTATTCTATTCTAAAGCCACGTGTAAAGCTAGTTACTTGTATTTCTATAAGAAAATAAATGTAAGAGAGTTGAAAAATTTAAACACTGGGTCAATTTCACCGATAACATTATAGAACGCGTTCAACTAAACTCGGTTTTGCTTGAACGAGTTCAAATATTGAATTTGATCTAGATCAAAGTCAAATCCATTTCACCAGCACAATTTTGATCGCGTTCAAGTAAACTAAGTTCACGTGATAAAAATGTTTTATAATCCTTACATTTCTGAAGGAAACCGTAATTTATCTTCAATTGAGTCCAAAACGGATAAAACTGTAGGTTTCGTGAGGCGAAATCTTGTGACGAAATCTTTATCATCAAGGATGTCGAAGTGTTCTTCCCTTTCGCGAATCCATCTCGGGCGTCTTGAGCGTTAAACCTAATAATATTCTTCTTCATCACTATCCTCAAAAGCTAAAGCTAGTGCTCGTTCCATTTTTCACCAAATATATCTTTAAAATTTATGGAAAAGTATGTAAGTATAATATTTTGTAAACAGTAGGCATATCCTGTATCGTAAACCGTAGTTGTCGCGTTTTGAACGCGTTCAAAGAACTAAACCCTCGAAAATCGGCCGTTCAACACTTGAACTCGTTTAAGACTAAACTGCGTTCAATTTACGTTGGTGAAATCCAAAATGTAGTTTTGATCTCAGTTAAACTCTTAAACTCGGTTCAGGACAGATTGATCGCGTTCAGTTTGAACGGTGAAATCGGCCCTAAATCAATGTCTATTGTGCAGTTGAGATTTTGGAGAGTGTCACTCATAAAAATCTCAACACTCTAGGCTACATATCATTCCGGAAAAATTAAGTAGGTATTCAGTAAAAAGCCGTAAAGCTAGTAACTTATATTTTAACCGACTTCCAAAAGGAGGAGGTTCTATGTTCGCGTGTGTTTTTTTTTTGTGTATGTTCATCGATAATTTCGCCAATTGTGAATCGAATCGAAAAATTATTTTTTAGTTAGAAAGGGTATACTCCCGAAGTGGTTTCATTTAAATTTTACAGAAATCGGCTGAGCCGTTTTTGAAAAAACCTACAATAATGTAAGCAATTCGAGCGAAATACCCGAATTTTGTACACGATGAACATCGATAATTTCACCAATTGTTAACCGAATACAAAAATTCTTTTTTAGTTCGAAAGCGTATGCTTCCAAGGTGGTTCCATTTAAATTTTACAGAAATCGGCTGAGCCGTTTTTGATAAATCAACAATAAAGTAAACAATTCGAGCGAAATATTCGAATTTTGTACACGATGGAAGGCGGTTTTGCCATTTTTTGCGAAAAATAATTAGTCTTGTATTTTGTTTGTTGTAGTTCAAAATTTAAACACTAAACCAATCTCTATTGTGCAATAAAGATTTTGGTGAATATTTGAATGTGCTATTTAAATAAATGGTAATAAGTGATTTCAGCTGCACAAAAAAATGACCTGAAGGTTATTTCTATTCTCTTTTATTTATACTTAATACGTAATTCATAATCTTATATAATATGATAATATAATCTTTTTGTGCAGATGTACAGATTTATGTAGTGAGAATATTTTAAATAACGTAGGTAGTTATTTTTGTTAATTGGCTGAAAATGTCTATTAGCCTATTCTAAACACTATCCTACTAATATTATAAACGCGAATATGGATGTTAGTTACTCTTTCACAAAACTACTGAACGAATTGAGATGAAACTTTGCAATAGTAATGGTTATACATCAGAATAACACATAGGTTATAATTCATATTGCGTGAAACGAAGTTCGCCAGGTCAGCTCGTCCTCTATAAATTATCATCTGTAAACTGACTTTTTGAAGTGAAACTAATGCGACTTCCAACAAGGTTGCGTTAAACGTTTAACGCTGCCATGGAGGGGGTATGAAAGCAGTGTTGCGTCAAAGTTTCACTTCTTCCGCGCAAAGGGACTCCATTTGCCTTTTTTTTACGTTTCAGCAATGTCTCACATAATATACCTTCGAATCTTGGGTCACTTTGCGACGCTGGTCATGCACAGCGTCAACTCTGCCGTGATGCTGTCGTCCCTCCAAGACGAGATCATCATGAAAGACCCTGAGATCAGGATATTGGCGTCTATGCAGGGACGGTTCCTCACTATTTGGAACATTGTGAGTATTATCAAGAACAAATACTGAAGTCTACAAAATAAGCCAGAAAACGCCGTCATCAGCCATAAAATGCCGTCATCATACAGAAAACGCCGTCATAATCCAGAAAACACTGACACCAGCTACATAACGGTGCGTTTGGTCACATTTGTGCAAGATTACGAAATACGTAAATATATTACCCAACCACGGCCGTGTATGTTCAGTCAATGTGCCACGCTGGCCATGCACAGCGTCAATTCGATTCTGCCGTGTAGTTGTCGTCCCTCCAAGATGAGATCATCATGAGATACCCGGAGATCAGGGTATTGGCGTCTATGCAGGGACGGTTTCTCAACACTGGAACATTGTAAGTATTATCAACAATATTTACTAAAGTATAGAAAATGAATAAGCCAGACAACGCCATCATCAGCCAGAAAATGCCGTCAACATACAGAAAACGTGCCCAGCCAGAAAACGCCGTCATCACCTAAATAACGCCTACACTAGCTACAAAACGGTGCATTTGGTTACAGACATTTGTGCGGAATTATATGAAAAACGTGATATTTTATTATGGAAAATAACGTGGTTTTCACACATTTTAATGTTTTATATCATGGGTTTGTACTCACGTTTGTGTTTGACAGTGCAATGCGAGACGGCTCCGCGTGCTAGCACTCGACTTCAGAAAGATATAGTCGTACTTACTACGAAAAAATAAACGTGATTACAAACCCATGATTTAGAATATTAAAAACGTGATAGCTACAAAACGCCGACGCCAGCCAAAAAAGTTGCTTTCGGCCATTATTCGAAATTGTATCAACTTTATCGATGGTAGTATTGGTAGTGCGTTTCGTGATCGAGTTTTGTGGGTGCGACAATGCTTTGTATAAAAAACCGTTCACTTTTAGAAATTGGTCTCGTGATACATTTTATACCTACTGACTAAAAGCGGATGATCGTCTGTCCACCTTGTCGGTGGTCGTCTTATGCTGCGATACTGGTAGGTCTCCATTAGAGAACCTTACGAGCAGCCATTAAATACCTACTTTGTATAGCGATATAATAGCTGCACGCCAGAAGCAAAATTGTTTTTTGTACATATTTGATTATAATATCATAATCAAATAGGTATAAGTACTGTTCTATTGTTCTGTAAAAAGTTCGTTTATAACTATACAAAATTAAATCTTTGGTTCATAAACCATAATTATTTTTCCCACAAGATAATTAAACATTATATTTTTTGACGTACTAACGTCTTATAAATCGATGAACGCCGCCGGCTGCAAGCACGAAAAAGTGTCACGATCTGCCTGAGCCGAGCGTGCAAGCGAGAGCGTGGAAAAAGCGATAGAGAGGCACGAGTTCGGCTTGTTTCACTTGTTAAATCTCAACTTAAAAATTATCGTCCGTACACCAACTTTACAAACAATATTTTTTTTTACAAAAATTTACTTATTTTTAGGCCTTCCAAATGAGCTACTCGTCGCTGGCGCTGGCATGCGATGTCCTCACCCTCTCGAATAGAGACCATCTGCTGCCGAAATTCGTCAAGAAGTTCCGTGACTTTTACTTTTCGACTGTCGTGTTTCCTGGCACTTTCGTAAGAAAACATACTTCAACTACAACTAATATTAGTAGTTTAGTAGTTTTAATACCCGTGTTATATGCAATTGCATACACTACTTTATCTTCACTACTAAAAATTAAAAAAAAAAAAAACATATTGCGAAACATTAAATTCACGCGTACCTACGTGTATTGTCACAGTGAACTTGGCCCCATTAAAATCTAACCAATGAGAGCGCAGCTGCGCGCGCAGGGCCAATCACGAGCGAGCGCGCGATGTTATAATGAGATCTTACGATATCGATGTGGATATTATAACATCATGTGAAATTGCTTAAATTGAGTGTTTTGTTGTCTGCGCTAGAACAGTAGTCATTATAAGTCAAGTATTGGAAACATAAGTAGAATGTTACAACATTAGTGTAGATAAAATTATTTATCACCAAAAATGGTATAACCAAATTCAATGTACAGAATTCGAGTAGTACGCTCGGATAGATGAAGTAATTTTCACATTACTGTTGATTTATTGAAAATTTACCAAGCCGTGGTGGTCTAGTGGTAATGATACGCTTTACAATCGTGAGGTCGTGGGTTCAAATCCCGGCCCCGTACCAATGAATTCCTTGGAATTTATGTACGGAATTTCACACCACTGGCTTTTCGGTGAAGGAAAACATCAGGCAACCTGCATACGTCCGTAGAAGAAATTCGATGGCGTATGTGAATCCACCAACCCGCACTGGGCTATCGTGGTGGATAATAGCCCACCCTTCGTGGGTAGGCCTACGTCCTGCAGTGGACTATCAAAAAGGCTGGTACGGTACGGTATGGTATTGAAAATGGCTCAGCCGATTTCCTATGACCACCTTCCAGCTCCATCATCAGATCAGCACCATGACATCATAATATTGCATTGTCACGCGATTTAGGCAGTGGTCCCACCAACGGCGAGTAAACGATTAACTATCGACTATTTTCTCGCTCAAGAAACGTACAATAGATATAACATTCCGTGTAAATAAAAGAGATGCATATACAAATAGTTGATCGCTGACTGTTCACACTGCCGGCGACGACTCGCTTTACTAGTTTTACCGCTAAGCGACGAGCTTTCAAAAATAAACTCACTCAGCAATACTCGTTCAGCGATACTCGCCCGCTTCATCATTTCTATACAGTGCGGCATTGAAAGTAGACGTGCGATGGATACCAAGAAATCATTGCTACTCTCATTTTTGTCTAGCTCAGACGACGACGATGATGTATTTTACGATAGTGTTTTTGTAGTGGCAGTGGCAATACAGAGAAAACGCAAGAAATCGAGAGAGAAAAAAAGACGATTTTGGATGGAAAATTTTAATTATTTAAGAAAACAGTATAGTGAGTTCAGACTTTTTTATGAATTGCAAGATAATCAATTTCGTTCATATTTTAGAATGACAAGAGATGAGTTTGAATATTTGCACAGTTTAATAGAATGTGACATAAAGAAAAAAGATACAAATTATAGAGAAGCTATTAGTACAAGAGAGCGTCTTGCTATTACATTAAGGTAAGTTTGTCTTAAATTAATCAACAACAATTTCGAGCAACAAAACCTAATTATTATTTGTTGCATCGCTTGGAGTGGTTTGAGTGGCAGGCATTAAATCTTGGATAACTATTTCTTGTTGAGTTTGCTGCACACCAGAAACGCTGGGTTCAGTTTGCTGCCCAGCGGAAACGCTGGGTTCAGTTTGCTGCACACCAGAAACGCTAGGTCCAGGTGAGTATATAGAACCGTCTTCTGATACATAATTTGTCTGATTTGTAGAAGGAGTATTGTAACCATAATTATGTGAGTAGTAACCAGAATAGTTTGTATTGGCAATATTTTCTTCTGCATCCATTACCGATTGAAACAACTTTCTTTTTATTGCTCTTTGATGAAACTCCGGCATCTGTTTTGTACTTTGGTACATTGAATCGAAAAATGCTTTCAACGGATCACCTGATGTAAGTACTTCTTTACGTAAGTCGTCCCTCTGAGCAGTTCGTTTGTCTCGATTTTCATTAATTTCTTTTAAAAAATTGAGCAAAGAATCTTCTTCATCATGGACTATTTCATCAGTCTTCCTTTTTTTGGTACTTGTCTCTACTAGTGAATAGTCTCTACTATCTTCTGTACTAGCTGTTTCCTCCAAACTTATAGAAATATCAGGATTTGGTGAAACATTTGTATCCCTTTCCGTATTTGTCATATATGGAAGCAGAAATTCCATGTGACCCATGTATTTCCAGGGTTTTATGGTTTTTTGCGACTGTCCAGTTGTTGTCTTGCTAATTTTTTTAAGTTTTTCACGGTGAGTGTCTCGCAAATGTTTCCATTTTGTCTTTGCCAGTGAAACTGTAAATAAAACAAATTATTTTAAAAGTAATAATATAATCAAACAGTGTTATTCTATATCAGGTGTACAAAACGATGTAGGCTGAAACTAGGGTCAATTTAAATTTTTTTATGTATATTTTTAGTATTTTTGCATTTACAATGCTATTTTTACTTGAATTATTTAAATAATAGAAAAAAGCGACACACCTCCCAACTAGCTCAGGCTGGATGTTTTTTTATGTTTTTTATATGTTTTTTTATGTATTTAAAATTGACCTTCGTTTCAGCCCGTTTGTACACTTAATCAAGAATCACACTGTATGTTAATTTCATGTGTTTAACTATTAATAAAATACGTTTTTTCGGTAATTCTTACGTAAGCATTTACATTATTTTAATTTAACTAGGTATCGTTTCGGCCAGTGGTCGCAGCAGGCCGAAACATCAGCTAAAAAGGAAAAATAAATTAATATACGTCAGAATAACCGAAAAAACAGGTATGTCTCGTGAAAACTACAGATCTAAAATACATACATAGGTATTCATAAATATTTTTATTTGTTTTCAGATTTCTCATAACCGGAACTACATATAATGCACTGGCAAAAAGCTATAGAGTAGGCCGTTCTACGCTCTCGCAAATAATACCAGAAGTATGTGAATCGATATGGACCAGGTTACAGCCAAAAGTAATGAAGATTCCTACTGAATCTGAGTGGAAAGTTATAGCGAAAGACTTCGATGATTTGTGGAATTTTAAAAATTGCCTTGGTGCTATTGATGGCAAGCACGTGGTAATATTTTCACCCCCTAAATCAGGATCACAGTATTTTAACTACAAACACACATTTTCGATTGTACTGTTGGCAGTTGCTGATGCTCATGGGAGATTTATAATGATCGACGTTGGATCAATGGGCAGGTTCAGTGACGGAGGAATATTCACAGATAGTAACTTCTATAGTAAGTTGCAAAACAATGGATTGAGATTGCCCCTTGATGAACCTCTATACGAAGGAGGTTTGCCTCAGCCTTATGTTTTTATTGGTGACTGTGCATTTCCTTTGATGACACACTTATTAAAACCATACCCTGATCATGAAAGGTTAGATAATGACCAGACAGTATTCAATTATAGATTGAGCAGAGCACGCCGAATGATAGAATCTGCGTTTGGTATGTTGGTGCATAAGTGGCGTATCTTTTTTAGGCCATTAAATTTTAAAATATGTACAGCAAAAATAATTGTGAAGGCTGCGTGCGTTTTACATAATTATGTAATACATAATAAATTACAAAACAGCCTTCAAGAAATCGACAACGTACAGTCAGAATTTCCTTATAATTTTTCAAGTAATGGCTCAGAACAGTCCCCAGCTGATCTAGAAAATGCCTTTTTCGTGAGAGAATATTTCAAGGAATACTTTAATTCCGTTGGAACGGTTTCGTGGCAGAATAATCGTGTGCAACATATATTGGACTCTGATCGTATAACACACGGAATACTTTAATTCCGTTGGAACGGTTTCGTGGCAGAATAATCGTGTGCAACATATATTGGACTCTGATCGTATAACACACAGAATTCTAAACTAATAATTCAACGTTGAAAAGACAATGTAAAAGTAAACGAATATATATTGCTACAATGCAATGGGTGTGCGTTTCGATCGCTCGGCAACTAAAATAAAATGACTAGTTTAAAAAAATACAATTTTAACGCTCAAAAGCAAAAAATTGTAGGTACGTATGGTATAACGTGACCGCGCCGGTTTTAGTTGTGTCTGAGCAATCGAAATGCACACATACAACTGTCAATATGATTAAATAAAAAACTTACCACTCGCCATGTTCGTTTTTTTTAAAATCTCTTTCCACGCTTTGTCCTTCACATCTAATTGTTTATAAGAACTTAGTTTTGTGTCCCATAGACAAGGATATTGTCGGACACATTCAATAAAAAACTCCTCCATAGTGTCTTGGAACTTGCAACTAAAGTTGTTTCTAAACACGTGTGACGCGTACGCAGGTTTGCACAGGACTGAGCAAGCGAGTGGCGCGAGTAATCGCTCGTCGCACTTACACACTCGCTTATAGCCCGGCGACAAAACTATCGAAACTACACTCGCTTCCCGCTAATCGCCAACTCGTTTATAGTTTCTAGTTCTACTCGTTTCTCGTTCATCGTCGCCAGTCGGACCACTGCCTTACACATGTACGCAAAATTGTAGGTCAATCGGTAACCGGGAATTGGATCAATATTTAACTTGCAAGATTTGATTTTTTTTAACGCGAATAAGTCCGCGCTTGACTACCAACTCGCCTGATGGTAAGCGACGTTGTGGTTGAAGATGAAGCACGCAGACCTAGAAGATACTTATTCACTCTGACCTTGAAAAGTTTTAAATTATATCTCTTAGGAAACAGGAAAACAGGAAGACTGTCCCATTCCCTGACGGAACGGATCAGAAAAGTTGAGTCAAACCGCTTCGTATTTATCGAAGGAAAATCGTTATGATTTGGCAATGATTACAGACAGACACACAACGGGACAGGTCAAAGTAAATAAATGCTTGTAAAAAGAAACAATTTCCATTGCAGCTGGTGTTCCTGGTATTCTGGCCGTTTTACCTTTACGACCGCAGCATCATATTCCCAGAGTTTATAGACAAGGTGTTCTCTCAGAAGTCTAACTACGTCATGCATATCGGTAAGCAAATTCATCCTTACATAGTATAAAATAAAGTCGCTATTTTCGTTTGTTTATTTGTTTGTTTATTTGTTTGTCTGTATGCTTAAATCTTTAAAACTACGCAACGGATTTTGATGCGGTTTTTTTTTAATGGATAGAGTGATTCAAGAGGAAGGTTTATATGTATAAAAATTCCCGAAATTCCCACGGGAACGGACACGACGCGGGTAAAACCGCGGGGCGCTGCTAGTTATCAATAAAAAAAATTGGGCTGCCGTAGTTCCACTTTCAAATTGCCGCCAGTGGGCCAATTTGAATCTCCTAGGATTCCTTATCCTTGACCTTCTAGAGCAGTGGTCGTCACACTTTTTTGGTCAAGGGCTGCATAGGATAGTGAGATGTATCATGTATGTATGAAAAACTTGATTATAATATAGGTACTAGCCCGCGTTGTTTTAGGTTACCGCACCGCTCACGTAGGTTTTAATAAAATAAAATAAATAGATAAAATCAAAACTAACGAAAAATGGGTGAACAAACAATAATGAAATAATATGTTTTATTTTAATAGAAGAAATAGTTATACCTCAACTATTAAAATTACTATTTATTTTTACATGGTGTGCTTTGCAGAGTATCATTGCCATTTTGCACTGGCATCTATTAGTGAAACAGTTTTTGTTGCAACTGCGTCTCACAAAACCTTGGCCTTGTTAATAATTGGTTTAGACTAGGCCGTACCAGTTTATCCTGGAGTGTGCGTATTTATATCAGGATTAACTAGTTTGGCTTAGCCTAAACTATACTAGTTAATCTTATCGCGTATAGGAAGAATTAGTATAGCCTAGGCAAAACTAGTTTGTCCTGAAATCGGGTCTGGCCGGTAACACATATAGTGAAAAAGAAACAGGACTACTTTAAATTGTTGTTGTTATACCGATAGCGCATGTAAAATTGGGCCTAATGCCTAATTAATAATAATGTATATGTATGTAATGTAATAATAATAATGATGTTAAATTATCTAATTTCAGGCATAGTACCAGTTGTACTGTGGGAACTAGCCTTCCAACCCAGGAATAAGCCAAAAAGCCACGCACCCGGAATCGCTGTTATATTCTTGTACTACGCCATCTATACTGCATTGTAAGTACTATCATAGAATAATCGGCCAAGTGCGAGACAGACTCGCGCGCGAAGGGTTCCGTACAGTATGGAAGCCCCCCTTAGAATATTTTAATTTAATTATTTGTTTTTGTAGGGAATATACTACTTAATATACTGTGCAATGTGCATATTTCAAGCATCTTCCTGTTGTCGTTATTAATATCGATCGAAACACGGCTAAAAATTCAGGTTTGTCCTATGGGAGCCCTTAAACATTTATTTATTGTTGTTTTTACTATTTGTTGTTCTAGCGGTAACAGAAATACATCATCTGTGAAAATTTTAACGTTCTAATAGCTATAACCGTTCATGAGATACAACCTGGAGACAGACAGACGGACAGATAGGTAGCGGAGTCTTAGTAGGGTCCAGATCTTACCCTTTGGGTACGGAATCCTAAAAGTCATGATTCTACTAGTATAGAAGACATTAAACACGATTACAGAAGCGCCGGCGGCCGGCGGCCTGTTGGATATTATGACCCAATCGCCCGTCGTAGGTAGGCCTATTTTACGAGTATTTTTAAGACGGGCATCACTACATAGTATAAAACAAAGTCACTTCCCGCTGCCTGTTCCCATGTATGCTTATATCTTTAAAACTACGCAACTGATTTTGATGCGGTTTTTTTTAATAGATAGAGTCATTCAAGGGGAAGGTTTATAGTATATATAATACACCTGAAGCCGGGGCGGGTCGCTAGTACACCATAAAGAGATCTGTCGCGAGGTCTACTGTTCAGAGAACTATTAGTTATACCTAAAGACGTGAGATCGCGGGTTCAAATCCTTGTCCCGTAAGTGTCAATTGGTTCTTTGGAATTTATGTACTTACGGATTTTTCCACCAGTGGCTTTTCCATGAAGGAAAACATCGTTACATGAGGCGCAGCACTCGCCAAGTAATGCCTCACTCAAAATATTTAGGCGGGTGGTAAGTGTGGTAACTTGCCATCCACTAAATGGGCCCCCAATAAAGGCTACCTAGGGGCAATATTGGCTTAGGTTGTCGAGAGGTGTGCTGCGCGTTCACTAATAACTACTAGCGGCATTATGCGCTTTAAAACTTCCACCCTGCAGCTTAGGTTCCTAGCTCTTGCGATTTCCACTCCAAGCCGGACGGTTAAGGCAAGAGAGGAGTCAGGTTTCTCATTTAGCCCCAGGGAATCAGAGTTCGCGGTGTCGCCACTCACCGACGGCTCGCCACAAAGCCGCCCCTGCAATTATTATTATTATTATAAGATACTAGATTTTACCCGCGGCTTCGCCCGCATGATATTTCGAGGCCCTACCTTACCACCCTTAATAAAGGAAGTGGAAAATAAAAAACCAAAAAAACGATTTGACAGTTCTTTTTAGGGTTCCGTACCCGAAGGGTAAAAACGGGACCATATTACTAAGACTCCGCTGTCCGTCTGTCCGTCTGTCTGTCTGTCACCAGGCTGTAAATATATTAAATATAAAATATAAACCGTTATAGCTAGAGAACTGAAATTTTCACACATGTTCTGTTGCCGCTATAACAAAAAATACTAAAAACAGAATAAAATTAATATTTAAGGGGGGCTCCCATACAACAAACCAGAATTTTTAACCGTTTTTCGCTCGAAATTAATAATAGTAACAAGTAGATGCTTGAAATTTTCACAGAATGTTTAGTTTTATAAACAATTCAATAATAAATATTTAAATTAAAATAAAATAAGTATTTAAGGGGGGCTCCCATACAGTACAGTACGGAACCCTGCGTGCGCAGTTCTACTGGTACTTGGCCGATTATTTAGCATTTCTTGGAGCGCACGCTAGAATAGCTCGCAGATGGCAGAATTTTTCCTACTCACTTATCGTTATACTATGGAAAATTTACGCAATATCATTATAATTTATAGCCTATGTGTTATGTATAAGCTATTGCAAAGTTTAATCTCAATCCGTTCAGTAGTTTTTGCGTGAAAGAGTAACAAACATCCATCCATCCATCCATCCTTATAAACTTTATAATTTTATAAATATATATACATAGTAGGATTTGCTCGAAGAGTATGAAACGTCATAGTGGGCGGACACCCTAAAGCTTTTTTTGTTTCAGCATATACTACACGTACTTCGAGCGTGGGCTCTGGCCGTACCCACTGATGGAAATGAGCTACGGCACCATATACCACTTTATACTGCACGGTTACTTGTTATGTATAACGGGCTTCGTGTACTATTTACAATGGCCTCTACATACATGGTTTTGGGGGAAACAATACGGAATGGCAGATAAAATTAAATTGCAATAATAAAATAGTTGTTTGTATTCTAATGTACCTAATTAGTTTTACATTAAAATTATCCTCATCATTAGAGTCTGGCCAACGAAAGCTGTCCAAGAAAAAAGCTAACAGCTCTTGATTTTTTAAAATTCCCGCCTTTTTTCTTGGACAGCTTTCGTTGGCCAGACTCTATCTACCTAAATAATTATTTTTCGCAAAAAAATGGCAACACCGACTTCCTTCGTGTACAAAATTCGAATAGTTGAATCGAATCAAATTGATGCATACAATGTTTCCATTATTGTTGATTTTCAAAAACGGCTCAGCCGATTACGAAACAATTTAAATAGGACCAACTCTAGAGTAACTTCAACCTTTCGAACTAAAAAAATATGTTTTTTTTTGATTCGGTTCACAATTGGCGAAAATATCGATGAACATACACAAAAAATATATACAGACGAACATAGAATATCTCCCTTTTTGGAAGTCGGTTAAAAAGCAATCAAAGATCCATAGGAATAATTAAAAAGAAAGCTCAAAAGAGTCTTGTCTAAACTTAACCAAGACGTCGTCGTTTCTGCCGTAAGACGTCCACTGCTAGACATGGGCCTCTCGGCTTGCATCCAGCGCGATCCTGTCGTCTTGATGAGATTATCTGGGGTGGGTGGACCCACAAGGGATGTCCTACGCTGAGCTCGCCGGTGCGTAGTTTCCACTCGAGAGCTTTTTAAGCCCATTGGTCATCAGTCCTCCGTGCTATGTGCCCTACCCACTGCCATTTAAACTTGCTAATTGTCCCATGAAAAATTGTAACTCATCGTTTCTACAAAATGTATAAAACAGCTGATTATTTCGCCTCCTTTCGGCTTAGTACACCAGTTCTGGATAACCCTCTAGAGAGAGCTGTGCTCGGAGAACTAAATTGACCAACAATTAGCCCAAGGGCCTGGGCTAATTGTTGGTCAATTTGGTTCGTCTGCGGATCTCTTAGCGCTCATTTCTGATTCGATCTCGCAGAGAGACTCCGAGCACAGCTCTCTCTAGAGGGTTATCCAGAACTGGTGTACTAAGCCGAAAGGAGGCGAAATAATCAGCTGTTTTATACATTTTGTAGAAACGATGAGTTACAATTTTTCATGGGACAATAGCTGTTTTTTTCGGATTCCGTAGTATAATAATAGTATGTAGCCATACTATGCCGTACAAGCCATATAAAACTTGTTCATAATGATGGTATAATCACCTCCTTTTAGCTTAATACAGAGCAAGCAGATAACCCTGTATTATAAGCACGTTGGGTTATTTTGAGCTTATTCATAAGCCCACAGTAAAAGTTTCAGGTACGAATTATACACCTTCTTATTTGAAGTCGGTTAAAATTATTTATCAGCTGCATGCTACTACTTTTTTATAAGGCGTTATCTTTAACCTAACATTAAAGGCCACTATATCTTGATCTTTACATAAAAAACCATTACACTAGATCTAAGATCAAGTTAAAATGGCCAAATTAACAAGTGACTAATTTAGTTAGACCTTTCTGTATTGTACAAAGTTAATAAAAGCCACAGGTCAGCCAATACTGGTGATTACCGGTGAGTAAGGCTTAAGGAAACCTGACCAGTTTATCTGACCCGTCAATAGCTATAAGGTAAACGTAACTTCGGCTCAACCAATACTGGTGGTTCTCATTCGTTCCACTTTTGAACTAGTTGTGAACCGTTACTGGTACTGTACACATCGTTTCAATTTTTGTTTTTTATTTAAAAAATTGTGTAATTGTTTTGAAATAATTTTCTGGTAAAACAGTTTCTACATTGTGGAAAAGAGATAATTCTTATTGTGAATTAATTTTACTCCGTGAAAAACTTGGAGAAAATAATGTGAAACTTATTTTACAGTAATTTTGTTTTGAGAAAGTGTTTATAAGCTTACGTGGTCTGGCAGCCGACTTTTTATTTCCAAAGTAAGTGAGTTTTAGTTTTTATACACTTTAAAAAGAGCTTTTAACTCTATAGTTTTAAAAAATCCACTTTTATTTTAAGAACTTGGTGTCAAAATTATTGTATAAATGATAATTATAAACTATGTAATTTCATAAATATTGTTTGTGTGAATGTAAATGTTTGAAAACTTCTTTAAAAACATAATTTTAACAAAAAATTGTCTTTTTAATCCTTAAAATTCAAAGTGGCCACAAATGGCACTAAGATGGTCACAACCGGTGCATCTGTCCTACCTATAATACTTACATATCCTACTTCCTACTAATAATTGAAACGCGAAAGTTTGTGAGTATGTATGGATGTTTGTTTTCTCTTTCACGCAAAAACTATAGAACGGATTGAGATGAAACTTTGCAAAAATAATGCTAATACATCAGAATACTTAACACATAGGCTTTAATTTATAAAGATATTACGTGAAACGAAGTTCGCCGGGACAGCTAGTATTTGCTTCGGCCAAACCAGCCCCCTGGACGAAACAGATGTCCTATGGTAGAAATAACGAAAAGTAAATGAACTCTACTTTTCAAATAATTTTATTTTCGTCATTTAATAAAACATTTTATCTATTTTTAAATGGACAGTTCAGATAATATAAGTAGATACGAGTAGATACTCTCTAAGTAGTAGGTAAGTAAGTGTAAAGGTATGTATGAAACGAGTGGCTAGCCCTGGTAGTATTATTATATATTCTTTGCCCTGGTGTCAGAGTTTTTTAAGTCGCTTGAAGGCCTCTGAAATCGCCGAACGGTTAAAACTACTGGAACTAACAATTTGGTGTGTCATCCGAGCGCTCCTGCGCTCACGGGACATCTTACACACGGTCTCTGACGCCAAACTAAGCAAAGCTTGTGATATAGCTGCCAGAGACTGATATACTACATGATATTACATAATTATACATATTATTAAATACATACTTATATAGATAGTACCTAAATCACACCCAGACACAGAGCAAACATCTATTTTTATCACATAAATGTTTGCCCTGGGTGGGGATCGAACCCACGCCTCTTTGATCCAGAAGTCAGGGTCACTAACCACTGAGCCACCGAGGCAGTCTGAAAACACTTGCACATTATTCAAAATAAACAATTTTGAATAATGTGTACTGGTATCCATAGCATGTAGCACCTAATTCAAAATTGCTTAAGGGCGTAGTTTTTGATATTATTAATTTGAGTCACAATTTGAAATATTTATGTAGGTAGGTATTTGTCTTACTCGTACAAAATAATCATGTTAAGTTAGTTTCCATATTTAAAATGTAGCATTAAGTGAGTATTACCTTCCCCGTCTGGGAAAGAGCCTGGATCCTACGACACAAGTCATCCTAGTGTGGGATCCAGTGCACTACGAACATTAAATTAAGTTTGTATATTAGTAAATTGGTAAAGTTTTGAAATTATAAGGAAGAGCCTAGATCTCACAACACAGGTCTCCCTAGTGTGGGATCTAGTGAACAACTTGTTTTGTGTTTTTAGGGTTCCGTACCCAAAGGGTAAAAACGGGACCCTATTACTAAGACTTCGATGTCCGTCTGTCCGTCTGTCTGTCCGTCTGTCACCGTGCTGTACGTCATGAACCATGATAGCTAGGCAGCTGAAATTTTCACAGATGATGTATTTCTGTTGCCACTATAACAACAAATACTAAAAAGAAAATAAAATAAATATTTAAGGGGGGCTCCCACACAACAAACCTGATTTTTTAGACGTTTTTCGCTCTATTTTAATAATGATAACAGGTAGATGCTTGAAATTTTCACAGAATATTTAGTTTTATATTCTCTTTAAAAATAAATAATAAAATTAAAATAAAATAAATATTTAAGGGGGGCTCCCATACAGTACGGAACCCTCCATGCGCGAGTCCGACTCGTACTTGGCCGATTATTTATGAACAATAAACGTTTTTTAAACGATATAAAAAACGGGACTACTCACGTGTACGTACAGTCATAACACGACTATAGTTTCGGTCGCGTTCGTGTAAAGACTGTACGTACACGTGAGTGAGTCCCGTTTTATATCGTTTAAAATGTGTGAAAACCACGTTAATTTCCATAGTAAAATAAACGATTTATTTATTTATTATTAAAAACTCTGACGCCTGGGCTAGCCACCCGACCTTTGCCTACTAATTTACCTTCTATATAAATAAACTAGCAGCGCCCCGCGGTTTTACCCGCGTTGTGCCCGTTCCCATGGGAATTTCGGGAATTTTTGTAAACATATAAACCTTCCTCTTGAATCACTCTATCCATTAAAAAAAACCGCATCAAAATCCGTTGCGTAGTTTTAAAGATTTAAGCATACAGACAAACAAATAAACAAACGAAAATAGCGACTTTATTTTATACTATGTAAGGATGTAAGGATTATGTTGGACCTAACCTCATAGACCTCGTTCGTGTTGAATGCTACAAGGTGATCTTTGATCCCACATAATTGCTTTAATAAATGTTTATCTTATGGCAAATCTCGTTTCTAGTTTTCCTTAGTTTACGAGTAGTTTACTTACACAGCACAGTACGTTCATATAATAAGTTATGTATGTTAATACGCTAAGTTACTATACTGATTCTGACTCGTTCGTACAGGCCGGGTGGCTAGCCCTGGTGTTGGAGTTCTTAAGCCGCCTGAAGGCCTCTGACAAGACTAAGCCGTTAAAATGAGCGGCCCTACATATAACTGGCATCCAAGCCACGGTAGCGCTCAGTTGTAAATGCCACCTGCGGTCACCCATCCGAAGACAGTAGCAACTTTCCGTGCAGAACGTTGCTTCGGCATGGAACGTTGCTACTATACAGGGTTATTTCTAATCAATTAGCATCCTTTTAGGAGCTTATACATAAAAACTAACAACTTTTGTTCTACGACTTTTATTAGCTATCAAAAGAAAAAGTTGTTGTTCCATAGAAATATATCGTTCACCCTCGACAAAATGTATGGAACAGCTGTTTTTTTTTCAGTTTTGACAAGTCGCAGAACAAAAGTTGTTAGTTTTGATGTACTGAATAAGCCCCTAAAAGGATGCTAATTGAGTAGAAATAACCCTGTATAAATGTTCGGAGCTACCAAGTGGTTATTATGATAAGGCAGGTTTGTTCAAAACAAGAATTACATCAAAAAAATCGGCCAAGTGCGAGTCGGTCTCGCGCACGAAGGGTTCCGTACCGTATGGGAGCCCCGCCCCATTCCTCTTGCCGTTTTTAATAGATACCTAATAAATATTAAATAAATTATTTATTTATTAAATTATTAACAAAATAATATTTATTTCATAGTGTTTGTGGTTATAGCGGCAACAGAAATACATAATAATACATAATCTGTGAAAATTCCAGCTGCCTAGCTTTCACGGTTCATGAGATTCAGCCCGGTGACAGACAGACAGACGGACAGACGGACATCGAAGTCTTAGTAATAGGATCCGGTTTTACTCTTTGGGTACGGAATCCTAAAAAAAACTTGTACTCGCCAAGGCAAATCAATTACAGAGTTCTTTTGTGACCACCTTCCAGCTCGATCATCAGACCATATGGTTACCACTGAAAGACAATTTTTTTAGAGGTAGATAACAGCTTATTGTTTTTGAATGGCAAAGTTCGCGGTTCATGAAGGGCACAGATCTGAAAGTTATTTTTGTGATAAACATTTCAAAAATTCGTCGCGGATGCAGGACTCGAACCTGCGTCTTCGGATCACTAGCCCGACGCTCTCCCAACTGAGATAATTCGCAGTCCTGACTTTACGTCGAATTTGTGAAGTGTTATCATTATAACACCAACCTATAGCGTTGGCGGCGCCACCTGTTATACCCATATTAGACAGGTTATCACTCAATTGAAGTTGTAATAGTACATGAAAACAAGAATTTAACTTTGCACTAAATATCCGATTCATTTTTTTTTTTAGTAAGTTTTAGGATCACTTACTGAGCATGAAATCACAAAATGCTGACAGATCCAGGTGGAGTTTCAAGCGCCATCTTGAAAAAACGTTTTTAGCCGATATCTTGGAAACTATGCACTTTAGGGTAAAAGTCAGGGAGACTATTATTGTAGAGACTAAAATTTAGCATCTTTTGTTTTAAGTAAACTTTACAAAAAGTTTACTTAAACTTACCGTTTACGGTTTATGGCCCATTTAATGATTTATAAACCTTATAAAAAAGAAATTTGGATCGGGTATTTAGTACAAAGTTGACCAAAAAAAAACATCTAATTTTCCTGTAGTAAAAACATCTAATTTTCCTGTACTTCTGAATATTGACGGCACAGATCTGTGTTTCAGAATATTTTTTCTCCACCTTCCAGCAACCATGGCAGCGATCCACCTGCGTATCCTGGGCTACGTCACCACCCTGGTGCTCCATGTCACCAACTTGACAGTGATGCAGATGGTGAAAAAAGAAGAACTGCCTAAGGACATCAAAATCACTGTGTTCAGGGGGATGATGTACCGATACTTCACTTGCTGGACTATTGTAAGCATAGAATAAGAACAGTAGTAGAAACCGTACTAAAATAGCAAGAGGTTTAAAAGGTGTGAGAAAAAGATGCACATACACCCGAACTTACGTAATTACGTAAGTTCGGGTGTCGAAATTTCGAAGGGTTTCACAAACTAGCATTGAGCTATCTCGGGTGTCCAAATTCAAAAAGGTAAAAAGTAGGAAGGTAATATGATTAGAGATTTGAACCTTCTTACTGGGACTACAGGGTTAAAATTTCCGAAAAAGACAAAATACCAAGTTTAACCAAATTTTTAACCTTTTTGACATTCCAACTGGTGATTTTGCCGTATGCGATAGACATTGCGTTTTTTGTTTGTTTTACTCACTCTCGCGTATGCTGTACAACCAGATATGAATAAGACAGCTGTACCGTAGTTTTTATTTGAGTAAAATTTTGCAATACTTCTATTACTTTCTTTCTGAGGTTGTAAGTATATTGCCTCGTCACATGGATTCAGCAAACTTTAGCCGAAGACTGATTCATCATTGGACTGTTCGCCGACAGAACGAGTCATATTTACCAATTTCTCCGATTGGTTTTTTTGCCAGCGGACGTTTTACCGACAGAACTTTTTGTGTTCGTCCCTATTGGCGCAAAAAACCTTATTTTTGCTACAACATATCGATTGATTTAGCCGATTTAAAGTTTGGGAGTGGGGGCCGTGACGTCACCTGTCTCACAGAAGTCTACATTTGTATGGCACTTTTGACGTCACGCGGAACTTTAACAGGCTATATATTAGCTCTGGGCCGCAGATTATTTACAGCGGCCTAGAGCTACGCTTCGTTATTTTAAGGAGCTGGGCTGGCTCTGGTAGACGCTGGAGGGGGAAATGCACAAAGCACCCCATGCGGGACGTCAGTGCAGGACTTATCGCCCCCACTTCGAGTTAGAATTAGGCTATATATTAATCAATTTTTGTTTAATAGACGAAAGAAAACATACGTGTCTAATATTTTTTGATAGCCTATCTGACGGACTAATTTTATTTTTTTAGTCATCATGCTACTTTGGCGGCCATGATGTTAACTACAAGCTGCGGTTCCTGGCTGAATCTCAGTTAACAGCTGCGTGAGGATTGGGTTATAGTCATAGTCATTTATTGCGTAATTATTATTTACTGTACTGTACTGTACCAGCCTTTTTAATAGTCCACTGCAGGACGTAGGCCTACCCACGAAGGGTGATTGGGCCATATCCACCACGCTGGCCCAGTGCGGGTTGGTGGATTCACATACGCCATCGAATTTCTTCTACGGACGTATGCAGGTTGCCTCACGATGTTTTCCTTCACCGAAAAGCCAGTGGTGTGAAATTCCGTACATAAATTACAAAGAACTCATTGGTACGGGACTGGGATTGAACCCACGACCTCACGATTGTAAGGCGGGTGTCACTACCTCTAGACCACCATGGCTTATTATTATTTACATGTATTGTCAATTTAATAATATCATTCAAAATTAATAAGTGAAACAATTTAAGATCACAATCAAATAAAAATAATGAATAAAAATAAGTTATTAGTACATTTCGTGTACAGCTATCATTCGTCTTCCAGTTTAGGAATTCATTATGACTATAGAACGTCTGCTCGACAAGCCATCGTTTGAGACAACATTTGAAGCACGCGAGACTTGGAGCGTTAGTAATGTTCTCCGGTAACTTGTTGTATACGGTCGGCCCCATGACGTGAGTGAGTCTTTCCGATTTAGCCAGCTGCCTCGGTACCTGCTTCAGCTTCCCTGCACGCATACTTGGAAGCGTTTGTGAGTCGCTGTGCCCTCTAAATTCACTGTAATAAGTATTGTACGAGTGTGTAGCCGTTATCTAACATCACAACCGCCAAGTACAAGACTATATTTCACTCGATGGTAAGCCGTGGTGGTCTAGTGATAATGACACCGGCCTTACAATCGTGAGGTCGTGGGTTCAAATCCCGGTCCCGTACCAATGAGTTCTTCTGAATTTATGTACGGAATTTCACACCACTGGCTTTTCGGTGAAGGAAAACATCGTGAGGCAACCTGCATACGTCCGTAGAAGAAATTCGATAGCGTATGTGAATCTACCAACCCGCACTGGGCCAGCGTGGTGGATAAGGCCTAACAGCCCTTCGTGGGTAGGCCTACGTCCTGCAGTGGACAATCAACAGTGCAGTGGTACAGTACTCTTGCTTACAAGAGTACTGTACCACTAGTAGGTACTTATACCTACCTGTCTCCCCATATAATCCCCATGCCCTTTGTAAGTGTAGGGTATACACAGTAACGACTTTTTTGTCTCACCAAGTTACCAGGTAAATATAGAATGGTTTTTTTTGAAGTGAAACTTCTAATGCGACTTCCAACAAGGTTGCGTAAAACATCCCCTCCATGACGCTATCAAGGAGGTGGTATGTAAGCACTGTTGCGTCGAAGTGTCACTTCTTCCGCGCGGAGGGACTCCACTTGCATTTTTTTAAACGATTTTGTGATAAATAAGCCTTTTACAATACGAGTTGGATTTCAATCCGGACCAAATATATTTCCCTGTCTGAGGTCTTCATTCTAGAACCAGTCAATATTTTAATTATACCCTATTTTTTCTCTTTTCAGGGTCTCCAGATTGGCTATGCAGTATTAGGGTTGTATTGCGACCTCTTAACGCTGAAAAACGCTAAAAAGAAGAATTATTCCATATGGGCACCTGTTAGAGGTGTGAGAAACGTTTTGTTCGCGGCTTTAGTATGGCCTTGTACTATGGTAAGTTATCAGTTAATTATTTTTTTGTATAATTATTTATCGCAAAAAAATGGCACTACCGACTTGAATCGTGTAGGTACAGAATTCAAATAGTTTGCACGAATCGATGTTACATCCATGTAGTAATAATGTCCATGTAGTGTAATTTAAAAATTAAAAATAATAATAATTGGGTGCTCCCATTTAAATTTTATCCTCGAAAGTATTCCATTTTGAAGTAAAAAAGTTATTTTTAGGGTTCCGTACCCAAAGGGTAAAAACGGGACCCTATTACTAAGACTTCGATGTCCGTCTGTCCGTATGTCCGTCTGTCCGTCTGTCCGTCTGTCTGTCTGTCTGTCTGTCACCGGGCTGCATCTCATGAACCGTGAGGCAGCTGAAATTTGCACAGATGGTGTATTTCTGTTGCCACTAAAACAACAAATATTAAAAATAGAATAAAATAAAAATTTGAGGAGGGCTCCCATACAACAAACGTGATTTTTAGGATTTTTTTGCTCGCTATTAATACGGCAAGAGGAATGGGGCTCCCATACGGCCGATTTTATTTTTAAATCGGTTCACGATTCGCAAAAATATCGATGAACACACTTAAAAAAAACTAACCGCTGATTATTTTATTTAAAATTTGAATGAATTTTATTTTTTGTAACTTCTTACGACTTCTCATTTCAATATGAATGATACAGTGATTGAATTCGTGAAATTGGTTGAATCGTTCCCTTGGCTATCTTATCATTTAAAAATAATCGGGCACGTGCGAGTCGGACTCGCGCACGGAGGGTTCCGTACTGTATGGGAGCCCCCCTTAAATATTTATTTTATTTTAATTTTTTTATTTATTATTGAAGGAAATATAAAATTAAATATTCTGTGAAAATTTCAAGCATCTAATAATGGTACCAGCCATTATTAATATAGAGCGAAAAACGTCTAAAAATTCAAGTTTGTTGTATGGGAGCCCCCTTTAAATAATTATTTTATTTTGTTTTTAGTATTTGTTGTTATAGCGGCTACCGAAATACATCATCTGTGAAAATTTCAGCTGCCTAGCTATCATGGTTTATGAGATACAGCCCGGTTACAGACGGACAGGCAGACAGACGGACAGACGGACATCGAAGTCTTAGTAATAGGGTCCCGTTTTTCCCTTTGGGTACGGAATCCTAAAAAAAGCAGCTGTTTTGAATTTTAATGATTCCAAGTTGTTTGCAAGGAACATATGATTTTTTTCTCGAATTCCCATATTTGTTCGTCCGATTATTTGTAAGTTTAAAATATCTGCTATCTTTGTCTAATAAATTGCAATGTAAAGACAATTTGACTGTTTGTATTTTTTTGTATGGAGTGGAGTGTAGCGCACAGTGTACTATGGAGAGGCTGACGCATGGTGACCGCCATTCTAAAACCATGCGCAGCTGCGATCGCATCTAAAGTTTGTCATCAATCGACATCTTGCAAATGAATTAAAACACAACGGCAAACATCACTACGTGCAGCGCGACACTGCTGCCGTACTCGGAATCAGCGCGGCAGGCAGCACTGCTGCCTGCTGCTGCTGCCTGCAGCGGCGATCGGAATCATAACTTAATTCGCTCAGCGCTACACTTATAATATGCCGCGACCTGTACGTGATTACTCCGTCAATGATAAGCCGTTTTTGATGATTCTTTTTGTATTTGTTTGGTTGATCATACTTCAGAAGTAGACTCATTTAAATTTTATCAAAATTGGCTAAAACGTTTACGTAAAATCAGACGATACGACGTAAAAATTATATGTGGTCATACATACTTAAAAAAATAAGCGTCAACTTGAGAACCTCCTCCGTTTAATATTTATTAAACCGACGAAAAAACGGATTTAAAAAAAAAAACTATAATTTTCAGGTGGTGTTCACGGTATTCTGGTCCTTATTCCTATATGACAGAAGCCTAATTTTCCCGGAATTCATCGACCAGGTGATCAGCAGTACATCTAACCATATACTACATACTATTACAGTGCCTATAGCTCTATGGGAAGTCATATTCAGAGCTAGAACACAACCAAAGTCTCATATAAGGAATATAGTGCATTTGACAGTGCATATGTTACTATATCTTGCAGTGTAAGTATATATTTTTATAAATATAAATATATATTAGGGGACATCTTACACACGGTATCTAACACCAAGCTAATCAAAGCTTGTCATATGACTGCCAGAGACATACTAATTAGACATATTTTTCAAAACATACTTACATAGATAATACCTAAATAACACCCAAACACAGAGTAAACACCTATGGTCATTAGTTCATTACATAAATACTTGCCCTGGGTGGGAATCGAACCCACGCCTGTTTGATCCCGTAGTCAGAGTCGCTAACCACTGAGCCACCGAGGCAGTCAAGGTCATAATTATTGCGGTCATGCTTATATGGAAACTATACCTTCACACAACTCTCATGACGTCAGAGACCGCGTTGCCGTCGGGTATATTTTCAAAACCAGTAAACTAAAATCATTTCAATAAAGCGTACCTTTATCTAACATTTGTGACGTCACTGTCGCGTGTTGATATCGGGTATACATTGAGATTTAGTATACGCCATTTTTATGGTATGCCCGAACTCAACACTATAGAGCGTTGAGTAAAGGGTATTATTATATATTCTTTGGTAAAGGTATAGATTCCATATAAGCTGCGGTCATGGCATTCCACGCGAAGGATAAAACGCGGGCAGGTAAAAAATGTCGCTCTTTTCGATTTCGGTAATATTTAAGTATGTTCTGTCTACGAGTATACAAGTCCTTGATACTGTTACGAGATGGATTCTTGGATAATCAGTTAAAACGCCGATTATACTTTATACTTTACTAGCGACTCGCCCCGGCTTCGCACAGGTGTATTATACACATAAAGTTATCTTGAATCACTCGATCTATTAAGAAAAACCGCATCGAAATCTGTTGTGTAGTTTTAAAGATACTTATAAGCATATGGGGACAGACAGCGGGAAGTGTTTTTTTTGTACTATGGAGTGATAGTGATTTATTAATGCAAGATATAAGTACAATTCAATTAGTACTTAGCCTAATAAGACTAATAATATTCATTGCTAAATGTTGTACAAATTCACTCTGTCTAATAGGGCGTAGCATAATTATTATCAGAATTAATGCGAGACAGTGTATGAAATTTAAAAATAAAATTATGATAATTTTCAGAAATAGGTATGTTACATTGGCATAGTAGTACTTAATGTAGGTACATTACATTGAATACTCATCAATACCTATGTTCTATCTAAATAGAACTACAATATAGTAACTATATGGCTGACCTTATTTAACAGAGCTATATTACTAGACCCTTAAATATAAATTATATCTAAAACTAGGTTTAATTAAATCTAGTGTTTATAATTTATCTTCGAAGAAATCATCTAGGGTATATTGGCATTATTGTGTTAGGAGGTGGCGTAATATGTTTTTGAGTGCTTTGTCTGAAGTTTCGTCTTTTAGATTATTCAGTTTTCACTATGTTGCACACGATCAGTTCACAAAATCACAAAACACAACTGGTTCACGCAAACACTTCACACTGGCACTGATATTCACACAAACTAGTCACTGCACTTGAAAACGAGATGCTTTCGCTACGAAAAGCTACGATACAAAACACGATAACTGAGTCCCCAAGGGTCGGCTGACCTATTTATATCCAATATTACAGTCTGGAATTTACTAGACCATTCGCGACATTACTCGAATTAATAAACGCTATTGTGTCAACAAAGTAAACAAGATAAAAAGTTCTGGAACCTCTATTGTAATTTGATCCAAAAGCACCAAAAAAACGAAGACAATAGACGTAAACAAAGACCGCCGCAACCGCAACGATCCGCGACGTCAGCTTATGTCATAGTTGCCACACATCTACACGTAAAAAACGTTGCGCGCGCCTACCGCGTCACAGTACGTGTGCCTTATATTTTTGTAATAGATATAATGAATGGTTAAGGAATTAAGGGAGCTCTGATTTTTTAAATGAAGTAAAAATTAAGTGATTTAAATTAATTATTTGAATTTATAATTTTATGACTTGGTAATCGGTTTTGAAGTGCTGCGTGCCCATCGGTTTGAAAATTTTTTAAGGCCTTAATTCCTTAACCGTTTATTATAATGTAACAAAAAATTTAGCATACGTATCATAGAATATCACCGAAATCGAAAACATCGTTTATTTTTACCTGTCCGCTTCGCGTGGATATTATTTGGCTATCTGCTTACAGTGCCAACAACTTAGCTGTTCAGGTGGGCAAAATTAGAACTACATGTGCGTCAGCCGCCATTTGAATTTGCGCCACTAGCGACGCCGTCAACTTAACAGCTAAGTTGGTGGCACTGTCCCCAGTACTAAAGCGAAATGGGGTAGGTAATTAAGAATTTTAGACCATCATTACGAATAGAAAATAATCAGCAAAGTGCGAGTTGGGATCGCGCACCAAGAGTTCCGTACCGTATGGAAGCCGCCTTAGTATTATGTTTTTTTTAAATTATTTTTTTTAAAAGGTCCATACAACTTAATATGCTGTGAATATTTCAAGCATCTTCCTGTTGTCTTTATTAATATCGAGCAAAAGAATCACGTTACTTGTATGGGAGCTCCCCAATTCAATATTTTGTTTATTGTACTTCAACTATACATTTTTAAAGTGCATTGTGGACTAAATAATCTGTGAATATTACAAGTATCTACCTGTCACTATTATTAATATCGAGCGAAAAACGTCTAAAATTCAGGTTCGTTGTATGGGAGCCCCCCTTAAATATTAATTTTGTTCTGTTTTTAGTATTTGTTGTTCTAGCGGCAACAGAAATACACCATCTGTGAACATTTCAGCTTTCTAGCTAGCCTTCTAGCCTGGTGACCTTCGAGCATATACCATGATTTGCGCGTGTGCAATGCGTGTGTTCCCCGTCCCCCGTAAACATTGGCAGACAATTATGTTCGTGGAATTTATCATTAACATGTCCATTGGTATATGCTCGAAGCTGGTGACAGATATACGGACAGCGGAGTCTTATAGTTCGGCCGTTCAGAGAATGCGTTCCTGACACGTCATCTTGAAAAAATGTTTTTGGTCGATATCTCGGAAACTATGTACTTAAGGTATAAAACATTGCATCTTTTGTTTCCATTAAACTTTTTTGTAAAACTTACCGTTTACGATTTATGGACCATTCAATGTTTTAAGGTCCATTTAATGAAATTTCATTAAATGGGCCATAAATCGTAAACGGTAAGTTTAACAAAAAAGTTTAGAGGCAACAAAAGATGCGAAATTTTATTTTCTACAATAGTGATCTTAATGTTTTTTGCCCTTACGTACATAGTTTCCGAGGTATCGGCCAAAAACATTTTTTCAAGATGACTTGTCAGGAACGCATTCTCTGAACGGCCGAACTAGTAAGAGGGTACTCGCGCCCTCCCTGAACATTGCCCCTCGGCCCTGAGAGGCCGAGGCGTCCAGCCTCCGAAAAGAGTTAAGAACTCGAGTCGGAATCCTCACTCCTGCCAAACACGGGTAAGAACCTGAGAATGAATGAATAGTAATAGGGTCCCGTTTTTATCTTTGGGCACGGAACCCTAAAAATCAGTAGGACCATACACGAACCCACTGGACTAAATCTCAATAATATAACGTGACGTTGCTGAAATTAGCAACTAACACGTTTACAAAAACTCATTAATGAAATTATAGTGATAAACTAGATACAACTTTCAAAAGTGGAATTTTTCCTGCCAAGAGAATGTAGAAC
Organism: Hypomecis atomaria; assembly: GCA_964007245.1. Taxonomy (NCBI): domain Eukaryota; kingdom Metazoa; phylum Arthropoda; class Insecta; order Lepidoptera; family Geometridae; genus Hypomecis; species Hypomecis atomaria. Next base: position 5,728,415 of record OZ023308.1, on the reverse strand, counting down.
GAACCATTTGTGTGAGCTAAAGTTTCTACTAACGCCATCTACATTTTCTTTAGTGAACCTGCCTTCGCTCGACTCACGCGGAATGTGAACTATTTCGCGTGCAGCCGGCGTTCATCGATACACTAAGATATGAAAAATTTAGATGAAAAGTAATTTAATTTTTTTTTTGCAGGTTGTACTACACATACTACAAGGATGGCATTTGGCTGTACCCCATATTCAAAGTGACCTACGGAACCATACACTTTTTCTTAGTGCACCTCGTCGTAGGCATACTCTGCGTGATATTTTACTATATGCAATGGTTTTTAAATTTTATCATTCACGGATCTCTCGTAGAGAAAAGAAAAGTAAAATAGTTAAGTAAGGCTAGTGTGAATCGCGAACGTTTGCATACAAAAACAATAAGCTGCTATGTACCTCTAAGCCCCGAGTTCACCAACGCTTGTTTAACTGAAACGGGTGATTACTGTATTTAACCAACGGTTTTTGCTTGCTGAACAGCAAAATTTCGTAAATAATCGGCCAAGTACGAGTCGGACTCGCGCACAGAAGGTTCCGTACTGTATGAGAGCCCCCCTTAAATATTTATTTTATTTTAATTTTATAATTTATTTTTAAAGTGAATATAAAACTAAATATTCTGTGAAAATTTCAAGCATCTGTTACCATTATTAATATAAAGCGAAAAACGTCTAAAAATTCAGGTTTGTTATATGGGAGCCCCTCTTAAATATTTATTTTATTCTCTTTTTAGTATTTCCTGTTATAGCGGCAACAGAAATACATGATCTGTGAAAATTTCAGCTGCCTAGCTATCATGGTTCATGAGATACAGCCCGGTGACAGACAGACAGACAGACAGACGGACAGACGGACATCGAAGTCTTAGTAATAGGGTCCCGTTTTTCTCTTTGAGTACGGAGCCCTAAAACGCTGTTTAAGATTTAACCAACGGTTGATAAATTTAACATCTGTTGGCGAACTAGGGTCCAAAACCCGAGTTTAATCGTTGTTTAAATACAGTGATCACACGTTTATGGTGAAATTGGGTCTTAATGTTATTCGATCCGAGTGATTTCATGTAATCAGTAATTCAATCGCTAGGATCAAACCCCTTAGTTTTTATAGTTTTTTAAATGACCTAAACTAAGACTAAAGTCACGTTTTTACGCAAAACTTGGCTGAAAAGTAGTACTAAAAATGCACCGAAAATTCTCTCGATGTTCTACAAAAAACGCGAAAGCACTGATCGATTCAGGCTCATCTTAAGTATTTCAATCGTGTCACTCGCATATTTGTAAGTTTGAGGACGTGGGCACGGTAATTAGATATCATTACCGTGACGTAGGCTTTGAAATTATATTTTTTTTTTATTAAAACTATTCACTAATACTATTTTTATCCTAACTATTCATCAATATGAATTATATTGCAAAAATAGTTGTAGGAAAATAAAGAACGGCTATTACTTTTGCGAGTGTGGGATTGGTCTCATTACCCAAATATTTCATAGCTCATGTTTAAGTATAAATGAACATTTGGATTATCTTTAGACCTTCAGAGGTCTGTTGATGATCCAATGCTTTTTATGTAGTAGTTGTGTAGTTTTGTTGTAGTCAATAAAGGCACTTTTGCCCGATAAAAAAATGTTAAAGTAATTTTTTTTATGTGTTATGGGCTCCTTTGCACCGGGAACGATGAAGGGCGGGTTATTCGATTAATTTCCTAGTTAGGTATATATTTTATTTACTGTTATTGTTATTATTTATTTTACTCTCAAAGTATTATACTCTGTAAGTGCATTGTAAAATTAAAAAGGTTATTACGGCGTTTCGCCACGGTAATTAGTATTTGTGTCCTAATAAATAAATAAAAACTGGAGATAAATAAACCTGTCAAATATTCTAAGCCCAAGCATTTTTCATCTTCACCCCACTTCTTGAATAAGTAAGATAGTACCTATAGGCTGGGTGGCTAGCCCGAGTTTTAAAGCCACCTGAAGGCCTCTGACATGGCTAAACGGTTAAAACCACTGGGGTCTACCATTTAATGTGTCATCCGAGCCACGGTAGCTCTCAGTTGTAAATGCCCGCCACCCGCGCCCGCCACCCGCGGTTACCCATCCTAAGACTGACCGTGCTGAACGTCGCTTAACTTCGATGATCGCTAACGAACACCTAGTCAAACTACGCTATGAGCGCTAATATTGAAATTCTCGAAAGCAATCAGCTTGAAGAAGAATGTGAATATCCTCCTAGCACGGGTAGCATGGCAAAGCGATAAAATCATTTTATTCACTTTTAATATCAGTTGTCATTGTCAACCCAAACTTTATTTTCTCTTCGGGGAGATATATCTATCAGTGGAAAGATAATTTACCGCCTTACCATGCTACCCATACTGAGACCCCTGGCAAAGAATTTAAAATAATACCTCCTGATAGAGTGAATCAAAAGAGATAATGCAAAAATAAATAGAGTTTAGGCCATTACCTTGTACAGTATTTAATCAGTTGCTTTGTTTGATTTTCCTATTATTTTCTTTAATAACTATCTCCATCTAAAGGAATTTCATATTTTCGGATCTTATTATCTTTTGACATTGCTTGTATTATGGCAGCGTAATGGCGGCCTTGAACAAAAATCATATTAGAAAATCTTAAATTCCATAAAAACTAAGCATTAAATACCGTTGTTTTTTAATCGACTTCCAAAAAGGAGGAGGTTCTATGTTCGTCTGTATGCATTATTTTGCGTATGCTCATCAATATTTTCGCCAATTGTGAACCGAAACAAAAAAAAAAATATTTTAATTTCGAATACTTTATAATATACCTACTCCCGAGGTGGTCCCAATTTTTATCGTAATCTGCTCAGGCATTTTTGAAAAATCTACAATACTTAATTGAAAAAATATATACACAAATTCGAACGAAATATTCGTGTTTTGTACACGGTGAAAGTCGGTTTTGCCATTTTATGCGAATACTATTATTTTAAGCTGTGAATTTGTACGCTATTTTTGGGCTACTGTACAAAGTCTGAGCCAACTTTCTCTCTCTTTCTCTGAGCAAGATTCTTTCTTAGCGCCTATAAACACGAGGCGAGTGGTTGTGACGTCCACCCATGAGGTGGACGGTGGACATCCTTGCCAAGAAAAGGACGAGAAAACAGGTGGAGGAAAGAGCAGCTAGACCCTGCAAGCCGACAGCGGTGGAAGTGCGTGATCTACTGCGCCGTCATACCGAAATATAACAACAAAATATGTTGGACATGAGGGAGGATTGCAGGCATGCCAAAGCTGCTTTCCCAGCCCTGAACAGAAACATTACAAACGATCTATTGAGGTTACAGCAACAAGACCTCCGACTTATGGTAGGGCTCATCACTGGTCACTGCAACTTGAACAGTTACATGTACAAACTGGGAGCCGCCGACAGCCGTGTCGTGGTTGCCTGCAGGAGAATGAAATGGAAGAGTTTGTTTTGTGGCATTGCAGGGCCACGGCAGGAACTAGAATCGCTTGCGATAGATAGATGTTCATGAAATAGATACAGCCTGGTGACAGACAGACAGACAGACGGACGGACAGCGGAGTTGAGCGGAGTCTTAGTAATAGGATCCCATTTTTACCCTTTGGGCACGAAACCTTAAAATCAGTAGGACCAAATCAAACACGAACCCACAAAATCCCAACAAAATAACGTGACGTTGCTGAAATTAGCAACTAACACGTTTACAAAAACTTGAAAGTTCGGGAAATATATACTTTATAGAAATAATCAGTTCGAATCGTGGAAACATGACTACAAGAATGTTGAACGAACCATTTGTGCGAGCTAAAGTTTCTACTAACGCCATCTACATTTTCTTTAGTGAAATTGCCTTCTCATAGACAACAAACGAAGTGAAGCGAAGTATCTCAGTGCAGACTTGGCAACAGTGTAGTTACTGTTGACTGGTATTAAATTAGTTAAAAGCATTGGGATTCTATACCTCTATACCAATATTATAAAGAGGAAAGATTTGATTGTTTGTTTGTTTGTTTGTTTGCATTGAATAGGCTCCGAAACTACTGAACCGATTTGAAAAATTTTCTTTCACTGTAGGGAAGCTACACAATCCCCGGGTGTCAATAGGCAATATTTTTTTTTTTAATTAGGGAGGCTGCTAGTTATGCAAATAAATGTGATTCGTAACTGAAAATCTATTTGAAATTGGTTTACCAAGTGTAGAGATATAAGCTTGTAAATATTTTGGTAGGGATATAGAGGAATCCTTATTAGGGTTCCGTACCCAAAGGGAAAAACGGGACCCTATTTGCAAAGACTTCGATGTCCGTCTGTCCGTCTGTCTGTCTGTCTGTCTGTCTGTCTGTCTGTCACCGGGCTGTATCTCATGAACCATGATAGCTAGGCAGATGAAATTTTCACAGATGATGTATTTCGGTTGCCGGGTTAATATTTTTTTTTATTGGAAAGAATATAATTCGAAATTCTCTCTCTCTCTCTTCCTGGCTATGTATCCCACATGGTGATGGGGTCAGCTTTCCTCACTTTTCTCCTCCTTATAATATACTTCGAAATTGGTCCCATTAAAATTTTATTGAAATCGGCTGAGCCATTTTTGATAAATCAACAATAATGTGAAAAATGTAACATCGATCCGTACGAAATATTCGCGAATTCGTACACGGGTGAAGTCGGTCATGCTGTTTTTTGCGAAAAATATTTATGTATTAGTATTTATAATATTTTTATGTCTATTGTATAATTCTTTTTTATTTTTAAAGTGTCCTCTAAATTAGCACACCTCGTCGTTTTTTCTTTTGTACCATCTCTCTCCATCCTAAGGTTGCCTGGAAGAAATCACTTTCAGTGATAAGGCCGCCGGTTGCTTCACATGTTGTAGCATCTATTTTTCTGTTTTATGTGTTTGTGAATGTGAATCAAGTGTTTAACTGAAATTTGTTTTGTTCAAGTGTTCAACTGTTTCGCGAACTAGTAAGATTTATTTTAGTATTTTTTTATAATACGTTTTTTTGTGAATATGTGTGATAATTATTCAGTTTCAACGCTCATTGAACTATAACCCTGTATTCAGTAGTATTTTACTTCAGGTATAAACAAAAAAGCATGCTACTCACAGGAGTAGCGAAGCTGATAGAAGCAGAGGCGAGAGAAAAACGTCCAGACTCTGGACGTTAATTCCAAACCTGGGGCCTTATGGACTGTGTAAGCGCTCTGACGTTCGGCTTCGCTTTCCCTCCCGCTCGCTCTCGTGGCGTGAGTAACTAGCGCGAGCAGTAGAAAAAGCGAAGCCGAACGTCAGAGCGCTTACGCAGTAAGGCCTCTGACTCGACCCATTGCGAGCGCCCCCCCCTGGGGGGCGTAGCAAGAAGTAAAGGGTGGCGTGGACGCTGCGGCAAAATATTTCAATATTCACCCCAAAATATTAGAAAAACATAAAAAAAATATTCTAGCCTGTTCTAGTACTTATTAATCCCAAAGGAAATTTTCAACAATTGTTGAGCAAAGTGAACAATGTACATTGCTGGTGATTTGCATTGCGCACTGTCTCCTGTACAACCTAGGAACGGGAAGCTTGTCAACATGCGAGCTCGTCCGTCTGACAGGTTTGATTGATTATGTCTTTTTAGGGTTCCGTACCCAAAGGGTAGAAACGGGACCCTATTACTAAGACTCCGCTGTCCGTCTGTCTCCAAGCTGTATCTCATGAACCGCTATACCTAGCTAGAAAGCTGAAATTTTCACAGATGATGTATTTTTGTTGCCACTATAACAAAAAATACTAAAAACAGAATAAAATGAATAATTAAGGTGGGCTCCCATACAACAAACCTGATTTTTTAACCGTTTTTCGCTCTATTTTAATTACATAAATATTTCATTATTATGCTTATTTATATGAATATTTCAATTGTAACAGGTAGATGCTTTAAATATTCATATAATATATAGTTGTTTATTAAATTGAATCGTAAATAATTAAAATAAATAAATATTTAAGGGTAGCTCCTACACAGTACGGAGCCCTTTGTGCGCGAGTACTAGTACTCGTACTTGGCCGATTATTTTAAGTCTTGTTCTCTTTGACTCTTTGTAACTTAGACTACAAATACTAGACTAGTATTTATAGTCTAAGTTACAAAAACTTTGGGAACCTATGGGTCCAGAGGGATTAGTCCAGGTTTACATGTAAATTGAAACTACAGCTGTTTCCGTATGGCTCTATACATTTATGTACAGCGCCCCTGGCGGAAACGAGGAAGAACTAACGAAAATGTCACAGTCACATCTAATGTATGGCTCCGATCGTTTCCCTTAGAACTACTGTAACGTATCAAAGTAACCTTATACTTTCGCGAATTTCGTTTGGTGTAATGTTTTGACTGGCTGTTTTTTGTTTGACTGAGTGGCTTCCAATAGCAGACAGGCGTTCCGTAGGCAGAGCACCAGCCCGATGGGTCGACGACATCAGATCCATCGCGGGACACGCGTGGATAAGATCAGCCCGAGACAGGGCAAACTGGCACAAGGGAGAGGAGGCCTATACCCAGCAATGGGTCGATACAGGCTGATGATGATGATTTTTGTATATTAAAAGTAAAGTTTGTGTTATTTATTATGGCTATTTATAAATAATTAACTATTTAAAAACCTATCAAAATTGTAATTTTCAATTATAAACTCAATTTACTAATTATTTTTATTGTAATTTTTTTTTTTTCTTTACCGTGCTGTAAATTCTAAATTGTATATTTTCTTTTTGATTATAATTATATTGATAATATGTTAAAACTGGGAGAAGCCACTGGCTTTAGAAATACAGTTGTAAGACTAGTTCGGAGCCAGTGGAATCATTAAGTTGTTGTCATCTGTTTGTTATCAATAAATAAACTTATATTTGATTTGATTTGAAATTGACCAAATCGAAAAAACCGCGTTAAAGGTTAGCAAAATTGAAATTTTCCTGTTTTTTTGCCATTTGATTAAAAATATTTATTTTTTGGACATATCTTAAGTTTGTTAAAATACTGAAAAAAAAACACACATTTCAAGCGAAATTCTTGAAAACATAACTTAGTTCGGACACCTAACGCGCACGTTTTCTCGATTATTTCCTGTACGACTGGTCCTCATAAAGCAATTTACTTAATAACTTGACCTTAACCACAGCCCGGACACTCCGCGATTTTTCATACAAAATCTGCTGTCTTACGCACACTAACACAGTACTTACTCACAGACAACACACATACGCACGGTCGCTACACGTGCATTTGTGTGCGGAACGTCTATGTCTGTCAGCGATCACCACAACGTGACGTCATGCCGCGTGAGTGAGACAGTTGCGTATTCAATTTGCAAAAATGAATTTAAATCTAGTGCTTAAAAAAGTATATTAATTACTTAATTTGGAAGTATTTTAGCAAAAATTAACCGATGTAATCCATTTGAAAGAAAATATCAAGAGGAAGTTACCGAATAATGTAAAATAAGTTTCTTTTAGTTATCCTTAGGGAAACATATTGAAATTTCTTGTTATGTTACGTATCATTGATATTCAACCATACACAGTACAAATCTTCCCTATTGTCACAGTCTAGGTAGTTTTTATTACAAAATCCACCGGCCAGTGCAGCCCGCACGCGGTGTACAAGCCTCGTCCGTGAAACGCGGGGTGGAAGTGAGGAAGACTCAAACGGGTGGGGGGTAACGAGTGGCCGTTCTATACGTAGTATTATTATATATTCTTTGCCTTAACTCTGCATGTCTCGACCTAGCGGTCCCAATGCACGAAATTTTCTGTCATAAATCACAACTACCTATTGTACCAGCCATCTTAAGTCCAATGCATGTCACTAATCACTAGTCCACTGTAGGACGTGGCCTACCCACGAAAGGTGATCGGGCCATAACCACCACGCTGGCCCAGTGCAGATTAATGGATTCACAAACGCCATCGAATTTCTTCTACGGGTTACTAACGGCAGTCAACGTCACAGTTATAACAAAGCCTCACGATCTTGTTGTAACACTTTTAGTTATAAGGTAGAGAATTAAAAAACTATTAAGTGTTAACAAAGTTTATTTTATCAAATGGAAAAAAGAACAACGAGAAAAAAAGAATAAAAGAGGGTAATTTAGAATTTAGGTTTAAGTTAGAATTTAGGGTCGGGGTAAGTACTAAAATGACATGATTTGCGTTGCGCGACCGTCCGATACACTGGCCTTGGTATGCTGCGTGTAGTCCTCGGCGGCCGGAGCGCAGGCAGAGCGTGAAGTGTAGGTCGTCGGCACGGGTAGTGTCCCAGGTCTTCGGAGGGCAGGGTCTCCGGAACGGGTAAGGAGCGGCAGCAGCGGCAGCAGCGAGAGCGCCAATAGTCGGCACTAGCCGTGCAGAAAGAACCCTGGAATTCAGGTTTCGCCGTCTTAGAAACTGCCCATATTTCAATTTGACTGCGACATCCGGCCAAGTTGCGCAAGCGAAAGCAAGTACCGAGTGATATCTACTGCTATTAATAGCATCTAAGATGAGGCAGTCAAATTTGTACAACATAAATTCAATAATTAAAGCACAATATAATTTGAAAAAATAAAAAGACAAGTAGGTAGTTATGTAGAAAAAGTAAAATAAAAGATGACTAAACTATCTAGGTACACTCAAATACAACTCGCGCGGGACGCGTTAAATTATTAAAGTTTTGCTATGACAAAATAAGTAGAAATTAGAAGGATAGAATGTTGTAATAACTGCCGTTATTACGAATCACCGAGTGTATTTGAATGTACTCACGTCATGCTTGTAAGTTCAGCTACAATGATAATAATAAGTTGAAACACTCACCCAATACGGGGTAAAATAAATGCACAAGTTATTTCGATAAATAGATATCGAATGTTTCTATAAAAATAGATTTTTGCTGTAGGAGCGTGCAGTGCGTGTGAGCAGAAACCGTTTGCCACGAGCACTGGCGCGGCGGCCGGCGGCGGCTCCGAGGCGGCGGTCCGTCGCGAAACGATCCCCGCTCCCGCGTCTGTTACTCGCTTCGTAATTGGCTAAACCGCGCGACCGTTATGACGCGGCCGGCTTACCCAACTACACGAAAGGGTGTAAGAACCGTTACATTGTCACAGCTATTAAGTACAAATATTATCAGACAGACAGAAATATTAAACATTTACAAAAAGTACAGTAATTATTTAAAAAAAAGTTCCTAAAAAGGTCCCGGAAATCAAAAGGAGCACAATAGGTGAAAGAAATATGTACCTACAGGCCCGCGTGGCCACGCGCAGTACGTAAGATGCGGGCTGCCAGACTCGTAGCTAAATCGCATTAACTTACAAACCCACACGTTCGTTCGCCACTATGAGTGTATATCGAACTCCGAGGCGCGTAGGTTTGATTTGCGTTTGCCCTGATACCGAGGCACTAGAATACGGCATCGGTTTCCCCTGCCTGTAGTAAGAGCCTACTAAAAGGGCTGGGCTCGTGGGTGGTCAGAGTTGGGGCTCTGGCAATCCACTCAAGCGGGCCCGAGGAGGACGGCAGCGTGTGTGGCAACGCTGTCGTAAAGGACAGTACAAGCCTGGTTTTATCACCAGGCGAGTAGTCGTATAAAGTGCTGGGAGCACCGGTGCGTTCCTTTGGAGATCCCGAAGCTCCCAAGAAGGCACAAAGGGTGGTCACCGAGGGGGTTTTAGTGGGTACAATCCCACATAACCCGACTGCACCCCAAAGTGAGCGTCATTAGAAGATTTCTCCCTCGTAAAAAAAAGGTATGATTCCCGTTTCAACTGTTTGTATGTAGACGGATACTTGAATATCTCAGACCAAATTAAAAAATCTAATTGATTTTTTTATTGGACTGAGTTTTTTTTATTTTTTTTTATTCTTTTATTATTTATCCAGGGTTTTATGACATGACACCCTTGTACACTTAACAATTGTTTTTTAAGTTAACAGTTGATTGCGTTCTGCAAGAGCTGCACGGTATGCGTCGTACAACCCTCTGGCATACTTTGAATCAGGTTTAGATAGCACGCTATTACATCCTCCCACTTGCCAGATAACATGATTACTGTCAAAGAGTTGACGTCGCAGTCCTTGGTTCCAGGCACATTCCATTAAAACATGGTACACATCTTCAATCGAGCCACAGCGGTCACACGAGGGTGACTCCACTTTTCCCATCATATACGCAAACATGTTTAATGGGACGTGCCCAGAACGAAGCCGTGCAGCTGTAACAATCTCATTCCTTCCCATGTCGGCCCTCAGAAACCATGGAGAGCGAAGAAGTGTAGGCTGAATCGTTTTATACCAGATACCCTTAGACAGTGATCTTTCATTGAAATATTCAGACCAGTTTTCAAAAGCAATATTTTTTATAAATGGTATTAAATCTGTGTAGTTAGGAAGGCAATTAAATAAATCTCCATCATCAGCTGCTTCTTTAGTAAGTCTATCTGCTTCTTCGATTATTAGACTGAGTTGTAAATAGGTACATTATTACCGTGAAAATCTCAAACGTCGCGTAAAGTGAAAACATATCTATATATCTCTGTGAGTATAACCATAGGTATACCTAATAGTAGACTAGTTGTTTAGTCGAACTGGTTGGTAGCACTAGTGCTTAATTTAATTGTTTAGTCACACAGTAAATTGTGCATGTGCATTTTGTCTAGTATTAGCAGGTAAGCGTGTTTCAGGCTCAGAATATCGCGCATACTTACCTACTTACATAAATATTTTAATAAATGCCTAAGAAGAACTGTTATATTATAACTAGGTTATTTTATAAATCTGAAATTGTGTTCAATTCAATTAAATTCAATTATTTATTGCAACATATGTAATTTTTACATGCGGTTCTTAGATTACATGTTATAATAATGTCAAATACATATGACCCTTTAAGGGTGTGGCAAATTATTAATTACATTGGGAAGAATCATTGCTAAATTATCATTACAAAATTAAAAATTAATTGTCATTACAAAATCAAAAACAAATCATTATCACAAAATTAAAATTAAATTATCATTACAAAATTATATCCACATTGTCATAGCTAAATTACACGGTCGGTCACATTAAAATTATAATTCATTAGGAAAGAGGAGGACGCTATTATTATTTCCAATAAACAAAGAATATCAGCTGTGTGTTACATTGTCATTTTCATTAAAATAATCCGCGAGTGAATAATACGCTTTGTCAGCAAGAAATGCTTTTAGTTTACTAGTAAATGCATTGTTATTACAAGTTTTAATACGTTCAGGTAGCTTATTATATATATTTGTAGACATCACCAAAGTACTAGAGGCGTGCATCTTCAGTCGGGATTTAGGTGGCACCAACCGGTTGTTATAAATACGTGTACTTTGGCTATCAGTTATGATTTCCTCAGTTGTAAACAAGTGCTCGTTATTTCTGACAAATTTACAAATTTCCAAAATATATGTTTGTTGGTCTTTCATTGCATTCATCTTTTATTGGTTTCTTCCTCTTTCAAGCATGAACGAAGCAACGGATTGACTTGATGTTTGGCATGAACATAGTTTGTAAGACGAAAACTGACATAGGCTACTTTTTATTCCATAATAATGAAATGTTCCCATGGAATACCACACGTGCTAGTAAATTATAAATTAAATCTCTACCTATTAGAAGTTGAGCTTTTACAAATTAGATCTCTATTAAAAATTGTTTTTTTTGCAGATTTCCGCTGATATGTAAAATTTAAGTGGTCAATAAAATGGTATTTTTTTTGTCTCGGGGGTGAATACTTATCGTAGAGTAAATGATAAGTGATTCACTGCCACGTCTACGTCGTAAATCGTAGTTTAGCTAAAATACCGTAGTTCTTAATTAAGGTTGCCTGGTAGAAATCACCAAAGGCATTAAGGACGCCCTTGTACAACATTTTTTGTGTAGTTTCTGTTGTATATTACTGTATTTTTTGGTGTAGAATAAGGGTATATTTATTTATTATTTCTTTGTTTATTAATTAGTGCATTTTAACTGGTAACCCTAATTTTGCATTGCGTTTTTCATTTCTTATTGCAATTAAAATACAGCGGATATTCTCAGCCATTATATTATGTAGCGCTACGGTAATTATAAAAAGGTATTTTCATTATACTGTTGTGCAAAAAGGAATGATTGTTTTTATTATAACAAGCTGTTTCGTTTCACCTGACCAAATAGTGACCCAATGCCTATAGTCTAATTAGCGTTTCTTAACGAAAAAAAATATCGTATGACATACATATAAATATTTCAATTCTATAATATAAAGGGCAAAGCTGACTGACTCAGGTGTCAACGCACAGGCCAAACCATTAAGGCTAGAAAGTTAAAACTTCGCACAGGTATTTCTTTTATGACGTAGGCATCCACTAAGGAAGGATTTATGAAAATTCGACTTCTAAAGGAGTAAAACAGGCCCCTTTTCGATTGTATGAAACTTTTTTGCCTGGACCGATTGACTTGAAACTTGGCTTCAATATTCTTTAATATTCTTCTTGACTATAAACTGCAGATATGCGTTCGAGGGTGTAGCACGTTACGTTATGTCGATAAAGAGTCAAGGTGCAATAATTGTAAATTAAAAGTTTGACAGCCAGTTTTTAAACGACTTCAAAAAGGAGGCGATTCTCAAATTGCGAGTGCCTTTATTACCTACCAATAAATACAAGACTTACATAATCTAAAACTACATAAACTACTAATACCTACATAACAAGCAAATGGATCATCCACAGACCCTTGAAGGTCTAAAGATATTTTACTCGACTGTCAAAAAATAGTGTGATGTAAGTATTTAGAGTTCATGTGGGTAAGTTTTATCCTTATATGTGTAACACACATAAATATTTTAAACATAATAGTATTTAATATGTGTCATAACATAATAAACATACATACTTAAAAATAAATGACATAGTACTTTGCAGTGATTTTGATACTCAGGTTTTTTATATCTGTCTATCTTAAGCCACTGAGCAACAATCACTACATAATTTATAAAAAAAGTAGCTTCCCGCTGTCTGGCCCTATTTATGCTTATATCTTTAAAACTACGCAACGGATTTCGATGCAGCTTTTTTAAATAGATAGAGTGAATTAATAGGAAGGTTTATACGAGTATGTATAATCCACCTGTGCAAAGCCGAGGCGGGTTGCTAGTTGTTTATAGAAACAAAAACAAAGTGTTTCCGAAACAAAAAATAATGTTTCAGAAACAGTGATTTTGTTTTTGTAAACACTACCCCTCTTACCACATAAGTTTTGCGCACGCTTTAGACAAGGGCACATAATGTCAATTAATTTAACTTTTAAATATGAGTTTGGAACAAAATGCTTATAAATTAAATTCAATAGTGGGTAGATATAGTCATACTTTTTAGACCATCATGTCATTAAAATGTATGTAACTTTATAACAATTGTTCTTTAAAATGACCATGTAGGCGTATTTAGCCTGAGTGTCAAATTATATTTTAATGTTACTACTAGTATTAGACTGTGTTTGTATTGTTAGTAGTTAAGATTTTTGATAATAATAAAGAATTTTTGACGTGACAACGTCTTATAAATTGGTTTGCCGGGTGACACTTCAAGAAACTGCGTTACGCTCCGCTCACGTTATGCGCTCACAATGAGAGCGAGTGAGAGGTACTTATAAGTGCCTCTCACTCGCTCTCATTCGTCTCATTCGTCTCAAAGTCGTTGTCACGTAAAACTTTCGCCCGTATACCGACTTTACAGGCAACCAATTTTTTTTTAAACAAAACAAAGACAATGTTTAACAGTTCAAATTGCAAGGTTAAACAGTGTTCAAAGTGTGTTTAAATCTTTTGTGGTAAGGCGGTACGTGTTTATCGTTATGTTCCGGTGCTCTCCACTTGCGACGGGGAACACGGAGACAAATCTGTTCCTGGAAACATCTACGTGGTGTTCCAGAAACTGTGTATCCGAAACATTGTTGCTCAGTGAATACATGGCTTTAAGTTGACAACTCCGATCGAACCGTGCCTTTATAATGACTAGGTATACGTATTACCTACCTACATTATACATGAATGAGTGACCTTCTGATCCCCGCTTCGTCAGTTGATACCCGATACCTGCTGTCGCGCTGCGAATCTAAATTACAAGATTTTAAATTATAAGTACCATTTCAATTAATTCAAACGTGAAAATAAATTGTGAACTCTGAAAAACAAGGTGAGTCAGATTTATAACTACTCGTACTAAATATCTACCTACTAGCTTTCGCCCGTGGTTTCAACCACGAGATATTTTATTTTTTGTGCTTACCCATAGGAGCCTTTTATTTTTTCGGGATAAAATGAAGCCTATATCATTTCCGGATTGCTTTCCGACTTTTTAGCTGTATCCATGTCAAAATTTAAGTCGATCTAATGCGGCCTTTTTAACCGACTTCCAAAGTTGTATATGATTATCGATATTTTCACCAATTGTAAACTAAATCAAAAATTTGTTTGATGAAATGAAATCGGCTGAGCCATTTTTGAAAAATCGGCAATAATGGAAAAAAAATATACATCAATTCGAGCGAACTGTTCGAATTTTGTACACGATGGAAATCGATTTTTCAATTTTTTGCGAAAAATAATTACATAGCTCTCCTCTGATGAACATAGACGTACCCACAAAGGTTTTTTTATTGTCTCTCTCATTATTTATTTCACAGTATTTATACACCACCGACCGTATTTCTATTTTTCGTGTCCATTCCATCCAAAGGTTGCCTGGTAGAAATCGCCAAAGGCGACAAGGCCGCCCTTGTACAACATTTTTTTGTGTAGTTTCTATTGTACCTATATTACTGTAATTTTGGTGTACAATAAAGATATATTTATTATTTATTTATTTGATTGGTCCATATTCACCAGGCTGGCCCCGTGCGGAAGTATCCCCGCACGATGTATTTCTTCACCGAAAAGCCAGTGGTGTGAAATTCCGCACATCGTTTCCAAAGAACTCATTGATATGGGAAAGGGATTTGAATCTACGACCTCATGATTGTAAGATGGGTGTTACTACCACTACCACTGTTATAACGAACACATTGACAAGATTTTTTTAAAGTATTAGACGGCCAAAACCTTGAGAACTTCATTTTCAGTGAATATTCATATAAAAAAGGATAAGAATGGAATGCCACTAAAAGCAACTGTCCTACCAACGACGAAATGAGAGATAGATATATTATTTAATTTTAGCATAAAATAGTACTGTACTGTACCAGCCTCTGTAAGGTTCCGTACCCAAAGGGTAAAAACGAGACTCCGTTGTCCGTCCGTTCGTTCGTCTGTCTGTCACCAGGCTGTATCTCAGGAACCGTGATAGTTACACAGTTGAAATTTTCACAGATGATGTATTTCTGTTGCCACTCTAACAAAAATAACTAATAAAATCGGCCAAGTGCGAGTCGGACTCGCACACGGAGGGTTCCGTACCGTATGGCAGCCCCATTCCTCTTGCCGTTGTTAATAGCGAGCAAAAAACTCCTAAAAATCACAGCCCGGTGACAGACAGACATACGGCCAGACGGACAGACGGACATCGAAGTCTTAGTAATAGGGTCCCGTTTTTACCCTTTGGGTACGGAACCCTAAAAACAGAATAAAATAAATATTTCTTGGGTTCCCATACTACAAACGTGATTTTTTTACTGTTGTTTTTTGCTCGATATTAACAACGGCACCAGGTACTTAGACGCATGAAATGAGGCTAAGGGACTCCCATATGGTACGAAACCCTACGTGTGTGAGTCCAGTTCGCACTTGGCTGATTTTTCAAATAGGTGCAGGACTTTGGCCTACCCACGAATAGTGATTAGTCTATATGGGGGAAATTTTCTTTTATTTATCAGCCGATTTCATTAATATTCGGTAGTAAGAATGAATTAAATCGGTCAAAAGCGAGTCGAGATATATAGACCTAAAATGCAAGGTCTGATGTTCATAGAACTACTAGTTTTAATATAAGCAATACTAACAAAATATAGTAACTATATTTAATTTCTTATTTATTTTGTAGATTAATTTACGTACGATTAAGTATGTGAAGTTAGCAAGAAGGTGCGCTATATCCAATCCTGCCAGACTGAGGCTCGCAAAAAGATGCGTTTAGATTGGGTTTCGCGCAGCTTGTAGCTAACTTCACATCCGCTGGCTTGTATGATTCGGCGGCCTATACCATACCCTTTCACTGCTGAAAACACACACGTCTGTGTTTTCGATTCTCACGCCCCGCGGCTACTACACACACCAGGCGTGTGCGGTAGCGTCTTCCCGCGCCTTGCGTGTGCGTTTTAGAATTAGCAGGCACCTTAAAAAAAGTACCTCAGCAGTGAAAGGGTTAAATCAAATCAAAACTTGTTTATCACTACTTAGTAGCTTACCTGTCCAAGCTATATCGCGGTAGGACTTTTAAGTACCTCAAGTACCTTAAACTACACAATAATCGGCCAAGTACGAGTCAGACTCGCGCTCGGAGGGTTCCGTACTGTATGGGAGCCCCCCTTAAATATGTATTTTATTTTAATTTTATTATTTATTATTGAAGGGAATATAAAACTAAATATACTGTGAAAATTTAAAGCATCTACCTGGTACCATTATTAATATAGAGCGAAAAACGTTCCTAAAATTCAGGTTTGTATGGGAGCCCCCCTTAAATATTTATTTTATTTTGTTTTAAATATTTATTGTATTTGTTGTTATAGCGGCAACCGAAATACATCATCTGTGAAAATTTCAGCTGCCTAGCTATCATGGTTCATGAGATACAGCCCGGTGACAGACGGACAGACGGACATTGCAGTCTAAGTAATAGGGACCCGTTTTTCCCTTTGGGTACGGAACCCTAAAAACGAATAAAATTCGTTCAATGCCCTGCTCTGATAAAAATCAGCCTCACAGTACCTAACTGTTGAGAAATAATACAAACATACTGTGCTTGTTATTGTATCTGTGCTGTGAACGAAGAGAGTTTAATTTAATTGCATGTAAGTCAACATCTGATTATTATTGACCAACTGTAAGGTATAGGCCTAGGTCCATATAATTTATATTTACTTCATCGTTGTTCAAGATTGGATTGGGTACCGTTATACTTAATTTTGCTTTTTAAAACAACAGACCAAATAAAATAATAAAACTTAAATTAAAAATTTAAAAAACCCCCGACAGACTAGACAGAGTCCTACCACTGATAAAAATATCTTATCTTTCATTTGACAACCATTTTGGGCACATTTGTAGAATTTTGGTTCTTCCATCCCCACTTTAACCCACCATAACTCTTAAACGGCTCAATCGATGTTTATAAAACATAGCTAAGAACTCTCTCGATTAAGTCTCCTTTTATCCAAAAAAAAATTAAACTGAAATCGGTTCAGTGGTTCGGGCGCTATGATGCCACAGACAGACAGACAGACACACAGACAAACAGACACGTCAAACTTATAACACCCCTCTTTTGCGTCGGGGGTTAAAAATATAGACAGAATTTTGTGGACAAACAAGTGAGTCCGGCAAAACTACGCCTTGCCGTGTACAGACACAATTACACACACAAACACGCACAACGAAACTACGTCTTGGTTTGTCAGCCGAACTATGGCGGCGCAACACCGACGCACTCACCACATTTATAACAAACCTGCCTCACTTGTCTGTTCACGACTTTCTATCTTGATTTTTTTATTTGGTCTGAGGGTAGGAATGATTTTTTTTCACTAATACACTTACAACAAAAAATTAAAAACTTAAAAAACCCCCGACACATTGACAACCATTTTGGGCACATTTGTAGAATTTTGGTTCTTCCATCCCCACTTTAACCCACCATAACTCTTAAACGGCTCAATCGATTTTTATAAAACATAGCTAAGAACACTCTCGATTAAGTCTCCTTTCATCCAAAAAAAACTAAGCTGAAATCGGTTCAGTGGTTCGGGCGCTATGATGCCACAGACAGACAGACAGACAGACAGACAGACACACAGACAAACAGACACGTCAAACTTATAACACCCCTCTTTTGCGTCGGGGGTTAAAAATGACGATAATTACGTACTTATTTTACTAATTCCTATCAAAATATGTTTTCAGATATCCACCATGGGCTGCCACAAGTGTCTACTATACACTCGAATGATATTCTACCTCTTCACGATAGCAATACACAGCGCCAACGCTTTATTCTTGCTGTTCAGTTTCAACGAGGAAGCATTGAAAGTTAAAGGAGTCAGAGATTTTTACGAAACTCAGTTCTATTTCTTTACTTGCTGGACTTTTGTAAGTATTATTTTGACGTGTTTCACAATGATCGATCGTATTTGAATCCGGTGCCTGAGACTGGCTTACTCGTAGCGCAGTTGTCAGACCAAGTAAAAAAGTCAAGACAGAACGTCGTGAACAGACAAGTAAGGCCGGTTTTTTTATAGGGTATACCAATATATATATTTTTTTTAGTAAATTTTATGTACGTGTATATGTGGTGAGTACGTGGGTGTTACGCCGCCATAGTTGGACTGAGGATCGAAGGCGTAGTTGCCTTGTACGTGCATGTGTGTGTAATTGTGTTTGTATACGGCGAGACGTAGTTTTGCCAGCCTCACTTGTTTTGTTCACAACATTCTGTCTTGTTTTTTTTATGTGTTGAACAAAGGTGTCTTGACAACTTTTTAAATAGTATAATGTGTGAATCGGGCTCAGAACAGCCGTGACAATAGTATAATTATTATAAACTAGCTGACTCGGTGAACTTCGTTTCACGCAATATATAAATTTTACCCAATGTGTTATTCTGCAAACATCCAAACATACAAACTTTCGTGTTTAAAATATTAGTAGGATATGCATTGGACTGGCACTACGTAGTTCATACACAAGTCGAAATTATCCGTGCCTAATTATACAGGGCTATTCCTAATCAATTAGCATGCTTTTAGGAGTTTATTCTGTAGGTACATCAAAACTAGTCGAAAGTCGCAGAACAAACGTTGTTAGTTTTGATATACAGAATAAGCCCCTAAACGGATGCTAATTGATTAGGAATAACCCTGTATTCCTATCACGGTTATGGTATAGTACGTCTAAGTGTGCAGACACCTCAAATCTTAAAGTTGCATATGTATATGTATGTGCGTTCGGGTGGAATCTTGCAAGTTTAATTTGACCAACTTCCCCATTTCCGATTGAGCTAAAATTATGCACGTTGTATATCGCGTGACAACCCAATAATATGGCACCATGGAGCTGATCTGATGATGGAGTCGGAAGGTGGCAATAGGAACTCCTGTACTAAACAAGATAGGCCCGTCGTGTATGGCCTTTTTAGGGTTCCGTACCCAAAGGGTAAAAACCTATTACTAAGACTTCGATGTCCGTCTGTCTGTCTGTCACCGGGCTGTATCTTATGAACCATGATAGCTAGGCAGCTGTAATTTTCACAGATGATGTATTTCTGTTGCCGCTATAACAACAAATACTAAAAACAGAATAAAATAAATATTTAAGGGTGGCTCCCTTACAACAAACGTGATTCTTAGCACAGTTTTTGCTCACTATTAAAAACGGCAAGAGGAATGGGGCCATACGGTACGGAACCCTTCGTGCGCGAGTCCGACTCGCACTTGGCTGATTTTTTTACTTGTCTTGGCTAGCACTCTGCTGTTACATGATATCCAGGATGTCAAAAGCTTGTATTTTAAAAAATGTACATATTTAGAAAAAAATATAATACATAAAATATTTCAGATGTTCCAAATAGGCTACGCTGGGTTAGCCTTCCTTTGTGACTGGATGAGCCTGGGTGATCCGACGGAGAAGAAGATAGTCCTACCGGAATTTGTTACTAACTTCAGGGAGAAAGTCTTCAGCATTGTCGTTTGGCCATCCGCAATAGTAAGTTTTGAATGTACTTACTCGTTTTCGTTTAAATTTAGTATGTACCTATAGTTAAAATCGTAGAAGTGCTGGACGTTGGGCTCCCATCCTTAATAGTGATTAATTTATTGTTAATCCAAAAGTGTATCTGTTGGTTTTTAGGGTTCCGTACCCAAAGGGTAAAAACGGGACCTATTTACTAAGACTCCGCTGTCCGTCTGTCTGTCTGTCTGTCACCAGACTGTATCTTATGAACAGTGATAGCTAGACAGCTGAAATTTTCACAGATCATGTATTTATGTTGCCGCTATAACATTAAAGTCAAAGTCAAAATTTCTTTATTCTGTAGACACAATACAGGCACTTGGAATCGTCTGGTAACAATATTTCAAAGTTCTACCTAATTACTTAAATTTTTAATAAAACTAAGTAAGGTCACTTTTTAGATTTTACAACATCAGTATTAGGTACACAATAGTAGTTTATGCAACTGTCATATAATGAAGTAAAGACACTCGTTACTATTATTCATATATTATTATTTATATTATTTATATTCTAGTGTGAGTTTATGAAACTCGCTGCGCTCGGGTCATAAACTCACACTCGTGTTTTAATACCCGTGTTATATGCAGTTGCATACACTACTTTATCTTCACTAATAAAAATAAAATAAAAAAACATATTGCGAAACATTAAATTCACGCGTACGTGTATTGTCACAGTGAACTTGGCGCCATTAAAATCTAACCAATGAGAGCGCAGCTGCGCGCGCTGGGCCAATCAGGAGCGAGCGCGCGATGTTATAATGAGATTTTACGATATCGATGTGGATATTATAACATCATGTGAAATTGCTTAAATTGAGTGTTTTGTTGTCTGCGCTATAACAGTAGTCATTATAAGTCAAGTATTGGAAACATAAGTAGAATGTTACAACATTAGTGTAGATAAAAAATATTTTTAATTTATACCATAATAGAATATGAAGAAAAAATAAAATTTGGACCAGTATCATAAAAATAACAATGTCATTTTCAGTTTAAAAATGTCAATGAGTATGAAAAATAACGAAATTATAATCACACATCAAAAAATTAAAATTATCATGATAGGTTATTCAGCAATAGCATCGTCAAAGTAATACTAATGTTTATCACATCACATCAAATACTAAAAAACAAATAAATAAAACTAAGGGGGACTTTTTTGCCCGCTGTTAACAATGGCAAGAGGAATGAGACTAAGGGGGCTCCAACACGGTACGGAACCCTTCGTGCGCGAGTCCGACTCGCACTTCGCCGATTTTTTTTTGATTTATTGATACTCTTAAAAATAGCAATGGAGCAACGATTTGAGTTGCTTTTTTTTGCATTCGAAGACTTATTATTCCGAAATAGATTAAATAATCCAGTGAGAAGCCGTGAGAAAAAGCTAGTGATGTATAACTAAATCTGTACAGGATGTTTGATAGCCCACTGCTGAACATTGAGGTCAGTGTTGATAAAACTGTTACACTGGAGTAAAAAATCGCCAAAAGAATGAAACCGAAAGGCCTTTATCGGATTTTTCAGCCACCTCCAAGAATTTTTCAATAAAATGGTCTTTTATTATCATATACTACGGGACTAATCGCGCACTACACTTACAAGATATATAAATACTATACCTATACGATAATGAGTCTACCCGTGATCACGATCGATGCAACTCGGTCGAAACGTCGGGATGACGAGGTGTTTTTTTTTTTTTTTTTTTTTATTTATTTATTAAAATCAACAGCCCTTCAAAAACATAAATTAACTTAAAAACTAAACTTAAGGCCAATAACTGATTTATACTATGTTACCAAACAAATTTTTTTTTTTTTTGCAGTTTCACAGCATACTTAATACGAGTATTTATTACATAGTTGCGCTGTTTATTTGTGTGTGTGTCTGTGTGTGTGTGATATGTACATAATTATATATTTATTTAAACATATACTTAAATATATTATAAATTTATGCATTAACTGTGTCATATAATACGTGACACATCTCTTTTTTAAATCTCTCTTTTTTGGTATGAAAAATGTCAATTAAATTATTAAATTTCATGTTAAATGTTCTATGTAAGCGATTGACAATTGAATTCTGTGCATAGTTTGTGCGAGAATGTGATACAGCAAATAATTTAGTATGTCTAGTGCGAGTCATTGGGGTACAAAAGCTCAGGATGTTCTTGGATAGGTCCGGATTATCTATATATCCATTACACAGGCCATGTAAAAAGGTCATATCCAAAACGGTGCGTCTATTTTCAAGGCTAGTTAGGAGGTGGCACTTTTTCTTTTTTAGATCTCGTAATTTTAGTGCGCGATTAGTCCCGTAGTATACAGGGCTATTCGTAATCAACTAGGACCCTTTTAGGGGCTTATTCTGTACATCAAAACTAACAACGTTCGTTCAACGACTTTTGTCAAATCTCAAAAGTAGTAATACATAGAAAAATATCGTTCACTCTCGCCAAATGTATGGAACAGCTGATTTTTTTTTGAGTTTTGGCAAATGTCGCGGAACAAAGTTGTTAGTTTTGATGTAATAGCCCCTAAAGGGATGCTAATTGATTAGAAATAACCCTGTATAAATACGATAAGTACGATAATGAGTCTACCTGTGACCACAATCGATGCAACTCGGTCGAAACGTCGGGATGACGAGGTGTTTATTTATCTCGTAATTTTAGTGCGCGATTAGTCCCGTAGTATACAGGGCTATTCGTAATCAACTAGAACCCTTTTAGGGGCTTATTCTGTACATCAAAACTAACAACGTTCGTTCAACGACTTTCGTCAAATCTCAAAAGTAGTAATACATAGAAAAATGTCGTTCACTCTCGCCAAATGTATGGAACAGCTGATTTTTTTTTGAGTTTTGGCAAATGTCGCGGAACAAAGTTGTTAGTTTTGATGTACAGAATAAGCCCCTAAAGGGATGCTAATTAATTAGAAATAACCCTGTATAAATACGATAAGTACGATAATGAGTCTACCTGTGACCACAATCGATGCAACTCGGTCGAAACATCGGGTTGAAGAGGTATTTATTTATCTCGTAATTTTAGTGCGCGATTAGTCCCGTAGTATGCAGGTTTATTCGTAATCAATTAGCATCCTTGATGTACAGAATTGAGCATCCTTGATGTACAGAATTGAGCATCCTTGATGTACAGAATAAGCCCCTAAAAGGATGCTAATTTCACTATGGAAACTAACGTGGTTTTCGTACATTTTAATTAGGTAAAACACAGGTGTTACTCACGTTTGATTTTTAGTAGGATACTACTATAGTTTCGATCGCATTTGGCGATCTTTCTCAAGGTCGGAGTACTAGCTCGCGGGCTCGTCTCGCATAGCACTGCGAGCCGCGGCGCGCAGCGCTCGCGATGACAGCGGTTGCGGTGCGGGGGCAGGGGCGGCAGCGGGCAGAAACTAGAAAAAACGTATCCATCAGGCTCATGGAGCATAATACGGTCTATGAAAACCTTGGACAGCCACGGTTCTGCGGTGGCGGAACATGCATTGAACTCTGACATGCAACACTATATTAGGTTCGATAGAGCGAAAGTGTTAGCAAGGGAAAAGTTTTTCGTTCCCCGAAAAGTTAGAGAGGCTATTGAAATTAGTAGACGCTCTAACTTCAATAGAGACGGGGGATGGAATCTACCACCGACTTGGAAGCCGTGTTTGCCAGTAACCAAGGAACTTGACCGCTGGGCTGGTGGTGACGTAGTGAGTTCGGCGTGCTGGAGTATTCCCGAGGGATGCCAGGATACCGACGAGGAAGATCTTCAGTGCGTGCCGACGTTACAACATACTCTGCCCGCTGCCGCCCCTGCCCCCGCACCGCAACTGCTGTCATCGCGAGCGCTGCGCGCCGCGGCTCGCAATGCGATGCGAGACGAGCCCGCGAGCTAGTACTCCGACCTTGAGAAAGATCGCCAAATGCGATCGAAACTATAGTAGTATCCTACTAAAAATAAAACGTGAGTAACACCTGTGTTTTACTTAATTAAAAAGGATGCTAATTGCTGATTACGAATATAATAATAAAAAATGCTTGTTTTTTACAGATGGTATCAACATACTTCTGGGCATTCTACGCGTACGATAGGCACCTCCTCTATCCCGAATACTTTGATTTGGTGATCACGCCCACTAGCAACCATATCATGCACACATTGATAGCTCCTATAGCGTTGACGGAACTAGTGCTGTACCCGAGGCGCAAGCCGGAGAATAGTGTTGTTCCGGTGAGCTGTGTCGTTGGCATGGAGGCCGTCTATGTTAGCACGTAAGTATTTAATGTGAAAAAGGGCTGTGTGTGTGTGTATGTTACCAGGTAAGTATCCAGCATGGTATGGAGCTGTACATGTTACCACGTTATTTCACATGGTATGTAAATTTTATGTATGGTTATGTTGTACCCCGGAAACCGGAGAGTAGTGTTGTACACGTCTGCTGTGTGGTTGGCATGGAGGTCATAGAGGTATATGTTAACACGTAAGTATCTAACGTAGTGTTGAAACTCTGGATGTTAAGACGTAAGTACGTAGCACAGTATGGGAGATGTGTACGCTACCACGTAAACATCTAACATAGCAGGGCGCCAGCCCATGTTACCACGTAAGTATCTAACATAGTATTGAAACTCTGTATGTTAAGATGTAAGTACATAGCATAGTATGGGAGATGTGTACGCTACCACGTAAACATCTAACATAGCAGGGCGCCAGCCCATGTTACCACGTAAGTATCTAACATAGTATTGAAACTCTGTATGTTAAGATGTAAGTACATAGCATAGTATGGGAGATGTGTACGCTACCACGTAAACATCTAACATGGCATGGAGACACTCCGTCGCTCCAGTTCCGGTTCCATCGGAACGGGAACTGGTTTCCAGTGCCCTGCCGGCACTGGGAACATCTCCAGGGCTCCGACTGCCTCTTTCATCTCGGTCACGTCAAAATTATAAAAACTGTTATTTCTTCTGTTAACTCTGTGAATGTGTGTGTTTATTTAGTTAAAAAGTGATGTTATACGGTTAGTATGATATTTTTATTTTACCTTCGAACTGCAAGGAATCCCAATCTTTAGGCAGGTCTCCCTAGGTTTCTACTTCTCATTAACTTGTGGTGCTGCAAACCGTACCGTTTAGCAACATTACAATATGTAACATGGCATGAAGACAGTCTTTGTTAGCACGTAAGTATCTAACATGCCATCTTCTTTCCCTTATCCCACTAGGTGGGGTCGGCACAGCACGTTTTCTTTCGCCACTTCACTCTATCATACGTCATCTCATCATCAACTCTTTTCTCTCGCATAATATTTTTCACACAATTCATCCACATTTTTATCTAACGTACCGTGCTGTCAATAATACAACAGAAGTATTTAACATGATATGGAATATGGATACTACCTATATTACCACATAAGTATTTCACGTAATATACAGGGTTATTTTTAATCAATTAGCATCCTTTTAGGGGCTTATTCTGTACATCAAAACTAACGTTTGTAAAAACTAAAAAAAAAACAGCATGCATTTTGTCGCGGGTGAACGATATTTTTCTATGGAACGTTTTTTTTTTACTTTTAACAAATGTCGCTGAACAAAAGTTGTTAGTTTTGATGTACAGAATAAGCCCCTAAAAGCATGCTAATTGATTAGAAATAACCCTGTATAAGCTATGTATGTTACCACGTAGATAAGTAGAAAGTTGAATATTGGGCCCAATTATGAAGGCGCTATCTTAATTATAATGACTAATTAGAATTTTTTGTTTTTTTTTTTCACTTTAGCCATTCAATAGAGAGAACACTTTTTACGTTGCTATTAAATTTACGAAATAAAAAAATTAAGGCCGTAGGAACATTCTGGATGCAAGCCGCTTCCAGCCGAGCTTATTAGAACTCCATATGGGAGGCCTATGTCTGGCAGAGGATGCCCCACGGCTGATAATGATGATGGTGATGGGGGGCAGGTCATAGTTTTAATTCTCGTTTATTCTTTGTTCCAGATTATTCCTCGTACATCACATAAAAGATATTTGGATATATCCCATCTTTTCGCAACTGAATGAAAATACAGCTTACCTAGTCATATTCCTAGGTTTCACAGCGTTTTACTTATCTGCACTCTATTTCGTACAATTCTTTGTGAGTTCTATTGTATTTTGGGGCCGCCAAAAGATCGGAGAGAGGTTTTGTAAAGCGTGTAAGAAATAAAATATAAGTAATTTTTATTTTGAGTTTTTCATTGAAGTTAAACTTCTAATGCGACTCCCAGTAAGGTTGCGTTAAACGTTTAACGCTAGCGTGGAGAGGGTATGAAAGCACTGTTGCGTCGAAGTTTCACTTCTTCCGCGCGGAGGGACTCCACTTGCACGTTTTTTTTTATTTGGTAGAGCCTTCAAGCATATAGCTATAGAGTCACAATCGTGCAAAAAAAGTGTCCGAGCCAAAATCCTGTCCAAGCTACGTAGTGGGCAGGCTTTTTAGTTCGTCGTAAGGCGATTGCAAGCCGACTACAACGCCGCGCGATGCCAAAGTACTCGGTTACAAGCACCAATTACTCGTATAACAGATCCAACCATTTATTTTCTTTTTGACAGCACCAATAGAACGTAACTGCGTCATGTTACACAAAAGTTCTCTTTTAAATGCGAGGTTTTAAAAAAATGACAACTGCCTAAGTTTGCTCCTCGATCCCGTTTAATAATCATCTTTGACAAATTGAGTCCATAAGTGCAGTAGTTTTTTTTATAAATTACATTAAATAACAAACGTTTTTAAAAATTTACGTTCTATGGCTATGGTGGCGCGCTGCGATTGGTGATATTGGTGCTGTCAAAAAGAAAATAAACGGTTGGATCTATAGGTGGCATAACGATAGTGATGATATTTTTTTATATTCTATATTTGAACTTAAAATACAATGATGTTCTGTTGTTATTGTATTTTTTAATATTGACGTTTCTTATTACATTATTTAGCACAGATATAAATATGTTAGGTGCTAATACGATCACCACATAGTAAACTTAGTAATAAAGAAGGTCGCTTAAATTCGGCAAGTCATTCTTTATGAAGGTTTAAGTTTTAAGTCTGATTTGTCTATTTAAAATAATCAGCCAAGTACGAGTCGGACTCGCGCACGGAGGGTTCCGTACTGTATGGGAGCCCCCCTTAAATATTTATTTTATTTTAATTTTCAGTTTTTAATTTTAATTTTTGTTTTTAGTTTTATTATTTATTATTGAAGGGAATATAAAACTAAATATTCTGTGAAAATTTCAAGCATCTACCTGGTACCATTATTAATATAGAGCGAAAAATGTCAAAAAATTCAAGTTTGTTGTATGGGAGCCCCCCTTAAATATTTATTTTATTTTGTTTTTAGTATTTGTTGTTATAGCGGCAACCAAAATACATCATCTGTGAAAATTTCAGCTGCCTAGCTATCATGGTTCATGAGATACAGCCCGGTGATAGACAGTCAGACAGACAGACGGACAGACGGACATCGAAGTCTTAGTAATAGGGTCCCGTTTTTCCCTTAGGGTACGGAACCCTAAAAATAACTATTAGTGCAACACATCTCAATACGAAAAAAAAATGTCTTCATCAACCGTAGAATATCTACTGCTGGACATAGGTCTTCTCTATGGATCCTTACTAATATAATAAGTCTGAAAGTGTGTTTGTTGGTTTGTTACTCTTTAACGCAGAAACGGAGCAACCGATTCACTTGATTTTTGGTATGGATATTATGTAGTTTGAAAGATGGAAAGTGACATAGGCTAAGTACTTTTTTAACCGACTTCCAAAAAGAGGAGGTTCTGTGTCCGTCTGTACACATGCTCTGTATTTTTTGTGTTTGTTCATCGATAATTCCGCCATTTGTGAACCAAATCGTAAAATTCTTTTTTAATTAGAAAGGGTATACTTCCTGAATAGTCCCATTAAAATTTTACAGAAATCGACAGAGCCGTTTTTGAAAAATCAACAAAAATGTAAACAATTCGAGCGAAATATTCGAATTTTGTACACGATGGAAGGCGGTTTAGGCATTTTTTTGCAAAACATAATTATTGCATAAACAAGCGAAATTTCCTATGGGATAATAGCATAAAAATGATAATAATAATATGACGCGGGCGAAGCTGCGGGTATAAGCTAGTTTTTCCAATAATACCGTCTGGAAGCGGCTTGCATCCAGTGTGATCTTGCGGCATTGATTACGTCATCGGTCCACAGCAGTAGAGGTCCTACGTTGGGTTTGCTGGCACATGGTCTCTATTCAAGAGTTTTATGGATATATCGGACATTCGTTATAGGTACAAATTATGTGCTCTACTCAGTGTCACTTCATCTTGCTAGTCCACTACTGTACTGTACTGTACCAGCCTTTTCATAGTCCACTGCAGGACGTAAGCCTACAAACGAAGGGTGATTGGGCCATATCCACCACGCTGGCCCAGTGCGGGTTGGTGGATTCACATACGCCATCGAATTTCTTCTATGGACGTATGCAGGTTGTTTCACGATGGGTTCCTTCTCCGAAAAGCCAGTGGTGTGAAATTCCGTACATAAAATCCAAGGAATTCATTGGTACGGGACTGGGATTTGAACCCACGACCTCACGATTGTAAGGCGGGTATCATTACCATTAGACCACCACGGCTTTTCGTCTTTTCTAGTCTTTTCTAGTCCACTAGCTGTATCGCTAATGTAGGTTGGATCGTCTATGAATCTCCTTAAAAAAATTAGTTATTTGTAAAGTCGGTTTACGGAAGATAATTTTACGTGATAACGTGCTATAAAAATATTGTTAAATCAACAACTGAAACAAGCTGAACGGTTATGCCGATTGCTCTTTATGTCTTGTTCCGCGCACTCGCTTGCACAATCAGCTCAGGAGGAACGTGACACTCTTTCGTGCGTGCAGCCGGCGTTCATCGATTCTTAAGACGTTATTACGTCAAAAACGAATGTAAGCATTATTTTTTAAAATAAAATATTATTATACTTTGTAGATTTTCGTTCTACAAATCATTTATTAACAACTAATTTCAAACAGTATTAAAACACACCTAAACCAAAGAAAAAAAAATGTTTTCTTACTCTGATGACTATACAAAATTAATTCAAAAATCGAATAGTTCATTAGATTCACTCTTGACCACAATAAAACTGGCCTATAAGAAATGTACCGATGAAGCAAAAAAGAAAAAAGTGCTTTCAAATAATGTTTCAAAGCGTCCAGTTTTAAAAGACCTATTGTAATCATCTAATCTCTTCTAAACTCATATCTGATTGGAGGTCTATATACATTGGAATATTAGACGATAGACAACGTTATAAAATGCTATCAGTAAAAGCAATCAGTACTCTATGTTAATAGCAGTAAAGTTTAAATTATGAGTGGTGAAGTTAGAAATAACAGCAAAGGGAAATCGGTTTGTTGTGATACTAGTTCAATGCAGCTTTCCACTTCACGGTCAAGAACACATGTGTTGTCAGGGTATTATGATTACCCGGATTTCAGGGAGATAAGTAACAATTTAATACAAGTTTTGGTTGAAAACTAGAGCAAAAGTCATGGAGAAGAGAGCGTTACGTAAATTCAGAATACACCTTTTGCTTTCAATTTAAATTCATACCTAATTTCGTATATTAATGTGAATTTAATGTTTTAATTCCTAAAATCTTTGTTTAATTATCTTAAATTATTATTTATTTAAGTAAAAAAAAACATTTAGATCAATTTATTAAAAATAGTAAATTATTTAAGTTTAAAATTCACAAGATTTTCAAAAATATGTAAAAAAAAGTTTCAGAGTTTAAATTAAAGCTCAAAAATAAGGTAGGTATTAGGCACGAAAGTATACTAACGACGGGATAAGCACACGATATCATTACTCAGGTAATCATCATCATCATATCAGTCAGAGAAAGTACACTACTGGACATAGGCCTTCAATAGGCCTTTATAGATTTCAACGAGGTCAGTTAGAAGCGATTTGCGTCTAGTGCATTCGTGCAATCTAAGTGGATGTTCTACGCTGCGCTTGCCGGTACATGGCCTCCACATGGGAACTTTCATAGATTATAGTAAGTATGTAAGTAATCAAAAGCTACAACTGAAATAATCAAGTAACAAACACACTTTGTCGTATAATAACCAGTACTTATAATTTTAAATTATTTTGAGTTGTGAAAACGAATACTTAAAATAATCACCAGAGGTTATTTACAGTACAATTATCGTGTTCAAAAACACTTCTCACATGCAAAGTCACGCGACTAATTCACATAACCATTTGAATCTCGGCAAAACCTACTTCGGAAATGGCAATTCCTAACTACCATTAGAAGCATTTCACCGACAGCCACCGGCGCGGACTGTCCGGTTACAAATTCAAAAATCAAAAAAAGAACTAACCGTCAAATAATTTAAAAAACACAACTGTCAAAGTTAAAAACATGGCGGTGTCCTACACCGTTTCCCGCGTCCTACGCCGCGCGTCGCCGTTCTTTTTTCAAAAAAGATTCGAATCGACAGTGGCGAGTTTTACCAAAGATGAGATACTGATACTATTACGGCCTCCTTTCTCGAATTGGAGCGATATTATCAGAGATGCGGAGAAAGTTGTGGGGTATCCGACCTCTTTTATGAACCTGAGGTGTCTACTAAGCGACGAGTTCGCGAACATGGCGCTTTACTTGAGGAAACTGGTAAGTGGAAAGTCACGTAAAAGCTAATACCATTTATAACAAGGGGTGTTTATTTTTGACGACGAATAAGTATGTCCTAGATTTTTTTTGTACTTTTTAGCGCTCATAGCGTAGTTTGACTAAGTGTTAGTTACCGAGCATCGAAGTTAAGCAACCTTCGGCACGGTAAGCCTTCGGATGGGTGACCGCGGGTGGCATTTACAACTGAGCGCTACGGTGGCTCGGATGACGCCAAATAAGTTAAATTGTAGGCTCAGGTTGTTTTAACCGCTTAGCCATGTCAGAGGCCTTCAGGCGGCTTAAAAACTCTGACACAAGGTTGGCCATGCGGCCTATACGAACTTACTTACTTATTGTTGTTACCTAACTCATCATTTTGATTAACTAAGGTGTCGCTTTGTAAAGTACAGTCAATTTCAATTAGGCCATTTTCAATAGGCTCCATTTCGGCGAGTGTGTGCTCGAGCTCCACGATTCCTTCATCTCCTTTTCACAACAGAACAAGCCGGAAGTCGCATAAATACCATCACTACATAGTCGACGTACCACCTGCTCGTACTAAGCGATTCGCTTCTTTCCTTACATAGTATAAAATTACATAGTATAAAATTACATAGTATAAAATAAAGTCGCTATTTTCGTTTGTTTGTCTGTATGCTTAAATCTTTAAAACTACGCAACGGATTCTGATGCGGTTTTTTTTAATGGATATAGTGATTCAAGAGGAAGGTTTATATGTATAAAAATTCCCGAAATTCCCACGGGAACGGGCACAACGCGGGTAAAACCGCGGGGCGCTGCTAGTCTTTCATAAAGCGAACCGCCAGGGATTGGAATGCCCTGCCTCCGTCATTGTTTCCTGACAAGCCTTAGCTCTTTTTTCTCGAATTCCGAATTATAAGTAGGTAAATGTTGTTCAGAACGTTTCATAATGGTGTGAATGACCCCCACACCTGGACATAGGCCTCCTCTAGAAATCTCCAATAAGACAGATTGGTAGCGGCTTGCATTCAACGTGTTTCTGCGATCTTGATGAGGTCTTCCGTCTACATTATGGATGGACATTCTACGCTGCACGTGGTCTCCATTTAAGAACTTTTTAATTCTTAGTAGTTGATTTCTGAATAACCCTGTATTAGTATGATTATAATGGTGTTTGACAGCCGGAAGTAAGTCAAAAGTGGGTGTCTATTTGTCTAAGTGATAAAAAATTGAAATAGAAAGTGAGTAAGTATACTTTCTCACTGACAATGGTAGGCGTGTAAGATATCTAACTAGAAAAGAAAACAAACTGAATAAAATGAGCCAAGCACGAGTTAGACTCGCTCATGAAGGGTTCCGTACCGAATGGGAGACCCTCGGTAAAAAAAGACACGTTTGTGGTATGGGAGCCCTTAAATAATTATATTTATGTTTTTAGTATTCTGAAGTTGTTATAGCGGCAATCGAAATACATCATCTGTGAAAATTTCAACTCTCTAGCTATTACGGTTCATGAGATACAGCCTCGTGACAGACAGACGGACAGCGGGGTCTTAGTAATAGGGTCCCGTTTTTACCCTTTGGGTAGGGAACCCTAAAAATTGACCATGTGCGAGTTGGACTCACGCACGAAGCGTACCATACCGTATCGGAGACCCTATTTTTGAAGTGAATATACCTACAAACCAATATTATGTGAATATTACAAGCGTCTACTTACCTGTTGCCGTTAACAATATGGAGCAAAAATCACGTTGGTTGTATGGAAGCTCCTTTTGAAACTAAATATTCTGTGAATAAATAATAATACTAAATCGTTTATTTTCCAAGATAGAGTTACAAAACAACAATCAATTTATCTTATAATGTACAATACAGTGAAACCTGGATAAGAGAGAGTTGAAGGGACCGACCTCTCATTCTCGCTTATAGAGGTTTTTCACTTATCCAGGTTTCTCACTTATCCAGTTTCGGAAGTGGCTACTCTCTCTTATAGAGGTTAAAAAATACGTCTAATTTGTATGTAGGTATCTACATGCGTGAAGAATGATAAATATGTTTATTAATAGTACATAGGTACAAATTGTTTGGGTTGTGTTGATTAGAATTGAACATAGATGATAGTTAGTTTTATTCATTCTAACAGACACATTAAAATATTGGGAAAATCAAAAAGCGACTTTTTTTAAATATTTCTATGCCCTTTAGAGCACTGAGACCTCATATCTTTTGATTTTATAATTTTATAAAAGTTATTCTATTATATTGCTTAACTTAGTTTTAGATGGAATGTTTAAGAAATTCTACATTGTATTATTGATGCTGAATAAATCATTCATTCATTCATTCATTCTGATAAGTCAAATTCATTGCGTATTTCATTTCTAGATTTTGCACCTTTGAACGCATACAATACCTAGCTATCTTAAGCTTATCGCTTAACGACTTATTTATTTATTGCTAAAGATTTATTTACTAACACCAAACCTTTCTCCTCAATTGATACTTATCAACTGAAGTTTGACCAATAAGATAGTGTAAATGCACGTGTAGCTATTCCAAAAGAATGTGATACAAAAATAATGTTAGGTAGATTCAAGAAAACCACAAAATAATTTTAAATAGTACACTATTTCAACAAACAGGATAGTTTAGACGCACGTGTGGCCATTCCAAAAAAAAAATCGATACAAAAACAATGTTTGAATAGAACACGATCCGAAACCAACGGTAGTTAGTTCCACGAAATTTAAGAATGGATCATAAAATGCAGATGTTTCATTACCCTCAACTCTCGCTTATAGAGGTTCAAACAAGTAGGACTCTCAGTTATAGAGGTCCATTAGGGAAAAACGACTCTCTCTTATAGAGGTTTTTGTCTCTCACTTATAGAGGTATTTGAGAGGTAAAATGACGGGACCTGGCAATTACTCTCTCTTATAGAGGTTTCTCACTTATCCAGTTCTCAGTTAGCCAGGTTTGACTGTATTTCAAACGCCTGTCTTATACCGTTATCAAAATCGAGCGAAAAACGGCAAAAATATCAGGTGTGTTACATGGAAGCGCCATTTTATTCTATTTTTAACCTAATTCCAAAAAGGAGGAGGTTCTATCTTCGTCTGTATATAGTTTTTGGTTTTTGTGTATGTTCATCGATAATTTCACCAATTGCGAACCGAATCGAAAAACTCTTTTTTAGTTCGAAAGGGTATACTCCCGAGGTGGTCCCATTTAAATTTTACAGAAATCGGCTGAGCCGTTTTTGAAAACTCAACAATAATGTAAGCAATTTGGCGAAATATCCGAATTTTGTACACAATGAACATCGATAATTTCGCTAATTGTGAACCTAATGTAAAATTCTTTTTTAGTTTCACAAAATATACTTTTGAGATGGTCTCATTGAAATTTTGAAGAAATCGGCTGAGGCATTTTTGAAAAATCAACAATAATGTAAACAATTCTAGCGAAATATTCGAATTTAGTACACGATGGAAGGCGGTTTTGCCATTTTTTTGCGAAAAATAATGATTAATAAGTATTTATTTTATTTTATTTATTTTTATTTTATTTATTAGGCACTCATAACAGACTACAGAAAATACATTATATAATTTTTTTACAATTTATGACTGATTCTGTGGTCCAAAAGAATGAGCACACAGCATGGTGAACAGTTTTATACATAATTGTTACAGAATTTGATACTTAAAATAAAGAGAATGAAAGAAACATTAAATTAAAAATAACCATTAACAACATTACTCTTACTTTATAAAAAAAGTAAAAATAGAAATTAATCCACGAAATTAATATACTATAACTTAAGTTGATAATTTATAAAATTAAATGCATATTACAGTACAATACAATACTTAAATAATTACTGTATTGCACTGCATTATGGTTTGCTGGCGAAAAATTTATACAAATTACTTCTAAATTGTCTGAGACTAAGTCCGAACAAATCGAAATCCAGCTCATCAACGCCGTCGCTGTCTCGGGCGCTAGAGCGGCATACATCATTGTAGGAGCGGCACATTCGAGAGACAGGGCTGTTGCAGGTGATATTACTCTTATGCAAAAGGTTTATTGAAAAGTAACGAGGTTCTCTTAATCTAAAGAATGTGTTAAAGTTAATCAAGCTAAGCAAACCTGGGCAGTCAACGTTGCAGCTTACAATTTTGTGCAGATAAAGTAGTTCGCTGACCTGTCGCCTTTTCTCGAGGGTTGTAAATTTAAAATAGTTAATGCGGTCATTATAGGATGGGTATTTACGTGACAAACCAAAACGACGACATACAGACGTCATACATCGCCTCTGGATTCTTTCAATATTTTCGGCGTGCGTTTTGTAAAAGGGTGACCATACAATAGCTCCGTATTCTGCGATTGGTCTTATTATACTTGAATATAAGTGAATTAAGCTATTTGTTTTTATTGCGGCAACAAACATACATTATCTGTGAAAATGACAATTTTCCAGCTATCACTGTTCATGAGATACAGCCTGGGGACAGACAAACTGATGAACAGACGGACAACGGAGACTTATTAAGAGGGTAGCCTAGTGACGAAGAAATTGATAAATAGGTATTTGGACTAAACTATTGCCGTCGCGATGCGCCCAAACCAGGGAGCTTCAATGTGTGTGTGATGCAATTGTATTTGTGTGCGTATTGCGCTCGAACTGTCGCCGCACCCCGCCCGCGCCTCAAAGAACCAGCCGTGGCCGACCGAAATTTGATTTTGAATTGTAGCAAAATATGATATTACGTAGAGTGCGCACAAGATAACTCTGCGCGCGAGTCGTGGCGCCACGTACGTTATTTCACTAGCATTCCGTATTCCCTGGCAGCATAGAATTTGTTCCTGATTTTGGCCGTACGTAGAGCTTTCTTACGCGTATTCTACGTATAATCTAGTTTCCTAGTAGGTATGGCGGAAAGCAAACAAAAATAATCCTGCCAATGATTATTTATTTTTCTGCCATTAGGAAGCGACATTATTTGTGACATAGGTTATTTTTTTTATGCTTGTTTATTTTCTTTCAAATTATTTTATTATTGTTGTACAAAAACATAAAATGTACCCAACTAACATCATAAACAATTGATCTTGAACCCAAAGCAGGGAGTAAAAGTAGCAATTTGGCTATTTGATTTCTGTAGGCGTTGCAGTTTACATTATATATTTTGACTGAAATCACTTCTTTCTAATTTTAAGTTAATTATTTTTTATTTAAATATCTAACATAGTTCTTCTACAAACTAAAGTAAATATGGACTCGCGCTTAAAAGGGTTCGTACCGTATGGGAGCCAATTATGTACTCCTATTTCAATTATTTGTTTTTTAAATTGATATATTATATTACTAAATACTCTGAGAATATGTTAAACGTCTACCTGTTGTGATTATTAATAATTATCGTGCAAAAACTCACATCTGTTGTATGAATAAATATTTATTTTATTCTATTTTTTGACCGATGAAACGGAGGAGGTACGCAATTTGACGCGTATATTTTTTTATTGGAAAGGGTATACGTCGAAGTTGGCCCCATTTAAATTTTCTTGAAATCGGCTGAGCCATATTTGATAAATCAACAATAATGTGAAAAATGCTACATCGATCCGCGCGAATTCTGTACACAGTTGAAGTCGATATTTATTTCATTCTATTTTTAGTAAGTATTTGTTGTTATAATGGAAACGGAAATACATCATCTGTGCAAATTTTAACTGTTTAGCTATTACGGTTCATGAGATAGGTACAGCCTAGTGACCAACAGACAGACGGACAGAGGAGTCTTAGTAATAGGGTCTCGGTATATTACTGTATACCTGCACATCTAAAACGTCTGGCCTTTTATATGGTACCTACTCGTACCATATTTTCATTCCGCTATTAGTTCCATAGTATAAAAAATAATAGAGGATTCAATAAAACAGATGCGAGGTTTACTGTTTAGAGAACGGCTTGTCATACCTTGGTAATACTTTAAACACGTTTAAAAAAACTAAAACAATTAGCAAATTAAAGCAGCAGTGGGTAGGACACACACCATAGTAGGTAATACAGGATAGAACATCTACAAAGTAGGTAGATATGAACTGATTAAAGCATTTAAAGCACTCATTCAATTACTTTTTCTGTGTAAACATATATTTGAATTACAATCCAGACCATAATATAATTATATTTAAGTTGAACTTTTCTAACGATTGTGATTTGTTTTGTGTATGAATAAATAAAATAAACTAAAATTTAAAGCAATCCTAATTGAACTTTTAAGCTCTCTCCAAACTCAGTGGATTGGCAAGTTAAAATGACAGAGGGCAAGGCACATAGTTCAATGAACGGATAGCCAATGGGGCTGTTTTCTCGAATGAATCTCACGTATAATCCGCGCCACACAAGTCGGCGGATGAAAAGTTAGGCGCAGAATGCTGTGCAAAAGGCAAAATATAGGTATGCGCAGGGGCCAGAGAGAACAATGCACAAGTTCTAGCCCAAATTCTATGGCTATAAAAATATTTAGTAAATTGCCAAATAATTTAAAAAATATCGAAAGATAAAACTGTTTCATAAAACAACAAAAAAATTTCCTATTATCGAAATGTTATTATACATTAGACGAATTTTTTAACGTTAATCTAGAAAACGTAATAATAAATCGTTCTAATACAAATAATAAAATTGCCGTACCCTTATAGGGTCATATGTATAACTATACAAAACATGTTAACTAAAAACCGCATGTATATTTCATATGTTGAAATTGAGTTTGAGAGACAAGACGCCGGGGCACAGCCGCCCGCCAACCTCATGCCTCCCACGTGCACGCCTGTGCTTACCACTACGCCACGCGGCGTCGGCATTGTGCACACATGCGCAATAATTAGCGATTGTTAAGGTTTAAAAAGAACAACTTTTACTATGGGAGCAACTAACTCCGAATTGGCGATAAAAACCAGCTGTTCCATACACTTTGTCCATTATCAACGGACTTTTTCTATGGTATAGTTGATATTTCTCGCGGATTCGGCTCTGGTCGGTCCCATAGTAAAAGTTATGATGTGCTTAACTCGCCAAAGGAGGTTGTTTTAGGTACCGGTAAGCTCTTATTAGTATTTAATATGTGTGATTTTTTTAGAAAATTTCTAATCAAAATTATGTTGCCATTTTGAGAATTGGGCCTTCATAGAATTATGCTTTCGTAGAATTGAGCCTTACCGGATTACTTGGGCACTATGCTAATTGGTTATTCTGTGCCTAACTCATTTAGATGTCTGCGGATACAACACGATGTTCTGTATAATCGCTGCTATATGTCGTAGCAACTAAACGTCTATATTCCATAGATAAAATCTTATCTTCAAAAGTAACAAACATACTGCGGTCAAATCATAAGATTGAAAAAAATAACTAATATTTTTTATAAACATCGATATCGATGGACATCACTAGAGCATCGACAAAAATATCGACTATTACTACATCCCTAGTGCTTGTGTACGTATAGGTTTGAACCTCCCTTACCTCGACCCTACCCCCGCATCGTGCGATAGGGACAATTGCAGCTCAGAGCGATTTATACCTACAAAAAACTTGGCGAGACAACGTTTCGTATTACGCTGTTTTCTTCTTCAAAAACTATTTCAATCAAGTACTTTTTTATGTCAAAATTTAAAAAAAAAATGTGTTCATGATTCTGTCATTTTATATTTTGTTAGATATTATTTAGTCTCTTCTGGTAGGTCTCTAAAGACGTCGGTAATAATGGTGAATTTTTTTGTGGTTTTGAAGGGTCATATTTTACCTGCTAATTAATTTATCAAGAAAAAGAAAAGACAGAGTAGTCTAAACAGCAAAATTTAATTTTATGACAAAAAATTGAAGCTCTATAAGTATTTTCCAGGAAGAAAACAGCGTAATACATTTGTATGGAAAATTACAGACCAACCAGGCTCTTAAAACTGTCCCGTTTTTACCCTTTAGGTACGGAACCCTAAAATGCAGTCAACTACTTACTGTTACATTGCACTGTTTATTAGCTCAAAGTTACCCTATGCATATGGAGAAGCCTATGCTCGGAGTCTCTCGCTCATAAAGCCTTTGACATATTTAGAATTTAATAAATAAATATTTAGGTAAACTCACCCTTTACAATTTTCTAAAACAACATTTTGAAGCAACCTGTATAAAAACAGCGATTCAAGCTCTTTTGAGTCAAGAAAAAAACAGCTGTTCCATACAAAATTGCAACTTGAAATCGGGTAGGCCACATTGAATAGAGTTCACAAAAGTTCTCGGAGTCTCTCTGCGAGATCGAATCAGGAATGAGGAGATCCGCAGACGAACCAAAGTTACCGACATAGCATATATTAGTTTAAGTGGCAAATTATAAGTGGCAGTTGGCAGGGCACGAAGAACGGTTGGCCGATGGGACCGTAAAGTTCTCGAATGGAGACCACGGATCAGCAAGCGCAGTGTAGGACATTCACCAACTAGGTGGACTGACAATATAAAGGTCGCATGAACGCGCTGGATGCAGGCCGCTTCCAAACGACCTTATTGGAAATCCATGGGGGAGGCCTATGTCCAGCAGTGGACGTCCTACGGCTGATGGATGGATGGATGGCTTAGTACACCAGTTCTGGATAACCCTGTATTATAAAACCCAGCCGCAGCTATCTGACATTAGTATAGCTAGAGCCGAAATCGCTGTCATGCTATTCATAAGCCAATTTTGATAATGTTTGGTAAGATAGATAGATACACTCTTTATTGCACACCAAGAACATAACAAAAAGAAGAAAAAAGATACGTAAACAATGGGCGGTCTTATCGCTGGTAGCGATCTCTGCCAGGCAATCTTAGGATGGAGAGGACAGAAAACGTATAAATAACTAGCTGCCCATTCCGGCTACGCCCGGGTACGATAAGCTAAAGAAGACAATTAGTAAGGATCCCTAATATTTTTTTAAATATAATTTTGCCTATGTTCAGCGGGGATAGTGTAGCTTTCCTACAGTGAAAGAAGTTTTCAAATCGGTTCAGTAGTTTCGGAGCCTATTCGATACAAACAAACAATCAAATCCTTCCTCTTTATAAGGCCGGGACTCCACCAAAGCGAAGACGAGACGAGCGGAGAGGAGATGTTTTATAAACAACCAATAGAATAGTGTTATTGACACATCTCCTCTCCGCTCAGCTTCAGTGGAGATCGCTGTGCGGAGATGTGTAATATTTGTATGGCGCGATGGAAGCGGAGATGTGAACTGTTCGCTGACGACTCGCAGTGGAGACGAGAGATGTGAGCGATGTGCAGTGAGCGATGTGAGCGAGCGTGTCAGAATGCGTACTGAGCCTCGCCTCGCACTCGAGCTGGAAAACATCTCTTCTCGCACAACACACGTCACACCGCACACATCTCCGCTTTGGTGGAGTCCCCCGAGCTGAAAATATCTCTTCTCGCACAACAAAATACAAATACAAAATACAAAATCATTTATTAAGCATAATGTTTACATTAAACCTTAAAAGTAACTTAGAGCTAGACTTTAGGAATGCTAAGTAGAAGGTTTACAGGTTGATGGCGGGCCCTGCACTAGGAGAATCCTGTATCGCAGGGTCCAAAACATGAATGATTGCCAACTATAGGGTATTGGTGCGACTTTTAAGTTAAATTACTAGATTACTGGGTAATTCATTAATTATACACAATAGAAAATTAAATGACAAAGTTACAAGCACACAGCACACATCTCCGCTATGGTGGAGTCCCGCCCTTATAATGGTATAGATGATAAAAATATTATTTATAAGCGTATACATAATGGTAAGATCGTTCAGTATCTAAATCCTAACCAGATTTGCGAGTATGAACCAAATCGGTCAAGAGTGAGTCGACAAATAAGCTCATGACGATTCAATTCAATTAAATAGAGGTGTCGCGAGGTCTACTGTTAGGAGAACTACTAGTATTAGTAAGGATGTACAAGAATTTCTCATTTATCATTTTATCAGCCGTAGCCAACTGACATTAGCAGCTAGGGCCATTCCATAAATTCATGTTAAATTCCCAAGGAGTGGAAAATCTACCGTAATACATCAATATTTGATCCCATATCCTCATAACTACGTGAAACGTTCCATTTGTGCGTTTTAACACTGTACAACGCCATCTAGCCGCACTGCGGGTAACTTTTATAGCATAATCTATATTTAAGCAAAGAATATATAATAATACTACATTTAAGCACCAGCCTAGACTTTAGGTGTCAAAACAATTGAGTCGAATGCCAAGGTCAACGCGAAATTCAATATTTTGTCAACTATTATTGGCAACTAGCGACCCGCGCCGGCTTCGCACAGGTGTATTATACACATAAACCGATCCTCTTGAATCACTCTATCTATTAAATAAAACCGCATCAAAATCTGTTGCGTAGTGTAATGATAAAAGCATACATAGGGACAGGCAGCGGAAAGAGACTTTGTTGTATACTATGTAGTGATTGATATCAGAATCTGTTTGTGACGTTTTGTTTGCAAAAACTGTTTTTTTTTTTTTTGTAAAATGGTGTTTGATAATTTAATGATTATGATGATGGAGTCTGAAACGAATCTGGAGCATAAAATAAAAAAAATTAAAAAAAAGAATATTAGGTGACATCTTACACACACACGGTCTCTGACCCCAAACTAAGCATAGCTTGTGATAAGAGACTCGTATGGCTGCCAGTTACTGATATTACTCTCCCCCCTCCTCGCGTCGATTTCCTCATGTCTGAGGGTCGTGACCTCCGCCTCCCAGAAGCTTCTCTTTCACTATGTTCTTCCATCGTCCTCTATCTTCAGCAACCCGCAGCGCCTCATAGATGGATGAGTCGAGAGTGGTGCGAATCTGATCGTACCAACGTATCGGACTACGACCTCGTGACCGCTTGCCGTCGACTTTCCCATTTTCTATTATTTATGTTATTTTATATTACTCTAGTACTACATAATTATGTAAATATATAATTAAATACATACTTATACAGAGTCATAGGTATTAAACGCAAAACCGTTTATGGGTGGGCCTATAGTTCGGCCGTTCAGAGAATGCGTTCCTGACACGTCATCTTGAAAAAATGTTTTTGGCCGATATCTCGGAAACTATGTACTTAAGGACAAAAAACATTAAATCATTATTGTAGAAAATAAAATTTCGCATCTTTTGTTTCCAGTAAACTTTTTTGTAAAACTTACCGTTTACGATTTATGGTCCATTTAATGAAATTTCATTAAAACATTAAAACATAAATAAGAAAGAGCCATAAGGTCCCCTTATGGCTCTTTCTTATTTTCATCTATCCACTAGTCACAGGACGTCCACTCCAGAACATAGGCC
This sequence comes from Hypomecis atomaria, assembly GCA_964007245.1. Classification (NCBI taxonomy): domain Eukaryota; kingdom Metazoa; phylum Arthropoda; class Insecta; order Lepidoptera; family Geometridae; genus Hypomecis; species Hypomecis atomaria. The sequence continues at coordinate 5,686,283 of OZ023308.1, read as the reverse complement.
TCCCCCATGGACCTCCAATAAGAGAAGTTGGTAGCGTCATGCATCCAGCGCGGTCCTACAGTCTTGATGACGTCATGTGTTCACCTTGTTGTTTGACATCCTACACTGTGCTTATTTCCATATGATCAGTCAATAATTTACTTCAATTTCTTTTTCAGGTCGGCAGTAACCACCTAGTCATGCAGACAGCCAAGAACGTCCTCTACGGAGACTCCAAAAATCTCCAACCCTGGGGTCTGATCATTCTCCTCCTCTCCAAATCTGTCAAAACCACGCAAACTCTTCCAAAATCCGAAGAAAAAACCAGAATCTTAGCCGAACTGACAGAAATGATTAGAACTGGCCATCTAATACACAAAGGCATCGTCAACGTACCCTTCGCTAAACGATCTAAAAACACCGAATCAGCTATTTTCGGAAACAAAATAGCTATTTTACTTGGAGACTATTTGCTCGTAACGGCTAACGGAATGCTTGCAGGTCTAAAAAACTCCGATGTTTCATACATCATATCTTCTGCTCTTAAAGATTTATCCGAAGGAGAGTTCTTTGGAGATAGAGACGAACAAAACATGCCTCTACCTGGTAAGCCAAGACTTACCAAAGACGATTTCGAAATTAACTTTGATACTACTTCAATAACAGTTGATAAAGTCCTTGGGAAGGCTATGAAAGAATGGACAGCTAGAACTGTTTTCAATGGTGTAAGCTTATTAGGTAGAGGCTGTCAATCGGCTATGGTGTTAGAAAAGCAAAATCGAGAGACACAGAACTATGCTTATCATTTTGGATGCCATGTAGGCTTGGCTTGGCAAGCTGCTACAGAACTTCAGAAGCTAACATCAGAGAGCAAGGAACAATTTTGCCTGGCAAGTGCTCCCGTCTTATTTGCTTTGGAAAACAACCCAGATTTGTATAAAATAATTGATCAAGCGAAGAATGATGTTAAAGATGTGGACTATGAAGATCTTAAGTTTAATATACTGAAAACTGATGCGGTGGATAGAACAAAGATGCTGTACGAAGATCATGCTAAGAAAGCGACGGCTTATATAGAAAGTATAGGGCAGAATGAGTCTGTGGATATGATAAAGAAGTTGATAAATACTTTTTAGTTTGGATGTTTTAGTATGGATGTTCTTTGCTTGTATAAAGTCCGATTCACACATACCAGTAAGGGCGTTTATCCACCGCTGCCGTCGCCGGACCGTCACCGAGAACAAGATGACGGCGCTGAAGTAGCGGTACATACATATACTATGGCCTCGTGTCCAGCGCGGCGCTCGGGTTACGGCCGTTCGGTGGACACGCGGCACCGGTTCCGACACCGCTCCGGTACTGACACAGTACTTTTACAGTGAAAGAACAACAAGATAAGAGAGGATACGTCCGACACTAAGGTCGTTCATAGAGAATGTATGAAAGAATATTTTTCACTGTGCCGGCACGGTACCGGTACTGTATCTTAACTGTGGCTTTACTAACATGTGTGAATCGGCCTTAAGTGTGTACTTTTTTGATGAGCGAGTACTTTATTAACTACATTGAAATATAATAAAACTACATATTTTATGTTATTAGTATTTAAGTTACTACAGAAAAAGCTATTGGATCATCCTCATGCAGACCTTTGAAGCTCTAGATATGATAATACATAATTACGCTTTCGTCCAATGCCAGTTGGCAGCATGTTGTGCATTGCCCATTGCACAACATGCTGGCAGCATTGTCACGCTACTCGTAGATGGCAGAGCTTATACGTTGAGCCAAATAAAAACCACCATTTTGGAGACGCATCGCGTTCACCAGAAGATATTACAGCTCAGCAAGATTTTTGAAAATTTTATTTGGCGTATTTTATTTGATTATTGTGATTTTGTGTATTTTTATGATTTTAGTTAAAAATATAGTTGCCGTGGTGGTCTAGTGGTTGTAACGCTGGGCTGTCATTCATGAGGTGGTGAGTTCAAATGCCGTCCCATACCATGAGCTTCTTTGAGACTTATGTGTACGAAATTTCACACCACTAGTTTTTCGGTGAAGGAAAACATCGTGACGCAACCTCCATACGTTCGTAGAAGAAATTCTATGGCGTATGTGAATCCATCAACCCACACTGGGTTGGCGTGGTGGAAATGGCCTAAAAATCTTTCGTAGGTAGGCCTACGTCCTGCAGTGGACTTCAAAAAGGCTGGTACAGTTCCGTATCGTAAATAATATATATGTATATTGTTTATTAATAGTCGATGGTCTATGGGGATAATGTTATTAGAACGTATAAATATTTGTATACGGAAATAATTATTTTATTATAAAAAATATTATTATAGTTGTTTTAGCAACGGAGTAAATTAATTAAGATTGATTTAGTCGTATGTGAATGTTAAAAAATAAAGGCATACTTTTATCATAACTTAAACAAACAATAATTAGTATTACTAATATAAGATTAATTTTTATTTTTAAATTGTACGTTAAATGTTTATCGAAACTTTTGTCTTCGTGTACTTAATAATAGTATTAGTTAAATAATTTAGATAAGATTTTTAAATAAATGATACTAATATTGTTTCCATTAATTTAGCACTTAAAATTAAGTGTACAGAAAACAATATAAGAAATTAATATAGCTTTCTCTGAATCTTTATCTACATAGGTACTAATTGGAATTTTACTATTCCAATACATCATTTCGTTACAATATACCTAATTACCTATCATAGTTTTACTATTTTTATTATAATACATATAACGTTTAATGAGTTTATACACAGCCATGTACATAAAGTTCGATACAGAATTGATAAATTGTTATTTTATTAAATAAATTAACAGAAAATGTTTAATATTTTACCTGCTCTTTTAAATAGTATTTTCATACGTTATCAAATTAATGTGTAAGGAAAGGCGCATACTCAGAAGTTCACTTAAACACACAAATAACTTTTATAACATATGTTTTATAACATATGTTATAAAAGTTATTTGTGTGTATTTGCTCGTAAAGTGGCTGTAATTACACCAATTTCACTTGTGCTTTATTGTAATGTAAAACGCACGCCGCCACCGACTGCAGAACTCTGTGGTCTCGTTTGTCCTACTTTCACTCAAGAGACTGAGAGACATTACGGCACTTGTGCGGTAATGTAATGTAAAACGCACGATGCTTCGACTGATTTCGCACACAACACGACTTACACTCAAAGTCAGAGTTCCTCACAGCCCTCGCCTACGGCTCGGGCTAGCAATATTGCCTCGGCTGTAATTTTCAACTTACCGCACTTATATCATAACTAGCTTTTACCCGCGGCTTCGCCCGCGTTATATTTTGATTTTGGCTAATGTTTATGTCGGCTGCGAAACCTAACCTAAGCGACAAACATCAAAATACCTTAGAGGAATGCTTTTGTTGGTTGAGTTACGGTTGGAGTGTATATACAACCCCCCCGTGTATTCCCGCCTTGTCGTGGCGGGGGAGGTCTAAGGCAGCTGAAAAGGCGGCGCTCGAAGTCTCCCTCTTCTTTGGGTCTTTCCCCCAAGGCAGCTTAGAGGCCGGCACTCGAGGTTCAGCCGCTTTTAACTAAAGCAGCTGAGAGGCTGGCCGGTAGATTGCGTGCCTTATGAGGAGTGTTGCATCTGAGGTGGGCTGCAGTGCCGCTCTTGCGACGCTGCAGCCGAGGATTAGGGGCCGCGGTGGGATGGAACTGGTTGTGTGGGTGCCGCCACCTACCCTACCTTCCGATAGGCTGTCAACGTGTTGGCAGACGCAGTGGGGCTGCAGGGGAAGAGAAGTGTCGGTATCGCGATGGCTGTTCTCACTGCCCTCTGCAGTTGAAGAGGCAGGCGCTGGGCTACTATGACTGACCCGTTGCACTGGGACCAGGGCGTTGGAATGCTGTCCGACGCTCAGTGCTGGTTAGTCCCGAGACACTCCGTCATTATGGCGGGAGCGCAAGCTCTGTTATGGAGCCCGAGTCTGGGCTAGCGCTGTTGAGTGCCGCGAAGGAGTGCGAAAAATGTAGGAACGTCCTAAACTTGAAATGACAGGTTATTTCTGGCGCTTAGACGGCTGCTACCGCGGCTCGCTCGCTTAGTTTTTATCCTATCCTACAGGAACTGTTAAAGTTTTTGGGATAAAAAGTGGCCTATGTCACTTTTCGTCTTTCAAACCATATTCATGCAATAAGCCAAGGCAATCCGTTGCTCCGTTGCTGAGAAAAAAATATTGTCTTATCCTACGGGAACCGCAATTTTTTCGGAATGGAAAGTATCCTATGTCACTTTCCGTCTTCCAAACTATGCCCACCCCAAAAATCAAGTCAATCCGTTGCTCCATTGCTGAGAAACAGTTATTGTCCTATCTCATGGGAATCACGAATTTTCTGGGGATAAAAAAGTATCCTATTATCACGTTCTGTCTTTTAAACCATAGGTATCCATACCAAAAATCAAGTCAATCTTTTGCTCCGTTGCTGCGTCAAAGAGGAACAAACCAACAAACTTTTCGGATTGATAATATTAAAGTAGGTATGATGATTCTGTACCATAAAGGTAGAATAAAGAAACATGTTAAACCTCTAATGATAGAAGATTTAAAAATATTTTTAATGTCAGACAAAATGACGGCCTGGTATTAAATGTCATAGTAACATGTAGCATGCAGAGGGAAAAAAACATTTTATCCAATTTTAATGTCAGTTGTAATTTTCAATCCATACTTTATTTCCTCTTCAAGGGGATATAATGGTGGAAAAACAATTTGTCCCCTTGCCATGCTACCTGTGATTTATAAAACTCTGCAGACAATGTCACCTGTCATCTAATTAAGTTTCGCTGTGACGTTTCGTTAATCCATATTAGTGCCATAGAGGAATAATAATTAATCACTTAGCGTCTTTGTGATAGTGGCAACAGTTTCGTTTTCGATAGTTTTTGTCCTGTCCTACAGGAACTATGCAATTTTTTGCTTAACGTCTAACGCTTAGCATCTAAAATTCGGCGCTTGATTTTGCTCTTGAGTCTCAGCAGTTCTTTGCGCTGCGTGATGCTTGGCATCTCAAAGTCGCCGCGCTTGACTTTCTCCTTCAGTCTCAGAAGCTCTCTGAGCTGCGTGATGCTCAGCATCTAAAAGTCGCCGCGCTTGACTTTCAACTTCAGTCTCAGCAGCTCTCGGAGCTGCGTGACGCTCAGCATCTAAAATTCGACGCGCTTGGTTTTGCTCTTGAGTCTCAGCAACTCTTTGAGATGCTTGGCGCTCGGCATCTAATGTCAAACGCGTTTAAGTGTGCTCTTCAGACTCTTGGCTATTAGCAATTTTCTTTACGCGAGCTCCGCTAGAACTACGCGCTAGGTTCGATTTGCGTTTTCTAGGCATACCTATTAGAATGAAAACTACGTAATTAATCTGAAAAAATACATGTAACCTTCTCTAATTTTTACAGGAGAAGATTGATTGACTTTGACATTTGCAACTTGAGCAGCCTTGAATGGGCATTGGGCATAGAGAATGTAGTTTGGAAAGTCAAGATGCAAATTACCATTTGTCATGGTAGAAAATAAGTTTTTTCTTCTAAGATTCTAGCCAATGCGTTTTCATCCCCCCTTTTCAACCCTTTAAAACTATTTTTTCGAATCAAAAAGTAGCCTATGTCCTTTCTTAAGCTCTAGACTATCTGTGTACCAAATTTCATTCAAATCGGTTCAGTAGTTTTAGCGTGAAAGCGCGACAGACAGACAGACAGACAGAGTTACTTTCGCATTTATAATATTAAATAAATATTAAATATAAATATATAATATATAAATAAGTATTAGTATTAGTAAGGATGTACTATTATAGCCGCATGCTTTTTAGCCGACTTCAAAAAAGTAGGAGGTTCCATGTTCGTATATATGTATTTTTTTGGGTGTTCACTGTTCAATATATGTTCGTATGTATGTATTATGAGAAAAAAATACATACAGTCAAATTGCTACATTGTACCTAATAACCATGGTTATTAGGTACAAATGTAGCAATTCCCCTTGACCGCTACTAACCTATGTGGTTAGTTGCATATAACTAAGCATACCGACATCCCGTCACCCAGTTTCCATGATGATAATTGGTAGACCTTGTAAACCACCAACCGTGTGTTCTAATGATATAATAACGTAACAACCTTGGTATTGCATACCTACTACTTATACAGGGTTATCCGCTTACCCTGTACTAAGACAAAAGAGGGTGACTAAGACCATCGCTATGAACAGCTTTTACTATGGGACAACCCAAAATACGAGAAAAATAATCAGCTGTTCCATACAAAACTGCAACTCCAAATCGACGAAATGTGTGAAACACGCCTCAGACCAAATAAAAAAATCAAGACAATAAACGACTGATTCAATAAACAATCAAGACAATGTTGAGAAACAAACAAGTAAAGCCGGCAAAACTACGCCTCGCCGCCGTGTACATACACAATCACACACACAAACTCGTACAACGAAACTACGCCTTGGCTCCTTAGTTGAACTATGGCGGCGCAACTGGCCTCAATTGTCTGTTCACGACGTTCTGTCTTGATTTTTTGACGTGACAACGTCTTATAATTCGATAGAGCCGGCTGCACGCACGAAACGAAAAAACATGACTCATGCGGCGTTACCTCGCTCTGAGGCGTTCCATGTAAGGCTTGAAGTGCAAGCGAGAGCGCGGAACGAGCGAGACAAAGAAGCACAATCGGAAGACGTTGTCACGTTCAACTATCGTCAGTAAACCGACTTTACAGACAACCAATTTTTTTTAATTTGTTCTGTGGAAACAGCTAATTATTTTCTCGAATTTCGGTGTGACCCCATACCTAGTAAAAGTTGTTGATAATGATGGTCTGAATCCCCTCCTTTCGGCTTAGTTTACCAGTTTTGTATAACCCTGTATACTAATCCTATCAGAAACATTTTCCTGTTAAAATATTGCCAAGACTCTTTGTAGGTCGTACTATTTATTATTAAAGTGAATATACAACTAAATATTCTGTAAATATTTCAAGTATCTACCTGTTACCATTATTAACATAGAGCGAAATATGGCTAAATAATCAGTTGTTATAGCGGCAACAGAAATACATCATCTGTGAAAATTTCAGCTTTCTAGCTATAACGGTTCATGGGATACAGCCTGGAGACGGACAGACAGACAGACAGACGGACAGGCAAACAGCGGAGTCTTAGTAGTAGGATCCCGTTTTTACCCTTTGGGTACGGAACCCTACAAATTGTCAGTTCTCATGTAGAGCCAAGCTTCTAACTCTACACGCCCTGACTTTACAAATCCTAATTTCAAAAAATCTACACATTACTCAAAATATGTGGTATGGCTGTTTTGCTACTACGAGAACTATTTGTATAACTGATAAGCACAGTAAATATAATTATTTTTTGTAAAAAATGGCAAAACCGCCTTCCATCGTGTACTTAATTTGAGTATTTCGCTCTAATTGTTTACTTTATTATTGATTTTTCAAAAATGGCTAAGCTGATTTTTGTAAAATTTAAATGGGTCTACCTCGGAAGTATACCCTTTCGAATAAAAAAATAACTTTTCGATCCGGTTCACAATTGGCGTAACTATCGATAAACATACACAAAAAGAAAACATACAGACGAACATAGAACCTCTTCCTTTTTGGAAGTCGGTAAAAACACTGTAGCTATCCTTCCTATCTATAGAAATAGATGTTGTTTTGCCAAGCGCAGGGCCTTAAAGAGACGCCCAAACTCATAATCATAAAATAATCGGCCAAGTACGAGTCGGACTCGCGCACGAAGGGTTCCGTACTGTATGGGAGCCCCCCTTAAATATTTATTTTATTTTGTTTTTAGTATTTGTTGTTATAGCGGCAACCGAAATACATCATCTGTGAAAATTTCAGCTGCATAGCTATCATGGTTCATGAGATACAGCCCGGTGACAGACAGACAGACAGACAGACGGACATCGAAGTCTTAGTAATAGGGTCCCGTTTTTCCCTTTGGGTACGGAACCCTAAAAACTATTATCTACATTCTAAATTGTGAGTAAAGTCAGTTGCTCCAAAAAGTTACTTGAATAGTAATAAAGTCATGCCGGTCTATAACCATTTTTAGTAGAGTCATTTGCCCAAAAAGAAATCCTTTCTAATATTATAAATCCAAAAGTGTGTGTTGTTAGTTTATTGGTTTGTTCCTCTTTCACGCAGCAACGAAGCAACGAACTGACATTATTTTTGGCATGGGCATAGTTTAAAAGACGGAAAGTAACAGGTTTATCCCGAAAAAAAATAAAAGCTTTCCATGGGATCGCACAAAAATCAAAATATCGTGCGGGCGAAGCCGCGGTCAATAGCTATAAAAATAATAATTACCTACCGTTTGGCAAAATGTTTATAACGCCATCTATAGCAAAAGTTCCATACTAAAACATTTTCACGTTTTTCCTACGGCAGCTCGAGCACAACGACTCAAGGTGAAAATTAAAGCCTTAATGATTAATGTTGCTGGAAAATTTCGTGAGATGTCGCTTTTACAAATTAAAAATAAAAACTGTCCTGCCGGCCTTTTAATGGTCCACAGTTGAGCATAGGCCTACTCATAGCCACTGGTTCAGTGCAGGTTGGTGTGTTTACATTTTTTTTTCTACAGACGTAAGTATGCAGGTTGCAAGCCAGTGGTGTTGAAATTTGTAGGTATATACTATTATACATATAAGTACTTCATTTTAATTAAATAGTCCACTGCAGGACTTAGGCCTACAAAGTGACGAAGGGTGATTGGGCAATATCCACCACGCTGGCCCAGTGCGGGTTGGTGGATTCACAAACGCCGTCGAATTTCTTCTACGAACGTATGTAGGTTGAAAGCCAATGGTGTGAAATTCCGTACATAAGTTCCAAAGAAACTCATTGTTACGGGACCGGGATTTGAACCCATGACCTCACGAATGATAGGCGAGTGTAACAACCACTAGAACACCACGGCTTCGTTCGAAAATTGAAATAAGTACCTACTTACATACATTCTAAAAAAACTCAACCCAACGAGGGTAGGTTTGTAACACATTATTAGCACTATTTATACACAACTTTTACTATGGCGCTTACTCTGAAATCCCAAAACAATCTATTTTATAGAAAAACCATAGTTTTGCGAAAAAATGTTTGAAACAGCTTAATCCCAAAGAAGTTATAACTTGATTAGTAAATTAATTATTCTCCGTAGAAGAACCAAAGCTACCGGCACAGCCCATTGGCAAGCAGAATGGTAGAGGGCAGGGTACAGCACGGCGGAGTCTTCGATCAAATTTTGATCGAAAGGCAGAGTCGAAATAGTTCTCAATCGGGCCCCACCTAGTAGCTTGCGTAGCGTAAAACATCCAGCTGTACGATGGACAGAACCACACTTTCGACTTAGTAGCCCAAGTAACAAAATCTGGTACTATAAAAGACCTGAGAACGTTTTGGAGCGTGCTAATTAGTGTTCATAATTGGCACTATAATAGTCTTGTAAACGTTTACAGAACCCCGAATAGGCCCTAGTATTATCACTGATTTATTCTATAATCATTACATAAAGGCTGTCACGGTGATAAATCAGCTCTGTAGTTGAGATGTAAAAGTGATAAGAAACGCTTTTTAGTACTAAAATAGCTCTACTTGCAACGTTTTTGACATAAATTTGCTCTATAAAAGTAACCAAAAAACTATTTAAAGTGTTATTGTGCACCGAAAACGATTCCAATGATCTTTTTTATTACAATTGCTTGCAATTTGTGAGTTTTCTTCATGAAAACAAAAATCGGTAAGTTTATGTTTTATGTCACTACAGCCATTGTTGATAAACGTAACACGTATTTAAAAGGACATAACTACAATACATGGACTATAAATCTGCAGTAACTTGCACTTGCGAAAATAATTGTGTCGGTAAAGTCATTGTACTGATTTCAAATTTGAAAATGCGCCCTCATAATTTTCATGTTTTAATTATTTTTTAATTATTAAAATAAGAACTTCTCCCGACTATGGCTGCTATAGTGCTTATTGGCTCCAACCGTGCTGTTAATGAGCTACCATGACAAAAAACGTCAGCCATTTTTTTCACCTAACACTAATTATAGCCCGGGAGGTAAGCGGAAAAAATGCAACTACTTCCTAAAAGCTGAATTTTTGGTATTACGCTATCAAGGTGGTGTACTAAAATACCACGGAGTCAGTCAGCTGGGACGTTTAGAGGTTGGAGGGAAAAACTGTATGAATTAATAAAAAAAAACATGTAACTGAGCCTGTCAGTTAGGCTTTATTTAAAGCGGCGCTGCTTTAAGTCCTGACTGACAGAGATTGTAGGTAACAAGGTCTGTCAAGTCAAGTAGGCTTTAAAAGTTTCAGGTAATTTTTGGTAATTAAACTTTTTTAAATTATTTTTCTACCCATACACCAATTTTCAGCTATTAGAAGTAGTTGCAAGATACTTTTTTTTTTTAATAATTCTAACGGGTATCCTCATCAAACGCTAAGTTTTCTAGCTGACTGACTCTCGGGTATTCTTGTACACCATCATAACACACCGAAAATTCAGCTTTTAGAAAGTACTTAGTAATATTTATTGCACTTACCTCCCGGGCTATTAGTTTTGTTATCTAAATATAAAGTCCAGTTATGAAGTACTTGTCATATAAAAGATACTGAAAAGCTAGTATAGATCTAATTAGTCCATTAATTGTAGATTTTAGTACATTTATAGTATGCTTTAGTTTTGTAGCAGTAACACAAACTCACTTATAGAACAATTTAAAATATAAGTTATTTAAAAGATGCGCCAGGAGTCCTTTTGGTACTATTTAGTACTATAGAAAAATGTTCATGGCTTTTACAGAACTAGCACCATAGACATATTTAGGGAGCTTTTAAAACGCTAAAACGTCACGAAATTGTTGTACAAGGTACTTTTACAGTGCAAATTTGTCTTGTAATAGAGTTTTTGACACTTCTACAGTACTAGTACTAAAAAAGTAACTTTGACGCATTATTAGTGCCAAATAGATACATAAAAGTGTCCTTCAGGTTATTTATAGTATTAAATAGCACTATAATCGCATATTTTACACCCATTATAGAGCAACACTTTAAGTATTCTTTTGTATGGTCCTGTAGACGTTTTAAGAGCTAATTTATAGAACTTAAATGCTCTTTTATCTTATGGAACCAAACCGCTCTGTTGAAAACCTTTATAGTACAAGCAGTGATAACGGTTACCACTATAGGTCTACTATATTACTGTTTGGTGATAAAAAGCCCTGGTTATAGAAGCTTATGTTACTTGGGAGGTATACCCTATGCTTATAGCTGCAGGTACGTATAATGCGATAGACCTATGTCCAGCAGTAGACATTTTATGGCTGAGAATAAGACAAAGAAAACAGAAAACAGACGAAATTATTAATAACAATAATCAAAAACCTAAAAACAAAAAATCCAACAAAAACATTTCATGTGAAATGTAGCCAAGACAAGATCACGATTCTCACTTCCATGTTGTCACATCTCATGTAGAGCCAAGCTTCTAACTCTCCATGCCTTAACTCTTAAATCCTTACTCCACAAACTCTACAGCTTAGCTTATAATATGACTTGGCCGTGTTGTATTCTTCTTCTTTTATGATTTGGCGTCGCATTATTGTGCATTTGCCTGTGTCAAGTATTTTTAATATTTTTTGATATTTTATCAAAATAGTCAGTCGTAGTCACGTCATAGTCCAATAAAGTCGCAGTCAAGTCCAAACATAGTCCAAGTCATACCTCAGTAAAGCAGTGGAGACTAAGTACTAGAGGCGTCTTTGGAGTTATGGTAACAACGACATGATACGTCACATTATATCACGTGCCTACATTCATGCACTTATATTAGCTCATAATCAACGAAATACCACAATTTTTCACTAATTATCACTGATGAAAACAAAAGTTTAACAAAATAATATAATGAGTCGACATTATTTTTCCGCGTTGCCGCCAAAACCTTGTTGTATTACACACGGCTCGCGTTGCCAGTTCATTTTTCTTTGTCTTGGCTGGACAAGTGGAAACGCTCCTGCGTGTCCAGATTAACAAAATTAGAATACAAAACCTCCGTTTCAGAAGTTGGTTAAAATAAAATGCCCTAATATGACAAAATCAAGCACTTACTCAACTCCATTTCCCGGAAAACTGCATTCATAGCCTGCAGGCTCACTAACAAAAATATTTAAGGTGTTTGTAGCCGACGAATTCTATCTCGCTCGCACAATGTTACATTATTAAAAAAAACCACAGAGCTATTACATCGCGTCAGACAATTATCGACCGCCAAAATACTTATGGACAATCACTATCACTAGTTGTCAACTGTCAAATATGTGTATTGAAATTTGACAAGAATATGACACTATTGGGAGAAAAACCCGGCAACTAGCTACTAAATCGAGATATTTTTCATGTCTCTTTCTAACTTATGCTCTTTCTTTCACTTCTCGATCGAACACATTATCCATATGGTAACTCTGCGAAAAAAACATTAGATTGGTTGTTTGTAGCCAAAGTCACAAATTCCATCTACCTCATACACTTCCTTACATAGTATAAAATATAGTCGCTATTTTTGTCTGTTTGTTTGTCTGTATGCTTAAATCTTTAAAACTACGCAACGGATTTTGATGCGGTTTTTTTTAATGGATAGAGTGATTCAAGAGGAAGGTTTATATGTATAATACACCTGTGCGAAGCCGGGGCAGGTCGTCTAGTTTAAAATAATTAAAGGTATAAAATTGGCCAACTGCGCGTCGGATTTGCACACGAAGGATTCCGTACCCTATGGGAACCCCTCTAGTAGATTACAATGATTGAAGTAGGTCGCGCTATTTTTGGTGAAAAATAATTACATCCATTTACTTTATTTTAATAATTTAGGCGCCCATCAAAAGCACAGAAGGCCATTAAAACAAAATCCACATACGCAATTAGTAATATTATTAACTAATTATTTTATTATTTTAGGTTGTAAGTACTAGACAACTAATTCATGGTAACACATAACTGTTCTTCTGGTATTTAAAACATGAAATAAAATTATGATTTAACTCGATACCGTTTCCTAAATCGTTATTTTGTGTTAATAATGCCTAATTACTTATGTTACTCATTAATTTCTACAAGGTTATTCGATAAATGACATCCACTTGCATGCGTTAATGCTATGGTTTCGGACTTCCGAAAAATCTAGAATAATAATTGTTTTGAATCTATCTATGTATCAGTCGTACCACTGCTGGACATAGGCCACCCTTATGGATTTCCAATAAGGCCGGTTGGAAGCGGCCTGCATCCAGCGCGTTCCTGCGATTTTTATTATATCGACAGTCCATCTAGTTGGTGGAGGTCCTACGCTGCGTTTGTTGGTCCGTAGTATCCATTCGAGAACTTTACGGCTCCATCGGCCATCCGTTCTTCGAACTATGTGCCCTGTCCATTGCCATTTCAACTTGCTGATTCGCTGGGCTTTGTCGCTTGCTTTGGTTCGTCTGCGGATCTCCTCATTCGTACCTCATAGGTAGTACCTGATTCGATCTCGCAGAGAAACTCCGAGAAAAGAGAGCCCTCTCCATAACAAGTTGTTTTTTATTTATAATTTGAAAATCAGTTATCCCCAACGTAATTAGGGAACATAACAAGTTGGTTGAGCTTATTCATAAGGCCCACAGTAAAAAAAAATAATGGTGGGTCAACTATGACTTTCGTTATACCTGATTATTAATTGGAATGGTCCAGTCAAGTATTTGCATTTGGTCCAGTAGTAAAATTTACAGATTTCATTTATTTATTGCAAATATAAGTACGCCTATCCATTGCATTTAAAAACAATATTACATATTATTTTAAACGGAGGTACTCAAAATAGAGGAAATTCTCGAATCGACTATAATTTTACGTGTTACCTCAAGGTTACCTCAGAACTTTTTTAAAACCGATCTGGCTTTAATTTTTTTTTATTTTATGAAGCCGAAAGGAGATCATTCAGACCATAATTATGGACTACTTTCGAGAAGAAAAATCAGCTGTTCCATACAAAATTGCCTATCGGAATCGACAATATGTAAGAAATAGCTGATTTTTTTTCTCGAATTCCTTGTGGCCAATATAAAAAGTAGTCCATAATGATGATCTGAATGATCTCCTTTCGACTAAGTACGTCAGTTCTGGATAACCCTTTACCTACGGTGATGTTGGATTTTATTATTTTCATAAAATAGTCCTGAAAGTCCTGAGAATAGTCAATAGTCCTAACAATTCTGCGTAGTCAAATAAAAAAGTAAGTAAGTTCGTATAGGCCGGGTGGCTAGCCCTGGTGTCAGAGTGTTTAGGCCGCCTGAAGGCCTCTGACATGGCTAAACGGTTGAAACAACCGTGGCCTACAATTTAACGTGTCATCCGAGCCACGGTAGCGCTCAGTTGGAAAATGCCACCCGCGGTCACCCATCCAAGTACTGACCGTGCGGAACGTTGCTTAATTTTCGGTGATCGCTGACAATCACCTAGTCAAACTACGCTACGAGCGCTACAAGTAGTAAAGTAACTGCGAGGTCAAATAACCCTGTATTAATGTAGACGATTTTGTACTAAAACAAAACTACCAAATCGTTGACCGTTAAAAGCACTAGGATACCTATTATTTGTTTTCCGATGGCAAAAAACTTAGCTATTTAGGATACTTTACTTACTGTGGGCAGTGATACCTACTATGTCTGATTAGAAAAAACAAATTACAGACTAAATAATTATATAAACATTATTGACACTTTTAACCGACTTTAAAAAAGGAGTTTCTCAATTGGACTGAATGTTTTTTGTTTCGGTCCTAACGATCCTTTTTAGAGTTCCTTACCCAAAGGGTAAAAACCGGACCCTGTTACTGAGGCTGTCCGTCTGTCACCAGGCTGTATCTTATGAACCGTTATACTCGTACCTATGACGTATTTCTGTTGCCGCTATAACAACAAATACTAAAAATACAAAAAAATATGTAATAAATTTTAGATTTTTTTTTGCTCGACATTAATAACGGCAACAGGAAGATGCTTGAAATGTTCGTAGAATATAAAGTTGTAGGTAATATACCTACAACTTAACTATAATACCCTTCAAAAATAAATAATTAAAATAATGTTACGAGATGGGTTCTTGGATAATCAGTTAAAACGCCGATTGTACACTTTGCACTTTATTGCACAAAATCACAGTACACACGACACAACTGGTTCGCACAATACTTCACACTGGCACTGATATTCACACAACTAGTCACTTCACAATTACTGGTACCGCACTTGAACACGAGATGTTTTCACTCCGGTATAAACGCGATAACTGCCACAAACGAAAACCATCGCCCTATTTATATCGGAATAAGGGTTCTCTAGAAATCTGTAGAATATTCGGTGCCATTGTGACTGACAAAGTAAACAAGTGTAAAGTTCGAGAAACCCTATTGTTTCTAATTATTACGAAAACACCACAAAAAAATCTAACAAACAACAAACAATAGACGCGACACAAAGGCCGGTGCCGCCTGAGTCATAAAACCATAAATCTCGCGGTTAAGTGTAAACAACTAGCCGTCGTACCGCGCGCGGCCACAGATTAATAAATAGTTACTAACGGCGTGGCCTACTGCGTAACAATAAAATATATTGAGGGAGGCTCCCATACGGTACGGAACCCTTCCTGCGCAAGCCTGACTCGAACTTGGCGATAATTTTTGGTAGATCATACTTCAGAAGTGGTGTCAGTTATATTTAAAAAAAAAAAACGATTGAGTCGTTTTTGAAAAACATTTCTACATCGATGCTACATTGATTCGTGCGAACTATTCGAATTCTGTACAAGTGTACACGGTTGAAATCGGTCATGCCAATTTTGACGATAAATAATTATTACAGAACTGTACCTACACTCGGAATTTTAATTCGATTCCAGATTTGACAATTTCAGTGTTGCAACGTTATGACAAGTACTAAATAGTGACGTTGCGAAATTATTCGATATGGAAATGGAATATTTCCAGATCGATTCTTCTCGTTTATAATTTTACTCTCGTAAACTAAGTATATCAGGAAATTAAATATTTCTGAACCGATAATTTAGTTTTGACGATTAATTAACGATCTGAGACTTTACTTTTATAATTGTGTGTGAAATAAATAAAAAAAATGTGATCATGAAGGAACATGACAAATAAAACAGATAGATGTATTATGGTAATAATTTATTTTATAATTATGTATTTTTTTAAATAAAAATCAATAATTTAGTCTTTAATTGGCACACTGATGGCACACACACTGGTTGTTTATCGATTTTTGTGTTCACTACACTATCACTACACTATTATATGTGGTATCATTATTTCACAAAATGACAGTAAGTAGCTAATGTCAAATCTGGAATCGAATTAAAATTCCGAGTATAGTTAGTTTTTTTTTGGAAAAAACTAATGATTCTAGTTTATCGTAGTCTCTCTACCTACTTATTAGCCGTGGTGGTCTAGTGGTAGTGACCCCCGCCTTACAATCATGAGGTCGTGGGTTCAAATCCCGGACCCGTACCAATGAGTTCTTCGGAATTTACGTACGGAATTTAACGCCATTGGCTTTTCGGTGAAGGAAAACATCGTGAGGCAACCTGCATACGTCTGTAGAAGAAATTCGATGGCGTATGTGACCACCAACCCGCACTGTGCCAGCGTGGTGGATATGGCCCAATCACCCTTCGTGGGTAGGCCTATGTCCTGAAGTGGACTATTTAAAGGCTGATACACACACTCTACCTACTTACGTGAATGAATCAGGAATGAGGAGATTTTTTGTACCAAAATTTGTTGACGAACCAAAGTTACCGAGATATAACCCACCCAGCGAGATATAACCGAGATATAAAGTTCTCGAATAAATAAATCATAAATAAATAAATATTAGGGGACATCTTACACACGATCTCTGACCCCAAACTAAGCAAAGCTTGTGATATGGCTGCTAGAGACTGATATACTACATAGATATATTTTAAATATATACTTATATAGATAGTACCTAAATAACACCCAGACACAGAGCGAACACCTATGTTCATCACATAAATGCTTGCCCTGGGCGGGGATCGAACCCACTCCTCTTTGATCCAGAAGTCAGGGTCACTAACCACTGAGCCACCGAGGCAGTCAATGGAGACCAGGTATCGGCTAGCACAGCGTAGGACATCCACCGACACAGATGGACCGATGATATATTGGATATCTGAAGGGGTGGCATATGTCCAGCAGTAGACATCCTACGGCTGATAATGACTAAATGACTCCTCTCTATGACCCCTCTGATATTTAAAAATAATAGTAGTAAAAATTTATTGGCCTTATAGCATTCCGTCACATTAGGCAATTAATTTAACAAGGGTCTGTGGATGATCCAATGCTTTTTATGTATAGGTAGTAGTAGTGTAGGTAGTTTTAGCATATAGTACCTACTGTATTTTGTTGTAGTTAATAAAGGCACTCTTGCCCGATAAAAAAAAAATTACAATTATTCTCAAAAACAGTATTTACAAAACCAAAAAAGTATAAATTATCATTATATTAAATATCATTGCATATATTATAATTAGAATACACTGTAAAATATACCAACTGAATAATAAACATAACTAAATAATAGATAATAATTAAACATAATCAGAGTGAATAGGTATCTTCTAGGTCTGCGTGCTTCATCTTCGACCACAACATCGCTAACCATGAGGCGAGTTGGTGATCAAACGCGGATTTATTTGCGTTTAAAAAAACATAATAAATACAAAAATTATTCATTCGTTTTCCAGAATTAATGAAGAAACTCATTTAGGGAATAAAAAGGGTTATATTGGAAGAAATATTTTATCTGCCAGAATGTGGAACGCTTTGCCTGGGTCTGTCTTCCCGCTTAAGTACAACGAGGTGTCTTCAAATCCCGAGTAAATAGGTATCTTCTAGGTAAGCGTGTTACATCCTAGACCGCATATCTGCTTAACATCAGGCAGTGTGTAGTCAAACGCAAACCTATACAAAATAAAAATAAAAAACTCTGTGCAAAACAAACTATAACTGTGCAAACTATAACTTTCAATTCAAAATTCACAACCTCCTTTCGACTCACCATCAACGTTCCAAACAACCCTAAACACAGAACACCTTGAAAACACAATGTCTTTAACCTTTAGACGATCTTCATTTCACCAACTTTTCATTAAAAGTGACTAAAAATAGGAACTAAAATATCCAAACAAAACTTTCAGCTAAGCTTTGAAAATACAACAGCAGCGCTGCTTCACAACTCAAGAAAAGTTCGTGAAATAGGTTCAATGTAAATAACGTAATAGATTAAAAAAACTATATCAAATTAATGACATAGTTAAAACTTAGACAGAAACAATTTAATATATGCAACTCATCCTAATCATTTAAACAAGTTCAAAGATTTGTTTAATTAGTTTTAGACAAAAAACGTCTTATTTTCAACATTTTCCGATGATTTCACCGGATATATTTAAATGTAGGGAATGCCCCGTAACAAGTGTAAAATTGAATCTTTTCAAAAGCCTACATTTTACCATGACTAAGGATTACATAGATATGACTGCCTCGGTGGCTCAGTGGTTAGTGAACCTGACTTCTGGATCAAAGAGGCGTGGGTTCGATCCCCACCCAGGGCAAGCATTTATGTGATGAACGTTGGTGTTTGCTCTGTGTCTGGGTGTTATTTGGGTACTATCTATTTAAGTATGTATTTAAAAAGTAGCAATTATTTATTCAAGTCAATGTCAATACAGTTTAAGTCAAATAATGATATATATTGTATAACTAACCAAAACACTATTACATATATTCAAGGGAGTTGTCGACCTGAGTCAACAACTCCCTAGTCAAACAAGCCCCCGCAAAGTGCATTCCGCCCAAATGTGCCCATTATGCTCGCGGCGTTGCCCCCCTGAATGGCAAGGGAGATGTGCTGCGCTAAGTACGCCCCCGACCGCGGAACCTGTCTCCTCTCTCTGAGACGCTGACCAACATCGCGCACGAACTCCTTGGCCTCGGAGCACCACGAACACGCCGGATTTAAAAATATGTACATGTAGTATATCAGTCTCAGGCAGCCATATCACAAGCTACGAGTATGCTTAGTTTGGGGTCAGAGACCGTGTGTAAGATGTCCCCTAATATTTATATTTATCTGTAAATTCGGTTTACGGACGATAATTTTACGTTATAACGTCATAAGAAAACCTTATTGAATCAACAACTGAAACAAGCCGAACGCTTAGGCCGATCGTGCCTCTCTATCGCTTGTTCCGCGCTCTTGCTTGCACGCTCGGCTCAGGCTGAACGTGACACTTTTCGACGTTCATCGATTTATAAGACGTTATAACGTCAAGTAAAATAAATTATTGTAAAAATTTAACTTTATAAAAATAAAAGCTTTTTAGGTCCTGAATATCATGTAGTAACAGAGTGCTAGCCAAGACAAGTGAAATGAGCCCAAACACGACGGGTCTATCTTGTTTAGTACAGGAGTTCCCACGGCCACCTGCCGACTGCATCATCAGATCAGCTCCATAGTACCATGTTATTGCATTGTCACGCGATAGGTACACATATGCGTGCAAATCGGAAACCGGGAAGTTGGTCAAATTTTTCTTGCAAGATTCCACCCGAACTTACAGACATACATAGTCGTACATTCATTACAAGCTCAATAAAATCAATCGATTGGTCCATACAATAAGTTCACAGACTTTTGAAAATGTATGTATAAGCTGTTTTTAAGCGACTAAGGGGTAGGTTTTATGGTAAAAGTGGTTATAGGCCGAATCATACAAGTCGGCGTGAAGTTAGCTGCAAGCGTAAGTAACCCAATCGACGCACAGCTTTATGTGAGCTTCAGCCAGGATTGGAAATTGCGCAGCATGTAGCTAACTTCACATCCGCCGACTTGTATGATTCCTCTTATACCTACTAGCGATTATTTATTAATTAACTGAGTGAAAGAAGTGAGAGGGTCTCCGTTCTGACTCGACAATTTTGCTTTCGTCTGTACCGATGTTGATTCTCCTAACGATTTTTGATTAGGGAAGTATTACCTTCAAAAAGGGCGGGAAATTGTCACACTATTTATTTATTAGTTGATTTCAGTAATATTTGGTAGAATGTGTGCAAAAAGAGAACGGTCGTGGCGTTACGGTGAACTAACAATAAGATTTTAATCAGCAGCCAAGGTACCGACTTCTTGGTAGACGCGAGTACTGATGAAAACCGAATTGGTGTCTACCAAGTATCAAACACTTTTAGTTGTACTAGCAATGACAGAGCAGTTTGTCAACGTAACAAAATTAGTATGATTTATTTTTCGCAATGAAATAAAAATCAAAAAACCCGACTGCGTAAAATGTGAACAGAACTAACAGTGGCTGGCACATGTGCCATACTCGTGATCGGGTGCTGCGCAATGCACCGACTTGATAACTTAGGCTAAGATTTAACTATGTTATAATACTCTTTGTACAGTAAAATAAAATAAAAAATGTGTTTAGTTAACAAAGGGCACAGACCCTGGAGTCTGTGGTTGCAAAATTTTCGAATAAAAAAAAAAAAAAAACAACTAAAAAAAAATACTGAAAAGAAAAAACAAGCACTAGGACAATGGAACATAACAACTGAACAGTCGGAATCCATTATTCGACAGCCAATCTAATTTTTCAATGGATTTTTTATGTTTTATATAGTTAGTATAGTTTTTTTCTGACCCGTCCTACACGTCGCGTCAAGTAAAAAGAACGCTGGAGTGTCAAGCTGCGCACAAGGAAATTTGACTCCTATCGCACACGTCATAGGAGTTAAATCTCCTTGCTGCAGTTAAAGCTGCGTACTAAGAGATTTAACTCCTATGACGTGTGCGATAGGAGTCAAATTTCCTTGTGCGCAGCTTGACACTCTAGCGTTCTTTTTACTTGACGCGACGTGTATAATAAATAAATAAATAAATATTAGGGGACATCTTACACACGGTCTCTGACCCCAAACTAAGCATAGCTTGTGATATGGCTGCCAGAGACTGATATACTACATATACATATTTTTAAATACATACTTATATAGATAGTACCTAAATAACACCCAGACACAGAGCAAACACCTATGTTCATCACACAAATGTTTGCCCTGGTGGGGATCGAACCTACGCCTCTTTGACCCAGGAGTCAGGGTCACTAACCACTGAGCCACCGAGGCAGTCAAAAGGTTTTGCGTTTAATACCTATGACCCTGTATAGGCTTATGAACATTCAAATAAACAGATGCAAGTCCTACTCATACTGTGCGGAGAACTACTAGTATGTTATCATATATAGGGTGAATCAAACTTATTGGCGTATGTGAAGTTAGGTTAGGTTAGTGACTAACATATGCAAATATTGCTACTGCGCATCCATTCGTCTGGTATTCACAGACCCCAAGAAGTTGAATTAACCAATAATATAAATTTAAGATTAAATTGTATGAATAAAATCAAAATTAAAATAATTAAAACTACAACCTAAATGTACAACCTTTGGTTCCAAAAAAATAGTGGGTACTATTATTTATTAGATATTAAAAATACTATAAATAGCATGAAGGTATAAAAGTAGACGATAAAACATCATGTAACAAGTTCGATTATCTCTGAAGGCCATCTTTAATATGAAAAATAATAAAATTATTGACATAACTAATTGCTCTTCTAAATAATTGATCCTGTCGTTTATGATTTGTTTGTTTTTAATTTTATTATTACCTACGTAGATCCTTTTTGTAAAAGAATGTGTTAGTTTGAAACTAGTTTTGTTATGTTATCATACGAATCGGTACCAAATCTTCCATATAACATTAAGTTCACTCCTTCCTTCTTCCTTCCTTTCAGCCATAGGACGTCCACTGCTGGACATAGGCCTCCCCTAAAGATCTCAGATCTAAGTTCACTCAGTACATAAGTAATGATATAAATAGTTAGAAATACAGGGTTATTTCTAATCAATTAGCATTCTTTCAGGGGCTTATTCTGTACATCAAAACTAACAACTTTTGTTCTGCGACTTATATCAAAACTCAAAAATAAATCAGCTGTTCCATACATTTGGTCGCGGGTGAACGATATTTTTCTATGAAACAACAACTTTTTTTTTGAGGATTAATAAAAGTCGAAGAACAAAAGTTGTTGGTTTTGATGTACAGAATAAGCCCCTGAAAGGATGTTAATTGATTAGAAATAACCCTGTATTTCTCTTTATTGTGTGCACTATTATTGCGGTGTTACAATCCTTCACTTATACACAGACTCACACACACGCCCTCTTCATTTCTCTCACATGGAATTCTTGATCTCTCGTTCTTACAAAACTGGCCTGTATTACAAGCAATTTTAAATTGTCTCAATGACGAAGCCGCGCAAATTCTTTTAGAGTAATTGTATTTCACCGGGCCACCAAGATACAGGCATCGCCTAGTTTGGGACCCACTGGCACTGCGCAACATCGGCAAATGTTTATGATGTATTTAATCAGCAGTACCTACCTTTTTGCAAAATGTATACCTACCTAGTTATCTTAAATTAGCTCGCCAAAGAAGGGTAGTTAGAAGAACTAAAATTAATTATTAATTACCTATGTACCTACTCAAGTGATTTATTTTCCCTGTTGTACCTAATTATTTCGTTTAACTACCTACTATGTGTTACAAACCAAAAAATGTCATCAATGTACCTAGCTACCTTCAGAGCTAGGTACATTGAATTTTGAATTTAACTTTGAGTAACTTTTATATATCATTTGCGCAAATTTTGTTAAAGTTATTTTGGTAAATAAATATATTCTTATTCTTATTACAATTACTACACACATTACATTTTGCACTATTAACTACAACAGATGGTACAAAGTAGATACTAGTATACATATTCACTTCAATAATAAAAACAACAGCACATGGTCAACCTTAAAAACTAAACACACAACCCATCTCCGACCGTACCCGGCACAAAAGAGCCCAAAATGCTGGCCGCATTACCTCGCTGGATGGCGATGGCCATCCTTTGCGCCAAGTACGAGCCGGAGCGGGAGTCATGAGTCTTCTCCCTTAGCCTGCGCCCAATTTCTCCAATTAAAGATTTAGCCTCACTACTCCAACAGCCCATTGTCTCCACAGCTATAGGCACGAACAAATAATTTGCCTCCAAAGGGGCATACTTTCGCCGCTTCTTGTCAGCAGCGTCCTCTGCCGCAGTCGCCGGCGAGTGCACGGTGCGACTCAAGTGACTCGCGGCGACAGTGCTGCCGCAAGTTGCGTCCCAAACCGGGCACTTACCACTCTTACACGGCACCAAGGTCAACCCGTCCGGCTTCTTACCGTCCGACCTCGAAAGCCCAGGCTTTTTAGAGCAGCCAACGTGTCGGGATCATGTTGGGCAAAGGAATCGTCGGAGACTAGTAACCGAACGGCACCCCTGAGGTCACCCTCGAACACTTTGGTTTCAATTACTATTGAGTTCCCGTGACTCACCACGCAACCCACAATCACTTGCCCCGAACAAAAGTTGACCGGACGACTCAACATTGGCCTTTACCTTCGATGTCATGTTTCCAGGTGCAACCCTAGACGGAACCCTCAACGCACTGTACACAAAGGTGAGAAGAGCACACCAACCGTTGCAGTCATCCACACCGTTGCAGCTGACGCATTGATCAATGATCTCGCACAGCCTTCCCGCTGCCCGGTTTCGCGCACCCTTGGGGACGTGTCGCAAAACTGGTGTACTCTTCCTCAAGGCCGAGAGCCCATCGAGTGAAGCACGACACTGCGCTTGTGTCACCCGGTCCGCCGGCTGCATATCAGAAGCCGTGAGCGATGCTTGTGAACTGGCTGCCATCTCTGTGCATCCGTCCTATTTCTTTGGACCTTTAGTCCGTGTGCGCTAAAAGCACGCGAAGAGAGAGAGAGAGAGAGAAAGGCAATGAGGGCAGTATAAGAGTGAAGGTAGGGAAGTCATATCTACAATTAAATAAAACAATTGAATGACAAAAAAGCCGCTAAAGGAGAAAAACAACTTGATGAGCCCGAAATAAATTTAAAATTCCAAGTTACAAAAATTTCAATGCTTGGTTTAAAATTTTAACAATAATGTCATAAAAATACAAAAATTTAAAAACACTGAGCAGTAAATAAAATATTGCACATATAACACAGTGGTAAACTTATCAAACGAATAATAAAAACAAAACACTAAAACACATTGAAATCAGTAAAATTATCAATATTGCAATAGTATTTAATTTCCAAAATTATACTAAACGTATATTTATTGTCAAAGAAACATTTAAAAATATGATAAGCACTAAATAAAATAATGCACTTATAACACAGAAAGTAATAAAATTGAACTAAATAATAAAAATAAATAAATTAGAACTACCAATGAATCTGACAAATTATAGAAAACACCATGTCAAAATTGTAATAAAGTCAATAATTTATGCAACGACAATAGTTAGTAAAAACTTTGCCCACAACATACAATATCAATATTACAACAATTCTATTGTGCCACCAAACAGACGCCGTACATAGCCAACAAATTATAATATCGTGTTTTAACACTGTACAACGCCATCTATTGTTGCCGCGTGGAACTAATTTCCACTGATACTTAAACAGTAATAAAATACGACCTAAACTGACCAAGGTATTCGAATACAGAAAAAACGCTTTAAATTAGGATATAAAAGTAACTCTCAAAATGATGACTAAACACATCTAGGTACCTATATCAATTAGACAAAGTATGAATAGTAAAATAAACCAATTATCATAATAATAGTTCTTACCAAGAGTAATAATAAGAACTGTCACTGACAATATTTACCTATTGCTATGTAAGTAGGTACAAATAATCAAATATAATAAGAAAAAATTCGAAAATTACAACCTAGAACACTTTAGGTATAGGTTTAATATTTTTTGGTTGCCACGAACCCCGATCAATTTTTTTTTCTTAGTCTTCGTTCACTACTCCGAATTCACTCCCATTAAAACAGACAGCGCCCTCTCTGATGCGGCGGCGAAACGATTCCACGTTTACTGAAATGTTTTGTTCGTAGCTTCGTATTCACGCCCATTAAAACTTACAGCTCCTCTGAAGCAGCGAAGAAACCAAAAAGTTTGATGAGATGACCGTACCCAAGACTGTTCTCCAAATGGTTGTGAGTGTGTGTTGATCCAATACTGATAGAACTTAAGTACTGCTATGATGCGCATGTAGATGGCGCTGTTCGTCAAAAACGATTGATTATGTAGAACTTATGGGGCAGTGTTAACACCATGGTCCACAACCACAACACAACGCTCTTCGCCACTAACACCTAAGTTGATTATTTTTAATTTCGCCCCATCACCCCTCCACTGCTTATCACTCCAAAATGTTAAGGACACTTGTCGAAAGAAGCCGCTGAGTACCGGAATGTTGTATTTCAAATTATTTCGGATCAACATAATGAAATAACACAAATCACATAGATCTGGCGCGGGAACTTCACACATTTTGCAAAATATGCTTGTTAAGTACTGATTAAAATATTTGAAAAAAGTAGATAAAGTGAAGTAAAGTAGAAACAAGTAGATACTTGTCTTAAATTAGTATTTTGGTATAGCCTAGACGTAGTACCTAAAATATTGAACACGTCATGAAAGTTGTACTCAGCGAGGTTAGATGGCGTTGTTATGTGTTAAAACGCGCAGACGGATTGTTTCGTCTACTTAGGACTAGGCACATGTTGTGTAACATAAACACTTGAAGAGGTATTCTAAGTTTGCGGAATAGGCCGAATTTTTGGAACGGCCCCAGCTGCAAATGTCAGATAGCTGGGGCTGATAGAACTAGTAGATGTCCGAACAGTAGACTTCCACTTCGCACCTGTTATATATTTGTATAGGTCGGCACCTGTTATATTTGTACAGGTCGTGCCACCAAAGATGAGACTTGACGAGCATCAGTGGTGGGGGATCTTGCGCAGGTACAGTCGTGTACAAACTAAGTATCCAGAATTTGTATATCTATTAAACGTTTTTATACGTTTGTATAAGTAGCGGCACGTAAGTCTAGCGCTGAGGGTACATATCTTTTATCCAGAATTTGTATTTTTTATTGTAAACCAAAGTGGTTCATTTTATTTAATGCTGTGCACAATCACTTGCCACTGATGTTTAAATCTCTCAAAGTGTCACAATTCAAAACAAAGTTAAAAGCCTGGCTGATACAAAAAGCGTCAGATGTCAAACATACTGTAACACAAGTGTTGAGCCTTTTTTACTAGCATTTTTGTACTCTCTTCTTCTTCTTGCCGAAACTATGTACAGAACATATACCTATAAATATATAAAGCATATTTAGGGAGATATTTTTAAGTATCTTAAGTTTTTATTTATTGTAGCTTTTGCTGTATCTAAAATTCTAAGTACCTAGGTAGTAAGAAACCTTATTTTATTTTACCTACATGTATTTATGTGAACTTAAATATTGCATGTCCGAAAACGGTAAAACTATGATACCTATAATAATATTAATAACACCTTTGTACCAGTTTTATGCAATAAAATTTTTTGATTCTGTTTCTGTTCCTCAAGTATCATCTTTGGTGGCACGCACTATACGTACTAGTTAAATAACTATTAATTTTATACAGTGTTATCTGTTTTCCCTGCTCTAAGTAAAAAAAAAGTGATTCAGATCATTATTATGAACAATGTTTACTGCGTAGCCAGCGCGGAATTTGAGAAAATAAAAGCAGATGTTCCATACAACATTGCAACTCAGCAGCGCGAGTACCGTTCTTATACGATCGTTAATTTGACATTTAAATCGCTAAAAATCGGTATTTTCTATCACTGCAAGTACGGAACTATCTAAAGTCCCCGTCACGAGAAGCTATAAATTATGTAAACAAACATCTTTTACTAAGTAGACATTTTATACTGCGAGATAATAATAAATTGACCATATTCAATCGACATGAAATATAGACGGGTTATATGAAAGTAACAACCAATTTAATTTTGTCGGATCATATTTTAACGACGCAAAGCGCTATCGTTTTTGTTTCTTGGTACCGGAATGCGTCCGTCGCAGGGATTGTAAACTATCGGGACGCCATTTCGAAATAAACGCGTCATTCGAGTTTCGAATGCGTACGAGGTTTCATTGCTTTGCATATATCGCGGATCTGGTTGTTATTGTTAATTTTGTTATTGTTTCGTTATCACTTTTTATTGTTGTTAAGATATGGTTAATATAAGAAGTAGGTTTTAAATTGTGAAGTAATTGGTTAGGTTAGGTTAGGTGATATAGCTTATATAGCGAATAATTATTCTTATATAATATATGTTTATTAATATTTGTTACTTAATAATTTATTAAATCTTAAACAAATTCATTTTTTTGTTGGTCCAAATGTTGTGAACTCCTGAACACTTGTTTACAAAATTTATAGCTTCTCGTGACGGGGACTTTATATCGATCGGTTGTCAAATTTCGCTAAGGATCGTAAAAATTTAACGATTTATCACGAATATGCAAGTATGAAATCGCTAAAGCGACATTTGAAATTGGCAAGGGGTGTCATTATAACGATTGCTTTATCGGGTTTTAAAACGAGCTCGATATAACGCGCTGGCGAAATAAAAAGCGGCAAAAATGGATTTTGGCATTGTTTTGTTGCTCAAAGAAGTCGAAGTCGACATGACCTTTTTTTCGTCGTAACATGAGGGACGCCAATAATTCTATAGAACTAGCAGAAGAGCGCTTCAGAACGCTTAATCGAATATTTCGGTTAGATGATAATTTAGGACTATGAGAGGATTTAGCACTACGCGCTTTATAGATGTTTTTCAAGTTTTAAGCACGCTTTAGACAATGTTTAACAGTACAAATTGCACGGTTAAACAGTGTTTAAATCGTGTTTAAATCTTTTGTGGTAAGGCGGTATACGTTTCTGACTTAATAACTTCCGCCTTACCACAAAAGTTTTAAGCACGCTTTAGACAATGTTTAGCAGTACTAATTGCTCGGTAAACAGTGTTTAAAGCATGCTTAAATCTTTTGTGGTAAGGCGGTATAAGTTTCTGACTAAATAACTTTCGCCTTACCACAACAGTTTTAAGCACACTTTAGACAATGTGTAACAGTACAAATTGCCGGTTAAACAGTGTTAAAGCGTGTTTAAATCTTTTGTGGTAAGACAGTATACTTGTCGTTAAACGTTGTTGTTAAAATGTATTTGTGAGGTCAAAATTTGACCTTATGAGCCCTAAAAGCGAAATGTTCTACAGTAAAACGAACAGATACAGAACTACCGGGAAAATTAACTACCGGTAGTTCTACGGTAGGACTACCGGGAAAACACACTCTTTTTTCAACTTTGGCGACTTATATCTCACAAATGTACACGTGACAAAAAAATTGTTCAAGAAATTTTAAATTTATTTTAGAAACCCTATTCAACAATACCCCACACGAGGAAGTGGAGTTGAAAAAAAAGTTTCATCCCCACTTTACATGTATTTAGGTTTTAGGTTTAGGAGCTTTTAAGTTTTTCAAACTGAAATCTATACTAGAACTATTATGTCGTCAAATTTCATTCAATTTGGTTAGTAAATGTGGAAGTTATAAGGCTTTGTAGTATGAGGACGGACGGATGGACACAACGAAGTTATAAGTTATAACGAAGTTATATCCTCGTTTTACTACGGAAACCTAAAAAGAACAAAAAACAAAGAGACATAAAAACTATTAAAAATAACTAAAAACTACATAAGCTCCAATAAACACTTCCAAATCATTGCTATAGCGATGAAGTAAAAACTAAAAAATAAATTATTGATTTGTCCCACAATTGGCGAAAACATCGATGAACATACACAAAAAAATACACACAGACGATATACCTCCTCCATTTTGGAAGTCGGTTAAAAATACCAAAATCCAAAACCACTATTTCGTCAAGTGCAAAACCAAAAGTATATAAAAAAAAACTAAATAAAAAAACGAAACATATTAATACGCTCTCTATAAATAAACACTCCAAAATCAATGCTATAGCGATTAATTACAAACTTTGATGTAAATATAACATTCGGAGATAAGTTCTGAATAAACCCGGAAAAACTGTAAAAAGTGGGAAATATACTATTAAGAGTATCTTCATAGTGCGAACATTTTTCTATACCTTGTTTTTCTATAGAAATAAATATTTTTAAGCGAAATACCTACCTAATAGCACATAGAAACAACTGTTCATAAAATAATTAATTATACACAGTACTGCACAGACTACGAAATAAAAATAAATAAATCTTCAAATCCTCATTATTATTACATAAACAATCAAAATAATGGATTGTTATATCATTTTATCAAAACCATTCATATTTATCAAAATACCAAAATCCGCAGAACTTAAAACGTAAAGTGCAAAACCAAAAATATAAAAAAAAAACTAAACAAATGAATATGCTCTCTATCACAGATATCTATAAATACTCTCTATAAACACTTCCAAATCAATGCTATAGCGATTAAGTACAATCTTTGATGTAAATATAACATTCAGAGATAAGATCTGAATAAACCCGGAAAAACTATTAAAAGTAGTAAATACATCATTAAAGAGTATTGCGAACATTTTTCTAGTTTACTCAGTGTCCTCAAGCTACAATCTAGCATGGTGTATAAGCGATAGCGGAAATTTAGAATAGCGACTAAAGGAGGCAGTCCATTCATCAACCGTAGGGCGTCCACTGCTAGACATAGGTCTCCCCTAAGATTTCGAATAAACCTGGTTGGAAGCGGCCTACATCCAGCGCGTTCCTGCTTTCTCAATGAAATCAATAAAGTCTCGAGCATCGACGTACTCGTAAGGTAGCATGTTTGTCAGCCTTTTACCGGATTCACTTCGGTGAGTGCGCCCAGGAGTTGCACAATCTGGTCCCACCTGCCCCATTCTTCTATCGTACGGCTAGACAGACGCGACCAAAGCGCAACCCTTTTATGGTGGACATTCCGCGCGTTAGAACCAAGCGTTTCGAATCGTCATTACTCATACGAACAGCCAGAATATGGAACGCTTTGCCTGGGTACGTCTTCCCGCTTAAGTAAAACGTGGGCGTCTTCAAATCTCGAGTAAATAGGTATCTTCTAGGTAAGCGTGCTACAACCTAGAGCGCTTCTCTGCTCAACATCAGGCAGTAAGTGGTCAAACGCAAACCTATTCAGAATTAAAAAAAAAAACTTCAGTCCAACTCGGTGGAACCTACTCGGTGGAAGTTCTACGCTGCTCTTGATGGTACGTGGTCTCCATTCGAGAACTTTACAGCCCCATCGGCCATGCGCTTTTCGGACTATGCATGCGTGTTTGATTCATTGCGTAAATACCACGAGCAGACGGGCGACTCGCAAGCAGCACCCGATGACGTGTGCCGTGATCCGTTCGAACTATAAACTATATGTCCTGTCCACTGCCATTTTAACTTGCTAATCCACTGGGCTATGTCAGTGACTTTGGTTCGTCTGTGGATCTCCTATTCCTGATTCGATCTTGCAGAGAGACTTCGAGTATAGCCTAGAGCACGTTGGACTATCTTAAGCTTCATCATAAGGCCCATACAGTAAGTTCATATAGGCCGGGTGGCTGGTCTTGGTGTCAGTTTTAAAGCCGCCTGAAGGCCTCTGACAAGGCCCACATTAAAAGACTACGTTAATAGCAAGATAGCATAGTTTAAAATAAAAAGATTCATAGTCTTAATAAAAAAAGGCATTGCAAAGTGGAGTATTAAGGTATCTGCCCACTCTAACATCGTATAAAATAAGCGTGCCAAAAACGTATCAGGCACGGAAAACCACGATACGCTCTATTATGGCCTCTACAACGTACTACCAACGTACGTCGAAAATAGGCGTCGAATATTTTTGCCGGTATCTGCTCGCTCCTTACATTGCTCGCAACGGTGCTTGATTTTTGCCTGATACTTTTCTAGAACTATAGTAGTGTACAGACGCGTTTGAACGGCATTGCATACGTGAACAGTGCACACGCAAAACGTTAAAAAGTCCAATAAAATGCTTGCCTTTGGTAGAAATCGAACCCACGTCTCTTGGTGTAGGAATCAGGGTCACTAACCACTGGACCACCGAGGACAGAGACCACTAAAAAACTGTTTGTCTGTAAAGCCGGTTAACGGACGATTGTTTAACGTGACAACATCATGACAAAACATTGATGAAATGATTGCACCGAACGCTCAAGCGCTCGAGCCGATCGTGCCTTTCGCTCGCTCGTGTAGTGAGCGTCACGGTACAATAAGCCCGATTACAGAGGCGCCATCGTAATTATATTAGCTAAATAGCATAGTTCTCTTTCTTCTTCACTTTAAGTATTCGATAGAGAGGACGCTTTTTACGTTGCTATTAAATTGACGCTAGCGCCTCTGTAATCGGGCTTACTGAGTCCTTTTTCGTGCGTGCGAGCGTTCGTCGATTTATAAGACGTTGTCACATTCAAATCGCTCTCGCTCCGCTCATGAGCACACCACCTCCCTGCGCACTACCCTCTATATAAACGTCAAGCAAACTTACCACGCGACAGTGTCGCAACACCCCTTATACGTGCCGCTTCCGGTCGCGACCCCCTTAAACTTATCGTACTGTATACTGAATATTAGTAAAACCGATTAAGTAGTGAGCTGCAGCTGCTGTAAGTATTCATGTTAGATTTTGTTTATTCATAGTATTTTTCTCTTTTGTTTTTTAAAAATTTAACTTCAAAGTAAAACCTAGATCTGAAATCTAAAAATAAAATTTAAATATTAAAAAAAATACCAACGACTACCATAATTTATTAAAAAATGTTATTTTTAGTACCTAGTTTTTATTTTATTTTTGAAAACAAGTTACTCCGTAATCTATATTTCTTTCTACTAACATTATTCTAAGTGCTATATTTAATTTTGTGGAGTATGCACAATGTTTGTTCGGTAATTATTTAGTGTTAATAGTAATGTTTTACATTATTATATTATATTAG
Source organism: Hypomecis atomaria (assembly GCA_964007245.1). Classification (NCBI taxonomy): domain Eukaryota; kingdom Metazoa; phylum Arthropoda; class Insecta; order Lepidoptera; family Geometridae; genus Hypomecis; species Hypomecis atomaria. The sequence continues at coordinate 5,654,052 of OZ023308.1, read as the reverse complement.
CCTTTAGTCCCCAGATTGGGTTCTCCATTTTTGGACATAGGCCTCCTGCTTTCGGCTCCACTCGAGTCTGTTTTGCGCCAGGAGCGTCCAGGACACCAGGAATGTTTTACATAAGAATGGATAATAATAATAATAATTTATAGCTTCACACAAAGATAGGAATAAAATAAAATTTAATTAGTACTAAACCTAGTGATGACCTAGTTTAACACAAAAGGAGGCCTTATTGCTGGAAGTGCTTTCTTCCAAGCAATCACAGTGGATTGCGCACCACCCCTTATATGAACGTCAAGCTAACCCGCGCGACAGTGTGGCAACACCCCGTATACACTCCGCTTCCGGTCGCGATCCGTTTAAACTTATACTTACACTGTATACTGGATATTACCTACTAGTAAGTACCTATTCATTTTCTTAGGTTTTGCTAAAAATAAAAACTTCAAAAAGAAAAACAAAACCAAGATGAGAAGTCTAAAATAAAACACTTAAAACTTTTTTGGTCATAATTTACTAAAATGTCTTTTGCCGTTGAGTTCAAAATGAAACTCCAAAAATAACAGATCGGATACGTAAAAATAATTTTAACATAATAATTTGTCATCACTATCACTACTCACTACATAGTATAAAACAAAGTCGCTTTCGCTGTCCCCATGTCCCCATGTATGCTTAAATTATATCTTTAAAACTACACAACGGATTTTAATTCGATTTTTTTCAATAGATTCAAGAGGAAGGTTTATATGTATAATATAAACCTGTGTAAAGCCGGGGCGGGTCGCTAGTAATTTAAAAAATAGTCGGCAGGCACCATGTAATATTCACGAATTTGACAAGAAATTGAAGCAAAAATCTCTATTTTTTTAAAATAACTAAACAGACATCAAATCATTTTACAAGATACTTAGCCTAACCCTAAAACCGTGTAAACAATCCAAAATTATCAGAATCATAAACTTTCAACCGCTTTTCATACAACATCCATGAAAGCTTAAAATTATGTCTAATTTTATTACCCCGTAACTGCCCCTCCCCCCTTTTACTACCCCTTATGTTTGCTTACTGACCCGAGTCTATCTCATTTCTATTAAGAAAGAAAAATAAAAGTAATGGTCATGGCCTCGCTTTTGGGTTAAATTCATTACCGACTTCCAAAAAGGAGGTACCATGTTCGTCTGTGTGTATTTTTTGTATGTATGTTCTTTTTTTTCTGTTAATACATATATCAAAACTGTTTCAGCCGATTTTAATAAAATTTAATAAAAAATTACCTCTGAATTAAACTCTTTCGAACTAAAAAGATGTTTTTAAAGTGGTTCACAATTGGCGAAAATATCGATGACCATACACAAAAAATACATACATACGAACATAGTAAGTACCACCTTCTTTTTGGAAGTCGGTAAAAAATAATAATGTAAAAAATCTATTTTACCGAGTACATGGATAAAACATTGATTCGTGCAATGATTAAAGTAACTTCATCGAACTAGATGTGCTATGTTGTCATAAAATACTTATAATATTATTAAGATTACAGGAAATGGCTGCTGGACTAAGTATTACTATTTTAATGTCTCATATTCGCATTTATAAGTCAATGGTATTCTTTTATTTCAAAATAAGTACCTATAGTGACAAAAAAAATAGCTAAACTTGTGCAGAAATAATTACCTCCATCAAATTTATTTTTCAATACGTACCTATCTTATCTTGTTTACACTCTTAAGCTTAGAGGTTGGACTACAAAGCTCTAAGGTGCCTCAAATGGACTACAAAAGCGTCCCGTCGCGAGAAAAAACAAACAATTTGAACTATTTCCCCGAGCAAACACAATGGATCACGATCTATCACACAAGTCCTACGAGTTGTTACTCTAGCGCCTTTATTAAACTTGTATTTGCTTTGATTTATATAGGTCACGATCATAAACTATACATACTTATAACTAGTAGTTCTGCAAATAGTAGACCTCGCGATAGTCGAGACACATGACATCTTTTTAACTAAGATCATCAATCAATCATCAATAAACAAATGCACTTTTGTTCATACACCGCCATAGGACTCATAGAATGATGCCCTTGATATAATGCAATTGTTTATTTTTTCCATGAACTACTTTTCTACTTAAATGTACAGATAAAAAAGTGAATCGCGGGGCGAATCGCCGATGACTCTTTTTGAATGCCTCTTTTCGCCCCGCTCCAAACAATGCGGGGCGAAAGAGGGCCTTCAAAAAGAGTCTTCGTCGATCCGCCTCACGGGCCGAACAGCTTGCGGGACGAAACAACGACAGAGCCAATTCATAAGCTTAACTACCTATATACTCGTATCTCGACTCCAACTTGAGCCATTTAGTTCATATTTGCAAATCTCATTAGAATTTCATTAAATATTACAACTAGCGTGAACAATACAGCATTATTATCTAGTAACCTAAAAAAATCAACTGTAGTCAAAAAATTTAAGAAATCTGCCAAGTACGAGTCGGACTCGCGCACGAAGGGTTCCGTACTGTTTGGGAGCCCCTCTTGAATATTTATTTTATTGTAATTTCAATTATTTATTATTAAAGTAAGCATGCAGCTAAATATTCTGTGAATATTTCAAGCATCTACCTGTTACCATTATTGAAATCGAGCGAAAATCGGCAAAAAATTTAGATTTGTTGAATGGGAGCCCCCACTTAAATATTATTTTTATTCTATTTTTAGTTATTTAATTTGTTGTTATAGCGGCAATAGAAATACATCATTTGTGAAATTTTCAGCTTTCTAGCTATAGCGGTTCATGAGATACAGCCTGGAGACAGACGGATAGACGGACAGCGGAGTCTTAGTAATAGGGTCCCGTTTTTACCCTTTGGGTACGGAACCCTAAAAAGCACAACGGTAGCTGTCATATTTGCAAATTTTATTTATGTTTATCGAAATTAAGTAGTTAATTTACTCGATAAAAGAAACACTTACTAAAACTAACAACGTTTTGACGCGTTCAAATGCATAGCCAAGATTAAAAAAGAAAAATTAAATAAAGGAAAAAGTAGTTGAAAACTTTTTATTTATTTATTTAAGACGTATTAAGAAGAATTTATGTGTATACATCGACTTGGCATTTTTTTAATGAGTGTAGGTATATAATGTTCAATAAACAAAAAAAAAAAAGCTTTTGTACGCTGTATATATCAAACAAAACTGAACCGATTTTTCTCTACTAAAATATTTTTTGGTTATAGTAACCATGTTACTCGATCCCGTACGAACAGACTAGGCATGAAGCCATAGAAATTACCTACGGAAAACATCGATAAAGCCACAGAATAATTTAAGCAGTAAGATCACGGATTACCGTTATCACGGATTATCATTAGATAACTATGCAGTATTCCGCCTTCATACAAACGGTCGGAACGCGAATCATCCTACGCGCCATGGAGTTTGGTATACAACAGTCGCAGGGGCGCGCCGTAGTGAAGATCGTACGTGTGGTTTGTAATCAGTAAGCGTGAGATTTACTTACCAGGCGAGCAGATAGGCGATAATTTCGCCAATTGGGAACCTCATTGGTATGGTACTCATTGTGACGATAGTCGAAATTTTTTGACGTGACAACGTCTTATAAATTGGTTTGCAGGGTGACACTTCAAGAAACTGCGTTACGCTCCGCTCACGTTATGCGCTCACAATGAGAGCGAGTGAGAGGCACGCGTCCCTTCCACTCGGGCATGGTTAGCCCGCCTAAGAGCGAGAGAGACAGACATAAAGTCGTTGTCACGTAAAACTTTCGCCCGTATACCGACTTTACAGGCAACCATTTTTTTTTTTTGTTCGAAAAGGTATACTCCCGAGATGGTCCCATTGACATTTTACAGAAATCGGCTATGCCATTTTTGAAACATCAACAATGATGTAAACAATAACTAACCACTGAGCCACCGAGGCAGACAGTAAATCTCTGGTAGGTAAATATTTAGCTTGATTTGACTTTCTATGGCATAAATATATATTTGTACTATAAAAGGGCTACGCTCAGAGTCCAAAGTTGCCATTGCTTTGGATGCAAGCCGCTTCCAACCGAGCTTATTGGAAATCCATAGCGTAGGCCTAAATCCAGCAGTGGATGTCCTACGGCTGATAGATGATGTATTGATGTCAAACCTGTTTTGAATACTTGATCTTTTGACTTATTTTATTCTGTGACCTAGCCTACTACACATAGGCTATTGTAACCTTTTAATAATGTACTTTGCGGTAATCGTTTTTGAGAAGATAAGGCATATTTAAGGCTAAGCCGTTTACGATAATACTCTTCCATGATCAATCTTCGAACTAGCTGTAATTTTCGATTTCGGCTGCGTAATATTAGCCTGTGAAACTCAGGACTTAAAATTATATTATTGTAAAAAGTTAAGTCGATTAGTCGACCGTAGACACTTTTAAATTTTGGTCTTTTATACAGGGTTATTTCTAATATTTTAGGGGCTTATTCTGTCCCTCCCGAGTGGGTTCCCGCCTTGTCGTGGCGGGGGGGCTTAGTAGCCAGGTCTTCCCAGCCTGGTGAACGAAGAGGAACCCGAGGTGGGGCCGGCCTCTCCGGGTCTTGGGCCTGGACAAGCCCGTGCGGAGGCTGGCCAGCCAACTGAAGTGGACTGCGGTGATGCCGCGGCCGAGCCCATCGAGGCGGGGGCGGCGGCGGGTGGGATGGGCGGTGAAGACACCGCTGCCTATCCTACCTGCCAGCGGCCCTAACGGGTGCCGCCAACGTGTTGGCGGAGGCGGTGGGGCTGCAGGTGAGGAGGAGTGTCGGTATCGCGACGGCCGCTCTCCCTATCCTCTGCAGCCGTAGTGGCAGGCGCGGAGCCACTTTAATTGACCCGTTGCATCGGGACCAGGGCTGTCGGACACGGGTGCTGTCTGACGCCCAGTGCTGGTTGGTCCCAGGTGGTGGATAACGATGTGTCTGGTGTTCGGCACATCGTCATTCTGGCGGGAGCCGAAGCTCCGTGGTGGGGCCCAAGTTAGGCCAGCGCTGTCGGGTGCCGCGGAGGAGTGCGCAAGCGTGCCCGTAGCCCCGACACCAGGCGCAGTGGTGGAACACCCAGGGGTTTTGGTGGGTATACTGTCCAGTCGGCAGGACTCCCACATAACCACCCGCCTGCCCTCGAGGTGTGGTGGTATCTATAAAAGATTTCCCCTGGTAAAAAAAAAATAAAAAATAAAAAAAGGGGCTTATTCTGTACATCAAAACTTACAACTTTTGTTATCCGACTTTTGTCAGAACTCAAAAAAAAAAAAGCAGCTGTTCCACACATTTTGTCGAGGGTGAACGATATTTTTCTATATCTACGAGTAGAACAACAAATTTTTCTTTTGAGTTTTGACAAAAGTCGCAGAAAAAAAAGTTGTTAGTTTTGATATACAGAATAAGCCTCTAAAAGGATGCTAACCATTAGAAATAACCCTGTACAGCCATTTTACAATTTTACCTAGTTAAAATTATATTAATGCATAAACTGAAGTCGATTTGTCGACCGTAGACGATATTAAAATTTGGTTTATAACAATTTTACAAATTATAACCGAATTTTTAAAATATGTGGTTTAACATTGTCTGTATCCTACAATATATCCTAATAATATTCTTATTTTTATTCGATGTAGGGGCGAGAAGTCCTGCACTGACGTCCCGCATGGGGTGTTTTGTGCATCCTAATAATATTGTAAATGCGAAAGTTTGTGAGTATCAATGGATGTTTGTTACTCTTTCACTCACAAAATTAACCGATTTGGATGAAATTCGTTATGAAGGTAGGTTAGACTTTCGATTAACACGTAGGCTACTTTTTGTCTCGGGCTAACACGGGTAACATTGCGGGGCGCAGCTAGTTTTCTTATAAATAGACTAGCTGCCCGTCCTAGCTTTGCTTAAGTACTATTATAGCTGCAAACCTTTTCGTTAAACACTCTAAAAGATAGTGAAAACCGCATTCTCAATATGTTGAGTAAATTGGAAGATGCATTACTTATAATGATAGCCTGATGTCTCTGATAAGTAAAAAAAAATGATTGTGCAAAAACATCACTTTTTTTATTAAACTTTAAGTCACCTTGCATTGTGCTATGCGAGACGAGCCCGCGTGCTAGTACTCCGACCTTGAGAAAGATCGCCAAATGCGATCGAAACTACAGTAGTATCCTACTAAAAATCAAACGTGAGTAACACCTGTGTTTTACTTAATTAAAATGGAAAATAAACTGTAATTCAATTTTCTTCAGAAATGGTTAACTTTTGCATAGTGGTTTATGGGGTCGAATTTGTTGATAATAACCCCCTCTTTAACCTACTAGAAGGAATAGGTTCAATAACCAGTAACCCTGTATAAGCGGATACACAGACGGAACAACAGACACACAGAAATAGCGGCTTTGCTTTATTAGCCTTTGATTGTTATTAAATAACTGCCTCGATGGCCCAGTGTTTAGTGACCCTGACTCCTGGACTAAAGAGCGTGGGTTCGATTCCTACCTAATACAAATATTCGTGTGGTGAACATAGGTGTTTGTTGTTTTTTGTCTGGATGTTATTATCTATTTAAGTATCAGTCTTTGGCAGCCATATCACAAGCTCTGTTTAGTTTGGGGTCAGAGACCGCGTGTAAGATGTCCTTTAATATTTCTTTATTAATTACTAGATTTTACCCGCGGCTTCGCCTGCATGATATTTCGAGGCCCTACCTTACCACCCTTAATAAAGGAGGTGGAAAATAAAAAAAATACTAAAAAATTCGATTTGACATTTGTTCGATTCCACAGTTCTCTTTTGATATTTCTTGAAGCGCACGCTAGAATAGCTCGCAGATGGTAGAATGTTTCCTACTTACCTAACACTTATTGTTATAATATGGAAAATTTACGTAATATCATTATAATTTATAGCCTATGTGTTATTCTGATGTATAAGCTATACAATTAAAAAGTTTCATCTCAATCCGTTCGGTAGTTTTTGCGTGAAAGAGTAACAAACATCCATCCATCCATCCTTACAAACTTTAACGTTTATAATATTAGTAGGATTATGTAGTGATTGTAATAGGTATTTTATTTGTAAAAAACGTATTCCTAATTTTAATTATTATTGTTTTCAGGTACTTAGCACAGAATGGAGCACACAGAATTTCGAGTGAAGGGTAAGTTTTAATGGAGACCACAAGCAGTCTTATGATTCTGTTAAAGAGATGTGTAGCGAAATCTACTGTTCTGAAAACTACTAGTTATTTATTTTTAACTGACTTTCAAAAAGGAGGAGGACTAACTTCGTCTGAATGTATTTTTTTTTAGTGTATGTTCGTCGATAATTTCGCTAATTGTGAACCGATTTCATAATGGTATTATACAATCTAGGTAGTTACATTTACATTTTGTCGAAATCGGCTGAGCCGTTATTGATAAATCAACAATGATGTACATGGATGTCACATCAATTCGTGCAGACTATTCGAATTCCTTACACGGTGGAAATCGGTGTTGCCATTTTTTGCGAAAAATAATTATTTACGTTATAGTTCGGCCGTTCAGAGAATGCGTTCCTGACACGTCATCTTGAAAAAATGTTTTTGACCGATATCTCGGAAACTATGTACTCCATTAAACTTTTTTGTAAAACTTACCGTTTACGATTTATGGACCATTTAATGTTTTAAGGTCCATTTAATGAAATTTCATTAAATGGGCCATAAATCGTAAACGGTAAGTTTTACAAAAAAGTTTGATGGAAACAAAAGATGCGAAATTTTATTTTCTGCAGTAATGATCTTAATGTTTGTTGCCCTTAAGTACATAGTTTCCGAGATATCGGCCAAAAACGTTTTTTCAAGATGACGTGTCAGGAACGCATTCTCTGAACGGCCGAACTATAGTTAACGGTACGTATACAGCCTACGGAATTTTTTTATACTACCAAGTCACTAAAGTACGTTCGTAGAATCTAGCTAAGCTAGCCCTGGTGTCAGGTTTTTAAAACGCCAAAAAGCTTATAACACGGCTAAACACTTAAAACAATCGAGACCCACAACTTAACGTCTCCTCCTTGCCACGGCACTTCCCAGTTGTAAATACCACCCGCGGTCACCCATTCGAAAATTGCCCGTGATGAACGTTGCTAACTTTTGTGATCAGCACGAAACACCTAATAAAACGACGCTATGAGCGCTACATGTTACTAAGCCTACATATTATCATTTGATTTTTAAATCTGTGCACATAATAAAGTCAAGATTGTGAACTTTAAGACTATTAAAAATAATTAAATACTCTGTCTATTATTATCAATAATAAATAGTTTCTGAGGTAACAAGTAGAAATAAATTGATTATTAAAATAATTGTATCCACATCACAATAAATATGAGTGAATTACCTACCTATTACATTTATACGATTACGGAATATTAATGAGATGCGTATCATGCGTATATAATGCGGTACTGTTTTAGAGTGTATTTTAACTTCGATTTGTAGGTATACCTATCATAAAGTATGGTTGTCATCATAATCATTTTATCAGCCGTAAGGTTACGGTTTAAGTACCTATTATTATACTAGCTGACCCGGCGAACTTCGTTTCACGCAATATCAGATAAATTATAGCCTATGTGTTAGTTTGATGTATAAGCATTATTATTGCTTTACATACCTGCAAATCTAAACGCACCTACAGATGGGAAGTGGCTTACACTAAAACTAAATTAGGACAAAAATGTTATCACTTTCTTGGCTTCATTTATGCCCAACTAAACAAAAAGCTGAATTTAGTAAATGACACTGCATACATATGTAAAAACAAAATTAAAAAATATCTCCTTACACTCAGCTATAAAAGCACCGAAGAAATGCTTCGTCCAACAAACTAGTAGGTATTCTTTTGGATTAATTTGACAAATGTCATACTGAAGACGTTACTTGAATTTTTAAATTGTTATTATTACTGTGATCACACAACTCTTGCACATACTCGCCAGCAATCACACTATTAATAATTCACTCCTACTAACCCCCTGTTCTAAATCATCCCTGAAGAGAACTAGCTTCCACAAACACAGGGAATCCTACCGTGGAAGATAGTGCTTCACAACTAGCTAAAAACGAATAAATATTTGCTTAAATTTAAATACTTTTATAATATATAACTTACCCTATTTGATGAATTTTATAATTAACCCTAAAATATGTACCTAATACAATTCGATTTTAATTTCATTTAATTAATAATAAATTTTAAGTAATAAATAATCTAGTTTATTTAAGTAACTTAAGCTTAAGGAACAGTCACGAAAGGTCAGGAAAGGTCACGAAATAAATTATTCTTATTCTTATTATTGCAAAGTTTCATCTAAATCCGTTCAGTAGTTTTTGCGTGAAAGAGGAACAAACATCCATACATACCCTCAAACTTTCGCGTTTACAATATTAGTAGGATGTATTATAATACTATGCGTACCTACATATAAAGTATTATGATGATGATGATGATGGCTTCCACGCCGATTTCGGCTACAGCAACCATTTTCCGTAAGTGGGTTACTGATGGGTCCTCACATGGCTGATGTACCCAATTTTAGCGGTGAATGTCCTAGGACAGTGACTACAATACATGTGAGGACTCCATTATACTACATAATATGTATTACTACATGAACTTATAATACTATACTTATAATACTACATCTGCCGGGTTGTTAGTCTAGTTCATAATAATATGTGAATCTAAACCATCGCGTCCAGAGCGCCACCCAAAAATACAATAATCGGCCAAGTACGAGTCGGACTCGCGCACGGAGGGTTCCGTACTGTATGGGAGCCCCCCTTAAATATTTATTTAATTTTAATTTTATTATTTATTTCTGAAGTGAATATAAAACTAAATATTCTGTGAAAATTTCAAGCATCTACCTGTTTTCATTATTAAAATAGAGCGAAAAACGTCTACAAAATCAGGTTTGTTGTATGGGAGCCCCCTTAAATATTAATTTTATTTTGTTTTTAGTATTTGTTTTTTTTTTTTTTACTGGCAAAAGTGCCTTTATTAACTACAACAAAACTACACTACTATTACAAAAAAAACATTGGATCACCCTCAGACCTTTGAAGGTCTAAAGATAATCCAAATGCTCAAGCCCACTGCCAGTTGGCAGCGTGCCCAGCATGCTGGCTGCATTGCCACGCTGAATGGCAATGCTTATGCGTTGAGCCAAATAAACACCAGCATTTTGGTCACGCGTCGCGTCCACCAGACGCCCAGAAAGACTTTTGAAAATGATATGAGCTCCCGGCCCCCACGGACCCAATGTCTCAACTCCAAATGGCTCAAATATGTAACCACTACCGAGGTTAGCATATTTGCGCCGCTTGTGCTGCTCCGCCGAATTGGCCGCAGCTCCAGCCCTACTCTGAGTCTCAGAAAGATGTGACGGTGCCAAAGTATCGACACAAGTTGCGTCCCATACTAAGGGCCGTCCACACTTCCATGGGACCAGCGTCATGCCGTCAGGCCTTTTGCCATCACCACGCGCGAGCCCACTCGGTTCGAGTACGGCTGCGATATTGGCGGTGGCAAAAGCCCTGCGAATGACATCGTTAAGGCTGGCGTGGCGACCAATCCGACCAGCGCTTCTTGAGCAAGAGAGACCGTGGTGACCGAGCTGGTCAACTGCAGTACCACACTGACAGCGATGGGCCTCACAACACCTTGCACCCAAGCGTAAGCTGACAGCTAGACGAAATGCAGTTGGGTCTAAAAGGTTACCAGTATTGAAAGAGGGCAAAGCTTGCAACCAAAGACCGGACTCCCATACAGAGGCCGCAAGGATACGAGCGCGATCCGCGACGCTAGAACACGTATCTAGAAGAGATTTCTGTGCTAGTTCGCAGATCGGCCGATCCCACAGTCTCTGCGACGACAAAGTCTTTGGAAGCTCGGAATTTGGGCTAGCGACCCTCCAAGCATTCGTTGCCTCATTCAAATGAGCTACATTTACGCCGGAATGGCCTAAAGAAGGTGCGAGGATTTTTTCACCTAATTTATGTGTACTTTGAATGGAGGACAAGAAAGCTGGTAAAGCAACACTTGAAATTTGGCGGACCCCTAGCCCTCCAAGCCTAAAAGGCAAGGAGGCTTGTAACCACGCCCTTTCACTCATCTCAATATTCAAAACCGATACTAGGGTCTGCTTTACAACATCGTCTAAGCTCAAAAGGAGCTCATTGTGTTTCCACAATGGACTACAACGTAAAGCGTACATGAATTTTGGAATAAACAGACAACATCTTATAATGGTAAACGCCATGTGGGCGTTAATTTTGAGTAGCCTATCAGAGGCACTCAAAAAATTTTGAAACGGAAAAGACTCATCTAGTATCGGCGAACCCAGAAGGCGAAGAGAACACTTGTCTACCGATTTGATATTAGGTGCCAAATCATTAAATTTGTTAATTACCAAATCTTTATCTGGACATGAGTCGCAAACGAAAAGTTCGCATTTCGAAAAATTTTGCTCCAAACCAATTTGACGAAACTCGTCAATAAGAATTTCCAAATCGAGTAGGACTGTGTTCGCATCGCCACCCAAAGTCCCGTCATCCAGATACCAAACGTTGAGTTTTGAATGGAGACGTTGAACAATTGGATGAATGGCCAGGCTGAAAATGGCTGGTCCGAGAGGGTCACCTTGTGGACAGCCAACGGATGATAGCAGAACATCATTTTTGTAAATTAATTTAGTGGGTTTGCCGTAGCATTGCCAAAGAAAATTGAAAAGATCGGGAATTTTTTCCTTGACCTGTACAAACAAGGCGTCTCGATTAACCGAATTGAAAGCATTTTTGACATCTACCTTGAGCAACACCTCTCCACAATTTTGACCGACAAAAGTACGAAGGGAATGAACAGCAGCCTCACATCCACCCCGCGAACCAAAGCCAAGCTGTATTGGTTGAAAAAGGTTACTCAAAAGAGCAACCTTTTTTCTACAGCCGGCTTTGGCTGCGAGACGACGATATGTGGTGCCAACCGCAATAGGTCTGATGCCACCATCTTTTTTGACAAGTGCGCATAGGTTAGCGCCATACAAAACTTCGATGATGTCACCATTGACCCGCCCAGATAACATGAGATTAGCCAAAGCCGTTAATTCCTTCAAGAGAGACTCAGCCACCTCACCAGAGCTAAAAGATAGAAGATCTTTTAGATGTTGAGGTGAAAGACCATCTAGGCCTCCGGCTGAGCCGCTCCGAAAAGAAGAAACGACCGCTGCAATCTCCTGTGCTGACACTTCAATGACAACGTCATCAGGGTGTGGTGGCTCAGGCAGGTGGAGACATGCTGCCGGCGGATGCTTGTCACGGAGTGACTGGACCGTATCGGGGGTGTGGGGGGCAATAGTGTCGCTGGAGAACAAGACACGTGCGGCGCCTTTGATATCGCCATCACTAATTTTGCTTTCTACTATTTTAATAGTAACCGAATCGTCAGTTTTTTTAGAATTTGGTTTATTCTGCCTTGTTGGCGGAATAATGCTTTCAAAATCTAAAGGGTTCTCTTCCAATGCGCTGTACTTCACGCAATTTTCCTTAACCCTAGTGGTAAGGGATTTTTTGTTTGTTGGGTCCGAATGTACGTAAAGCACAACGTAAGGAAAAATCAGCAGGTGTTCCCAGGCGTCTATCAAATTTTTAGAAATAACTTTTCGAATAGCAGCAGATAAACATTGGGCAACCGAAAAACGAGCACCACGCGGGATGCGTTTTAGAACAGGAAGAGAACTTTTGAGTGAGCTAAGAACCTCCCAAAGCGGTTTGGAAGGAGCAGCAGCGCTCACGGGACTGCTGCTGGCTCACAGGTAGATGCTTGAAATTTTCACAGAATATTTAGTTTTATATTCAATTCAATAATAAATAATAAAATTAAAATAAAATAAATATTTTAAGGGGGCTCCCATACAGTACGGAACCCGCCGTGCGCGAGTCCGACTCGTACTTGGCCGATTATATTTGTATGTATAACCACGCATAACTTTTACTATTAGAATATTTTTTTTTATATAAGTCCAATTTGAATAATTTTTATTTAATGATTTTATTTTAAAAATAAAAATAGAAATATCGAAAGCTGACTATTAACTAATTGAGTGCCTCCTCCGTTTCGTCAGTCAAAAAACCCTAAAACCTTAGTTTGTTAGGAGCGAAGCTCATTCAGAAACCCAGTTATCAATTTATAAGATAACATCATGTCCATTACTACCTCTGCTAAAGTAAGGGATTTATTGTCATAATGGACATTTATAGATATTAATGGATTTTCCTGATACCACGCGCCACGAATTATTTCGTTCGTCAGTGTCAGAACGAGACAGCGTTATGGCAAAGTATATATCTGTCACTTTATCACACGTCGAAATGAGTTCTTTTCGTGGCTTGTCGTGGTCGCATGCTTGACTAGCTGGAGGCGGTAGAAAAAAATAGCGCTCAAATAGGGGAGTTTGACTAGGTGTTCGTCAGCGATCATCGAAGTTAAACAGCGTTCAGCACGGTCAGTGTTCGGTTGGGCGGCCGCGGGTGGCATTTACAACTGAGCGATACCGTAGCTCGGATGACATGTTAAAGTGAAATAAATATCTTTCATTTATTTAGTTGTAATGCTCTAAACAGTAATGTTTTATAATTTTTGCATTACTGATTAATTACTCATCTTAATAAGCTAGTAGGACACTAAACTTTTGACTGTGACTTTGACTTAAATGTGGAAGAAAATGAAGGTAATTCAGTCTCACTCAAAACCGTCTGTTTCAATCATAACAATGTTTCAATCATAGCAATTTTTGTGAAATTCATAAAAATTAAAAGAACGGAGTGATAGTATGTTTTAGGATGTTGTACCTTATAACGAATCGAATACTTATTGTTTATTACACAAATTATGTTTTAAAAAATAATCACAGAAATTCTTCAAACTTCTTTCTGAAAAAATGTAAGGAAAAATGTTTTAACTCATATTTTACTTATATTTTTACAATAAGGAGGTAATTGAAGAAACATGCCTACTCATAGAAACTAATGATGTTTATGTCAGAAACTTACAAACATACTTACCCTAAAAATATAAACCCTTTTCTATAGGGTCGGGTAAGTTCCCAGGGGATAGTTGAAGAAACGTCAGGACGATTCCCACGTTTCAAACGTCCACAGACAAATTGTTTCAATTGTACCCATCTCCTGATTTTTACTTTAATCCACAATATTTTATTTTGTAAACACTTACATAGAGTCAAAGGCCCAATTAGCTTCCAAAAAACTTGGTGTTCTCTCTAGGGTGAGACGGTATTTCACACCTGAGCAACTGCTTAGTCTGTATAAAGCTCAAGTCAGGTCGTGCATGGAATACTGCTCTCACCTTTGGGATGGCTCCGCCAAATATCAACTGGAGGCTCTGGAGTCGATTGAGAGGCGAGCCAAGAGGCTGATTGACAACGACACCTTGACTAAGTCGCAGCTGCAAAGTCTCGAGCATCGACGTAAGGTAGCGTGTTTATCGGCCCTTTACCGGATCCACTTCGGAGAGTGCGCCCAGGAGTTGCACAATCTGGTCCCACCTGCCCCTTTCTTCTATCGTACGGCTAGACAGACGCGACCAAAGCGCCATCCTTTTATGGTGGACATTCCGCGCATTATAACCAAGCGTTTCGAATCCTCATTCCTCATACGAACAGCCAGAATGTGGAACGCTTTGCCTGGGTCTGTCTTCCCGCTAAAGTACAATGTGGGCGTCTTCAAATCCCGAGTAAATAGGTATCTTCTAGGTAAGCGTGCTACCAACTAGACCGCTTATCTGCTTAACAACAGGCAGTATGTGGTCAAACGCAAACCTATTCAGAATAAAAAAAAAAAATATTAAGTAACGATAGTACTGTACTGTACTGTATCAGCCTTTTTTTTTAATAGTCCACTGCAGGACGTAGGCCTACCCACGAAGGGTGATTGGGCCATATCCACCACGCTGGCCCAGTGCGGGTTGGTGGATTCACATACGCCATCGAATTTCTTCTACGGACATATGCAGGTTGCCTCACGATGTTTTCCTTCACCGAAAAGCCAGTGGTGTGAAATTCCGTACATAAACTCCAAAGAACTCATTGGTACGGGACTGGGATTGAACCCACGACCTCACGATTGTAAGGCGGGCGTCACTACCTCTAGACCACCACGGCTTAGTAACGATAGTAAACACACTCTTAAATATCTAAGGAAAACGCCGAAATTAGAAAATCTGTCAATAAACAAGATTTAAATTTGTAATAACAAAAAACACACATCGTGATTTCATACTTTGTGCTGCGAAATTCTTTAAAGTCTCCTGTACACGACTGCGTCTCTCCATGAAACGAGTGTTTTTGCACAAATATCCGCACATGGGCGGCAAACCCATGAGGGACGCGTGGTACACGTGGGTTTTTGGTTTTCGAGAAATTGGACTTGTTGCAATCGTGACCTGTTTCAATTGACCCCGGTCTCCCCTACTCTCTCAGACCAAATTAAAAAAATCAAGACAGAATGTGTAGACAAAACTAGTGACGCCGGCAAAACTACGCACAAGGAAACTACGCCTTGGATCGTCAGTCGAACTATGGCGGCGCAACAATGACGCACTCACCACATGCATAAAAAATCGGCCAAGTGCGAGTCGGACTCGCGCACGAAGGGTTCCGTACCGTATGGGAGCCCCATTCCTCTTGCCGTTATAAATAGCGAGCAAAAAACGCCTAAAAATCACGTTTGTTGTATGGAAGCCAATGTAATATTAAATATTTATTTTATTTTGTTTTTAGTATTTGTTGTTATAGCGGCAACATAAATACTCGTACATCATCTGTGAAAATTTCAGCTGCCTAGCTATCATAGTTCATGAGATACAACCCGGTGACAGACAGACAGACAGACGGACAGACGGACATCGAAGTCTTAGTAATAGGGTCCCGTTTTTACCCTTTGGGTACGGAACCCTAAAAACCAGCTTCACATGTCTGTTCACGACGTTCTTTGTCTTGATTTTTTATTTGGTCTGAGGACAATTGGTGTTCCAATCAACGCACAAAGGGAAACAAGTGTTCAAACCCCTTTATCCGTTTCTATCACTTGTGGAACAGACTTTCTTTTCAAGAACACTTACAAATGCATAGGATTTCCGCCAGTTTTCAAACCGACTTTAAAAAGAAGGTTTAACTAGTTTGATGATTGGATATAAGAAATATGGGTAAAATATGGGTAGATTTTGCCCGCGGCTTCGCCCGCATGATATTTCGAGGCCCTACCTTACCACCCTTAATAAAGGAGGTGGAAAATAAAAAAACAAAAAAAAACGATTTGAAATTTGTTTGATTTGACAGTTCTTTTTTGACATTTCTTGGAGCGCACGCTAGAATAGCTCGCAGATGGCTGAATTTTTCCTACTTACTTAACACTTATTGATATAATATGGAAAATTTACGCAATATCATTATTATTTATAGCGTAGGTGTTATTCTGATGTATAAGCTATATAATTGCAAAGTTTCATCTCAATCCGTTTAGTAGTTTTTGCGCGAAAGAGTAACAAACATTCATACATCCATCCATCCATCCATTCTTACAAACTTTTGCGTTTATAATATTAGTAGGATTTGAAATATTGTTTTATAAAATTGTACATAGCTAAGTTAATAGGTAGGTTTATTTATTAAATTCTGAATATGTGGAAGGCTTTAGTAATGTAATTTTGCTAATGCATGTCTGAAATAAATGAATTTTATTTTATTTATTTATTTAGAACAGAACGCCAAATAACATGATTTCATTTAATGTCGGCGTCAGTACTCCACCCTGTATAGAAAAGAAGAAAGAAAGAAATTTTTTTATTTACCAAAATCCTTATCCTTACTTAATATTATAAATGCGAAAGTAACTCTGTCTGTCTGTCTGTCTGTCGCGCTTTCACGCTAAAACTACTGAACCGATTTGAATGAAATTTGGTACACAGATAGTCTATAGCCTGAGAAAGGACATAGGCTACTTTTTGATTCGAAAAAATAGTTTTAAAGGGTTGAAAACGGGGGATGAAAACCCATTGGCTAGAATCTTAGAAGCAAAAAAACTTATTTTCTACCATGACAAATGGTAATTTGCATCTTGACTTTCCAAATTACATTCTCTATGCCCAATGCCCATTCAAGGCTGCTCGAATTGAAAATGTCAAAGTCAATCAATCTTTTTCTGTAAAATTTAGAGAAGGTTATATGTATTTTTTCAGTTTAATTACGTAGTTTTCATTCTAATAGGTACGCCTACAAAACGCAAATCGAATCTAGCGCGTAGTTCTAGCGGAGCTCGCGTAAAGAAAATTGCTAGAAGCCAAGAGTCTGAAGAGCACACTTAAATGCGTTTGACATTAGATGCCGAGCGCCACGCATCTCAAAGAGCTGCTGAGACTCAAGAGCGAAACCAAGCGCGTCGAATTTTAGATGCTGAGCGTCACGCAGCTCAGAGAGCTGCTGAGACTGAAGTTGAAAGTCAAGCGCGGCGACTTTTAGATGCTGAGCATCACGCAGTGCAAAGAACTGCTGAGACTCAAGAGCAAAAAACCAAGCACGTCGAATTTTAGATGCTGAGCGTCACGCAGCTCAGAGAGCTGGTCAAGCGCAGCGACTTTTAGATGCCGAGCATCACGCAGCGCAAAGAACTGCTGAGACTCAAGAGCAAAACCAAGCGCGTCGAATTTTAGATGCTAATCATTAGACGTTAAGCAAAAAATTGCATAGTTCCTGTAGGACAGGACAAAAACTATCGAAAGCAAAACTGTCGCCACTATCACAAAGACGCTAAGTGATTAATTCCTTTAAGACACTTAACGAAACGTCACAGCGAAACGTAATTAGATGACAGGTGACATTGTCTGCAAACTTTTATAAATCACAGGTAGCATGGCAAGGGGACAAATTATTTTTCCACCATTATATCCCCTTGAAGAGGAAATAAAGTATGAATTGAAAATGACAACTGACATTAAAATTGGATAAAATGTTTTATTCTCTCTGCATGCTACATATTACTATGACGTTTAATAACAGGCCGTCATTTTGTCTGACATTAAAAATATTTTTAAATATTCTATCATTAGAGGTTTAATATGTTTCTTTATTCTACCTTTATGGTACAGAATCATCATACTTTAATATTATCAATCCGAAAAGTTTGTTGGTTTGTTCCTCTTTGACGCAGCAACGGAGCAAAAGATAGAATTGATTTTTGGAATATGGATACCTATGGTTTAAAAGACAGAAAGTGATAACAGGATACTTTTGTATCCCGAGAAAATTCGTGATTCCCATGGGATAGGACAATAACTGTTTCTCAGCAATGGAGCAACAGATTGACTTGATTTTTGGGGTGGGCATAGTTTGAAAGACGGAAAGTGACATAGGATACTTTACTTTTCGAAAAAATTGCGGATCCCGTAGGATAAGACAATAACTTTTTCTTAGCAACGGAGCAACGGATTGCCTTGACTTATTGCATGAATATAGTTTGAAAAACGAAAAGTGACAAAGGCCACTTTTTATCCCAAAAACTTTAACAGTTCCCGTAGGATAGGATGAAAAGTAAGCGAGCGGGCCGCGGTAGCAGCCGTCTAAGCGCCAGAAATAACCTGTCATTTCAAGTTTAGGACGTTCCTACATTTTTCGCACTCCTTCGCGGCACTCAACAGCGCTAGCCCAGACTCGGGCTCCATAACGGAGCTTGCGCTCCCGCCATGATGACGGTGTGTTTCGGAGCACAAGACACATCGTCATCCACCACTCGGGAGTAACCAGCACTGAGCGTCGGACAGCATTCCAACGTCCTGATCCCAGTGCAACGGGTCAGTCATAGTAGCCCAGCGCCTGCCTCTTCAACTGCACAGGGCAGTGAGAACGGCCATCGCGATACCGACACTTCTCTTCCCCTGCAGCCCCACTGCGTCTTCCAACAGGTTGACGGCCTAGCGGAAGGTAGGGTAGGTGGCGGTACCCACACAACCAGTTCCATCCCACCGCAGCCCCTAATCCTCGGTTGCAGCGTCGCAAGAGCGGCACTGCAGCCCGCCTCAGAAGCAACACTCCTCATAAGGCAGGCAACCTACCGGCCATCCTCTCAGCTGCTTTAGTTAAAAGCGGCTGCACTACGAGTGCCGGCCTCTAAGCTGCCTTGGGGGAAAGACCCAAAGAAGAGGGAGACTTCGAGCGCCGCCTTTTCAGCTGCCTTAGACCTCCCCCGCCACGACAAGGCGGGAATACACAGGGGGGTTGTATATACACTCCAACCGTAACTTAACCAACAAAAGCATTCCTCTAAGGTATTTTGATGTTTGTCGCTTAGGTTAGGTTTCGCAGCCGACATAAACATTAGCCAAAATCAAAATATAACGCGGGCGAAGCCGCGGGTAAAAGCTAGTAATATATGTATAAGTTAGCAATGTCAATAAAATTATACCAATATTGTACCTAACTAAACATTGGAATCAACAGTGGGTCCCAAACTCGGCTAGGCCGGTCTCTTGGGAGCCCTTACAAGTGGAGTTATCCTGATCAAATTCGCGCTTTAACATTTAAATAGAACCTGTGTGCCAAGTTTCATTGAGATTCGTTGAAAAATGCGACCTGTAGACAAAAACAACATCCGGACTGATGAAAGCAAAATCGTCGTGTGGAAGCATAGACCTTAGCTTCGCTTCGCTCAGTTTTCGATGGGACCGCGGGTGGCATTTACAACTGAGCGCTACCGTGGCTCAGATTACACGCTAAATTGTAGATCCCGGTTGTTTTAACTGTTAAGCCTTCAGAGGCATTCAGGCGGGTTAGAAGCTCTGACACCAGGGCTAGCTACCCGCCCTATACGAATTTACTTTACTTTAATAACAAGAAAAGACAATGATAAAGCGTGTCAAAGTTGAGGAGTAGGGGTTCGCGATATCACATCGGTCATTCCTCTGTGCTGTGCCCTACCCACCGCCATTTCGACTCGCCAATCCACTGGACCTTGGTTCTTCTACGGATATTCTTATTTTTGACCGACGAACCAAACCGGCGGAGGTACTCAATTCGACGCGTTTATTTATATCCAACAAAAACATTTTCATGTGGAATGAAGCCAAGTCACAGTTCCCACTATCAAAAAGTTGTCAGATCTCACGTAAAGCCAAGCTTCTAACTCTACACGCCTTACTCTACAAGACCTTACTCCACAAACTCTACAGCAATATATGTGACTTGGCCGTTTCGTTGCTACAAGAACTGTTTGCTTAACAGAATTAATGAATTAATCTTCACTTTACGCCCATGCGCAGTTAGCGAAACAGCCAAGCCGCATATATTGACTAAGGTGTAGAGTTTGTGAAGTAAGGACTTGTAGAGTAAGGCGTGTAGAGTTAGAAGCTTGGCTTTACGTGAGATCTGACAACTTTTTGATAGTGGGAACTGTGACTTGGCTTCATTTCACATGAAAATGTTTTTGTTGGATTTCACTTCTTTTTGTAGTTTACTACAAGGAGTAATTTTATCGATTTTCACATCTCTAGCTTCAAAACTTGATACCAACATACCAACTTTTAACCCCTAGTTTTAAAGGTTAGGGGGAGATTTACTAAAAATCTTGAATTACGTGTTTGATTATATTTGTAATAAAGAGTCCCTTCATCAATTTTTGGACATCTAGCATCAAACTTTGCAATAGTGTCATACAAACTTTCATCCCCCAGTTTTAGGGTTTGGGGGGTGGTTTATAAAGAATGCTGATATTGTGTTTTATTATCTATTACAACGAGTTCGTATATTCATTTTCTGACTTCTGGCATCAAAAGTTTCGAAAGTGACTTACAAATTTTCATCCCCCAATTTTAGGGGTTGAGGGCTGATTTATTAAAAACCCTGAAATACGTGTATAATTATTTCTAACAGGGAGTCTTTATATCAATTTTTAGACTTATAGCATGAAAATTTGTGGAAGTCTCATACAAGATTTCATCCCCTATTATATAGGGTTGGGGGGTAAAAGTTCAAAGTTTTAGATTTTTTCCTTTGTATATGCCTGATAGCCTACTGATCTGATGTAGCCGGAGCGCTATTCGATTTGGTTAGTCGCCTCAAGAGATCCAAAATGTGTAGTAGGTAGTATATAGTATACGTTAGAATATACAATGGGACTGCCATGTATATTATTTTATATAAAATAAATAAATAATAGGGGACATCTTACACACGGTCCCTGACCCCAAACTAAGCAAAGCTTGTGATATGGTTGCCAGAGACTGAAATACTACATAGACATATATTTAAATACATAGTACCTAAATAACACCCAGACACGGAGCAACCACCTATGTTCATAAATGTTTGCCCTGGGTGGGGATCGAACCCACGCCTCTTTGATCCAGAAGTCAGGGTCACTAACCACTGAGCCACCGAGTCCCAAACAATAAATTGGAATAAAAAAAGCTATGCGAGGACTGGGTTTCGCACTTGTAGCTAACTTCACATCCGCCACGATAGGTGATTCGGCCTATACTGGGCCCTAATCCGGACCAGATAAAACATTGTCCAATATACGACAGATCGGGCCATAAACGGGCTTTACAGATCCTGATCGAACCGGAATAAACCAGTATAAACCGGTTCAAATTGGTGTAAACTGGTATACGATTCAATATAGGGGTGCAAATCCTTGTGCGATTTGATTTTATTTCGCTTTGTGTCGAGGATTGATAAATTTGTCTTAAGCCCCTGATCGACCTACAAAATAAAACCGCGGTTTTAAAGGCTGTTTGGCTCGTCAAAATACAAAATGTTGTCATATTCGAAGTTTGAAAATGTTAAAACGCCCTAAAATTAGGGTAAGATAGATAGAAAGATAAATTCTTTATTGCCACACCAAAACTTAAATACACTAGGAACTTATAGCAAGTGTTACAATCGGCGGCCTTATCTCTAAAAGCAATTTCTTCCAGGCAACAGTTACTTGTGAAGGGTTAACAAAAAGGTTTAGGTGCGAGGGTGTGCATGAAAGTGATAAATATACTTACTTAAACAACATAGATGCTAATAACTACCTACTTATACATAATATTAAATAAAATAATATATAAAATAAATCAACCATATCGGAAAATGATAAATGACTTTTTTTGTATGTTCGTCAGGTCTTCCTCTGACAATAGTATAGGTAAGTCAGAGTCGTTGTGTAACAAACATTATTGCATCATTTTTTTGTTTTATTTTAATTATAAATGACTATATTTATTTATTAGACAATACTATATGTGTTAGGAGTTGGATAGGATAAAAGGCTCAGTTATTGCACTCCAATTTAATCCAAGAATTGATAGTAGAACAGATATTATTAGAGAATGTCCGAAAAAATTGCCACCTGAAAGCCGTAGAACACAGAAATAGTCTCAGTGTTGGCAACACTGTTTGGCACACCAAGTAAAACTTCAACTTTTTGACGAGCCGCGAGGCAAGGTCGTCGGTTTTAATTAGACGCTTTCTTCTTTTGCAGTTTACAGTTTCTTTTAAAATATCCGTGCCCAGTTTACTGGGCACTTAGCACGCTTTAGCGTTGCGTGAAATTGATAATTATGACTAAAGAAAGAATGATGTATCTTTTTCACGAAACATTTAAGTACTGAACGGTTTTTTTAAAAGAAAGGGTAAACTGCAAAAGAGAAAAGCGTCAAATTACGACTTTAAAACTGCGGTTTTAAAGTCAAAGTATTTTGTACATTGATCAGGAGCATTAAGATAGGGGTTCGCAGCGCTCATAGCGTACCTAGTTTGACTAGGTGTTTCAGGGACCACCGAAGTTACGCAACGTTCCGCACGGTCAGTCTTCGGATGGGTGGCCGTGGATGGCATTTACAAGCGCTGACGAGGATCGCATGACACGTTATATTGTAGGTCCCGATTATTTTTACCACTTAGCCATGTTAATTATTGAGCCGTGGTGGTTTAGTGGTAATGATACCCGCCTTACAATCGTGAGGTCGTGGGTTCAAATCCCGGTCCCGTACCAATGAATTCCTTGGAATTTATGTACGGAATTTTACACCACTGGCTTTCCTTGAAGGAAAACATCGTGAATCGTGAATCCACCAACCAGCACTGGGCCAGCTTGGTGGATATCGCCCAATCACGCTTCGTGGGTAGGCCTACGTCCTGCAGTAGACTATTAAAAAAAGGCTGGTACAGGTACATGGTAAAGGTCTTCAGGTGCATTAAACATTCTGACACCGAAGCCCCTAGTCCAGGTTTTGCGTATTTTACTTAAATCTTCGCGTTCGCATGTAGCTCCATACGATTTGGTTAGTTCTTCCTCGTTTCCGCCAGGGGCGCTGTACAAAAATGTATAGTGCCATACGGAAACAAATGTGGTTTCAATTTACGTGTAAACCTGGACTAATCCCTCAGAGCTAGCTGTAGACCAAGGTAAACGACCTTAAAAGCGGATTTTATTGATTTGACAAGCTTTTATTTAGTTTCACCTGTCCCGTTGTTTGTCTGTAATCAAATCTTGCAAGTTAAATTTGATCCACTTCCCGGTTACGGATTGAGCTGAAATTTTGCATACATGTGTAAATTGCGAGACGATGTAATATTATAATGACACGGTGCTGATCTGATGATGGAGCTGGAAGGTGGGCTAAGGAACTTTGCAATGAAACGACACAACCTCATCGAGTTTTGGCTCATTTGAATGGTCTTGACGAGTAGTTTGTCTTTCAATGGTAACCAGGGTTTCATGATGGAGCTGGAAGGTGGTCATAGTAACTCTGTAACGAAACGACGCAAACTCATCGAGTTTCGGCTCGTTAGATTCGTCTTGGCGAGTGCTTGTTCAGTAAAAGCATGTTTTAGAAAAAGGTGGTAGGTATTCTGTTTCAGGAAAACTCTTTTTGAAAATAATGAACTCGAGAGTTTTAGTCGAATGGCACGGCAGTGGCAGTACGCTCAGTCGGAACACGTCGTCCGAAGCCCCTGAAATGGCCCGCACAGCCCGTTTTTTCATAGAAGAAGCTCTCTTGTACTCCGCGACGCGGCCCCACAATTCTAATCCGTACGTTATATGTCCTACTAGGTTTTACCCGAGGCTTCGCCCGCATGATATTTCGGGGCCCTACCTTAACCCTTAATAAAGGAGGTAGAAAATAAATAACAAAAAAAATCGATTCGACATTTGTTCGATTTGACAGTTCTTTTTTGACATTTCTATAGCTCGCCGATGGCAGAATTTTTCCTACTTAACACTTATTGTTATAATATGCAAAATTTACGCAATATCATTATAATGTATAGCCTATGTGTTATTCTGATGTATAAACTATATAATTGCAAAGTATCATCTCAATCCGTTCAGTAGTTATTGCGTGAAAGAGTAACAAACATCCATACATCCATCCATCCATCCATCCTTACAAACTTTCACGTTTATAATATAAAAGTAGGATGGATTGTGGCAAAGTAACAAGAGCGCACAACGTCCCACGTGGCCGTGCTCGCGAGCCGCCTGGGCGCGAAGCACGAGCGGCTCAGCTTCCCAAACAGCTCCTGTAAATGTGATTCCCGCGTGAGGGCGCTATCTATGTGGAACCCTAGTAACTTTGTTGAGTTGACCTGCTGGAGCGCGGTGTTTCCGATCGTTACCAAGTACTTAGCTTCCGATCTCTCGTTGAGATTAAAAGTAAATAATCGGCCAAGTACGAGTCGGACTCGCGCACGAATGGTACCGTTCCGTATGGATGTCCCCCTTAATTATTTTATTTTAATTAAATATTTTTGACGAGAATTTACAACTTTATACTGTGTCAATGTTTTAAGCACCTGTACCAGTCCAGTACAGGTGACCGCGGGTGGCATTTGCAACTGAGCGCTGCCGCGACTCGGATGACATGTTAAATTGTAGGCTCCGGTTGTTTTAACCGTTTAGCTATGTCAGAGGCACTAAAAACTATAGAGAATTGGTCTTTATAGTTTTTAGCAACCCTGCCTATACGAACTCACAAAGTAGAGAAGAAGGAATTTTTAATTTATTTATAAGCACAGACGCTTTGTTTGCTTGATCAATAGTTACCTTATTATTTTTCGCAAAAAATGGCAAAACCGCCTGCTATCGTGTACAAAATTCGAACATTTCGCTGGAATTGTTTCCATTATTGTTGATTTTTCAAAAACAGCATGAAAAAAGTAGTAGTACCACGAGTTAGGTAGGCCCTGCTTGCTCTATCTATAAAATCTATGTGAATGGTTTGTTTATTCCCGACAACGAGAACTGTTTCGAATTTATAACAAATCATCTAAGTATACCAATATTATAAAGGGGAAAGATTTGTTTGCATCGAATAGGCTCTAAAACTACTGAACCGATTTGAAAAATGTTTTCCCTGTTTGGAAAGCTACGCTATCACCGGAGAACATAGGCTATTTATTTTAAAAAAATATAGAGATCCTTACTATTTCCCTTCTTTAGCAAATCAATTATTTCTAATCAATTAGCATCCTTTTAGGGGCTTATTCTGTACATCAAAACTAACAACTTTTGTCATACGACATTTATTAATTCTCAAAAAAAAAAAGTTGTTGTTCCATAGAAAAATATCGTTCACCCTCGACAAAAGTCAAAGTCAAAGTATAACCAGATAGTTTCAATAAGACAGCTGTAACGTAGTTTTTATTTGCGTAAAATTTAGCAATACTTCTATTACTTGTCATTCTTATGTTTTTCTGAGGTATTTACTAACACTCTTATATAAAACGTTAAAACAAAAATATTTCTTTTCTTCCCACAGCCAAGGAGATGGTAGACTACATAGCGGACTATCTAGAGAACATTCGAGACCGTCGCGTCTACCCGGGCGTACAACCTGGCTACCTCCACAAACTGCTTCCCAAAGACGCGCCCGTCACTGGAGAGCAGTGGGACAACATCTTTAAAGACGTTGATGAACATATCATGCCGGGAGTAAGTAGACTAGTAAACTTTACGAGTATTTTTCTCGCAGTGAAGAATATCTTCACAAACTGCTACCCAACAAAGCGTACAATACTGGGGAGAAGCGAGACATCATCTTTAACGACGTTGATGAGCACTGCATTTCTAGAGTAAGCAGATTTTGTGGGCGGAATACCCATATATGGTCCTATCCTGTCCTGCACGAGTAAAGTTGACTACCTAGAAAACTTTCGAGACCACCGCATCTACCCGGGCGTACAACCTGGGTACCTCCACAAACTGCTTCCCAAAGACGCGCCCGCCACTGGGGAGCAGTGGGACAGCATCTTTAAAGACGTTGAGTTGAATGAAAATTAATTCAAATATTATCTGGTTAACAGTTGGTTCACTGGCAGTCTCCGCACATGCACGCGTACTTCCCTGCCCTAACGTCCTACCCCTCAATTATGGGGGATATGCTGGCCAGCGCTCTCAACGTGCTCTGCTTTACCTGGGTAAGACTAGATACCGATTTCTCAACAGACAGCGCCATCTATCCAACTACTAATGAATTACACTGGAAGCCAGCCAATCACGAGTCAAATCTATCGCACAAACGAAATTCGTGGCACACGAATGGCCAATGGGGCCGTAATTATCTCGAATAGGGATCACGTACCAGCAAGCGCAGCGTCTTCCGACTAGGGAAACTGACGATAGAATTAAACCGCAGGAACGCGCTGAATGTAGGCCGCTTCCAACAAGCCTTATTGGAAATCCATAGGGGAAATCAGGTCCTGCAGTGGACTTCCTAAGACTGAAAGGTGGATGGATGGATATTACTATTCCATATTTATAGACTTTCTTTGATCCAAGCTTACTTACAGGCCTCATCTCCCGCTGGTACCGAGCTGGAGACCATTGCCATGAACTGGCTCGGGAAGGTCTTGGGGTTGCCGGACTGCTTCCTCAACGAGAAAGATAACAGCCCCGGCGGCGGAGTTATTCAGGTAAAATAATCCTCGAGATCCTCCCTCATATCATATGTTCCAAACCGTTCGACTTCGCCGCTATTAGCGGTAGCGGGGCGGGGGGCAGCGAGCGGTAAAAACAAATATAGTAAAATGTTCGAATGACGCCACGTACGTCCCGCTCTGAGCGCTCGTAGAGCCAACTGCCACCGCTGCGCTGGCGCTGCTGCTAAAACTCGAACTCGTAGCCGAGCAGATATCCTTGGCGTTATTTGTTATTGATGTTGTTTTGGGTTGGAAATCGCAATCCGGGACGAAGATCCCAGGAACTACAATATCTTGGTACTGTGTTTCACACTATCACACTTGGTACTGTGTTTTTTTTCAAGAGTGAAGAAATTTGGAGCAGGCATAGTGCCAATGAAACCAGGAAGTCTTCGAAAATACCTGCTACTAGTTTTTGCCCGCAGCTTACCCAGAAATCACAATAAGCTCATTGACGGACCTAGCTTTGTGAATAAATGTATATTTGCAATCTTTTTTCTTCTTCTTTAGACTACAGCAAGCGAAGCAACCCTCGTCAGTCTTCTAGCAGCTCGTACCAGAGCCCTGATAGAGCTGGCAGAGCTCAACCCTGAGATGCAGTCAGCAGAACTACTTGGCCACCTCATCTGCTACTGCTCTGACCAGGCACACTCTTCCGTGGAGAAGGCAGGCCTCATTGGTGAGCCACGTTTTCAACTTTATGCCTTGTTTCCTTCCACTAGATTCCTGATCGAACTGGCAGAGCTATACTTTAAAAACAGAAACTTACAAGGCTGGAGCTTATAAATAAACTTCTATTTAATACTTTGGTACCTGCTTGAATTAGAGCCTTGATTGAACTGGCATAGCTGAACTCTGAGATGCAGTGAGCAGAACTGCTTGGCCACTTGATCTGCTTCCGCTCCGACCAGGCCCACTTTTCCATGGAGAAAGCTGGTCTCATTGGTAAGTAAACTTTATATTTTTTGCCATGTTGCCTCGCATTAGAGCCGTGATCGAACTGGCAGAGCTGGAATTTAAAAAACAGATACGTATAAGGCCGGAGCTGGTGAATAAACTTATATTTTAATACCTTGATCCCTTGCACTAGAACTTTGATAGAGCTGGCAGAGCTGAACTCTCTAGAAAGCTGGCCTCATTGGTGGGTAAAAATTCTATTTTATACCTTCTTCCCTTACATTAGAGTCCAGATTGAACTGGCATAGTTGTACTTGGAAAACCAGGAACGTACAAGGCTGGAGCTGGTGAATAAAATTTTATTTTATACCTTGTTCCCTTGCAATAGAACTTAGAAAGACCTGGCAGAATTGAGCCCTGAGATGAAGTCTACGGAACTGCTCTGTCACCTCATCTGCTACAAAGTCAAAGTCAAATCATTTATTGCAACATATGAAATTTACATGCGGTTCTTAATTAACATGTTTTAGGGTTCCGTACCCAAAGGGTAAATACGGGACCCTATTACTAAGACTTCGATGTCCGTCTGTCCGTCTGTCCGTCTGTCACCGTGCTGTATCTCATGAACCATGATAGCTAGGCAGCTGAAATTTTCACAGATTATGTATTTTTGTTGCCGCTATAACAATAAATACTAAAAAGTAAATAAAATAAATATTTAAGGGGGGCTCCCATACAACAAACCTGATTTTTTAGACGTTTTTCGCTCTATTTTAATAATGATAACTGGTAGATGCTTGAAATTTTCACAGAATATTTAGTTTTATATTTACTTCCAAAATAAGTAAAGAAATTAAAATTAAATAAATATTTTAGGGGGGCTCCCATACAGTACGGAACCCTCCGTACGCGAGTCTGACTCGTACTTGGCCGATTATTTATAGTTACTGTTCTGACCAGGCATACTCTTCTTCAATTACTACTCTCTATAAAATACTACTCTATAATTTTATTTCCTCCAGGTCTAGTGAGGATGCGGTATATAGAGTCGGATGAGAACCAGAGTATGAGAGGAGACAAGCTGGAAGAAGCCATCAGGAGCGACAAGGAAAAGGGACTGGTGCCATTCTGGGTAAGCATTCCTTTATTTATTTTTATTTTATTTTACCTTGTTACCTGTAAAAGAGAGTTACCAGCACGAGCAGGTAACTCTCTTTTACCGACGTTATTTGTGTATGGAACAGAATTATTTTTTAGTGTAGACAAAAGTTGTTAGTTTTGATGTTCAGAATAAGCCCGTAAAAGGATGCTGATTTATTACCAGTAACCCTATATATAACTTGATGCTCTTAAAATAAAAATAATTATGTTTTTTTTTTAATGTGACCTGATGCTCGCTAGCTTTCATTGTTTTATTCCAAAAGACAATATATTAAGATAAATAGTGTTACTACAAATAGCTGCAAGTTTATAACATTGAAAATCAATTGCCGCCTACCTTGATACGCGAGCGATCGCATTACAATCCTATTAAAAACTAAGCTAATACGGGATCACGCTCACGTGGAGTGGATTTATGGTAGAGAGGTATAGAGTACAGGAATACCTATAATTTACTTTATTTACTACGAAAAACCCCTAAAAACAGGAAATAATGCAATTGCAATGCAATTGTTTATTTTTTCTAATAACTACTTTTCTACTTAAATGTACAGATAAAAAAGTGAATCACGGGGCGAATCACCCATTACTCTTTTTGAATGCCCCCTTTCGCCCCGCTCCAAACAATGCGGGGCGAATGGGGACCTTCAAAAAGAGTCATGGGCGATTCGCCCCGCGGGCCGAACCGCTTGCGGGGCGAAAACCAAGATTATTGACTCTACAATACTTGACAGTTCCCCAAATGCACGTTCGAGAAGATTACCTAGAAATTCTTCACGTTAGAAATCCTCCAGTCTTGCCATTATGCTCAGTTATATCGTTGTAAAAGACGCGAATGAGAAATCTTATCAAATTAGGTAGTTTTATTTAGTGAACACAGGATAACGATATCGACATACCGGGTGACTGGTAAATAATTAGCATCCTTTTAGGGGCTTATTCTGCACATCAAAACTAACAACTTTTGTTCTGCGACTTTTACAGTGTTTTTACCGTCACCTTGTATACAGCATTTATAATAGGTACGTTCGATTACACGTACATAATTAAACGTTTAAATATTTATCTCGTATCTTGTCCGAAATTACGCTTTTGCGTTTAGTGGAGAAGCGTGCAGTTTTAGACTGAAAAAATCACTATGTTTAAAAAATAAAATGTTTTAGTCTCATTCCATTTTAATAGGTATTCATTTTCAATTCTCATTTGAAAATAGGTACTCTTAAATTATCAGGGAAAATTATTATTAGTATGGATCAGAGTGTTGGGCCACCAAAGGGGAAAATGACAGGAAATTGCATGCAGCGGAGATGCGAATGCTGAGATGGATGTGCGGGGGGACGAGGATGGATAAAATTAGAAATGAATATGTTAGGGGAAGTCTGAAAGTAGCGCCAGTGCAGTCACTGGCGCTACTTTCAAGAAATTAAAGAGTGGCAGGCTATCTTGGTATGGGCATCTAATGATAAGGGAGGATAGTCATGTCACAAAAAGAACTCTTAATATGATGGTAAAGGGCAAAAGCGGGAAAGGAAGGCCAAGAAAAGTGTGGATGAATTGTGTGAAAGATGACATGCGAGAGAAAAGAGTTGATGATGAGATGACGAATGATAGAGTGAAGTGGCGACCCCACCTAGTGGGATAAGGGCAAGATGATGATGATTTGATAATAGGTACTCTACAAGTTGCATTTGACTAATTGGTAAACCAACAAGTTGGTGTTGGCACAAAATACACGCTGCGGCGTTTTTATCGACGAATTATAGAAAAGAGTTTTAAGACTTTATGATTCAAAGAGTAATCTTTGTGATAAGCATTTAAAAAATCTAAAGCGAACGCAGGATTGAACCTGCCCCTTCGGATCACTAGCCCGACGCTCTCCCAACTGAGCTACTGTCGCAACTGTCTTTGAGATAAAACCTAGTATAGAAAGCACTCTAAATAAAAAATCATACTTTGTGAATCATTTATTTATTTATTTGTGACTCATTCTTTACTTGTTTATTTTTGTCAAACTTACCTACATAGTAACCATAATTTATCTGTGCTATTTCTTAAAAATTAACACATAAATATAGTTTGATATTTATGATACGTCATGGAAAAAATCTTGCTTATATCTTGGTAGCACGTAACTGTCTTGCGTATATGGACACTACAAAACTACAAATTAAAACGTACCTACGCATTAACGCAACAGTAAATTAAGTAAGTAATAGTAGCTACCTAAGTAAGATGGAAAGGCTGTTTTTAACCAGCGAGAAAACTGTGGAAGTTCTCATAAAGACGCGGTTTTTTTTTAAAAATGTATAATCATGATAACGCATAACTTTGATAGATAGATCTTAATATTTTCTTAAATTGAAAATTGGTATAGTTATACCACTAAGTTGATCCCTTAAAATTTTCAAACAAAATTGGTTTATTGTTTTTTGAAAAATCAAATTTTAACCCGAATCAAAATTTAGTTTGTAGGTACCTTCGTAGATTGTAATGGTTGAAGTTGGTTATGCTATTTTTTTTTCAAAAATAATGATTAAGTCGCTTCTTGCTTCTCTCTCGTCCGCCATTTTGTCGTGACAAAGCAGCTTCCCGACAAATAATCTTCGAGTTAACAAATTGGTCCCAAAGGGAATACGCCGCGTTCTTATTTTAAAATACACACAGCGGACTCTTCCAATCCCGTATAATGAACAATTTTATTATTTTAAAACGTTCCGACGATATTTTATCTCATTTTAATGAACAGTTTCGTTAGATGCTTTTGAACAATTTTGTTTAAAAGGTTTGATATTTAATTGCCTTGGAGTTGTTGGATTGGATTTTTAGAAATTTGAGATTAGGACTTCAAATTAAAGAAAGGTTTTTAGTTAATTATCATCATCACTATCAGCCTTAGGACGTCCACTGCTGGACATAGGCCTGTTCTATGGATTTTCAATAAGCCCGGTTTGGAGCGACCTGCATGCAGCGCGTTCCTGTGGTCCAAATTATATCGTCGGTTCACCTATTCGGTCGACGTCCTACGCTGTGCTTGCCGGTGCATAGTCTCCATTCGAAAACTTTAAAGCTCCATTGGCCAACCATTTTCCGAATTATGTGTCCCGCCCACTGCTATTTCAACTTGCTAATCCGCTGGACTATATCGGTAACTTTGGTTCGTCTGTGAATCTCCTGATGGCCGATGGGGCAGTAAAGTTCTCGAATGGAGACCACGCACTTGCAAGCGCAGTGTAGGACGTCCACCGACCAGGTGGACCGACGATATTATTAAGACCGCAGGAACGCGCTGGATGCAGGCTGCTTCTAACCGGGCTTATTGGAAATCCATAGGGGAGGCTTATGTCCAGCAGTGGACGTCCTATGGCTAATAATGATGATGACAATTTTAGGTTTTCTATCATTATTCAATAAAGTTTGGCCTATATGTATTTTACTTTCAGGTGTGCCCAACCCTCGGCACGACGGGGTCTGTCGCATTCGAAAACCTTATTAGGCCTATTTATACTATGAATTTTTATTTCAGGTGTGCGCAACCCTCGGCACAACGGGGTCTGTCGCATTCGACAACCTGCGCGAGATAGGAGCAGTCTGTCGCGATCATTCCACCTGGCTGCACGTGGATGCTGCCTACGCTGGAAGCGCCTTCGTATGCCCTGAATACAGGTATTTAAAGCACATTTTTATTCCTCATTCAAATTGCCTGCTCTCATAGCTTCCACCAGAACGCTTTATATCAGGGATACATAGAACATAACACACACAACAAACTAAATACCGAGATGGATGCATGTCGCTTCCAACCGACCTTATTGGAAATCGATAGAGGACGCCTAGCAGTGGACGTCTTACGGTAATAGATGGATAGATGCACACGACAACCTGCGCGAAATAGTCGCAGTCGTGGATGCTGCCTACGCTGGAAGCGCCTTCATATGCCCTGAGTACAGGTACTTTTTCATTGTACTAAAGTGGCTGTATTTATGCCATCTGCCTTTCTACCAGCGAATCGCAGGCTGTTCAAGATTGTGCAGAAATATTTTTCAGACATTGTATAGCTTTATATTATTTCTCTCTGACATTTTTGGATTTATATTTGACATTTTGATCTTTAACATTTTAGACTAAATTTGAAATTGCAATTTTGTATTTGATATTTATTTGTACGCCACGACGGCAAGAACATGCGTTCTATACTCTTGAAAGATCTGTATGCAACTTTGTATGTTGTTTGCATTACCATGTTTCTTGACAAATAAATGATCTTGAATCTTGCATTTACAGTAATACCCCGCTTTACGCGACCCCGTTATGCGCGGTTTCACTATAACTCGAATTTCAAATTTCGCGCTCAAATGCCTCGCATTACGCGAATCTATGGGGATTCCCTCGTTCGTTTCGTTTGTTCCGTCACGTTTAGTTCGGCTGGCAGTCGTGTTTTAACCATTATTGGAGATACATACATAATTGATGTACCTATGTATTTTTTGTATTAAATTTTGACTATGTTAAATTCATAAACCTCGATATACGCTAATTCCGCGATTTTTTCCAGAACGTATCCCTCGCGTAAATCGAGGTATTACTGTATATCTCTCTAGATCCTCATAATTTTAATAGCACATGATGCTGTGGCCACATGATGCTGTGACCACACGTTAGCTATGTTGGCTACAAATTGTAGTCTTGGTTCCAACACTCCATTTGTAGATCGGTCTTGGACTGACATTGGACCCAAATCTAACAATAATAATTGGCTTTTCAATTCGTAGCCAAGCTCGGACTCGAGTCATCGTCCAATGTGTGGCCCAGGCATTAAGTGTCTTTGAGGATGACAATGACATTAAAAAAACGGTCAAGTGCGAGTCAGCCTCGCGCACGAAGGTTTCCGTACCGTTTTGGAGCCCCCTGAGCCCCTTTCCTCTTGCCATTATTAATAGCGAGCAAAAAAAACTCCTAAAAATCACGTTTGTTGTATGGGAGCCCCCTTAAATATTTATTTTATTCAGTTTTTAGTATTTGTTGTTATAGCGGCAACAAAAATACATCATCTGTGAAAATTTCAGCTGTCTAGCTTTCACGGTTCATGAGATACAGCCTGGAGACAGACAGATAGACGGACACACAGACATCGGAGTACCTATTAGTAATAGGGTCCAGTTTTTACCCTTTGGGTACGGAACCCTCAAAACAACTATATCGATTTATTTATACTTTTCAGGCATTGGTTGGACGGAGTAGAGATGGCTGACTCCTTCGCCTTCAATCCTTCCAAATGGCTGATGGTCAACTTTGACTGCACCGCCATGTGGTAAGTACTCATTTTGCGTTATACTGTAACGATGAGCGTCATTACTGTACCAGCTTTCCCAATAGTCCACTCTTGGACATAAGCCTATCCTTATCAATGACAACAAAATACAATAAAACTGCATGAAAACATAAAATACAAAATAATCAGTGGAATCCCTTCGCGCGGAAGAAGTGGAACTTGGTAACATTGAACGTTTAACGCAACAGTGCTTTCATATCCCCTCCATTGACGCAACCTTATTAGAATAGAAGTTTCACTTCAAAACTGCATAAATAAGCTACTAGCAGTCCTTTTAAGGTCTAAAGATAATCCCAATGCCACAACTGCCAACTACGGGCCCACTGCTACGAGTATTTGGCACATTCCTAGTTCTGGATCAGATCGCCTGGCAACCATGACAGTGACAGCAAAATTCTAAAGGCCCCCATCGTTCCGAAAGGTTGACATCCAAATGGATGTTACCAATGTTGCCAATTTAGTGTAGTTAAGTTTTAACTTCATGCTTTTTACAATTATTGTTTGAAGATATAGGTAACCAAATATACAATGTAGGACTCATTGATAAATCCAGAGATGTTTTAATTTCAAGTTAATCAGACAAGTTACCAAACTATTTTCGACGCTAAAGTGCTATAATCCGACATACTCGTATCATCGCCTGTGCGGGTACAGGGGAGCTAAATATAAATGTGTTCGCTAAAAGGAAAGTCGCCATTTTTAACGACAAAGTCGCAGACTCGCAACATTAAATGGATGTCATCCATTCGGTGCGATGGTTTGTGGGGGCCTTAATAGGATCTACTAAAAAGCTTACCTATTTCCTTCTTTACAGGGTAACAGACAGCACTGCTCTGCATAGGACTTTCAATGTCAACCCCATCTACCTGAGGCATGAGAACTCTGGTGAGTTATTACGAACAAAACAGTGTAACCTCATTAGAATTTAATTTATTTTAAATCGGTTCAGTAGCAAGGAGGTTGGTTTGGTTCAGGTTCATTAAGGCCCATATCACAGCGAAACCGCGATTTTGATCAATTTCGGCGTTATTTTTCTGAGATACTAGAAACAAACAACTGCTTTAACTTATTGAAAAATTGAAAACAAATATTACTATTGACGGTAGCATTTTCTAATTTTAGATTTTGTTTTCTTTTTTCATATTAATATCAAAATTTCAAAGCCAGTCTTTCGAAAAAAGGGCGGTTTTTGAGCCCATTTATTGAAGTATAGTGCAAAGCATATGAAATCAAAAAAATATTATATTATGTGTTATA
Source organism: Hypomecis atomaria (assembly GCA_964007245.1). Lineage (NCBI taxonomy): Eukaryota > Metazoa > Arthropoda > Insecta > Lepidoptera > Geometridae > Hypomecis > Hypomecis atomaria. The sequence continues at coordinate 5,618,354 of OZ023308.1, read as the reverse complement.
TTCTTAATTGAACGTTAGCATTTTCGAAATTTCGATAGATGTTTGTGTTTTTACAAAAAATAATATCTAATTCAGCAGCACACAACTGCTAAAAACGCCCCGATACAGCTGCGAATATATCTTTTTCACATTATTATTTTGATGCAAATTTTATACCAAAATAAAGTTTAATTTATAAATAATTTTAAAATTGTAATATTTTTTAAAATAATATTTTAAAAAACCTTAAAATAAAGCCATCTATAACCGCCGAAAATACTACAAAACGCGATGTATTGACCGTACGGATTCAGTACCGCGCGAGCGCTCGTCGAGGTCGGATCTATGTCCGATTTTTGAATCCCAGACAATAGTGCGTTAACGTTATAGTGCGCTCAAAAAATATTGATCTTGTGAGTATAAATGTAATGATTAATAGAATATTGAACAATTTTGTGTGGTGACCTATTTTATGATGTTTATAATCTGAAAATCGTGAACGGTACCTATTTTAAATTCATTACATTTTGATCGCGCTGGATGCAAGCCGTTTCCAACCGGTCTTATTGGAGATCCATAGAAAAGGCTTATGTTCAGCAGTGGACGTCATTTGGCTGATGTATAGATGGATGGATGGATGACATTATTTTTAAATAATTAATGACTGTTAGATAGAAAGTTGTATATTTTCAGTAGGTATTTATTTATATGAGAACGACATGCAAATATTTTTGTAAATCTTGATTGATATTGAACAATTTGGATTTTTATTGAATACAGTATATTTCTTCATTTGGTTTCTTAATTTTGGTTGTAATATTGACTGCGGCTGTTTATATCTCAGCGGCAATGTTTATAATCTGAAATTGTGAATGTTACACTTATTCATTACACTTTGATCTTAGCCAAAAGTGCAGAAACATAACCTAGCATGTAACTAGAACTTTGATATTTAGTATGACAATAATATTTTGATTTTCTTGCGATTGTATCTGTTAAAAACATAATAGATTCTTCGTCTCATAAAAGTGAAAGAATTAAAGTTCAATACAATAGTGGCACGTGCTCCAAGCAAATAACAAAAACAAAAGAATCTTGCTATTTATGACTTCAGGTGTCTTTCTTAGAAGGCATGCCAAATATCCGGGTGTATTTTCAAGAACAAGACCTGTGGTGTAGGCAATAAATTGTTTTTTTTTATATTTCTAGCATGGATCGAAAAGATCCTGTGTACAGATGTGTGAAAATAATAAGATTTCCTGCATCACTGAAAAAATCACATGAAGCGAGGAAAAGCTACGTTTAAAATCATCAATGTATCATAATATGTACATATTTATGAATTTGGATGATTAATAATAATATGAATCTTCATGCCTTATTTTATAGATAATATTAGTAATTATAGTTATGTTTATTCAAATCTGATGTGGCTTCATGTTCATCTCCGGTAGATAAGGAAGACGTCAATATCGATGGAGATGTAAATAAATTAATATACCCAGGTATCGATATAGATAAATTAAGATTTCAATGTACGCAAAAGTAAAACATGTACCTAAGTGTAAAAGTATAGTTGCATAGTTATAATCCGTGACTTATAAAGCTATAAATAGATGTGAGTGGTTCGAATTTCATCGAATGTAAATCAAATTATTCGAATGTAAGGGAAAATATATGTGTGATTCATTAAATTACATAATATTATTTAATATTTAATCAATGTTCCTAAAATTATAAGATCCTTTCATTGTTAAATATCAACATTCCTAAAAACAATGCAATTCAAAAAGAGCGCCGCAGGTGTTTCGACGATTCGCAATAAAAATAGGGCAAGATTTATGACCTCAGGTGTCTTTCTTAGAAGTTACCGCATCTTGAAGATTTAGTACCTACGAAACAAATTATCTCTTTGTATACTGGCTCAATAAATAATAATATTGATAAAATATAATTCCTGATTAGAATTAACCAAATACTGTGATTTGTAAAGAACCAAAGAAATATAATTAATTTTCAATTAGAGACACAACAAGCAAGAAGTAAGTCGCTGCGGTGATAATTCGGGAAAAATGATAATTTAGATAGAAAATGTGTTAAAGTGTAAATAAACAGTTACAGAAAACAAAGATACAAAAACAGTAACACACAGTTCAATGTCTGTATCTAATAATTAAATAATAGTAAAAGTATCAAGATTGTTCAGTCACTGCAGCTGCACAGCGCCGTGGCCATAAAACTACGGTCGAGTCGCCGCCGTGCGTAAAACCCGATTTTGAGATAGACAATTTCGCTATAGCCCTCTTAAGAAGCATTCCCAATAAAATGATCACCTCAATATATAAAAGTAAAATTGAAAAACTTTTCACATTTTTCAATTCTTAACATTGCTTAAATATTGTATGACGTCATGTTTTATAAAATAAATTGATTTAATTTTGGTCAAATAATAATGATAATGATGATGAAAATAATGTCAATGCTTTTGTTTATGTCAATTGACAATACATATAATTAATAATTCGTATTCTCTTTTACAGGAAAAGCTATTGACTACATGGTAAGTTTAACATATTAATAGCTAACCATAAATTTTTGTTAATTATCTTTTTGTTAGAACTTATAATAATGTTTATCAACCAAATTTAGATGGGTTCACAAGAAACTTACGTCGAGAAGAGGCTACAAAAAATAATAACCAAAGACAATAAAAATGATTTGAAATCTGCCTTGGACAGCAAATACATAAAAGAAGACACCAGGAATGGTATTGATAAAAAACTAAATGGAAACGCAAAAATCGAAGAACTTATCATTAAAGGATATGCTGGTAAAGATATCACCATATTTGGCGATCAACAATATGCCAAGATAAATGGTAAAATTGAAAAAGATATAAATGACGACAACGAACATACCAAGTTGAATGGTAAAATTGAAAAACATGTTAACGGTGACATGGAACATGCCAAGTTGAATGGTAAAGCAGATAAAGATGTTAATGGAAACAACGAAGAAGAAAAGGAAAATCCTTGCGACGAAAAAGATGCAACAAATCTTCATGGATACAATAAAATGTCTCCTGGATGTGGAAATAAGATCCAGTTGGAAGATCCAACTAAGAAAGAGCTTCTTGTAAGAGATTTTAGATTAGGTGGTGGGGTTTCGGTGGTGGGATTGCAAGAATTTAATATAAGGATTGTTTCAAATTTTATTGACACAATCGCGTATTGAAGACTAACTTAATGTCTAACTACTGTGATAAAAATGCTTTATCTTTTTTCCTTTTATTGGGCATGCGCCTTTATTAACCACAGCAAAATATAATACTAACTTACTTAAGCTAAAACTATATATATTATTTAAACTATTACTTCATAAATAGCAATTGGATTATCCACAGACTCTTGAAGGTCCAAAGATAATCCAAATGCTCAAACTCAAGAGTGCCCAGCATGCTGGCAGCAAATGCTTTATCTAATAAATAATTACAATACTCGGTGACTATCCTTGCACATTGAATAACTTAGTAAGCTTGCTTAGCTTATGATTTCAAACTGTTTTGATGTGGTTAGTGGTGTTGGTTGGCATTTTTTAATATAACTGAATTGAATTGGAATAATTTCTGTTACAGCATTGGCAGATACCTCTTAGCCGCCGCTTCAGAGCGCTAAAGCTCTGGTTCGTGCTTCGCAATTACGGTGTCGCTGGTCTGCAGAAACATATTCGAGAAGTAATTCAAATACTCAGTTTTATCCTTAAACTTTCATAACATAATTTGTTGCCTTCTCTATCTCACTGCTGGATTTAGCCTTCGGACTTTCTTTTATGATACCATGTGTCTCAATCCGTTGTTAACCATGATAAGGGCTGACACGCAATTTTTACGATTTACCTATTCGACCCATCTCGCTGCCGAATGGTCAAAGGCCCGCTTCCTTTTTGTAGTTGACAGTTTTATTTAGACAATGCAGCTGCTTAAATGTCGTCGATTTCGCGTCATGTAATTTTTTCTTTGCTGAAATGACTTGCTTGAAAATATGCCGAATCATTTTAAATTTCTGTGATTTTGCTTGCAGGGTGTTCGTCTCGCTCAAAAGTTTGAGGCGTTGATTTTGGCTGACCAACGCTTTGAAATCCCCCAACCACGAAATCTGGGTAATTTATATTATTATTTTGACAAATATTTAGGGCGTCACGTCGTCTATGCTAATTAAAAATAAAAAGTAATTAATTCAAATTATGATTCTTTTATTTTCTCAAAAAGTCGAAAAGTTCTCGAGTGGAGACCACGTACCGGCAAGCGCAGCGTAGGACGTCCACCCACAAGGTGGACGGATGATCTCATTAAGACCGCAGGATCACGCTGGATGCAAGCCGCTACCAACCGGTCTTATTGGAGATCCATAGGGGAGGCCTATGTCCAGCTGTAGACGTCCTATGGGTGATGGATGGATGGATATTTTCTCAATTAGCGAGTAAACAAAGCGAGTACCTAAAGCGTCCCTGCATCGATTTGTAAAATTTTCTTTCAAATATCCGGATATATTATTATGTTGAACTAACGTAGTATTTTTCCTCCATTCGAAATGAAATTTGCTATTTCATCGTTTATATTTTTTGATTTGGAGATTTCTCTAAAAGATTTTTCAGAAGAGTTTGACAATATTTGACAATTATAGGTGATACTGATGACTTTGATACAAAAGCTATCTGTGCAACGTTTCAGGAATGGTAGCTTTCCGTCTGAAAGGCGACAACGCCCTCACTGAACGCCTGTTGAAGCGTCTCAACGCTCGTGGGTATATTCACGCGGTGCCAGCGTGCTTCAAGGGCATCTACGTCATTCGGTTCACTGTGACCTCTCAGAAGACCACCAATCAGGACATTTTGGGTACGTATTACTACTACTGCGTTGGAGCTGTGATCCTCTTGCAGCAGCCTTACCGTTCGACCACGGCCTCTCCATTCTGAGTGGTAGCGGGGCGCGGGAGGGTGAGCGGCAAGCCAATGTTCTAAAATCGTATGACGCCACGACGTCCCGCTCCGAACGCTCGTACACCCCACCGCCGCCACCGTTGCCGCTAACCCTGAACTCGTAGCCGAGCGGTAAGCCTCCGCCACTAAAAGGCGCCAGTCGTCAGGTTTGTGGGTCGGTGGTGTATTTTTATTATTTGGGAAAGCAAGAAAGGAAATCACGTTACGTGACGTTTTATAATACGGGGTTCCACTGGAGGCACAATATGATATTGAAACCCATCGACACCACAGAGCCAGATGCGATGATAGCAGGTGAAGTGAGTTTTTCACAAAGTGTTGGACACGTGATTAAAAGCGTAACCCTGAAAGAACCATCCAGCGATGACGTTAATATCCATAAAACTTGAGGCAACGCATCCAACTGTCAACTAGCTTTTTAAGATTGGCTCTAAGTATAATAATTATGTATGTATAGTCGTGATCAGCAAAAGACAGATGGGGAGGATACTCTGCGATCGGTAGAAATCAAATACACGTTTGATGTTTTTGGGAAAATATTAAATAAACTTTCGTTTGATTTTCAGACGACTGGAACGAGATCAAGACAGTGGCGTCGGAGATTCTTGTGGACGTATTTGGATCTGAAAACGGCAATATTGTTGTGCCGAAAAAACCGAGGATCTCTCTGAAAGGTACCGTAACTGTTGTTCACTATGCTAAGGTTGCTGTGCGGAAAATCAAAAACTATTACGGAACTTATTTTTATTCTTGGTAAAGGCACTGAAGTAAAGTTTAAAGTTAAAAAAAATATTTCAAACTTTTTTAACGAACGTCATAGTGATATAGCATTCATCGAGACCAATCAAATGACGCACGGCAAAGTCAATTAGGTTCTATATTCAATTCTTAGGGCTATTTTTGGGTAATCAGAATCAGCATAAGTTCCTACATAATACTGCAACACAGAAATAATATTGCTTTGGCAACAGAGTGTCTTGCTCATTTTGAGTTTGGGTTTGCGATACATGTGACCAATTAACTGAAATGCTTATTTTTTATGGCGAAAAAGTCAGTACTTGACTACTAACTCGCCTGATACCCTGATAGTATACGATTTTGTGGTTGAATATGAAGCTCCATACTTACTTAATTACTCTGATTTTGAAAAAATTCAGGAAAATTAAAAATATTTGCAGAAAACGGGAAAGCCGGCAGTCTGTCACAATTTCTGGACATACAGATTATCACTACATAGTATAAAACAAAGTTGTTTCCCGCTATATGTACCCATGTATGCTTATATCTTTGAAACTACGCAACGGATTTTGATGTGTTTTTTTTTAATAGATAGAGTGATTCAAGAGGAAGGTTTATATGTATAATACACCTGTGCGAAGCCGGGGCGGGTTGCTTGTCACTTATAAATAAGCACTTAATTATTTTTTTCAGAAACTCGCGAGCTGAACGCTACCTTCGGGACCAGCCTGCTCCTGGCTAACAGCCCAATGAGTCCCAAGATCGTAAACGGCACTCACGCCGCCATTTGTGACTACGAGCAGGTGCTGACCTCGTGTGCGCAGACCTTCGCGCAGCTTAAGATGGAGCCCAAGGATAGCCCTGGTTAGTTCTGTTGATTAATAATAAATAAATAAATGTTAGGGGACATCTTACACACGGTCTCTGACTCCAAACTAAGCAAAGGTTGTGGCATGGCTGCCAGAGACTGATATACTACAGATACATATTTTAAAATACATACATAAATAGATAATACCAAAAAACAACCAGACACAGAGCAAACACCTATGTTCGTCACATAAATACTTGCCCTGGGTGGGAATCGAATCCACGCCTCTTTGACCCAGGAGTCAGGGTCACTAACCACTGAGACATCGAGGCAGTCAATTGTCCTTGGAGTCTTGGTAGAGTGTTCTTCTCTTGTCTTCTTTGTTAGGTATTGAACTACTGTAGAGATCTTTCAGTCTAAGCCTGCATGCCCCTCCACAACTCCTGATAGCTTTTATTGGCAAAAGATATGTGATAAATATTGAAATTTCTGGTTATGAATGTGGGTACGTGTATTCTCATTCTCATTTAATGTAGGGGCGACAAGTCTTGCACTGACGTCCCGCATCGGGTGTTTTATGCATCATCCCCTCCAGCGTCTACCCGATCCAGGAGCGTGGCTCTGGGCCGCTGGCATAACTGCCCCATGTGCATGTGGGTACGTGTAATCGAACGTATTGTACAGGGCTTGATCCTATGCACACAGATAAAAAAATGCAATCTAAATCTTAGTACGAATTAAAACAATCGTGTTAGTGCGGGGTTTGTGCAGCTTTAAACTGAAGGATCTGTTTTTAAATCTTAGTTTAGAACAAGATGGAGCTATAAGTATGTTTTGGTGGGCTTGGAGCAGTCGAATATAGAAATAAAATATATCCTGTGTCTTATGTGGTGGTCGGTGACGGTACCTTGTTATGTTTTCCTTTACCAAAAGCTAAAATGTTATTTACAGGTATATTCAACTGTACTTTCAAAATTCCTCTTCAAAATCTCATTGCAAATTATCTCACAAAATTTGCCTGTAATGTTATCATTAACCAATAAACTTCTATAAGTAACTAAACTTCATCTTTGTGTAAAGTCTCGTGACAATGTTTTTTTATAAATAATTATACCATATATATGCTAACAGCTTATAAAAGACTGCTAAAACGATTCGTAGATTTGCCTAAAGCTATGTATCCATTTGAGCAGCCTCTATCTGAGGCGGGCTGAGCAACTTTTCTTCCTCTTTCCGCTCAAGGCTCATGTGCCTCAGGCTGAGGATCGCATCTCCAGTTGCACTGCCTCAGATTGAAAGGTTGTGGCAACCGCTCGGCCTAAGGTTGCCTCTAGTTGATACTTACATAGCTATAAAGCCTATAAATAGGTAGTAAGTAATTTCGTATATGCCGGGTGGCTGTGCCGTGCCGGAGCTGTGGGATCAGAGCTTTTAATTCCGTCTGACATCGCTAAACGGTGAGAGCAACCGGGACCTACAATTTAACATTTCATCCTAAACACAGTAGCGCACAGTTATAAATGCCACCCACGGTCACTCATCCAAATACTAACCGTGCTGACCGTTGCTTATCTTAGATGATTGCAAACAAACACCTAATCAAACTATTAGCCTATTACCAAGCTTCTACTAACCCTACCCACAGAGATGCGCCGTCGCATCCGCGGCATCAAGACCTGTGGGAAGATGTTCTCCCTCGACTCCTGTATGGACATGGTGCAGGGGATAATGGCGGAACAGCTACCACTTTTCTCTGAAGACGCTGAAGAAGTTTCCAATGGTGTGTGGGTAGCAAGTAACAACTAACCATTCTCTGTCACTGCTCTTGCCGCACTCTTAAACTCCTGTTTCAAAATCCATAAAAAAGTACCTGTCAATCGAAGCGAATATTGAAGAAGTGTTTCCGGACAAATGCAGCTTTTTGGTATAATTTATGATAGCACCGGGATGAGCGGTGACAGCGTCAGCGCGGTAATGGTATCTATGCAGTATTCCGTCTTCATACAGACGGTTGGAACGCTAATAATTCTTACGCACCTCGGAGTTCGGTTCACACTCGGTAGGTAACTAACAGTCGCAGATGTGCCGTAGTGACGAGCGAAGGTGTGGGTTTGTAATCAGTAAGGGAGGAGCCACACGGGCGTTGCCGCCGCGGTGCGTCACCGCGGCTGCACCGCCGCTGCACCACGGCGGCACCGCAGCGGCGCGGTGTTTAATTCGCTGACAGCAACACTGCGGGGCAATTCTGTAAACCGATCTCGTTACTAATGTGACACGTCCTTGAATCTGACAGTTTTGAGCTGTTGGAACTGTCAGAAAAACGAGAGAGGTTCAAGAACGTATCACTTCAGTAAAGATATCGGCTAACAGAATTGCCCCGCTGGTCGCCGCGGTGACGCCACGGTGCAGCCGCAGTGCAGCGGCGTTGCAGCCGCAATGTCGCCGCGGTGACGCGCCGCGGCGGCAACGCCCGTGTGACACCGCACTAGCTTAGTGCGGTGTCACACGATCGATTTACCTGCCATGGCAGGCTGGCATGCCAAACGCGTGTTAGGTAAGTACTGCATGGCTACGCGGGACTGTAGTTATTTATTTCTAGGACAGGGCTGAGTTGCAGTACTGCATAGATACCTACCATTTGATCTATTTACGCAGTCCTGATACCTACTTCCCTGTCTTACAAAGACAGGGAAGTAGAAATGTGTGCTAAATATAAATGTAGCATACAATTTCTGATTATTAAAACTTTTGAGAAAAAGTTCTTCCTCGACTACAGCTATACGACGACGGATATGGTGCAGGGCTGATAGCTAAACAGTTATCGTTATTCAGTGAAAATACTGAGGATACTTCCAATGGTGTGTGGGTATCAACTAACCAGCCCTTAACTCTGCTTTGGGAAGAAACTGACAATCTGGTCAAAGTTATAATTAAGATCTCAATTTTAACTAATTTTCAGAACTAAATACTGCAGTAAAGAATAACTAAAGTGACACAATATAAAATTATTCATGATAATATTATTGTATAACGAAATTTGAATAAATAGTATGGAAATGAAGTAATTAACAAAATTTGGTCTATTTTAGGGATGAACAGTGAAGCGATCGGTGCCCAAATGTTGTAAGGTAAAAAACTTGATAATATAGGTGATGGGCCATTTACAAGCAATAAAACTAACTTTGCTTTATCGATAACTACTTCTGATCACTGCAGATACGGAGAAAATTGTAAATAATGAGACAATTACATTAAATTTAGCAAACCTTTACATGTTAAATTAATTACAAATAAATCTTCACCAATAAACAAGCAATACAAAATGTTAACTATAAACAACTGAGCCCGATTACAGAGGCGCCGGCGTAAATTTAATAGCAACGTAAAAAACGTTCTCTCTATCGAATGCCTAAATTGAAAAAGAAGCAGAACTATGCTATGAAGCTAATATAATTAAGCCAGTGCCTCTGTAATCGGGCTTACTGTTTCGTTAAAATTTAACACAACTAGATCATCATCATTCTCTTAGAGTCTGCAGAAATAGAAGTAGTTATGACACTCACCAATGTATTATTCCTAGACAAATTTTAATTTGCTATTATTTTATTAACAGCGGGATCAAGCCCAGGCGAAAGATCATCCCTATCCACCTCACCAGTGATATCTACAAGCACTATCAAACACGACAACACTGAATCAAACCAACTTGCAGTCCCTGCTACACCTTCTAGACAATTTCGGTCAAAATCTGTCGACGTCGCTCTCACTGGCTTATGCCTCGACGACGCTAAAATAACAATTGATATGAAAAACAACGAAATCATCATAACACCTACTGGATCTAAAAACTTTACAGATAAAACATCCGACTCTAAAACTGTCCATTTCAGCGACATAGAAGAAAAACTAAACATCGGTGGTAAGATAACACAAGCGTTTGAAAATTTCCAAGACGGAATGCAGATGCTGAGCGAATATAAATCTAATGCTGTAGAAGATAAGCTTGATAGTAAAGATGATAAAGATAATGATGCAAAATTAACTATTAGAGGTCCAGGGAGTTACATAAAGAAGCTTATTCAGCAGTTTAGCGAAGGTCCTTTTGAGGGAGAAGATCCGAAACCAGAGTCTGAAAGAGCGATGTCTACGCAATCTATTAAAAATAAAGCCGATGCTATTTGTAAAAAATGCTTCCATTATAAAGGGAATGTATCTAAGTAATAGTGTATTCGAGCAATAATAAATTTGGCATGAAATAATGACGATGATACTTGAATTCGATTGAATAAGTTTGATGTAGATGAATATTTAAATATGTCATGATAATGTAGATGTGTAAAACTATAATCTTATTAGGTTAGACGAAAAAATTATATTAATTTACTTCATGTGAGCAAATGTTTAGTTCAAGCGGCTAAAAGAGCAAAGATTTAAAAAAAATATTAAAATAGGAAAATACTGTAGTTAAAAATTTTTGAGTTGTAGTTTAGAGAATTTAATTTTTCCAGCTTTGATCTGTATCTAAGTTGGTTGGGTCGTATTCAATGTATTTTTATATATTAAAAGACTCAGAAATTATTGATAGATTTATGTTAAAAAATACTATTTACTTAGAATCTCATGAGTACAATAGAAATGGTTTTTATTGTAATTAATAATTGTGTTATAAATACATATATACAGGGTTAATTAGAAAGCATGTGCTATGCCGAAAAGGGTGATTCAGACCGCTATTATAAACCACTTTTACAATAAGATTGTAGATTTATAAAAATTGCTACTTGAAATGACAAAATGTATGAAAAGGCAATTTTTTTACGATTTCCGGGTTGGCCCCATTGTAAAAATAAATTCATAATTATCGTCTGAATCACTCATTTACGGTTTAGAAAATTCTTCTTTAATGATTCTCCATATATATTAGGTTATATAGTTTGTATTACGTAGACGTAGTTAATATTTTGCACAAGTAGGTACCTAATCATGCTTTTAGAATTTTATTATTAGATTAGTTTGTCATGGTGTATAATTTTAATTTAAAAGTTCACCAGAAAAAAATGTTTGCAAGAAAGGGCTCTACTGTTTAGCATTCTATAAATTAGTTTATCTCAATATTATGTACTAATAATGTAATTAGGTAATTTTCCAAATTTTAAGTTCTGTAAAAAGTATATACATATGAATACTGGAAAAATATTATGTATAATAATTGTATATAATTATGTTATCAAATATTACTCGTAGCATTGAATACTTATGTTATTTAACAATATTCTATATTAAATTATGTTGACTTATATAAAACTGCTGTGCTATCAATAAAAAATGTTATCACTATGACTCTTACATTGTGATTGAAAATATAGAAAAATGAGTATTAGAAAATTGTTAACATTATAAAAAATATAGTATTACGCGTATAGTCTTTAGAATTAGCGGATAACGAAGTTACTGCATATTTTTGAAAAAATAAAAAAATATGTTAACCTTATTGTAAGAAAAATAATTAGAAATGTATAACGTGCAATAAATAACAATAGTTTTATGGTGCAAAGAATTTTGTCTTTTCTTTACCTCTAGTAATATATATTACAAAAATATAGGTACTTTTCATTTCCATGCATCTAAAAGAAATTGAAGATTTTTTTTTCCAATGCAATATTTTTTTGACTACTGTAAGTGAATCTGCATAACTGACTTGCAATTATTATTATGGTTTCCATCCCAGCGCTATACCAATTTAACTAGGACTGAATGACACGAAAAATTATTTGTTGTTTATCAATTAGGTATGCAACTATGTATTTACCACCGACTCCTACATTTTTTCTTTGTCTTTTATTGTAAAAAAACATAAATATGCCAATTTAGTATAAAATTGGTATGGTTTTTTAGTCAATTTGTAAAATTTTTAGATTTTGCTTCGCCTGGAATGGCAGAAAAACTAAAAGATTTCGTTCGCACATAGTTGATTCCGAGTTCCATGCAAATTGTGGTTCCCTACATTACATTTTGAGTAAATTTATCAAAAATCATTTTTCACAAAAAATGGCAAAACCGCCTTCCATCGGGTACAAAATTCGAATATTTCGCTCGAATTGTTTGCATTATTCTTGATTTACCAAAAACTTTTTGATTTCTGTAAAATTTAATTGGGACCATCTCGAAAGTATACCCTTTCAAACTAAAAAAGAATTTTTCGATTCGGTTCACAATTGGCGAATTTATCGATGTTCATCGTGTACAAAATTCGGATTTTTCGCTCGAATTGCTTACATTATGTTGTTTTTTTTTCAAAAACGGCTCAGCTGATTTCTTTAAAATTTAAATAAGACCACCTCGGGAGTATACCCTTTCGAACTAAAACAGAAGTTTTCGATTCTGTTCACAATTGGCGAAATTATCGATAAACATACACAAAAAAGTTGGAAGTCGGTTAAAAATGGTAAACGAATGAAAGTGCGGCGGCAATGACCGGTTGAAAGGTAGTTAAAATAATAAAATGGCCATAAATACTTAAATCGTTTAATAAATGCTTATTATTCTTATTACATTTCATCAACAAATTAGCTACTTAATTTTAGTAACAATTGAGCATTTTGACAATTACTTACTCATGGTAAACTTTTCATTTGCTATTTGAGCAAATAACAAAATAACTATAATTATTATGCTCACAATATTTAATTAAACAATTGCTTATTACATTAGACAACGGATAATATTTATAATTTTTCATTTATATTAAATAAAGTGGGTAAATTGAAATATAATCGATTTACTCACTATATTTATAAATCTTATCTAAGCATTTATATAAACAATGAGAGCACAATGACATAATAATTAATAATCGCTATGCTCACAAAATTTTTATAAATTCTTATTACTTCCATACAACAACAGAAAAATTAATATTTTTTTCTACATTCAGTCTTAAAACTAATTAAATTCTAATTCAGTAATAAATATAAATGCATCTTATTTTACTAAACTGAGTAAAATTTTAGTAATTTTATACAATTATACTAAAATATACAATTTGTATATTTATCTACAACTTCATTTTCGAATAAGCTCTTATAAATATTTATTCGATAGAGAGCTATTTTATTTAAGTTTTTAAGTCAAGTATACATTTAAACTTTAGTAAAGTTTTATTCTATCTATAAATTAATAAATAATACTAAAATAATTTTCTACAAAACTAATAATCGAAATTTTTACAAAATGATTTTATGTAAATAATTATTATTTCTTATGCCTCATCTCATAACAATTTTCTTTCAAAGTTTTCTATGTTGTCATCTCATAGGTATTTGTTCAAAACGAACAAAACATTGAAACTGTTGAAAAAACATTTTTTCATGTTGATAAGACAAGTCAAGATAAGTTAGAAATATTTTTCACTTAAACTACGAGACTAACTGTCTTATAATTTAATAAATATAAATTAAGCCATGGTGGTCTAGTGGTAATGACACCCGCCTCACAATCTTGGGTTTGTGGGCTCAAATCCCGGTCCTGTACCAATGAATTCCTTGATATTTATGTGCGGAATTTAACACCACTAGCTTTTCGGTTAAGGAAAACATCGTGAGGCAACCTGTATACGTCCGGAGAAAAAATCGATGGCGTATGTGAATCCACCAACCCGCACTGGGCCAGCGTGGTGGATATGGCCCAATCACCCTTCGTGGGTAAGCCTACGTCCTGCAGTGGACTATGAAAAAGGCTGTTACAGATTTTTACAGTGTAAAAATTAACGAGTAAGAAACAGAGAAATTAACCGTCTTACCACAAAAGTTTTACGCACGCTTTAGACAATGTTTAACAGTGCAAAATTCACGGTTAAGCAGTGTTTAAAGCGTGTTTAAATCGTTTGTGGTAAGGCGGTAAATGTTTGTTACTACTCTTCAAATAAACCCTCAACAAGACATGCATAATTATTTTAAAATGAAACCTTTTTCGAGTAGGTATTAAAATTTCCTAAATAATAGTTGGTTTCCAAAATAGGTATGACTTACCAAACAATTGTTTCAGACAAAATTATATGAAGCTAAATTGATCATAACGTAATCTGTTCAAAGAATAGGCATAATTAGAATAGAATTTGTTCAAAAAGATTGGCACTATTCACTTAGTCAGTTATGTATAAAGTATATAACAAAGTCTGTTCAAAATAAATTATTCTGTTCAAAATGAAAATGTATTTGTACAAAAAGAAGTTGGTTCAAAACTAAATTTGTTCAAACTTAAATGTGTTCAAGACAACATTTGTGCTAGACGGAGAGTTTTCAAAACGTAAATTGGTCACAACAGAAAATGTTCAGAAATATTAAATTCAAATAAAAAAATGTTGTTCAAAACGAAGTTTGTTCAAAACGTAATTAGTTAACAACGGAAATTGTCCACAACGAAGTTTGTTAAAAACGCTCCTTATCGTAGGCCTGTAACACTCTCCAGGAAATAGCGGTGCGGAGCTCTTGACGCTCTGGAACTCGGTGCCTAAAGTAAATTTGATACCTATACAACTTGAAATTTGCCAAATTATAGTTTCAAACAATGTTTATTCTATAAAAATGTTCATAAAGTAATCTGCTCAAAACAGAATTTGTTCAAAAGGATTGGCTTCATTTGTTTTACTTAAATATCAGATCCGGTTAAAACAAAATTTGTTAAAAATTGAAACAGCATTTGTTCAAAATGGAAATTGTTTTAACCTAAGGTTGTTCAAAACGTAATTTGTTTACAACGGAAATTGTCCAGAACGAAGTTTGTTAAAACGCTGCTTATCGTAGACCGGTAACACTCTTCAACCACGGCTTGTAATACGTAGTCCTCATATAAACGCCGGGCAAGAGCGGCGCGGCGCACTTGACGCCGTGAGAGACGGTGCCTATGAGTTGCCATCTCCCGTCGTCTCGCTGTAATACTAGAGGACCGCCACTGTCACCCTGGAAAAGAAATAGACTTGCATTCATATGTAAGACGAAGAAAGGATAAGGTTTCAAGTACGTGACCTGAGGCTCAAGGTAGTTAACTTTTGGCGGTACTAAGATGGTTTGAATGTGAAGCTCTCTAATTTTTCCGTCTGATTACAACTGATTTCCTATGTTCCGGTCCGCACCAATGAGAATGAGGCTTTTCAGTGAAGGAAAACATCGTGTGGCAACCTTTTCGAGTGTCTATAGTCACAATCTTGCGAAAAAAGTGTCTGAGCCAAAACCCTGCCCAAGCTATGTAGTGGGCAGGCTTTTTAGTTAGTCGTAAGGCGATTGCAAGCCGACTACAACGTGGCGCGATGCCAAAGTGCTCGGTTACAAGCACTTAACGAGATTCTAGAAAACGGGTGATTGTGAATTATTTAATGTAAATGTAGAAGTCGGTATGTATGACGGCGCTCGGACATTTTATTACTACTTCCTCTTAGGGACTGTGGCTCTGTAGATATTTGCTCAAAGGGCAACCTGCACACATCCGTAGAATAAATTCGATGGCGTGTGTGAACCCACAAAATCGCACTGTGCTAGCGTGGTGGATATATCCCAATTAGCCTTCGTGAGTAGCCACATATTCAGCAGTGGACTTTGAAAGAGGCCGGTACAGTACTCATTTAAATTCTTTTTTGATCAGAATGCTATTTCTTACCTCACAAGAGTCTTTTCTGCCTGTAGCATATCCAGCGCAGATGAAAGATTCTAGAATCTTTTTCGGCTGGCCGGCCGTGTTGAACATCTCTTGACACGCGCTGTTCTCTATCACTGGCACCTAGAAAATAATTTCAATTATTTAAATTAAGATATTTTTTAAAATCTTTGTTACAAAACGTTAAAACCAACTTCAATTAATCGAGCCCAAGTACAGAACCCTGGATGATACCGAACCAAACTTTTCATTAATTCAGTAGCGCGCACAATCTTTCTTCCGATGTGTAATCGCTGGGGCATTTACAAATTATCGTACGCTGCCTTGGCTCGAATGACTCTTTGAGTTTGGGGTTTCGATTTTTTAACAATTTAACCACGCCATAGGCCTTTGAACAAGTCACAAGCTTTTACACCAGCCGTACAGGCTATACAAACTTTGTCGCCTTCGGAACTCAGATTTGGATGTTTATTAAAAATGAAATGAGAAAAGAGATACTTCTAAATAGTTAAGTAAGTTCGTATAGACCGAGCGACAACCCCTGGTGTCAGTTTTTCACACCTGAAAGCCTCTGGCATGACTTTGTGTTTAAAGCAACTAGAACCTACATTTTACAGTGCCATCCGAGCCACGATAGTGCTCATATATACCTAGTTGAACTACGATGAACGTATGAACGCTGCTGTAAAGAGCTGACGCAGTAAGTAAGTTCGTATAGGCAAGGTGGGTAGCCGGTGTCAAATTTCTTAAGCAGCCAGAAGGCCTCTGATATGGCTGAACAGTTAAAATAACCGGGGACTACAATTCAATGTGTCATTCAAACCACGGTAGCGCTCGGATATACCTAGTAGAACTACGACATGAACGGTGCTGAAAAGAGCTGACAGTGTTTTTACACTATTATACTCATTTGAGAGATCTCTCTCTCTGAGTGAGTGTAATAGAGAGAGAGATCTTTCTCTGAGTGAGTGTAAAAGAGCGAGATACCTCTACTTCCTGCAATACCGCAGGCACACCGCCGCCATACTTGAGCCGTCCCCAGCCCGTGACTGTCGCCATGCGCCCGGTGAAGTCGTACTCTACGTCATCGAATGGCATGCAGATTGGAACTGTAATGTAAATGATACAGAGTTTAGATTAGTATAACAAAATTTGGAAAAAAAATCAAAGAAACAGCAACGATCTGTTGCAAAATTTGTGACAAACTACGGGTGTCAAAGGAATATACGGATACATTGGCATTGTTAAAATATTAACCCACGCTAACTTGTGTGTTGGTACATTACCTACTAAACATGCCTCTTTTCATTGCAAAGGGTTTTATATCACGAGCAAGTTAGTACTTGACTACCAACTCGCCTGATGGTAAGAAACGTTATGGTCCATAGATCAGGAACCTTGTTCCCTGATCTGTGTTATGGTCGAAGATGAAGCGACTTTACTACTTTATGAGCCCGAGCTTAGAGAGAGCCCGAGAGCTTAGATTAGGTCACACTCCAACATACTGGCGAAATACGGGTTAGCAGACATGTCGTCAAGAACATGAAAATCTCTGAATTTGCTTGCATTGCTGATTTTATCCCGATGTTTTCTTTCAACGTTATGATTTTCTTTGAAGAATAAACGATTTTACAACTTTTAGTTTCCTGTTTAAAAATGTATGTATGTTCCATATGGTCTTCTAGTTAGTTTTTAGGACTTGATTTGGCTTCTTTCTGACTCAATAATAGGAGGTATACTAAGCGCCACACAAATCGGCGGATGGGAAGTTATGCGCAGAACGCTGCGCAAAAGCCGAAATATAGGTATGCGCGGGAGCCAGAGAGACGAGACGTCTGGGCACACCCGCCCGCCAACCTCATGCCTCCCACGCGCTCCCTACGCCCGTGCACACATGCGCAATAATTAGCGAATCAGGCCGAAGTGTCATCTGCGGCTAACTTCTCATCCGTCGATTTGTGTGGCGCTCAGTATACCGGTTGGCTTTTATATGGCTATGGGAATTGAGTGTTATTGGAAAATATTCTCACCAATATGTGCATCGAATTTGATCGGCGTCTCCAGCTCCAATAAAGCAAGATCGTTTTCAAAGGTGGCTGCATTGTATTCCCGGTGCACGATGACCCTTCTCACGTTCCTCGAGACGGGCAGCTTGGGTTCTTTGTCGTTGGACACGTCGTTCTCGCCGAACACTGCTAGGAGGGAGGCGAGGAAGCTGGAATAAGAGAAGCAACATACAGGGTTATTTCTAAGCAATTAGCATCATTTTAGAGGCCTATTTTGTACATTCATTCATCTCATGTCAATGGCTATTTTTTTATCATTTTTTTGTAAGTATTTTAATATTTCTAATTTTTTATACAATTGATTTTGGGACCAGAATCCGGCGACCTCTACCGCGTCCTCGGTGGCCAGGTGGTGGCCAGGTTCAGATCTTTCATTCTGTACATCAAAACTAACAACTTTTGTTTTGCGACATTTGTCAAAACTCAAAAAAAAATTTCTGTTCCACAGAAAAATATCGTTCACCCGCGACAAAATGTATAGAACAGCTGATTTCTTTTTTGAGTTTTTACAAAAGCCGTAGAACAAAAGTTGTTCGTTTTGATGTACAGAATAAGTCCCTAAAAGGATGTTAATTGATTAGAAATAACCCTGTAAGTACTACTATTTAATTAGTTGTACTTTGTACACCGGGCTAACTCCGGACAGGTATACGACAATTAACGCTTTACTACACTTGATGTCGCAAAAGATTGTGCCGATGCAGCCACAAAAGCTGCCACTTGCGCTTTTCAGAAATACATATTATTGATATCACCAGTGACTGCATATTTGGAGAAAACTCCAGATACTTAAGGAGCACGGGTGGGGTGAACTCTCAGTGAAACTACTGTTTAGACTTTGCTAATTGCAACATGCAAGAGCATGTGGATTAATTTCGATACTCAATACCCTACCAATACACAAAAATATTTTAAGTATTTTAGATATTGGCAGTACGTTTAGCAGTAGATATTACCTTACAATGTACTCATACTCACCCAGGCTGACAATGCGCAGCAGTAGTGACGAATCTGCTGGTGATGAGCACGCCACCGCACTTGTTCTTGACGAAGAGGCCGAGCCAGGTGGACTCTCGGACTAAGACCTGCCACGGCCATTCACCAAAACGAGCGTTCTTGCCACCGACGATACGACCAGACTTCACTAGGGGACGGACACCGCATACTGGAATAAGAAAATTTCAGATTTGGGAATAGCATAAAAAATTGGTTGTGTGTAAAGTCGGTTTATAGACAATAATTTTACGTGATAACGTCACATGCATCACAAACGGAACGCTTAGGCCGATCATGCTTTTCTATCGCTTGTTCCGCGCTCTTGCTTGCACGCTCGGCTTAATGACTCAAGATTTTTCGTGCTTACAGCCGGCGTTATTCGATTTATAAGACGTTGTCTCGCCAAAAAACAACCATTTATTACAGAAAAATTACTCTTTTTAAAATTAAAATTTCACTTCATAAGCCATAGAACGTCTAGTGCTGGACCTTGGCATTTTTATGGATCTGAAATAAGACCGGTTAGAAACGGCACTGAAAGCCAGCAACCGCCTAACCAGGAATTTATAACAGGACACTAATCCTGCTGCTACGGTCAGAGATCAAAGTACTGAATACCTGTGATTGCTTGGGTTTAGGTTTCAATCAAGATATGTGAATGGCTGTCTAGCTGTTCGTTTGTAGAAAGGCTGATAATAATCAAAAGGTCAAGCTGGATGCGAGCCCAACCAGTTTATAGCTTGTTAAATACCTGTAAATTTAATTCTCGAAATCCAGGAGACCGGGGAGGAAAATTTCAGATCAAATTAAAGAAATGATACTTAACATGTCATATCGCACCGCAAAACCAGAGGACCGCGATACGTAAAAGTCGCTCCACCGTCAAGCGTATTGCTTTTAAAGAGGTTTTAATATTTGTGTCATATCCACCCGCCGCTATTTTGATTTTTTTTCGAAGGTTTCACGCCAGATTTTTACAGTGTATATGAGAAGGGGACACCTTATAACACACAATAAACATTTCGTACTATGGTACCCTAAAATGTCCTGTTCTCGAGATATTTGTATGTAAAGATCGCAGTACGAGAACTTTGCGATCTTTACATCCAAATAACTCGAGAACGGGACACTTTAGGGTATCATAGTACTGAACATCTATGGTTTGTATAAGTATATCTTACCTATATATATCACTATCATTGTGCGTGGAAACTTATAAAAAAAATGGCGGCGGGTGGATATGCCAGCTTCCATACAAAAATGTTCAAATCCCTTTAAATTAATGAAGATTTAGGTCTATGAAACTTAATAATGATGATGATACAAAACTTACAATTCCTATCATTATAATCGACGGGCTGGTCGTTAAAGTTCTCAGTTGTGACCTCGTCGAGTTCGGTGGTGGACGTGGCAGCCTGCGTGGTGGTCGTGATCTTCTTTGTTGGCTTGGCCTTCTTGGTCGTCGTCACCTGAAAGGAGGGGAAGTAAAGGCCGACGCATGTCATTTTTTTTTAAATCAATACACTGATTTC
This sequence comes from Hypomecis atomaria, assembly GCA_964007245.1. Classification (NCBI taxonomy): domain Eukaryota; kingdom Metazoa; phylum Arthropoda; class Insecta; order Lepidoptera; family Geometridae; genus Hypomecis; species Hypomecis atomaria. The sequence goes on along the minus strand of OZ023308.1, from coordinate 5,597,586 downwards.
GTTTTGGCTATTCCAGGAATGCTCGTAAACTAGTTGTCCTACGCTCTATATGGCTTTGACTAGTTTGAGTAGACATGATGCGTGCCATTAGGTAAACGTCTTATTTAATTTTGTCTTATCGCTCAATAAATTTTAAAATAGTTATAAAATAGTTATATAACGTAATCAGCCTAATCTTACCGGTTTCTTAGTCGTAGTGGTCGGGGGAGCGGTGGTGGTCGTTCTTCTCGCTTGCGTGGTCAACCTCACCGGTTTTCTAGTCGTCTTTACCGTCAATGGTCGTTTCGTGGTCGTTGTCAGCCTGGGTGGGAGCGTTAGCTTGGTCGGCGCAGGCCTTCTGGTCGAAATTGTAGGCTTTTTGGTCGTTGGGGCCGTCCGTTTCGGCTTCGGCGTAGTTGTCACATTGACTTTTTTATCCAATATGACTATGTCATGCAACTCTTGGAAAGTACCTTGAAGGCTTCCAACAATCTTATTTACAAATAAATCCATCTTCTGTTTCAATTCTTCGTTCTCTTGCCATACTGGAGTTGTGAACTCTAGTTCGTGTATTAGGTCTATGTCGCTGAGTTCGTTGTCAGATATAGAAACACTCGTGTTGTAACCAGGGTTGGCTCCAGTTGCATTGAGCATTGGGTTTCTTACTGGAGGGAAGTTGATCAAGTCATCGGGAGATGTCTGCATTTCTGGTTTGAATGTTGTAGGAGCGTAGTCAGTGTAGGCTTCAAATATTGGAGTAGGGCTTGCAGTTATCGGTGCAGGTCTGGTTGTAGACTTAACTGGAGGGAACGGAGTGGTTACGGGAGGTGGTTTTGGAGTGATAACCACAGTAGGCGATGATGGTCTCTCTTGGTTTGCCGTAGTTGGAGGTTTCCCCATGTAAATGTTGTTTGTTGATGCTATGTTGTTGTTTACTGTAATTGTGCTGACTGGTTTTTTGAATGGCTCTTGAGAAATTTCAACGAATTGAGGTTCTTCTTCGGATGATTCGGGTTTACTCGTTTGGAAGCCATTGAGGACTATGACAGTGGGAGTGACGCTTGAGAAACTATCTGGGGCGACGTCATAGCTCGGGATTATTGATGGTGGTGGCGTGACCGGCCGCCTTGTGAGATTCGATCCGGTCACGTAGCTAGTTGAAGGTGGCTTCCTAGTAGTTAAAGTAGGCCTAGGAGTAGTACTTGAACTGACGTAGCTAAAGGTCGTTAAATCTCCAAAGTCACTTAGATCCGTTGGATATTTGTTAAAAGCGTCTATAGCTTGACTAGTAGATTGACTAGGGTTTGGAGACGAATAGTCTGGAATACTATTTGATGATGTATGCACATGAGTGTAGTCGATGTAAGGCTTCTTAGTCGACGGTTGTTTGGTGTATGAAGTAGACGAAAACGGCTTTAGAGTCACATAGTGACCAGTTGAGGTATAATAGCTGCTATACGGAGGCGAAACAGTCATCGGTGATGGTGAAGACTTTGTCTCCAATACATCTAGATAACCTGGAGATGTGACATCCTCTTTCAAACTCGGTGTACTTTCATTCAGCATCTGAATTATACTATCTATAGGTGAAACTTCGGTGACTTTCTGCGTTTCTTTAGTCACTGTTGAAACCATGACGTAGTTCTCAGTAGTTGCTTTAGTTGGCTTCGGTCTGAAGACTGGTTTCACCGGACGATGAGTGGATACGGTCTTTTGAGTAGACGTCGTCGTTGAAGGAGCTACAGTAGGTTTCGTCTGCATTGACGAGACTTGAATGTTAAAATCTGATGGTCTTACTACTGTATCTACTATAGATCCATTCGTATGTACTAGAATAGTGTCTGGACCACCATGATTAATTGTGCTATGAGGGAACTCAGGTTTTGGCTTGATGTAGAGCAGTCCGTTATCTTTTGGAGGCGTACTGAGTAACGTATTAGTGATTTGATTGACGCCTTCGTTTATGATTTCAGCTTCAGTGCTTAAATCATCAGGCTTAGCAGTTGATAGAGAAGCTTGACTGGCAGGTTTGTAGCCAGGAGTCACGACTGGTTTGAAGCTGTTGTGCCAGGAGTTGAGTTGGTCCGCTTCGTAGTCATCAGTCTCTAGCTCTGCGTCTGGGTAGTCCAAGTAGCTAGTCATGACTACTCCGGGGCCTTTTGGTATGTGAGACTGGCTGTCGGATTTGAGCTGACAGCAAGCTCCGAATAGGAAGCCGTCCATGCATGTTCCGACGACCTGGAAAACACAAAATGGAGATCAACCTTACATAATACAAAGCAAACTTAGGTAACACTTTTGTCAAAGAATAGATTACATATTTCTGTTGAAAATTTGTGACAAAAGGAAGCATTCTCTCCAATATTAGATAACCGTTTTCGTGACCCAGTTGTTAATGAGTTATGTGTGTCATGTATAAAAGTTTGTCGCATTTTTGGTACAAAAGACAAATTAAATGAAATTAAACAATAAATAAAGTAGTAGTTCTCCGAACACTACATCTCGCGACATGTCTCTTTAACTGAATCTTCATAAGCCTACTTATACCTGCCTACGATTTTGATCATAGGTACTCGCAAACTAAACTTATCTTGCCAAATATCATAGAAATCGGCTGATATTTTAATTGTTATCAATTGCAATTGCGCAATTGTTATCAATTGCAATTGCGCAATTGTTATCAATTGTTAAATTGCGCTACAGCAATTTTCCCCCTTTTTGAGGGAAACACCGGATCGAAATCCCCAAAGACAAAAATGTCTATAAATGTATAAAACGTGTGTACCTTTCGTCGAGATTCTTGTATGAAAATTAAATCATTTGAAACTACTTTGCACTGAGGGCTATATTGGGAGTTTTTCTTCGAGATCGAATCAGAAATAAAGGGATCCGTAGAAGAGTCAAGGTTAGGTATATGACGAAACGAAATCACGTACTGGCAAGTGAAGCGTAGGACCTACGACGTAGGCAGATGACCGTATCACGGTAATGGTATCTATCCAGTATTCCGTCTTCATAAAAACAGTCGGAACGCGAATCATGCTTACCGTACCGCCTCGGAGTTAGGTACACAACAGTCGCAGGGCGCGGCGTAGTGACGAACGAACATGTGGGTTAATAATCAGTGAGTTTGCGTTTTACCTACCAGACGGGCAGCCCTAGCGTGTGTTACGTACACGTCGCGTCAAGTAAAAAGAACGCTGGAGTGTCGAGCTGCGCACAAGGAAATTTGATTCCTATCGCACACGTCATAGGAGTTAAATCTCTTAGTACGCAGCTTTAACTGCAGCAAGGTGTACTGCGTGTACTGCGTGGTAACGCGGGGTTGTAGTATTTAGTTCAAGGACAGGGCTGAGTCGCTATACTGCATAGATAGCATTACCGTGACCTTATCAAGGTATCAAATTTGTAATATCTTTCTTCATTATTTAACTTTTTTTTTAACGTTTACACCGTCCTTGTCGTCTTTATGTTTCCTTGCATCCAAGAGAGGTTGTCTGGAAGAAATCGCTTTTAGCGATAAGACCGCCTTTTGTGCCTTTTCTGTCTTTGTTTCTTTTGTTATGTTTTCTTGTTGGTGTCAATAAAGTGTTGTTGTATTGTATTGTATCAAACCCGAAGACTGCGATCTGAATGCGAGCCGCTTCCAACTTCCATTTGAGATCCTCTGGGAAAATCATTATAATACCGGACGTTTACAACCGACTGCCTGAAACGGTTAATGAGGCTTACAGCCTCAATAGTTTTAAAATCAGGTTGAAGCGCTACCTAATTGAGCAAGCGTTCTATAACCTTGAAGAGTGCATCACTATCACTACATAGTATAAAACAAAGTCGCTTCCCGCTGTCTGTCCCCATGTATGCTTATACCTTTAAAACCACGCAACAGATTTTGATGCGGTTTTTTTTAATAGGTAGAGTGATTCAAGGGGATGGTTTATATTATGTACTATACAGGGTTATTTCTAATCAATAAGCATCCTTTTCGGGACTTATCCTGTACATTAAAACTAACATTTTGTTCTGCGACTTTTGTCAAAACTCGAAAAAAAATTTTGTTGTTTCATAGAAAAATATCGTTCACCCGCGACAAAATGTATGGAACAGCTGATTTTTTTTTGACTTCTGACAAAAGTAGCAGAACAAAAGTTGTTAGTCTTGACGTACAGAATAAGCCCCTAAAAGGATGCTAATTGATTAGATATTATAACCCTGTATATACCACACCTGTGCAAAGCCGGGACGGGTCGCTAGTAGATCATCAATAGTAGTACTATACAGCAAGACCTTTTATTCAGTGCACAAATTTTTATTGCGCAATAGATATCATTAATAAAGTCCCCGTCACGAGAAGCTATAAATTATGTAAACAAACATCTTTTACTAAGTAAACATTTTATACTGCGAGATAATAATAAATTGACCATATTCAATCGACACGAAATATAGACGGGTTATATGAAAGTAACAACCTATTTAATTTAGTCGGATCATATTTTAACGACGCAAAGCGCTATCGTTTGTGTTTTTTGGTACCGGAACGCGTCCGTCGCAGGGATTGTAAACTATCGGGAATGCGTACGAGTTTGTTTCATTGCTTTGCATATATCGCGGATCTGGTTGTTATTGTTAATTTTGTTATTGTTTCGTTATCACTGTTTTATTGTTGTTACTTTAATTGTTGCGTTAATTTTATTTGTTATTACGTATAATGGAGCCAGTAGCCAGTACATCTAAGGAAATAAATTCGCCTCGAAAAAAACGTCAAAAGGTGCGTAATACAATTTATCTAAAATATATAATAAATAAAAAGAAAGAGTTGTTTGTTCAAACGCGCTAATCTTTGGAAACTTCTAATGTTAGAAGTAGGTTTTAAATTCATATTCATATTCATTTATTTCTTGCAAAATAGGTTATACAATTTTAATGTGATCTTAAATAACTTACAAATAACGTACTCTACTTTCACAGTCAGCATGCAAGAATGTTGTTTTTTTTTTTTGTTTAGTCAAAAAATCGAAACGACATCAAAATTTGTCATTCAAAAAGTCAATTACAGTATAGTATGTTTTGTCCAGTAGGAAACATTTCAATTTATGTTTAAACAAATGAGTGAGTTTCGTGTCAATAATGAATTTTGGCAAATTGTTATACAGTTGAGGAGCCATGCATAGTACACTGTTTCCTAGCAAAGAAAAGTCTTACGACATGGTACCTTAATTTTGTGTGTTAATTAAAATTGTGAAGTAATTGGTTAGGTTAATTGGTATACCTGGAGATATAGCTTATAAAGCGAATAATTATTCTTTAATAATATGTGTTCATTAATATTTGTTACTTAATAATTTATTAAATCTTTAAAAAAAAATCATTTTTTTTGTTGGTCCAAATGTTGTGAACTCCTGAACACTTGTTTACAAAATTTATAGCTTCTCGTGACGGGGACTTTAGAACATATTTCGCTCATAAAAAGATCAACTTTTTTTTCATCAATTTTTTGTCAAACTATCCCAAAAATAATTAAATTGCATGCACCTTACACTCCAGACAATAACTACTACCTAAAGCGTATAGCTAGCTCTCTCAAGGTCAGTGCTACCGGTCAATGGCCCCTCACCGTAGGTAAATAGTCGGCGCGGCGTACAACTCGCCCCCCTCGGTTCTTGGTAGGTACAATACCTACGTCTCGCGACGCGACGCAGCCGTAGGTATTCAGACGTAGGGTGACATTGATTACCCCGTTTATCTGTATACTTTCTCTTGAAGTTATTTCAATATTTTTGTACCAAAGTGAGTAAAAGTAAAATAGAGGTTTAATTGTTTGTTTATTATACTTTCCGTATGCAAAGTTTGTGCACTGGAAATAAAATCACCCCGTACATTGTTTTTAATTATATTATTGTTTTGTATTTTGTTCACTTGTAAACTATTATGTTTATTATTTTTATTATTTTGTTCAAGTGAAAAATCACAAGCATACCTTTAGCAGGCATCAGTGGAGCCACAGCCTACACTGAGAGGCCTTTTTACATAAAATGTTATAAAGCTTATCTGTTAAGTAGGATGATGATAACTATTGCTAGATGTGATTTGCAGTATTTTGGGCTATTGTGATGTGCTGGTAGATGACTTACAAAGGTGGGATATAGGATGAGGTGCAGCACCCGCAAAATTAATGCCTCATTTCACAATGTTAGGCGGGTTGTGACTTGCCATCCACTAATGGCAAATTATATATACATATAAATAAAATTGGAGTGTCTGTTTGTAATATTGAAATAACCGTTTGTCACTACATGTATTTGAATATATACGGTAAATACACCAAAATTACCATTTTTTACAATGTTTGTATGTCTGTCTGTTTGTTACGGCTAATCTCTGAAATGGCTAAACCGATTTTAACGGGACTTTTATTGGCAGGTAGCTGATGTAATAAGAAGTAACGATACGTTTATTTTAGAAAAAATCTTTTTATCTCGGGCTAACGCGGGTAACACCGCGGGGCGCAGTTAGTCTATAGGTACTATTATTAATATAATAAAGAAGTAAAGTTTGTGAGGTTGTAGGGGGTAATCTCTGGATCTACTCAACCGATTTCGATAATTCTTTTACCAATAGAAAGCCACATTATCTGTGAGTGTCATGGGCTATAAAGTAAGCGCGGGCGAAACCGCGGGCATTGGCTAGTTATTAAGGTGACGCATTGATAAACTATAATGTTTCAAAAATTGAGTACCGCGCCCCTTCACTCGGACAAATTTTACGCGATCGCGCTCGACAGGATCGCGCCAGAGCGGCGGGCGGCAGTGAGTTTTTAATTAATTACTCATAATGTACACATTAAAAAACATAACTTCTCGGTCTATAAAATAGAAAAATGATCAGGCTATTTTATTCGTAAAAAATAATGGGATGTTGTCGCTGATAATTTTTAGCATTCGAATTATTAAACTTTTTTTTGGTCTTTTTTTTGGTGAGAAATTTGTAAGTTTTTTTTTTAAATAAAGCCGGTTACTTTTCAAAATTTTGTCTGGTTCATAAAATTTTTCAAGATGTTTCCTTATCTATGATATTTTTTAAATTTGAATCAAAAACATTCGTCCCCTCACATCGCGCATTCATAAGTACTCGTTTTCGTGTTTCTCGGCCCGATGCCTGCTCTTCATAAAATGACTTTGACTTCATATGGGAGGCCTACGTCCAGCTGTGGACGTCCTATAGCTGATGGATGGACTTTAAATATTATCTAATGATATGTAAGTACCTCGCCATCCCTCTGTGCGCACTCGTGGTTGAACATGCAGATAGTGTTTCCTCTGTTGAATTTGGCCGCTCGGGAGGCTTTGCAGTACGTGGGCGTTATCCTGTAGCCGCCGAACAGCTTTCTTGATTCTGAAACAAAATGGAATAATTGTTATATTTTGTTGATATTAACAATGCTTATTTGAGTTTGTGCAAAAAGAGAAGCGTCGTACAGCCGGGCTAGTATGCGCGCCACGAATTATTTCGTTCGTAGTGTCAGAACGAGACAGCATTATGGCAAAGTATATAACTGTCACTCTTTCACACGTCGAAATGAGTTCTTTTCTTCGCTTTTCGTGGTCGTGATGCTTTATAGCCAGGTCACGGCATATAAGTCTAGCACTGAGCGAAGTGTGGAAGGGGTAGCTGCGCATGAGTTTAGTATGGCGGTCAACATGCACAGCCATCCTCTCCACAGTATCCTCAGCGCTAGACTTACGTGCCGCTACTTGTAGGCGAAGTCGTCCGTGTGCCAATTTACTAATTAATACCAAAAAGGAGGAGGTTCTATGTCCATCTGTATGTTTTTTTGTGTAGATAATTTCGCCAATTACAAATCGAATCTAAAAAATATTTTTTTGTTCGAAAGTTACTCCCGATGTGGTCCCATTTAAATTTTACAGAAATCGCCTGAGCCGGTTTTTAAGAAATCAACAATAATGTAAACAGCGAGTGAAATATTCGAATTTTGTACACGATGGAACGCGGTTTTGACAATTTTTTGCGAAAAATAATTGTTAGAGTTTGTGTGAAAAGAGAAGTGTTGTACGTGAAGTCACACGTGTGCCAATTTATAACCCGGTCAGAATATCTGTGCACCTCGCTGGAATGCGGCGCCTCTCCCGCTTCCCCTGTCACCTCTCTGCGCACTCCCCGGTGCGACAGTACGGTTAGCATCTTCGTTCCCGATAATAATTTACGTCCGGACGGTATACTAGACGTCCGGTAATGTATATACGTCCCGATAATTCGATATGACGTCACGAAGTCAGGTGCACAGATATTGTGACCGGGTTGTACTAATTTTGTTAAGTTGACAACACTGCGCTAGTACAACTAAAAGTGTTTGATACTTGGTAGGACACCAATTCGGTTTTCATCAGTACTCGCGTCTACCAAGTTTAGTCTGTACCTTGGCCGCTGATTGAAATTTTGTTGTTAGTTCACCGTAACGCATTCGGCATGATTAGTCTTCGGATGGGCGACCGCGGGTGATAGTTTTACTGGGCGCTATCGTGGCTCGGATGACACGTGAACTTCGTCTCCCGTCAGGATAGTAGTTTTAACATTTAATTTCAAGCCCTGTCAGAGATCTTCAGACAGCTATAAAACTGACATCGTAATTATAATAGCAGTTTTGAGTCGTCTGTTTCTTTTTCACTATGTGAATTTGATAGAGAGAACACTATTGTACGTTGCTATTTATTGTTGTTTGTATTTACGATGTCGGGCGCCTGTAAAATTAGGCCTTCTTATTTTGAGTCGATTGTAAAATCTCCTCATAATTTCTATGAGAAATAGAAACTCATTCACATCACATAATGTTACACATTTCCTAACTTAACCACTCATTGAAGGATTTCTCTCGTTTAAAGTGAAAACTTACAAATCGCAAGTCATCTAACTAGCGATGGCGTAGAGAAACCATAACATGACACTTGCGAAAGCTAGCACTAATATTATAGGCTAGTTAATGTTTTATGTTCTCGTGTAACAGATTATCATTAAATAAAATTGGCCAAGTGTGAGTCGGACTCACGCACGAAGGGTTCCGTACCGATATATTTTATTTTAATTTAAATATTTATTTTGAATCGAATATGCAACTAAATATTCTATGAATATTTCTATAAGCAGATACGATAGTGTCGGTTGTTGTCTTCAGTGTAAAGAAACACGCGTGGATTTTTCTCGTACGCCCTACGGTTTTCAGTTAATCCTAAAAACATCGCTGTGTGCTTAAGTTTATAGACCATATCAAAAACTTTCCCTTCAAATTATTTTGAGCACTGTGGAATCATAATTTTTTGAGCTATAATGGAAAATTGAAATTTTCACACATGCACATAGCTCAGAGGTCATTGACCTCACAAGTATATTTCATACTGAATTACGTTTTCCTAGTAATCAACCACCTAATGACATCGTAAAAATTGGTTTTTATCATCATCATAATCATCGTCACCATCTACGGAAGCCTATTTTACGCGTGTTTACAACTTAACTAGAAAATAAAAGCCCTGCAAAAACCTAACACAAATATTTTATAACAACAAAATATATTAGTCTGAGTACACCAGTTCTGGATAACCCTGTATAGGGAATCAGTCCCAAATTCTGACACCAGGGCTAGCCACCCGGCCTATACGAACTTACTTAGTCCCATAGTAAAAGTTTGTCATAATATACATGATATCTTAGGACAGAACCTTACCATTTTTGTGATTAAATATATTTACCTGCGAAAGTTGTGCATTTTTGAGAACTTAGAATTTTTTCTAGAAAATGTATACTGGCGAGGTCCACTGTTTGATAGTTAATAGTTACAGATGTAAAAACCGCAGTACACCAGATACATACGCCAAGTCTTGTTTCATTTAGATATAAAGTTCATTTTACTCACGACATTTATGGAAATGCTGACTTTTTATTCGTAATATTGGGGAGTTGGACCCATAGTAAATGATGATCATTACATAAAGATGAGTACAATGATATCCTAAACGTATCCGTGGCTTAGAAAAATACCCGGTACAGAATGAAGCAATTTATTTCCTTTTTAGGGTTCCGAACCCAAAGGGGAAAACGGGACCCTATTACTAAGACTTCGATGTCCGTCTGTCCGTCTGTCACCGGGCTGTATCTCATGAACCATGATAGCTAGGCAGCTGAAATTTTCACAGATGATGTATTTCTGTTGCCGCTATAACAACAAATACTAAAAAGAGAATTAAATAATTATTTGAGGGGGGCTTCCATACAACAAACCTGATTTTTTATACGTTTTTCGCTCAAGAGGTAGATGCTTGAAATTTTCACAGAATATTTAGTTTTATATTCACTTCAATAATAAATAATGAAATTAAAATACAATAAATATTTAAGGGGGTTCACATACAGTACGGAACCCTCCGTGCGCGAGTCCGACTCGTACTTGGCCGATTATTTCTTTACTCCCGCCTAACCCACGGCGCGGCTTCTCAGTCTTGTGACGTCACACGCGTAAATCCGTCGCGAGGTTTTTTGATTTCGTGCGGTAGTGTTTAAAAATTCATAACTTCATCATTTTTGAAGATAATTAAAAAATAAAAACACCATTATTTATTGCAGACTTAGAGTAATTTAATAAAAATAACTCCTCCGGTTCGGTTCGTCGGTCAAAAAATGCGACCTGTAGACGACCAAATATGATCAAAATCTGGACAGACGGAAACAAAATCGCCGTATTAAAACGGAGATTTTCGTTGTCACTCAATAAATAATCAGACGATCTGAAAACTATTTTGAACAACTGTGTTTTTACCTACTATAGTCTGACCGTTTAACTGAGTCTGAGTTTAACTGAGCGTGGACTCAGTTAAACGGTCAGACTATAGACCAATTTGAACTACCTTTACTTTGGACCAAAACGGAATTCGAGAAAAACAAACTGCTATTTCAAAAATTTGGCGAATCTCAGTTGCATCTAATATAATACTTGATTTTGTTTAGAGTTGGCCCCATAGTAAAAGGTGTTCATATTAATATAATATCTGAACTAAATCTTTCGGTTTAGTACAAGGTAGTAGTATCACATCTTCTTTGGTTCTGTGAAGATATTCCTGTATAATTGTAATGTTACTAACTTATTTACCTGGGAAATGTTACTTTGATACCTATATAAATTAGCCCAAGATAATATTTTAGTAGCAGTCGCCTAGGGCTATAAAATTATTAAACTCAGTACTAAACATTATTAAAAAGTTCACTGCGTCGTCGCCAGATGGCGCTGTACTACGTTGAAACGCGCAAGTGTTTAGTTTACGAACTAAGATGTGTATTAAAAAACATGATTCAAATATGTATGCTTATGGCAATCCGTTGTTTGTTTTTTTGGAACAGCCCTAAAACGATAGTTTTAGATAGCTGTGCTGTTAGTATGACTATAGGTATCGTTCGTTCGTTCGTTTCAGCCATCGGACGTCCAATGCTGGACATAGGCCTCCCCTAAAGATCTCCAATAAGACCGGTTGGTAGCAGCTTGTATCCAGCGCGATCCTGCGGTCTTAATGAGGTCGTCCATCCACTTTGTGGATGGATGTCCTACGCTGCGCTTGCCGGTAAGTGGTCTCCACTCGAGAACTTTTCGACCCCATCGGTCATCAGTCTCGATGTGCCCTGCCCATTGTCATTTCAACTTGCCAATCCGCTGGGCTATGTCAGTAACTTTGGTTCTTCTACGGATCTCCTCATTCCTAATTCGATCCCGCAGAGAGACATCGAGCATAGCCCTCTCCATAGCTCGTTGGGCTACTTGGAGCTTATTAATAAGGCCCATAGTGAGAGACTACTGACATAGACTGAACCAAATTTTTGGCATCTGAGAAGTCAGCTACAACTGCCCGCCCATAATGTCCTCTTTTGCGTCACTAACATAAATTATGAATATATTGCTATGGCGCAACTACTCGGTTGATGAATAATATAAGCATTTCGAGCGAAATATCCGAATTTTGTACACGATGAACATCGATAATTTCGCCAATTATTATTGTGAACCGAATCGAAAAAATCTTTTTTAGTTCGAAAGAATACACTCCTAAAGTGGTCCCATTTAAATTTTACAAAAATCGGCTGAGCCGTTTTTGATTTATCAAGAATAATGTAAACAATTCGAGCGAAATATTCGAATTTTGGAAGGACACGATGGACGGCGGTTTAGCCATTTTTTGTGAAAAATAATTATTACTACTCGCTTTGTGTTCACAGTCGCCAAAAAGATTTATTCGGCATATAAAGACGAGGCTTTTCGATATTGTTTATCTGTGATGCGCGTCGTTAGTAAATTGACCGCGACCGAGGCGGGTATCGATTTTTCTGGGTTTAGGCACAAAATGCATATTTCTCATATTCCTTACTTCCTAACTAATCCTTACTTCCTTACTAATCCTTGCTTCTGTACTAATCCTTATTTCCATACTAATTCCTTACTTCCTTACCTACTATTCTTATTCAGATTTATTTGCTTCCACAATGTTATAAAAAGATGGTAAAAACTTAAAAATGTACAATTGTGGGACCCGGCACTGCTAAATGTATTCAGGCGTGAAGGAGAGGCGGTCAGCTTACAGATTATTATTATTAATCCTTACTTCCTTACTAATATTATAAATCCGAAAGAACTACACATCTGACAAGAAGCGGCGAAAGTATGCCTATAGTTGTATATAGCCTATAGCTGGAGACAATGGGCTCAAAGTCAAAGTCAAATCATTTATTGCAACATATGAAATTTACATGTGGTTCTTAATTAACATGTTTTGAATAGTTATACAAATGACCCTGATAAGGGTATGGCAATATGGCAAATGGGCTATTGGGGTGGTGAGGCTAAATCTTTGATTGGGGAAATTGGGCGCAGGCTAAGGGAGAAGACAAATGACTCCCGCTCCGGCTCGTACTTGGCGCAAAGGATGGTCATCGCCATCCAGCGAGGTAATTCGGCCAGCATTTTGGGCTCTTTTGCGCTCTTCTTTCTTTAAATAATGTATTAAAGGAATGTCAATAAACCTAATTCTTCGATAACATTTTTAGAGTTCCGTACCCAAAGGGTAAAAACGGGACCCCATTACTAAGACTCCGATGTCCGTCTGTCTGTCTGACACCTGGCTGTATCTCATGAACCGTGTTAGCTAGACAGCTGAAATTTTCACACACGATATATTTCTATTGCCGCTATAACAACAATAGCTAAAAACAGAATAGGAATGTATATTTAAAATATACATTTAAGGGAAACTCCCATACAACAAACTTGTTCATTTTAGGAGTTTTTTTGCTCGCTATTAACAATGGCAAGAGGAGTGTAGCTAAGGAGGCTCCAACAAGGAACCCTTCGTGCGCAAATCCGACACGCACTTGGCCGATTTTTAAAATCAAATAACGTTCTATCAGGCCATTAGCTCCGCATAAAAACGCACGAAGTGATCAAGCAACAACGCGTGATTGACATTTATTTTTGGCTTAAAGTATTTATTTTGTTCTATTTTTAATTTGTTGTATTTTGATAATTATTAGGTGTGTTTTGAATTGAATTTTTAGGAAAAATGTATAAAATCATATTATTAAAAGCATTGTTATCGGACGTTTGCAAGAACATGTAATGTGTCTACGAAATAAAGAAAATTTGACTTTGACTTTGAATGGGCGGCGCGGATAGCCCGTCCGTTCATGACTTCAGCCTGTGTTTGTTGGAGTAATGGAGTCGAATATTTTTCAGTTGTGTTATTTCGTGATAGGTACACATGGAATAATTCTTAGAATAATGAACATTATGTCTATATCGTTTTTTGTCCAGTAAATTGTTGCAAGCAATCGATGTTTATAAAGACCGTTTTTGCCAAAGGGGTGGTAAACGCAATTTTAGTGTGAAAATAAGATTTTCGTAAAGCATATTAACAGATTAATAACTCTTAATGTATTCATTTTGTACAAATATTTCAAGGTTATTCAAATAGTACTTACATGGATAGGTAATTTTTGCCAAAAGCGACCCATGTTACGAGTATTATAGAACATCACTTAATTTAGACGTCTCCGTAAAACAACGTTCAATTTTCACCACGGACCCCTCAGACGGTGAACTCGCTATCTCGTGAAATAAACTGATAAAGAATATGCACTATGTATCAAGATCGTTTAATCCAATTTCCCCAGTATTGCATGCAACAAATTTTTATTTTCTCATTTGCCATGAGATTCTGGTAGACCTATACTAAGCATTTGACTGGACTGAGGCATTGTAACAACATACCCTAAACCAAAAACGTCAAGTCTCACTCTTAGAAAGTTTCACGAGTCAATAACTTCTCTGGCCTCTACTGAAAACTATGAATTCTGCAGATCGGACTTTGTTCTACGGATGAGTATACGGCAAAATGTTTGTCAGACCAATTGGTAACTTTAAAAAAAAAAACGCATCAAAGCTGAATGAGAAATGGGGAAATGCATATTCTCAACAACAGTATACTGGCTGAAAGTGAAAATACAAATCTCAGTTATACGAGCAGTTTCAATGAGAGTAAGAGGGATGCGTAGACATGTCAGGGCCTTTCAATGTGAAGATGGAGCATGGAATACTTTACTGACAGTCTGGATGGATCTCGTAAAACAGACATACCTGTATGTGTTTCTTTACAATTTTTATAAATGTATGTGTGCAATATTCTTTTTAACTCTGTGGTATTTGATTAGATAATTATTAATAAAAAATTAGTAACTTTAAAAAAATCTCTCATACTGAACATGATTAAAAAGTTCCCAGTGTCACCGCTAGAGGGCGTTGTTCTCCGTTAAAACGCACAAAGGGATAGTTTACCAACTAAGTTATGTTATAAAATACACGATTGAAGAATGAAGGTCTATTTACAGACAATCCCATAAATAATATTTTTTGGATTAGCTCAGTTATCGTTTTAGATAACTGTGCTGTCAGTATAAGTATAAGCCTAACTAAAATGTTTGGTATCCGTAAAGTTAGCTACAAGCTGCACACATCCTCTCTCGCGCCGTTAACATATGTTAAAGGTGTTTCCAACGGCTAAAATCGCGAAATCGAATATATTGAATATGCGAAAATAAAATCGCCTAATATTTTATCTGCTATAATATTTTTAACAGGTCCGTTACGTATTCCAAATTTTAGCGAATACACTATGTCATTGTAATAAGGTTGATTTTTGAAGTGATATTATTTTCAATTCAGGTCATGCGTTAACATCTAGCGACATCTGTTGATGTTCAGAGGGACGACTTAGATAGGTGTTGACTCAAATAGTGTTGTATCAAACTCATTCGAGACTTGAGTTGTTTTTCGAGGACTAGGACTCGAGTCGTTAGAATATGAATCCGAGTCATCATCCGACTGAAATAATGGTTGCTTAGTACATAATAAATCAATAATTTGTTCATCGCTATTTTATTTACTTCAAACTATGGATTTTGAGGACTCAGTCTTTAAAAAACTCAGTCCATGAGTCCTTTTTGATATTAAAGTCTTTTTACAAAAGACTCAAAGTCACTCAAATTTTCTTTCTTTCTTACGTAAAACGATATAGACTCGAGTCTTCAAAAACAGCTCAAGTTCTATTTAATAAGACTCCAAGACTCGAGTCTATTATTACATACAAGTACAACACTATCGATCGCACTCTATTGTATATTATTTGAAAACTACGCTAGATGGGTGAGTGCCAGCTATGTATGTGTGCGTGGCGCTGGCAGTGGCGAAAAATATTATAGCAGGTCGCGGACTCGCGGTATGAATAATTAGCGTTCGTTAGTGTCAGCTAAGCTATGTTGCGTGGCGGACGGCAACAGGCGGGCGAGTAGCGAGCGAAAAAAAACAGGTGAAAAATATTATAGCAGGTCGTGGTATGAAAAATTAGCAGGTTGAATATGCTAAATTTTGCTAGCAGTGAATTTTAACTGCTAACAAATATAACGAACACCTTTATATGATATATTGCTACTGTGCAATCAGTCGCCCCGTGCTTACGGACGCTAAAAAGTTTGATTCAGGCTATAAACATAGGAGTTTAAGATTTTTTTAGTTATCAATGCGCATCGCACCATTATTTGAGCTATTTTTATTATTTTCATTTTTCTTTATAATCACAAAGTTTAACTGCATTAAAAATTGACTCGAACAAGCGTGTGACGTCACAATGTTACACTTAACAGTAATAAGGTGTACAAAGGTAACGTCACACGCTAGATTGATTCAATTTTTAATGTTGTATTACTTTGTAATTTTAACGAATAATTATTATTTTTCGCAAAAAATCGGTACACCGACTTCTACCGTGTACAGAATTCGAATAATTTGCACGAACCGATGTGAAAATCAATGTACATTTTTTTTTCTATGTACATCGGCTGAGCCTATTTTGATAAATTTTAAATAACAAAACCTCGGAAGTATACTCTTTCGAAATGAAACAATTCTTAAATCGATTCACAATTGGCGAAAATATCGATAAACATACACAAAAAAACATACATACGAACTTCCTCCTTTTCGAAAGTCGGTAAAATAAAAAAACGTGAAGTGGAGTCCTCCGCGCGTAAGAAGTGAAACTTCGACGCAACAGAGCTTTCATATGATTTCCGTGGTGGCGTTAAACGTTTAATGCAACCTTGTTGGAAGTCGCATTAGAAGTTCCACTTCAAAATAGTTTTGTATGGAAACTTATTTGTTACCTATTTATTTATCACAAAAAATAAATTCGAAAACCCAATCGGTCCTTCTTAAAATAACCATAACATCTCTAGTCCCAGCTACTAATGTAACACGCTTAAAAAAGTTCACAGAGTTCTCGCTAGATGGCGCTGTACTACGTTAAAACGCGCAAATGGATAGTTTCCATAACTAAAGTAAGCTTTAAAACACATAATATCATCATCAATCAATCATGAATCAATCATAATTATCTTACTTTGACATTTTTGGAGCGGCTCAGCTACTAATTTAAAAAAGCTGAGCTTTAATGAATGATTAGAGTTTGTGCAAAAAGAGAAACGTCGTAGGTGAGGTCGCCCGTGTGCCATTTTACTAATTGTGTTACGTTGACAAAACTTGGTAGACACCAATTCGGTTTTCATCAGTAGACTCGCGTCTACCAAGTAGTCGGTCCTTAGCTACTGATTAAAATCTTATTGTAAGCTCGCCGTAACGCCACGACGTTTCTCTTTTTGCACAAAATCTACATGTATGATAAATTAAATTCGTGCGGGTCAGGTCACGGATTTGATATCTAACAGTATTCCGTCTTCTGCAAGTTAGTCAATGCACTGCGTGAATGCCACGAGCAGACCGGCGACCCTCAAGCAGCACCCGATCACGAGTGTGACACATGTGCCAGCCATCATTCTCCTCGACCATATTTGAGGGAAGAGAACGACCCGACACATGATGCCGCCGCAAGAAGGAGCCATCGATGGCAAGCATGAATGCTTCCCCATCGAAGGCTCCTTCTTGCGGCGGCATATGGTGGTACTTGCGGGTCGCCGGTCTGCTCGTGGCATTCACGCAGTGCATTGACTAACTTGGCTAAGATTTCAAGTACCTACAAACTCTCTTTGTACAGTATAATCAAATAATTGTAAATTCTAGTTATCAAAGGGCACAGACCCTGGAGTCTGTGGTTAGTAAGCTATAATTTAAAAAAAAAAACTTTTTAATAGTAGGTACCGATTTGTTTACAGTAGGTCATTTCACTACACAGTCCATGCCTACGCCTAGCTATGTCACTACAAATTGTAAATCTTTAGGGGAGGCCTGTGTCCGGCCGGACGTTCTATGGCTGATAATGATGATGTAGATAGTAATACCAGACAAGCCTTCTTCACTGATTAGCAAGTCTTTAAACAAATTATCACTCGTAGGTAATGCAATGAGGACACTCAACGTAGCGGGCAGTAAGTAGCGGTAGCCTCAAACTGGGCACTTAGGGTAGATGCACCAGTTAAGGCCATCGGGGCAATTCTGTCAACCGATCTCGTCACCGAAGTGATACGCTCCCGAACCCCTCTCGCTTTTCTATAGTTCGGCCGTTCAGAGAATGCGTTCCTGACACGTCATCTTGATAAAATGTTTTTGGCCGATATCTCGGAAACTATGTACTTAAGGGCAAAAAACATCAAGATCATTATTGTAGAAAATAAAATTTCGCATCTTTTGTATCCATCAAACTTTTATGTAAAACTTACCGTTTACGATTTATGGACCATTTAATGTTTTAAGGTCCATTTAATGAAATTTCATTAAATGGGCCATAAATCGTAAACGGTAAGTTTTACAAAAAAGTTTACTGGTTATACACACACACAAAAAGAGAACCTCCTCCTTTTTGGAAGTCGGTTAAAAAAATACATACACACGAACATAGAACCTCCTACTTTTTGGAAGTCGGTTAAAAATCGGTTATTATCATCATCATAATCATCGTCACCATCTACGGAAGCCTATCATACGCGTGTCGAGACACGCATTAACAACTTATTAGGTTATCTAACCGACTTATAGGTGGACGTAAGGAAGCCTAGCATACGCTTGCCGGTATGTGGTCTCCATTCGAAACATTCACGTACTGTTAGCGCGCGAGTTGAATGCAGAGCTTAGATCATCTAGATGCGAATGTCTCCCCCCGCTATCCGCACGCCCAACCCGCCCAGGCGCGTGAGGTGGGGCGTGCGGATAGCGGGGGGAGATGCTCCCGCTCTTTACCTCAGACCCCGACTGCATTCAACTCGCGCGCTATCAATACGTGAAATGTATTTTATAAAAATTATCGCATCCGAAATGACACGAAGTTTATTTAAAGTACCACTAAAAAAAATCAGCCCAATTCGAGTCCGACTCGCGCACGGAGGGTTCCGTACTGTATAGGAGCCCCTTTAAATATTTATTATAATTTTATTATTTGTTATTAAATATACAATTAAATATTCTGTGAATACTTCTAGCATCTACCTGTTACCATTATTAACATAGAGCGAAAAACGGCTAAAAAATCAGATTTGTTGTATGGGTTGCCCCCCTTAATTATTAATTTTATTCTGTTTTTAATATTTGTTGTTTTAGCAGCAACAGAAATACATCATCTGTGAAAATTTCAGCTTTCTAGCTATAACGGTTCATGAGATACGGCCTGGAGACGGACAGATAGACAGACAGACAGTGGAGTCTTAGTAATAGGGTCCCGTTTTTACTCTTTGGGTACGGAACCCTAATGAATATGCCCCAAATCCAAAGGTCATAAAAATTACCGGCCGGGCCATAAACTTACAATAATTATTAAAATCTTTACAACAAGTTTCAGTATCGGTGTTACCTTTTTAAACCTGTCGTCTTATCACTTTCACTGGATCGCGGCGTGAATAGGGTTGTCAACTTTTGAGATAATGGTAGATTATGCACCGAGGGAGTAAAACAGTGTTTTATGTCATGGGCGGTTTATTATACTCTAAGCGTAACGAGATTAAGTCTACTGGGTTATCTGATTGTCCTGTACTAATCCTAAAGGGAGTGATTAAGACCATCATTATAAATTAGTATTTCCCCGTACAGGAAATAGCTCTCGCGAAGCATCTCTTTAATTGAATTTTCATAAACC
The DNA here is from genome assembly GCA_964007245.1 of Hypomecis atomaria. NCBI lineage: Eukaryota > Metazoa > Arthropoda > Insecta > Lepidoptera > Geometridae > Hypomecis > Hypomecis atomaria. The sequence goes on along the minus strand of OZ023308.1, from coordinate 5,577,928 downwards.
TATATCTCAACTCACTCTTACCCAAATTGGTTCATTGACTGCCCCGGTGGCTCAGTGGTTAGTGAACCTGACTTCTGGATCAAAGAGGCGTGGGTTTGATCCCTACCCAGGGCAAACATTTGTGTGATGAATATAGGTGTTTGCTTTGTGTCTGGGTGTTGTTATTTAGTATTTATGTAGTATTGTCATAGTATTTAGGTACTTTCTACTAGGTATAAGTATGTATTTAAAAATATTAAATATGTGTAAGATGTCCCCTAATATATTTATTTTGTACTTGCAAATCTTGTTAAGATTTAGATACAAAACAATCTTGCCGAATATTATCTAAATCGGCTAATAAATAACGTGACAGTAATTTCCCTCGTTTTGAAATAAACGTCGCAAACCCCAATTGAAAATAGCCGATGACAAAAAAAAAATGTTAAAGAACTTGTGTACCAAGATTTGTCAAGATTCGTTGGAAATGCGACCTATAGACTTCGAGCAAATATCTATAGGGTCACAAACGTGCAAATTAAGTGTCTGAGGAAAAACTCTGCCCAAGCTATGTAGCGGGCAGGCTTTTTAGTTAGTCGTAACGTCGTAAGGCGATTGCAAGCCGACTACAACGCCGCGCGACGTCAAAGTGCTCGGATAAAAGCACTAATTAGGTGTCATAACGTTGAGATTCGAAAAAACGGGTCACGGTGCTCGGACATTTTTCTACTACTTTCACTTAGGCACTGTGGCTCTGTAAATATTTGCCCGAAGCCTGTAGACAAAAACCAACATCAGCGCAGATGAAAGCAAAATGGTCATCTTAATTAATATGGAGATCTCTCCCACTTCGTTCGATCAAATATATAGACAAATATAGAGCATTTGAAAACCACATGTAATTATTATAATATGTTGCAATAGTTGATTGAGTATTGAAGGATAAAATAAAGTAGGTACAATACCGTTTCTGGCAGCCCTACGGCGGCCTAAGTTCACAGAGCAAGTGGGACACGCCGCTATGTGGACTTTTGATTTCGATGGGTGTCTTTAATGAGGCTACTTCGGTGTTTGACAGGTGATAGCTTCATTTTGAGTATTTGTTGTCTGGGCTTAGTCCAATCTTCTTATTTTTGTTAAATGTGAAGGCGATAAGTCCCGCACTGACTTCCCGCATGGGGTGTATTGTGTATTTCCTCCTTCAAATTCGAACGCTTAAAAGTATACGGAACTTTGACACTGACAGTTCGGAAACCATTCGCCATATTTTTTTCTTTTTAATTAACGTTTCATTTCACGGTTTCCCCGTTTGCAGTCTAAGGTTTCTTTAAAAATTGCCATATCCATTACTGAAGTTTAGTGTGAAATTAATAATTTTAAATCGAGAAAACAGAAGTCGTGCCTAAAGGTAGGTAAGTATACGATCCTAGGCGTTCGAATTTAAGAAATAGGGCCCGTGGAGCCCTATTTTTGAACTTCGCACGGCTTGTTCGTATACGAAACTTGTATGGAGTATTCTCAACTTCCATAGACAACATAGAGATTCTGCATACAATCTGTCAAAGTTCCGTATACGTTCCTAGCACGTAGTTCGTACGAATCTTAAAAATATGACCCCTGCTCCTTAAAATAACGGAGCGTGGCTCTGGGTCGCTGGCATAACTTCTCCAGTGGCTTGGATAGTTTATGAGATTGCGATGAAGATGTCAATGGTCATGACAAACCAAACGTCATGCAACCTGCAAGCAATCCTAGGATTTGCAATGTCACAAAACATGCTCCTCAGTTTCGCTTTCCTGCATAAAATCACGACAGAGGCTGTCAGTGGCTCCCAGTTTGTACAAGTGACAATTTAAGTTGCAGGGACCAGTGATAAGTAAGTAGTCTAACCTTATGACTGCCTCGATGGCCTAGTTGTTAGTGACCCTGACTCCTTCGCCTAAGAGGCATGGGTTCGATTCCCACTGAAGGCAAGCTTTTTTGTGATAAACTTAGGTGCTTGCTCTGTATCTGGATGTTATTATATGTTACCTTATCTTTAAATATAATAATTATTCTACGCAAAAAATAGCAAAACCGCCTTCCATCGTGTACAAAATTCGAATTTTTTGCTAGAATTGTTTACATTATTGTTGATTTATCAAAAACGGTTTGGCCAATATCTGTAAAATTTAAATGAAACCATCTCGGGAGTATAGTCTTTCCAACTAAAAAAAAATTTTTCGATTCGGTTCACAATTAGCGAAATTATCAATGTTCATAGTGTACAAAAGTCGGATATTTCGCTCGGATTGCTCATATTATTGTTGTTTTTTTCAAAAACGGCTCAGCCGATTTCTGTAAAATTTAAATGGGACCATTTCCCTTTCTAACTAAAAAAAAAATTTCGATTCGGTTCACAATTTGCGAAATTAAAACATACACAAAAAAAATATACATACAGACGAACATGGAACCTCCTCCTTTTTGGAAGTCGGTTAAAAAGAACGCATCTCCCTACATCTCTATGGTATCGATTGTGTTGTTTAACAAAAGATCTATGCCAAAACATAGTTTTTTTGCAACCCGCTTCCTTACTAAATACACGATAGGTTCTAATTGCAGCGATGTGTGTTGATAACGGTTCCGTTCTCAAGGTAACATGGAGTCAATGGGTCGATGTTACTCACTGCATGACTGACTTGAACAGAGATTAGCACAATATCTTCGAAGTTTGGGTCTATTTAGTGAATTAATATGCTTCATCATTGCTACGTACCAGTAAGCGCAGCGTAGGACGTCCACCCACAAGGTGGACGGATTACTTCATTAAAACCGCAGGATTGCGGTGAATGCAAGTCGCTACCAACCGGTCTTATTGGAGATCAATAGGGGAGGCCTAAGTCCGGGAGAATGTCCAGCAGTGGACGTCCTATAGGTGATGGATGGATATTAAATTGATTAATCAGATCGATCAAAAAAGAAAATATAACTCGGGTAGGATCAAAGTTTTTTTGAAGTTTAATTCTTTTAGCGGCGTTGTGCACTTTTTGGGATAGGTAAAAATTTTAAACTCGCGTCAGGACACGTAACCTGATCGAAAATTCGTAAGACGGAGAAAGCAAGTTTTCACTTCTGCCGGCACTCCCGGAGTGCAACACGTTTTTTTTTATCGCAAGTTAGTCCGAGTTTAATGATGGTAAGCGGCATTGTAGTTGCTTATGAAGCACACAAACATTGAAGATAACTTTGAAAAGCCTAAGATTATATTTGCCTTTGATTATACGCTGGCGCCTCTGTAATCGGGCTTATTATATTAATAGTAAATGAGTATCTTGTAACTTCTTTCTAAAAACTTAAATTGGTGTACACCAAAAGCCACCTTCAAAGTGGTGGATTAGATAAGGATCTCAGCTGACTGACTCCGGGGTATTATTGCATACCGCCATGTTAAAATAATCGGCTAAGTACGAGTCGGACTCGCGGAGGGTTCCGTACTGTATGGGATACCCTTAAATATTTATTTTATTTTAATTTTATTATTGAAATGAATATAAAACTAAATAATCTGTGAAAATTTCAAGCATCTACCTGTTACCATCATTAATATAGAGCGAAAAACGTCAAAAAAAATCAGGTTTGTTGTATGGGCGACCCCCTTAAATATTTATTTTATTCTGTTTTTGGTATTTGTTGTTATAGCGGCAACAGAAATACATCATCTGTGAAGTTTCAGCTGCCTAGCTACCATGGTTCATGGGATACAGCCCGGTGACAGACAGACAGACGGACAGACGGACATCGAAGTCTTAGTAATAGGGTCCCGCTTTTACCCTTTGGGTACGGAACCCTAAAAATAAGTTTTGAGAAATTGCTTGAATTTTTTTGCGCTCCCCTCGGAAAACCTATTAAAATAAATAAATAAATATGGGACATATTACTGATCTCTGACCTCAAACTAAGCAAAGCTTGTGGTATGGCTGCCAGAGACTGATAAACTACTTATACATATTTTAAAGACATACTTATATAGATAGTACCTAAATAACACCCAGACACAGAGCCAAACACCTATGCTCATCACATAAATGTTTGCCCTGGGTGGGGATCGAACCCACGCTTCTTTAATTCAGAAATCAGGGTCACTAACCACTGAGCCATCGAGGTAGTCGAAAAGCTATCTATGACTGTACATGACTAATGGATTATGTTAACAAATGTCCAAATGTTCAAACTTAGTCATCGTTTCTCAAAGCCTTATCTCACAGAGAATGTTTTTGTTGCGTCTATATTACTCATCTCACTGATGGATGTGAATTTGCCTCCTAACCTAGTTCATAGACTTATTTTTTAATGGCTTTTCAACCGGCCGCGGCGGTCTCACTCGAACATCATTATACGTTAACGTGTAAACATCTTGGTCGAATCAAACATCTTGGCGGGTGACTGTGAAATTAGCTACAAGCTGCAGGAAACCCGTGATCTTCAGTTTGGAATGAGTTATCCGCAGCTTGTAGCTAGCTGGAAGTGATTACCGGGATTATAAAATGCAACCTGACTAAATAATATTATTTATCTACACTAATGTTGTAACATTCTACTTATGTTTCCAATACTTGACTTATAATGACTACTGTTATAGCGCAGACAACAAAACACTCAATTTAAGCAATTTCACATGATGTTATAATATCCACATCGATATCGTAAAATCTCATTATAACATCGCGCGCTCGCTCCTGATTGGCCCTGCGCGCTCTCATTGGTTAGATTTTAATGGCGCCAAGTTCACTGTGACAATACACGTACGCGTGAATTTAATGTTTCGCAATTTGTTTTTTTTTTTTTTTTTTTTTTTTATTAGTGAAGATAAAGTAGTGTATGCAACTGCATATAACACGGGTATTAAAACACGAGTGTGATTTTATGAAACGAGCGCAGCGAGTTTCATAATAGTAACGAGTGGGTGTTCATTATATGACAGTTGCATAAACTACTATTATAACATATTTGCTCGTAAAGTGGCTGTAATTACACCAATTTCAATATCGTAATGTATTTTCATTACGCACTTGTGCATTATTGTAATGTAAAACGCACGCCGCCACTGACTGCAGAAGTCTGTGGTCTCGTTTCCCCTACTTTCACTCAAGAGAGTGAATACGACATGAAAACATTACGGCAGTTGTGCGTTATGTTAATGTAAAACGCACGATGCTTCGACTGATGCACGACTTTCACTCAAAGTCAGAGTTTTATTAATTTCCTCGCAAATATGTTATAAAACGTCGTATGACTTACGTGCGCTTTGAAAATTACAGCCTCTGCTTCCTCACAGCCCTCGCCTACGGCTCGAGCTAGCAATATCGCCTCGGCTGTAATTTTCAACTTACCGCACTTATATCATAATGTACTATTATTCTAATTCATAAAATTCTACGTCCCTATTATTTAATTCTAGGTAGATATTTGACGAAGCCCCTATACAGCGAATTTTTTACATTAATTATTACCTAAATTTTAATCTATTGACTTTATTTGAATTTGTGAGCCTCTTTACAGCCTGCGATTTGTATTTGTAATCATTAGATTTAATAAATCTATATATATAAAATGCTTTGTCCTGAATGACTTACTGATGGATCAACGCAGAGCCCAAACCGCTGGTCGGAGGAACCTCAAATTTGGAGGGTGGGTTCTTTGTATGACGTAGGCATCCGATAAGAAAGGATTTTTCGAAATTCTAACCCTAAGAGGGTAAAAAACGGGGTCAAAGTTTCTATGGAACATCGTGATCCCATGGTTCAATCGACTTGAAAATTGGCATAAACATTCTGTAATTGAATTGACGGAAGACGTGTTTCGTAGTTTATTGAAATTCATCCCTTATCGGGGTTAAAAAGGATTAGAAAGTTAATTTGGGGGTGATTTGCTTCCAAGGTGACATCAATACTCCTTGGCAACTTAGTAATAACTTTGATTTAAATTACTTTTTATTTTGACACATTTTTGTAAACTCAATCCGATTGTATCAATGACTTGAGAAAATAGAGAAGGCGGCCACAGGTTATTTATATAAGTTATTTGACATTTTGCTGCCTACACTTTAGTTATAATATGTTCCCATATTTCTTTGGTAATACATACTGCGTACTGCGAAAATAATTGGGTTAATAGTGAGTGCGAGCGCAAATTTACCTAAGAAAGTGCGGGAATCACATTGTCATTATGCATGAGTGCATAGCAATATTTATAACCGACTTGAAAAAAGAAGGTTCTCAATTCAGCGGTAAGTATGTTTTTTTTTGTATGTAAGTAACGCAATTATTCGGTCAATTAAGTATGAACCGATTTTGTTGATTATTTTTTTGTTTGCTAGATCATAGGTACTTCAGAGTTAGTTTCATTTGAGATTATAAAATAAACAAATATATTAAATAATGATAAATCGAAATAAGTTAAGCAGGTTTATAAAAATTAAGAATAAACTAATTACATACCTAAATGATGTTGTGGTTTGTGGTTCCATTCAGTTCATCATTTATTTTTGAAAGATCATCATTATGAAAAAATGGTTCACATATTATCGATTTGAGCAAATTATTTGAATTTTGTACCTACTTTTTGTTTGTAAGTATGGCGGCCATATTGAGTCCTATGTGTCATATTTTGTAATTATTTCAAGTCTATATACTTATATGTTGCCATAGAGATATTTGAGTTGTTGATTTTGTATGTCAAAATGGAGTAGATAGTTTTGTATTTTCTTTGTAAACTAAAAATGTGTGCTCATTATTAAAAAGACTCATTATTCGAGATATCCATAAAACTCTAGATTTAATATTCGTAAAAAAGTGCGTAAATCGTGGGAAAAATCAAAGAGTCATGGTCATGTACGAGTAGAATCGCTTAAGCGAGAAAACTATGATTCCAGGCGTATTCACGCGAAAGCTGTCTTAACAAACCAACACTTGTGGGACCACAGCTTGATCGGAGCGTTGATGTATCTAGCAATTACAACAAGGCCAGATATTACGTTTGCCGTAAGGTATCTAAGCCAATTTAATACTTGCTACGGAAACAATCATTGGCAAGCCGCGAAACGGGTCATCCGTTATAGGAACCAAGAAGGTTGGACTAAAATATAAAAAAGTGGCATGAAGTAGTATGGCATGGCAGGCGCTTATTGGGCAGCTTGCACCATGGATAGACGATCCTACATGGGATATATTTTCAAATATGGTGGTGGATGGATAAGTTACGAAGCCAAGAAACAAAGAGTAGTAGCCTTATAGGCAGAGTGCACAGAGAAGATGGAAGCAGATCTCCTTACCACGGCATTACCGCAACCAAGGCTTAAGAGGGCTATTGTGTACGAGTATTTCAAAATTGGGTTTACGCACGGAGTGTTTTGAGGACTAAACTGGGAGTCACTCAGACCTGAAGAGACCCTGAGGTCATATTTGATTTGTTGATTTTTTGTGTCACAATGGAGTAAAATAAAAATGTGTGCTCAATATCAAAAAGACTCATTATTATCATTATGTCTATGATTAAAATATAAAGCCTTCACCAGCAACCCAGCAACCCAGCAACACAAATTAATAGATAGTTGGTATAAAATATAAACTTCTAATTTTCTTTGCTCCTAATGAAACTGCTTATGGAATTCATATTCGAGGCAACCAGGCGTCACATCATAGCATTCAATTGCAAAAACGTGATCTTTTTTCAAGAATTACTGTAATATACTAGCGGACCCACTGCAGCGCCATCTGCCGGGCTTATTTGTGAATCTAAACTTTGCAGGGCGCACCTAAACGCATACGAAACAATTCATTCAAATTGGTCCAGCCGTTTAGGAGGAGTTCAGTGATATACACACGTACAGCAGAATTGTAATTATATGTTTAAAGATAATCTGTTGATCAGGTGCTGGAGACAATGCTAATCGCCACCGTGTAGAGTTTTTACACAGTCTCGCTCTAATTCCTCTCAATCCTACTAATATTATAAACGTGTGAGTATGTATGGATATTTGTTACTCTTTCACGCACAAACGAATGAACTAATTTGGATGAAATTCGGTACGAAGGTAGTTTAGATTTTGGATTAACACATAGACTACTTTTATTTCGGGCTAACGCGGGTAACACCGCGGGGCGCAGCTAGTGAATATATATTATCTTTGTGATGAAAGTTGTCATCACAAAGATAATGTCATTATTGGTAAAAAATGTTAAGCCGGACGAGCATGTTAATAAATCAATATTGTGTAATATTTTTTGTAATATTAGGTTCTATTAATATCAATAAAGTTATCTTATCTTAACAGCCGTCAAGAAGTTTGGTTCACCTATACATGGGCGTTGAATTTTTAAAAACCTATTAAGCAGATATTTAAGTAGATATTTTTTAAGTAGGTAGGTATCAATCATAACATGTATTGTGTTATAGAAATGTAATGACGAGTTCTGTAGAACCAAAGTTATCGACATAGCCCAGCGGATTAGCAAGTTAAAGTGGCAGTGGGCAGGTCACATACTTCGAAGAACGGATGTCCGATAGGGCCGTAAAGTGCTCAAATGGAGACCACAGACCAGCAAGCGCAGTGTAGGAACGTCCATCAATAAGGTGGACTGATAAAATAGAATCTACTAAATCGATGTCGCAGGAACACGCTGGATGCAAACCGCTTTCAACCGGTCTTTTTGGAAATCCACAGGACAGGCCTATGTCCAGCAGTGGACGTCCTTCAGCTGATAATGATGACTTCAGATTGAGTTCAGCTTTACATATTTTCAAAGTAGAGACGGACATACGATCTAGTTTCGTCCTGTCCACTACAGGACCTAAAAACTTGACTGAATTCGCGCAACGCATCAATTGGAAAGCGCCCCTGATACATGTGCTCGATAGCACCTAATTAATCGTTTAGTATTCGGCCCCCGTTTCGGCATTCGTCCCAGATTCGGCCTGCGTGCATTCGGTATGTAAAGTGTGTGTCCCACCTTATTTGGGACTTTTCTTCCGGTTTTAAACGTGGGAGAATTTTCTGTTTCTATGTGTGCAAATTAAAGACTAGTGTATATTAGAAAAAGTCCGACAGACCTCTGCAGCAACATACTACAGTGTCACCGTGACGCTACTGATTTTCGACCGACTTCAAAAGGTGGTTCTCATTTCGAGTGTTTTTTTTAAAAATCGGAATCAGAAAATTTTAATTGCACCAACAAGCAAGTATGTACTCGTATCTTAGAGTATTAACATACACAACTTGGTATAAGTAAATGTTTAGTTCTGTGTGATAATTCTCAAGGTTTGTACCTATGTATTGTACGTATGTTACTTGATTATTCAGCCAATTTTGATGATTATTTTTTGTTTGGTCGGTTATTATTCTTTACAAAATTGGGTCTCATTACAAATTTTATCGAAATCGGTAGTATTGTTTGGACTAGCAATCAAAATACTAATTTTTACCCTTTATAAATAAATCGTTGAAACGTGTTGTTTCGAGTGTCAAAAATCAACTTTGTTAGTAACTAAACGAACTTTGTTCTCGTCTTAAATTACAATTTATTAAAAGTTATTGTAATATTTGATATGTATCTCAATTCTATCACGCAAATACCTGAATTACGGATGTTTTTGTAAATTTGATTAGTCGGACGAATGTTTTCTTAGAGGTAATTATGTATTTTTGCATGTCGAAAGGCAGATTATGGCGAATTTCTTTCATTATACAACATCTTGGTAACCCATAATATGCAAGTAAATAAATGAATTAATGAATTTCACTTATGATGATATATTATATAAAATTGATACTAGCAAATGCGCGAGAATGCAACGCCAAGACCCTAGCAGCAGGAAAAAATTTGCAAATTCTCGAAAACCCAGCGAAAGCTGCGGGTCACCCGCATCGAGTCATAAATTCCTACTTTCACATAAAACCACCATGTCACAGTATAAACTATATACCTACTCGCACTAAATGACTGCGACAATATGACATCATCCTATGAAAGTCACTTTTGTTTTCTACTATTCAATACCAGTCATAAAAATTATGAATAGAATTAACTATATTTAAATAAAGTATCTATTAAATCACTACATACTTTACAAAACCGCTATTTTTGTGTGTCTGTCTGTGTATCCGCTTATATCTTCCAAACTAGATAATAAATTACAATGCGGTTTTCACTATCTTTTAGAATATTATTTTCTAGAAGGTTTACAGCTATTACTCATCCATAACCAGGCGAAGCCAGGGCGGGCAGCTAGTTTAAGAATATACTTTTTAAACAGGTATTTTTTTGTATTCTGCTTGTAACAAACAGGCTCTACAACTAGTAGAACGATTTTAAAAATCTTTCATGTATTAGATATATTATAGGTAAAAAGTCACATTACTTCAGAGTAGCACATAGGGTAGATGCACCGGTTGAGGCCATCTTAGCACCATTTGTAGCCACTTTGAATTTCAAGGATTAAAAAGACAATTTTATGTTAACAATATTTTTTTTTTAATTTCTAACATGAAGATTCAGACGAACAATATTTATGGTATGACATTGTTTATAATTATAATTTATGCAATAATTTTGTCACCAAATGGCCACAAGCGGGTCAGTGACCACAACTGGTACACCCACTATACTATATTTCTCATCCATAAGAATCCAGGACGAATAGCTAGTTAATTATACAATTTGTAATCACTTAACTTACTTAATTTACTTTAAATAAAACCACCATGTCACAGTACATGCAATAGTTTTTAACCTACTCGCACTAAATGTCTAAGACAATATGACATCATACTGTGAAAGTCACTTTTGTTTTCTTGTCCTTAAAAATTACGAAGTAGGTATTTATTTCATATAAATTCTACATACACCTTAAACTCACCATAGTTACCTACTACATAATTTTATAATACAGCAGATATAACAATAGTGCTATACCAAAATAGTATACTCAATAATCCTACTAATATTATAAACGTGAAAGTTTGGAAGGATGGATGGATGTATGGATGTTTGTTACTCTTTCACGCAAAAACTACTGAACGAATTAAGATAAAACTTTGCAATTATATAGCTTATATATCAGAATAACACATAGGCTATAAATTATAGTGATATTGTGTAAATGTTCCATATTATAACAGTGTTAAGTAAGTAGGAAAAATTCTGCAATCTGCGAGCTATTCTAGCGTGCGCTCCAAGAAATGTCAAAAAGAACTGTCGAATAGAAGAAATGTCAAATCGATTTTTTTTTGATTTTTTTATTTTCCACCTCCTTTATTAAGGGTGGTAAGGTAAGGTAGGGCCTCGAAATATCATGCGGGCGAAGCCGCGGGCAGAATCTAGTAATCTATAAGTATGTATTAGTATAGTAATATAGAATAATATTACGTACCTACTTATAAATGTCTGCGACAATATCATCTGAAAACGTAACTTTGGTTGTTTACTATTTAATAGTTGTCATAAAAATATAAATAAAATTATCAGATAAAATTAAATATGATAAAAGATGTAAAAATAAAAATACATTAGACATCTTACACAACTGCGTAGGCGTTTGGCACCATTTTTTTCTTGGAACAGGCTTCTAAAAAACAATTTGTCACGGAAGCGTTAAAACATAATACAACCTATTCATAATTTGTATGACAGGTGTTAAGTAGTGGAAAACAAAAGTGACTTTCACGAATGATGTCATATTGTCGCTGCCATTTAGTTTAACGGTGGTATAGGCCGAATCATACAAGTCGGCGGATGGGAAGTTAGCTACAAGCTGCGCGAAGCCCACTCAACGCGCAGCTTTATGCGAGCTTCAGTCAGGATTGGATATTACACAGCTTGTAGCTAACTTCACATCCGCCGACTTATATGATTCGGCCTTTACCATGGAGATAATTGACAGAGTTATCATTTTTCGATGCAGCATTTCTCACATTATTGTTTATTTATCAAAAATGGCTAAATAAAAAAATCCCAATAAAAAAATAGCTATCGAAATCGGACAACTACGTAAAAAGTTATGCGTAGTAATACATCAAAAATAAAAAATATACGCGTCGAATTGAGTACCTCCACCGTTTTTTCGTCGGTCAAAAAATATTACACACGTATTTTTTCTTTTTCAATTAAGCATAAATTGATGAAGATATAGCCCGTCACAAGCCATACACCATACAAATGTATAAACTTCTGTAAGAGAGGTGACGTCACGCACGACCCTCACTCCCAAACTTAGACAAGGGTTATCTTTGTCATTTTTAGGGTTCCGTACCCAAAGGGTAAAAACGGGACCCTATTACTAAGATTCCGCTATCCGTTTGTCCGTTTGTCTGTCTGTCTCCAGGCTGTATCTCATGAACCGTTATAGCTAGAAAATTGAAATTTTCACATATGTATGTATTTCTGTTGCCGCTATAACAATAAATACTAAATACAGAATAAAACTAATAATTAAGGGGGGCTCCCATACAACGAACCTGTATTTTTAGCCGTTTTTCGCTCTTTATTAATAATGGTAAGAGGTGGATAATTGAAATTTTCAAAAAATTTTTAGTTGTATATTCACTTCAATAATAAAAAATAAAATAAAATAAATATTCAAGGGGGGCTCCCATACATTACGGAACCCTCCGTGCGCAAGTTCGACTCGTACTTGGCTGATTATTTAAAGTCAGTTGAAACAAAAACAAAAATTCAATCATTTAAAACCCCCAATTTCAGAAGTCGGTTAAGAAAAAAAAGAAAGTCACTTTTGATTTCAATTTAGCCGACTTAACAGCTCGAGTAGACAATATGAAAGCCTAAATTGCATTTGACGATTCAATCGCTGAGCACGCTTTCACTGCTGCGTTTGTTACGCAATGTGAAATGAAACTGATGTAAGGTCAGTAATGGTTCGGTACTCGAGCTTTTGTCACGGAATTTGGACGATTCCGGCGTCGTTCAAGCTTTTTTAACTTAAAATGAAATGTAAGTTTGTTTTTGAATGAATGAATGAATGATTTATTTGTCTGTAAAACTAGGTGAAATACAAAGGTCTTAAATTAAAGTTATGCAATCTAGCTTTAACCTAAATAGGTGTACAGACGACGTTTACGTTTACATATTATTAAACAATAGAATGATTAGTAAATTGATGTTAAAAGTATGATAATGTCAATGGATTTAGTTATATAATGTCAAAATACTGAGATAATGTCAGGATAATACAATTACAATTTAAAGTCATTGATGCTCTTGTCATTTAAAATATCATTTACACTATAATAGGCTTTGTCAACTAAAGGTGGGCATACACGATGCGATGATTTGATCAAATTTTCGCTTCATTCCAACTGGGAGCTCATTCAATTAATTCAAAGGTCCTCAATAACTACTAACCAGCTATAGTTAACTACCTATATTTGGCCTCCACTGAACTGATCTGATGAATTGATGCGATCATCGCGATCTGTGCGCCCAGTTTCAGGTAGTAGTACAAATCGTTAACTACCAATTCCTACCTTTGAATTAACTGAATGAGCTCCCAGTTGGCATGAAGCGAAAGTTTGATCAAATCATCGCATCGTGTATGCCCACCTTAAGAAATTGTTCAATTGATTCTTGAAAATATTTAAGTCCTGTTTGCATCGAATGACTTTTGGTATCCTGTTATAAATAATAGATGCCATGCAGAACACACTTTTATTAAGAAATGGCGTTTTGGACGGTAAATAATACACATTACTTACCTTCATGTCTACTACCAAAGGGTGGGATTTCACGAACACAGCAATTTCACCAATGTACAAGGAAGGTAATGTTAAGATTTTAACCGAATGAAATGATTTTTACAAGAATCCTTCTTTTTTAGTCCACAAATCGACCGTATACAGCGTTTTTGGGCTCTAAAAACCTTTAAGCGGTCCACGGAATTTCCTCAAAACATTACCCCGTACCGAAGTATTGACGCGGCATGTCCGTGGTACGCCGTTAGCAAAGCTTCTTCATTGACTACTTTCCTAAGTTGAAAAAGTGCATAATACGCAAATTTGTGCAGCCTTTTGGAAACATTGTCCACGTGAGTTGTCCAGGTCAGTTTGTTATCGATTGTCAAACCTAGAAATCGTGTATGTACTACGTCAGTAACCTTGTGACCTTCGTAATTTATGTTAAGTCTTGATAAATTATTCTGTTTTATCCTTTTTAGGGTTCCGTACCCAAAGGGTAAAAACGAGAACCTAACGGGACTCCGATGTCTGTCTGTCTGTCTGTCACCAGGCTGTATCTCATGAACCGTGGTAGCTAGACAGCTGAAATTTTCATAAATGGTGTATTTCTGTTGCCGCTACAACAACAAATTAAAAACAGAATAAAATGAATATTGAAAGGGTCTCCCAAACAACAAACGTAAGAGTATTTTTGCTCGCTATTAATAGCGGCATGAGGAATGGGGCTAAGGGGGCTTCAACACGGTACGGAACCCTTCGTGCGCGAGTCCGAATCGCACTTGGTCGATTTTTTTTAAATAAAAATACTTATTATAAGATTGTCTTATCATAGTAACATAGTAACTATTTGACATTTGTATCATTGGGAAGGTTCTCGCGTAGAGACCACGTACCGGCAAGCACAGCGTAGTAGGACGACGATCTCATTAAGACTTCAGGATCACGCTGAATGCCAGTCGCTTCCAACCGGTCTTAATGGAGATCCATAGGGGAGGGCTATGTCCAGCAGTGGCCGTCATGTGGGTCATGGATGGATGGAATCAAAAGATAATAGTTTTCTTTCAATGTACAAACTAATACTAAGGGCTCAGTCCAGTTGCATTTTGATGTAGTTTTGGCTAAGCACTGCTTTCACTGCTACGTTTGTTACGCAATGAGAAATGAAACTGATGTAAGGCAGGTAATGGTTTCTGTACACGAGCTTTTGTCACGGAATTTGGACGATTTTGGTTTCGTTACGCGCGCGGTATTGTTGCGCTGGCAAGAGCGATTTGATGAGTTTCGCGCTATATAATGACAAAATGTAACAAATTAATATGCTTTTTAACGGATAGCTGAAAAAATAAAATAACAATAATGATTTTTTTTTCGCCAAAAATTACACAACCTACTCCATTCGTACGAGTACCACCTACACAAAATTCAAATAGTCTAATTATTAAGTGGAAGAAACTACTCGTATATTTTTGAACTTAGAAATTTCTCCACAGTATTTTTATCTATCACCCGTAGCAAGATGTGGACAGTTCAGTGGAGACCGCGGGTAGCATTTTCTACTCAGCACTTCTGTAGCTCAGATGACGCGCGTTGAATTCTAACCTTTTACTTACCGTGTACCGTTTAGCTTTAGCTTTATCAGTATGTCAGATGCCTTCAGGAGGCTTTAAATCTTTAGGCTAGCCACCCGGCCTATACAAACTTACGTATTGTTGACAGTTACGAACACGAAACTGCGAAAAGTGTGTAAACCCTCTTAAGAATATAATAGTGACACGGATAAATGATGATTGATTGTTCGCAACTTTTTCTTTCTTTTACTCATGTCTAGTTACGCGCTGAATGGACGATGATTTGTCAAAATGACCGACACGGTCTTTGGTGTCTTTTTAACCGACTAAAAAAAAACTGGTGGTCCCATTAAGTTTGCATTAATTTTATTTTTTACAATTGAATTGGATGAATTAATGTTAATCATGAAAATGTCTTTTTAGGGTTCCGTACCCAAAAGGGTAAAAACGGGACCCTATTACTAAGACTCGCTGTCCGTCTGTCTGTCTGTCTATATCGGTCCTATAGCGGTTCATGAGATATAGCCTGGGCTGTATCTCATGAACCGCTATAGGTAGAAAGCTGAAATTTTCACAGATGATGTATTTCTGTTGCCGCTAAAACAACAAGTACTAAAAATAGAATAAAAATAATATTTATGGGTATCTCATAAAACAGATCTAAATTTTTAGCCGTTTTTCGCTCGATATCAATAATGGTAACAGGTAGATGCTTGAATTATTCACAGAATATTTAACTGTATGTTTACTTTAGTAATAAATAATTAAATTAAAATAAAATAAATATTTAAGGGGGGCTCCCATACAGTACGGAACCCTTCGTGCGCGAGTCCGACTCGTACTTGGCAGATTATTTTAAAGTAATTGTCTTGTTATATTTTATGTTTTATTTATTAAAGATACGCCAACAGTGAACTTATCAAACCAAAACTAACAACTTTTGTCAAAACTCAAAAAAAGTTTTTGTTCCATAGAAAAATATCTTTCACCCGCGACAAAATGTATGGATCAGCTGAGTTTTGACAAAAGTCGCAGAACAATAGTTGTTAGTTTTGATGTACAGAATATGCCCCTAAAAGGATGCTAATTGGTTAGAAATAACCCTGTATATGCGTCGACTTGTAAACTTTTGTCGGTTAAAAATAAGACCTTAGAGCTAGAGCTAGTCTAGAGTCCTACACATTAGAATACGTATGCCGCGAGCCGGTAACTCCACTTGCCAACCAGACCGTGCTAGAAACGCGCATACCGCTGGCTAATTGATAACTCGATCGATCTTCGCCGGTAGATTAACTATTATAGGCCGCATCCTTCGAGCAAATATCTACAGAGCCACAGTCCCTAACTGAAAGTAGTAAAAATATGTCCCAGCGCCGTCAAAGGCAGTGCCGTAAATAGGGCGGTGCCACCGGTGCCCAGGCACAAGGCGTAGACTCTGGGGGGGCGCAAGAATGGCCAGACTAAACGGGAATATTATTTTTTCGGTTTGCTCCTGCTAAGTTCCCGCTGCGCCCCTCAAGGGCAAATCCAGAGGGAGAGTCAGTTTATCTACTATAATACTGATCTATACTAGTAGTTATCCGAACAGTAAACCTCGCGACACGTCTCTTTAACTGAATCTTTTTAAGCCTACTTACATCTCGACTCGCTCTTGATCAATTTAGTTCACACTCACAAATCTGGTCAGGATTAAAATATTAAACAATCCTGCCAAATATTATCAAAAGCAGTTGATAAATAGAGCTACAGGAAATTTCCTCCTTTGAAACCTCCTTTGATACCTTCTATCAAAAATCCCCAATAAAAAAAAAAGTCAAATATAATGTGGAATACATTACCTACATTTGATTTTTTTTTAAAGGGCGATTTTTCAAGGTATATATATTTTCCTCAAAAAGGCGAAAATTTTCTGTAGCGCTATTCGAGTTGAATCAAGTCGAAAGTGTTGGACCAGTGTGTTTCCAACGAAGACTTTTATCACTGAAACATGGTTTCTTGAGAAAGTGCGAGTCGGACTCGCGCACGAAGGGTTCAGTACCGTATGGAAGGTTTATTATTATGTTATGGAAGGGTATATAATAAAACTTAATATTATGTAAAAATTTAAATCATCTTCCTGTTGCCGTTATTAACATGGCAAAACCAAAAAACACACGGGCGAAGCTAAATAAAACTGTTATTATTATGTACTACGGGACTAATCGCGCACTAAAATTACGAGATAAATAAATACCTCATCATCCCGACGTTTCAACAGAGTTGCCTTACGTAGTATTGGTATACTCTTTGAGAGTTGCACCGATCGTGGTCACGGGTAGACTGACTTTATTTATCTCGTAATTTTAGTGCGCGATTAGTCCCGTAGTACATAATGACAATGTGTTCGAATCGCGAAAGTTTAAAAACAACATAAATAAAACTGTTTTAACCAGGACGTATAATTTACGAGTAAAGCATAATCTGAGCCACAAAACTCCGCAGTTATTTATGACACCTGGATAAGTGAATACCCATCTGAAAACTGACCGTTCCAAACGTTGCATAACTTTGCTTACCGCTAACTTAGGAACACCTAGTAAAACTTCGCTATGCCATAAATAAAATAAAATTTCCTTAACAATGGTCTTAATCTAATTAATCTTAGGTATGTCTTATCTAGCATATCTTAATGTGGAGACAATGGCAGTGGTTCAAGTTCATACTTAACGATGTTTGGCTCCGTTCCACTTTCGTGACTTTATTATAATATACGCTGTGACTTTGTGGGTTTCATTTAGTTTTTGAGTTTTTTGACATTGATACTTGATATAGTAACCTACTTCGTTTTGTTTACGAATTTGTATTAAATTGTGCTGTTATAGAACACGGGTATCTTGTTGTAAGTAAGATTTACCTTTACAATAGTTCACTGTATTATAAAATCGGCCAAGTACGAGTCAGAATCGCGCGCGGAGGGTTCCGTACTGTGTGGGAGCCCCCCTTAAATATTTATTTTATTTTAATTTTATTATTTATTATTAAAGGGTATAACTAAATATTCTGTGAAAATTTCAAGCATCTACCTGGTACCATTATTAACATAGAGCGAAAAACGTCTAATAATTCAGGTTTGTTGTATGGGAGCCCCCCTTAAATATTTATTTTATTTTGTTTTAATTTGTTGTTATAGCGGCAACCGAAATACATCATCTGTGAAAATTTCAGCTGCCTAGCTATCATGGTTCATGAGATACAGCCCGGTGACAGACAGACAGACAGACGGATAGACAGACATCGAAGTCTTAGTAATAGGGTCCCGTTTTTCCCTTTGGCTACGGAACCCTAAAAACTATCCAATCCAGTCATAGCGTATGATCATGCTTAGATTCAGTAACATTTAGTTTGACATGGGCTGTTCTAGTGAAAAAAAATAGTATAGCCATAGAATAAAATCATTGACATAGTAACTTTAATGTGTAGATAAATCTAAACTAGTAGTTCTACGAACAGTAGACCTCGTGGCACATCTCTTCAATTGAATCTTCATCAGCCTTTATCTCGACTCTCTCTGGACCGATTTTGTTCCAACTCACAAATCATGTAGATGTAGTAAGATAATATGTTATCTAAAGATACCAAATAATCTTGCTAAAAAATATTGAAATCGGCAAGTTTCCTGCTTTTTTTGTGAAAAATACCTCTCCAGTCAAAAATTGCCTAAAACGACAAAAAATCCATTTATCTATCTATAGCTATCCAGTAGAGTTTCATCGAGATTCGTTGAAAAATGCGACCTATAAGCAAAAATCAATGGTCAGTCAGAACACTACATCCCCGACAAGGGTCCAATATTAATACAATTTCAAAAAACATATTGTACATACATATTTTAATTAAGTAAAACAGGTGTTACTTACGCACACTTTTAGTAGAAAACTGCTACTATAGTTTCAATCGCATTTGGCGATCTTTCTCAAGGTTGGAATACTAGCACGCGGGCTCGTCTCGCATAGCACTGAGCACGGGCACGAGCCCGCGTGCTAGTAATCCAACCTTGAGAAAGAACGTCAAATGCGATTGAAACTATAGTAGCACTTTTCTACTAAAATTGTGTGTGAGTAACACCTGTGCGAAAACCACGCTAGTTTCCATAGTGAAATGTTGTACATAGTTTTTTTGGTGGTTTAAGCAACGCCCATTAATGAATGCATTAAAAAATATAATCTAGCTATGCGCTAATGTACACATATTATTAAAGGATGCGCCTGATTTTCCTTATTTTGTTAGTGGTCGCCCGTGGGCGTATTATAAAGTCTGGTATAGCACCAATTACACTTTTAATCCAATCGTTATCAATATTAAAAGAGATACTATCGCGCGCCAATGCTCGTTCCTGTCTAATTCTGTCGCGTCGCTAGTGTTGTGCCCTCTGTTGGCGCGCGTTAGGGATGTGCCGATACCAATCGACTCGGAGAGTCGATTATGCGGCTAACAATATATATAGGACTAAATAACCTGAGCAATTTTAATTTAACTTAAATTGGTAAGTACGAGAATAATAACTAAGAATGTGGCCATCTACACTTTTATTGACAGTACGTTATTGTGTTCTTTATACGCGGCACCAGCACCATAACACTATTACTACGTGTTAAACTTTTACATTAACTTGAACGGTTTTGTTCATTTGGAGGAGGATCTGAATTGTTCATGGTGATGCAATAAACGCTGTTCTTACTCTCTGTCACCACTTTCTTTCAAAGGCCATTTACAATTTTCTCGATTACTCAACGGCGTCGAAAAGCAAAAGTTCACCAAAATTGGATTAGACGTTGCAAATCGTTGTGGAGAATTTTGCTCACTTTCACTGGACATTTGTCGCGTTTGAGAAACGACGCGAAAAGATATGTAAATGTGTTTTGTGACCGCGACTTATTTTTATCTTCTTCTTCCTTCTTTTCAGCCATAGGACGTTCACTGCTGGACATAGGCCTCCTCTAATGATCTCCAATAAGATCGGTTTGTAGCGGCTGGCATCCAGCGCAATCCTGCGGTCATCCGTCCACCTTGTGAGTGGACGTCCTACGCTGTGCTTGCCGGTACGTGGTCTCCACTCAAGAACTTTACGACCCCATCGGTCATCAGTTCTCTGTGATATGTGCCCTGCCATTTCAACTTGCCAATCCGCTGGGCTATGTCGGTAACTTTGGTTCGTCCACGGATCTCCTCATTTCTGATTCGATCTCTCAGAGAGACTCCGAGCATAGTCCTCGCCATAGCTCGTTGTGCTACTTGGAGCTTACTAATAAGGCCCATAGTGAGAGACCGCGTTTCTGTGCCATAAATCATCACTGGCAACACACACTGGTCGAAAACTTTCGACTTATATTTATATGTAGATAAAATTATTACAAATAATAATTTTGTTCACGGGCACTTAAAATCTGCACCAAAATAAAACGACTTAAACAAATCTTACTAATATAATATGTTTTAAAAATCTCGTGTCATAGTGTTTGTTAACACACGAAACGGTTTAACAAATTTTTTTAATCGAAAAATAAAATAAAAATCAATTAAGTTAAGATTATTAAGTTTAGATTGGCCATTGCTATTCAACGGGGTAATGCGGCCAGTGTTTTGGGGACCTTTGCTCCGGGAACAATTAGGGGCGGGTTGTTTGACTAATTTTATTTTTAGACATTATTGTATTGACTTTTTGATGAGATTACAATATTTTTTTAATCTGATTTAAAATATTACATTTTTATTAACATACATAAAAAATAAATGACATAGATAAACCTTGTCAAAGTTCCTGGTACGAGTAAGGGCTCGTTTTTTCGTGCTCGCTCGGTTTTGGGAGAGATTTTGTTTAATTGACGGAAGACATCATTATTTTTCGCAAATATGGCAAAACCGCCTTCCATCGTGTACAAAATTCGAATATTTCGCTCGAATTGTTTACATTACTGTTGATTTATCAAAAACGGCTCAGCCGATTTCTGTAAAGTTTAAATGGGACCACTTTGGGGTATTACCCTTTTGAACTAAAAAATAGTTTTTGCGATTCGGTTCGCAATTGACGAAATTATTGATGTTCATCGTGTACAAAATTCGAATATTTCACTCGAGTTGTGTACATTATTGATGGAAAAAACGGTTCAGCCGATTTCTGTTAGATGTAAATAGGACCATTTCAGGATTACACCCTTTCGAACTAAAATAGAATTGGTGAAATTATCGATGAACACACAAAAAAAAATACATACACACGAACATAGAACCTCCTCCTTTTTGGAAGTCGGTTAAAAATACGTGTCTAATATTATTTGATAATCTGTCTGACGGACTAATTATATTTTTAGTTATCATGCCTATTGAAACTAAATATAAATTGAATGTTGAAACTGCGGGACCGTGGGGCTCCGAGGGTAAAAAATTTGCGTATGACCTGGGACGGCGTTTGCGTGAGAGGGGTCGAGATCCTCGAGCTGGTTTTTCATTCAGCACATTTCGTTGGCTATACAGCGCGGAAACGCCGCAAGTGTGTTGGGAACTTTTGGGTCAGGGTTTACACGCGAGGGGCTTCCTTGACGCTTTTCTTGTCTGTGACAAGGAACTTGACGATGTGTTAATTGTAGATCATGCCTATTGGTAAAGCACCGGGACAAAAACCCGAACTGCGAAATTCTGACACTAGGGCTAACCACCCGGCCTATACGAACTTACTTAGTTAAAAACCTTTGGGAATTTCGAAGTGGTTGATATTTGCGACAAATCCATAAGCAAATTGTGAAGCGTGCGCCATGCTCTATTTTCTATACATGTCTTCATTTTCCATACCTAACTTGATATTTTCTCCGTAATCTGCATAGTTTTGCTCAGATGACGGAGGTACCAATTACCATATAAACTAGAGAGCGACCGAGCTTTGCTTACTTAAAATATCGAATTTATGGACACCATGATATTTGTGTTATCTATTGATTACTTTGTCCACATTGCAAGGAAACAAGGTGATAATTTTGAGAAACTGATGGTCACAGTGAAAGTCGACGCCAAACAGTCAATAAGTCGTACGTTGCGTTGGACTGATCAGATTCGCACCACCCTCGATACATCCAGTCTTAAAGTTGGTATTGTATAATAAGTCCTTATTGTCCGGGCGGCTAGCCCTGGTGTCGTGAGTTTTTAGCCGCCTGAAGGCCACTTATAGAGCTAAACTGGAGCTTATAACCCGAACCATGGTAGCGCTCAGTCTATGACATGCTGCGAGGTGCTGAAGACAGAAGACAAGTTGGCGAAATTATCGATGAACATACACAAAAAAAAAAGAAATAAAAAGAAATACATAAACACGAACATATAGAACCTTCTCCTTTTTGCAAGTCGGTTAAAAAATAAAACTAGTCTGAAAGACGCTTCACAGACGGTAGCGTAGAATACTGACAGGATTGTCTGCTAGAATTTTGGTCACGTGTCACCTCTATCAAACGCCTGGCCAGGTCTTTATGTTAAGTAAGCTTCATATTTTCCTAACAAGTCGTAATATCTATAAATCTAAGGTAAGTAACGATATTAATATACAAGGGCGTACCCAGGATTTCAGCTAGGAGGGGGCAGGGGGCTGCTTATACCTGTTTCGAAAAGATCGTCTGTCGGGTATATTGAAACAAAAAATCATGAAAATTGACTTTTATTCATTAATTTTGATGATGACACAAAACAAAATATTATACATAATTATACCATACATTATGTATAATATATATTATTATATTATGTATGTATATATTAATTTAACAGTAATCTTCTCGGATTTGCCGCAAATTTGTCAAGGACAGTCTTTTCAATAAACTCACTGTTGTCTTTTAAATAATTGCGATGTACGCTCATCAGACATAAACCCGTAAGCCTTTCTTCACCCATGGTGCTTCTAAGCCATGTTTTAACTCTTCGCAGCGTACTGAAGGACCGTTCTAAGGTCGCCGTGGTGCATGGGATAGTGCTTAAAATAATTAATGCCTTTCTGACAGCAGGGTAAAAATGTTGGCTTCGTTGAACAGATCAATTACTTCTATGTTAATTACCTTAATTGACTACCTTAACTACCTTAATTACCTGAATTACCTTAACTACCTTAATTGATCATCTGATAAAGCCTTCGTCACCCATAAATTATGCCAAAGGTTCAGTTCTCCGGTGATATCCAGGTTATAAAATTCTTGGAATGATTCTGCGTTTTTGTGTAGGTCTGTAATGCTGTTTTTTTTCATATACAAGGGATGTAGCCTGCTTAAAGCAAACGCCGGAGTATTTTCTTGGGAGAATCGAATATTCAGTGATGAAATGAGTGAATCAATGTATGGGATTATCAGGGAACGCCGCCAATATTCGTTATCATTGTCTGATGGCGGATTACTTCTATGTGTTTGCTTATGAGCAAGACGTGGAACCGAAATTTCTATGTTCAAATCCATTGCAACAGCTCGTGCTTTTTGAAGTATTTCATTACTTATTCTATCAGGAAACTCGCGGTCATTTCTGAGAATGTCCTTGATATTTTTGATGTGTTCCGCTACCGAGATCATGTCGATCGATTTAGCTTGCAGTGCGTTAACTACTGGTTCTAAAACTGCTGAATATTTGGCTATTGTTTGTAGAGTAACAATAAACACTGGTTTTGTAACGGCTGAATGCAACTGATATGCAGATTTTCTGGTGGCATAATTCCCTTCTACGGATAACGTTTCTAGAGATTTCACAAGCTCTGAAAAATGTTGAGAAAACTTTCTGATTGATTTATATTTTTCTGACCATCTCGTCTCACATAATCGTGATAGGTTTGGAGCGTAGTTTCGACGTGTAGTCGATTCCCTGAAAAACGTTATAACATCCTTTACAGTGGCGACAGTATTTCTAATTTCTGGCACTGCGTTCGCATCATTCACAACAAGGTTGAGTTTGTGACTTGAGCAATGAAAATATAAAGCACGAGGATATTTTTTTCTCAAAATGGCTTGTACGCCACCCTCTTTCCCTGCCATTGTAGAACAGCCATCGAATCCAAAACCTACGCAATCTTCGGTTGAGAGGTTATAACTAATTAAGAAATTGTCAATTGCTTCGGCAATTGCGGAAGCATTTTGTGCTTTTAGTTCAACGAACCCTACAAATTCTTCTCTGATTTTCCTTTTGCTTTCGTCGTAGAACCGCACGCCTATTGACAGCTGTTCTTTCCCAGATACGTCTGCTGTTTCATCAGCTAAGACTGCGTAAGCCATGGTCTTCTGAACCTCACTAATTATATTCTCCTTAATAACTTCGCCACATAAATTTATCAATTCGTTTTGTATTTTTGGTGATGTGTAAACTGCATTGCGACGGCACTTTTCCAGGTGACTCTTTAATTTGTCGTCCCCTGAATTGATTCTCAACTTCAATAAATCTAATAAAACACCCTCATCTGCTTGTTTGCCCCTAAGCGGCATATCATGTGTGCCGCAAAATACTATACAAGAAATAATTGATGACAATATTTGTCTGTTTTCATCGATTTCTTTTTGGTGTCCACTTTGCAGTTGGATGTCTACAGGAACATTTTCAAGAAAATTTTTTGCAGCATTTGTCGCCGTTTGGTGAAGGTTGGTCGTTGCATGCTTTCGGCAGTCTTCATGCATATTTTTGAACTTTATATATGGCCTGACCATAAACGATCCCAAAATTCCTCTCACAGTGCTAATGGGCGGAGGGAACAAAACACAATGCTTACAAAGAGCACCTTTTAGTCGCTTGGAATATACTAGCCATGGTGAATATTGATCCAACCAAGCATGGTTAAATTTTCTTTTTAAATCTTAATTTCTTGGCTTGAATCGTAATTTCTGGGCGGGATCCAAGGATTTTGTAACAACTCCCTCTTCTTTTCCGTCGATAGCTGGGTAGCCAACCCAACATAACGTCCCAGATCATTTTCATGACAGCCATCGTCCACTATAATTTCAGGATCGACGTTGACGTCAAAAGTTTGTTGGGATGTCGATGGAGAAGAATAGTCGGCAACAGATATATTAACAGGTTCTACAGGAGAATTTGACGCTTGTCCAATGTTAGCATGCAATGATCTTGGCATTACATGAGTGGTTTTATCATGGTTGTCATTTTCATCGCTTCCACTGCTACTTTCCCGACCTTTTTTTCTTTTTTCGCGTGTCCTCCCTAAAAAATGGATACACAAAAATACTCTTACAGTGTTTAGGCGGGTTGTATAAGACGAAAATAAAGATCAAGTTTCACATTCTAATATATATGGTTTGAACGCCAAATAAACATAACTAGGTAATTTGAAATAATACACTTGTTGTGACGTTAGAGAAAAGGGACTTTGTTGTCGGTATGGACTTATTAATAAATCCAAGATATTGCAAGGATCTTTCTTTTATGTTTTTTTTTTACTTTTTAATCACAAAATATTCACAAATGTTATTTTAGCTATTATAACAAAACCACGTCTTGTAATTAATAAATTTAAATATTGTAAGTAATGCTTAAGATATACACTTACAAGAGAGAATTAAATCAAATAATCATATTAGGTACCTACTTAAGTGTTTTGTTTTGACTCACCTCTTTCAAAGAATTTCCTGATATCCATTTGACGGAGTAATATTTCCAGTTGTTGCACAGTAAACGTAAATCTCGTGTCGCCGCAACGAAACTATAAGACACTATGTCGTATGAAATATTCGCTCGTATTACACTCCGAACTGAATTGTATTCGAACTAAATTGACGTGCTCTGCCTCACGCTTCCGCTTATATATTGAAATATTCTTGCTCCCGAAATATGTAGAAAATACTCGACTCTATTTCCATCTTTGTCTTATACTTGCTATCACTGTCTTTTCTTTCCAGAATAGTCCATGCTAGAACGTTCTTCGTGGTATTGCTATTCAATACAAGATGTCGCTATTGACCGTATAAATTGATCCTATTAAATAACTTGACCGTTACTGGAAGCTTTTATAATGAGAGAGCGTATCCCTTTCCGTCGAACAGCTAACGTTTTCAGTCCCTTTAAGCGTTGTAACCGGAAGCCTCCAGGTGGCGCCCCTGTAGCGACTGCGCGCCATTTTATTTTCTAGGAAAAATGGCGTGCCTTTTGGCCTCATTGGCGTTGAATTTTTCGTCGAAGCAACAGCTCCGGGCAGCTCTAGCTAGCTCCCGGCCTGTTGTACAGCTTATTTTTATAAAATCATTATCTAAAACTAATATGTAGATTAAACTCAGTGAATATGTGGTGGTGCTCAGCATCGAAATGAACACGTTGTTTCCAAGAAATAACGGAGCTAAGTATAAGTACCTGCGCAGTAAGTTCCCACATATTATTACATCTATTTCTCTAAAAATTGATTTTTTAAAGAAATTTACTGTGCCCAAGGTTTGAAAACCAGGGTGGCATAGCAATTACTAAATAAATAAATTTTTAACGGTTTTTACCGTTCGTTTACAAAATTTTCAGCAGAGCCTAATTGGTTTTAACCAAGAGTGCTTCAAATAGGGCAATCGGTCGCCCTATACAATTGTTTTCATCCCTGTTTAATAAATTTCCTTTAAAAATAGATGAACGCGACTGCTTCAAGCGGTCAAGGTCGTGTGATGTCAGCTAAGCAGAGCTTCTTCGGCAGCGGGTAAGCGTGCTGAACGTTTCCAACCAGATGGAGAAATGTATCGATGAAAATTGGTGAGCGAAATTTGGATTCTTAGTAGAACTTCTTTAAGCTTATATTGCAGCAGAATTTTATTTATACGGCAGTTTAACCTGCAGTGTTCATATATTCGGCACCGTAAGATATACCTAGGTTTCCTAAACCTAGTATCAAGCAACCTGGGAAAAATATACGGCACCTTACGATAGCCGAGAAATAGCACCCACCTTACGATTTTTAATCTTATTTTACCAAAGAGTTTCTAAAATGGTCAGAACTTTATCTCAGTTGATAAAATTTTGTGCAAAGTTATATTTGATGCGTTTAGATTTCATTTTATTCGTTAGAAAATGAGCAAATACTTTCAGCTGTTTCTATTGAGCTTACTGAGTACCTAAGCGCCTATTTGCGAGCAACTTTTGTTCTTTCGACTCGAAATATACGTGAATTTACAAATACCGCCGTTTTAGGGTAAATGTATTTTTCAGAAACTACCTTCTGATTATTTTTAGCAAATTGTTTGACAAAACCATGTATAACAGTATGGAAGAAGCAACGTTACCATGCTTCAATGCATGTGAACCACCCTCGTGGGGTCGGTATTTTTAATACCTTCTTATGAACGGATCAAGCTACCTGATATCAGTGGCGTGTGCTTGATATGAACATGTTGTTACCGATCATATAATGATAAAATCGATATAATTATAAACGAACAGGTTAGCGCACCTACCGGATTTATGCACATCATCAATAACTACCCTCATGGAGTCAGTGCTTTTTGTGAAATTCACTACTTGGAAAGTGAGTGATACAGTGTACAATGCACTTTTATATCATATTAATTAACTACCCTCATGGGGTCAGTGCTTATTGTGATACATGCCACTCTCGCGGAGTGAATTCTACACGATTTATGCAAATAATTTAAAAACTGAGTGTAAATGTACTTCCACAAATCATAACAAACATTTGGCTAGTTTAGTTTCGGCCACTACCTTGTACAGTATTCAATTATTTGCGTTATTTGTTTTGGAAAATGAAATTCCTATTATTTTCTTTCATAGAAAATAAGAAATTCTATTCAAATTAAGCATTCAATACGGTTGACCTTATTTTAATGGATGATTTGAGCTACTGTACATAGTCGGGTCTTTGCATACTATCGTCACAAGCTTGTAATAAATCACTGAAAAACGTAGTGATTTTCTTCCGACAGGGAGGTCAGGGAGTATTCTCAAACCAAAGCAGTAATAATTTGTAGCATACCCAAAAATAATAAAATAAGTAAGGGTTTGTATAAAATGGGGCTTATATCATTAAAATACATTAATTAAATATACCATAAGAAAAATCAGACTGTTCTTTGTAGGAAGTCTGTAAATAGTAACAACATAATAATATTAAAGAAACATGTACACAGCTCGCATCTATTTAAATTCTATTAAATCTCTTCACATTTTCGGGAAAGAAAACCATTCAATGTGCAATTTTGCAAGTACCCTGTTAAGGTGATAGCAAGACTTGCTTGAGCAGTACTATGTTGTGTATCTACTAAAATAGAAACTAATTGGAGAAAATTAGCATGTCTTATCCGCAAGGATAGCAATCGTGAACATGTGCTCTTACCGATATACGGAAAACATAAATTAATTGATAAACGTCACTATGAAAGTGAGTTACCCACATACTCTTTGTTTTTCGCATATAACAAAAACCGTGTAATACTAATAGATATTTAAACTGTCGTTGCGATATTTATTTTATACTTAATCCATACCCCCTATTTCTACTATGTTAGCAGTGTTTAAGTTCACTATTATAAAATGAAAGTCATTTTATATGATGTAGATATTATTTGAGTACATTATATGTATATCGGCATACCTACCAGAATGCAAAGCTACTAAAGGCCCAACAACATATCTACCTACCTACTTTATATTGTGTAATATAATGTTTTTCTATTTGAAAAAAATAGAGAATAAGGTGCATCCTACCAGTGCCTACCTAATAATTGTGTCTGCGACTACAAACGTGTTGTAAAGTTCGTATAGTGAAATAAAATGACAAACAGATGCGATACCATAATCGCATGACTAATCTGTCATATTTAGGTTTAGTTTATAGCCGCAGGTTTTTTATATTTCATGTAATGGCGTTCTTAGTTGTAATTAAGGAGAAAACAGTGAAATTATGAAGAATATTAAATATATTCGGGAGTTGTATCCGGTTTTCATATAAAATTTAGTAATGAATCCTCACGCTAGTTTCAATGAAGTGATTATATAGAATGTTTATGTCTTTGTGTTAATACATGCAGTAATGCATGTTGCATTTGTGACCAGATAGATTGTGTGATCTTCCGTCGCACGAAAGAAAACGTGAAGACGAGTTTGTTTACCATCTTGGCTCAGGCTAATACCCCTTTTAATGTTGTATTTTGTATTAATGACCATTTATCATAATAATATTACATTATGAAACTTTTTAATTTACTTAAATACAAACAAAATAAGAATGTAGTGTTCGTAAAAATAGATTGAAACAAAAATGCGCGTCAGATAACCCTAGCTTTTATGGTGTGGAGGGTAGGTCAGGTCTTACTACCTTCTTTTTTCCACAAAACAGCACATTGTTGGATAGATCATCTCAAATATTAGCTAAAAGAGACTAAATTTAATCAACACAAAAGTTAATGTCTAAGTATTTATAAAAAATATTATAAATATTTCTGGCAAGTACATAGGTTACAGTGCACTTTACGGCGGCGGCGCCTACGCAATGTATAAAATTAATGCGATTACTTAGTTTTTGAGAATGTTGTAATCCAACATAATAATATCATTGTAAAAAGCAGCCTAACTAATTTGCTTTGCATAAAACTAATCGTTAAGTACAGATTAATCCTACATTCGCAATTTGACGATCGAGCCGGGAGTTATTAAAAATTCAAGGGGCTATTTTTGCCAGTGGTGTTTTTTGTGAGTTATTTCTCAGTTTTTGTTTTCTTTTGCGAGTTATTAATCAAGTGAGTTTGTCAAAACTAGTATTGGAACGAACTTAGCTACCTATTTCTCACACATTGTTAGTCGCAGCTTAAACAACTCTTATTAAAAGTCGCGCTATTGCTTCGCATGACAATTGGAAATCTTCAGGCGCAACTCCAACTGATAGCTATAAGCTAGAGACCATTAAATCTATAAAGATTTACTAACATACACATATTGTATCCTGTACGTATAAGTACGAGACCAATAACTGTACCGTGACATTTAATTGCATAATTACTTTGATTTTATTTTAGCTGCCATTGTTTGACCATTGTTTTTAGTGGGTCAGTGACATTTTTTATTTTATATTTTTAATATATTCTTTCAATTTTATATTGACTGAATTGGCTTCTACATAACTACTATGAGGTCAAAATCTGAAGTAAATCAACTTTCGAGATTTATTGCCAAACTATCGACTCATGTCGAACGGCACAGTCTAAGCAAGCCACCTACCGCCCCTCGCGGGGGAGAGGTACACTAAATGCAACAGTTCCATCGCGTGGAACTCCCTGCTTTAGTAATGTCGCAAAATATGAATGCATAACGCATCCTTGCAATAATGGCACAGGCTAAGTAAGCCATCCACCATCCATCACGAGGGAGAGGTACTTGAAAAGTAGCAGTTCCATCGAGTGAGACTCCCTGCTTTAGCAATGATGCAAAATATGAATGCATAACGCATCTTTGCAATAATGGCACAGGCTAAGTAAGCCATCCACCGCCCATCACGAGGGAGAGGTACTTGAAAAGTAACAGTTCCAGCGAGTGGGACTCCCTGCTTTAGCAATGATGCAAAATATGAATGCATAACGCATTCTTGCAATAATGACACAGGCTAAGCTAGCCATCCACTGCTCCTCACGATGGAGAGGTACTCTAAAAGTAATAATTCTATTGCGTGGGACTCTCTGCTTAGTAATGACGCAAAATACGAATGCATATTGCATTCCTGCAATAATGGAATGTAAATATATCATTACCGGACAAACCCTTCTCAATAGGATCTATTATACGATGTCAGATTCTTTCAGGTGGCTCAGAAACCCGGACACTTGGGTTAGCCACCCAGCCTAACCGTAAGTACAGGTATGCATGTAGATATGCGATGAACACAACGAAAACGCGTTGTTATAAAATCCTCGTGGGTTTATGTACATATTAAAGCTTTACGTATGTTGTAAATTATTTATACGTTAACACTTTGTTGTTGTATATTGTTTTTATTTAATTTTGCAAATTAAAAGTACTCTTGCTAAATAGGTCATGTTTATTGAAGATAATGGCCTAAGTGACCGGAAGATTCGTGATGTCCATTTTCTTATGGGATTTAAGTTATATTTTATATTTTCTGGACATTATTCACTATAAAGTAACTTAATGTATTTGAAATCATTAGTAATTAAATTGTCACCCGAGCTATAGATCTCACATTGGCGTAATCACATTGGCGTACCTAATACATAATCATAAGTTATAATTAAAAGCCCCACTCCAGGTGACGCCACCAGGCGATAACAAACAGAATCTCATTATAAAAGCTTCCAGTAACGGTCAAGTTATTTAATAGCAGCGTTTTACCTGAAATAAAACGCATATTAAAATACTTACCTTACTGGAAGCTTTACTTTTGATTTCTGCCTGGTGGAAATTACAAAAATTAACGCAATGAGGCCAAAAGGCACGCCATTTTTCCTAGAAAATAAAATGGCGCGCAGTCGCTACAGGGGCGCCACCTGGAGGCTTCCGGTTACAACGCTTAAAGGGACTGAAAACGTTAGCTGTTCGACGGAAAGGGATACGCTCTCTCATTATAAAAGCTTCCAGTAAGGTAAGTATTTTAATATGCGTTTTATTTCAGGTAAAACGCTGCTATTTCTTTTTACTGGAAAAAGTACTGCCGTCCGCCGTAGATGGCGCTAGATGTTGTTTTCTCCCAATTATATTCGGCTTTAATTCTAGATGGCTCTCTGATTGTCTCGGCGGAACCGGAAACTACGAGATGCGACGGTTTTGCGGGAGATTTAAATTATATTGCATCGCTAACAGTATACTAGAGTCTGTCTAGTGAGCCGAGGCACAGATAAAACCGCAGCAAAAATCTTTTAGTTGTAAACACTGAATATACTATGAAAATTGAATTTGATACTTTCACTATTTTATTTTATAAACACTAAGAATCTTAAACTAAATCTGTACAGATATATACTACTAAAAATAATATGCAACATATTGAATATTATTTTATTTTAGCATTGAAAACAAATTAATATAATAAATAAAACCAAACTTGCATCAAAACCTTACTTAGTTTTTATTTATTCTGTCGCGTAATCAAAATCAGATTCCAGAAATTAAATTCTCGACTATGAATCGTTACTGTCACTTTCATTATCACTAAAAAATAATAAAAACGAAATGAAGAAATGAATAAAGTGTATCAAAACTTGATCAAAACATTTTGCGTTTCGTTTGACGGCGGCTGAAAGTCACTATATAAAATATTCTAATAAATACGTTGCGGCACGACCGACACGACTCACTATACATAGACTCTATATCGAATATTGTAGAATATTTAACTATAGAAAAAAAATCTGGCTGAAAAGATATTTTGTTTCCAACACTTCATTTTGCGCAGAGTAGGTAATACGTTTTTAATTTCTATTTGCCAAAAAAAAATTACATTTATTTAATCTTCTAGGGGGGGGGCAGCTGCCCCCCCCTGCCCCTACCTGGGTACGCCCATGTTAATATACCTAGTTAAGAACCACCGCGTTATGCTCTAGCTCTATAGTTGAAGCAACGAGCCAGTATAAGTGGTATTGCTCTGCATTCCCCGACAATAGCCGTGAAAGTAAGCAAGGTTCATCGAGAGTGAAACCCGTTACGTCGGGCCCTTGGCTATTCAACCAAGCTATCTAATGTGAAGCGACGGTCAGTGCGGTCAGTTTTTGGATGGGTGACCGCGTGGTTGTTTAACCGTTTAATCATATCAGAGGTCTAGGCAATTGTGAGGCGCTAACTTGTGCAAACAAAAACAATAAGCTGTTATCTACCTCTGAATATTATCCGATTTGAGTATTTTTTATGCAATTGTCATGCAAGGATTATACGTCTTTTTTACAGTTTTTTTAATGACCTTAAAGTAAGCTAGAGCCATCGAGAGTGAAATCTTTTACGTCGGGCCCTTGGCTATTCAACCAAGCTATCTAATGTGAAGCGACGGTCAGTGCGGTCAGTTTTTGGATGGGTGACCGCGGGTGGCATTTTTCAACTGAGCGCTACCGTGGCTCGGATGACACGTTAAGTTGTAGGTCCCGGTTTTTTAACTGTTTAGCTATGTTAGAGGCCTTCAGGCGGCTTAAAAACTTTGACACCAGGGCTAGCCACCCGGCCTATACGAACTTACTTACCATCAGGTGAGGTGCCAACTTGTTCATATAAAATCAATAAGCTGTTGTCTACCTTTAAATATTTTATAATTTGAGTTTTTAACCCCCGACGCAAAAGAGGGGTGTTATAAATTTGACGTGTCTGTTTGTCTGTGTGTCTATCTGCGTGTCTGTCTGTCTGTCTGTCTGTGGCATCATAGCGCCCGAACCACTGAACCGATTTCAGTTTAGTTTTTTTTGGATGAAAGGAGACTTAATCGAGAGTGTTCTTAGCTATGTTTTATAAAAATCGATTGAGCCGTTTAAGAGTTATGGTGGGTTAAAGTGGGGATGGAAGAACCAAAATTCTACAAATTTGCCCAAAATGGTTGTCAATGTGTCGGGGGTTTTTTAAATTTTTAATTTATGTTTATTATTTTCATGTTATCAACAGTTTAATCTCTAGGATTTAACGTCTCAATTTTTAAAGATTTTTAATGACCTTGAAGTTAAAAGCCTCTAAAAAGTCATTATTTTAAGCAAAATTTTGGCTGAAAAAAACGTACAGACGAACATAGTACCTTTTTTATGGAAGTCAGTAAATATAGATCTGTAAGTAGATATGTAAGTACTTGTACACATGCATTAAAACGTTTTACTTTAAACAGTAAGCACCCGAAATTCCTGGGCTATCTGAGGCAGACATCGTGAGTCACTAACGAGCTGGACATTGTATTCTCTGATTGCGGGACGGCATTTTTGACATCTTCTTTGGGGTTCCGTAACTCTATTACTAAGAATCCGCTGTCCGTCCATGCCCGTATGTCTGTCACCAAGCTGTATCTCTCATGAACCGTGATAGCTAGAACCATAGAATCATTACATAGTATAAAATAAAGTCGCTATTTTTTGTCTGTTTGTCTGTATGCTTAAATCTTTAAAACTACGCAACGGATTTTGATGCGGCATTTTAAATGGATAGTGATTCAAGAGGAAGGTTTATATGTATAATATACCTGTGTGAAGCCGGGGCGGGTCGTCTAGTTAGAACTAAAGTAATAGAACACTTGTTCAATTGCTCAAATAAAAACTATGTTACAGCTGTCTTATTCATATCTACAGCTTACGCAAAAGTGGAACAAAAAAAAACTCATTGCCTGTCGGCATACGTCATAATTATAAATTAAAAATTTGAAAAACCCCCGACACAAAAATATTTGACAACAAACTTTCAATTGACAACCATTTTAGGCACATTTGTAGAATTTTGGTTCTTCCATCCCCACTTTAACCCACCATAACTCTTAAACGGCTCAATCGATTTTTATAAAACATAGCTAAGAACACTCTCGATTAAGTCTCCTTTCATCCAAAAAAAACTAAACTGAAATCGGTTCAGTGGTTCGGGCGCTATGATGCCACAGACAGACAGACAGACACACAGACAAACAGACACGTCAAACTTATAACACCCCTCTTTTGCGTCGGGGGTTAAAAATCACAGTTGGAATGTAAAATTGGTTAAAATTTGGTTCCACATTGTCTTTAGGGATATGATCGAAATTTGAACCCTCTAGTTCCAGTAAGACGGTTCAATTCTCCGAATATTTTACCTTCCTACTTCTTACCTTTTTGAATTCGGACAGTCGAGATAGCTCAATGCTAGTTTGTGAAACCCTTCGAAATTACGTAAGTTTTCTTTTTAAAAAACTCCTTTTAAATTTCATATTTCTCCCATACAACAAACGTGATATTTTAGCTCGATATTAATAAAGCTGCAAGAAGATACATGAAACATTCACATTATATTCATATTAAGTTGTATATTCCCTTCAAAAATAAATAGTTAAAATAAAACCTGTCCCCCGTAATATATTTTATGCAGTACTTTCATACGGTACGGAACACATCGTGCGCGAGTCGGACTTCCACTTCGCGAATTATTTTTCAAAAAACGCCTTACTTAACATGTATGAACAAAATGCTCGCGTACACAGTTTTTAACTGTCGTTTTGCGTTGGGAATATTGCCTTTCAATTAGATACATTCTTAATTATTTTTCCCAAAAAATGACACAGTCGACTTCAATCATGACAATTTACGTACCTACAAAATTCGAATGCTTACTTTGCTCGAATCGATATGTTAAGATTATCTTTGGTTTTTCAAAAATGAAGCTAATTTCGATAAAAATTTAATCAAAAAAAAAAAAAACTAATTGGGGCATAATCGCGTAACATACACACACTAATTATTTTTCTCAAAAAATCACAACGTCGACTTCCACCGTTTACAGAATTCTAATATTTTGCACGAATAGATGTGACATCAATGTACATTATTGTTGATTTATCAAAAACGGCTCAGCCGATGTCTCACGTATTACTTTGGAAGTAGGTTTCATAACCACTATTATATCAATTATATCAATATTTTTTTCATCGGTTCATAATCTGCGAAAATATCGATGAATCATACACAAAAAAATATTTAAAAAAAGAAAAACCATTCAGACAAACAAAGTACCTCCTCCTTTTTGTAAGTCGGTTAAAATAAAATATAGGTTGTTTGATCGTTGTACCTAATCATGATGATGATGAATGTAAAGGCGTAATTACACTTTCGAGTTTATGACTCACGTAGTGAAGGAATCCGGTCCGAATTCGAATTAATCAAGCGCGGTGCTTTATATCAAGTAACCCCATTTTGGACTAGGCACGACCAGTCGAGAATAGGGTTGGCACTCAGGGATGTTTAAGTATCATTTAATATGGACCTCTATTCGACTAATCCTTTCTAATATTATAAATGGAGTACGTGAAGACTGGAGACCATGTAACGGCAAACGCAGCGTAAGACGTCCACCCACAAGGTGGATGGATGACCCATCAGAACAACGGGACCGCGTTAGATGCCGCTTATTGCAATCCAACTAGCCTTATTAAAGACTTAAAGGGGAAGCCTATGTCTGACAATGTACGTCCTATGGCTGAAAAAATGACGATGACAACGATATTAATTATGATACAGAAAACATCTTTCATGGTTTCTTCGCTACTCTTTCACGTAGCAACGCAGCAACAAATCGACATATTTTTTGCTTAGAAATGGTTTAAAGGTCAAATAGTGTCATGGGCTACTTCTTATTCCAAAAAATTGAAAAAACTTCTGTTTAATAGTATAAACTAACCAACGTAACCAAAAAATGTCAACAAAAAATGTGCCGCGATCTAAAGTTAGTCAAAGTTAAAACGCTATTGTACCGGTCTTCCACTTCTGGGCATAGGCCTACCCACGAAGAGAGGTAAGAGAGATGGGAGCATAACCACCACGCTGTCCCAGTACCGTTTGGTGGATCCAAATACGTCTCGCGTTCCTGCGGGTAAATAAGTTGTTTGTCATCCTATTCGGTTCATTTTTGAGCCGTCTTCCTCTACCTATTCCCCTTGTGTATATATATTTCAGGGTCTTTTTATAATTTTTATTTAAACTTTTACTACAAACATTATCTCTCAGTGTTACAAATGGTCAACTTACAATTTTTAGTCTAATTTTAGTTTAATTCATTAGTATTTTTATCTTAAATTGTAGACGTCGTAGATTACACATGCCGTAGGTGGTCTCCATTCGAGAAAAGAGATAAGTAATGCAAAAATATATCGAGCTTAACAAATAAATATCCAAGGAACTTCATATTATCGGATTCATCTTCTAACATTGCTTGTAAAATATGACGGCGTAATGGCGGCCTCGAACAAAAATTAAATTAGATAAATTTTATTTTGCGCAAAAAATGGCAAAACCGCCTTCCATCGTGTACAAAATTCCAATATTTCGCTTGAATCGTTTACATTATTGATTTTTCAAAAACGGCTCGGCCGATTTCTGTAAAACTTAAATGGGACCACTTCGGGAGTATACCCTTTCGAACTAAATAAGTTTTTTTTTGATTTGGTTCACAATTGGCAAAATTATCGAGAAACAGACATAAAACAAAATTACATACAGACGAACATAAAACCTCTTCCTTGGAAGTCTATGAAATTCCATTAAAATTAAGCATTCAATGCGGTCGTTTTACTCCGCGCATTTATTTACCATATTTTAATGGATTTTTTGAGCTCCTGTTCACAGTCTGATCCCACTACTCGCACTTTTACCATCAATTGAATGAGCTTGGTAGAGTTGATAGACTAACAGATAAAGAACTCAAAAAAATAATTCTTCAGTGGCTTAAAACTTTTGACTATAATGGCATTGAAAGTATGTTAGAAAGCTTCTATTTTTAATCAAAATTTATAATAGAGCAATTATTTGTTGTGAATTTTAGATCATACAAAAAAACACGAACACACATACACACTCACACACACATTCCGAAAACATACTAACGTTGTTATCAAATTGTACAAAAAAAAAATCTTTGTGTTAAGAACTTTGGCTTTCATTTTATTAATTTTTTCTCAACTATGTACATTATAACTATTCTAAATGAATCAGAATCAGAATCAGAAAATTTTATTTGCACCAACAAGTAACTTGGAGTATTAACATACACAACTTATCATATATGCTTACTATACTTAAGTCTACTTGAGGACCCTGATTAATAGGGTGTTGCAAAAAACAAAGTAATCCTTATAAGCTAAATTTAAATGTAAATTATAGTAAGTATTATTATATAAATGTAATATGTAATATCGTGATATTAACGCGCTTTTTGATCAAGGTACTCCTGTATGCTGTAATAAGATTTTATTGTAAGAAGATTTGTTAGTTTTGTTTTAAAGGCAGTTATATTTGGTTCATCTCTTATTGATTGCGGAAGTTTATTAAAAACTTTTATTATAGTTTATTGTCTATAATGTGTAACTGGCGTAATTTTTATAAATTGTGTACCTATAGGAGAGTCCATCGGCTCCTAAAATACAGTTTCTAACTAGTTTAGGAGCCTTTGGGTAAATTATTTAGACTATTGTAAACTTATGCCCAAATAAACAATTTTATTTTATTTTTTTCCGTCATCAGTTCTATGCGCCTTGTCTACTGCCACTTTAACTTGCTTATCTGTGGGGCTATGTCGGTAACGGGTGTGACAACCCTACCTTACCAAAATTTATGCTACTCGCTACCAGGAAGTGACCCGGTTAAGGCCCGGGCAGTATTTAAAGTTGATATTTGGTTAATATATTGTTCATCTTAATGGTCGAGATCTCGGTATCTTAGGTTTTAATGGGACCAATCGGCACGTTTTTAACCGAGTTTAAAAAGGAGGTTATGATCGACTCTACCTTTTTAGGGTTCCGTACCCAAAGGGTAAAAACGGGACTCTACTGAGACTCCGCTGTTCGCCTGTCCGTCTGTCTATCTCCAGGCTTTATCTCATAAACCGTTATAGCTAGAAAGCTGAAATTTTCACAGATGATGTATTTCTGTTGCCACTATAAAAACAAATACTAAAAACAGAATAAAATCAATAACTAAGGGGGTCTCCCATACAACAAACCTGATTTATTTAGCCGTTTTTCGCTCTATTTTAATAATGGTAACAGGTAGATGCTTGAAATATTCACAGAATGTTTAGTTGTATATTCATTTCAATAATAAGTAATAAAATTGAAATAAAATAAATATTTAAGGGGGGCTCCCATACAGTACGGAACCCTCCATGCGCGAGTCCTACTCGTACTTGGCCGATTATTATATATAATATGTTACGCGGTCATTCCGCCAATTGTAGGTTTATAAAATTATTATTATGATTTTGGTAGAGACTACCTATACTTAAAAGAGATTATACTTGTCTATGGTTGTTTGTATGTAACCTATTAAATATTATAGTTTTAAGTTAGATACTAACAACATAGAGGTATATGCTGTAATTGATAACATTCATAGTCATAGACATATATATTTATTGCGTATATGGGTAATACAAGATGTTAAGAAATAATAATTAACCGCCATATTCTTCCTGTTATGATTTTGCAATTTTGATAAAGTTACTTACCTACTTTCAATTTTTTTATTTGTTTTTTTTTTATAATTTACTAAATTTTTTAATTATGAATGTGAGTAATGGAACAAATATTTTTTTAATTCAATTTAATTTTATACTTCAAAGCTTTCTGTATTTTTTGGTATGTTACTTTCCCATACAGCAACAGAGCAATGACATGACGAAACGGTTAAAACAACCGGGACCTACAATTTAACGTGTCATCTGAGCCACGGTAGCGCTTAGTTGTAAATGCCACCCGCAGTCACCCATCAGAAGACTGACCGTACTGAAAATTGCTTAACTTCGATGATCGCTAACGATCACCTTGTCAAACTATGCTTTAAACGCTACCGTTTTTTTGCTACGGATTTTGGTATAAACATACAGGGTCATAGGTATTAAACGCAATACCTTATATGGGCGGGTCTAGTACATCTAGACAAACAACTTTTGTACTACGACTTCTAAAAATTCGCAAAAAAAATAATTCGCTTTTCTATACATTTGCCGCACGTTGATGAACTTTTTTCTTCGTGATTTTCCAAAAGTTCTGGAACAAAAGTTGTTTGTCTAGATGTACTAGACCCACCCTTAAAAGGTAAAGCGTTTAATACCTATGACCCTGTATAGGTAGTTCAAAGCTTGGAAAGTTATATAGGCTACTTTTATTCCGGAAAAATAAAAGGTTCATATGGGGTAGCATAAAAACCAAAATAGCGTAGCCGCTGACAAAAGCTTGTTACTAAACCTCATCAAATCTTATTTCATTACTTTACTGTTAAATCTAACAATAATTATCAGACATAATATTGCTTTTACTGTAAATCCTATAAATGGGTAAATTGTATAACGGTGAACGTAAATTAATCTGTACTATGGTCTTAAATAATATAAGTTATTAGACACCGTACTTAAATGCCTACTAATGTATTGTAAGATTTGTAAGCTAAAAATTGTGCACGGATTATATAGGTACTAAGTTTTAGCTTATTTCTAACTTTTCTGTTTACATTTTTCAAATAATTTTTAAAAGTTTCCAAAATATCGGACAAAAACGTTTTTTCAAAATGGCACTTAAAGCTCCACCTGGATCTGTCAGCATTTTGTGATTTTATGCCTTAGCGATCCTAAACCTTATAAAAAAAAATTGGATCGGAAATGTAGTATGAAGTTAATTATTTTATTAATTATTTTAATTATTAGTTTAATTACTCGTATCTTATTCCTGAGGTAAAATCCATAATTATAAGCGATTTGAACGGATTTTTTCGCTGCGATGCGGCCCGACATAATGTGCGCGAACTTCAACGCAGATCCATTTTTAATCAAAATTTTGTACAATATAACGACATACTTAATTGGTCTGTCAAAACACGATTTTCGTTTGATTTTACTTTCATTTCGCTTCTTAAAAATCTAGTTTCATTTAAATTACTCGCAAAAGTATCGACAGCGGTCACTTGAAACAAATTCAAGATGGCGGTCGAACCGGTAAGGTTGGAGAAAGTGACTAGCGATAATCGTTTCAATATTCGATTATTCAAATGTAATCGGTAATGTTTGACCGGAACAAGACTGATCCACGTGATATGTGGGTCGATAGCATAGACATGGATAGATAGAATATGTTATACCTCGCCACTAGCCACAGAGCTATTACAACTAGAGAGATAGCGCTGTTGTCCCTTGAGGCAATTCTAAACCACAAAAATGTATGGAAAATCTTGCCCAGAGGTGTCAAAACTGTCAAATGTGAATTGGAATTTGACACTACTGAGAGAAAAACACGGCAAATAGCCACTGAGTCGAGATATTTTTCATGTCTCTTTCTAACTCATGCCATATTAAATCATTGCATCTCTTTCTTTCTTTTCTCGATCGACCACATTATCCCTCTGGTATCTCTGTGGTTTTAGCAATGACAGTGATCGATTTTTAACTATTTTTTACTTATTGCTGCTACCTTGCTGCGTGAAAGTGTAAAAAACGAATTATAAACATACTTTTAGATTTTACATTAGTAAGAAATATTTTTGGTGAAAACTAAACTTTTCGACAAGAAAATTTGGTCAAACTCTGATAAAGTGAAAATGAAATATAACATTAAAATTAATCAAATGTAACACACACTACACGAAATATCTGTAAAATTTTCTCTATGGTCAATCGTGATAATATTTTAATGAATAAACATTGATAGTGATGTGATTTCAAAAATCTATGTCAAGTTTTTGTATCGATTAAATTTTAGTGTTCGATTTGCAGTTTTCTCTCATACGGGCGTGCGGGCTTGGCTTTTTATTCTATTTTAGATTGCAGCAAATAAATATAACTGTTTGTTTTAACTATCAAGTAAAATTTAACTCTTTTTGACCTACGAAAAGGAGGAAGTATTCATTTTTAATGTGTAACCACGCATAACCTTTTACATAGTGGTCCGATTTCGATAATTCTTTTTTTATTGGAAAGATTACACTTTGAAATTGGTCTCATTTAAATTTTAAGAAATCAGCTGAGCCATTTTTGATAAATCAACATCAATGTGAAAAATCTACATCGATCGCGAATTCTGTACACGGTTGAAGTACCCAAAGGGTAAGAATGGGACCCTATTACTAAGACTCCGCTGTCCGTCCGTCTGTCTGTATGTCTGTCTGTCTGGCTGTATCTCATGAACCGTGATAGCTAGACAGTTGAAATTTTCACAGATGCTGTATTTCTGTTTAGTGGCAACAAATACTAAAAACAAAATGAAATAAATATTTAAGGGGGGCTCCCATACAGCAGACCTGAATTTTTAACTGTTTTTCGCTCGATAACATGTAGACGCTTCAAATATTCACAGAATATTTAATTGTATGTTTAATACAATAATTACTAATTAAATTTCAATAAACGTTAACGGGGGGCTCCAATACAGAACGGAACCCTTCGTGCGCGAGTTCAACCCGCACTTGGTCGATTTTTTATGCCACCACAGTCTGACACCAGGGCTAGCTAGCCATCTCGTCTCAGTACGAGTTAGCGAATTCACCATACGCTAGAAATGTTTTTCTCGATACTTTCCTTCACCGAAAAGTCAAATCGTGAAATTCTATACTAAAGTTCCAAGGAACTCATTGGTAGGAACGGGACCGGGATTTGAACCCACGGCCACACGATTATAAGACGGCGGTCACTACCACTAGACCACGACGGATTTTTCTTCACAGCTGATACGATGAGTCTTTAAAAGCAGATTGTATATATTGTTCTATGAGAGTAGAAATCGCTATAGCATCATAAAGCGAGGGAATTTCACAAGAAAGCGGTGAGATTGGTTTTTGCTGAAGATGTTACAATCAAATACAATGTTGTTACGGAAGTGCAGCTATCGATTTTTTAACAAATATTATTGGTTTCAATGTCAAAATCAAAGACTTCCGTTTCCGGTCCAGTGCCAATGAGTTCTTTGAAACTTGTGGACAAAATTTCACACCACTGGCTTTTCGGTGAAGAAAAACATCGTGAGGCAACCTGCATACGTCCGTAGAATAAATTTGATGGCGGATATGAATTCATCAACCCGCACTAGGACAGCGTGATGGATATTACCCATACCCAATCACCCTTCGCGGGTAGGTCTAAGTCCTGCAGTGGACTATTAAAAAGGTTGGTACAAGTTTAGATTATCGGATATTCATCAACCCGCACTAGGACAGCGTGATGGATATTACCCAATCACCTTTCGTGGGTAGGTCTAAGTCCTGCAGTGGACTATTAAAAAGGTTGGTGCAAGTACAAATTATCGGATTTCATTTGAAACATGAATATTTCTGGTGTCTGGTAACTTGCTATGAGACCAACCCCGAAACGAAAAACTGACTATTCCGTTGAAAAACTTTATTCATTTTCGAACGTATATAGAACAGTTGATTTTTTTTTCGCTATTTCGCTTTTTTATCGTTTGATTCCATAGTTGACCAAAGAGGTCACACCGACATACACCGACCCCGCCGGCGAGGTCGAAGACCGTCAGGATCTGTCAGAAGATCGGTTAGATTCTCTCCAAATAGTCAACCAGCTCAACCCATTAGGGCCACAGCAAGGCAGCGTGCAAGTCTGATCTCCCCGCCGCGCGCCAGGTCACGGCCCAAGCCGAGGTCTGTACCTTCTCAGGTGCCCAAAAAAAAGTTGACCAAAAAGAAGACCGAATCCATCTATGCTTCCACACGACGACACTTTTGCTTTTATCAATCCGGACATTCATTTTTGAACAGGTCGCAATTTTTAAAGAATTTCGACGGAACCCAATTGGTACCTACACAATTCTATAATTATTGATGGATTTCTTTTATAGTTGGCGACTTTTGAACGGGGGGATATTCCCTCAAAAAAGGGGGAATTATGCTGTAGCTCTACTCATCAAGCTATTTTGATAGTATTTGAAAAGATTCTTTGGTATCGAAATAATTAGTAACAAAATTTACGAGTATGGACCAACTCGGTCTAGAGCAAGTCGAAATATAGACTTGTTTCAGTTGAACAGATGCGAGGTCTATTGTCCGGAGGACTACTAGTTGATTAAGGAAATTATTTTGGAAAAATCTTACTCACAGGTTTTGTTGGTAGAACTTCGAGCAAATATCTATAGAGTCACAATCGTCCAAAAAAAGTGTCCGAGGCAAAACTCTGCCCAAGCTATGTAGTGGGCAGGCTTTTTAGTTAGTCGTAAGGCGATTGCAAGTTAACTACAGCGCCGCGCGATGCCAAAGTGCTCGGTTACAAGCACTAATTAGGTGACATAACGTCGAGATTCGAAAAAACGGGTCATTGTGAATTATTTAATGTTAATATCTAAGTCGGTAT
This sequence comes from Hypomecis atomaria, assembly GCA_964007245.1. Lineage (NCBI taxonomy): Eukaryota > Metazoa > Arthropoda > Insecta > Lepidoptera > Geometridae > Hypomecis > Hypomecis atomaria. The sequence goes on along the minus strand of OZ023308.1, from coordinate 5,533,690 downwards.
ATATGACGGCGCTCGGACATTTTTTACTGCTTTCACTTATGGACTGTGGCTCTGTAGATATTTCCTCTTAGGTAAAGAATTATAGCCTTGACAAGGGATAGGAACGAATTACTTATTATTACACAAACCAACATATTTACAAGTAACATAAGTAATTGATGTACGTAAACATGTCAAATCGTATTTCTAACATAGCGTGTAAAACCGCACGCGTTAGCTAGTTAGGTATGGTAATAAATATGTGTGCGTGTGGTCTTGTACAAACCATACAAACTATGTGAATAAAAATGTCACACTCGACTGCCTCGGTTTGTGGTGCACCGCATATTGTTGCTACTAAATACTGGAGTTTTCTTTCAAGAAGAAAATACTTTTTAACTGAAGATAGTTATTTTTCGCAAAAAATGGCAAAACCGCCTTCCATCGTGTACAAAATTCGAATATTACGCTCGAATTGCTTACATTATTGTTGATTTATCAAAAACGGCTCAGCCGATTTCTGTTAAATTTAAAAAGGACCACCTTGGAAGTAAAACCCTTTCAACTAAAAAAGATTTTTCGTTCAGGTTCACAATGGGCGAAATTAACGATGTTCATCGTATACAAAATTCGGATATTTCATTCGAATTGCTTACATTATTGTTGGTCATGTCAAAAACGGGTCAGCCCATTTCTGTAAAATTGAAAAGTGACCACCTCGAGAGTATACCCTTTCGAACTAAAAAAAATTTTTCGATTCGGTTCACAATTGGCGAAATTATCGATGACATACACAAAAAATAAAATGAAAAAAATACGTACACATGAACATAGAACCTCCTATTTTTTGGAAGTTGGTTAAAAAACAGACAGTTTTACAAGTCTACGCGTATATTTTTTTTTATTTATGATTTACAATACATAACATTTTACGGAGTACCTAGATCGATTTGGATAACTTTTTTATTGGAAAGTGATATCATTATACCCCGAAATATTACCTTATAAATTTTATGGAAATTGGTTAGTTGCAATTTTAATATTTGATATGGCTGCAGCTCTACTATCAAATACAATTTTGAAATTAACAAAATTAACGTTACTTCGATAAATTATTAATGACATTTTATACAATTCTTATTTCCTAGTGTGTGTTAAAAGTAATTTAAAATTAATTGTTTAATCATCACGGCTATATAGAAATTTGAAAGTCATTTTTTTATAAATTAAGGACGTTTCCACTTACCTCTATCATTTATTTCGCCCCTACACGTCAGGGGCAAATTTTCCAAAATCGATAACAGCACTACAATTAAAACAAACTTTTTCACATCACTACGGTACATGGATTTTCCAAATTTGAACCACTTTCGAAACGTCATCTTGACGTTTGGTTTCCCGCGCAAATTGAAAACTTATGAATCCCCGAAAAAAATGCGTTCTATTTTCAAACTCACATTCACATTTTAGTTTTTAATTTTTATCGACACCGGAACGGTTTCCTCGTCATTTTTTGAAAATCGAAATCGAGTTTTTTTTGTTTGGTAGAGACGAGTGTCGCTTCTAGCGTCTGGAAACCTACTGGCCAAGTGACCAACTTAACAGTGTAAAATAAGAAACATACATATTACTGACTAAACTTTCACTTTGAAGACGGTTCATTTTGCTTTCTCCAACACTCGAAAATGTACTCAACGAACTAAAAATTATAGTTCATTTTATGAGTAATATTTCCCTCGATGGAACCTTGTCGTTTTAACTGCGTACTCGCTAAACAAGTGAACGGTGAAATGAGAAATTGTGAGAGACAAAACGTGGGTATGAAAGAGATGGATAGATAAAGAATTTAAAACCTCACAATTTCTTCTAAAGATGACGGCGGAAGGCTATGTCCAGATGTCGCTACCATCACATTTTCTGCATTATTGCTATCGGCAAAAAAACTTTAGCTATTTTTTAAATCTCACTTGTTAATTAAGTCTGTTATAAAGTTCTTTCTTGTTTCCTACTGTTACAATCTCCTATAAAAAAGTCTGTAAACTGATTTGTTTATTTTTCAATATTTTTCATAAAATATTTTTTATCGATTACATTCACAGACTTGATTAGGAGTTCTTTTTTAACATTATTTCTTCACTCTATTAAGGCTCTATGAATTTGAAAAAGAACAATTTTGATTCGATTGATAACTACACTTATTTTACAATTTGATAAAATACATTAGAGATTAATTATTATTTTGTTATTTCTTTCGTGATCTATCCTTATCATTACTAATATTTATATCCGAGAGTGTGTTTATTGGTATGTTACTCTTTCACGTAGCAACAGAGCAAAGGAATCACTTAATTTTGGGCATACATATAGATTTTAATAGGCTAATTTGTATCCCTAAAATTAAAAGATTTCTTTTGAACAAATCAAAATGTCACACGCAAAAGCTCCAAGCTCGTTTTATAATGAGTAGAAAAAAAGGTGAAAAAACGGTCATTAACATTTTTGAAATTTTTATCACATAATTATTTTTCGCAAAAAATAGCATGACCGACTTCACCCGTGTACAGAATTCGCAAATATTTCGCACGGATCGATGTTACATTTTTCACAATATTGTTGATTTATCAAAAATGGCTTAGCCGATTTCAATAAAATTTGAATGGGACTAATTTCAAAGTATATTCTTTCCAATAAAAAAAGAATTATTAAAATTGGACTACTACGAAAAAAGTTATGCGTGGTTATACATAAAAAACGCGTTGAATTGAGTACCTCCTCCGGTTTGGTTCGTCGGTCAAAAAATTACTCATTGGATTTAAAAAGTGATTAAAATGGTTTCTTTTTAAAATTATAACTGTTTTATTTTTCGCTTTATGTAATAACAGTAAGTGAAATAGAGCAGTCAGTAACCATGTTATGGATTCATGTGTAACGTTCGTTTCATTGCGGTACTCGGAATTAGCACTTATCGGTATATTTATACATCGGTTTGCTTACCTACGCGAGTTTTTCCAAATGGCAATTTTAGACTAGCCACATCACTACATAGTATAAAATAATGGGTCAAGTGCGAGTCGGACTCGCGCACGTCCTCTTGCCGTAATTAATGGCAAGCAAAAAACTCCTAAAAATCACGTTTGTTGTATGGGAGCCGCCTTAAATATTTATTTTAGTCTGTTTTTAGTATTTGTTGATATAGCGGCAACAGAAATACATAATCTGTGAAAATTTCAGCTGCCTAGATAACACGGTTCATGAGATATAGACCGGTGACAGACAGACAGACGGATATCGAAGTCTTAGTAATAGGGTCCCGTTATTACCCTTTGGGTACGAAACCCTAACAAATTCGCTTCCCGCTGTCTGCTGTTCGCTTTTGATGCGGTTTTTATAAATAGATAGAGTGATTCAAGCAAAAGGTTTATTTGTATAATAAACTTGTGCAAAGCCGGGGCGGGTCGCAAGTTATCTTAAAATAAAATTTGGTCAATTTTCTTAGTCAGTAAAGTTCGTATTGGCCGGGTGCCTAGCTGTTGTGTTAGAGTTCTTAAGCCGCCGGAAGGCCTCTGACATGGCTAGACAGTTAATTTAATTTTCTTAGTAAAAAACTATATTTATAGCAAATTAGCTTTTACCCGCGGTTAACACAAAAAAAAACACGCGGGTGAGTGTTTTTTTTTTTGTGTTGTTCCATAATTTTTTTCTTTTTTTCGGAAAGTCTATTGCTCTCGGTTAGCCCGAAATAAAAAGTAGCCTATGTGTTAATCCAAGGTCTAAGGGTTAAGCTGCCTTCATACCGAATTTCATCCAAATCGGTTCATCCGTTTGTGCGTGAAAAAGTAACAAACATCCATACATACTCACAAACTTTCGCGTTTATAAAGAAAAGTAAAGATTTTCTATTTAAATAATTTAAATATCTGGCAGATTTTCTAGATGAAATAATAATACAGCTAATCAGTAATCTTTAATTTTCTCGACAAAAATCAGTATTTTGTTTTTTTTCTGCATTTTAGCTTTTCCTTTTTAATTCTAATGTAAGGCCGAATAGAAAGTCTAAAAAAGCGATTCATAACCTCTTTTTGTTTATGTCAATATTCCCATACATACAAAAATAAAAAATCCAAACAATGTGTTCTCATTTCAAACAAAATTAATTAACACAAAAGAAACTTATAAAAAGTCATATCTCTAACACCATCAAAGTTTCTTAGAGTTGCAACAAAAAAGTTTAAATTTCAAAACCATAGATAATTATTAAAGAAGGTCCATTGTTGTTCTTTAACACCTGTCAGTCTATTTTTTATCTAGGTCATCGCAAAACTTTCAATTTCTTATTTATTATCTGTGCCAAAGGTGACTGACCTTTTGACATTGCGTTGCTTCTAGTCATAGTTAAACAGTTTCGTTAATGGAAGCTCTTAGCAAATAGTTTTATAGGTTTCTAATAATGTCATTAAGATGTTTATTTTCAATGGAGACATATAAAACATATCACAGAGGTTACTCTCTTAGATGTACTGACAGTTTTTTTAGAAACGAATATCTTTCACAGATTTTGTAAAAATATGGCAAACAAATAGACTCCAAAAATGGATATTTAATGCTTCAATCTAATTAAACTATTAAGACTAAGTAGTATTTTTGTCATTTTTTTTTGTTTACATAGTAAAGTACAGTCTATATTGCGATAACAATACTTTATATTTCTATTACTATAGAATCGTAACAAATACCGTTATACCGTTTATAAACTACACAAAATCTTGTCAATCGGCTAAAGATAAGTGCTTTAAATTTAGTGGTAATATTTGGCCCGATCATATATAAATACACGTGTCAAGATAAATAATAAAAAAAAACTATTTATTTCCGTCAATTTTCAAAGCGAGTGTAGGTTCATCTAAAATGCCTACATTGTGAATACTGAATAGATGTAAGCATCGATAAAGGCTAGCCGGTATCGGGTACATCACTATCGGTGAAGGATGGGCTAGTGCTGGGCGCGTGGACTTTCGCTCATGGCGTGGCCACATTATCGCCCTACGGCGAAGTTTTCGTCACTGGGGGCTCATTCATCTAATTCAAACGGTAGTAATTGGTTGTTCACGATTTGAACTACTACCTGAAGCTGGGCACACACGCTGCGATGATCGCATCTATTCATCAGATCAGTCCAGCGAGGTCCTAATATAGTTGCATTGCCAGTAGGTAGTTATTGAGGAATCAAAATGACACCCCTATTTTAATCGAAAAATATTGATTTAACAAAAAAAAATTGGCATCAAAGTTGTAGAAAATCAAATTTTAAACAACTTTTGTTCCTATAACTTCTGCTGAAAAATTGAAATAACACAAGTTATTGAAGAAATGAAATGGTACAACCAACTATTTAAAAAATATCGATCCTACAAAAAGTTGATGGGAATCAAAGTTGTAGAAAATCAAATTTTAAACAACTTTTGTTCCCGTCAACTTTTTGTAGGGTCGATCTTTTTTTAAATAGTTAGTTGTACCATTTTGTTTCTTCAATAACTTGTGTTATTTCAATTTTTCAGCAGAAATTATCGGAATAAAAGTTGTTTAAAATTTGATTTTCTACAACTTTGATTCCCATAAACTTTTTGCAGGATCGATAATTTTTTAAATAGTTGGTTGTACCATTTCATTTCTTCAATAACTTGTATTATTTCAATTTTACAGCAGAAGTTATGGGAACAAAAGTTGTTTAAAATTTGATTTTCTACAACTTTGATTCCCATCAACTTTTTGAAGGATCGATATTTTTTTTAAATAGTTGGTTGTACCATTTTGTTTCTTCAATAACTTGTGTTATTTCAATTTTTCAGCAGAAGTTATGGGAACAAAAGTTGTTTGAAATTTGATTTTCTACAACTTTAGTTCCCATTAACTTTTTGTAGGATCGATATTTTTTTCAAATAGCCGGTTGTGCCATTTCATTTCTTCAATAACTTGTGTTATTTCAATTTTTCAGCAGAAGTTATGGGAACAAAAGTTGTTTGAAATTTGATTTTCTACAACATTAGTTCCCACTAACTTTTTGTAGGATCGATATTTTTTTCAAATAGCCGGTTGTGCCATTTCATTTCTTCAATAACTTGTGTTATTTCAATTTTCCAGCAGAAGTTATGGGAACAAAAAATGGTTAAAATTTGATTTTCTACAACTTTAGTTCCCATTAACTTTTTGTAGGATCGATATTTTTTTCAAATAGCCGGTTGTGCCATTTCATTTCTTCAATAACTTGTGTTATTTCAATTTTTCAGCAGAAGTTAAAGGAACAAAAGTTGTTTAAAATTTGATTTTCTACAACTTTGATGCCAATAATTTTTTTGTTAAATCAATATTTTTCGATTAAAATAGGGGTGTCATTTTGATTCCTCAATAACTACCTACCGGCAATGTAACTATATTAGGACCTCGCTGGACTGATCTGATGAATAGATGCGATCATCGCAGCGTATGTGCCCAGCTTCAGGTAGTAGTTCAAATCGTGAACAACCAATTACTACCGTTTGAATTAGATGAATGAGCCCCAGTGACGATAACTTCGCCGTAGGGCGAATGTGTGGCCGGTCCATAACTGTCTTTGCTGTCACATCTCAAAATTGATTCATGGCGTGGCCACATTATCGCCCTACGGCGAATCTTCGTCACTGGGGGCTCATTCACTAATTCAAACGGTAGTAATTGGTTGTTCACGATTTGAACTACTACCTGAAGCTGGGCACACACGCTGCGATGATCGCATCTATTCATCAGATCAGTCCAGCGAGGTCCTGATATAGTTGCATTGCCAGTAGGTAGTTATTGAGGAATCAAAATGAAACCCTTATTTTAATCGAAAAATATTGATTTAACAACAAAAATATTGGCATCAATGTTGTAGAAAACAACTTTTGTTCCTAAAACTTCTGCTGTAAAATTGAAATAAAAGTTATTGAAGAAATGAAATGGTACAACCAACTATTTAAAAAAAATATCGATCCTACAAAAAGTTGATGGGAATCAAAGTTATAGAAAATCAAATTTTAAACAACTTTGATTCCCGTCAACTTTTTGTAGCATCGATATTTTTTTTAAATAGTTGGTTGTGCCATTTTGTTTCTTCAATAACTTGTGTTATTTTAGTTTTTTAACAGAAGTTATGGGAACAAAAGTTGTTTAAAATTTGATTTTCTACAATGAAATAACACAAGTTATTGAAGAAACAAAATGGTACAACTAACTATTTAAAAAAAGATCGACCCTACAAAAAGTTGATGGGAACAAAAGTTGTTTGAAATTTGATTTTCTACAACTTTAGTTCCCATTAACTTTTTGTAGGATCGATATTTATTTCAAATAGCCGGTTGTGCCATTTCATTTCTTCAATAACTTGTGTTATTTCAATTTTCCAGCAGAAGTTATGGGAACAAAAGTTGTTTGAAATTTGATTTTCTACAACTTTAGTTCCCATTAACTTTTTGTAGGATCGATATTTATTTCAAATAGCCGGTTGTGCCATTTCATTTCTTCAATAACTTGTGTTATTTCAATTTTTCAGCAGAAGTTATAGGAACAAAAGTTGTTTAAAATTTGATTTTCTACAACTTTGATGCCAATATTTTTTTTGTTAAATCAATTTTTTCGATTAAAATAGGGGTGTCATTTTGATTCCTCAATAACTACCTACCGGCAATGTAACTATATTAGGACCTCGCTGGACTGATCTGATGAATAGATGCGATCATCGCAGCGTGTGTGCCCAGCTTCAGGTAGTAGTTCAAATCGTGAACAACCAATTACTACCGTTTGAATTACATGAATGAGCCCCCAGTGACGAAAACTTCGCCGTAGGGCGATAATGTGGCCACGCCATAGGGTCATGTCAATGCTGCAGTGATGGGTGATGACATTACTGTTATACGGTTATATCGATAAAAACCGTTTAATTTGTGTTTGTTTGTAGCTGGTATTGGTTACATCACTTCTCAGAATTTTCTCTACAGGTTGCATTATTCAACAAATCTGGACGAAAATAGGTACCCAGGTTTTGTTATCAATAGATTTTTTATCGTTGGCGATTTTTGATTGGGAGGTATTTCCCTCAAAAGGGAGCAAATCCGAAACAGGCAGCTTTTAATACAATAAACAGATACAGAAACCTACTCTCCGAAAGCAAGCAGTATTTGCATATGTAATTTGGGAAAACTATGGTGTTCTTCAATATAAAATACCCGCGCCGCGCACGCCCACCGAGGCAGTCATATAGAACTCATAGACTTAAGTCAAGCCTGGGTCATAGACTGCTATTTTTATGAGACTCATAAAATGACAATAATAATACAAGATAAACAATTAATTTAAGTTAAAAAAGATAGATAATATAAGAAGTATTTTTAGTGATTAAACATAAAAAGAAGCTTAGCTGAGTATTTTGTCCCTATTTCAGTTTCCACTTTACTGAATACATAATTTGTGCCCATTTTATTTTCCACGCGAATTTAAATGAATACAATATTCAATTTTACTTCCAAAACAAGATCTTACTAAACTAGAAACATATTACCCCAACTCTAGTAAAACAACAAAAGATTTATCTTAAAGTAAAAGACATATAAATATATTTTTTAAATTTATCGATATCGATAACTTTCCACCGAGCCCGCCACCACTAGCCATTATCGATAAGTATGCACGACGGGCACAATAGAAAGTTTATTTGTAGAACGACCGTCCGCAGAAAAAGTAAACAGTTTCTTTTTTATGTTGACTCGTTAAATGTGGACTGGTGTTGCGAAAGAGGTTTATGATCATTTCGATGTAAAAAGTTTTTATGTTAATGTTTGGACATAATGTTAGAGAGGTTTGTTTTGAGAATAAAATAAATATGTGTTTTTTAGATTAAGATGAATTGTTTAAACATGGTGTAGTTTATTTTAATGCTTAGCTAAAGGAATGTGTGCATACATTTTTTGATAGAGTTAACTTATTTTTTAAAAGTAGTTCTTTTTTAAACTTTGTTAAATATAATATGCTGTATTATTAAATCTACATATATATACTCGTATTAAACATCGTGCTTATGTTAATGTTTGGACATAGCGTTAAAGAGTTTAGCGTTAAAAAATATTAATAAGATTGTTTTTAGGTTAATTGTCGTCGTCTTTCGTTTCAGCCTTATGATGTCTACTGCTGAACACAGGCCTCCCCAAAAGATCTCCAATAAGACCGGATGGAAGCGGCTTGCATCCAACGCAATACTGCAAAATTTAGTTCGAAAGGATATTCTCCCGCGGTGATTTCAGTCAAATATTATCGAAATCGCTGAGCCGTTTTTTAAATATCAACAAAAATGTAAAAATTGTATATAATAATTTTGCAATTTTGTAAACGATCAAAGTCGGCTCTGCCATTTATTTGCAAAAGATAATTTTATAACTTTTCTTTTTCTTACTACCAATACTACCATTTCGAAGTAATCTTAATTATATAAAATGGTTTTGCTGGCCGTACACGGTAACTCTATAGGTAACGTTAGATGGGTAGCGATAGCAAGACAAGTGTGGAGGTAATTCTATCTTGTAAAAGGGGATAGCTTTAAAGTGTAAAATGACTGTGATTTCTACGAGTTATTGTCTAACGATCATCATTATTATGGTTCCCACTGGTGGGAAACTAGCCATCCTGTTAATATGGGAAAGAATTTTGTCTAAAATATCTATTTTTGGCAGTTTTAAAAAGAGAGAAGTACTATATTTGTCTATTAATATATATTTTTTGCGTGTGTTCATCGATATTTTCGCCAATGGTGAACCGATTTAAAACCAACTTTTTTATTTTGAATCGGTGTACTCCCGAAGTGATCCTATTCAAATTTTATCAAAAACGGCTCAGCTGATTTTGATAAAATTGATGAGGATGACACATCGAGTCGTGCAAACTATCGGAATACTGGACACGGTTGAAGTCGGTGGTGCCATTTTTGTCGAAAAATAATTATTAAGAATTTAAAAATTAAGAAAAACCTCTTCTTTTCTATCCACTACCGATCTTGATCTTGACTTTTATAATCGGCCAAGTGCGAGTCGGACTCACGCACGAAGGGTTCCGTACCGCATAAATATACCGGTTATTACTATAGAGCAAAAAAACACGTTTCTCCTATGGGAGCCCCCTTAAATAATTATTTTATTTTAATTTAACTTATTATTTTTGAAGCAAATATACTTACAATTAAACATTCTGCGAATATTTCAATCGTCTAGTTGTTACCGTTATTAATATCGAGCGAAAAACGGCAATAAATTAGGTTTGTTGTACGCTAGCACCCCTTAAACATTTATTTTAATTCAATTTTTAGTATTTGTTGTTCTGTAAAAATTCAACTTTCTAGCTATCACGGTTCATGAGATACGGCCTGGTGACAGACAGACAGACGGACAGACGGACAGACGGACGTCGAAGTCTTAGTAATAGGGTCCCGTTTTTACCCTTTGAGTACGGAACCCTAAAACAACGGCATTCAATTCTAAATTACAGTGGAATTTCGTATTTTCCAATTTAATTTTTATTCATGACCGCCATCACACCGCCAAATTTAACAACAATGTCAAAAGATACTAAGTTTCGAAACAGTGAAATTCCTCTAGATTGTGATTTTTATGAAAGAAAACAATAAGAAAATCATCTGCCAATACATACAAAGCAAATAATTAAATACTGTAGCAGATAATGGCCCAGACTCAATATATTTTTGTAATATCTCTTTTACTACTATACAACAGCTCGTTTCGTGTTTACAGGTGCCATTAAGTTTTACTCGACTTATACTTTCTTTCTGTTTAATTCTGACAACATTAAGCTTCAAATAATAATCCCATTTAGTTTCGTAAATTATGTAAAAGGTATTACAAAATATGATGTTTGGGTGTGAGTGGATGTAATTTCAGTGAAATCAACTATTATATTATCAGCAATGAAATTGGTAATCATCATCGCCATCAGAGAAAATTACTTGACATTTTATTTCTACTTACCTGTAATAACAATTTCTTTACTACATAGTATAAAACAAACTCGCTTCCCGCTGTCTGTCCCCATGTATGCTTTTATCTTTAAAACTACGCAACGGATTTCGATGCGGTTTTTTTTATTAGATAGAGTGATTCAAGAGGAAGAGGGCTTCGCACAGGTGTAGGTATCATACATATAATGTATAATACACCTGTGCGAAGCCGGGGTGGGTCGCTAGTATACAATAATAATGATATGTTGGTCGTCCGGCTGCAAGATGGATTGACGATATTGTGAAAATCGTGGGTCCAACCTGACACGATTAACATAGGACCGAGACAAATGGCACCGCAAGAGAGAGGCCTATTCCCAGCAGTGGGATAGAGGAGGCTGCGGATTATGATGATAATGATAATTAAAATTAACCACATACAGGAATTAGCAATTTAAAGTGGCAGTGGGCAGGGCACATAGCGCGAGGAACTGATGGATAATTGGACCGGAAAGTTCTTGAGCGTTGACCACGTACCAGCAAGCGCGGCGTAGGATAAGCTGACAACTTAATTAAGACCACAGGAACGCGCAGGAAGCAAGCTTCCAACAAGTGGAAATCTATAGGGGAGGCATATATCCAGCAGTGGATATCCTACGGCTGATATGACTAGTAGTTCTACGAACAGTTGACTTCGCGATACATCTCTTTAATCGAATCTTCATAAGCTTATATCGCGACTCGCTCTTGACCAATTTGGTTCATACTCTCATATCTTGTTAGAATTTAGACACTTAACAATTTTCACAAATTGTATCTTAATCAGCTGATAAATAGCGCTATTGCACTACTTGAGATTTGTTCCCCTTTTTGACGGAAATAACATCTCCCCCGCCCCCCATGAGAAATCACCGATGACAAAAAAAACATTATTGTATTATAATTTTAATGTGATTATTTTTTGTAGAATTGTAATTTCTCAGAAATGTTATTTTTATATAATGACAAATTTTACGATTTATTCAGGTACAATACCGTACCTTTTTTATGTGCTTAATTGGAAATTTTAATAATCTATGAACTCCATATTTCCTTACCTGTAACCGATGTTATCAATAAATTGATTATGATTAATAATATCATAATGTATCAAACTTGTGTACCAAGTTTCGTCAAGAAAAATGCGACCCATAGACAATAATCAACATCCGAACAGAAGAAAGCGAAATCGTCATTGTTTAAGCACAGACCTCGCTTCGCTCGCGCATAATGATGATGAATCAAGTATTTGGCAATATTTAGCATCCGCGTAGACAAAGTAGTACGCCAGAAGGTTTCTCCGTGACAAAGCTTATTAAGAATCAGTCTGTGCAGGCCGTAAACCACTGCCAAGGTCAGTGGAAAGTCGCCTCTTTCTAGCTAAAGCCGATATCACACTCTCGCTATCTTAGGCTTTATGCACACCGTCGCCTTACGCGAGATTTATAAAACAAACACATAGTCAAACTACGCTATAAGTGTGGTGTTTATTAGCGATCACCGAAGTCAAGCAATCGTTCGACTCGGTCAGTATTCATATGTGTGGCCGCAGGTAGCATTTTTTTTTCTTTTTTCTTTAGACGAAGTCCTCAAACCAAAGCTTATTAAGAATCAGTCTGTGCGGGCCGTGAACCACTGCCAAGGTCAGTGGAAAGTTGCCTCTTTCTAGCTTCTAGCTAATGCCGATATCACACTCTCTCTATCTTACGAGTAAGCTAATGCACACCGTCGCCTTACGCGAGACTTGCAAAAAAAATACATAGTCAAACTACGCGATAAGTGTGGTGTTTATTAGCGATCACCGAAGTCAAGCAACGTTTGACGCGGTCAGTCTTCGGATGTGTGACCACAGGTAGCATTTATAACTGTGAGCTGTGACACGTTAATCTATCAAAGAAGTCTTTAGACGAAGTGGCCCTCATCCTCAGACCAAAGCTTATTAAGGATCAGTCTGTGCGGGCCGTAAATCACTGCCAAGGTCAGTGGAGAGTCGCCTCTTTCTAGCTTCTAGCTAATGCCCGTATTACAATCTCGTTGCCTCTTTCTAGCTTCTAGCTAATGCCTGTATCGCACTCTCGCTGCCTCTTTCTAGCTTCTAGCTAATGCCAGTATCACACTCTCGCTATATTAGTGCTTCACTGGCATCCTAAGGTTGCGATCAGCCATACGTGAAAACTACTATTCTGAGGTAAATAACAAAGTATCGTCGTATGTAACGAAACATTGTAATAAAATACAACAGTGAGTTTCATTCATAAGAAATGTTATATTTGTGCGACGGTTTTCAAATATCAGGGTCCGTACCTCGAGCTCTTAGCATGAGAAGGTCGCAGCATCTCTCGAGAAGGTGGGTATTTCTCGATAAATGTGTATATCATCATCACCAAACATTGGGCTGATTATAATGGGTGATTTCTGTAATTGGCAAAAACACAACATTATTTTGTATTTTTTTCTATAACCTGAAATATTTTTTTCACGCTTGTACCTACTCTAGTTGACTAAACAAGGCAATATATAAATATATTCCAACTATAACATTCTTGTACAAATCGAGCACTGAAAACACGAAATAGATAATCTTATTATCCCGACGTTTCGATCGAGTTGTATCGATAGTAGTCAGACTTACGTTGAAACACGTCGTAACGTGGGTATAATGAGGTATTTATTTATCTTGTATTTTCAGTGCATAGTTATTTATACTTACTTTGGTAAGGAATGTTTCAACTAAAGTTGTAGCCAATAAAGAAGGGCATCTGCAAGGGATGGCGAAAATCCAATATGGCGGATCTAAGATGGCCGCCGTTTTCAAGTTGGTCCCAGGGGCTTGAAATTTTGCATCTGGGGGCTTTCGGGGTCGCCGATTACGATTCTGAATTTTTTTTTTTTAAATCTTATTTGTTAAGATGGCTGATAGTTGTAATTAAATCCCTTACAAATGCTTAATAGTAACACATGTAAATGTATTTCAGTGTAATCTCAAATCAAGCACACGCTAAAAGTTCGTGATACACGCCCTCTGACATATGAAACGGTCACTTTGTATCCGTCGTCGCGCCTGATCGAACAGTTATCTTACGGATTATGAGAAAGGCGGGGCAATTCTGTCTACCAATCTCGTCACCGAAGTGATACGCTCCTGAACCCCTCTCGCTTTTCTGACAGTTTTGATAGCTCAAAGCTGTCAAAAAAACGAGAGAAGCTCAAGAACGCGTCACCTCAGCGACGAGATCGGTTAACAGAATTGCCCCAAGGGTCTCTTACTCTTAGGGCTGCCTGTTATACTATGGAACCAATTCTAAATGAATCCCAAAAATTAGCAATTATTGAATACGCAAAAATTTTTAAAACATAGCAAACGTTTTCAATAAACAGTTAAATTTTATTTCAGTTTTTTGACTGGTGGTAAATAAACTTACGTTTGATCACATCTAACTTTACGTTAAGTAAAATTACCGTCTAATCTTCAACATTTTCGAAAAATTAGAAGAAGCTGAGTATTAACGAAATTTCAGGTTTCTTTGCAAGTTTGAAAACTGGTCAAACCGCGCCTTTAAGTATCAAAATAAATAAAAACTTATTTTGACTTAAACTAATACAATATTAATTGAACTCAAATTTATAATTGTTCGTACAAAAGACATCAACGCGCTCGCTGTTCCATTTTCTTGTATTTTAACCATTAACAGAAAAACAAATGTTTAAACATTCGCGATTTGAACACATTATTATTATACACTACGGGACTAATTGCGCACTAAAATTACGAGATTAATAAATACCTCATCATCCCGACGTTTCGACCGAGTTGTGTCTACCCGTGATCACGATCGATGCAACTCGGTCGAAACGTCGGGATGACGAGGTATTGATTTATCCCGTAATTTTAGTGCACGATTAGTCCCGTAGTGTATAATAATAATAAGAAAAATAGAGTGTTTACTCACAAGTTTAATTTGTTTTTCTAATTACATATTTACTTATTTGTTACTTCCAAACAAATGTTTTTTTCTTTTTGTCGTTTTGACTTGAATCACATAAAATGTAAGTTCGTATAGGCCTATGTTATAGGTTCCCGCAATACCGACACAGATGCGTAAAGAAAGAACACCCCAGTGTTTTTAATGTGTACACCGCCTTAGTGGGATTCCCACATAACCACCCTGCTTCCCCTGGGGTGGGGTGGTATTCATGAATGATTTTCCATGAGAAAAAAATAAAGAAAAAAAATGGCTATATCCTAGGTAGCACTCATAACTAAGTTTGACTAGGTGTTTGTCAGCGATCATCGAAGATAAGCAACGTTCAGCACGGTCAGTCGTCGGATGGGTGACCGCGGGCGGCATTCACAACTGAGTACCACCGTGTCTTGCACGACATCCCGGTTTAAGCTTAGCCATGTCAGAGGCTTTCAGGCGGCTTAAGTCTCTTACACCTAGCCATAGCCACCCGGCCTTTACGAACTTATTTTTTTATACAGGGTTATTTCTAATCAATTAGCATCCTTTTAGGGGCATATTCAAAACATCAAAACTAACAAAGTCTGTTCTGCGACTTTTCTCAAAACTGAAAAAAATTGGTGTTCCATAGAAAAATATCGTTCACCCGCGACAAAATGTATAGAACAGCTGTTTTTTTTTTTGAGTTTTAACAAAAGTCGTAGAACAAGAGTTGTTAGTTTTGATGTACAGAATAAGCCCCTAAGAGGATGCTAATTGATTAGAAATAACCCTGTATAGTTGGATACGAGTAAAATGTCACGACCCAACCCTGCTTTCACTAAATCGAGCTCCAGTAAAAGTTATTTATTTACACAGTAGCAATGGCGTCGCGGGGTCAACGCCCTTTTGACATTCCGGTGACATTTTTGACAGGTCTGACCAGTTGCAAGCCCTTTGGGCCCACTTGTCCACTTTTGGGAAAAGTGGAATAAACGAATAAATATTTGATGAAAGTTTTTTATTGACTGGGCAGCTTTGAATCACTACTTTTTTATTTTTGTTTTTATATTTTATTTCATAAAGGTTTGCGTTTGACTACAGTCTACCCAATTCTGCAGATATGTATAGGTAGTCTAGGGTGTAGCACGCTTACCTAAATGATACCTATTTACTCGAGATTTAAGATACCTAAAATATCATACGTAATGTAAAAACAATTATTCGCTTAAAAATACGATCTGAATTAGTGATATTTGACATGGCTGCTAAAAAGGGCATATTTACCGACTTCCAAAATGGAGGATGTACTATGTTCGTCTGTATTTTTTTTTGTAATTTCATCGATATTTTCGCCAATTGTGTGAACCGATTTGAATAATTATATTTTATTTCGAAATATTATTTATTTTTCACCGTCATCTGTACATAATATTTTTTTAGTTCAAGTTTTTTTTGTTATCGTTAATTTATTTAGGTTTGTGTATATAGTACAGTTTTGAAAAATTAAAAAAAAAAAAAAGCCAAAAAGAAATTTATCAAGAAATCATACCATTAATTAATCAAATAGAACATAATATCATATTAAGACATACATTGAAATATAAGCTACGTCAATTGTAAGTAACTAAGATACTATTGTAAATTACACTATGGAACCAATCAGGAAATCGAGAAAACAAATCTGCTGTTTGGAATCGACCATATATGTATAAAACAGGTGACTTTTTTTCTCAAATTTCGGGTCAGACCCATAGTAAAAATTGTTCATAATGAAGGTCTGAATAACCTCCTTTCGGCTTATTACCCTGCATACTTTTAAAGTCCCTGCACTGTACAAAGCAAGCACTTACATCATTCATAGAACATTATCATCTTTATATAGCAATCGGGTAGACTAGATGTGCTGAGCGTGACCAGACAACACAAAACGAGACAAATTTCAACGACAACTATCATAAGAAGAAAGTATGACTAAATTACCAGACCCGGACGAATAACTGATGGACGTGAAATACAGATGTAGGCTTTGACAGCGTCAGACAATAATTATGTGTCAAGTGACGTAAATATCTCGTTTTAGGCAGTAATTATATAGAATGTTTATATGTTTTATATATAACATAGTTACTTAACGTTATAGGTCGAATCATACAAGTCGGCGGATGCGAATTTAGCTACAGGCTGCGCAATATCCAATCCTGACTGAAACTCACACAAAGCTGCACGTTGATTGGATATTGCGCAGCTTGAAGCTAACTTCACATCCGCCAATTTGCTTCGGCCTATACTTGATTTAACTTTAAACTTGGTTCAGACTCCATCAAAGTGGAGTGAGGCGGAAACATGCGGAGATAGGAAAAATATTGTAATCCGTGAGTCCACGTCACAAATGTCATCCTTCATGAGGTAAAAGAAAAGATACCTTGTCGTAAACGTAGCTGAGTTTTTGTTTTTCCTTCGCTAAGCGCGTATGGATTTTCTGCAATAGACAGATGGACTAGCTGCTACGTTCTCACAACTATTTTCCAAGAGTAATATATATGCGTTAATGAAAATAATGTGAGTTGCAAACTAACTACATATTTAACACATCAAATACTCAATTCAAACTTGCGAACAGTACATCAAGTGCGAACAACGCACCTTCTATCTTAGCATAAAGTATGTCCAAAAAGAAAACCATCGTGGTGTTATGGTGAACTAACAATAAGATTGCCAAGGTCCCTACTATACTTGGTAGACGCGAGTACTGATGAAAACCGGATTGCTGTCTACCAAGTACCAAACACTTTTAGTTATACTAATTACAGAGCAGTTTTGTCAACGTAACAATGTAAAATGTCACACGGGCGACCTCACCTACAACGCTTCTCTTTTTGCACAAACTCTACTTATGCTATTTCGACGTGTGAAAAAGTGGCATAATACTTTACCATAACTATGTCGCGTTTTGACCAGTCGAAAGAATTACTTCATGGTGCGCAAACCACCAAATGTTTTGTAAATGTTTTTTTTTTTTTTTTTTTTTTTTTTTTTTATTGTATTAATACACTCCACAGACTCCGGGGCCTGTGCTTTTTATGACATATTTTTTTTTCTGAGATTTAACAATATTTCTTAAAACTAAAGGCTTCACAAGAGGATAAATTTAAAATTTTAACTATTTCACGTCCTAAGTTTATTGGTCCCAGCTCGGAACGAATTGTCATGTGATATAAAACCGAGAAAGTTTAACAGATTAAGTTAATCATGCTATATAACGCCGGTTAAAAATTACATCAACTGTAACTTGCGGTAGAAAATGGCGAAAGTAAAGCATTACTTAACGTTACACGATTTAACTTTTAGCTAAGCAATAAACTTTTTGTTATGTTTTTTGTTTATTTTAAGATTTACTTTATTCTAGTATGAGAATGTTTTATTATGATATCACTAGTACATATATCTGAATATATAAATATATTATATATTATATATATATATATATATAATATAGAATATATATTATATATTATATATATATATATAATATAGAATATATTATAAATTATAATATATATATATATATATATATATATATATATATATATATATATATATATATATATATTAGTTTCAACATAACTTATTTAGGTTTAAATCTTTATTATTATTGTACAAACAATCTGTGATTCTTATTTTATTGGTAAAAACGATTATTTTATTATAACACTTGCATAGTATTAAGTCATGTAAATTTAAATATTCTTCATTATAGTACCAATAATAATAACCTGTGATTGTAGAAGTTATTTTCAAAAGTATTTGTGTAAAAATATGATTTCTGTGTGATTTATTTGTTGTATATTATTTGTGATACCACTTGTACCTATATTCATTTCAACGCTCATCTAGGTTTAAAATCTTCATTATCATTGTACAAATAATCTATGATTCATGTGAAAATATGATTTTTTGTGATATTTTAACTATTCCAAATATTTTGTTATATTTGGAAATATGTGCATGAGAGATTACAAATATCAACACTAATGCAAAAATAATCGAAGATAATTTTTTTTTTTATATTTTGGTTCACCACTCGTTTAATATATTATGTATGTACAAAAAATAAAGAATCGATTATTTACCTAACACAGTTCTGCTATTTTATTTCAAAAGTGTGTAAATATTCATTCAGGGGATTTGTAGACCTTTAGTCCATTTATCCCCTGCGGCGTTGCGGAAGGGGATTTGTGGACAAAATGTCCATTTATCCCCTGCCGCAAAACCGCAGGGGATAAATGGACAAAAAGTACACTTATCCCCTTCGCAGGGGATCTTCTAAGGGGATTTGTGGAATAAGCCATTTATTCATACCTAACAATAAAACTTTTATTCACAAAACTCAAGTAACTTACTGTACTGTACCAGCCTTTTTAATAGTCCACTGCAGGACGTAGGTCTACCCACGAAGGGTGATTGGGCCATATCCACCACGCTGGCCCAGTGCGGGTTGGTGGATTCACATCCACCATCGAATTTTCTCTACGGACGTATGCAGGTTGCCTCACGATGTTATAAAGATAAATTCCAAAAAACTCATTGGTACGGGACTGGGATTTGAACCCACGGCCTCACGATTGTAAGGCGGGTGTCACTACCTATAGACCACCACGGCTTTATTCATACCTAACAATAAATATTTTATTCACAAAACTGAAGTAACATAATTGATTCTAACTTATACCACTTTTATTAAAATATTTACAAAATACCTAAATAAAAATACAATACAAAACTAAATCAAAAACATACCTATATCATAAAACTTAATCTAGAAGCCCTTTTGTAGAAGGAAACGTGGATGGCCAGAATGCTGGCAGCATTGCATCGCTGAATGGCAATGCTTAGCTTTTGACCAAAGTAGATGCCAGCATTCTGGTACCTAACAATAAGTTACAGGTCAATCCTTACTGATATTATAAATTCGAAAGTGTGTTTGTTGGTTTGTTCCTCTTTCACGCAGCAACTTGATTTTTGGCATGGACATATTGAAACGGAAAGTGACATAGGCTACTTTTTGACCCGTAAAAATCGAATGGTCTGATGGTATAGCACAAAAATAAAATACCACACAGGCGAAGCCGCTACAAACGCTAGTTACGAATAATTTGCAAAAAAAAATAACCATTTAATTTCTACAAGGTTATCTGCTTGCGCTTTACTAAACAAAACTGGGGTGATTAAGCACCTCATTATGAACAACTTTTACGATGGGGTCAACACAAAACTTGAGAGAGAAAATCAATCTATACAAAATTGCTACCCGAAATCGACAAAATGTATGAAAAAGCAGATATTCTTCTCGAATTCTGGTTAGGCCCTAAAACAAAAGTTGTTCATAATTATGGCCTGTGTCACTTTCTTTCAGCATAGTGCCTACATCAGTTGTTGATAACCTTTAACCTTGTATAGGAAGCAAGTTTATAAAATTTAAAGATGTTTTCTTAACTTAAAAACAAATTAGGTACTAGGAAATTGAACCTTCAGACAATGACAAGCAACAGTATTGAGAATATCTTAGCATTTCCAAATTGTACATAGTTGAGAACGGATCAACGTACTTCATCTAATGTACTTGTATATCGAGTACAATTCCTACTCTCAGTTATTAAGATACGATACTTTTTATTCATTGTTTTATTAGGGTTCCGTACCCAAAGGGAAAAACGGGACCCTATTACTAGACTTCGCTGTCCGTCTGTCTGTCTGTCACCGGGCTGTATCTCATGAACCATTACAGCTAGGCAGCTGAAATTTTCACAGATGATGTATTTCTGTTGCCGCTATAACAACAAATAAAAAAAAATGTAAGGGGGGCTCCCATACAACAAACCTGAATTTTTAGACGTTTTTCGCTCTATAATAATGGTAACAGGTAGATGCTTGAAATTTTCACAGAATATTTAGTTTTACATTCACTTCAATAATAAATAATAAAATTGAAATAAAAAAAATATTTAAGGGGGGCTCCCATACAGTACGGAACCCCCCGTGCTCGAGTCCGACTCGTACTTGGCCGATTATTTATTGAATACATATTTGTCTTCACTCACTTGATATGTTGATTTTTGTGCTATCCTATAGAAACGTTTTATTTTTCCATAAGTTAATCCGTTGCTATGTTGCTGCATGAATGAGTAACAAACCAACAAACACTTTTGAATGTATAATATTAGATAAACTATTAAGTTTAACTTAGAGAGCAGGGGATGTTTGCTAAATATAAATAAAAAATGCAAGTGGTGTCCCTCCGCGCGGAAGAAGTGAAACTTCGACGCAACAGTGCTTTAATACCCCCTCCATGGTATCGTTAAACGTTTACCGCAATCTTGTTGGAAGTCGCATTACAAATTTTACTTCAAGAATAATAATAGTAAATAAAATATATAGCTAGAAACTTAATCGAATAACCCGCCCCTCATAGTTCCTGGTGCAAAGGTGCCCATAACGCTTGCCGCATTGCCACGTTAGTGGCGATGGACATTCTTTGCACAAGTTACGAGGTAGAACTGGAGTCTCCTCCTCTTTCCCGAATCCTACGCCCTATTTCAGAGGTTAACATTTTAACCTCAGCGCCCCAACTGCCCATGGTGTCCACGGCAACGGGCACGAAATAATAGCTCGCCGTAATGGTACCCCATTACCGCGTACTACAAACCGCTATTTATTGGCGGCGTCCTAAGCCGCCGCCGCCGCCGCCGCTAAGGATTTTGTAGCTTTACAAATAATTCAGATAGATTGTCGTCAACTATAAGTTAGGAACGTCCTCTGTTATTTTGATAGGAAGTAATTCCAAGCAGGTTTTGAACCTTTGACCCTAGGGAGTGCACTCTCCCAGACTTTCTACTGCATTGTTTGATGCAGCTTGATGACATTTCACTTTCTTTCTACGCCATTAATATTCAAATGGAAAGCTTGTTTGTCACTTAATACGCTAAAATAGACTCGAATGTTTAGCTGATTATTTTCCTAAAAAGTTTTATTTATGGAACTGAATAATAATATCACTAGTAGTTCTCGGAACAGTGAATCTCGAGACTCAAAGGAGTCAGTGCAAAGAAAGCTTTGCACTGCATATTCATAAGCCTATACAGGGTCATAGGTATTGAACGCAAATCCTTTTAAAGGTGGGACTAGTAGATCAACACAAACAACTTTTGTTCTAGGACTTTTGGAAAATCACGAAGAAAAATCAGCTTTTTTCGTACAAAAAGTTCGTCAGCGCGCGGCAAAATGTATGGAGAAACGATTTTTTTTTGCGAATTTTCAAAGTCGTAATACAAAAGTTGTTTGTCTAGATGTACTAGCCTTTAAAAGTTTTTGCGTTTAATACCTATGATATGACTCTGTATTTCGACTCGCTAATGACTGATTTGGTTCATACTCAAGGATTTAGATATATATCTCTATCTTCTCTATTATATAAAAATGAATCGTGGTTGTTAGTCTCGCTAAAACTCGAGAACGGCTGGACCGATTGGGCTAATTTTAGTCTTGAAATATCCGTGGAAGCTAAGGGAAGGTTTAAACGGTGAGAAAATATAAAAATATAGTGAGTAAAATATTAAAGACATTCATTTAATTTTCCCATACAAAATGTTCCTGCATGTAAAAGTTGTCATTGACAGATGACAGATGGTGAGATGAAGTTCACCGGGGCAGCTAGTACTAAATAATCTTGCCCAATTATTATCGAAATCAGCTGTTAAATCGTGCGACAGCAAATTCCCCCCTTTTTAAGGCAAATTCTCCTCCAATCAAAAATCGCCGACGACAAAAATCTAAAACCTGTGTATCAAGTTTTGTCGAGATTGTTTGAAAAATGCAACCCGTAGATGAAAACCAACATCTGGACAGACGAAAGCAAAATCGTCGTGTTAAAAAGAAGATCTTCGCTAACGCTTCGACCAATTAAAGTAATCTCTACATCTAGACAAATATTATAAAGATTTGATAGTTTGTGTGCATCGAATAGTATCCGAAATTACAAAACCGATTTGAAAAATTCTTTAACTGTTGGAAAGCTACAGTATCCCCGGTGAACACAGCTTTTTTTTATTCCATATAGGTTTGCGTTTGACTACATACTCCCTGATGTTAACTTTGTTATATTTTCAAATAAATTACGAATCCTTACTATTTGTCTTTTTTAGCCAATCGTCCCCGGGCGAAGCCGGGACGTTCAGCTAGTTAATAATTTAATTATAGAATTTATTATCAAAAATTTTAAATTGTATATAGGTACGTTTTGAGCTTTACGATTTTATACAGTTCCTAAGCGTACGAAAGTCAAAAATAATGCCCCAGATATCGTCCTAAAACTTTACTTTCGCATGCGAAATGAAAACTGCACAGTTTGCGCACATTTACTTTCTACTGTCGGTTAAGACGCCTGTGGAATGTAAGAGCAGGTAAAACAAGACAGGTCGGACGCGAGAAGATTTTTGATATGAGCTGGTATTCTAGTTGATAAGTAAGTTCGTAGACGGGTGGCTAGCCCTGGTGTCAGAGTTTTTAAGCCGCCTGAACACCTCTAACATAGCTGGAGTGGCGTGTAAATAGCCAACTCATGGGTGTGATTGCTCACGAAAGGTTTTGAAGAAAAATAATGAAACGAAAGGGCGCGAAGATCATGTGATATGAAATAATTCGGTGTCGACGCATATATTGGCACTAAGCTAAGACTAACCTGCAAATGACCGCCTTCATCCCCTCGTAATCGAGACCGGCTGGAGAAGACTCGTCTGCCACTGAAGCACGGCGCCTGCTGGTATCGTCCACTATTAAGTCACAGGAAATAGATACTATTGTCCAAAAACTGCACTGCACACAATAAAAAGTTCTCGAATCAAACTTCAAAGATATAAGTTTTTCGTATGGCGTACCGGCAAACGCAGCGTAGGACGTCCACCCACAAGGTGGACGGATGACCTCATTAAGACCGCAGGATCACGCTGGATGCAAGCCGCTACTAACCGGTCTTATTGGAGATTCATAGGGGAGGCCTATGTCCAGCAGTGGACGTCCTATGGCTGATGGATGGATGATGGCGGATGAAAAAAACTTGCGGCGAATAGAAGTACACTGACAGAATTATTTTCTGTTATTCCAAAAATCACGATTCACGGCGGTGATGCGTCACGCGATGAATATCACGTCATTTTTGACCAATTGCAATGGTCGAGGGCAACGCGGTTCGAGACGACTAGCGCCATCTCTCGAAAACTCTGGGACGTCAACGGAACATCGACAGATTGTCCCAGCGTTGCATCTGTTTTACCGACGACACCAGAAAGCGGGTAAATTTAAATTGTAATAAAACTTAAATTAAAAATTAAAACAAACCCCCGACACAAAAACCTACCTAAAAAAAGTAGAAAAGAGGCTAGACAGAGTCCTACCACTGATAAAATATCTTATCTTTCATTTGACAACCATTTTGGGCACATTTGTTGAATTTTGGTTCTTCCATCCCCACTTTCACTTTAACCCACCATAATTCTTAAACGGCTCAATCGATTTTTATAAAACATAGCTAAGAACACTCTCGACTTAGTCTCCTTTCAACCAAAAAAAACTAAACTGAAATCGGTTCAGTGGTTCGGGCGCTATGATGCCACAGACAGACAGACACACAGACAAACAGACACATCAAACTTATAACACCCCTCTTTTGCGTCGGGGGTTAAAAAGGAAAGATTACAGAAATGCGGGACTATTAAAGAAAAGATGTTAAGGCGCTCCACCAATAGCTAAACGGCTAATATGATCGAAGTGTTAAAAGTGAACCTGAGATAATTAGTCTTCTACTTACTTAATAATTAGTAAGAACAATATTAGTGCTGTTATAATACAATACAGTACATTAGGAAGAAAAAAAACATATTTTTAATGAAAATGCAATGTAATCTAAAATACAGGTTTACTTAAAATTACCTTACACTTATTTGTAAATAGCTTCAATATATAGGTAACTTTTATTTAAGAAAATAATACCTTGTTACATAGTAATTCACACAAAACTTTAATAACAGAAATAATTTGATTTCATGGAAGTTAACAAGATTTTCAGTTGTATCATAAAAATAATTTAAGAAAAACATATAAGTACCTACTTACTAAAAATAAAGTCGATATAATTTATACTTCCAAATATGTTTTTTTTTAATTTATTACAGTTTTGATATATAATTTTAATTATATTATCAAAACATTGGGTCCGTGGGGGCCGGGAGCTCATCTTATTTTCAAAAGTCTTTCTGTGCGTCTGGTAGACGCGACGCGTGACCAAAATGCTGGTGTTTATTTGGCTCGACGCATAAGCATTGCCATTCAGCGTGGCAATGCTGCCAGCATGCTGGGCACGCTGCCAACTGGCATTTGGATATCTTTAGACCTTCAAGGGTCTGTGGATGATCAAATGCTTTTTGTGTAGTGGTAGTGTAGGTAGTTTTAGCATAAAAGGTAGTACCTATTGTAGTTTGTAATGTTGTAGTTAATAAAGGCACTTTAAAAAAAAAACAATTAAAACATTATTTAACAGATTGGAAGACAAAAAAGGTATTTGCAAAATAGAATAATAAATCAAAATAAATAAAATTATTGAATAAAATTCACGAATATTAGTAAAAAAAGTTTTTTACATTTTTAACATTTTAAATCAACATTTTATGTTTGAAGTTGAAAATGTTTATTTCCAAAAAAATACAAAATTAATGTATTTTATATAAAGTATGTAGTATTAGCTATTAAATATTATTTTGATTGTTATAAAAAAATATGACTAAATCTAATGCGTCGTCAGATCAACAAAAACTAATTTTGGTCAAACTGACAATTTTTAAAAGCCTTTAATTAAACTAGTATAATACCCTAAATAAATTTAAAAAAAGTACTTAGCTACGCGTAATTATGTATTTAATTAATATTTATTATTAATTCAATAATAAATTTAATAATAACTATCTCATTTAACCAAAATATGGTCAAGATTCGAAATAAAAAATATGATAATATTTGCACAGCCAAACGCCAAAAAATACAAAAATCATTGAACCACAGCATTAAAAAATAAATCACAATTACTGAGAGAAATCCCTTTAGGCGTTAAGGCCGTAGGTACTAGTTAAACATTTTAAAAAAGTTTAAAAAATTTACTTCTAAATTGGTGTATGATAAAATATTCATTGCTATTTAAAGAAGGCGTAATAAGTCGAAAAGGAGTGACTTAGACAATCATTAAAAACATTTATCTATTACTATGGGGTCAACTCGGAATCCAAAAAAAAACAGCTATCCAATACAAACCACTTGGCATCGACAAAATGAAACTTTGTCTTTTTTTACATTTCATGTTAGCCCTATAGTAAAAGGTTTTAATAATGATTTGTTTGTATTTTGCACACACCTTTTTGATTAATACATCTTTTCTGAATAAATGTGTACATATAAATGCACATTATTATTATTTCAAAGTACCAATTAAATTTTCTTCGCAACTTCCGTACTATTTTTATTCCTGTCCCGTTCTAGCAACCTCTTTCTCACTTCCTCTGGATTATATCTCTTTCTATACACCCGTCTCACTCTTCTTACTGGGTTTATATTTCTCGGCACTAAAACCTTCCTTTTACCAAAATTATTATTTGCAATCACAGATGGCGTTTCCGATTCTTCTAATTTTCGTAAATTTTTCGCTTTTCTTGAAGAATTTTGATATAACTCTCTATGCTCACGCACAGTACTTGTCATAAAAGTAGCTGTCCCATCATCTTGTCGTCTCTTTATTTTTCTAGTAACATTCTGTCTTGTATCTCTTTCTTCGCGTAGATTTTGTATATTTGAAAAAGCTGGATCTTCTATCGGTCTTAAGCTTTTAGCTCTTCTTGCGTTATTCAAATTTGTCACATTTGATGCTGTTTTAGTTTCATTTGTACGTTTGAAATGTTTAGGTTTTCTTGTCGAGTTTAAGTAGATATCTCTTTGTTCACGAAAATTATTATTTGTAACAAAAGGCGTGGTTTCTTCACGTTTAATAGGCTTCTGAGTCGAATTTGTAATAACGTCTCGTTGTTCTCTTATAGTTGCATCGTAAAAAACTTTTCCGTTGACTATAGCTTTACTTATGTTTTCAGTAGTGCTTAAAACTCTGGGAGGTCGAACAAACGTCGTCTCGCTTACTTCTAAGCTTTTATCTGTATTTCTGTCTTTGTCTATTTCATCTTTGCTAATTCTTTTTATAACGCCACGTCGTTCTGATCTTCTACCAGATCTTTCTGAAATCGGAAACCGATTTCTGAAATTAAAATCTACTAAGTCTCTATCTATTGCTATGTTTTTAGTTTCCAAATCTTTTTGAGATCTCTTTTCTAATACAAGCTTAGTGCCTCTTCTAGCTGCTAACAATCTTCCTATAGCTTCTATCTGTCTTTCTTCGGCTTCCAACATTTTCAAATCAGACGACTTATCGTCTTCAGCATCTTCTATGTCTAAAACTTCGATCGATTTAGAAAAATCGTCTAATTTGTCATCTATGCCATCGATTCTGTCTATATCTTTATAATTTTCCGTTTTCATTGATTCTACCTCAGATACATTTAATTCTTTTTCGACAATTATTTCAGTAGTAGTTTTAACAGTACTATTATCCACAGAGTTGAAATTGTCGTCAGTTTTGCTGATATTTATTTTTTTGTCGTCTCTAGTACTTTTAGCGTCTAGGTCGTCGGGTTTTTCGTTTCTAGGTTCTGAAGGTAGTTCCCTAGATAGAGGGGGGAGAAGTGGGAGAGTAGTACGTTCGTATTTAGGTATTTCTGTGGTTGTAGTTCTGGTTTCGTTGTAACGGAAGTAGGTTGTGTTTGGAGGCGGATCTTTGTGGAGATATGCCACTGGCCAATACCTGAAAAAAAAAGTTTAGTTTTTTCATCGTTACTTTTAAAGGGTACCTATTTGACTTTTAGGAGAGCTTTTTCTATATCTTCGTGTAATACAGTTACCTAAATACCTGAACCGGGTTGGGGCGGGTTGTACCGGTTTCATATCCGGGGACGGTCTTCGGTATCGGTTTACGGTACTCAGGAGTAATACTTATGTCTTCTAATATTATAAATCCAAAAGGGTGTTTGTGGGTTTTACGAAACAACAAAGCAACGTATAGACTTGATTCCGTAGTGATACAAGAAACAATTAAATCTTTGTTGTGTCCACCCAGCATGGCATGGATACAATTCAGAGGTTGGAGAGTGACAAAGTTTAGTCTTTATCCCGGTAAAACAAAAGGTTCCTATAAAATGATACAAAAATCAAAATATCAAAGCCGTGGGCTAGTGACTAAATAAAGTTATGTATACCTACTTGTATGTGTGTATAATTACTATTTATGTCTGTTTGTAATGTCTGTAACTGTAAGTGTTCCAGTTTATAAGTAGATACTATTGACTTAAACACGCTTGGCATTTATGCATCATCACCATTTCATTTTAAATCCTAATAATGTTCTACTAAATGTTTTTTGTTGGCTAGTTTTTACTGTCAGTATTGAGAAATTAATTAAATAAATAAATACCTAGGAGCGCCCAGCGAGCCCGGAACACCGGTTGGTTCCTCGTGTGAAACCGGTATCCAGGTACCGGAACCGGGCTGGGGCGGGTTGTACCGGTTTCTTATACGGGGACGGTCCTCGGTTGGCACTCGAGAGTAACCTGGAAAAAGCCATAGCAATTATCATATTATCGTCCCACTTCCGGACATAGGCCTTTGCAAGGTACAAGGACTTACAAAGGGTCACTTATAAAAACCAACAAATAGCAGAACTAAATAGCTATCAATCGTAATAATTAAGTATTTTACGCCAAAAATAGCATGACTGTTTTTTTTTACATTATTGTCGATTTTCCAAAAACGGCTCAACCAATTACGATAAAGTTTAAATGATACCTTGGGAGTATACCCTTTCGACAATTTTTTTTTTAAGTCGGTTATGAACCGATTGGCGAAATGAATCGATGTACACAAAAAAATACATGCAGATGAATGGAGTGTGTCTTGATGTGTGGAAAACGGTTCAAAATAACGTTTATTTTACGTTTCTTTTGTATTTTACTGAAGTGAAATTTGTTTATTATCAGCGTATGTAGCATTCGTAACTGAAACTAATTATTATAAACATATAACAATAACATTATTATAAACATATAACAATAACATTATTATAAACATATAACATTAAAAATACAAGCTTTTGAGATCCTGGATATCATGTAGCAGCAGAGTGCTAGCCAAGACAAGTAAAACGAACCGGAACACGATGGGTCTATCTTGTTTAGTACAAGAGCTCTTATGGCCACCTTCCGACTCCATCATCAGATCATCTCCATGGTGCCATATTATTGCATTGTCACGCGATATACATATGCGTGCAAAATTTCAGCTCAATCGGACGCACCTATACATACATCCATTGCAAGTTGAATAAAAGCTTGTACAAGATCTTGTAAAGTCACCTCAGACTGTATAAAATATCCCAAAAACAGCATTATAATATGTCGAAAAAATTCACAGAAAAAAAACTATAATTAATTCTTAATTATTTTGTGATTTCATATTTTCCAATTAGATATTTGATCAAGGCCGCCATTACCCGCGATATTTTACAAACAATGTAATGTAATAAGATCCGTAACTAAGAAATTACTTTGAATGGAGATGGTTACTAAATAAAATGAAGGGAAAATCATTTTCTGAAACCAATTAAGCAAATAATTATAAATGCTGCTCAGGCAATGATGGCCCAAGCTCTATTTATTTTTGCATTATCTCTTTTACATACCTGGTAGCGGGTTTCCATATTTGTCATAATACGCCCTAGGTCCGTCTCTGTACAGGTCATCCCAGTACTGTTTGTCGGCGGGAGACAGGTACGGACCAGGGGGCTGGTCCCAGTGGGGCGTGCGCGGGGGGGAGGATTGGGGGGTGTCGCGCCAGGGGCGGTTCGAAGGGCGGTCTTCTGCAACGAATGAGAAATATAATTAATGACAAATATGAGAAATATAATTAATGACAAATATGAGAAATATAATTAATGCAATTACTGCCTCGGTGGCTCAGTGATTAGTGACCCTAACTACGGATTATTCCAGTCTGTCCCGTCAAAGAGGCGTGGGTTCGATCACCACCCAGGGCAAGTATTTACGTGATGAACATAGGTGTTTGCTGTGTCTAGGTGTTATTTAGTTACTATATATAAGTATGAATTTAAAAATGTGTATAAGTAGTATATCAGTCTCTGGCAGCCATATCACAACCTTTGCTTAGTTTGGGGTCAGAGGCCGTGTGTAAGATGTCCCGTATTATTTATTTATTATTTATTTAATGACAAATATAGGCCGAATCATACAAGTCAAGATATTGCGCAACTTGCAGCTTACTTCACATCTGACGACTTGCGTGATTCGGCCGTTACATAAAGCTGCGCGTTGATTAGATATTGCGCATCTTGGATCTAACTTCACATCCGCCGACTTGTATACTGTACTGTACCGGCCTTTTTTTAATTGTCCACTGCAGGACGTAGGGTGACGGTATACATACAAGTCAGTATGGCTCGGCCTATACCGTACAAGTTCATGGACAAAGACATTTTTGCTACGTGTCTTTTGGTCCGAATCATAACAGTATAATCAGATACCGTAGTGTTACGCAGTAGGCCACGCAGTCAGTAACTATTTATTAATCTGTGGCCGCGCGCGGTACGACGGCTAGTTGTTTACATCTAATCGCGAGATTTATGGTTTTATGACTCAGGCGGCACCGGCCTTTGTGTCGCGTCTATTGTTTGTTGTTTGTTAGATTGTTTGTGGTGTTTTCGTAATAATTAGGAACAATAGGGTTTCTCGAACTTTACACTTGTTTACTTTGTCAGTCACAATGGCACCGAATATTCTACAGATTTCTAGAGAACCCTTATTCCGATATAAATAGGGCGATGGTTTTCGTTCGTGGCAGTTATCGCGTTTTATACCGGAGCGAAAACATCTCGTGTTCAAGTGCGGTACCAGTGATTGTGAAGTGACTAGTTGTGTGAATTTCAGTGCCAGTGTGACGTGTTTGTGCGAACCAGTTGTGTCGTGTGTACTGTGATTTTGTGCAATAAAGTGCAAAGTGAACAATCGGCGTTTTAACTGATTATCCAAGAACCCATCACGTAACATTTGGTGTCAGAAGGGTGGATAATTGAAAATGCCGGTAACACCATACGACGATGAGACGCCGCGCACAAGGAGTCAGCGCCGACAGGAGGAAGCGCGCCGACTTGAGGAGCAGGAGCGCCGCCAGGAGGAGGTCGATACACGACGCTTCGGAAGCTATTCGCTGTTAATGGAAGGCAGCGAGTCCGAGGCAACCAACGACGACTCCAGAAATCCAAGAGCACCTGCTGCGGCACCTACTGTGGCACCTGCTGTATCACCAGCTGTCCCTGCAGCATTTGATATGGCTGCAATAATGTCGATGATGCAGTCGATGTTTGATCGCAACAAAGAAGAACAGGCTCGTCTACTGGAAGACCAGGCTCGTCTACTGGAAGACCAGGCTCGTCTAATGGAAGAACAGGCCCGCAACAATGAAAGACAGACTCGTCAGCTCGAAGAAAAATTGGACCGCAACAGAGAAGAACAGGCCCGCCAAAAAGAAGAACTCCTTTCAAGCTTACAGACGACCTTGGGCAAAGAGATAAAAGAGGTCAAGGAAACGGTCGATCAGCACGACGCCAGCATAAAGGAGCACAATAAAAAGATGGAGGAGCATGAATCTCGCATCTTCGAGGCGGAAACACAAATCGCCGATGTGAGGAGGACCTTGAACGTTATCAAGTCTGGAGGCGGAACCGTTGCACCAACAATCTTCTCGCCAGCTTCACAGAAGCTTAAAGTGACGCCTTTCGACGGGACATCATCATGGTCAGCCTACAAAATTCAATTTGATGCCGCCGTTCAAACCAATGGATGGAGCAAGGACCAAGCCAAGAACGCCCTAATCATGAGCCTTCGTGACGAAGCCCTGAGTATTCTCGATGCCGTGGGCAAGGAAGTGACCTACGATAAATTAATGGAAACGCTGGAGAGTCGCTACGGTGATGAGCACCTGGAACGTGTGTACCGAGCGCAGTTGAAGAACAGAGTGCAACGTCGTAACGAAAGTCTTCAACAGTGGGCCGTCGAGGTGGAGAAACTGTTCCGGAAGGCTTATCAGTCCGCGCCATTACCCAACGACGAACATCTAGTGGAAGCTTTTGCTAACGGGATAGCAGACTTCGAAGTAAGAACTGCAGTGAAACTCGGGCATCACAAAACACTGAAGGAAGCTTTGGCTCAAGCCTTAGAAGTCGAGGCTGTACGAAATCCAGCGAAGGATGTCCAACATATGAGGGAAGTAAAGGAAGCATCACTTCGTACAAGGTTTGGCCCAAGATGCTACAACTGCGACGAAAGAGGCCATTTATGGCGGAATTGCCCAAAGCCACGTCGAACAAGGGAGGATCGACCATTAGAGGAACGAGAGGTACGGCCGCACCATGAGACCACACAGCAGCAGGGAAACGAGTAAGCGCCAGGACCAAGGGGCGGGTGCTGGCCGGTCTAGAAAAGGCCCCAAAGATTTTGGTCTCACAAGCTCACGATGGGAACAGCCTGATCATCAATGGTGCCATCAATGGAACTTCTTGCAAGCTGACATTGGATACTGGAGCTTCTCGCACTGTCATCAGTTCCCGACTGGCTAAGCGCTTTCTTACGAACTTCGAAAGCTGCAAAACTGTTCAACTTCTGACGGCGACCGGTCAGCACATATCCGTCCGAGGAGAGAAGCTGGTGGAGTTAAAGCTGGGTGAGAAAACTTTTCGACACAAGGTCATCGTGGCTGATATAGTTGACGATTGCATTCTGGGTCTTGACTTTATGCGAGAACATCATTGTGAGATTGACGTCAACCAAGGAATCTTGAAGTGTGGAAGAGAAGAAGTCTTCATGGAAGGCGCCATATCAGGAAAGGTTTATTGTCTGCAGAGAACAGTCCTTCCACCTAGATCGGAAACAATTGTGGCAATTAGATTACCGCCGAAGTTGGAACATCAACGACGATGTGTGTTAGTAGAACAATTGGAAGGTGATCAACCATGGTTATTGGCCCGAACTCTGGTGAGGACTACAAATACCGCTGTGGTGCGTGTTCTCAACACAAGTAACGAGGAACAACTCATCAAAGGAGGAACCCCAATTGGTACTTGTGAAGAAGTAGACTGGATGCGCAGATGCCAAGAACAACCAAAGGAGAAATACAACTGTGCTGGGAGTTACACCGTGTCAACGCTATTGGAAGATTCCCGTAAAGACCTGACCGAAAGAGAACTTTTGATGGCAAAGAAGATGCTGCAGCGCTACTCTGACATATTTGCTCTCGATGATGCTGTCAACGGGAAGACTGGGTTAGTGAAGCACACAATAAATACAGGAAGCGTGTCACCGATTCGACAGCGGCCAAGAAGGATACCAGTGGCTCGAGAAAAAGAAGTTGAGTCAATGATCGAAGACATGGCACGCAATGGTGTGATAGAACCTTCATCCAGTCCGTGGTGTTCGCCAGTGGTTCTAGTGAAAAAGAAGGATGGCAGTATGCGGTTCTGCGTTGATTATCGACGACTCAACGACGTAACGAAGAAAGACAGCTATCCTTTGCCGAGGATTGATGACACGTTAGATACACTGACAGGTATGAAGTGGTTCACTACGCTGGACTTGAAGAGCGGATACTGGCAAGTGGAAATAGATCCTAAAGATAACGAGAAGACCGCATTTTCGACGGGAAAAGGCCTGTGGCAGTTCAACGTGATGCCGTTTGGATTGTGCAACGCGCCCGCTACGTTCGAAAGACTAATGGAGTTAGTGCTCGCGGGACTGATTGGAGATGCATGCCTAGTCTATTTGGACGACATCATAATTGTGGGAAAAACCTTCGAAGACCATCTGCAAAACCTGGAACGAGTATTGACTAAGATTCGCGCAGCCAATCTCAAGCTGAGTCCGAAGAAATGTTCCTTCTTCAAGAGGCAAGTGAATTTCCTGGGACATGTGATTTCCGAAGCTGGCGTACAGACGGATCCAGGAAAAGTCAGTGCTGTCAAGGATTGGCCTGTGCCAAAAGACAAGACGGAAGTTAGAGCATTCTTGGGTTTATGCTCCTACTACAGGCGATTCGTGAAGAACTTTGCTGACATAGCCAAGCCGTTGCATAGACTGACTGAGGAAAAACGACCCTTCCTCTGGGATGAAAATTGCGACGCAGCTTTTCAAGAGCTAAAGAAGCGACTTTGTAATACGCCTATTCTTGGCTTCCCGGACACAGAGAACGAGTTCATCGTGGACACTGACGCCAGCAACACCGGCATTGGAGGAGTACTGTCACAAAGGAAAGGAGACCAAGAAGTGGTGATTGCGTATTTCAGCAAATCCCTGTCCAAGCCGGAAAGGAACTACTGTGTGACCAGAAAAGAGCTACTCGCAGTGGTGAAGACATTGCGACATTTTAGCAAGTACCTGCTCGGGCGAAAATTCCATCTGAGGACCGACCACGCTGCTCTTAAGTGGCTACTACAGTTTAAGGATCCCGAAGGCCAAGTGGCAAGATGGATTGAGCAACTACAAGAGTTTGACTTCACCACTGAGCATCGCAGTGGAAAATCTCATGGCAACGCGGACGCATTGTCAAGAAGGCCATGCTCAGAGGACTGCAAGCATTGCTCAAGACATGAGTCGAAAGATTCAGTGCCCGTCAGAATGCTCAAAGCTGACATCGGTGACGAATGGAAAGAAACCCTTCAGGTTGCACAAGAAGAAGACGCCGACATCAAGCCGATTCTTGAATGGATGGAATCAGATGCCCCTAAGCCAGACTGGAGTGCTATTGCTTCAATGAGTGTTACGACAAAGAGCTATTGGGCGCAATGGGATAGTCTGGTGCTTCAGGAGGGAGTACTTTGCCGAAAATGGGAAAATACTCGTGGCAATCAGTGCCATCTCCAAATGGTTGTACCCAGAGCAAAGATACCTGAAGTTTTGAAGCTGTACCACGAAGGGTTTTCGGGAGGACATCTGGGTGTGAAACGGACACTCTTGAAAATTCGAGAAAGGTTTTACTGGATCAACTGCAGAGATGACGTAGAAGACTGGGTACGGAAATGTACGAGCTGTGCATCAGTGAAAGGTCCGCATACCCGCAGCAGAGGAGCATTAAAGCTGTATAATGTTGGAGCACCATGGGAGCGAATCGCACTGGATGTGGCCGGACCATTTCCTGTGAGTGAAAGTGGCAACAAGTACTTCCTTGTCGTCATGGATTACTTCACCAAGTGGCCGGAAGTCTTCGCAATTCCGAACCAAGAGGCATCGACGATAGCAGACAAATTGGTGCATGAAGTATTCTGTCGATTTGGAGTACCATTGGAAATCCACAGTGACCAAGGAAGAAATTTTGAATCTCAGCTGTTTCAAGAGACGTGCCGGTTAATGGGTGCACACAAAACAAGGACAACGTCTTACCACCCGCAATCAGATGGAATGGTGGAGCGATTCAACCAAACTCTGGAGAGGTACCTGGCAAAAGTAGTCGGAAGCAAACAACGGGATTGGGACAAGCATATCCAGCCATTTTTGTTGTCATACCGAAGTGCTGTTCATGAGAGCACAAATGTCACTCCCGCTTTTGCCAATTTTGGACGTGAATTACGGCTACCAGCCGACTTAATAACTGGCATTCCACCGGATTCTCCACAACCCATAACTGAGTACGCCAGTGACCTCCGGAACAAGATGAACGACATCTATGAGCACATTAGAGAGCATGGCCAGCAAGCATCTGAAAGAATGAAGACTCGATACGACAGACGGGCTAACAATCCTGGGTTCAAAGAAGGCTCGATGGTATGGCTGCACAACCCTATACGCAGTAAAGGGAAGTCTCCAAAGCTACAAGCCAAATGGGATGGACCGTACCGAGTGGTGACCAAGATCAACGACGTGACGTTCCGCATACAGAAAGGACATCGAGGTGCCCCCAAGATAGTTCACGTGGATCGATTGGCGCGATATCACGGGTGCAACGATGCTCGGGACGAGCATGTCTTGGGAGGAGGTGGTGTTACGCAGTAGGCCACGCAGTCAGTAACTATTTATTAATCTGTGGCCGCGCGCGGTACGACGGCTAGTTGTTTACATCTAATCGCGAGATTTATGGTTTTATGACTCAGGCGGCACCGGCCTTTGTGTCGCGTCTATTGTTTGTTGTTTGTTAGATTGTTTGTGGTGTTTTCGTAATAATTAGGAACAATAGGGTTTCTCGAACTTTACACTTGTTTACTTTGTCAGTCACAATGGCACCGAATATTCTACAGATTTCTAGAGAACCCTTATTCCGATATAAATAGGGCGATGGTTTTCGTTCGTGGCAGTTATCGCGTTTTATACCGGAGCGAAAACATCTCGTGTTCAAGTGCGCGGTACCAGTGATTGTGAAGTGACTAGTTGTGTGAATTTCAGTGCCAGTGTGACGTGTTTGTGCGAACCAGTTGTGTCGTGTGTACTGTGATTTTGTGCAATAAAGTGCAAAGTGAACAATCGGCGTTTTAACTGATTATCCAAGAACCCATCTCGTAACAGTAGGTACACGGTCATGGCCCAAGCTTCCTACATTTTTGCAAAATCTCCTTTAGTCCGATTTAGAGCTGCTGCCGAGATCATTTTGTTCAAAACTCACCCCTATGTCCTTGAGAAGAAGGGTGTGGTACATTATGTTGGTGGTAGGGGTAATATTTCTCGCTGCACGGCCGCCATTGGTCTTCCTTTGGACCCACGTAGCACCTACAATCAAAACTAAATTAATAACAAAATAAAAGTTCACATGTCAACAAATCATTATTTTATACCCATTGTAAGATTTTTAACCGACTTCCAAAAAGGAGTACTTCCTCCTTTTTGGAAGTTGGTTAAGAATCGTCAAATTCTGTGTTCGTCTGTATGTATTTTTTTTGTGTATTTTCATCAATATTTTCGACAATCGTGAACTGAATCAAAAAATTCCATTTAGTTTTTGTCCTTTTTTGCGAAAATATATATTAGTAAAACACCGTGTCGCTTCCATATAGGTACAGAGTAAACCTTTTAAGGGCGGGTCTAGTATATCTATACAAACAACTTTTGTTGTTTTGTTCTACCGGTTGATTGTGGTCGCGAGTAGAGTAGGTCAGTCTACCCGTAGACCCGTGGTCAGCTGGTCAGTCTACCCGTGACCACGATCGATGCAACTCGGTCGAAACGTCGGGATGATGAGGTATTTATTTATCTCGTAATTTTAGGGTTTATTTTTTGTTATACGTACTTGACGATGCTATTGCAGATATCTATTTTTATTTTCTAATTCTGACATGATTTTTTAAATAATTATTAGTAATTTCTGGCATATTGCATACTGTTGCAGATAACGTAACTTTTTTAGTATGTTATATAACGATAACATAACGTATTTTAAATGCTACTTGTTTCTTAGCGGTACTTGTTGACATTCAAATTGTCACTTCAAATGACACTGACATTTATTTTTTTCTTGTATAGTATTTATTTGGTATTTAATTTGTTCTATTTTGAAAATTTTTAGGTGTGTTTTGAAATGAAATTTAATTTTTAAGAAATAATTTTATAGGTAATCATAATATAATTAAAAGCATTGTTATCGGACGTTTTCAAGAACATGTAATGTGTCTACGAAATAAAGAGAATTTTACTTGACTTTGACTTTGACGCGATTAGTCCCGTAGTACATAACAATAATGTGTTCAAATCGCGAAAGTTTAAACACAATATTAATACATATTCGTATACAACGGAACTAACCAAAGTCTGTCTTACCAAGGTTTGTTGAAACCTTCGCTGTATCCACATCTATGGGACGGTGCGCAGCAGTAGTCCCAGGATCCTAAAACAATCATTTACTTAGTTTTAATATTACTTTTAACATTTTTTTTATCGCGAATAAGTCCGCGCTTGACCACCAACTCGCCTGATGAATCACGCAGACCTAGAAGATACCTATTCACTCTGACCTTGAAAAGCTTAATATTACATCTCTTAGGAAACAGGAAAGCAGGAAGACTGTTCCATTCCCTGGCGGTACGAATCAGAAATGTTGTGTCAAACCGCTTTGTACATATCGAAGGAAAATCGACAGTGTAGGGGTGGTAATGTGGCGTCCTCCTACTTGTTGTAGTAAAAAGGGGATGGTAGAGGACACAATTATTTTTCACAAAATATGTCATAACCCAGAACAACCGTGAACAGAATTCGATAGTTCGCACGGATTGATCAAGTAATTTTCACATTATTGTAGATTTATCAAAAATGGCTCTACCGATTTCGATAAATCAAGAATAATGTTAACAATTCGTACGAAATATTCTAATTTTGTACACGATGGAAGGCGGTTTTGACATTTTTTGTGAAAAACAATTATTGATAACACTGTATCCATTAGGCTAGCCGCACACACACAATAATATTGGCAATGCAAGATTGTCAATAAGCTTTATCAATATATGGCCCCGCACATTACGCAATATTACTGTCAATTTTTAGTGGTAAAATCTGACTCAGTCACTCTGCAGCTAGATCCATGTTTATTATGATGAATAGAAAGAAAAAAATCGTTTCATTGAGTATTACATTAATTTTATCAACTAAACTAATATAAATTAAAAATTTAAAAAAACCCCGACACATTGACAAACATTTTGGGCACATTTGTAGAATTTTGGTTCTTCCATCCCCACTTTAACCCACCATAACTCTTAAACGGCTCAATCGATTTTTATAAAACATAGCTAAGAACACTCTCGATTAAGTCTCCTTTCATCCAAAAAAAACTAAACTGAAATCGGTTCAGTGGTTCGGGCGCTATGATGCCACAGACAGACAGATAGACAAACAGACACGTCAAACTTATAACACCCCTCTTTTGCGTCGGGGGTTAAAAAGGCAATCAAGAAAGAAACGATGGATTAAGGACTGGATGAGAAAAAAAGCTTAGTTAAATCACTTTAATCTAATAAATGAACTACGAGTTACACAAGAAAATGATTTCAAAGATTATATGACAATGAGAGATAGCAACTTCCAAAAACTATTACTATCTTATAAAGCTTCTACATTATTTATATCTTCTTTGCTTCTACTTATCAAGCGCATTATTTTTTTTAACCTTATATACGCGATATGCATCGCAAGATGTATTCCAATGTTCTGGAAAGGTTTCCCATGTGCCAATGTCTTAATAAATATTGACTAATAGATTTTCCGTGAGGGTACTATTATCAACAGTATCTTAAACGATATAAAACGGGACTCACTCACGTGTTCGTATAGTCATAACACGACTATAGTTTCGGTCGCGTTCGGAGACCTTTCTCAAGTTGGCGAGTGCTAGCACGCGGAGCCGTCTCGCAATCTATACGAACACGTGAGTGAGTCCCGTTTTATATCGTTTAAAATGTGTGAAAACCACGTAAATTTCCATAGTAAAATCAACAGTATCATTACTATTTTCGCTATGGATACTGTTTTCGTCCTCTATTTTGAACAAAACAGACAGACGTCTGCCTTGAAACCATTTCCTCAACTAAAATATTGCCGCGCGCCCGCACACTACAATATTATTGTCAATATCCCTCACCCCGATATTTATCGTAATAAAATCAGAATTTCTGGATTCTGGATATCCACAATAAAATTGCACAATACCGCCAATACGGCCGTACACACACATTATGACAATACGTAGTTACGTACTTTATTGTCAATATTATTGCGGCTAGCCTTACATTAGTACTAGTTACACGTTTCCAAAAATATTAACACTACAACATGACCTACTTATTACTTAATGCTCAAGTTAAAATAAACAACCACTAAAGAGCTACGGTATTGTTGAACGAACCATTTGTGCGGGCTATTGTTTCTACTAACGCCATCTACATTTCCTTCGGTAAACCATTCTTATGGAAAGAGCGCACTAAGAGGTATTTGACCCGAAAAGCTGGCTAAAACAATCTACACCCATTTTTTGTTATAAAATGCCTGTTTAATGAATTTAGATCTAAGAAATATACTACTTAATTGATTTTAGGGTTCCCTGGGGGTTCAAACTACGTCAATATAAATGGATAAGTATTTTTTTCCTCGATTCTCTAACTAATTTTGTAAATAAAATAATGTAGTTTCCGAGATATCGGCCAAAAACATTTTATCAAGATGACGTGTCAGGAACGCATTCTCTGAACGGCCGAACTATAGTTCAACGTATCGCCACGACAGTTCTCTGTTTGCACAAATTCTATCTGGTACTTTTTAACGGTTTCGAAGTTGGTTCCACTGTAAAAGTTCTTTATTATGATGATCATACAGGGTTATCTGCTTACACTGTACTAAGCCAAAAGGGAGTGATTAACACCATCATTATGAACGACTTTTACTATGGGGCCTGAAGTAAAAATAATTTTTCGCAAAAAATGGCAAAACCGCTTTTCATCGTGTACAAAATTTGAATATTTCGCTAGAATTATTGATGATTTTCAAAAACGGCTCAGCCGATTTCTGTAAAATTTACTGAACCACCTTGGGAGTAACTTACCCTTTCGAACTAAAAATAATTATTCGATTCGGTTCACAATTGGCGAAATTATCGATGAAAATACAAAAAAAAAAATACATACAGACGAACATAGAACCTCTTCCTTTTCCTTAAATTCCTTCTCTCTTCCTAGAAACAATATAGGTAGATGTAGTAAAAAGAAGCAGATTTCTTACTTTTCTCCTACAATTAAAACAATTATTTACTTTTATTAGTTACTAGGACTCACAAACATTGTTACATTAATGGATTACAACCTACTAAAAAACAAAAATCTTTTCCACTTTCATATTCAATTGTCTTCCCCATCTTCAGTATTTTCAGACATTTTTCCTAATTTCTTGGTGTAATGGCTCATAATTTATGCAATATATTTGACACCAAATGACCACTACCGGGTCCATGGCCACAACCGGTACACCTACCATAATATGATAAAATCATAACAACGTGTATATAGCTATCCAAGTATGTATTGCATCTTATTTCTTACACCCTACCCTATAAGCTACGCTAGTAGCTTTTCCATTACATACTTTCTCCAAGTTTTATATAATCGTGATGTCACTGAAATTAGCAACAAACACAATTTCAAAAATTCTTTGACGTAACAGATGGACTATTCTCCCTATGCGCGGCCAAAGTTAATCTGAATTAAGGTCGGGACTGTTGAACGAAGCATTTCTATGAGCTATTATTTCTACTAACGCCATCTACATTTTTTTTCGGTAAACTGATGATGATAACCCAGGCATAATGGACCTCTTTAGGTTTTTCATAGTTTTTCAGAAAAGTAAATTATTAACTGACTTCCAAAAAGGAGGAGGTTCTATGTTCGTCTGTATGTATATTTTTTTTGTGAGTGTTAATTGATAATTTCGCCAATTGTGAACCAAATCGAAAAATTATTTTTTAGTTCGAAAGGGTATACTCCCGAGGTGGTCCCATTTAAATTTTAAAGAAATCGGCTCATCCGTTTTTGAAAAAACCAACATAAGCAATTCGAGCGAAATATCCGAATTTCGTACACGATGAACATCGATAATTTCGCCAATTCTGAATCGAATCGAAAAATTTTTATTTACTTCAAAGGGTTATATTCCCGAAATAGTCCTATTTAAATTTTACAGAAATCGGCTGAGCCGTTTTTGATAAATCAAGAATAATGTAAATAATTCGAGTGAAATATTCGGAAATTCGGAAGGCGGTTTTGCCATTTTTTGTGAAAAATAATTACAATGTTTTTTTCTTAAGTAACACGCAAGGATATTAAAACTGTGTATACATAACTATTACAGCATAACATCAAAACAAACCCACTATCAAAAAGTTATTTTTTTTAATTTATCGGTGACTTAATTACTCCGAACGAAGCGTATTCGCATTTTTTATGAAAATGACATCTTTTTTTTGCAGAAAAATGTCCTCTTTCCCAGTTTATTGATTTATCCCATTATTATTATTGGTCGCGATTAACCAATCCTTACGACACACGAAGCTGACATTGTTATACAAATGAAGAGTAGGTACCTACCATACTATCACTGTCATTTCATAGTATAAAACAAAGTCGCTTTCTCTGTCCCTATATCCCTATGTATGCTTAAATCTTTAAAACTACGCAACGGATTTTGATGCGGTTTTTTTTAATAGATAAAGTGATTCAAGAGATTTATATATGTATAATACACCTGCCTGTACGAAGCCGGGGCGGGTCGCTAGTAAGAAATAAGTTGACATGTGCGTATCGACAACTTTTTT
The DNA here is from genome assembly GCA_964007245.1 of Hypomecis atomaria. Taxonomy (NCBI): domain Eukaryota; kingdom Metazoa; phylum Arthropoda; class Insecta; order Lepidoptera; family Geometridae; genus Hypomecis; species Hypomecis atomaria. The sequence continues at coordinate 5,491,192 of OZ023308.1, read as the reverse complement.
TGGGTTTGAAATTATTATTTGCTACAATATTTACTCGTAAGTATTTTGAGTATCGTTTCACATTAAACTGGGGCTCATATTTTGTGCCACACTTACTATTTTTGTAAGCATATTTTTTTTTGATTAAGTTTTAATAAAACTTACTTGTGTAACTATACCACTACAAACTCGTTGAGGTGTTGAGCTTGCAGTGTGAAATTGTCGCTCACTCGCTCACTCCTCAAGAAAGAGTAAATGAATGAGCGAAGTGCGAACGCGCGCTTAGCATTTTGAAGTGTTTTGTCCTACTCGCACTTCTCAAGTTCTCGTGCTTAACAACAAGGTGATTGAAGGGAATGAAATAATATCCGTGACATCTTTTATCTAAAGTTTGGAAGATCGTTCCGTTATTTTTATAAAGTTTGGAAGATCGTTCCGTTATTTTTATAAAAGGATTTCGTTTGTATAATTGATAAGTACTTAATATGTAAAAAATGCACTGACATTTAATAATTATTTTAATTATTACTAGACGACCCGCCCCGGCTTCGCACAGGTGTATTATACATATAAACCTTCCTCTTGAATCAGTGCTATCCAAGTATCCATTAAAAAAAAACCGCTTCAAAATCCGTTGTGTAGTTTTAAAATTTTAAGCATACAAACAAACAAACAAACAAAAATAGCGACTTTATTTTATACTATGTAAGGAAAATATAATCTTTTCAAAATACTTTTTTATCCAATTTTATGTTTCCCAAATACCAAAACACTTCAAACTCAAGTCATAGTTCGGTACTTTATTTGCTATATACCTACTTCATCTAACACAACACACACAACCGCCTAAAATACGAGATGGCCTCATTTTGTGTATAAGTACTGCTTCTTTTGAGGACCACCTCAATTGAGGTGGTACATTGTCCTACCTCATTTCCCAAAATGAGTACCTCATACAAACTCATTATTTTGGTTTGTCCTACGTCCTACCCATCACTATTGGTAAGTAGGTACAAAATTCAAAATCAAAAACTTAACGCGGCCGAAGCCGGGGGTAAGAGCTAGTAGCATTATTTTATTTTATTTGCTATAATTTGACGAAGTGCTGTCGCTGTAACTAGCAACAAGCACATTTTCAAAACTTTTCGTTATCACCACCTTTATCATCATCTTTATCGTCATACGGAGACTGTATTAGAATGCCTACGGGAATGCAAAACGAACCATTTGTGCGGGCTATTCTTTCTACTAGCGCCATCTACATTTTCTTCAATAAAACTTTTCCATTACTAGAGTGTGGTGGACATCGACGTGGCATTTAGAAGAAATAATAATTTTTACGATGTCATTAGATGATTGACTACTAGAAAAACGTAATTGAGTATGAAATAATTATGTTTGTGAGGTCTATGACCTTTGAATTTTCCTTTATAATTCAAAAAGTCATGCTCCCACAGTGCTTAAAGTTTTCAGGGAAAGTTCTTTAGAATTCAAGGGGGTTGGTTGGTATAGGTCGCCAAAGTCAAAAAATAGTGCATTCTCCCCAACCCCCTTATTTCTAAAGTATACAAAGTAGAATGTTCAAACTTTCCGAGTTTATTTTTTTGAGAAAATTATTTTGAGCACTGTAGAACTAAATGAAGAAAAAATATTTTTTTTAAACTTGCATGCATATAGCTCAGAGGTCGTTGACCTTACAAACATATTTCTCAGCCAATTATGTTTTTCTAGCACTCACTTTAATGACGTCACAAAAATTGGTTTTTATCATTATCATTATCATCGTCACCATCTACGGAATCATACGTGTCTCTCGACACGCACTTGACAACTTTTTTTGGGTTTGAAGTTATTATTTGCTACAATATTTGAGTATTTTGAGTATCGTTTCACATTAAACTGGGGCTCATATTTTGTGGCACACTTACTATTTTTGTAAGCATATTTTTTTTGATTAAGTTTTAATAAAATTGGTAAGTAGGTACAAAATTGAAAATAAAATACTTAACGCGGGCGAAGCCGGGGGTAAAAGCTAGTAGCATTATTTACTATTTACTATTTACTATAATAATATAATTTGACGAAGTGTTGTCGCTGTAACTAGCAACAAGCACATTTTCAAAAATTTTCTTCTTCATCTTCATCTTTATCATCTTATACTAACGTTAATCATCAACACACTAACGTTCGGAAACTGTATTAAAATGCCTACGGAAATGCAAAACGAACCATTTGTGCGGGCTATTCTTTCTACTAGCGCCATCTACATTTTCTTCAATAAAACTTTTCCATTGCTAGAGTGTGGTGGACATCGACGTGGCATTTAGAAGAAATAATCGGCCAAGTGCAAGTCGAACTCGCGCACGAAGGGTTCTGTGCCGTGTTGGAGCCCCCTTAGCCCCATTCCTCTTGCCGTTATTTGTAGCGAGCAAAAAACTTCTAAAAAATCACGTTTGTTATATGGGAGCCCCCCTGAAATATTTATTTTATTCTGTTTTTAGGGTTTCGTACCCAAAGGGTAAAAACGGGACCCTATTACTAAGACTCCGCTGTCCGTCTGTCCGTCTGTCACCAGGCTGTATCTCATAAACCGTTATAGTTAGAAATCTGAAATTTTCACAGGTGATGTATTTATGTTGCCGCTATAACAACAAATACAAAAAAACAGAATAAAATTAATATTCAAGGGGGGTTCCTATACAACAAACCTGAATTTTCAACCGTTTTTCGCTCGATAAGGATAACAGGTAGATGCTTGAAATATTCACAGAATGTTTAGTTTCTATATTCAATTCAATAACAAATAATTAATTATTAAATAATTAGTATATACAATTCAATTATAAATAATTAAAATAAAATAAATATTTAAGGGGGACTCCCATACAGTACGGAACCCCGCGTGCGCGAGTCCTACTCGTACTTGGCCGATTATTAGAATTTGTTGTTATAGCGGCATCAGCAATACATCGTCTGTGAAAATTTCAGCCTGCTGTCTAGCTATCACGGTTCATGAGATACAGCCTGGTGACAGACAGACTGACATCGGAGTCTTAGTAATAGGGTCCCGTTTTCACACTTTCGGCACGGAACAAAATCAAATTTACATTTAAGGGGGGCTCCCATACAACAAACCTAAATCATTAACCGTTTTTCGCTCGATATTAATAATGGTAACAGGTAGATGCTTGAAATAATATTCACAGAATATTTTGTTTGTTTGTTCAATTCAATAAAAAATAATTAAACTAAAATAGAATAAATATTTAAGGGAACCATACAGTACGGAACCCTTCGTGCGCGAGTCCAACTCGTACTTGGCCGATTATTTCACTACTTTCACTTAGGGCTCTGCAGGTATTTGCTCAAAGGTAGTGCGTCGGGCTACTGATCCAAAGGACGCAGGTTAAAGTCCTGCGTTTGATGCAAATTATGATAAATAAATCATGAATAAATATTGGGGGACATCGTACATACGGTCCCTGACCCCAAACTAAGTAAAGCTTGTGATATGGTTGCCAGGGACTGATTTATTACATACTAGACGACCCGCCCCGGCTTCGCACAGGTGTATTATACATATAAACCTTCCTCTTGAATCACTCTATCCATTAAAAAAACCGCATCAAAATCCGTTGCGTAGTTTTAAAGATTTAAGCATACAGACAAACAAACAGACAAAAATAGCGACTTTATTTTATACTATGTAAGGATACATATTTTAAATTTATTACATATACATATTTTAAATACATACTTAAATACATAATATCTAAAAAACATCCAGACACAGAGCAAACACCTATGTTCATCGCAAAATTGCTTGCCCTGGGGAGGATCGAATCCACGACTCTGTGATCCAGAAGTTAGGTTCACTAACCACTGAGCCACCGAGGCGGTCCGATAAGATAAAAAGAAAATATTTATTGTCATCAAGTAAATCTCTTATTACATAATTAAATATAATAACGATTACTATAATGTACTCGTCAGTTAATACATTTGAGAAAACACTAAATCTAGTTACTTTATAGAAATGTAGTGTATGCCTAAATATTCCCGTGCATAATTTTGTAAGCACTTCAATGTCTATGTACATTAAATATTAAAATTCACATTACCACCCTTACACTGTCGATTTTCCTTCGATACGTACGAATAGGTTTGACTCAACTTTTCTGATTCGTACCGCCAGGGAATGGAACAGTCTTCCTGCTTCCCTCTTTCCTAAGAGATATAATCTAAAGCTTTTCAAGATCAGAGTGAATAGGTATCTTCTAGGCCTGCGTGCTATCTTCGAACACAACGTCGCTTGCCATCAGGCGAGATGATGGTCAAGCGTGGATTTATTCGTGATAAAAAAAAAACAATAAATTCATAAAAATAATGTCATAATATGGAAATGTTTATCACATAATCTCTTTTTTCAATTTTGAGATGAAGCTAGTGTGGGAATACGAGGGTCAAACTGAAAGTTCTTAGAACTGGCCACTTATAAACAATATAATAAAAAAATAATTCTATAATTTGAAAATAGAACTCTTTGCCAATATTACTGAGTATATACTTCATTCATTTGTCATTTGTTTTACGATTTGGCGGCAAATTGAAAATTGTCTGTGTCACGTCAACATGAATTTAACACGAGAAAATTTTCGTGCAATGATTTTTTATGACTTTCGATGTCATTTAAGTCAACAAGAAAGTTATGATAGACTACGATTGGCCTTTCACGATGAAGCCCCATCTCGTGCGACTGTTTACAACTGGTTTAATGAGTTTAAACGTGGTCGCACTAATCTCACTGATGATTTACGTGAGGGACGGCCTTCTACGGCGACGACTGAAGATAACATCTGTGTTGTGCGGCGTATGATAGAGACTGACAAAAGAGTGACCTATCAGCAGATTCGGACAAGCTTAGGCATCGGTATGAGTCAAGTGCACAAAATCCTACACGAACATTTAGCGGTCAGGAAGCTTTGCGCCCGGTGGATACCTCATAATTTGACTGAGGCTCAAAAACTCCATCGTGTGGATTGGTGCCGTAAAATGATTGAAAGATTTAACGGAGGTGACTCAAATGCTGTGTTCGACATACTAACAGGTGACGAAAGCTGGATTTACTGTTATGATCCTGAAACCAAAAGACAATCTGCTCAGTGGGTGTTTCCTTTCGAGGAGTTGCCAACTAAAGTGAAGAGAGATCGAAGTGCGGGGAAAAAAATGGTGGCCTCGTTCTTTGGAAGGATAGGTCATTTCGCGACAATTGTGTTAGAGGATCAAAAAACAGTTTCTGCAGAATGGTACACTACCAATTGTTTGCCACTTGTCTTGGAAAAAGTTCGAGAGAAACGACCTCGCAGTAGGATCCTCCTTCACCACGACAACGCCTCATCGCACACCGCCAAGCGAACGATCGACTATTTGGCGACATCAAACGTTGAATTACTGGGTCACCCGCCGTATAGCCCCGACCTCGCGCCTTGTGATTTTTATTTATTTTCAAAAATTAAAGAAAAACTTAAAGGAAAGCGGTTTATGAATGCTGAAGAAGCGGTGGCTGCGTATCGCGATGCCATTGAAGAGACCCCTAAGGACGAGTGGGCAAAGTGCTTTTCCCAGTGGTTCCATCGCATGCAGCGGTGTATTGACGTGAATGGACAATATTTTGAAAAGATATAATAAAACTAATAACTGGCTAATGTAATCAGTTTTTGATTTTCTAAGAACTTTCAGTTTGACCCTCGTAGTAGTTTATGCAACTGTCATATAATGAACAGGGTATTAAAACACTCGTTACTATTATGAAACTCGCTGCGCTCGTTTCATAAACTCACACTCGTGTTTTAATACCCGTGTTATATGCAGTTGCATACACTACTTTATCTTCACTAATTAAAAAAAAAACATATTGCGAAACATTAAATTCACGCGTACGTGTATTGTCACAGTGAACTTGGCGCCATTAAAATCTAACCAAAGAGAGCGCAGCTGCGCGCGCAGGGTCAATCAGGAGTGAGCGCGCGCTGTTCTTTTTTTATTTCATTGGCACAAGATCTTACCAAAGAGTTTTGTGTATGTAAGTTAAGTAGTTTCGACGAAGTTTTCACGTATAACCCAACTGTTTTCAAAAGCCAGCCTAATATCAAAATTTTATACAACTTGTATGAGGATTTTGACATAAGGCTCGCCAGGTTAATTGGTCGCGTTTTATTGATGTTATAATGAGATTTTACGATATCGATGTGGATATTATAACATCATGTGAAATTGCTTAAATTGAGTGTTTTGTTGACTGCGCTATAACAGTAGTCATTATAAGTCAAGTATTGGTAACATAAGTAGAATGTTACAACATTAGTGTAGATAAAGCATTTTAAAATACATCAAAAGTACATACCTATCTCCCCGCCTTCTGGTTCGCACGCCCAGTGTCCGACGATGTGGTTTTGAGCGCAGGTAGTGCCACTTCTACACGGGAACCCGGATACCGTGTAATGCCGCCACGGAACCTCCACTGGTAAGAATAAATAAAATTATTATTTAGGTGTCAGCCCACTATAACCACGGTAATGATAATAGGGATGTTTACTAGGTATAAAATCATTATTATAATTAGTTTGTCAGTTAGATTTTTTTTAAATATTGAACACATATTTTTTCTTTTGTCGATAAAACAATCAGTGACAAAGATAAAACTTGTCAAAGTTTGAGAGTGGGGGCTCGTGATGGCACTAGCCGGTACATTTGATACCGGTTAGTGACGTCACGCGGAACTTTAACGGGCTATATCTTCATCATTTTTTGTTAAATTGACAAAAGAAAAAATTCTTGTCTTATATTTTTTGACAATCTATTTCACTTCACTTTCAATTATATCTTTTTAGTTAACAAGCCTATTATATCTAACAGTATTCTATCTTCATACAAACGGTTGGAACGCGAATCATACCTACGCGCCTCGGAGTATGCTCTTAGTATGCTAGTCAGTCGCGGCGCGCCGTAGTGACGAACGAACGTGTGGAATTGTAACTAGTAAGCTTTCGATTTATGTTTTTAGGGATCCTCGTTTTACTACAGAACGTCGCCTCAGTCTTTGAATGGGTTATCGACCACTTTTATCAAAAATGACTTTTTGATATCATAATAGAGAGAAAAAATGTACACGTCTAATGGTGTAATCGGTTTTTTCAATTTTTTGATAGAAATTGCACAATTTGTAAAATTAAGATATTCTATCTCCAAATCGAAATCAATTTTGAGTCTTTATTTAGCCAATATACGTAGCTGGCGCCAACATCCGTATTGAAAACTCAAATTCAGTCTTTGTTCGCCTCAACTCATTTGATCTACCAATCACAGCGAAGGTCGCACTCCATGACGCCATCCCGACCTTTTTTTGTGAAGTTTATTTTGTGTAAAAACTTGCCGCGCGTGTGTGTTTCTGTAGTGAATTTCGTTGTTTTAGTGTATTTATATTTAAAAAAAAATTAATTACAATGTCTGTGACGATAAAAAAACAAAGTTGTGATCAGGTTAAATTGAATTTAGAAAGGCAAGGCATTCAGATAATTTATTTTTCTATATTTCTAAAATTGAATCAACGTCTCACAACATATAGGGTGATGTGATGTCGGCAGTATTGTTGTTTTTTAAATTTTAAACAAAACGAGCATTTTTTACGATTTTTCTTTTTATTAATTCTTGCAACTGCTTGCTTGAAAATAATGACTTGTTTTCTCGCGCTTGGGTTTATAACAGTATTTTTATTTGAATGAAGCAAAAACCAGCCTATTTCTGTAGGTTTCACTTTTTTTCTAAAGCTTTGAAATGCAACATGTACTCGTATCTAGCAAAATGTTCCATATTTTTTTGGCAGTTTGATAAACAAACGATGAAGAAGGAATAAATAGTAATAAAGTGAAATAATTCAAATATTGGGACTAATATGGAGACTACCAAAATAAATACAAGAGCGAAACCAAAAAGTTCAGAAACGAACTGATTTCTAAATCACTATTTAAAAGTTAAAAAGCATTACTATTTTTCGCACGTGGCCAAAACTATAAACAAACCTATCTTTAAAACAAAGAACGTTCGTGGTAGTGGCAAAAATCTTTTATGACCACATTGCATAGCGCCCAGAGAGCTGTTGATAATAGAGAGAAATTCGTCTATTCATTTTTTATGGTCTAATAGCACAACTGAACAAAGAAACTCAATTTCTATTGTTTTCAAAATGTTTGTAACCCTTGTGGTCTGCTTGTTGTAACTTTTTGTATGTGATAATTTTTATGATTCCGTAACCAAAGGATAATAAGTTGACAAAAATTCGTGTTGAGACACGCGTATTAGGCTTCCGTAGACGATGACGATGATTATGAGTTAAAAAAAAACTACTAAATATTATAATTCGAGGGAAAAAAAATGTTTGTGAGGTCAATGACATCTGAGCTGTGTATAGTATAGTATAAGCTTAAGATTTTCAATATTCCTTTACAACGGAATAAAACATTAAAAGGGGGCTCTATGCAACATACCCATTTTTTTGCCATTTTTCGCTCCATATTTAAGTATAAAGGTGACGTAACATGTTTACAGAATATTTAATTGTTTATTATTCAATTCAAATATAAGTTATTAAAGTATGTAATTTAAATTATGATATTATCTACGGTACGGAACCCATCGTGCGTAAGTCCAATTCACACTTGACTGGTTTTATAGTAGTTAGTTTTTACACCATAAAATACTTTAAAGACTTTTTTGTGTTTAGGCTTTTATTAGGTAATGATTTTATTATCATATTAAACAGGTTTAAATACCTCAAATGATTTTATTTACAGTTTGGTATCAATGAGCACGAAGTAAACTACTAAAAACAATTTGTGATAATCATCATCATCTCCGCCGTTGAAATAATTATGAGAGTACCTACTTTACAAATCACAAATAAGATAGTAGAATATTTTGCAGTCAGTTAATAATATATTAAATAAAATATTACAATAAAAATTTACACCAATTATTTCACTACATTAATTGTAAAATTACTTAAATACCTACCTCATTTTCTAGACATCAAACTATTTAAATTCAATGGTAAAATATTGAACACGCTGTATGCGCGTCACGATGGTCACTTGACCTCTCAAGAACTAAATTCTCTCTTCACGTTCGAGCCCTATCATCATGTGTTTGTGCCAATATCCCTGTCTCAAAAATTTTTCGGAACAGATTTGGCCTATCTCGACAAAAAAACCCATAAATAACACACTTGAACTTGTTTTATTAAAATGCAATTTTGACGTTACATAAATACTTATAATTTTCTTCCTATGTCGCTAAGTTTTTTTATGATTTCAAGATTATCTGATTTTTAAACTAAAAATAACGTCTCCTGAAAAATTTGGTGCGTGGTCGTTAGGCTATACAAAGACTGAGGCGACGAGAACCCTAAAAACATCGAAAAAGCCCAATATGTATTATTATTGAACGTTTCCTTTTTCATTCACAACGAATTTCTTTTTGTAATAAATTTAATAATTTTACGTCTTTTTAGAAAGAAACTCAAGTTGGTAAAGAGTAAGATTAAATTAAAATACTGAAGGTGGTCAGCCCTACCGCGTGATTCGTTCTGCGTGACCACGCGGTGCTGTAGTTATATATTTCAAGGACAGGGCTGTGTCACAATACTGTTAGACATCATATACGGTGCTATAACGTACCATACCGTGACCGTGCTAGGAATTTATCACGCACGGAAACAACACGATACGCTCTACTATGCCCACTACAACCACGGTAATGATATCTAACACACATTGACACACATTCATACACACTGCAAACCCTGATTCTCATGAGATCTTGCGTATTGCAGTGTTATGTACACACACACACGCACGCACATGTACACCCTCTCATACACACGCATAATCAAACATACTGGCAAACTAAAACAGGCAACATTTACATTAATGTTTGTATTCATAAAATAATACTCCTGCAAATAACTAATGTACAGAATAGGCATACTGTATATTATATACCTAGTAATACTAACACATTTACGTAGTCGCGCGAAACTCTACTCGTTAACTCACGGTTTGGTTGGGTCACCAAGATACAGGCTTAGCCTAGTTTGGGGCCCACTAGTAATACAAGACGATGTTAAAATCTATTAAATACCTATCTTTCTACTCCGGTAATTTTGTAAAATTCAATTAGTGCTTTTACTTGTTACCTTTGTACCTATCTCAATTGTAAATTTTTCGTTTAGTTAATAAGTACTCAAATTGAATCTGTATTGTTTGGTGTTTGGGTTAGGTATTTGTGAATAAATAAATTATCTTATCTTATCTAACAGTATAGAGACTCGGCCATGTCCTTGAAATATATCTACAGCGCCACGTGGCCACGCAGAACGTATCAAGCGCTAGGGCTGCCCGCCTTCAGTGTTTTAATTTCATCAACTTTCTCTTTGCCCACTTGATTTTTTTCTAGTTCTATGTATTTACCTATTACAATGTAAAATACAATAATATCTTTTTTGAAAAAGAATTAAAATCTTTGAAGTATGGTCTATCAAAAAAAAGGAATCATACACACAAAAATAACATTCAGTCGACTTGAGAACCTCTTTTTGACGTCGCGACTTAAAAAATCCCAACACAATAAAATTCCCACTGCAGCTTAAAGAAGAGCTAATAACTTTAGAACGGCTGAATCGATTTTGATTAAACATAGCAAAGAACACTTCCGACTAATTCACCTTTCAAACGGAGGGAGCTACGATGCTACTGACAGATACACACAGACACATCAATCTTTTAACATCTCGTTGTTTTTTTTCGCGTCGAAGGGGAAACACAGTACAAAAATTTGAAAAACTGTCCAAGTATGTGAACTGCAGGGCAATTCTGTCAACCGATCTCGTTACTAAGGTGACACGTTCTTGAACCTGTCTCGTTTTTCTGACAGTTTTGAGCTGTCGGAACTGTCAGAAAAACGAGAGAGGTTCAAGAACGTATCACTTCCGTAAAGAGATCGGCTAACAGAATTGCCCCGCTGATTTAATGTCATAACGCAGCGAATCGGCAACTTGAAATGGCAGTGGGCAGGGCTATGTGCTAAGCCCACACTTGATAGTCAGCATTTGCCGTTACGTGGTCTCCACTAGATAACTTTTCGGTTATCAGTCCTCCGTGATATGTGCCTTGCCTACTGCCATTACAACTTGCCAATCCATTTGGCTAAATTTCAGCTAATTTTTAATTATTTTTACGAAGTATATTAGGTGTGCCGGTTGTGGCCATTTGGTGTCAAAGTTATTGCATAAATGATAATTATAAACAATGTAATACCATAAATATTGTTTGTTTGAATCTAAATGTGATTAAGTAAAAATATTATTTTAGCATATCTAGATCGGGGAAGATCGGTCTTATTATTCCTTAAAATTCAAAGTAGCCTCAAATGATACTAAGATGGCCACAACCGGTGCATCTACCCTAGTTAATCTTGATATGAATACGGCTTACTTATTAGTCACTTTGTGTTGTGCAAATGACTATGATCTGTGTTCAAACACATCTACGTGAAACAAATAATCAAACAACTTTAGAAAACAAGGAAAAAATATAAATAAAAAAACCTGAATACCTTAACTGAAAAAAAAAACACAATTAAAAACATCACAAAAAAACAGCAAAAACGAGTAACAGTTTAGAAATTTATAAAATTCTGGAAATAAAATAGGAAAAACAAAAAAAAATACAGTTGAAAAGTGTTAACAGAAAAACTACTTACATGGACCGCCTTCTCTATCACCTTGATAGACCGGTCTTTCCGGTTTCCCCCCCGGTCTTCTATCGGGAAAATACCCCGGTTTTCCCCCATAACCTGGTTTATAACCTTCACCTTCCGGTCTGAAACCTGGTCTATACGGTCCTGGCGAATCTGGTCTTGATTCCGGTCTAAAAGGTTTGTATCCGTCGGTTTCTGGTGGTCTTAAAGGTGGTGCCGGCCTATAACCGGGTCTGTTAGGATCTTCTGGTCTATATCCCGGTCTATAAGGTTCGTCCGGTCTCAAACTTGGTCTGTAAGGTTCTTCGGGTCTTAAGCCAGGTCTGTAAGGTTCGTCTGGTCTTAAACCCGGTCTATAAGGTTTTTCTGGTCTGGAGTCCGGTCTATAAGGTTCTTCAGGTCTGGAACCGGGTCTAAAAGGTTCTGGCCTAAAACCTGGTTTATACGGTTCTTCGGGTCTATAAGAAGGGTGGTCTGGTGGTCCGTAACCGGGCTGTGGACCAGGATCGGGGTAACCAGGCTTGTATGGTTTGTAGCTAGGATCTGATGGGTAGGTCTTTTCTGGTCCACTCGATGGGGGGTAGTGGGGTTTGTATTCTGGCTCTGGGTGAGGATGATAGCTCGGTGGGCCTGATCCTGGTCTGTATGATGTATCTGCGAAAAAATATTACGAAATAGTTCATTTTTTGAAGGGTTTGAACAGTATAAAGAACATACTTGGTGAATTAAGATTTTTGATGTTTGCCAATTTTTATCGAAGAGGTTTGATTCTTGTAAGTCATTGTCGAAGGTTTCGGAATTTCGTAAAAGGACGTCAGTGATGACGGGAACTGAAACGTGGTCTCTTACTGTGGGCCTTATGAATAAGCTCAAATTAGCCCAACGTGCCATGGAGAGGGCTATGATCGGTATCTCTCTGCGAGATCGAATCAGAAAGGAGGAGATCCACAGACGATCTAAATTTAATTTACCAACATAGCTCAGTGGATTAGCAAATAAAAGTAGCAGTGGACAGGGCACATAGTACAAAGAACGGTCCCTAAAGTTCTTCCGCTTGGCCGCTTCCAACCGGTCTTATTGGAAATCTATGGGGGTAGCCTATGTCTAGCAGTGGCCGTCCTACGGTTGATGGATGGATGGATGGACCTGGATGAAACGGATCCAAGACAGGCAACAGCCTTTTGCAGGCAGCTTTGCAAAAGGCTGTTTCTACCTTGCAGTGAACTAAACCGAGCTGCAGAAATAATGATGATAAAAATTTGATAATATAATGATGATCATAACAGAGTGGTGGCCTAGACACGGTAAGCGGAACGTGGGTCGTCCGGCAGCAAGGTGAATCGACGATAACGTCAACATCGCGGGTCGAACCTGGACACGATTGGCAAAGAACCGAGGCAGATGGCACTATAAGAGAGAGGCCTATACCCAGCAGTGAGATTAAGAAGGGGATTATGATGATGATGATATAATTACTGATATTACCTGAATGTCCTGAAGGTCCGGATGAGTCCGGCAAATATCCGGTCCCGGTGGGCCCGGAAGGCAAGTCTTCTTCCGATGACGTGTGGATTGGATGCGGTATTTCTGATGATGTTGGTTCTCTGTAAGTAACGTAATTTCATCGACTTAATGAACAGAAAATTTGAAAGTCAAATCAGTTTGTTTTTCTGGGCTAGTTTTGCCCATCATACAGAATGTAGCAGCTGAGACCCATCTCTGATCTCTGAGAGCATAATGGAGCCTTAAGAGAGGCATCCACGGGCGCATCAAAGGAAGCATCAAGGAAGTAACAAGAGAGACATTAAAGAGGGTATCAAAGGAGGCATCAAGAGATACATTCTTGACTTGTAAAAATGGTTTCAAATGGTGTTAAGAATAAATGACTATATGACATGAAGAGAAGCATCAAGGGGATATCAAGGAGAAGAATAAAAGGGGATATCAAGAGTCGCATCAATTAAGGCATCGTCAAAAGGATATCAAGGAGCATCTAGAGTGGCATCAAGGGGGCCATCACGGGGGGACATAAAAGAGGGCACCAAGGAGGCATCAAAGGGAATATCAAAGAGGCATTAAAGGAGACATCAAAGAAGGCATCAGGGAGGTATCAAGAAGGTGAATCAAGGGTATATCAATAAGTGCAACGAGTGAAGCATCAATGAAGGTATCAAGGGGGGTGTCAAGTGACTTATCAAGAGGAATATTATGGGGGGCATACAGAAGGTATCATTAGTACGATACTTAAATAGTAACTTTATTTTATTGTAAAATAGGGCTACATTTGGACACCAACTTGCCTGATGGAAAGCGAAGGTGTAGCTGAAGGTGGAGTATGTAGACTTAGAAGATACCTATTCACACTTGACTTGAAGATATCCAAATTGTAATTGTCAGGGAACAATGACGGAGGTAGGGCATTCCAATCCCTGGCGGTCCGCATTATGAAGGAAGAAGCGAATCGCTTAGAACGAGCAGGTGATACGTCGACTATGTAGGGATGGTATTTATACGACTTCCGGCCTGTTCTGTTGTGAAAAGGAGATGAAGTAATCAGACTATTATCTAATTAGTGTAAATACTCACTCGCTATGCATTTTTCGCCAACATTTTGAGTTAAACAGATCGAAAGCGAAGAGCCAGTCGTCCCCAGAATGTACATAGTCTACGTCCTTCTGCAGATCGAACAGACGAATCTCTGACAGGAGGCAGTTGTCTGTGTCTGGTGGGGCGTTGTTGCTGAAAAATCATCATCATCATCATCAGCTCAAAGCGTGGTTTGACTAGGTGTTTGTCAGCGCTCACTGATTTGTTAATGGGAACAATTAAAATGCTAACCAAAATACATTTCTCGACCCTAAAAATATAATGCTGGCCGAAATGGATAAATGCTCACCAAAAGTTATTTTACTGTAACTGTAATATTTTAGTGAGTTTTAAGTTATTTTTAGGGTTCCGTACCTAAAAGGTAAAAATGGGACCATATTTACTAAGACTCCGCTGTCCGTCCGTCTGTCTGTCTGTCACCAGGCTGTATCTCACGAACCGTGATAGCTAGGTAGCTGACATTTTCACAGATGATGTATTTCTGTTTCCGCTATAACAACAAATACTAAAAACAGAATAAACTAAATATTAAAAGGGGGGGGCTCCCAAACAACAAACGTATTTTTTTGCCTTTTTTGCTCCATATTAAAAACGGCAAAAGGTAGACGCTTGAATTGGGGCTAAGGGGGTTTCCATAGGGTACGGAACCTTTCGTGCGAGAGTCCAACTTGCAATTGGCCAGTCTTTTTAACCTCCTGAGAAATTCTCTGACCTGACTATATTTTAGTAGGTATTTAGGTTTTTTTTTTATAAAACCTCCCATTTATATACAAAACTATATTTTCGGCAGGTTGTTAGGTCAGGTTGAGTTTCATAATAACCTAAACAACGTTTTATAAAAGAAAAAGTAAACTTTCAATTAGTTGAAAACAAAGAATAGGCAGTAAAATTATTATTTACCACCCATTTTTTTACCTCATTCATTAAATTAGTGATAAAACAAAATATTTGGTTGGATGTTAATTATAAGCATCTGGC
The DNA here is from genome assembly GCA_964007245.1 of Hypomecis atomaria. Classification (NCBI taxonomy): domain Eukaryota; kingdom Metazoa; phylum Arthropoda; class Insecta; order Lepidoptera; family Geometridae; genus Hypomecis; species Hypomecis atomaria. Next base: position 5,475,817 of record OZ023308.1, on the reverse strand, counting down.
AGGCGTTAAAACACAAGCAATAAAGGCTTGTGTTCATTGAAATCTGTAGCGCTCGTAGCGTAGTTTTATTAGGTGTTTGTTAGCGATCACCGAAATGAAGCAACGTTCCGCACGGTCAGTATTTGGATGGGTGACCGCGGGTGGCATTTTCGAACTGAGCGCTACCGAGGCTCGGATGACAGTGATGTAGGTCCCGGTTGTTTTAACCGTTTAGCCAAGTCAGAAGCCTTCAGGCGGCCTAAAAACTCAGACACCAGGGCTAGCTCGGCCTATACGAAATTACGTAGTTTGTTAGGGTTCCGTACCCAAAGGGTAAAAATGGGACCCTATTACTAAGACTTCGATGTCCGTCTGTCCGTCTATCTGTCACCGGGCTGTATCTCATGAACCATGATAGCTAGGAAGCTGAAATTTTCACAGATGATGTATTTCTGTTGACGCTATAACAACAAATACTAAAAACAGAATAAAATAAATATTTAAGGGGGGCTCCCATACAACAAACGTGATTTTTAGGAGTTTTTTTGCTCGTTATTAATAACGGCAAGGGAATGGGGCTCCCATACGGTACGGAACCCTTCGTACGCGAGTCCGACTCGCACTTGGCCGATTTTAAGTATATTGAAATCTCACTTACTTGTAGGAGAAGCTAAGGCATCGAAACGGTGCTTCAGTACAAGCGTTGCTGCAGGACTGCTCATCCTTTACACGCGCGTGGCCACGCGTGGCTGACGGCGTCAACTTGGCTGCCTTGTCGTACTGGAGGTAGCATTCTGAAATTAGAAAAGGTAAGTAAATAACGTTACACACGCTAGTAAATAACGTTAGTTAATACTTGTAAATACGCTAGTTTACATCCAAAAATTGACAAAAGGTACTTTAGAAGTAACTTACAGATCCAATAATATTACTCCGAAAACACAAAACACAATTTTACACAAACAACAGCCAATCGAAAAATTCTCGCTTACTAGCATGTGTCGTCATCAGAGTTGCCGCCCATCTTAGAGCGTTAACGTGATCCACACAATCAATAGTATAGGTATATTTTCAATGTTGTCAAATAGCCTATTGGCAAATCCTTACTAATTTTATTTGAAGTTCTGCGAACAGCAGGATTTGCATTTGTTAAACTTTAACTTTAACTCAATAATTGGGGTATCTAACGGAAATAGCCCGTAAATATCCGTCCCCCGAGATGAATACGAAGTAAGGATACATGTGTAGTGTAGCTTTTCGTATGTAACCAGGGTTTCATATTTTCATAGAGCTTTTTCGTTTGTTTTTTACCAGTGCGAGATCGAATCAGGAATGAGGAGATTCGCAGAAGAACTAAAGTTACCGACATAACGGATTGGCAAGTTGAAGTGGCAGTGGGTAGGGCTCGGAGGACTGATTACCGATGGAGTCCAAAAATTATCGAGTGGAGACCACGTAAGCGCAGCGTAGGACGTCCACACACGAGGTGGACGGATGACCTCATTAAGAGCGTAGCCTAGTGACAAAGAAATTGAGAAATAGGTATTTGGACTAAACTATTGCCGTCGCGATGCGCCCAAACCAGGGAGCTTCAATGTGTGTGGTGATGCAATTGTATTTGTGTGCGTACTGCGCTCGAACTGTCCGTGTGTGTGTCGCACCCCACCCGCGCCCCAAAGAACCAGCGTGGTCGACCGATATTTTATTTTGAATTGTAGCAAAGTATGATATTACGTAGAGTGCGCACAAGATAACTCTGCGCGCTATTTGATTTCTGTAGGAGTTGCAGTTTACATTGTATATTTTGACTGAAATTACTTCTTTCTTATTTTATGTTATTTTTATGGAAATATCTTACATAGTTCTTCAGACTAAAATAAATATGGACTCGCGCTTGAAAGGGTTCATACCGTATGGGAGCCAATTATGTATTTCAATTCAATTATTTGTTTTTTAAATTGAAATATTATATTACTAAATACTCTAAAAATATTTCAAGCGGTAGACGCTTTTGTTGTGATTATTAATAATTATTATGCAAAAACTCACATCTGTTATATGGTATGAATAAATATTTATTTTATTCTATTTTTTGACCGATGAAACGGAGGAGGTACGCAATTCGACGCGTATATTTTTTTTATTGGAAAGGGTATACGTCAAAGTTGGTCCCATTTAAATTTTATTGAAATCGGCTGAGCCATTTTTCATAAATCAGCAATAATGTGAAAAAAGGTATATCGATCCGCGCAAATTCTGTACACAATTGAAGTCGATATTTATTTCATTCTATTTTTAGTAAGTTGTTATAATGGAAACAGAAATATATCATCTGTGCAAGTTTTAACTGTTTAGCTATTACGGTTCATGAGATAGGTACAGACTAGTGACCAACAGACAGACGGACAGAGGAGTCTTAGTAATAGGGTCTCGTTATATTACTGTATACCTGCACATCTTAAACTTCTTGCCTTTTATATGGTACCTACCATATTTTCATTCCGCTATTAGTCCCATAGTATAAAAATTATAGAGGATTCAATAAAACAGATGCGAGGTTTACTGTTTAGAGAACTGCTTGTCATACCTTGAACACGTTTAAAAAATTGAAACAATTAGCAAATTAAAGCAGCAGTGGGTAGAACATACACCATAGTAGGTAATACAGGATAGAACATCTACCAAGTAGGTAGATATGAACTGATTAAAGCATTTAAAGCACTTCTAATTGAACTTTTCAGCTCTCTCCAAACTCAGTGGATTGGCAAGTTAAAATGACACAGGGCAAGGCACATAGTTCAATGAACGAATAGCCAATGGGGCTGTTTTCTCGAATGAATCTCACGTATAATCCGCGCCACACAAGTCGGCGGATGGAAAGTTAGGCGCAGAACGCTGCGCAAAATGCAAATTATAGGTATGCCTGGGAGCCAGAAAGGGGCACACCCGCCCGCCAAACTCATGCCTCCCGCGCGCTCCCTGCGCCCGTGCACTCCACTAGGCCACGCGGCGTCGGCATGGTGCACATATGCACAATAATTAGCGCATCACAGTAAAGTGTGCCTCGCATCTGTTTGATTGAATTGAGAATTCAATTAAACAGATCAGATGCTAGGCTTACTGTTTGGAGAACTGCTTGTCATACTTTGGTTCTACGAGTACTTTCAATACTTACGTTTAAAAAAAGTTAAAACAATTAGCAAATTAAAGCAGCAGTGGGTGGGACACACCATAGAAATACAGGATAGAATATCCACAAAATAGGTAGAGACAAACTGACTGAAATACTTCTAAGTAATTGAACTTTTCAGCAAAACTCAGTGGATTGGCAAGTTAAAATGACAGAGGGCAAGACACATATGGAATCGGCAGATGGAAAGTTAGGCGCAGAATGCTGTGCAAAAGGCAAAATATAGGTATGCGCAGGGGCCAGAGAGAACAATGCACAGTTCTAGCCCAAATTCTATGGCTATAAAAATATTTAGTAAATTGCCAAATAATTTAAAAGATATCTAAAGAGAAAACTGCTTCATAAAATAACTAAAAATTATCCTATTATCTAAAAGCTATTATAAATTAGACGATTTTTTTAACGATAATCTAGAAAACGTAATAATAAATCGTTCCAATATAAATAATAAAATTGCCATACCCTTATAGGGTCATATAACTAACTAACTATATAACTATACAAAACATGTTAACTAAGAACCGCATGTAAATTTCATATGTTGCAATAAATGAATTGAGTTTGAGTTTGAGAGACAAGACGCCGAACACACCCGCCAACCTCATGCCTCCCGCGTGCACGCCTGTGCTTACCACTACGCCACGCGGCGTCGGCATTGTGCACATATGCGCAATAATTAGCGAATTATGGCGAAGTTTCATCTGCGGCTAACATCTCATCCGCCGACTTGAGTGGCGCTACCTTTACTGGCAAGCGCAACATAGAACTTATTTATTTTATTAGATCTAGATTTATTTATTTTGTTGTGTTTGTAATGTGACTGATTATGTGTTTTTTTAATTATTTAATGTTGAGTCTTTGATACTTGAATAATTTAATAGAACGTTTTTCACTTAGGTAGGTGGACTAAGGATAATTATATTTATACGTTACAGTTATTACACGATTTTAGAGAGCATGTGATTTTCCTGATTAGAATCATTATTTCGCTTTAGGCGCAGGATTCTAATAATGGCACATACGAGTAGTTCTAAGAAAGCTCCATTTTAAGAATGCCCAATTTTCACAATGGCCAGGTCTAACAATGCTCAATTCTCAAAATGGCAAAATAATTAATAATAAGGTGATTTTTTTAAATGAAAATGTGCGTTTTCTATTTGAAATTATTTTGCCATTTTGAGAATTGAGCATTCTGTGCTTTAATTAAAGCACCACCTCTTTAGGGCAAAGTTAATAGGTTTAAAAAGAACAACTTTTACTATGGGAACAACTAACTCCGAATTGACGATAAAAACCAGCTGTTCCATACACTTTGTCCATTATCAACAGACTTTTTCTATGGTATAGTTGATATTTCTCGCGGATTCGGCTCTGGTCGGTCCATAGTAAAATTTATGATGTACTTAACGCGCCAAAGCCGGTTGTTTTAGGTACCGGTAAGCCCTTATATGTATTTAAAATGTGTGATTTTATTTGAAAATTCCTAATCAAAATTATGTTGCCATTTTGAGAATTGGACCTTCATTTAATTATGCTTTCGTAGAATTGAGCATTCCCGGATTACTTGGGCATTATGCGAATTGGTTATTCTGCGCCTAACTCATTTAGATGCCTGCGGATACCACACACGATATTCTGTATAATCGCTGCAATATGTCGCAGCAACTAAACGCCTACAACCATACATAAAATCTTTTCTTCAAAAGTAACAATCATACAACGGTCAAATCACAAGATTGGAAAAAATAACTAATATTTTTAATAAACATCGATATCGATGGACATCACTAGAGCATCGACATAAATATCGACTATTACTACATCCCTAGTGCTTGTGTACGTATAGGTTTGAACCTCCCTTACCTCAACCCTACCCCCGCATCGTGCGATAGGGACAATTGCAGCTCAGAGCGATTTATACCTACAAAAAACTTGGCGAGACAACGTTTCGTATTACGCAGTTTTCTTCTTCAAAAACTTTTTTAATCAAGTATTTTTTTATGTCAAAATTTAAAAAAAATGTGTGCTCATGATTCTGTCATTTTATATTTTGTTAGATATTATTTTGTCTCTTCTGGTAGGTCTCTAAAGACGTCGGTAATAATGGTGAATATTTTTATGATTTTGAAGAGTCATAGTTTGCCTCATAATTAATTTATTAAGAAAAAGAAAAGACAGCGTAGTCTAAACAGCTAAATTTAATTTTATGACAAAAAATTTAAGCTCTACAAGTATTTTCCAGGAAGAAAACAGCGTAATACGTTTGTATGGAAAATTACAGATCACCGGGGCTCGCAGGATCGCGCTGGACCCAAGCCGCTACCAACCGGTCTTAGCGATCACCGAAATTAAGCAATGTTCCGCACGGTCAGCATTTATATGGGTGACCGCGGGTGGCATTTTCCAACTGAGCGCTACCGTGGCTCGGACGTCACGTTAAATTGTAGATCCTATGGCTGAAACGACGAGAGCATTACCTCCATTGTCCTTAACCTCGTTGGTATGAGGTTCACATCCCCGCCCGTAGTTCCCTCGGGCATACAGCTCGTGTCCTCCCGCGCGCCTTATACCGTCCCCCGAAAGGGACGGAGTGGGGGACGAAGTTAGGATACAGTTGTGTAGCTCTTCGCCTATAACTGGAGCGTCGAACCTGGAAATTTTTCATTTATAACTATTTTTTTATCTGAAAAGGTTTGCATTTGTCCACAGACTGCCTGATGTTGAGCAGATAAGCGGTCTAGGTTGTAGCACGCTTACCTAGAAGATACCTATTTACTCGGGATTTGAAGACGCCCACGTTGTACTTTGTACTTTAGCGGGAAGACAGACCCAGGCAAAGAGTTCCACATTCTGGCTGTTCGTATGAGGAACGAGAACTCGAAACGCTTGGTTCTAACGCGCGGAATGTCCACCATAAAAGGGTGGCGTTTTGGTCGCGTCTGTCTAGCCGTACGATAGAAGAAAGGGGCAGGTGGGACTAGATTGTGCAACTCCTGGGCGCACTCTCCGAAGTGTATCCGGTAAACTAGCTCAGTCCGGGATTCAAATAATATTTAACTTAGGTATAAACCTCCCTCTAAAAATATTCTAAGAGATAGAAAAAACCGTATTGCAATTTGTTGTTTACAAGACCTAAGCGGATACACAGACAGACATCAGTAAATATATAGTAAATTACATGACCGGAATCTGAACCCTTGCAGAAGAACCATTGGGACCGTATGTAAACACTCCGCTTCACACGCGTCCTGCTCTGCTACTGTTGGCGAGCTCTGAGCCGCATGTCCAGACACCACTTTAATATGCCATATTATCATATAACCAATCACGCCATCCTAAAGCTAGCTAAGTCCCATAAGTGCACCCAGATATTTGGAGTAAAAGTTTTCAATGCCTTGCCAAATATTATAAAAAACGCAGGTTGTCTTGCAACATTCAAAAGAAAGCTTAAAATATTTCTTACTGACATGGCACCCTATAGCGTCAAGGAATTCATTCCAAAAATTGAATAGAATTGTAAATTTTTACATAATTTTTAATAATAATGTTCACCTCATATATGTAATTATGTACCTAATTGTATTTACGTTCCTACTTAATAGGTATTATTTTCAATATTTGTTTTATTATAATTATATCTGACGTGTATTATTGTACAATTAACAATAAAATTATCGTTATCATTATGACTAAAATGTCATATTACGACTGATATGTCATATTAAAACTGATATGTCATATTAAAACTGATGTGTCATATTACGAATGATATGTCATATTAAAACTGATATGTTATATTACGACTGATATGTCATATTAAAACTGATACATCATATGAAAACTGATATGTCACATTATGACTTTGAAAGACACTGACATACAATATGATATACATCATACCGGAAACTGAACCCCCTGCAGAAGAAGCCTTGGGCGCGGATACACTCCGCTTCGCAAGCACCCAGTCCCGCCACTGTCAGCGAGCTCCGCGCAGCCTGACCTGACACCACCGCGTCGGAGCGCACGTGGTAAAAACATTCTGAAATTTAGAAACATTTATATTATTATAAACTAACGACCTGCCCCGGCTTCGCACAAGTGTATTATACATACAAACCTTCCTCTTGAATCATTATATCTATCAAAATAAATCTGATTTAAAATATCATATTAAAATTAAAAAAATAAAAAAATCGGCCAAGTACGAGTCGGACTCGCGCACGGAGGGTTCTGTACTGTATGGGAATGTAAACATTTATTTTATTTTTATTATTTATTATTGAAGTGAATATAAAACTAAATATTCTGTGAAAATTTCAAGCATCTACCTGTTACCATTATTAATATAGAGCGAAAAACGTCTTAAAATTCAGGTTTGTTGTATGGGAGACCCCCTTAAATATTTATTTAAATCTTTTTTTAGTATTTGTTGTTATAGCGGCAACAGAAATACATCATCTGTGAAAATTTCAGCTGCCTATCTATCATGGTTCATGAGATACAGCCCGGTGACAGACAGACAGACAGACAGACGGACAGACGGACATCGAAGTCTTAGTAATAGGGTCCCGTTTTTCCCTTTGGGTACGCAGACCTAAAAAACCGCATCAATGACCGTTGCGAGGTTTTAAAGATAAAAGCATACAGCGGGAAGCGACTTTGTTTTATACTATGTAGTGAAAACACAACAGGAACGACGCGTGACCAAAATGCTGGTGTTTATTTGGCTCAACGTGTAGGTAGGTAAGCATTGCCACGGCTTAGGGCAGTTTATTAAATTCTGACAACCGATATCAACACAGAAAGGACTTACCCAGTCTCAATCCAAGGGGTATTACTGACAGTGGAGCACCCTTAGTTTTGTGGCGTGGCGTACACGTCAGCAGACAGGTCCAGGCCGTTAAAAGGCATTGTAGAGAACATAAAAGAACATAAAGAGAGAATTACCACTCTCAATCCAAGGAGTATGACTAACTGTGGAGCACCCTTGGTCTTGGGGCATGGCGTACACGTCAGAACCACTGTCGGCTGACAGGTCCAGGCCGTGGAAGGGACGCTCGCTCAGGAAGCAGTTGTCGGCGCCACGGGAGTTGGAATACCTGTTTAACAGTAAAGTAAGTTGGTGTCTCTTTGTGAGATCGAATCAGAACTGAGGAAATCCGCAAACGAACCAAAGTTACCGACATAGCCCAGCGGATTAGCAAGCTAAAATAGCAGCGGGTAAGGCACATAGGTTGAAGAACAGATGGCCGATGGGGTCGTAAAGTTCTCAAAAGGAGACCACGTATCAGCAAGCGCAGCAAAGGATGTTCACCAGCTAGGTGGAACTGACGATGTAATAAAAACTGCAGAAACGCCATGAATGCAGGCTGCTTCCAACCGCCCTTATTGGAAATCCATAGGAAAGGCCTATGTCCAGTAATGCACGTCCTACGGCTGATGGATGGATAGATAGTAAAGTAAGTAAGTTTGAAATATAGGTCGGATGACTAGCAATCAGGTCAAAGTTTTTAAGCCGCCTGAAACCCTCCTACGTCGTAACGTAATCGTATGGCACGTAGTCATGCTAGAGGCCTTCAGGTGGCTTAGAAGCACTGACACTAAGGCCAGCCACGCGCTCTATAGGAGATTTGGATTAACTTGTATAGGCCGAATCATACAAGTCGGCAGATGTAAAGTTAGAAACAAGCTGTAAAATTTCCAATCCTGACTGAAGCTCACATAAAGGACATTATTCACGGTCCATACATTTTTAAGGCTACCTAATTCTGAAAGTGCCGGTCAAAGCAACTAATTAGATAGAGAATAATAGTAGTGTATATTATTTTAATCATTTTATACCTTTACTAAAGGACCAATTTTCTATTCTAGAAACTTTCTGGGTCAATTCTTAGGTAAGTAGTAATCATTTTAGGTAATTAATTATTTTTCGACAAACCTGTAGCTGTACGACACGCATTTGAACTCCTTCTCACCGAAGCAAGCCGCTTCACAAGCGACAACATTCCTGGTGATCAGAGACCGTCTGATGGCTCCTGTGCCAAGCGACATGCCGGGACGACGGCGGGAGAAGCAATCTGAAATATACCATATAATAAAAATAAATAAATAAATAACATTAATAAAATTAAAACGCGTGCGCACGCTTAACGTAGCGAAGAGTTGTGCTCGGAGTCTCTCCGCCAGATCGAATCAGAAATGAGGAGATTATAGATCAAAGCTACCGACATAGCCAAGCGCATTGGCAAGTTGAAATGACAGTTGGAAGGGCATATAATTATAGCACGGAAGACTGGTAACCGATGAGGTCTAAAAGTTCTTAAGTAGAGACTACGTACCAACGGCAAGCAAAGCGTAGGACGTCCGCCCACAAGAAGGTGGACTTGACCATATCGAGACCGCAGGACCGCGCTGAATGCAACCCGCTTCCAACCGGTCTTTTTAGAGAGCTTATAGGGATGCTCATGTCTGTATGATTCAAGCTTTAGGTTAACAATTAGCGAAGTCATTTACAGTTTAAAAATTCATACAAAATTCATACCTATCTATAATGTTTTTTTAGATCATCATATTCCTGAAGACAGGAATCAACAAAACAATTTTACCTTTAGAACTGGTCTCGTCACTTCTATCAGCAGCTTCATGATAAGTCTTAGTAGAATCTTCATCAATACCATTAGTCACCCCTGACACATTCCACCTCCCTTTCTTCCACGCACCATATCCATATCTATGCAAATTCTTTTCTACACCATAGAAATCTTCTCCAGATGAAACGTCCTTCCCTTCTTCCCTTCCTAGAGGACGATTGAAGTGATCTCCAGAATTGAAATCGAAGCCATGATCAATGCTTGTTCTATCATCATCACGATAGTCAAATTTATTGTGACCTTTATGCCCATGGACGCTATGATCGTTAAAGATATCAAAATCGTCATCTTTGTTCGATTCAAAGTACTTTCTCAAATTCTTTCCTAAGGAGTAGTAATCGAAATCGTTTCTATCACTTCCATGATTGTTCTGATATTGATTTATATGGTCGTAAGGTTTCACTCCGTAGGTCGGACGTTCGCTAGTCAAGCCCCAGTGGCTTATGGATTTGGTGTACTCGTTTCTGTTTTTGTAGTACTGTGTGCCGCCGTATAGGCCACCGTATTGTCCCCAGTTTTGCTGGTTATGGTCCGGTCTTCCTGTTCCTGGAAAGGTTTAAACAGGGAACCATTATCAGAGCGTAATTATTTAGTGTAGTAATGCTGTTAGCATGCTGGGCTTGCTACCAACTGGCAGTAAGTTTGAGCCTTTGAATCATCTCTTAACTTTCAGGGGTCTGTGGATGATCCAATTGCTCTTCTAATAGCTAAGTATGCAGAATTGTAGTTAATAACGAATATATTTCGGATATCTCAGATTTTTAAGCCCTGTTAAGGATTTTGAACAATTTTCATCTAATTTCTAACGTAAAGTAGGTTGTACCTTAAATAATAAAGTTGTAGCAGACCTTCGAGCTTTTCGATTGTAGGTAGAACTACAAACTAAGATGATATTAGTACTGACCCTGTACTCAACTGGTAATTTTACAATCAGTGTCCTGAAACTTATAAGTAAGTTACGGCCTGGTTACTTACTAAACATTTATTTGTGTCTTTAGACCAATTAGTAACAACTGCGACTGTATTTCGAAATCACCTTTTGGTGTATTTTTACACCAGTGAACTAAATATATTGTTTATTTCAAAATACAGGTTTTAGGTGATCTTCCACAAAACCTAAACCAATGAAGCCTTTCCAATTCCATGGCTTGCAAAGTAATACTTATATTAATATCAAGTAATGCTAGTTTTAAATGACGGCGCATTTTTTGTCACAGAACCTGTTTGAACTGTGGTCCTAGTGTTTACTCGTACTAAACTTTTTAAACATGAACATCTAAAGAAAGGTTTCCTACTGGCTCATGTTTGTTATGACAGCTGTAAATTTCAACATCTGTAAATAAGTTCTACGGATTATACTTCATGACTCCCAACTTATGCAAGCGAAGACAAACAAGTACGCTTTTCAGTATTCCACCTTCCAATAATAATGTAGGCGGCAATAATCCCCTTTATCGTATGTGTCATTTATATAACCATCTAAGCACAGAGGTGTGCAGTGAACTCGATATTTTTTATCAAAACTTGTTTAATTATAAAAGTACACTCTATAAAATAAACTTTTAACTAGTTTGGCGTTCGATATATTTGATTTCAATTATTTTTTTCTGGAAATGCTGTGTACAATATTTTGATTGGCAAATTCATAATGTTTTTGTGGATTAGTTTATTTAAGTTTTTTAAGTTTGCTCGTCACTTTTGTACCGAACTTGTAAAAAAAATAAATTAAAAAAAATAAAAATGAAATGCAATGCAATGAAATGCAATGAAATGCAATGAAATGCAATGAAATGCAACGAAATGCAACGAAATGCAATGAAATTCAATGAAATGCAATGAAATGCAATGAAATGCAATGAAATGCAATGAAATGCAATGAAATGCAATGAAATGCAATGAAATGCAATGAAATGCAATGAAATGCAATGAAATGCAATGAAATGCAATGAAATGCAATGAAATGCAATGAAATGCAATGAAATGCAATGAAATGCAATGAAATGCAATGAAATGCAATGAAATGCAATGAAATGCAATGAAATGCAATGAAATGCAATGAAATGCAATGAAATGCAATGAAATGCAATGAAATGCAATGAAATGCAATGAAATGCAATGAAATGCAATGAAATGCAATGAAATGCAATGAAATGCAATGAAATGCAATGAAATGCAATGAAATGCAATGAAATGCAATGAAATGCAATGAAATGCAATGAAATGCAATGAAATGCAATGAAATGCAATGAAATGAAATAAATAGTGTGATTCTAGCAGCAAGCTGCGGAACCCTCAATCCTCGCGCATCTGGTAAATGAGCTTCAGTCAGGATTGCGCTATCCGCAGAGAGTACTCGTACCAAGACGTTTGATTCGTCTTATAGATGATAATGGTACCACACACTTAATAATTCTTCACATACTCGAGAATACTAAACAAATATTGAAAGGTTCAATTAATATTCACTTATATTTTTGCCCTACTTTTGAGCTTTGATTTTACCTTTGACTTGACTTTATAATAATAACTGTACAGAGGAATAATGGAAAAACAAAAAAAATGCTACAAATATTTCCAAATAAATACTATCATATAATTCAATTCACATTACAAAACATACAAAAACACATCACAAAATAACTTACCGATCTACAAAGTTGAAGTCTTACCTATTTGGTACGGCACGAATCGATCTTCGTGTCTGTTACCCCCACCTTTATGCCCTTGATATCCATCCCCCCTACCCCCCACCCAGTCATTTCTATCCCTCCAGCCGTCTACTCTATTTGGCCTATTTCTATCATCTAGTCTATTCTGATTTCTGTCATCTCTATCTTTTGAAGAGAGAAATCCAGAGTGTAAGAGCCCCGGGCCACGTAGAGTTTCAGGGCAATGGGGTTCCAAGCTATTTCGGTCGATCTCGTAGAAGTCGTAGTCTTTATCTTGGACAAAGTCTCGACGAAGATCGAAGGCTTCGATGGGCTGGGTCATCAGCTCGCACAGGCCTTTGGCGCGGAACGATGGATCCATTCTGGAAAAAAAGTTAAACGATTTTAGTTTATACTCTTAAATCGTGGTCTTTTTAATGTGGGTCTTATGTATTAGCTCAAGATATACCAACGTGCTATGGAGAGGGCTATGCTCGGTGTCTCGCTACGGGATCGAATCAGAAATGAGGAGATCCGCACGAACCAAATTTACCGACATAGCCCAGCGGAATAGCAAATTAAAGTGGCAATGGGCAGGACACATAGATTGAAGCACGGATGACCGATGGGGCCGTAAAGTTCTCGAATGGAGACCTGGAGACCACGGACAAGAAAGCACAGCGTAGGACGTCCACCGACTAGGTGGACTGACGATATAATAAAGATCGCAGGACCGCGCTGGATGCAGGCCGTTTCCAACCGGCCTTATTGGAAATCCATGGGGGAGGCCTATGTTCAGCAGTAGACGTCCTACGGCTGATAGATAGTTTATACTCAACGACTTGGCATTTTTTGACCGACGAAACAGAGGAGGTACTCAATTCGACTCGTATACACATACCGATTTCGATAATTCTTTTTTTCATTGAAAAGTGTATATTTTGAGATTGGTTTCATTTAAATTTTATCAAAATCGGCTAAGCCATTTTTGATCAATCAACAATGATGTGAAAAATGCTACATCGATCCGTGCGAAATATTCGCGTATTCTGTACTCGGTTGAAGTCGGTCATGCCATTTATTGCGAAAAATAATTATTCTGTTTTAAAATACTCTACTATTTAATGACTGCCTCGGTGGCTCAGTGGTTAGTGATCGTACTCATGGGTCTGAGAGACGTGGATTCGATGTTCACCCAGGGCAAGCATGTGATAAAAAAAGTATTTGCTTTGTGTCTGGATGTTATTATTTGTTATCTATAAATGCATTTTAAAATATGTATATGTAATATAATTATCAGTCTCTGGCAGCCAAATCACAAGCTATACCTACACTAAGTAAAAGTTATATGGTTGATATGATGATTATGGTTCTGATAACGCTCAAATTGTAAGAAAATATGTATTTTTAATAGAAAACGTGACTTAAAAGTTATAAACCATGACAATGCTAAAAATATTTTTGAAGAATACCTTCAGTGACCACGGAAAGTAAGCGATATGGCTGATAATGATGATGTTGCCGATAATACCGTAAAACCGTACAACTTTGCCGGAATTTCTTACTTTTTTTCATTCAATTGGGAATAACAATTTTTATGTTTTGATCTGATGAGTATTTTAGCTATACATCGTCAAATGTTTTGTTCCTCGCAAATAATTTCTCATAACATCAAAAACATGCTAATTTCAATCACTATAACCTAAATCAAGACAGCGGGCCAAATTTTGAGTACTTATTACAACTTGGCCTATTTTACAAAAAAAAAAAATATCTTCGCTATTTTTAACCTTATCAATATGGAAAAAAAGTTAATTTTAAACAAATTGTCAACGTTGCTTATATCATTTTATGCTTCAATCATTTTAAGTTTAACTTATCAAATTACCTGCTAAACTTGAATGGGCAAAGTCACGTTTTATTTTTTGTGACTATTCATACAATAGTAGTTTATGCAACTGTCATATAATGAAGGGTATTAAAACACGAGTGTGAGTTTATGAAACGAGCGCAGCGAGTTTCATAATAGTAACGTGTAACAAACCTCAGATGGTGTGATCGTCCACATCTGAGTAATTAGGCATAGGAAAAAGGCATTCTTGTAAGTCAGGAGTCTCTCACATGAGGATATAATTCTTTCTAATTTTATCTAAAGAAACTTTCCATTCAAATGATATTCAAACAATCAGGTAAATAAATACATTTTAGAAAAGCAACAGAACTTCAATCTAGGTATGAAAACTCTTTGCAGAAATTGAGAATTTAAAATAAGAGAAAAAAAAGAACAGAGAGATTTTGACAGGACGGACAACAGGGACTTGGAGAAAAATTATAGAAAAATGTTGGAATGTTTCATCTTTAATAGGTATATTTAGTTTTGTTCCGCAAGATTCAGAGAAAGGAAAAGCAGAGAAGAGTTTACTAACTAGGAGAATTTTGTTCCTGGTCTAAAAAGTGGAAGTTGGAAGAAAGTTGGTTTCGATCAAAGGACGAGGATGTTTCTAGAGGATTTGGTTTCGTATAAACGTATCTCTTTTTAAATAGATAAGTCTCAATGTAGATATAGAATATGTTTTGCGGTTAATATTCGTCCTGATCAGCACTGCATTAGACTTCTGGATGATTTACTGGTGAATAATAATTAATGTACAAATGGACATCAGAGGAAAAGAGGAGGTCTATCATAGAAAGATTGGGCCTATATCCGCCTTACTGAAACGATGCGGTATGGAGGATTCTCACACGTATCTATTCTTTTATGAGTATGAACGAGTTGCTTACGACGCTACGCTACACCACAGAAACAAGGCAAAATTATCTACTCAGACTTGTTGCGGGTTGATAAATACGCATACATCTTCAGGTTCCTATGGCGGTCTTGCATAAGTTGACTTACGATGTTTTCTACTCTATAGAAGTATGTTACTGACGAAACTTTCCTTCATCGAAACGTCAATATTGTTATAGTCTAATCATTGAATGTAAAAGAATCAATGGAGTAAGACCAAGATCTGAACATTTCTTCACGAGTGGGAGATAGAAGCTTCTAACACTCGCCCTTTATTATTTTTATGTATGAATTACAAATGTTTTAATTATTTGTCTTTTTCAGCTTCGTCTATATGTGAACATAATATCTTATAAAGATATATACATAATTCAAGCGATTTGAAAATAATAATTCAAGACATGACGTGTTATACCTACAACTTGCGGAGGACAGGGTGTTCTTAGACGAATTGTAATTTATTTATGTTATGAGGTTCACAGAGTCGGCTGTTGCTATACCACATTATTGCTACATCTCATTATTTAAATACTAGCCGTAAGTGCTACTCGATCAATGCTGTATTTTCATTAGTGTGCAGAACTCTTGAAGCCAGATAGAGCTTGGGCCAGTGATTCTCATTTCCGAAATGGAGGGATATCCCGTGTCCGTATTAAGAGTGTAAATTCTGATCACTTTGAAATAAAGCTATTGATAGCTTATTGATTTATTTTACAAGGCGAAGTCGATTCTCGAACCTTTTTCTATAGTAATCTGGAGCTTTTCTTAAGAACACTCTGGATTTCATGCAAGTTTCTTGATTTTCCTGACTTTATGAAGTGATGTAGATAAGATGACTACTGACACACTCGCGACTCCTGGTTTTCTTTCCTGCTTTCTTTTTCCAGGATGGCGTTAGATTTACGAAAGCAGAGTAGAGTCATTTTCATGGTTTTCAGCTCTCTCGAGCGCCATGACTAAATAATCAGAGATAAACATAAAATAAAATAAATCTCTGATACCTAAATAAAATTCAATAAATTTAAAATATTAAAATTAATTGTCAGAAATAAATTAATACTATACTTTCTGGCATTCCAATCTTTTATTATATTCGTAGTTTGATAATAATATTAGTTCAATAATAGAGTTTCTTTGTTCTAAAGTACTAATTTAATGGAATTTCCTTCTCATCTCATGTCTAATATTTTCTTAAGCAACTAAATTAATATTTTATACCTAGCTTTATTGAAGCTTATATACGTTAAACACAATTATTCTAAATTAACACCAAATATAACAGAGAAGCTCTAGAATCACTATTTCTATATAGCTCTTGAGACATTAGTTAGGTACTGCATTTCACTCTGAGATTAGTAATATACTTTCAAGTTCAAAGAAGTTCAAAATAGATAAAACATAGGGTTTTTGTTCTGAACTTAGGTCAATTATCAATAGGTAGTTATGTATTAATCAATCAGGTAGTTTTGTATTTCGAATCACCTTTACCTAGGGTTTATGCGGTCTATAACGCAGGATCTACCACTACACGAACACTGGCCAAACTAACGTATAAATAGGTAAATAAATAAGAATAACACTGCAGAATACTAGTATCAAAATGTAGACTGTCTTTTATCAAGCAGATGGCGTTAGGAGTATAATTCTACCTTGAACCTACGAGGTTCATAGTTACGTTTTTTGTATTTCTTGTTATTTATCATTACGAAATGTAAGCTAGGATCATATTGAATGTCTGTATCGATATTTCATGCATTCTTAACATCTTAGGATATTTCTTTCATGAGGTTCATTTCATAATTTCATCACTATCAGGTGGAAACAGGACGCATAGCTAGTTTGACTTAAAGCTAGGATTCATTGAAAGCAAATCAAGGTTCTATAATCATTTTCTCTGACATTTTATTTTTAGACAGGTTTCTTAAAATAGTTTCTACTTTTCTTAGGTTTATTGATGAGGTTTATTAGGCAGGATAGGCTAGGGTTGTTACAATTTGGTTTCGCGACCAGGATGTTACAAACGAGTGTTTTAATACCCGTGTTATATGCAGTTGCATACACTACTTTATCTTCACTAATAAAAATAAAATAAAAACATATTGCGAAACATTAAATTCACGCGTACGTGTATTGTCACAGTGAACTTGGCGCCATTAAAATCTAACCAATGAGAGCGCAGCTGCGCGCGCAGGGCCAATCAGGAGCGAGCGCGCGATGTTATAATGAGATTTTACGATATCGATGTGGATATTATAACATCATGTGAAATTGCTTAAATTGAGTGTTTTGTTGTCTGCGCTATAACAGTAGTCATTATAAGTCAAGTATTGGAAACATAAGTAGAATGTTACAACATTAGTGTAGATAAAAAATATTACAGACAAGGGCTGTTAGTTATTACTGTTGAACTGTATTTTTTTAAAGTTACTGTTACACAATGACCAATACAATAGTAAAACATGTAAAGATTAAAGAATGAGAAGCTTGCAAAATCAATATTAACTGTCGGAAATTATGCATAATTTAAAAAACCAACCGCATTGATCACCCTAGACCGCATATCTGCTTGACATAAGGCAGTTTGTAGTCAAACGCAAACATATACGAAATAAAAAATACAATAAAACAAAAAACTTTTACGAAGAGACTTGTCTATTAGTTTTATTCAAAAACTATATAATTTAATAACTTACTAACGAAACAACACAGTAACAAAATACATAAATAACATCGGCTTTTCCATAAGTACAAAAAGTTTGTAAATCGAACTCTTATTCGAATAAATGTATGGAGCAGCTGTTTTTTTTCGCTATTTCGTGGTTGGCCTTGTAGTAAAAGCTAATAATGTAATAATAACGAATCAACTAGGTACATCGTAGCGGATTGCGAGTGATTTAACAAGTTACCTTATTTAGCGTAAAATCCTAGCGATTGAAGTGCTCAGCATTTATTATCGCAAACGCAATTTTAAACTGGCGTCGATACACGTGACCTGCGGGGCAATTCTGTCAACCGATCTCGTTACTAATGTGACACGTTCTTGAACCTGTCTCGTTTTTCTGACAGTTTTGAGCTGTCGGAACTGTCAGAAAAACGAGAGAGATTCAAGAACGTATCACTTCAGTGAAGAGATTGGCTAACAGAATTGCCCCCCAGCTGTCTTAGCATACAAGACCACGACAAGAGTTTATCGACGTGTGCAAAGGTGACAGATATATGCTTCATCATAACTCTGTCACGTTCTGACACGTCGATAGTTTAATTTTATGGTCCGTATGCTAAGACCGCTGGTCGAAAATTCGTTAGACGGAGGGAAAATAGACCGCCGCCCGGCGTGGTATAAGAGAGGAAGTAACATCCTCTTTCTACAGCGCGGCGAAAATGTATGCCTGCTCCTGTCAGGGCGCTTGCGCGAGTGTGCGTGTGATATTGTTTGTATTTTACCACATAAATGATACTTTATATGTTCAAGATTTCACTTTTTAAATGACCTTAAAGTTATAAGAATCTTGGCTGGACAGTATTTAAATATAAACTAAAAACATTTCTGAAAAATAAGACGTATACTTACGAGCATGCAATATTTCTTACTCAAGCGATTGACAAAAAACATAACGTTTTGTTGCAATTTATGAGGTGAAAAGAGTTTTCTCCCGGAACGTAAATTTTATCAAAAATGTACCGAAAAATTAAGAAAACGCGAAAACACTGGTCGTAGTTAACATTATTCATATTCATATTTGTTTATTGCATAATATGGGCTTACAAAGTACTTACAGAATATAATAATATAAACAGTTCGCCATATTCAGCCTTTCGGCATGCAACATTACGTCGCCTCAGTCTTTGTTTGGCCTAACGACCACGCACTAAATTTTTCAGGAGACGTTATTTTTAGTTTAAAAATCAGATAATCAAGAAATCATAAATCAATTTAGCGATATAGGAAGAAATTGTAAGTATTTATGATATTTCAAAATCGCATTCTAATAAAACAAGTTCAACTGTGTTATTTATGGGTTGTTTGTGGAGATAGGCCAAATCTGTTCCGAAATTTGAGACAGGGATATTGGCACAAACACATGGTGATAGGGCTCGAACGTGAAGAGAGAATTTAGTTCTTGAGTGTTCAAGTGACCATCGTGACGCGAATACAGCGTGTTCAGTATTTTATCAGTTTTAAATAATTTGATGTGTAGAAAATGAGGTAGGTATTTTAGTAATTTTACAATTAATGTAGTGAAATAATTAGTGTAATTTTTTTGTAATATTTTATTTTATATATTATTAACTGACTGAAAAATATTCTACTGTCTTCTTTGTGATTTGTAAAGTAGGTCTTCTCATAATTATTTCAATAGCGGAGATGATGATAATGATTATCATAAATTGTTTTTAGTCGTTAGCTTCGCGCTCATTGATCCCAAACTGTAAATAAAATCATTTGGCACTTATTTACATTTATATGTGATAATAAAATCATTACCTAGTAAAATGGCCAGAGCCCCAACTCTGTCCACCCACGAGCCCAGGGGTCCCCTTTTAGTAGGCTCTTACTACTGGCAGGGTATACCGATGCCGTATTGTAGTGCCCCGGCATCAGGGCAAATGTTGATTTAGCCTAGCACGCACGCATTCAGTATTCAGATTCAGATTGTTCCAATTCAAATTGCTATCGATATTTAAGCCTAAGAATTTAGCATTAATTTTAATTAATGACTAATTCAATTTTATATCCGGAGTAAATATAAAATGTAAAGATAATGTAGTTTATCGTCTCTATTGCTAAATGTCATTATGTTAGTTTTGTTTAGATTGATTACTGAATTAAATGATTTTAACCATTGAACAAAATTATTAAGCGTTACGTTTATCTCCTTTTCTATTTCTGCTTTATTTTCCCCTGTATTGTATTTACAGGGGAAAATAAACCTACAATGTATTATACCTACTTAGGTCTAATACATTAGGTAGGTAGGTCCGTCAAATTGACTAATACTTACTCATGGTGAGATCGTGGGTTCAAATCACGGTCCCGTGCCAATGAGTTCTCTGAAACTTATGTGGGTATGAGATTTCACACCAAGGGCTTTTTGGTGAAGGGAAACATAGTGAGGTAACCTGCATACGTCCGTTGAAGAAATTCGATGGCGAATGTGAATCCACCAACCCGCATTGGGCCAGCGTGGTGGATATGGCCCAATCACCCTTCGTGGGTAGACCTACGTCCTGCATTGGACTATTAAAAAGGCTGGTACAGTACAGTACAGTACAATAATTACTCAAAGCAAGTAACTGTTTTGACGTAAAATGTAACTGCATTTTTATATTAATATTTTACACCGCTCCAAAAATAGGAGGGTTAAGTTATTTTTATCCTGAAAATACGTGGTTTCAGGTCGGGTAGTCCACGCGGGCGAAGCCGCGGGCAGAAGCTAGTATATTAATATTCCCTAATCCTGTGAAATATCAGTCCACGCGGGCGAAGCCGCGGGCAGAAGCTAGTATATTGTCCCAATGCTCCATGACACGAGTTAGTCCAGTTGATCAAGTCTATTACCAAAGTTATCTAAATCAAACCTCACTGATTAGCTGACAAAATGATATTTGTGATGTTGTCAAAGTTTAATAACTAGGTACCTTTAAATGATTTAACTAACTTCTAAGATTTTACCATGTTATTTTAAGGTGTTAATTCGTATTCATTCCATTTTCGAGTATCAGAATCATGGAGCAAAACTGAATCTTAATTGTATGAGGGAATAAAAGAGATGTATTAGTTCTACGTTCATACAAATGTTAGAGCAAAAATTAGATGAAAAATAGACAACCGATTAAATTTATGTAATGAAATGGCGGATGCGGGATTTTAAAAATCATTTGTTAATATTGCCTACAAATTAAAGACCAATAGTAGGTTGTTCAACGAAAAACTAACAATTAACATTTATTAGTTTCAAGAACAATATTGAATACAGTACCTAGTAGTAATCATAAAAATCTATTGATCACGAATACAATTAATCCATGTCAGACAGATATGAGAAATGCAGGTATTATATTGGTTGGGATATTCTGGTATTACCTAGCGAGTGTGTTGGTGTCACCTGATCCTGTAAAATATTTTCATTAACCCATCCATACAAGCAATTATGTGCAGACAGTCAGTATTTTATTTAAAAAAAAAACTTGCCATAAAACCAGACCCGATATAATTCTTTAAAGTTCTGACTAGAGAATCTCGGCTTATTTGACCAATGACCGAGTTATTATTCTAATATGATCAAGAAAAATAGTCGGTTACTTATGGCCAACGGTTACATTAATTACGCATTTCGTGTTATATTTGCATGAAAAAAGAAAAAAAGAAAAGAGGATCTGTTTCTGGCAAAGTGACGATGCCGTCGCTGCTAGTAAAGTGACGAAGTCCATCCATCCATCCATCAGCCATAAGAAGTCCACTGCTGGACATAGGCCTCCCCTATGGATCTCCAATAAGACCGGTTGGAAGCAGCTTGCATCCAGCGCGATCCTGCGGTCTTAATGAGGTCATCCGTCCACCTTGTGGGTGGACGTCCTACGCTGCGCTTGCCGGTACGTGGTCTCCACTCGAGAACTTTTCGACCCCATCGGTCATCAGTCCTCCGCGCTATGTGCCCTGCCCATTGCCATTTCAACTTGCCAATCCGTTGGGTCCAGTGCCACTTTCTAACAAAATTTTCCCGCCCAGATTCTAGTCGCGCGCCACCGAAGGAGCTAAGTACCTATACAAATGTACAAAGTAAATGAACAAGCTAACAAAATACCTATACATAGCGTTCGGATATAAAGGGCTGCGTCCTCGAGACGTATCTGTGTACGCGATCAGCATTGTTGTGGTGTCAGACCTTGCCGCTTCTATTGATACGCCAGGGCCGCACTAAGGCATACACTTTTTGAACAACTGCCTAAATTGGGGGGGCTGGTTCGCAATTCGACGCAACTCATACCTACTTATATATATGTATAGGTAATCATTATACGTAATACTATATTAAATCCGCGACACTGTGTTTATGTCCTTTTGTTTAGCACTAAGTTACTGTACGTACTATATAAAGAATTGTATGGAACAGCTGTTATTTTTAGTTTTGAGAAAAGTCGCAGAACAAATGTTGTTAGTTTTGATGTACAGAATAAGCCCCTAAAAGAATGCTTATTGATTAGAAATAACTTAATAATGTATAGGTACATTTTTAAGTAAAACATCATTATAATCACATTCGAACACATGGATGGATACCTCCCATGTAAAAAATTGGAGTGAAAGGAAACCGCCTTTTACGAGCTTAACTTCAAACCATTAATCGTAGAATCAAATACAATGTGTAGTTTTACAATGCACTTATACGTACCTAGCTATGTTTTTTTTTAAATCTTTATTCTTTTAAAGAGAGGGTTTGATCAGGCATGATCATGCCACCCTCATTGGCCTTTCTTAAAAACAATACTGTACCTACCAGCCTTTGTAATAGTCCACTGCAGGACGTAGGCCTACCCACGAAGGGTGATTGGGCCATATCCACCACGCTGGCCCAGTGCGGGTTGGTGGATTCACACACGTCATCGAATTCTTTCTACGGACGTATGCAGGTTGCCTCACGATGTTTTCCTTCACCGAAAAGCCAATGGTAAATTCCAAGGAATTCATTGGTACGGGACCGGGATTTGAACCCACGACCTCACAATTGTAAGGAGGGCTTACAATAAAAAACAATAATTATCACAATAATATCATCTACTTATTCTATTTATGTGATGTACAATGTACATAGGTATATGGCCATCCATCATAATGAACTAAGTACGTGTGAGATCAACTATCGCAGGGAAAAAGTTATCCGATACAAAATCGCTAGTCAAAATCGATAAAACGTATAAAAAGCTGATTGCGTTACTCGTATTCCGGTTCGGCCCCATAGTAAAAGTTGTGCATAATGTTGATCTGAACCACCCCTCGCAGCTCAATAAAACTTTATAATGTCGGCATTGGGGCGGTGTTTGAAATGAAATGGCAATATTGCTATGACAATAAAGTTCAAATTAAAAGCCCTGCATAGGAGACGTTTGCAGTTTGTCCGCCATCTTTGTGAAATCAAATTTGACATTTAATCAGCAGTTCAAGTGTCATTTGTGTCTAGATTACATAGCAGTTTCTATGGACCGACGCCATGATTGTGGAATCATGCATCTGCAGAAGCCACAAATCAAGAATTGATTGATTGATTAATTTATATCACTTCTATTGTTTTTCCTTATATCTCGCAGGATTTTTTTAACCGACTTCCAAAAAGAAGGTGGTTCTATGTTCGTCTGTATGTATTTTTTTTGTGTATGTTCATCGATAATTCCGCCAATTTGTGAACCGAATCGAATAATTATTTTTTAGTTCAAAAAGATATACTCCCGAGATGCTCTCATGATAATTTTACATAAATCGGCTGCGCCGTTTTTTAAAAATCAACAATAATGTAAGCAGTTTGAGCGAAATATCCAAATGCTGTACACGATATACATCCGCCAATTG
The DNA here is from genome assembly GCA_964007245.1 of Hypomecis atomaria. Classification (NCBI taxonomy): domain Eukaryota; kingdom Metazoa; phylum Arthropoda; class Insecta; order Lepidoptera; family Geometridae; genus Hypomecis; species Hypomecis atomaria. Next base: position 5,451,996 of record OZ023308.1, on the reverse strand, counting down.
TGAACCAAATTGAAAAATTATTTTTAGTCCAAAAGAGTATACTCCCGAGGTAACTTACAGAAATCGGCTGAGCTGTTTTTGAAAAATCAACAGTAATGTAAGCAATTTAAGCGAAATATCCCAATTTTGTACTCGATGAAAGGCGGTTTTGCCATTTTTTGCGAAAAATAATTATAGAGGTAAAATTTGCCTTGAATACGTCTCTGTGGGCTAACCAAACATTAATCTGCATAAAAGATGATGTGAATCGCATAGCACCATTGAGTTGGCCTAAATATTGTACTAACTGGCATAATTGGGCCCCTACAAGGTTACTTTATTCATAAACCTAACAATACTGCAGTAAATAACTCTAATAACTTCTATTACCCTGTTAGTTGTTCAGATAACATTTTATGGACGTTATTGGGCATACTTTTTATTCAAATTAGTCCGTGGGCTTCATTTAGCAAAAGTTTGATGTAAATAGCTAATTATTATTATCAAATGTATATGTAAGTAATGCTTATGGTACCCATCCATTACGTCTCTAGTCTATATCTACATTGAAGTCTTAGGATGGCTACCATATTGTATGTTGCATGTCCGCTAGGACAAAGTGTTTAAGTTGAAACCAATAATTTATGTAACATCTTTTTTTGAATGAATGAATGAATGATTTATTCAGCATCAATAATACAATGTAGAATTTCTTAAACATTCCATCTGAAACTAAGTTAAGCAAATTTCTTAATATTATAATAGCAGTAGTACTAGTTCTATAAATGTAAGCAGCTGTTATTACCTAGACCCTGCACTAGGCTGTGCCTGTGTTGCAGGATCTAGTCTCTTTCGCTTGTATATACTATTTATTATATTATATAAGGCACTGGTTGCGTGTGTGTGAGTGTGTATGTGTGTGTGTGTGTATGTGTGTGAGTGCGTGTGTGTGTGGTTTTGCATGGTACCTACTCACCGTTTTGGATTAGAGTAATATTCATAAATGTCTTAATTGGAAATGCGGAAGCTCAATTTATAAGTATTTATTATGTATATAAATAACTTTGAACTAACACAGTTATAAAAATTGCTATGGAAACAGCAATAAAATTTGCTATGGAAACTAGCGTGGTTTTCGCACATTTTAATTAAGTTAAGCACAGGTGTTACTCACGCTGCATTTTAGTAGATAAAATAAAATAAAAAATACTTTACTTTATTAGTTGCCTAGCCCAACGCGCTATAGAGGGGTTTATGCTCAGAAAATATGTTTTTTTTGTTTGTTTGATCTCCTATCACGCAATAACGGAAGGAAAGATGGACTTGATTTTTAGGATCCCGGACCTTAAAAGAAGAAATCAGAACCCTTATAGAATCACTCTGTTGTCACCTTTTGTCTCGGGAACGCGTAGTTAACAAGCTAAAATTAAAACCTTGAAATAGAAATAGATACCTACCCGTTTGGTTTCAACAATGAATAAAAAAACTTGAAAACTTCTGTCATCGTAGAAAAAAGTTAGAGCCGTTTGTGTCGTAAAAATCCGCATATTTTGACACTCACAACAGGGAAGCAAAACCGATAGGGTACTTCCCGTTGACTTAAAACTATAAAATTTGATAAGAAGTATTATCTTAAAGTACACATAAGTGTAGATAGGAATAAATCTGAAAACTATATTTTTTCATTTAATCACAAAATATGGGCCCAAATTTCAACGTGAGTATCATGTGGGGCAACATATGAAAGAATTTTATTAGCACTAGCTAAAACCGGTTTTTAACTATCTTTACGATAAGTACTTAATTTTAGATGTATGACAAAAAAAGTTAAAAAAAATCCTTTTACGCCCCAAATGTATTTACGCCCTGACGTTTTGACAACTTAATTCCCAATTTTGTGCAATTTCCAGCATTTGTACGGAACCCTCGGTGTGCGAACTTGACTCGTACTTGTCAGGTTTTTTTGTATGAATATAATATTCGTACCTAATTTTGAAAGGTCAGGGATTACGTGTAAAAACTAGTCTATACTATGCGTAGATATTTAATATACTCTATAGCAGTGGTGGTCTAGTGGTAGTAACGGGTGCCCCACAATCGCGAAGTCTTGGGTTCAAATCTCGATCTCGTAGCAATGAGTTTCTTTGAAACTTATACGTCATTTTACATTAGTTTTTCGGTGAAGGAAAACATCGTGAGTCCTGCATAGTATGCAGTGCATAATTGCATATGTCAGTAGAAGGAATTTGATGGCGTATGTGAATCCACTAACCCGCAATGGGCCAGCGTATTTGGTCCAATCACCTTTCGTGAGTACGCCTATGCCTTGCAGTGGACTATTAAAAAAGGCTGGTACAGGAATTGACTTCAATATAAATTCGGTTGTTAGTTGTTACGTATTTTTGACCGACGAAACGGAGGAGGTACTCAATTCGACGCGTATATATTTTTTTGTTATGTATAAGTAACCACGCATATCTTTTTACATAGTAGTGATTTCAATAATTATTTTTTTATTGGAAATAATATACTTCGAAATTGGTCGTATTTAAATTTAATCGAAATCGGTTGAGCCATTTTTGATAAATCAATAATAATGTGAAAAATGTTACATCAACCCGTGCCAAATATTCGCGTATTCTGTACACGGATGAAATCGGTCATGCCATTTTTTGCGGGAAATAATTTATCTAAAGGACAACTATTAATTATTTGTCAAATATCTAATTTGTGAACCTATAAAGCAATTTAATGTGACGTCATGTTCCATGAAGTAACGTCGTACAATGGTGATAGATGTTATCTGCCCGTAACATTGTCTCATTTTGTTTCACACTCGTGTAAATGATACTATGGCGTGATATTGTATTCAATTTAACAGTAGGTATAGACCTTAGAGAACTTTAGGTATCTAATTTTTATTCCTTAATCCTACTACTTAATTACCTACTTCTAATTTACAGTTTACACCTCAGAAGAATGACAAGTAAAAGAAAACTCAAATGAAAACTACGTTATAGCTGTCTTAGTCATATATAGTTATACTCGTACAGAATACGCGAGAGTGAGTAAACAAAAAAAAATGCATTGTCTGCCGGCATACGTCAAAATCACAAGTTGGAATGTCAAAATGGCTACAATTTGGTTTCATTTCGTCTTTTGCTATATGACCGGAAATTTAGAGCCTCTAGTTTCAGCATTATGTTCAAATCTCTGATCATTTCACCTTCCTGCTTTTTACCTTTTTGAATTTAGACAGCTGAGATAGCTCAACGCTAGTTTGTGAAACTCTTCGAAATTACATAAGTTCGGGTGTATGTGCATCTTTTTCTAAAACCTTTTATTTATTAATTTATTGCAAATATATACATAATTCAGTTAAAAACTAGATTAACTAAATTTATGGCATATTATATACCATGTATTGAGGGCGCAGCAAGTACAAACATAAGTTACTATTACAATATTACATACTTAACTTAGGTACGTACACAATTACGCCAAGGACAATTGCATTATAATTTTAGACACCAGCAGTGGCATTGATTGATTAACTGCATAAGAATTTGCTTCTTAATCACAATTTTTAATTTCATACTCAAAGTGGGACAAAGTGATGTATATCTTTTGCTATTTTAGTGAAATTTCTATTACTTGTCATTCGTCAGAGGGTAAAATACAATATCATCACACACGTTACGCACACCCGCGCAACCGCCCTGCTCCGTCTACGATTATTCGCTCCTCTAGTTCTTAAACCGCGACATAATAACCAACAATACATAATTTTGTAATGTTAATACTAGTAACTATAGTACCATGACAACTGCGTAACAAATTCATAGTATTGTACTAAAGTAATGAACTTAATTTAGAAATTCTCACGCTTTGTTCGCACCATTGTAGTTTCCTGGTCGCTAGTGCTTATGATGTTCTAGTGTTAATGTGATTAATACAATTTATGAACTAAATAAAAACATTTCAGGTATTTAATTTACTAAGACAAGTTAAATTACTTGGAAGACATTGGAGTTGATTCGTTATCTCGTGTCAATGGCAATTCTAGAGCGTCATCTTAAAATTAGGACAGCCCTAATAAGCAGTCCTATCCTATCATATATGGGTGATTAGCAAGCATCTCAATGCACAGCACGTGATTGGCAGTTCGATGAACGGTGCATGATTCACTATCATCAGGTAAGATGTTTGTTAGCTTCATGTTCTTAGCTTGGCTACCTTTGTACCTTTGCTACCCGACGAAAGTGACAAGGTCCTTACTTGCCAATAGTTGAAGCTTTCGCAATGGAAACTCCTCTCTTAAGCGCACTTGCGCCCTCCTCTGAAGCGTTATATTTGTGATAGAGTGGCAGTAGGAAATATAGCTCATGATTGACTAGCCGTAGGATCCACAACGTGTAATTGGCTAGTGGCAGCTGTCGCGCTCCACAATTAACTAGAGAGATGTCTTACCGATAGTTGAAGCTGTCGCAGTGGAAACTCCATTCTTCCGCACACTCCCTCCGACAGTCCTCTAAAGTCTCGCAAGGTACTACTCGTCTGACAAAGCTTCGGAGGGTGCGTTGCCGGGCCAGCACTTTTCTGAACCATACTTCAGTCTTACGAAACCTTTCTTACCTCTTCACTATGCGTCATTGGCCAGTGACAGGAGTCACTATGCGTCATTGGCCAGTGACAGGATCTACGGTGCTAACTGGCTGAAGCGCGAAACTAGATTGGATGGTGTAATGCTGCACGGCGCGTCATTGGCTACCAGTAGGACGTTAACCTGCGCGATTGGCTAGTGATAGGATGCACGGCACGTGATTGGTTGTTGCCAGGACTCTGTACCAGCCTTTTTAATAGTCCACTGCAGGACGTAGGCCTACCCACGAAGGGTGATTGGGCCATATCCACCACGCTGGCCCAATGCGGGTTGGTGGATTCACATACGCCATGGAATTTCTTCCTTGGACATATGCAGGTTGCCTCACGATGTTTTCCTTCACTGAAAAGCCTGAGTGGTGGAAAAAAGTGGTGTGAAACCCCGTATATAAATTCCAAGGAATTCATTGGTACGGAACCGGGTTTGAACCCACGACCTCACGATTGTAAGGCGGGTGTCATTACCACTAGACCACCACGGCTTCCAGCCAGGACTCACGCTGCACGATTGGCTAGTCGTAGGAACTATGGCCGGTCATTGGCTGGCTGTTAGACGAACAACACATGATTCACTAGCATCAGGGAAGATGGCCGTTGGCTACAAGTTCTTGGCTTGGCTACCTTCGCTACCGTATAGTGATAGGAGTGTTAGGTACTTACCGATAGTTGAAGCTCTCGCAGTGGAACCTCCGTTCCTCCGCGCACTCCCTCCGGCAGTCCTCCAGGGTCTCGCAGGGTGCTACTCGTCGGACAAAGCTTCGGAGCGCGCGCTGCCCGGCCAGCACTCTTCTGAAGCATGCTGTGGATGAGAAAATATTAGGTATTTAATTTAAAAATATTTGGTCAGCATCACGCAGTAGGAATTTCAGACACAATTAGTTTTTTGACCGACGAAAAAACGGAGGAGGTAATCAGGTCCATGCGTATAATATACAGGGTTATTCCTAATCAATTAGCATCCTTTTAGGGACTTATTCTACACATCAAAACCAACAACTTTTGTTCTGCGACTTCTGTCAAAACTAAAAAAAAAATGTTGTTCCATGGAAATTATATCGTTCACCCGCGACAAAATGTATAGAACAGCTGATTTTTTATTTGAGTTTTGATAAAAGTCGCAGAACAAAAGTTGTTAGTTTTGATGTACATAATAAGCCCCTGAAAGGATTCTAATTGACTAGGAATAACCCTGTATATTTTTAGGGTCCCGTATCCAAAGGGTAAAAACGGGACCCTATTACTAAGACTTTGATGTCCGTCTGTCCGTCTGTCTGTCACCGGGCTGTATCTCATAAACCATGATAGCTAGGGAGCTGAAATTTTTACAGATGATGTAGTTCTGTTGCCGCTATAATTATAAATACTAAAAAAAGAATAAAATAAATATTTAAGGGGGGCTCCCATTCAACAAACGTGATTTTTAGGAGTTTTTTTGCTCGCTATTATAACGGCAAGAGGAATGGGGCTCCCATACGGTACGGCACCCTTCGTGCGCGAGTCCGACTCGCACTTGGCCGATTTTTATTTTATATAAGGCGTCTAGCAGGAAAAGCGTACCGTGGATCATCCTGCTGTTCAACAAGGCGCACTGAATACATAGATGATTTCATAAGACGCGTCTGAGTTTGCACTTGGGTTTATAATAAAAATTGTTAACAAAGATGAGCATATCATATCAAACACCTCTTAAAGTATTTTTGAAACTTGAAAAGCACTTTAAAACTTTTCAAAGTGCAACTAAAGACTTTTAGAGTTGAGTGAGTGGCTGAGTGAATCACTGGTCAGGACCAGAAACAGAGTGATTATTATGAACAGCATTTGCGTATGAAGCCAATCCCGAATTTGCAATAAAACAGTGACGTCACTTCAATGGTTGTATATTTTCTCGTCATACTGATTTGTTTACTATTATAATACAAGAGGTGGATCATTTTTAGGGTTCCGTACCCAAAGGGAAAAACGGAACCCTATTACTAAGACTTCGATGTCCGTCCGTCCGTCTGTCCGTCTGTCCGTCTGTCCGTCTGTCTGTCTGTCTTTCTGTCACCGGGCTGTATCTCATGAACTATGATAGCTAGGCAGCTGAAATTTTCACAGATGATATGTTTCGGTTGCCGCTATAAAAACAAATACTAAAAACAAAATAAAATAAATATTTAATGGGGGCTGCCATACAACAAACCTGAATTTTTAGACGCTTTTCGCTCTATATTAATAACGGTACCAGGTAGATGCTTGAAATTTTAACAGAATATTTAGTTTTATATTCCCTTCAATATTAAATAATAAAATCAAAATATAATAAATATTTAAGGGGGGCTCCCATACAGTACGGAACCCTCCGTGCGCGAGTCTGACTCGTACTTGGCCGATTTTTTTTTATGTATAACATACGCATAACTTTTTACAGAGTACGCTTTCGATAATTATTTTTTTATTAGAAAGAGTATTATTTGAAGTTGGTCTTATTTTTATCGAAAACGACTACGCTATTTTTGATAAATCAACAGAAATGTGAAAAATGCTACATCGAACTATTGTTGTATACCTAAGTGTTAAGTTAAGCAAAGTTTAGTTTTAGTAAAATATACTCAAGCATTGACGTTCGTGCTTACTTAACCAGAAAATCATTTAAATTGTATCTGTTTGTGTAAATACTCTTTGTTTGACCTTCCTCAAAATTTCATAAAAATTAAAAAACTCTAGCTTAAATGCTTAAAATACTCCTTACCAAAGGTAGTCTATAATAAATATAATGATGTTTACATTTTTTACTACCGTCTCACAGTAAACTACACTAGTAGGCATAGAACACATTAATATAAAATATGGCATGGGACGGCACTTAATAAAATGTCACGTCTTTTGATTCTTGCCTTTTGATTGAAAAGATATTCACAATTGTAGAGTTCAGTGTAACAGTTTTCATACGAAAAAAAAACAATGCAGCTCTAATTTTGCAAGTGTTACACAGAATTGAAATTAGGTAAAGATCTAGATCATCCATTAATTATGTGAGGCTCGAAAGGGGAAGTAAAAAATCACGAAATATCACAAGGAAGAGGTCGCGGCATATAAGTTTAGCGCTGAACGAAGTGTGGAGGGGATGGCTGCGCATGGGCTTAGTGTTACGGTCACCATGCGCAGCCATCCCCTCCACAGTACTCTGAGAGCTAAATTATACCTGTATTAATTTGGTATGAATATAGATATAAGATCGAAAAATGAAACAGGGTACTTTTAATTCCGGAAAAATTATATGTTGCTGTGGGATAGTACAAAAATTAAAATATCCGCACGCAAAAGCTCGTTGTAGACAGTTTAATTTAAAGGAAAGACTTTTTCCCTAAAAATGTAGTTTTCCCTAAATAAATATTTTTAAATCTATGATCGTGATCGCAAAGATTTTAAAAATTAGCGTATCTTTATCTTAATTAGATACGTGAATTACGTACCACTTAATGCCGCCCAGCCAGTGTGTACTAACTAACCTTCATAGACAGACAGCAGCACAAAAAATAACCTTAAGTAAATCCGTTATGGATATGAATAGGGATTACCTACTTGACTTTCTAGTACACATCTCAGCTATGACTTGATGATTAGGTTCTCATAATTCCTACATAGATTGTATCTTTCTCAAAATATATTATAGTTAATGAAATGATTTTTTAATTTTATAGTGCATCCCACACTAGGTTTATCTCAAAGAGTTACTTTTTATGATAAAAATTTCAAAAATTCTTCGCGGATGCAGGATTCGAACCTTGCGTCTTCGGATCACTAGCCCGACGCTCTGGACCACTGAGCTAATCCGCTTTACTGATTCCGCGACGAATTTTGTGAAGTGTTTATCATTTTAACCAACTTATAGCGTTGGCGGCGCCACCTGTGATACCCGTATTAGACAGGTTATCACTCAATTGAAGTTATAAGAACTTCTGTATTGACGAGAGATGGCGCACTGCTAGTCAATGAAATGATTTTTTAATTTTATAGTGCATCCCACACTATATATTATAGTTAGTTGAGCTGTATATTGTTTTCATTAACATGGAAACCATAAAATTTAATATACAATTAACGACCTTATTTCTATTAGTAATCTCTTCCAGGCAACTTTGACATTATGTGATGTCTAACCTATTGACTAAAAGGAAATCAAAAAAATGGCAATAGTTATTACAAGCTTTTCTTATTTACTCTCTCGTTGTTTTTTTTAATTTCAAATGATTTCAATACGTATCAATTTTGTATTTTTTAGAATTACATTTTTATAATAGGTACATTATATTATGCCGTACCATTTAATGCCGTCCTGCCAGTGGGTGCTACCCTTAATAGACAGACAGCCGTAAAAAAAATTACCTTGAGTAAATCCGTTAAGGATACGAATAGAGATGACCTACTGATTTTATTGTGCTCATCTCAGCTCTGACATGATAATTTCGACTTCATAATTTATAAAACTTGTGGTTTTTGCCGTCACTTAATTTATAACTTTTTAGTAATTCTATGCCGTCCTGTCAGTGAGTAGGTAACCTTAATAACGCATTTTTTATCAATTCAAAAATTTTCGTTTGTAAAATATGACTTGCACAAACATTGGTGTTTTTTATCTCCACTATGACATGTTTTGAATTGCACGTGTTACCAATGTTGCTTTTGCTGTCACTTTATTTTATAACATTTATAACTATGTATTATTTATTAATACCATAGACCCAATTATGAAGGCGTTATCGTAGTTATATTATCAATTTAGAATATTTTTGTTGCTTTTTCTCTTTAGGCATTCGATAGAGAGAACACTTTTTACGTTGCTATTAAATTTACGATGGCGCCTTCATAATTGGGCCCATGCAGAGTAAACTTAATAAATGAGTAGGTAGGTAACCACAAACAACTAGGTAGGTACTACAACTAGGTAGGTAACTAGTTAGTTTGGAGTCAGAGGCCGTGTGTAAGAAATCCATAACAATTATATTCTAATTTAAAAAAACCGATGGATTAATGATATACATACTTGGAGCGTTTTCCACCAGTATCACCCTCGATCCAACCAAGTTCCTTACACACACACAGATAACCACCAACACATGCAAACGCATTTTCTCTGTACTACACAACACAAAGTGACATCACTCTGTTCTTCATTATCACTATTTTAAAAAACTTGACACACTTTCTTTAATTTTTTAATCGATTTTAAAACGTCCTGTATAATTTTGTCATTATAAAAAAATAAACAAAAGCTTTTCAATTGTTTTTTTTTTTTCAAAAATATTTTTGTTTCACAAACTTTTACTGAAATGTAATTTGAAAATTCTGGTGTTATATAATGATCATTTCAATTCAATTGTTTACTACATATACCTACTAAATTTTACTTTAAAAATTAAAAATTTACAAGCAAAATGATACCCAATCACTATCACCACTAGGTATAAGTAGAAGTACCAAAAACGAAAATATTTACATACAAATTATTTTCCGTATCAAACATCGTTTTATCAATCTTTAACACGATTTTTCAGTTTGGATTATACTTTTGCGTATTTTAAGTGGGTTGTAGGTGTTTTTCATTGACCTTTTCGTGTTTTTTAATAATTTTAATGTTTTTTATTGATTTTACGTGATTTTAGCAATTTTGACGTGTTTTTATTAAGTGTTTCGTGTTATTTTATTAGATTTTAGGTCAGCAGGGTCACGCGGCGGGTTGTGTACGACTGAACAGTAGCATTGTGAGCAATAAGCTTATATGAGAATGGAACGCAGTGCGTGGCATAATATGGACATTACTCAATAAACTAAACTTTAACGAAACACTCACGGCCTCTTTCGGTAATCCGTAAAGAGGCTGGTTAAAGTCCTGCGTTCGCGACAAATTTTGAAAATTTTGAAAAACAAAAAAAAACTTTTCTTTTTCAAATATAGCATAGCCGACTTCAACATTGCAATCTACGTACAAAGTTTGAATAGTACGCTCGAATCGATGTAATATGTATCAAATATTAACGAAACAATTTTAATAAAGTGTATAAGAGTCTAACTTTGAGGTACACATTCTTTCCAATAAAATAATAATTATCAAAATCGGACTACTCTGTAAAAAGTTATGCGCTTTCATACATAAAAAAATAACCAACGACCTTGATAACCTACTCCGTTTCGTCGGTTAAAATACACCATTATCACATAATTATAGTATTACAAATGAATAAATAAATATTGGGGACATCTTACACACGGTGTCTGACCCCAAACTAAGCAAATCTTGTGATATAACTGCCTGATATACTACATAATGATATATATTTTTTACATTTTATTATGGTGAGTGTGTGAATACTTATAGCGCAAAAATTCTACAAGGATTACTCCGCCGATTTTATAGATCTATTTTGGTATTTTTTCTCGGATTTGGTAGACCACACTTCAGAGATGGTCTCGTTTAATTTTTTATGCAAAATAGTTTTTGTAAATCAATGATCTAAAAACGCATTGATTCAAGCGAACTGTTCAAATTTTATACGTAAATTGAAAATGATTGAAGTCAGTGCGACACAAAAAATGAAAAATATTATTCGGGAACTAAAAAGTCACTCTTGCTGGAATCACTACCTAAGCTATCATTGTTAATTTTCCTGCAACTTTCTTGGAGTCTGTTATTTTGTAGATTGTGAACAGAAACACAGAGAGTTATCATGAAGGAAAATATGCAAAATTTACTAACAAAGCGATAGTGGCGCCTTCATTTTTAACTATTTTATTTCGCACTATACCTAGATAATATTATACAGCGTTATTTCTAATCAATTAGCATACTTTTAGGGGCTTATTCTGTACATTAAAACTAACAACTTTTGTTCTACGACTTTTATTAATTCTCAAAAAAAGTTGTTGTTGCATAGAAAAACATCGTTCACCATTGACTAAATGTATGGAACATTTTTTTTTTTAGTTTTGACAATAGTCGCAGAACAAAAGTTGTTAGTTTTGATGTGCAGAAAAAGCCCCTAAAAGGATGCTAATTGATTAGAAATAACCCTGTATAATTAATTACCTAGTATTAATAAACGGAAAGGCGTATCCACACAATTCTCTCGCTCTGCTGATTACACCTGATAACTGCGGCAGCCGGCCTATTGTCTCTCCAAAAAGGATTTATTTGAAGCAAAAACCTAATATATCCGACCATTGTGTTCTCCAATGGAGACCACGTACTGACAAGCGTTGTGTCGAATGATTCGTAGAATGACATACAGACAATCGCTCTAGATGCAAGTCGCATCATATCCTGGTCTCATTAGAAATTTATATGACTCTAGCGACCCGCCCCGGCTTCGCATATAGGTATTATACATATAAACCTTTCCCTTGAATCACTCTATCTATTAAAAAAATTGCATCAAAATCCGTTGCGTAGTTTTAAAGATACATATAAGCATACATGGGGACAGACAGCGGGAAACGACTTTGTTTTATACTATGTAGTGAAGTACGAGTAATACCTACTAGCTTTATAATTGACCTTTGATAATTGACCCGTTACTTAGGATTATCAAAAGCATTGGACAAGATTTTTTTATAATTTTAGGGTTCCGTACCCAAAGGGAAAAACGGGACCCTATTACTAAGACTTCGATGTCCATCTGTCCGTCTGTCTGTCACCGGGCTGTATCTCATAAACCGTTACAGTTAGACCGCTGAAATTTTCATAGATTATGTATTTCTGTTGCCGCTATAACAAAAAAACCGGCCAAGTGCGAGTCGGACTCGCGCACCGAGGGTTCCGTACAAACCTGCAAGGTTTACAAAGTTCGTTCATTACGACAAAAAAAGTAATAAGTTTATATTTATTAAAAAATATATATTTTGTAATGTAACTAAAAATTTAAGGTTTTCGGAATTTTTCCTTTATGTGTGCTATAAAACGTTGCTTCATGCCAAATTTCAAGATTCTAGGTCGACTGGAAGTACCCTTTAGGTTTTGATTCCCTTGCGAGTACTTGCGAGTTTCAAAATATGCAGTTTAAATTGCTGTATCTTTTGATTGCGTTGGCTTAAAAGTTTGATTTTTTCACAGCTTCAAGGGACAGTAGACTTGAGTAATTGATATAAATTTCAGCTTCATACCTCCACGCGTTCCTGAGAAAAAGGGTCTTGACAGACGGACAGACGGACAACAAAGTGATCCTATAAGGGTTCCGTTTTTTCCTTTTGAGGTACGGAACCCTAAAAATACTAAAAGCAAAATAAAATAAATATTTAAGAGGCCTAAGGGGGCCTATTTACATTTTCCTATACTTAAACCTGAATTTTTAGACGTTTTTCGCTCTATATTAATAACTAGCTTTTACCCGCGGCTTCGCCCGCGTTATATTTTGATTTTGGCTTATGTTTATGTCGGCTGCGAAACCTAATAACCTAACCGACAAATATCAAAATACCTTAAAGGAATGCAAGGTTGGAGTGTATAATTGTATATGCAAGGGTCAGGGGTCTTAATTACAAATGAATAAAAACTATACCTATATTTCAATGTTTTTGGCTGTTTGCAGTTATAATAAACATTACAATGGTACAGCTAAGTTCATAACTACTTGTTCCTAATTATTGCTTTTTTACAAATATTTGTGCAAAAATCGATAAATTTGTTTCTAAGGTTTTTACGTGTTAGATTAATTCCAATTTTTTGTTCTAAATAAAATCTCTGCTTTCCATAAACTGGGCATTCCAAGATTATGTGCCACTGCACATGAGTCTCCTCTTTTGTGGGTTCACAGATGCACGATGGGCTTTCCCTCAACTTAAATCGATGTAAGTATTGGGAAAACCCACCATGCCCCGTCAGCACTTGAGTTATGATTCCCACTGGTGCTATTTCTCTTACGATCTTGTATGCCGCCCTTGCATCCGGAAAATATGTTTTGGTTGCCGCCGCTGTGTGGCCATCCTTATAACGCCGGTTCCACTCGTCAAGAGAGTCCTTTCGGATTTCTCGCTTGACGAATGAAACGGGGCAGTTATCGTAAATAGGTCTGCACTTCGAGTGCAGTGCTGCTTCCTTTGCTAGCTGGTCCGCTCTCTCATTTCCCTCCATCCCCGCGTGTGCTTTAATCCAATAAAGTTTCACTATTTTATTTTGTGCGTGTAGCAACTTTATGTTAGCTTTGAATTTACTGCTAAGGGATGGAGGGAAGATACGCCAACTACCGTTTCCAGTGCAGACCTGGAGTCACAAAAGATTTTTGCTTTTTCGGTAGCCTCAAGAAGTGTCAATAACTCGGCCTGGTACACGGAGCACCAATCGGCCAATTTCAGCTTGCGGGTACTGATCTCAGTGGCATCATCCCAAATGGATAATGCCGCCCGAACTTTCCCTTTAACTTTGCTGCCGTCTGTAAATATGTTAATTTATCGGTTAAGATTTTGCTCTAGTGCTGCTCCGTCTGCCAGGCATATGAACTCCAGCTCCTCCTGCTGCGCTGGGTGTGGCTTCTTTTCTGTCTCTCTATCTCCAGTTACTTGCTGGGAATAACCCCTCTCAGTTTCATAAAGCAAGGCTGCTTCCTGGACTCTGATATGACAGCCGCGGATTAGGGGCCGCGGAGGGATATATGGAACTGGTGGTGTGGGTGCCGCCACCTACCCTACCTTCCGCTAGGCCGTCAACGTGTTGGCAGACGCAGTGGGGCTGCAGGGGAAGAGAGGTGTCGGTATCGCGATGGCCGTTCTCACTGCCCTCTGCAGTTGAAGAGGCAGGCGCTGGGCTACTATGACTGACCCGCTGCACTGGGACCAGGGCGTTGGAATGCTGTGTGACGTTCAGTACTGGTTAGTCCAGAGTGGTGGATGACGATGTGTCTTGTGCTCCGAAACACTCCGTCATTATGGCGAGAGCGCAAGCTCCGTTATGGAGCCCGAGTCTGGGCTAGCGCTGTTGAGTGCCGCGAAGGAGTGCGAAAAATGTAGGAACGTCCTAAACTTGCCATGACAGGTTATTTCTGGCGCTTAGACGGCTGCTACCGCAGCCCGCTCACTTAGTTTTTATCCTATCCTACGGGAACTGTTAAAGTTTTTGCGATAAAAAGTGGCCTATTATGTCACTTTTCGTCTTTCAAACTATATTCATGCAATAAGCCAAGGCAAGTTGCTCCGTTGCTGAGAAAAATTTATTGTTAAGTCCTACGGGGACCACAATTTTTTCGCGATGGAAAGTATCCTATGTCACTTTCCGTCTTCCAAACTATACCCACCCCAAATATCAAGTCAATCCGTTGCTCCATTGCTGAGAAACAGTTATTGTCCTATCCCATGGGAATCACGAATTTTCTCGAGATAAAAAAGTATCCTATTATCACTTTATCTTTTAAACCAAAGGTATCCATACCAAAAATCAGGTCAATCTTTTGCTCCGTGCTGCGTCAAAGAGGAACAAACCAACAAACTTTTCGGATTGATAATATTAAAGTATGATGATTCTGTACCATAAAGGTAGAATAAAGAAACATGTTAAACCTCTAATGATAGAAGATTTAAAAATATTTTAAATGTCAGACAAAATGACGGCCTGGTATTAAACGTCATAGTAACATGTAGCATGCAGAGGGAAAAAAACATTTTATCCAATTTTAATGTCAGTTGTCATTTTCAATCCATACTTTATTACCTCTTCAAGGGGATATAATGGTGGGAAAACAATTTGTCCCCTTGCCATGCTACTTGTGATTTATAAAAGTCTGCAGACAATGTTACCTGTCATCCAATTACGTTTGGCTGTGACGTTTCGTTAGTCCATATTAGCGTCATAGAGGAATTAATCACTTAGCGTCTTTGTGATAGTGGCGACAGTTTCGCTTTCGATGGTTTTTGTCCTGTCCTACAGGAACTATGCAATTTTTCGGGATAAAAAGTATCCTAAAGCTCCTTCCGCCTTTTAAACTATGTCCATGCCAAAAATCAAGTCAATCCGTTGCTCCGTTGGTGCGTGATGGAGTAACAAACCAACAAACCAACAAACTTTTCGGATTTATAATATTAGTAAGGATGGTAACAGGTAGATGCTTGGAATTTTCACATAATATTTAGTTTTATACTCACTTTAATAATAAATATTAAAATAAAATAAATATTTAAGCGGGGCTCCCATACAGTACGGAACCCTCCGAGCGCGAGTCCGACTCGTACTTGGCCGATTATTCAATCAAACAAAGATAAACCTTGTCAAAGTTCGGGAGCGAAGGCTCGTGACGTCCTTCCCTGTCAAAAGTCTTTTGTCTTTTGTTGTCTAGTCGTGACGTCACGCGGAACTTTAACGGGCTATATTTTCATCAATTTTTGTTTAATTGACAAAACACAAAATATGTGTCTAATATTTTTTGATACTCTATCTGACCGACTAATTATGTTTTTAGTACCTACAAATCGATTGAACCGATAAACAGATAACTTCACCAAGACAGCAGGATCACACTGGATGCAAGCCGCTTCCAACAGGTCTTATTAAGCGGTTGATCCGGGAGGCCTATGACTAGCAGTGGACGTGCTATTGCTGATGAATGGACGAATGGTTTAAAGCAATCCATAAGCTAAAAATAATCCGTGAATAAAACAAGAGCAAAATTATCATCAGTTTTGTCATCCACATCGACATCATCTTATTCACCATCTAAGCTACTGGAGCAGTTATGCCAGCGGCCTAGAGCCACGCTCCGTTATTTTAAGGAGCTGGGCTGGCTCGGGTAGACGCTGGAGGGGGAAATGCACAAAACACCCCATGCGGGACGTCAGTGCAGGACTTATCGCCTCCACTTCGAATTAGAATAAGAATAAGAAGAGCAAAATTATTTTTCACAAAAAATGCCACCACCGACTTCCACCGTGTACAGAAATCAAACAGTTTGCATGAATCGATGTGACTGAGACTGACGTCTATGTACATTATTGTTGATTTACCAAAAATGGCTCAGTCGATTTCCATAAAATTTTAATGGTATCACCTCGAGAGTTTACCCTTTCGATTTTTTTTTCAATCGGTACACAATTAGACTTGAATAACTTTTTTTTACAAAAATTGCGTTTGAAATAGAGATCATTATTATTTTCAACTGAGTTTCTGTACTAACTATTATTATTTTTTATTCGAACTAATTTATAATAAAAAAGTTACACAACATTAATAATTATTTTTCGCAAAAAATGGCAAAACTGCCTGCCATCGTGTACAAAATTCTAATATATCGCTCGAACAGCTTACATTATTGTTGATTTATCAAAAACGGCTCAGCCGATTTCGGTGAAATTTAAATGGGACTACCTCGAAAGTATACGCTTTAGAACTAAAAAATAATTTTTCGATTTGGTTTACAATTGGCGAAATTATTGATGTTCATCGTGTACAAAATTCTGATATTTCGCTCGAATTGCTTACATTATTGTTGGTTTTTTTCAAAAACGGCTCAGCCGATTTCTGTAAAATTTAAATGGGACCACTTCGGTCCTTCGAGTTAAAAACTAATTTTTTGATTCGGTTCACAATTGGCGAAATTATCGATGAACATACACAAAAAAAAATTATACACACGAACATAGAACCTCCTCCTTTTTGGAAGTCGGTTAAAAATGGACTCGAACGAGCGTGATATTATTTAACTGGTAACGTAAAGTAGTAAAGTGTACCAGCGTGACGTTGTAATTAGAAGGAATAATCGGCCAAGTACGAGTCGGACTCGCGCACAGAGGGTTCCGTACTGTATTGGAGGGCTCCAATTAGGGCTTAAATATTTATTTTATTTTAATTTTATTATTTACTATTGAAGGGAATATAAAATTAAAGATTCTGTGAAAATGTCAAGCATCTACCAGGTACCATTATTAATATAGAGCGAAAAACGTCTAAAAATTCAGGTTTGTTGTATATGGGAGCCCCCCTTAAATATTTATTTTATTTTGTTTTTAGTATTTGTTGTTATAGCGGCAACTGAAATACATCATATGTGAAAATTTCAGCTGCCTAGCTATCATGGTTCATGAGATACAGCCCGCTGACAGACAGACAGACAGACAGACAGACAGACAGACGGACAGACGGACAGACGGACACCGAAGTCTTAGTAATAGGGTCCCGTTTTTCCCTTTGGGTACGGAACCCTAAAAATAAATAGTAAATGTTTTGTTCGGAAACTTATAAAGGTAAGTATGACCTTTTCATTTGTCACAAAAAAAAATCACAAACCCAATTGGTGAAAATATCGATGAATATACGAAAAAAAGCAAACATAGAACCTCCTCCTTTTTGGGAGTTGGTAAAAAGCAAAAATTAAGTGGCTACAACTGTATGAGTAACGCATGTACCTACCTAATATGTCACACTCGTATGAAGCGGTTTGACTCAACATTTCTGATTCGTACCGCCAGGGAACGGAAGTCTTCCTGCTTTCCTGTTTCCTAAGAGATATAATCTTAAGCTTTTCAAGGTCAGAGTGAATAGGTATCTTCTAGGTCTGCGTGCTTCATCTTCGACCACAACGTCGCTTACCATCAGGCGAGTTGGTGGTCAAGCGCGATTCGCGATAAAAAAAAATATTCAAATTCCAAAGTACACAATCTCAAAACAATCACGCGTCTTCCGGATAATTTGGCAAATTGTGATTTTCCGCTCAACGCCGGTTTTGGATAGAGATACCTCGTTTAAATTGTTTTAGGGTTCCGTAGGAAATAATTAAATAATTGATTTCACAATAAGCAAACTATTGTTTCCATCTTGACTTTTGAGTTCACTTTATTTAGTGTTGTAGTTTTGTCACCGTAAAGTTCTCGAATGGAAACCACGGACCAGCAAGCGTAGCTTAGGACGTCCACCGACCAGGTGGACTGACGATATAATTAATATCACATGAACGCGCTGGATGCAGGCCGCTTCCAACCGGCCTTATTGGAAATCCATAGTGGAGGCCTATGTCCATCAGTGGACGTCCTACGGCTGTTGGTTGAATGGATGGATGAAAATGTCTCATTTTGACTGTTTAAGAAATCATATCATAATGATTTGATTGTTAAAAAAACTGCTACTAGGTTAAATACATTTTTTTTTGACAAAACCTTACTAACCGAAACCTCAAGCCACGCGAAAATAACAAATCAACGATAATTAGGTATTATTTGGGACCATCACGCGGTAATTATACCTAGTTCTAGACTGTTAAAACAATCTGATGATGATATAACCCGTTAAATTTCCGCGTAACTCCACGACTAGACTACATACTCGTATGAATAGATTTTTGATAGATAAGTGTCGTCAGTACCTCTCACTCCCGAACTTTGAGAAGGTTCAAAATCAATCAAATCAAAAATTATTTATTGTCATAGGATACAAATTATGCAAGTTACAGAGTCACTATTCCCCAAACTGGGTACAATAAAGCACCCGATTTTTAAAAAGCCCATAAAGCAAGCTTTCGAACGATATACAGGGTTTTTTCTAATCAATTGGCATCCTTTTAGGGGCTTATTCTGAACATCAAAGCTAACAACTTTTGTTATAAAAAGTTGTTGTTCCTTAGAAAAATATCGTTCACCTTCGACAAAATGTATGGAACAGCTGTTTTTTTTTTTTAGTTTTGACAAAAATAGCAGAACAAAAGTTGTTAGTTTTGATATACAGAATAAGCCCCTAAAAGGATGCTTATTGATTAGAAATAAGCCTGTATACCATCATCTTGGTTAGATTTTTTTCTGAAAAATATACCAAATTGGGACGTCTCTTTTGTTGATTGATTGACAAAATAAAGAAAAATACGTTTTAATATTTTATTATAATCTAATCAACGTACTAATTATAATGATTCTATTTTTACCAATTCACCATGTCTATTAAACATGTATAATTTCACGTTATAAAATTAGTATACTGAACCAAACGAATTTCAGCTGACTCTACCTTAACCGAATCTTATAAACAAAAGCCCGTGGTTTTATAATGTAACGCGTTTGACCTCGGAGCATCCGTGCCATTAGATATGCTAACATTCTAGGAAATACATAAAAGGGACATATTTAATGGAAATTCTGTAGTACTCCTAGGCTTAAATATTTTAGGATTAAACGCTGATGACCGATGGGGTCAAAAAGTTCTCGAGTGGAGACCACGTACCGGCAAGCGCAGCGTAGGACGTCTACCCACAAGGTGGACGGCTGACCTTATTAAGACCGCAGGATCGCGCTGGATGCAAGCCGCTTCCAACCGGTCTTATTGGAGATACATAGGGGAGGCCTATGTCCTGCAGTTGACTTCTTATGGCCGATGGATGGATGGAAAGGCTTTTATCTCTTCTCATAAAAGAATAATTATTTTTTGCAAAAAAAATGGCACGACCAACTTAAAACCGTATGTAGAGTTCGCGAATATGTATTTCGCACCGATCGATGTAGCATTTTTCACATTATTGTTGATTTACCAAAAATGGCTCAGCTGATTTCTATAAAATTTAGATGGGACCAACACTAAAATATACTCTTTCAAATAAAAAAATAATTATCGAAATGTAACTAATATGTACAAAGTTATGCGTGGTTACACATAAAAAAAAATATACAGCTGTATACTATTTCGTCGGTCAATTAAAAAGGCTTTCATTTCATAGAGTCCTTGTAATTAGTTGTCTAGGATATCTTTTAATGTCTCTCCATTACTGAAAGTTTGCAGTCAGCTGTTTTAATTTTTCCTTGTCCATATTATCTCAAAAGCTACAATTTTTTCCGAAGCTCTGCCTTCATTTTTAGGGTTCCATACCAAAAGGGAAAAACGGGACCCTATTACTAAGACTTCGATGTCCGTCTGTCTGTCTGTCTGTCACCGGGCTGTATCTCATGAACCATGATAACTAGGCAGCTGAAATTTTCACAGATGATGTATTTCTGTTGCCGCTATAACAACAACAGCTGATTTTTTTTTTGAGTTCTGACAAAAGTCGCAGAACAAAAGTTGTTAGTTTTGATGTACAGAATAAGCCCTTTAAAGGATGCTAATTGATTAGAAATAACCCTGTATATATATTTAAATTTTTGACCCATGGACTCCGGGGTCTGTGCCCTTTGTTGAGTAGTTACATTTTTAACCCCCGACGCAAAAGAGGAGTGTTATAAGTTTGACGTGTCTGTTTGTCTGTCTGTCTGTGGCATCATAGCGCCCGAACGACTGAACCGACTTCCGTTTAGTTTTTTTTTTTTTGATGAAAGGAGACTTAATCGAGAGTGCTATGTTTTATAAAAATCGATTGAGCTGTTTAAGAGTTATGGTGGGTTAAAGTGGGGATGGAAGAACCAAAATTCTACAAATGTTTGTTGAAGTGTTTTTGTATCGGGGGTTTTTTTAAATTTTTAATTTAATTTATAGTTATAAAGAATGCGACTGTACTACAGAGAGAGGTTAGTTTAAAGTAAAAGCAATAGTGTTAGTGGAGGAGAGTGTAGTTTTAGGCTGAAAGGCTTCGTGCCTCTAATTCTTTGAGTCGAAATCGGGGTCCTAAAGATGTAGCCACATACCAGCCCAGCAGATAAAAAATGATGTAATTAGGTAGTTCCTAAACAAAAATCACGAATGTTTCGACCATTGTTCTCTAACCTTGGTTGTAGAAACAATGCCACAAGAATTATGTTCTAAATGGACATTTTATTCCATACATTACAACTTATAAATTGACTGGAGGGGCAAAAAATGACCTCTTTGGCTGAGATCATCTGTAATTGCTTCACAGATTTGGATGACTCTTAGCAGGAGCTCAACCTTTACTAATATTACAAATCCGAAAATAAGAATAAGAATCATTTATTGACCGACGAAACGAAGGAGGTACTCAATTCGACGCGTATTTTTATGTATAACCACGCATAACTTTTTACATAGAGGTCCGATTTTGATTTAAAAAAAAATTCGAAAGAATACACTTCGAAATTAGTACTGTTTAAATTTTATCGAAAACGGGTGACCCATTTTTAATAAATCAAAAATAATGTGAAAAATGCTACATCGATCCGTGCGAAATATTCGCGATTTCTGTACAGGGCTGTTTATAAATTAAGCATTATAAAAAATGTGAATCATAAGTAATAATCATTATAACAGAATAATAAAGTAAAGAGTAGTCATGCAATAAGTACATTTTATGAAAGTGATTTTATGAGTTGTTACTTTTTCACGCAGAAACGGATTGATTTGATTTTAACCGACTTCCAAAAAGGAGGAGGTTCTATGTTTGTGTGTTTGTATTTTTTTGTGTTTGTTCATAGATAATTTCGTCAATTGTGAACCGAACCGAAAAATTCTTTTACAGTTCAGTTTTTGTTTCAGTTTTGGGTATACTCCCGAGACGGTCGTATTTAAATTTTACAGAAATTGGCTGAGCCGTTTTTGAAAAAACGAACAATAATGTAAGCAATTCGAAAGAAATATCTGAATTTTGTACACGATGAATATCGATAATTTCACCAATTGTGAACCGAATCGAAAAATTATTTTTTAGTTCGAAAGGGTATATTCTCAAGGTGGTCCCATTTAAATTTCACAGAAATTGGCTGAGCCGTTTTTGATAAATCAACAATAATGTAAACAATTCGAGCGAAATATTCGAATTCTGTACACGTTTTGTTCATGTTTTGCCATTTGCATCTTTTTCATTATTGTGATAGATATACTTATATAGTTCAAAGGTAAGAAAGTCTCATAGGCTACTTTTTATTCCGGAAAAATGTTTTTTTGTACTCTATTCAGCATCCACCTCCTGGATGGAAGTAGGTCCACCTTGTGGGTGGCCTATCTACTTATCTCCATAAATTCAGAAGGTCCTCGCCTCATCATCCATCACCTGGCACCGCCCAGGAGCTGGCTTCCTCCACGCATAATGGAAGGTCTAAGCAATTTTACACGCGTACCGTTTGTAATTTGCCTACGGGTGGGTGGTACAAAGCATAAGCTTTTTATTATATGCTTTTATTTAACTTGCAATGGATGTATCTACGTAGTGTGTAAGTTCGGGTGGAATCTTGCAAGTTTAATTTGACGAACTTCCCGGGTTCCAGTTGAGCTGAATTTTTGCACGCATTTATATATCGTGCGACAATTCAATAATATGGCACCACGGAGCTTATTTGATGATGGAGTCGGAAGGTATCTATAGTAACTCCTGTACTAAACAAGATAGACCCGTCGTGTTTGGGCTCGTGTTACTTGACTTGGCTAGCACTCTGCTGCTACATGATATCCAGGATCTCAAAAGCTGGTTTTTAAAAAGTTATATTTTTAAAATAATTTATTATAGCTTAGTTAACTTTTCGACTAAAACCTAAAACTGTACAACCGACTTTGTACAATCGTCCTGATCCAATCTGCTTTAGCGAATATAGAATGCAGTGTCTCGATATTACATTTCTGTAGGCGATACATTATACAGGGTTACTTCTAATAAATTAGCATCCTTTTAGGGGCTTATTCTGTACATCAAAACTAACAACTTTTGTTCTTTGACTTTTATCAAAACTCAAAAAAAATTGTAAATACATAATTATATCGTTCACCTGCGACAAAATGTATGGAACAGCTGTTTTTTTTTAGTTTTGACAAAAGTCGCAGGACAAATGTTGTTAGTTTTGATGTACAGAATAAGCCCTTAAAAGGATGCTAATTTATTAGAAATAACCCTGTATATAATACAATCGTCCTGATCCAAACTGCTTTAACGAATGTAGAATGTAGTGTCTCGATATTACATTTGTGTGAACTATATATCTATTTACAAAGTTTGACCCGCGGCTTTGCCCGCGTGACATGATGACTTTTGTAATATTCCCTAGGAATCTTTTATTTTTTCTTGATAAAAAGTAGCTTATGTCACTTCTTGACTTTGAACTATAATCCATGCGAAAAATCAAGTCAATCCGTTGCTCTGTTGCTGCGTGAAAGATGAACACACCAATAAACCAAAAAAACACACTTTCGAATTTATAATATTAATAAAGATAAAGATTTATTTTAAGGAATTCCTTCTGTTTTACTGAACCAGATGTTGGTCAAAGATTATTGATTTCAAAGAGTTTTTTTTATGATAAACATTTCGAAAATTCGTCGCGGATGCAGGACTCGAACCTTGCGTCTTCGGATCACAAGACCGATCTGATCCGAAGACGCAAGGTTCGAGTCCTGCATCCGCGACGAACTTTTGAAATGTTTATCATTAAAATAACTCTTTGAGATAAACCTAGTGTGGGATGAACTATAAAATTAAAATCATTTTATCATTGATTTCATTTAAATAACTATTTATCATTTAAATTTTAAGAATTATTAGACGCACAACACCATTTAGTTAAAACTAGTCGGTTTAGTAGTGATAGTATTTTTTTTTTATTCAGAATAGGTTTGCGTTTGACCACCTACTGCCTGTTGTTAAGCAGATAAGCGGTCTAGGTTGTAGCACGCTTACCTAGAAGATATCTATTTACTCGGGATTTGAAGACGCCCACATTGTACTTTAGCGGGAAGACAGACCCAGGCAAAGCGTTCCACATTCTGGCTGTTCGTATGAGGAATGAGGATTCAAATCGCTTAGCTCTAATGCGCGGAATGTCCACCATAAAAGGGTGGCGCTTTGGTCGCGTCTGTCTAGCCATACGATAGAAGAAAGTAGTAGTAGGGTAGAGTATATTTTCTATTTGATGTTTTCAACTGTCTTCAAAAAAGTTCTCAGTTTGTCTGCAAACGCCATTAAGTAAAAACAACATGAAAATGAAAAAGAAATTGAAGTAATAAATTTTAGCTTTTCAAGAGATATATCTACGGACCCCGTAGTCTGAAGAGTGTACTACTGTACCAGCCCTTTCAACAGTCCACTGCAGGACGTTGGCCTACCCACGAAGGGTGATTGGGCCATATCCACCACGCTGGCACAGTGCGGGTTGGTGGATTCACACACGCCATCGAATTTCTTCTACGGACGTATGCAGGTTGCCTCACGATGTTTTCCTTCACCTAAAAGCTAGTGGTGTGAAATTCCGTACATAAGTAGGTTCCAAAGAAACTCATTGGTACGGGACCACCACGGCTACAGTGTAATAAATTAATAAATAATAAAAAGTGAATACAATTCTTTAAAGTGAAAACTTTTTAGCGGTGTTGTGCATCTTTTTTGGGATGGATAAAAATGTTAAGCTCGTGTCAGGACATGTGACCTGATCGAAAATCCGTAAGATGGAGGGAGATGTTCAAGTTTTCACTTCTGCCGGCACTGCCGGAGTACTACCCGTTGTTATTTTACGCTTGATACAAAGTATGGGCCGATAATGAAATTTTTTTTTAGTTAATTGTCACGGCTACGCACTAATACGCCATTCGAAAACCGCTCATAACTTGTACCACATAAGGTCCAAGATAGAGATCTGGTATCAGACATCTTGTTCTTACGAAACTTATTGTTATGTTATATCACAAGTATTGTATATTACTATGTACCGTTTGGGCGACCTTCCCCATTGTCCATTATGATTATAAATTTATGATCCTTTACAAATTTTGAAAGGTGGAAACGGAAATGGAAAGGTATTTATTTGTTATCACTGGTAGTTCTCCGCACAGTAGGCCTCGCGCTTGTATAGCTAAATCTTCATAAATAAATATTTTTTTGGGAACATCTTACACACGGCCTCTCACCCCAAACTAAGCAAAGCTTGTAATATGGCTGCCAGAGACTGATATACTACATATACTTATTTTTAAATACATACTTATATAGACAGTAACTAAATAACACCCAGACACAGAGCAAACACCTATGTTCATTACACAAATATTTGCCCTGGGTGGGAATCGAACCCAGAAGTTAGGGTTACTAACCACTGAGCCAACGAGACAGTCAAAATAAGCCCATTTTTCGACTCGATCTTGACTGATTTCGCCCATACGCAAATCTTATTATTTAGATATTGACTTGGTTGCCTGGAAGAAATCGCTTAAAGCGATAAGGCCGCCATTTCAAAACCTAAATTGTATTGTTTTGTCCCTGTAATTTATTTTTATGTAATGTGGTTGTCTAATAAAGTGTTATTGTTTGTTTGTTTGTGTTTGCTCTGTGTCTGGGTGTTATTTCGGTACAATCTATTATAAGTATGTATTTAAAATAAGTATAATTATGTAGTGTATCAGTCTCTGTCAGCCATATCACAAGCTTTGCTTAGTTTAGGGTCAGAGATCGTGTGTAAGATGTCCCCTAATTTAGATACCTACTAAACATTTTGTCAAATATTATCGAAAGTTTTGTTAAATAGCGCTACAGCGAACCCTTTTAATTTTTGGGAGAAATATCCCCCATTATAATAGCCGACGAAAAAATAATTCCATAAATATATAAAACCGGTGTACCAACCAGTGTTTTGTCAGGATTCGTTGAAAAATGCGACCTGCACAGGAGAATCAACATTCGAACAGGCGAAAGCAAAATGGTCGCGTCAAAACAGAGACCCTCTCTCAATTCCTCGTTTTTAGGGTTCCGTACCCAAAGGGTAAAAACGGGACCCTATTACTAAGACTCCGATGTCCGTCTGTCCGCCTGTCCGTCACCAGGCTGTATCTCATGACCCGTGATAGCTAGACAGCTGAAATTTTCAAAGATGATGTATATCTGATGCTGCTATAACAACAAATACTAAAAACAGAACAAAACAAATATTTAAGGGGGGGCTCCGACACAACAAACGTGATTTTTCGGGAGTTTTTTGCTCGCTATGGGGCTGTCCATTAATCATGTGAGGCTTGAAAGGGGGGGAGGGGTTCATAAAAAATCACGAAATATCACAAGGGGGAAGGGGGGGGGGGGGGGGGGTAAAGTAATATATCACGTGTACTTATTTTTTCGGCAAGCGCGCGATACTCAACCGAAAAGCGGCGTTACATGTATTTATTTTTAGTCAAACGCGTACAAAATCGAAAACGGCTTGTAGTGTGACCTTGATTCGCCGTTGCCAGGCAACGAACGAAGTGAAGTTCCCGCGAGCCGCGACAATTGTCCGCCGGACTCAGCGAGTCAGTGTCAGTTATTCTGTTGTTTTAACACTGAATACACATGCGTAAATTATTTAACCTCGCACGTTTTCAATTAAAACTATGTCTAAACTAGGTGATCTGTATAAAGACCTATTTGCCGAGTATAAGAAAGGCAAAAAAAAAAACCTAGTTTAATAAAAAAATAGATTCTTTGCAGGTACGAAAAAATATACTTGACAGGTATAGGGGGGACCACGTATCACCAAGGGAGAGTGGGGGGTCAAAAAATGCCAAAAAAACATCACGTGATTAATGGATGGCCCCTATTAAGAACGACAAGAGGAAAGAGGCTAAGGGTGGATTTCCCTTTCCTCTGTACGGAACCTTTCGTACGCGAGTCCGACTCGCACTTGGCCAATTTTTTTTTACTGTATGTTTACACTCCACATACTCCGGGGTCTGTGCTCTTTAAGATATACATCATTTTTAGGGTTCCGTACCCAAAGGGCAAAACGGGACCCTATTACTAAGACTTCGATGTCCGTCTGACCGTCTGTCTGTCTGTCTGTCACCGGGCTGTATCTCATGAACCATGATAGCTAGGCAGCTGAAATTTTCACAGATGATGTATTTATTTTGCCGCTATAACAACAAATACTATAAATAAAATAAAATATATATTTAAGGGGGGCTCCCATACAACAAACCTGATTTTTTAGACGATTTTCGCTCTATATTAATAATGGTAACAGGTAGATGCTTGAAATTTTCACAGAATATTTAGTTTTATATTCACTTCAATAATAAATAATAAAATTAAAATGAAATAAATATTTAAGGGGGCTCCCATACAGTAAGGATTATTTTTTCACTTCTTCGTTTGCTCGGTAAATTAATATCTCTGTGGTCTTTCACTACGGGCCTTATAAAATATCCCAACGACCTAGGAAGAGGGCTGTGCACGGAGTCTCTCTGCGAGATCAAATCAGGAATAAGAAAATGAGCAGAGGAACCAAAGTTACCGACATAGCCCAGAGGATTAGAACGTTAAAATAGCAGTAGGCCGGGCGCATGGGATGACCATCCGTCCATTAGCCATAGGACGTCCACTGCTGGACATAGGCCTCCCCTATAGGGATGACCGATGGAGCCGTAAAGTTCTCGAATGGAGACCTCGTACCGGCAATAGGCATGATGACTAGGTATAAAAAAGTACATACAGATGAACATAGAACCTCCTCCTTTTTGAAGATATTATAATAATTAGTCCGTTACTTAGATTATAAAAAAATAATTAACACGTATTTATTTCTTTTGTCTATTAAACAATAAATGACAAAGATAAAGCTTGTCAAAGTTTGGGAGTGGGGGCTCTTGACGTCACTAGTGTGACGTAGACATACATTTGTAGTATCTCATCTCATGAACCGAAGCTACAGAGTTGAAATTTTCATAGACGATGTTTTTGATTTCCGCTATAAAACAACAAATACTAAAAACAGAATAATATAAATATTTAAGGGGGGGCTTTTGTTTTGTACATAACAAAAGTGATTTTTTGCCGAGACCCTCTCAGTGTGTAAATATTGATTAAGGGGATTTATAGACCTTTAGTCCAAAAATCCCCTGCGAACACAGGGTGAAAAACAAAAACCGCAAAACCGCAAACGTAAAACCGCAGGGGATTAATGGACAAAAAATCCACTTATTCCCTGAGCAGGGGATCATCTAAGGGGATTTGTGGAATAAGTCCATACGAGGCTACGGTACCCTTCATGCGCGAGTTCAACTCGTACTTGGCTGATTTTTTTTGTCATCAAGCCTATTGCAGTTACGAAGCTTTTAAAATAATTTTCGAAGCAAAAATAAAGCAAAAAGATGTGTCCACAAACCTCAGAAACTAAAACTCTCACCAAACGTCGTACCGAAAAGGTGTTCAAAATACCTAGTTCCAAGACGTTTTTCAAACACAGAACCTTTTCCTTCCTTGGGGGTTACATCTATAACAAACTATCGGAACAGGTGGAACTAAAAAAGTTAAATAAATTTTCTCTGAAAAAAACTGTCTCAGACACATTACAGAAACTATCATATCAAGAAACTGAGAGCCTGCTCTCAGTTCTAAGATAACTCATCCATACACTTCACTCACTACATACTTAATACCGGAGACTCTACATTTTATTTTGAGGTATTTATATTGAAAATTAATTATTATTTATTACGTTTTTTAATCCAATTTTTTGACCAAATATAATAATCTTTGTAATCAATTAAAATGAAATATTATTACTTTTTCAATTTATTTACAAATGTTTGAATATGCTGTGTACTATTAAATTTACCAATATTATATTGTAATTACTTGAATAAGCACTAATTTATTAACGTTATTGTATTTCAATAAGTCTTGTTAAGGGAGCACAGATCTCCGAAATACAAGCTATGCTTAGTTTGGAGATATGAGGCTCATTGTCATCATATATTATTTGTTTTAATGTCGACAAATGAATTTTGATTTGATTTTGAAAAGTTGCAAAGTAGCGTAATATTACAAGCTAACACAATACGCTAACAATTTGCATATTATAGTCATTACAAGTAAATGTATCACGGTGACGTCAGGCGTGCTTACTGCCCGTGATGGTCACTCGAAGGTTGATCGTTATGTCATCCCAGCTTTTTGACCGACTACCAAAAAAGAGGAGGTTCTATGTGTGATTTTTTTTCCGTATTTTCATCGATATTTTCGACATAGTAAAAATCGGCCAAGTGCGAGTCGGACTCGCGCACGAAGGGTTCCGTACTGTATGACAGCCCCCCTCTAATATTTATTTTATTTTAATTTTATTATTTACTATTGAAGTGAATATAAAACTTAATATTCTGTAAAAAAATTCAAGCATCTACCTATATTAATAATGGTAATAACCATTATTACCTATATTAATAATGGTAATAACCATTATTACCTATATTAATAATGGTAATAACCATTATTAATATAGAGCGAAAAACGTCCAAAAAATCAGGTTTGTTGTATGGGTTTGTCTTTTTCGTATTTGTTGTTATAGCGGCAACAGAAATACATCATCTGTGAAAATTTCAGCTGCCTAGCTATCATGGTTCATGAGATACAGCCCGGTGACAGACAGACGGACAGACAGACATCGAAGTCTTAGTAATAGGGTCCCGTTTTTTCCCTTTGGGTACGGAACCCTAAAAACTAGCCATTGACACGACATGAATTAATTTGTATGAACATTTCGTGGTATTAACAATACGGCTTTTTTGACGTGATAACGTCTTATAAATCGATGAACGCCGCGCGCCGTCTGTACGCACGAAAAAGCATGACTCTGTCACGATCCGCCTGAGCCGAGCGTGCAAGCGAGAGCGCAGAACAAGTGATAGAGAGGCACGACCGGCCTAAGCATTCGGCTTCTTTCAGTTAATGATTCAAATTTTTTATGCCGTTAACACGCTAAATTATCGTACGCAGTGCGACTTTACAGACAACCAATGTTTTATTTTTTTTTTCCTTGGAGTAAACGTGTTACCTATATCTTACCTACCTACCTACTTACGAGTATATACAGTTTGTATTTTTAGGGTTCCTTACCCAAAGGGTAAAAACGGGACCCTATTACTAAGACTTCAATGTCCGTCTGTCCGTCTGTCTGTCTGTCACCGGGCTGTATCTCATGAACCATGATAGCTAGGCAGCTGAAATTTTCACAAATTATGGATTTCTGTTGCCGCTATAACAACAAATACTAAAAACAGAATAAAATAAATATTTAAGGGGGGCTCCCATACAACAAACGTGATTTTTAAGAGTTTTTTTGCTTGCTATTAATAACGGCAAGAGGAATGGGGCTCCCATACGTACGGAACCCTTCGTGCGCGAGTCTGACTCGCACTTGGCCGATTATTTATATTTATTAAATTCCTCCACAATGGTTATACCGATTTTTTTAGAAAATGTTTGTTTAGGGTCTTATGGCAGGTCTAAGAATAGGTCGTAGACTATTTTTACCGACTTCCGAACAGGAAGAGGTACTATGTTCGTCTGTATGTATTTTTTTTGTGTATGTTAATATTGTTCATCGATGTTTACACCAATTGTGAACCGATTTAAAAAAAATAAAAAATAAATCGATATAAAATATTTTCGAGGTGGTCTCATTAAAATTATATCGTTGCCGCTTGCCGACCCCATCGATGATCAGTTTTCCGAGCTATGTGCCCTGCCCACTGCCAGTCCAACTTGCCAATCAGCTGTATTATATCGGTGACTTTGGGATTTATACAACATAATTAATTTGACGGTATTCGTCCACCCGAAAAATGCATCGACCTCCACTATAGGCGGGGGTCATAAACCATCAAATTCGTACCTATTGTCTATACTTCCACCATGGTTTTATTCAAATCAAAAGCAACGTGGAATGTTAGACAGAGTTATAGCTCTAAACTTATGGACTAGCGACCCGCCCCGGCTTAGCACAGGTGTATCATCACTATCATTCATGAAAGATAGTCACTACAAATTTCTAATAAACAATAAAATAAACTACATAAAAATAGCCATACATAATACTTCTAATCACTATCACTACATAGTATAAAACAAAGTCGCTTCCCGCTGTCTGTCCCCATGTATGTTCCCATTATATCTTTAAAACTACGCAACGGATTTTGATGCTGTTTTTTTTTAGTAGATAGAGGGATTTAAGAGGAAGTTTTATGTGTATAACACACGCGAAGCCAGGGCGGGTCGCTAGTGTGGTACAAGAGCGATTATAGTAGTTTTCACATTATAATTTTTCAGTATATTTCTAGTAAATATTGAAGTTATAAATGGGCTTTTCACTGTCCCATAAGTTTAATATGCTTTAATTTGAAATTCTTACGTCTGTATTTGCATGTTTTGATGAATATACAATTATTGATCTATAGTCTCAAAGTCAAATCTCGAATCAATGGATTCGAGTGAACTATTAGAATTTATTTCTTTATTTGAACAATGTAGATTTTGTACACAACTAAAGTCGGTTGCTGTAATTTTTGGCAAAAAAAAATATTTTTTAATTAATTTAAAAAAAATTATTGGATGTGGTGTGAAGTTGACGTAGGTACTACAATTACTACTAAAATAAGACTAACCAACTGACGAATAGAGAACCTCCTCTTTTGAAGTCGGTTAAAAATGTATAATTTGTGACAGGTTTTTTTTTTAAATTTATGTGGTGTAAAGTTGACGTACTGCTCAGTACAATACAGAACTCACAGACGAGAACTGATTATTTATCATCATATTATTATCCATCAAAAAAGCTCGGGACCTTCCCAAATGAATGTGTGAAACAAGCATGGGCTGATGCTATCGGTATGTACTGGCTTTTTAATGGGCACTGTTGAAATAGTACGCTATAATTATACTTGGTCAGCAAATATATGAAACAAGCATGAGTTGATGCTATCGGTATGTACAGCCGATTTCTTTTGAGTTCTGACAAAAGTCGCAGAATAAAAGTTGTTAGTTTTGATGTACAGAATAAGCCCCTAAAAGGATGCTAACTGATTAGAAATAACCCTGTATACTTGGTCAGCAAATATGTGAAACAAGCGGGGGTTAATGCTATCAGTTTGTACTGGCTTTTTAATGAGCAGTGTTGAAATAGTACGCTATAAATATACTTGGTCAGCAAATATGTGAAACAAGCGTGGGTTGATGATATCAGTTTGTACTGAGTTGGCTTTTTAATGGGCAGTGTTGAAATAGTACGCTATAAATATACTTGGTCAGCAAATATATGAAACAAGCATGAGTTGATACTATCGGTATGTACTAGCTTTATTATGGGCACTATTGAATAGTGGGCTATAAATATACTTGGTCAGCAAATATATGAAACAAGCATGGGTTGATGCTATCGATGTGTACTGGCTTTATTATGGGCACTGTTGAAATAGTACGCTATAAATATACTTGGTCAGCAAATATATGAAACAAGCGTGGGTTGGATGCTATCGATGTGTACTGGCTTTATTATGGGCACTGTTGAAAGCTCCGCTAAAAATATCTTTGTTCAGCATTCCCATTAGCATAAAACAGCTGATGGTATTATACTAAAAACTCATAAACATTTGTACAATAACAAGAATATCTATTGCACTCTAAAAAAAACTCGACTGCAATAAATTAACACTATCCTGAAGATGCCTCGTTGAGAGGCGAAACACGTGTCGAATAGAGTGCAGTGCAGTGAGAATAACGGTGTTAATTAATTACTAGCGACCCGCCCCGGCTTCGCACAGGTGTATTAACATATTATTATTATACATATTAACCTTCCTCTTGAATCAGTCTATCTATTAAAAAAAAAACCGCATCAAAATCCGTTGCGTAAGTAGTTTTAAAGATATAAGCATACATGGGGACAGAAAGAGGGGAGCGACTTTGTTTTATACTTTGTGGTGAAGTGTTTTCACTGTATTTCAATTTCTTTGTTATCTTTCTTTGTTCTGTTTTTAATGGATTAATTACAATATATGTAATTCTAATAATGTGCAATGAAAATAAAGGTTAATTAATCAGTTATTATCACTATTTAGTAATATTATTTTTAAAAATACTTACATTAATATTGTACCTTATATATTACTAGCAGCGCCCCGCGGTTTTACTCGCGTTGTGCCCGTTCCCGTGGGAATTTCGGGAATTTTTATACATTTAAACCTTCCTCTTGAATCACTCTATCCTTTAAAAAAAACCGCATCAATATCCGTTGCGTAGTTTTAAAGATTTAAGCATACAGACAAACAAACAAACAAACGAAAATAGCGACTTTATTTTATACTATGTAAGGATAATATATTAAATTAATTTATTGAATAGGGCCCTCACACTAATTTGCCTACAGCCAGTGGCGGACGCTTCATAAAGACAGAAAGACACTGCCTACCCTGGTTCTGATAATAGATCTAATAATATTTTATCAATAAACAAAATAACATAAAAAACTTCAAATCATGAATCAGCTCCACCTATCGAGTGCCGGTGGTATCAGATAAGATCGAAGGTAATTTCGCATCACCGATACGCGCTGCACGAGCGCCACCCGCCCTTGCCACGGCAAAGACACAAACTATGGATCTCTTAATGTTTTGTATGTGTGCTCTCGTGGTAAGTCGTGGTCATGCGGATTTAATGTGTGTGCGTTCCTATAGCTACGTGGGCTTTGCTGACACACAATGACAAAAATCACGCACACAACTGCATGAAAAGCCAGTGTCTTTTTGCTTAGCTAACACGAACAATTACGACTCGTACCGAACATTTCCGAAAGAAAGTTTGCTATGCAATGCAATTATTTTAGAAAGTAACATTGTTTTATTGAATTTTATACATTTAGATGGCCATCATTTTTTGTGGTATTATATTTCCCTTTTTTACTACTAATTTCAATAGTCAATAGTCGCCATATTGTTTGATGTGTATTGTGTTTGTGACTACGCTATCAGATATTTAGGATTTTAACGTTGTTAATAGAGTGAACAATGGATAATATTGTCTGTGAAAGTTGTTCAGATGGTGTGTGTATTGAGAAAATAAAATATGATGCGTTTTCAAAACTATCTTTCGGTGAAAAAAAAACAAGTTATCGAGATAGGTCGTGCTACACCGGATATTTGAGCTGGCATTTGGCAATCACCTACATTATAAATCGACAAGACGACGAACCAAAACCAACGTGTTTTTGGTGTGTAAAATTTTCTGCCTACCCTGTCTTAAAACTGTGTGCACGCCACTGCCTACAGCATAACAGAGCGGAAACACACAATCTAAATAAAGAATTGCAAAAAATCAACTGATAAGTACCTACTAAAATGATCGAAAAATTAAATTGGTTGTAATTATTCCCAGTCAATTTTAAATGTATGTCGCAACCAACTGGTAACACGGGACGCTAGCGCCACCTTCTGGCGTTAGATGGAGTTAACGGATTCACCGGCTGAGCGGAGCGCACGACACTTGCGTTGCTGTCGACCAGAGCGATTAATATTGAACCATCGCGTGTTCCTATATACCGTCCAGCCATCCATCAGCCATAGGACGTTCACTGCTGGACATAGGCCTCCCCTATGGATCTCCAATATATAAATAATAAATATTAGGGGACATCTTACACACGGTCTCTGACCCCAAACTAAGCAAAGCTTGTGATATGGCTGCCAGAGACTGATATACTACATAGACATATTTTTAAATACATACTTATATAGATAGTACCTAAATAACACCCAGACACAGAGCAAACACCTATGTTCATCACATAAATGTTTGCCCTGGGTGGGGTTCGAACCCACGCCTCTTTGATCCAGGAGTCAGGGTCACTAACCACTGAGCCACCGAGGCAGTCAAAATAAGACCGGTTGGTAGCGTCTTGCATCCAGCGTGATCCTTCGGTCTTAATGAGGTCATCCGTCCACCTTGTGGGTGGACGTCCTACGCTGCGCTTGCCGGTACGTGGTCTCCACTCGAGAACTTTTTGACCCCATCGGTCATCAGTCCTCCGCGCTATGTGCCCTACCCACAGCCATTTCAACTTGCCAATCCGTTGGGCTATGTCGGTATTTTTGGATCTTCTGCGAATCTCCTCATTCCTGATTCGATCTAGCATAGAGACTCCGAGCATAGCCCTCTCCATAGCTCGTTGGGCTACTTGTAAGGCCCATAGTAAGAGACTAACCCTATATACTTACACACCTATATACGAACCTAGCTATTGTTGTGTCGCTACTCGCTACTTATAATCTACCTTGTATATTCTTCGGACAATACAATTTGATCTTGTTTCGTTGCTCCAACATTACCCAACGACGCCCACTGATAGAATAAATAACTCTAGATATCTAGAGACTTCCCCCTCATGTATAGACTAATAATATTTTTGTAATCGTTTTTTGATTTTTGATTGAGCGACCTTTTTAGGGTTCCGTACCCAAAGGGAAAAACGGGACCCTATTACTAAGACTTCGATGTCCGTCTGTCTGTCTGTCTGTCACCGGGCTGTATCTCATGAACCATGATAGCTATATAGGCTAGCCTAATAATATTTTTGTAATCGTTTTTTGATGTTTGATTGAGCGACCTTTTTAGGGTTCCGTACCCAAAGGGAAAAACGGGACCCTATTACTAAGACTTCGAAGTCCGTCTGTCTGTCTCTCTGTCTGTCACCGGGCTGTATCTCATGAACCATGATAGCTAAATAGGCTAGCCTAATAATATTTTTGTAATCGTTTTTTGATGTTTGATTGAGCGACCTTTTTAGGGTTCCGTACCCAAAGGGAAAAACGGGACCCTATTACTAAGACTTCGATGTCCGTCTGTCTGTCTGTCTGTCACCGGGCTGTATCTCATGAACCATGATAGCTAGGCAGCTGAAATTTTCACAGATGATGTATTTCTGTTGCCGCTATAACAAAAAATACTAAAAACAAAATAAAATTATTATTTAAGGGGGGGGCTCCCATACAACAAACCTGATTTTTTAGACGTTTTTCGCTCTATATTAATAATGGTAATAGGTAGATGCTTGAAATTTTCACAAAATATTTAGTTTTATATTCATTTCAATAGTAAAATTAAAATAAAATAAATATTTAAGGGGGGCTCCCATACAGCACGGAACCCTCCGTGCGCGAGTCCGACTCGTACTTGGCCGATTATTATTTATTGCTATAAAACTGGTACATAAGTTGTTAAAAAATTACATGATAAGATAAGTAGGGCTGTCTTACCCTTTTCGGCCGTGCAATATTTTATACAATAGGTATGTATTTTTTGTAGGTATCTTATAGCTAGATACTATAATACATACACAAACAAAATATATTTAAAGTAACATAACATCTAATATTAATAATTTTTAAATTATTATTTTATTACAATTGTAAACATCATTTAAGTACCTAAAAAGGTGCTAATCGTTAAAAAAATATTTTAGTGAGAAGAATGTTTTTTCTGTTGACCAAGATTTTAATTTCTGAGAGCTTTGAATTATATTGGTAAATGATTTATAAACTTTGATTGCAATGTAGTTGGAACTATTTGCATACATAGCATTTGCATACATATTATATAAATATTTATTCTAATAGACGATTTATTAAGTTGTTTAGTGTTACTTATAATATGTGTTGTGGTTTTATGGTATATTCATAGATATTTGTACTTAAACACTAAGACGTTGGTACTTAGATGTGGTAGACTCGACTTGTTTTTTCTTTTCTTTTCATAATTAATTTTAGGATTAGGCCTGTTATTGGCTATTTATATTTATCTGTATATTTAAGTTTAATTTTATTGTTGTGCTGTTGGCCAATATTATATTATATTACAGCTGTCATTCAATCGCTGACAGAAGTTGTTGCTGACCATTTAAGCCATTCCTATTTGTTATGCACTACATCTGAGCGGTTAGTGGAAATCATTACAATTACAATTAAAACCATGAATTTATACTGTCAAGGTGAGGATTACAATTACTATAGAATTTACAATGTGGCA
Organism: Hypomecis atomaria; assembly: GCA_964007245.1. Classification (NCBI taxonomy): domain Eukaryota; kingdom Metazoa; phylum Arthropoda; class Insecta; order Lepidoptera; family Geometridae; genus Hypomecis; species Hypomecis atomaria. The sequence goes on along the minus strand of OZ023308.1, from coordinate 5,414,740 downwards.
TTGACCTTAATTTTTTCGTTCTCGTTATTTACGGGTTGCACTCCGGAAGTGCCGGCAGAAGTGAAAACTTGAACATATAAAGTACTATCATTAATGTGGTAAAATACAACATCACACACGCATACTCGCGCAAGCGCCCTGCGCCGTCTTACGAATTTTCGATCAGGACACGTGTCCTGACGCGAGTTTTACATTTTTTACCCATCGTGACGTTAAAGAACTTTTCACTTCAAAAAGTTACTTTTTAGGGTTCCGTACCCAAAGGGAAAAACGGGACCCTATTACTAAGACTCCGATGTCCGTCTGTCCGTCTGTCTGTCACCGGGCTGTATCTCATGAACCATGATAGCTAGGCAGCTGAAATTTTCACAGATGATGTATTTCTGTTGCCGCTATAACAACAACTACTAAAAACAAAATAAAATAAATATTTAAGGAGGGCTCCCATACAACAAACCTGAATTTTTAGACGTTTTCGCTCTATATTAATAATTTAGTTTTATATTCACCTCAATAATAAATAATAAAATTAAAACAAAATTATTATTTAAGGGGGGCTCCTATGCAGTACGGCACCCTCCGTGCGCGAGTCCGACTCGTACTTGGCCGATTATTATACTCGATAACATTTTTTTATAATAATTTAGAAAATACCAGCAACCCACCCCGGCTTCGCACAGGTGTATTTTATACATGATATAGACCTTCCTCTATAAAACTCTATAAATGTTAGCTTATTTAGTGTCTTCTAAAATGTTACAGCTTTTCAAACTTTTGAGATTAGTAAAGTCTCAAATTAACAAATTGTATGTCTGTTAGGACAAACTGTTGTGTCTTAAATTTTATTGTACCACCTCTATGTACACAGTTCGAAGCAATAAACGTATTTATCTACACTAATGTTGTAACATTCTACTTATGTTTCCAATATTTGACTTATAATGACTACTGTTATAGCACAGACAACAAAACACTCAATTTAAGCAATTTCAAATGATGTTATAATATCCACATCGATATCGTAAAATCTCATTATAACATCGATAAAACGCGACCAATTAACCTGGCGAGCCTTATGTCAAAATCCTCATACAAGTTGTATAAAATTTTGAAATTAGGCTGGCTTTTGAAAACAGTTGGATTATACGTGAAAACTTCGTCGAAACTACTAAACTTACATACACAAAACTCTTTGGTAAGATCTTGTGCCAATGAAATAAAAAAAGAACATCGCGCGCTCGCTCCTGTTTGGCCCTGCGCGCGCAGCTGCGCTCTCCTTGGTTAGATTTTAATGGCGGCAAGTTCACTGTGACAATACACGTACGCGTGAATTTAATGTTTCGCAATGTGTTTTTTTTAATTTTTATTAGTGAAGATAAAGTAGTGTATGCAACTGAATATTAAACTCGTTACTATTATGAAACTCGCTGCGCTCGTTTCATAAACTCACACTCGTGTTTTAATACCCGTGTTATATGCAGTTGCATACACTACTATTTATCTTTATCTTTTTATCCTCTTGAATCACTCTATCTATTAAATCCGCATCAAAATCCATTGCGTACTTAGTTTTAAATATATAGGTAAGCATACATTGGGAATTTGGGACAGACAGCGGGAAGCGACTTTGTTTTATACTATGTAGTGATAGTGATAATAATAAACTGTACCAATCCTTACGAGTCCTTGCTATCTTTTTAGGCCGAATCATACAAGTCGGCGGATGTGAAGTTAGCTACAAGCTGCGCAACATACAATCCGTTGCTGGCGTACTATGACGTCATGGCTGTCAAAACTGTCAAATATGAATTGGAATTTGACACTACTAAGAGAAAAGCACGGCAACTAGCAACTGAATCTAAATGTTTTTCATGTCTCTTTCTAACTCATGTCATATTAAATCATTGCATCTCTTTCTTTCTTTTCTCGATCGATCACATTGTCCCTCTGGTATCTCTGTGGCCGATTTCGATTTAAATTCTGAGGGCTAAAGGTGGGCATACACGATGCGATGATTTGATCAAATTTTCGCTTCATGCCAACTGGGAGCTCATTCAGTTAAAGTAAAGGCAGGAATTGGTGGTTCACGATTTGAACCACTTCCTGAATGTTAATTAACTCTTGTAATTTCAATTTTACGCGAGAAATGGTCAGAACTAAAGTTGCTTATAATTTGATTTCCTACATTTTTGTTTCCCATTAACTTTTTCTATGATTGATATTTTTCAAATAGAACGAAAAAGGTATCTAGATGTGCAATTTTCTAGCTTCTATAACTATAAAGCCCCGTCGTTTTTGCGTAGGCGGCAAACAGGGTTATCGGGAGAAAAATACGGCAACAGAAAAACTGAAATGAGATAGGTATTTTTCATGACAACCACATTATCCCTCTGGTTGTAATTGTAATAGCTCTATGATTAGATATAGGTAAGGTACGCCAACCTATAATGGTCCGGCTACATCTACGCCCAACGGCGAAGTTATCGTCACTGGGGCCTCACTCAACTAATTCAAACGGTAGTAATTGGTTGTTCACGATTTGAACTACTACCTGAAGCTGGGCACACACGATGCGATGATCGCATCAATTCATCAGATCAGTCCAGCGAGGTCCTAATATAGTTGCATTGTCGGTAGGTAGATACTCGTATTGAGGAATCAAAATGACACCCCTATTTTATTCGAAAAATATTGATTTAACAAAAAAATTATGGGTATTGAAGTTGCAGAAAATCAAATTTCAAACAACTTTGATTTTGATGATTTCTCATGAAAAATTGAAATAACACAAGTTATTGAAGAAATGAAATGATACAACCAACTATTTAAAAAAATATCGATCCTACAAAAAGTTGATGGGAATCAAAGTTGTAGAAAATAAAATTTTAAACAACTTTTGTCCCCTTAATTTCTGTTGTAAAATTGAAATAACACAAGTTATTGTAGAAATGAAATGGTACCACCAACTATTTAAAAAAATATCGATCCTACAAAAAGTTGATAGGAATCAAAGTTGTAGAAAATCTAATTTTAAACAACTTTTGTTCCTATAACTTCTGCTGTAAAATTTAAATAACACAAGTTATTGAAGAAATGAAATGGTACCACCAACGGTTTAAAAAAAATAGCGATCCTACAAAAAGTTGATGGGAATCAAAGTTGTAGAAAATCAAATTTTAAACAACTTTTGTTCTGAAAACTTCTGATAAAAAATTGAAATAACACAAGTTATTGAAGAAACAAAATGGTACAACTTTCTAATTCAAAAATTATCTATCCTAAAAAAATATGATGAGAATCAAAGTTGTAGAAAATCCAATTTTAAACAACTTTTGTTCAGACAACTTCTGATGACAATTTATGTAACACAAGTTATTGAAGAAACAAAATGGTACAACTATATATTTAAAAAAATATCGATCCTACAAAAAGTTGTTGAAATCAAAATTGTAGAAAATCAAATCTCTTGATTTCCTACAACTTTGATTCCCATCAACTTTTTGCATGATCTATATTTTTCGAATAAGACGGTGGTGTCATTTTGTTTCTTCAATAACTACCTACCAGCAATGTTTAAGTACATGATGATACTACATGGCCCCTACTTCACTGATCTGACGAACAGATGCGATCATAGTTTCGTGTGAGCCCAGCTTCAAGTAGTGGTTCAAATCGTGAACCACCAATTCCTATCTTTTCATTAACTGAATGAGTTCCCAGTTGGCATGAAGCGAAAATTTGATCAAATCATCGTATCGTGTATGGCCACTTTAAGTTGGAGTTTCTTGCTCGAACTCGATCGCGTTAGCGTTTGATGTGATTTCTATGGAAATGGCACAGCGCCATCTTGTGTCACGTATAGAAAACTGACTAGCTAAGTGTGAGTATTTTTTACGGTAATGTAACGAGCGCCAAACCGATCCAACTCAAGCGCGGCAACGTCAGTGATTGGCTAACTCAAGCGTGTGTGTCAATGTGCTCGCGTGTGTGCTCGGCGCGCTCGGTCAACGCTACGTAAAAGTAATTCGATTTGATTTGCAAAACTCCAACTTAGCCTCTTCTGACAAGAGTATACGATTTTCGAGTATGAACCAAATCGGTCAAGAGTGAGTCGAGATGTAGATTTATAAAGATTCGTTAAAGAGATGTGTCGCGAGATCAACTGTTCGGAGAACAACTAGTTTATAATGTTGATTAAGACTCGCGTACAGGCAAGTTCCTCAGATAAATTATAGATGGCGTTAGTAGAAACTTTAGCCCGCACAAATCGTTCAACGATGTTGTAAAATAGATTTTGTAGTAGTCATATCTCGTTACGTCATCATGTAGAATACAATATTGATTTTGAAGAACGTGAATTAATAGCTAATTTCAGCGATATCACGTTAGTGTTTTCAACCTCTTTTTCTTCTGCAGAGCAGGACATGACGTAGACCCAGCGTAAGCGCGTATCCTTGATATAGACTAGATTTTAGACTTATAGAAACATTTTTTGAGCGAAACTATATATTCTTTGGCGAAACTATGTAATACAGTTTAATATGCTTTAATTATTAAGAGCGAAATTTGGTTAATTAAAATTGAAAAGCATCAAAAATTTTAAAAAATTTTAACCACTGACCTTTGTAATACACGTCCTTCCTTGGAACTCCCGGATCTTTATAAACTGGTCGGTCTCCATAATCGCCGATAACAACGGGTCGTGACGTCACTACCTCGCCACCAGGTTTAGCTATATAAGCCGGTACGTTGTTCGGTTTGTCCAAATCATACTCGTATACAGGCTTCACGTCTGAGTAGGGTGGGTCAGGCTTGTCGTTGTCGGGTTTGCTGTTGTAACCGGATTGTGGGTCGTTGTAACCGGGTTTTGAGTCATTTGGTTTCTGGTCGTTGTAACCGGGTCGTGGGTCGTTATAACCGGGTGTTGGCTTGTAACTTGGTTTCTGGTCGTTATAACCGGGTTTCGGGTCGTTGTAACCGGGTTTTGGGTCGTTGTAATCGGGTTTTGGGTCGTTGTACCCTGGTTTTGGGTCGTTGTACCCTGGTTTTGGGTCGTTGTACCCTGGTTTTGGGTCATTGTACCCTGGTTTCGGGTCGTTGTAACCGGGTCGTGGGTCGTAGCTTGGTTTCTGGTCGTTATAACCGGGTTTAGGGTCGTTAAAACTAGGTGCCTGTCCGTAACCACTAGTCTGACTATCATAATTAGGTTTCTGCCCATACCCAGCCTGATCATGATTAGGTTTCTGCCCATAAACAGGTCTATGACCATATCCAGGCCTTTCATAGTCATAGCCTGGTCTGTTATTATAATCAGGTCTATCGTTTCCGTAACCAGAGTTCTGATTTGGTCGATTACCATAACCACCATAAGTGCTATGATCTGCATATTGCGTTTCTCCATTAGTTTGAGCCGAGCCATAACTAGAACTGCTTGAAAACCCATAACCACTTTGCGTAGTATCGTAAATTCCTTGGTTACCACCATAATTTCCTTGATTACTACCAAAGTTTCCTTGGTTGCTACTATAACCTCCTTGATTGCTACTATAACCTCCTTGGTTGCTCCCATAACCTTGAGCATTTCCATAACCACCTCCACCACCATGCCCTGGCCTGTTCCCGCTTTGACCATAGCTATTAGATCCCTGATTATTGCCATAAGATGAGCCATAGTTACCTTGGTTGCTGCCGTAACCTGAACTGCCGTATAAACCTTGGTTGTTACCGTAGCTTGAACTGCCGTAAGAGTTCTGTGATGCTTGATTGCTGCCGTAATCAGCCTGGTTGCTACCATATACATCCTGGTTACTACCGTACTGGTTGTTATAAGGTTTGTCAAAAGGCTTCAGGGGTTTTTCTGGTTTATTATAACTCTGCTCGTAAGACGGTCTATGTGTTTCATATGTAGCTTGACTGTTGTAGTTAGACTGATGAGAATTTTGTTCGTCATAAGAACTACTGTAAGATCCTTTGTATGAGTTCTGGCCGACATGAGTACCTGGGTCATTTGGTCTGTTGCTTGGTCGTTGTGACTGAGGTCCATAGCCAGTTTCAACGTAATCTATATGGTCATCAGTAGGGCGGTAACTAGTATATTGATTGTTATATTCACCTTTGTTGTATGAACCCTTATTAGTATTATATGATGCTTGGTAATTTCCATAATTTTGGTTACTACCGTAACCACTTTGAGCGCTGCTAAAACTGTCTTGGCTGTGTCCGTAGCTACCTTGGTTGCTACCGTAACCACCATAGCTGTTGTCGTAACCACTTTGGCTTCCATATGGTCTTTCATAATCGTTCGGTCTATGTGATGATGGAGTTCCTGGTTTTAGCGGTCTTTCGTCATAAGGCTTGTTTCCAGGTCTCTGATCGTATGGCTTTTGACCATATCCAGCTATTTCTGTTAGGTAACTACTGTATTGATTATTTTGAGACTGTGAATACGAGTTTTGACTAGAATACGTTCCATAGCCTAAGTATCCCTGCCCGTTATATTGCTGATTGGGTCTATCTTTTATAGGAATATACGGCTTAGGAGGATCTTGGATTTCTACGTAAATTGCATTGTCGTTTTGAGTATTTTGACCATAGTTACTGGCATATTGACCGTGATAGGTATACGTAGGTTTATCGTAAGGTCTAGTTGGTCTATATGGTCTATCCGGGGGCCCTATAGGGCCTGATGGGTGACCGTAAAGATCGTTAGGATAGTCATTCTGCGGTCTAGGTTTTCTATTTGGTCTAACGATGTAGTGGTACTCAGGTTTTTCTGGTTTATAAAGATCTGGATGGTTATATTCGTCTGCAAGAGGTTTCGGTTTATTTATACCTTGGAACTGTAGGACGTCGTTTGTATCTGGTCGTTGTGAGGGTTTGTATGCATCGTTCGGTCTGCTAGGCCCATATGGTACATCGTTTGGTCTATTAAGCCCGTGCGGTTGATCATGAGGTCTATCGTATCCATACGGCGGATCATTTGGTCTATTGGATCCGTAAGGTGCATCCTGTGGTCTTTCAGAACTGTATGGCGGATCGAAGGGTCTTTCCGGTCTATATGGTCTATTAGGTTTATCTGGTCTGAGCGGATCATTCGGTCTTTCAGGTCTATACGGGTCATTTGGTCGGTCTGGCTTAAAAGGTACATCCTGAGGCTTATGATCACCATAACCAGGTCCTTCGTCAAAATGTGGTTTGGTGTTTGATGCATCATCAGGTCTATAGTTTTCTTGCGGATTCCCATATCCAAGATCAGCAGATATTAAGTAGTCTTCAGCAGATGGTCTTTCGTCTATTTCTGGTCGAAAGACTGGTCTGTGTTGGGGTCCAGGGCCGGCTTCATCGCTTAAGGGCTGGATGGGGGTGGGGGGTGATTGCTCGCATTGGAATCGACGGATGTACAGGTCGTAGTCAGGGTGCCGTTTGAGGGGGCTCTGTTCTTTTATGGTCTTCTCGTCTAGTGTGCTCAAATTGCATGTCGCGTTTCCCTTGGCTCCAACCCTGGAAATGAGAGATTACTTTATGTTATTAAAGTATTTTTAAATATTATACATTAGAAATGTATTTATTGGGACAATAAAATTGGTTGTGCTATCATAGCAAATCTATAAGAATTATGTAAACAACAAATAATTAATAGTCTTAAACGAGAACGAGTTAGATGCAATAAGTTCAGAAAATAGACCAATCAAAAATTTAATTAGGGCCATTTTGATCTCTCCGGTCTTTCTAGTGTTACTAACAGAATAAGTAACATGCTTAGTTTTATATGAATAAAGAAATTGAAATTGAATTCTTGGCTTCTGTGAACCTTCTAATGCCATAGGACGTCCACTGCTGGACGTACGCCTCCCCCATGAATTTCCAATAAGGCCGGTTGGAAGCGGCCTGCATCCAGCGCATTCCTGCGATCTTTAAACTGTCGTCAGTCCACCTGGTCGGTGGACATCCTACACTGCGTTTGCTGGTCCGTGGTCTCCATTCGAGAACTTTACGGCCCCATCGGCTATGTGCCCTGCCCACTGCCACTTTAATTTTCTGATCCGCTGGGCTATGTCGGTAACTTTGGTACGTCTGCGGATCTCCTCATTTCTGATTCGATCCCGCAGTGAGACATCGAACATAGCACGTTGGGAAGCATTACGCGAGAGCGAGTGGAACAAAATGATTCATTGTTTGTCGGCATACCTACGTCAAAATCACAAGTTGGAATGACAAAATGGTTAAAATTTGGTTCCACTTTGTCTTTTGCGATATGATCGGAAATTTGAACTCTCTAGTTCCAGCAGAAGGTTATTTTACCTTCCTACTTTTTACTTTTTTGAATTAGGACAGCCGAGATAGCTCGATGTTAGTTTGTGAAACCCTTCGAAATTACGAAAGTTCGTGTGTATGTGCATCTTTTCTAACATTTCTTTTAAATTTCAAATTTTAAGTGGGACAAATTGATGTGCGTGTATGTGTCTCTGCTATTTTAGTACAGTTTCTATTCTTCTGAGCGTATCTCTGTGTTACATCACAGCCCGGACACTCCGCGATTTTTCATACAAAATCTGCTGTCTTACGCACACTAACACAGTACTTACTCACAGACAACACACTTACGCACGGTCGCTACACGCGCATTTGTGTGCGGAACGTATATGGCTGTCAGCGATCACCACAACGTGACGACATGCCGCGTGAGTGAGACAGTTGCGTACTTATTTGCAAAAATGAATATTAATCTAGTGCTTAAAAAAGTATAACAATTACTTAATTTGGAAGCATTTTAACAAAAAGTAACCGATCTACTTCTTTTGTAAGATAATATCAAGAGGAAGTTACCAAATAATGTAAAATAAGTTCCTATTATTTATCCTAAATGTGGGCATACACGATGCGATGATTTGATCAAATTTTCGCTTCATTCCAACTGGGAGCTCATTCAATTAATTCAAAGGTCCTCAATAACTACTAACCAGCTATAGTTAACTACCTATATTTGGCCTCCACTGAACTGATCTGATGAATTGATGCGATCATCGCGTTCTGTGCGCCCAGTTTCAGGTAGTAGTACAAATCGTTAACTACCAATTCCTACCTTTGAATTAACTGAATGAGCTCCCAGTTGGCATGAAGCGAAAATTTGATCAAATCATCGCATCGTGTATGCCCACCTTTAGGGAAACATTAAAATTTATTGTTTTGTTACGTAATGCTATGGCCACATCTGCGCCCTACGGCGAAGTTTTCGTCACTGGGGGCTCATTCATCTAATTTAAACGGTAGTAATTGGTTGTTCACGATTTGAACTACTACCTGAAGCTGGGCACACACGCTGCGATGATCGCATCTATTCATCAGATCAGTCCAGCGAGGTCCTAATATAGTTGCATTGCCAGTAGGTAGTTATTGAGGAATCAAAATGACACCCCTATTTTAATCGAAAAATATTGATTTAACAAAAAAAAATTGGTATCAAAGTTGTAGAAAATCAAATTTTAAACAACTTTTGTGCCCATAACTTCTGCTGAAAAATTGAAATAACACAAGTTATTGAAGAAATGAAATGGTACAACCAACTATTTAAAAAAATATCGATCCTACAAAAAGTTGATGGGAATCAAAGTTGTAGAAAATCAAATTTCAAACAACTTTTGTTCCCATCAACTTTTTGTAGGGTCGATCTTTTTTTAAATAGTTAGTTGTACCATTTTGTTTCTTCAATAACTTGTATTATTTCAATTTTACAGCAGAAGTTATGGGAACAAAAGTTGTTTAAAATTTGATTTTCTACAACTTTGATTCCCATCAACTTTTTGAAGGATCGATATTTTTTTTAAATAGTTGGTTGTACCATTTTGTTTCTTCAATAACTTGTGTTATTTCAATTTTTCAGCAGAAGTTATAGGAACAAAAGTTGTTTGAAATTTGATTTTCTACAACTTTAGTTCCCATTAACTTTTTGTAGGATCGATATTTTTTTCAAATAGCCGGATGTGCCATTTCATTTCTTCAATAACTTGTGTTATTTCAATTTTTCAGCAGAAGTTATAGGAACAAAAGTTGTTTAAAATTTGATTTTCTACAACTTTGATGCCAATATTTTTTTTGTTAAATCAATTTTTTCGATTAAAATAGGGGTGTCATTTTGATTCCTCAATAACTACCTACCGGCAATGTAACTATATTAGGACCTCGCTGGACTGATCTGATGAATAGATGCGATCATCGCAGCGTATGTGCCCAGCTTCAGGTAGTAGTTCAAATCGTGAACAACCAATTACTACCGTTTGAATTAGATGAATGAGCCCCAGTGACGATAACTTCGCCGTAGGGCGAATGTGTGGCCGGTCCATAACATTGATATTCAACCATACACAGTACAAGTGTTCCCTATTGTCACAGTCTAGGTAGTTTTTATTAGAAAATCCACCGGCCAGTGCAGCCCGCGCGCAGAGTACACGATGCGGTACGTAGCGCGGGGTGGAAGTGAGGAAGACTCAAACGGGTGGGGGGTAACGAGTGGCCGTTCTATACGTAGTATTATTATATTATATTCTTTGGTTACATTACAATCGGACATAGCTGCCTCACATACACATTTGAAAATTATTGATCGAGCAGACGAAGGTCGAAATGATTTGGCAATTTTGCACTCATCTCTCCCACAGAGTTACCAGAGGGATAACGTGGTCGGTCAAAAAACTGTGAATGAGATGCATAGATCTGATATTGCACGGGTTAGAAAGAGTCATAAAGAAAAAATCGATTTTGTGGGTGACGTGGTGTTTTAGCGTAAGGTAGGTACGCATTTTTATCAAAAAAGAGTGTTTACTTACATGTGCCTGAGTTAAACGCCAGGAAAACAATGGGATAGTTCAGTCAATCTGTCGATATAGTGATGATAAAATTCCCAAGTGGGCAAAGTTTGATTTTTCTGATGAGTTTCGATGTACTGAAGTTACTCTCGCGATGGGCAAAATTTTCGAAAGTGCGTTCGCTCAAAAACTAAAAAAACGTCCAAAAACTTTTTGAAACGCATTTTTCTCGAAAAGTATGCATTCCACAGAAAATTCGATTGAAGACAAAATGTAGAGGGCATCGAGATCTACAAAAAATGTGGAGCAATACCGTAAGTACAACAAAAAATGGACACGGTAAAAAAACTCTCTCTAAAAAAAAAGCTCCTATGACATTTTTTGTAGATCTCGATGCCCTCTACATTTTGTCTTCAATCGAATTTTCTGTGGAATGCACACTTTTCGAGAAAAATGCGTTTCAAAAAGTTTTTGTTAGTTGGTTTAACTCCATGTCAGACGCCTTCAGGTGGTTTAAAATCTCTGTCACTACGGTTCTGTAATTTGTTTGATAAGATAATGATCGTATAAATTAAAAATGTCTTGCGGAAATGAATAAATCATGTTTAGGAGGTACATAAATTTCATAAATACACCAAAAAATCAAAATTGTTGTCACGTGGTTATCTTGTGAGTTTTTGGTTGATGTAGGTACTTTCATCTCTGTATCTTACATTGGCCGACCATTATTTCGGGTTATTAGTAGCATTTCGTCAATACTATCTATTCGATGTCGCAAAACTAATTTTCATAAACTATAGATAATACAAACTTATTTGTTTTTGATTTGTACGATCGATATCTAAAAAATCGATTTGTCATTAGTTAATTTTCCTAACGAGAATGGTACAAAATAGCTCGAAAAACAAAGAGAAGACTTACGGCCCCTCAGTATTCTAAAATAAAGTAACGATGTCAATTACGCAATTCCCCTAATTATCGGGAGGTTATGACAAAGGGTAATACACAGCGAAATGACGATTCGACAACAGCGCTTTCCCTCTTGTTGTAACAGCTCTATGATATCTCCGAATGTCTCTCTCCTCTATCTACATCCCGCATTGTTCAACAAATCTTGACGAAATTTGGCACCTATAGTTTTGCCAAACTTTATCGAAACCAGCTGACAAGTTCTCTGAATAAGTTTTAGGGAAATATCAAAAAGATATTTAGAAATTAAAAATCGCTGGAAATACTTAAACTTACTGTCGCACTATTTATTAGCCAATTTCGATGATATTCAGCTACATTTAGTATCTAAATCTTAACTGCACTGTACCAGCCTTTTTAATAGTCCACTGCAGGACGTAGGCCTACTCACAAAATCGTTATCGGGCCATTTCCACAACGCTAGCCCAGTGCGGGTTGCTGAATCCACATACGCAATCGAATTTCTTCAACGGACATATGCAGGTTGCCTCACGATGTTTTCTTTCACCGAAAAACCAGTGGTGTGAAATTCCGTACATAAATTCCAAGGAGCTCATTGGTACAGGATCGGGATTTGAACCCACGACCTCACGATTGTAAGGCGGGTGTCACTACCTCTACACCACCATGGCTTATTACCTCACAAGATTTGCGAATATGAATAACATCGGTTCAGAAGGAATCAAAGTATAGGCCTATGAAGATTACGAGAAGTTAAAGATATGTCGAGGTGTACCGCTCGGAGAACTACTAGTAATATACTTATTTAGATGAAAGCTGTCAAACTTAAAATGAGTGTATCTCCGTAAATGTTGACTGAGCTGGCTTGACAAAGTGAGAGAGCTCAACGAGAAATACATTTTGGATGACAGCTGTCAAACTTTTATAAGTCGTTTATCTACGTAACTGTTAACTTCAGACTATTGCTGTTCTTACTATGGAAGTTTACGTGGTTTTCACACATTTTAAACGATATTAAACGGGACTCACTCACGTGTTCGTATAGTCATAACACGACTATAGTTTCGATCGCGTTCGGCGACCTTTCTCAAGTTGGCGAGTGCTAACACGCGGAGCCGTCTCGCAATGCACTGCGGGCTGCGGCGCGTAGCGCTCGCGATGACAGCGGTTGCGGTGGCGGGGCGGGGGCGTGTAGAGAGGATTGTTGTGTCGGCGCGCACTGAATATCCTCTTCTTCGATATAACGGTCTCCGTCGGGGATACTCCAGCACACTGAGCTCACTATGTCTCCACCAGTCCCACGGTCAAATCCTCTGGTTCCCTGAAGACACGGTCTCCACGTCGGTGGCAGTGTCCATCCCCCGTCTCTATTGAAGTTAGGGCGTCTGCTAATCTCAATAGCCTCCCTAACTTTACGGGGCACGAAAAACTTCTCTCGTGCTAGCACCTTCGCTCTATCAAATCTGATGAAGTGCTGTGCATCGGAATCGAGAGTGTGTTCCACTACCGCAGATCCATTTTTGTCTAAATTCTTCATTGAACGTATATGTTCCGTGAGCCTGGTAGATACATTTCTTCTTGTCTCTCCGACGTAACACTTCCCGCAATCGCACGGGATCATGTAGACACCGGGGACACCCAAAGGGTCTCTATCCTTAGGAGAGCGTAGCAATTGCCTTAGCTGTCCCGGAGGACGGAAGATGGTTTTAATGCTATACCCTCGGCGTAATAAATTTCCAATTCTGTCCGTCACTCCTTTAATGTACGGCAAATATGTTGCTACTCTCTCAACCGATGCCGGACGAGTCCTGGGAGATGCGTTTGCCAACCGCCAGCTCTGTTTCCACTTGTAACCATTACTGCTCAGCACACTTTTCATGTGATCGAGCTCAGTATCCAGGTACTCAAAATTACACAGTTTTAGTGCTCTATTTATAAGTGTCCGTGGTACCGAGGTCAACTATAGTCGTGTTATGACTATACGAACACGTGAGTGAGTCCCGTTTAATATCGTTTAAAATATTGCTGTTCTTACAAAAGTGAGAGCTCAACGAGACTTAAATTGCGTATGACAGCTGTCAAACTTAATAGGAGATTATCTCCGTAAAAGTCGAGTTTTTGCTGTCTTCACAAAAGTGGAAAAACTCAACGAGGCCTATATTTCTGATCACAGTTGTCAAACCTATAAGTGGTTTATCTTCGTAACCGTCAACATTAAACGATTGTTGTCTTCACGAAACAGAGAACTTAACGTGAGCTTTTCGTCATCAAAAACACAAATAAAAATTAAGTTTAGCTATATTCATTAACTTTCGCGGTATAGTGGGTGTACCGGTTGTGGCCATTTGGTAACAAAATTATTGCATAAATAATAATCATAAACAATGTAATACCATAAATATTGTTCGTCTGAATCTACATGTTAGAAATTTTAAAAATTAAAACAATTTTATCATAAAGATGTCTAAAGATAAAATTCAAAGTGGCCACAAATTTACACAACCGGTGCATCTAACCTACGAAGTTCGCTGGGACCACTAGTTTATCATAATTACATTGTAATTGTATAGTTCCATCTGTACTCTAGCTCGTTCATCGGTCAATTAGTACTTAGTAGTTAGTAGCGCTCGTAGCGTAGTTTGACTAGGTGGTTGTCAGCGATCACCGAAATTAAGCAACGTTCCGCACGGTCAGTACTTGGATGGGTGACCGCGGGTGGCCTTATCCAACTGAGCGCTACCGTGGCTCGGATGACACGTTAAATTGTAGGCCCCGGTTGTTTTAACCGTTTAGCCATGTCAGAGGCCTTCAGGCGGCCTAAAAACTCTGACACCAGGGCTAGCCACCCGGCCTATACGAACTTACTTACTATCGGTCAATGATACCAATTCTTATTTATCTCTGACCTCTAGTCATCAATCAGGGAACGTTTCATACTACGAGACATTTATTTATAAAACTGATAATACAATAAATGTAGTTTAAATAATCTGTCAAGTACGAGTCGGACTCGCGCACGAAGGGTTCCGTACTGTATGGGATCCTTAAATATTTATTTTAATTTAATTATTTATTATTAACTAGACGACCCGCCCCGGTTTCGCACAGGTGTATTATACATATAAACCTTCCTCTTGAATCACTCTATCCATTAAAAAAACCGCATCAAAATCCGTTGCGTAGTTTTAAAGATTTAAGCATACAGACAAACAGAAAAAAATAGCGACTTTATTTTATACTATGTAAGAAAGTAAGCATGTAGGTAGGTAAATATTCTGTGAGTAGGTATTTGAAGCATCTACCTGTTACCATTATTAACATCGAGCGAAAAACGGTTAAAATGTAGATTTTTGTTGTATGGGAGCCCCCCTTAAATATTATTTTTACACTATTTTTAGTATTTGTTGTTATAGCGGCAACAGAGTAATCATCCATCCATCCATCAGCCAAAGGACGTCCACTGCTGGACATAGGCCTCCCCTATGGATCTCCAATAAGACCGGTTGAAAGCGGCTTGCATCCAGCGCGATCCTGCGGTCTTAATGAGGTCATCCGTCCACCTTGTGGGTGGACGTCCTACGCTGCGCTTGCCGGTACGTGGTCTCCACTCGAGAACTTTTCGACTCCACCGGTCATCAGTCCTCCGCGCTATGTGCCCTGCCCATTGCCATTTCAACTTGCTAATCCGTTGGGCTATGTCGGTAACCTTGGTTCTTCTACGGATCTCCTCATTTCTGATTCGATCCCGTAGAGAAACTCCGAGCATAGCCCTCTCCATAGCTCGTTGGGCTACTTGGAGTTTATTAATAAGGCCCATGGTAAGAGACCACGTTTCAGTGCCATAAGTCATCACTGGTAACACACACTGATCGAACACTTTCGTCTTGAGGCACTGAGGTATGTCGGACGAGAAGACATTACGCAATTTTCCGAACGCTGCCCAACCGAGTTGGATTCGGCGATTGGCCTCTTTCTTGAAGTCGGACCTACCTAACTGGACTACTTGTCCTAGGTAGACGTACGAGTCAACGACTTCAAGAACCGAGTTCCCAACAGAGATCGGGGTGGGTACAACATGGGAACAGAGTAATACTCCTTACTAATATTTTAAATCATAAGTGTCTGAAATAAAATATTTTTGGTTTGTTTTGTTTTGATTTCATAAATCCGAAAGTGTTATTTTTGTTCGTTCCTCTTTCACGCAGCAGCGGAGCAACGGTTTGACTTGAAAGAAGGATGCAGAGAATCGACCTGTCAAAACATTTTTTTTTTTTAACATGGGAAAAAACAACTTTTCTAATAATGAATATGTGCTTCAAAAATATAATGATTTTTTGCCGTTTTCATATCACTAGTTTAAATTAAAATTAGACCACCAGAAAAATTTAGATGTTTTTTTATTGTTTTTACCATCTAAATCCCCTACCAATGCTTGTGTGGCCAAATTTTTTAAAACTTCATTAAAAACGAACTTGTACATATCAGAACAGTTTTAGAAGCGTCATAAATTCAATTACTCGGACGAACATAACGTTTTGAGAAATAAGCTTGGGAGATAAATTAAAAATTTAAAAAACCTCCGACACAAAAACCTACCTAAAAAAGTACGAAACCATTTTGGGCACATTTGTAGAATTTTGGTTCTTCCATCCCCACTTTAACCCACCATAACTCTTAAACGGCTCAATCGATTTTAATAAAACATAGCTAAGAACACTCTCGACTAAGTCTCCTTTCATCAAAAAAAAAAACTAAACTACGATGCCACAGACAGACAGACAGACAGACACACAGACAGACACACAGACAAACAGACACGTCAAACTTATAACACCCCTCTTTTGCGTCGGGGGTTAAAAATGAGTGTATTCACACAACAGGTACCTATTCGTATGTATGAGCTGCCGACATCCTTCTTTGACATGGACTCTGTTTGAAAGACGCTAAGTGACATAAGGCACTTTTTATCCCAGAAAAATAAAAGGTTCCTTTGGGAAAGCAAAAAAATCGAATTATAATGCAGGCGAAGCCGCTGGCAAAAGCTAGTTACAAAAATTAGTCGTACAAGCTAATTTCTCTAGCAGATTGATACTTATTGATCACGTTACTAAGAGTTATACATACGTAGGTAGCTGCCCCGTGGTAAATATAAAACCCCGTTTTTTCCTTGTACGGGTTCCGTAGTATGAAAACGTGTCCTTATCGCAAAACATGAGCTCTATCCAAGCACCGCTAGATGGTGTTGAACACCGTTAAAACGCGCAAATAGAACGTTTCTATATTTTACACCCATTTTCTTAATGATATACGTTTAGGATGCCTTCCACTTGACTCTGAGTTGAATATAAGACTCAACATTATTTTTACAACGGCCCCAGCTACTAATGTCAGATAGTTGCGGCTGATATGATCATATGATATACCTACCAAATACCTACTTATTGAATAATCGGCCAAGTACGAGTCGGACTCGCGCACGGAGGGTTCCGTACTGTATGTATTTTATTTTAATTAACCCCCGACGCAAAAGAGGGGTGTTATAAGTTTGACGTATCTGTATGTCGGTGTGTCTGTCTGTCTGTCTGTGGCATGATAGCGCCCGAACCACTGAACCGATTTCAGTTTAGTTTTTTTTGATGAAAGGAGACTTAATCGAGAGTGTTCTTAGCTATGTTTTATAAAAATCGATTGAGCCGTTTAAGAGGTATGGTGGGTTAAAGTGGGGATGGAAGAACCAAAATTCTACAAATGTGCCCAAAATGGTTGTCAATGTGTCGGGGGTTTTTTTAAATTTTTTATTATATTATTTATTATTGAAGTGAATATACACTTAAATATTCTGTGAAAATTTCAAGCATCTACCTGCTAACATTATTAGTATAGAACGAAAAACAGCTAAAAAATCAGGTTTGGGAAAAATGGGAGCCCCCCTTAAATTATTAATTTTATTCTGTTTTTGGTATTTGTTGTTATAGCGGCAACAGAAATACATCATCTGTGAAAATTTCAGCTTTCTAGCTATAACGGCTCATGAGATACGGCCTGGAGACAGACAGACAGACGGACAGCGGAGTATTTAGTAGTAGGGTCCCGTTTTTACCCTTTGTGTACTAAATAAATTGGCAACGCGTCATAATGTAAAACGGCTATATTTTCGTAGCGCGGTAATTGAGTATATATTAATATTTCTTTCGACGTGTCAGAACGAGACAGCGTCATGACAAAGTATACATCTGTCACTTTTTCATACGTCAAAAAGAGTTCTTTTCGTGGCTTTTCGTGGTCGCATGCTGGACTAGGCTAGGTGGGTAGCGAGAGAATGCGATCCTGAAGTCCGTAACTAGTAGTGGGTAATAAAAACACTGTTATTTACTTTTAACCGAGTTCCAAAAAGGAGGAGGTTCTATGTTCGTCTGCATGTATTTTTATGTTTGTATGTTCATCGATAAAAAATATTTTTTTTGTTCGAAAGGACAAACTGCCGATGTGGTTCCACTTGAATTTACAGAAGTCGGCTGAGCCGTTTTTGAAAGATCAATTCAAACAATTCGAGCGAAATTTTCGAATTTTGATCACGATGGAAGGCGGTTTTGTCACTTTTTGCGAAAAATAATTATAACTCGCCCAATAAGTAAATTAATCATTTGTATTCCATTGTATTGATGTATATACTCAAGGCAAGCTGTCTTCACCTGTGATTGCTGTGCCACTTAGCAGTTGTTTGTTCTTGTCTTTCGTGTGTTGTGTTGGTGAGGTTTATTAATAATATAAATAAATAAAAAGTAACCAAGCTGCATCTACTTACTTGTCCGTCTAGATTCCTATTTCTGAAATTTTAAATTAAATTATATGTATTTCACAAAAAATTGCAAGACTGACTTCAACCGTGTAGCGAATCACTTCAATATCACTACAAAATATGTACCTACCTTTAAAACTAAGTTGCTTCCCGCTGTGTGTCCCTATGTATGCTTGTATCTTTAAAACTACGATTTTGATTCGGTTTTTTTTAATAGATAGAGTGATTCAAAAATTCAAAATTCAAAAATTATTTATTGTCACAGGATACAAATTATGCAAGAGTCACTATTCCCCAAACTGGGTACAATAAAGCACCCGTATCTTGGGGCCTAGGCATTCTCGCTATTGAATAGGTATAAGAAATAATTTGTAAGTTCACAAAATTTCAAGTTAAATGTCAAACATGAAAAATTCAAGAGGAAGGTTTATATGTATAATACACCTGTGCGAAGCCGCGGCGGCTCGTTAGTTCGCGAATAAATGCCACGGATCGATGTAGCATTTTTCATATTAGTATTAATCCTTACATAGTATAAAATAAAGTCGCTATTTTCGTTTGTTTGTTTGTTTGTCTGTATGCTTAAATCTTTAAAACTACGCAACGGATTTTGATGCGGTTTTTTTTAATGGATAGAGTGATTCAAGAGGAAGGTTTATATGTATAAAAATTCCCGAAATTCCCACGGGAACGGGCACAACGCGGGTAAAACCGCGGGGCGCTGCTAGTTTATCATAAACGGCTCAGCCGTACTCTTTCCAATCTATCCCAATATTATAATGAGGAAAGATTTGATTGTTTGTTTGGATCGAATACCTAGGCTCCGAAACTACTGAACCGATTTGAAAAATTATTTCACTGTTGGAAAGCTATGTTATCCCTGGATGTCATATGCTATATTTTTTAAATAATTAGGGATCCTTACTAAAACTCCCATAATGTAACCCAAGGTTTACGAAAATTAGCTAAAATATTATTTACATCGCGTGTGTTAGATTAAGGATTTTATTATAATATTCTATATTACTTAAAATGGCCGCTGTGCTTCCTTTATTGGTCTAAAACTATATCTTTACCTTCTATTTTTATGAATGGACAAATCAAGACACGATATCCGCCATTGCTTGTTGTGTTTGTAATATTGTTTATCAATGTGTTATTCCGTGGTTAAAGTGATTGTGATCCTATCAACTATTCTCCAATAGTTGATAGGATAATATTTAATAACGATTACCAAGTGTATTAAGTAATATCAGACTTTTTAGTAAATAGATAAAACTGAGAAATAACATGGCGTCCGCCATTGTTGTTTATATTGACTATTGTGTCAGATTCTGTAATTTTATAAAGTT
This sequence comes from Hypomecis atomaria, assembly GCA_964007245.1. Lineage (NCBI taxonomy): Eukaryota > Metazoa > Arthropoda > Insecta > Lepidoptera > Geometridae > Hypomecis > Hypomecis atomaria. The sequence continues at coordinate 5,394,857 of OZ023308.1, read as the reverse complement.
ATAGATAGAATAAATAAGATAGTTTAAAATGTTAGGATAATATTTAGTAAGGTTTTCAAAATGTATTAAGTAATTTAAGATTTGCTAGTAACTAAATAAGACTGTGAAATATTATGATGTCCGAATGTCAGCCATTATTGTTTACATACACTATTTACTTAATACTGTGATTTCATAGTGTTATAGATGACTAGAAATGTATCAATAATTTATTGTTCTAATAATTCTTATAAGTATGAAACGCAGTTTAAGATGGCTTGATGTATAAAAAGTAGTGTTAAATTGAGGCTGCCGCGGTTCCCGCCATCTTGCTCGTTCCCTATTGGTCGGTGTACATGTTGACATCGAGCAGTGGTGGTAAGGCATGGTGGGAGGTTGTGAAATCAGTATAAAACAGTCTGTTGGCGTGGCTTCGTCTCTTAATATCTCTTAGTATCTCTTAGTGCCTTTTAGTATCTCTTAGTATCGCTGCAGTTCTCTTAGTGCCTTTTGGTATCTGTTAGTATCGCTCAGTGTTCGCCAAGTATCCTAATAATAACGTCGGACAAATCTTTGTCGCCCTGAATCTCACTTAGCTAGTTATGCTGAGTGTCGGTACTTTTATATTCGAAGCCAAACCGAGTGAACGTCGCCATGTTGCTAAAGTTAAGTACTTTGTGTAATATCTAAATTATGTGACTGATCATTGTACATTGTATCAAAAGATTAAAAGATCATATTGATAGCGTCTTGAGTTTCTTGCCACTTCTTCTCAAGACGTTTAGGGCCTTACGAACGTGGCTTAAGAGTCTTTGCAATACATGGAGGTACCCTCTTGGGACCCATGAGGTAAAATAATAAACAAAGTATTCTTACTTACTTGTTTCCTTTTCTAATTTAGAAACCTCAAGTTAGGTAACTACCCTCACAAACATTTAAAGGATCAGATTGATTAGTTTCTTTGTTATAATGTTAGATTCAGGGTTGCTGCATTGGTTTAGAGTGAGATTTCCATCCTGACAATGATATTTTGATAGAAAATAGACAAAGTGAAACGCCTCTTTTAACCCTGATCTAACACGTGCGCTGCGAAAATTATTGATGATACAATAAAATAATGTAGGTACTACGACTTTGTAGAACACATTATTATTTACAAAAACTATGTCTAACTATTATAGTTAAGCAGAGTATAAGCCCGATTACAGAGGCGCCAGCGTAATTATAATAGCTAAATAGCATAGTCCTGTTTCTTTTTCACTTTAGGCATTCGATAGAGAGAACGTTTTTTACATTGCTATTTAATTTACGCTGGCGCCTCTGTAATCGGGCTTAATGTCTAACTAGGTATTATAGTTAAGCCACAATTAGTGTTATTTTATTTGAAATTTTAATTAAAATGCCGCTGAAAGAAAAGGCTCTTAATTTATATCTTGGTATTAACCCTTACCAAATAAACTTCTTTGTATTTAAGAATAATTCAGCACCTTTATATAACTTTTTAAATTGTTCAATTCGGACATTTCATTCGAAAGATATCCATGAGTTTAAAAATGTAAGTTTTAGAAAAAGTCGCGTGGTCGTCGCTCACCCCGCTCGGCTTTCTAGGCATCTCCATATTAGGTAAATCTCCGGTATTCCTGTAGGTACCTGTACCTATACCAGCCTTTTTTAATAATCCACTGCAGGACCTAGGCCCACCCACGAAGTGTGATTGGGCCATATACACCACGCTGGTCCAGTGCGGGTTGGCGGATTCATATAGATAGAGCATCCGGGCATCGAACATCGAGCTATATTACTACGTATATTTCCTCAAAGGCATCGAATGGAAATTTATCGTCGAAAGGTTTTTAAAAAAAAGACGTTTTCCTCTTGCTGCTTACAATTTTGACGAAAGTATAAAGAGGTAATGTGAAATACTTAGATATGAAACCGCGACCGCGTTGTAATCTATTGAGTAGCGAGAGAGTCTACCTACGGTTGGGCCATATCCACCACGCTGGCCCAGTGCGGGTTGGTGGATACGTAATCCAGTTCCTTCTACGGACGTAGGTATGCAGGTTGCCATAAGATGTTTTCTTTAACGGAAAAGCCAGTGATGTGTAATTCCGTACATAAGTTCGAAAGAAACTCATTGATAAGGGATCGGGATTTGAACCAACCACCTCACGATTGTAAGATAGGTGTTACTACGTACCACTAGACCACCACGGTTATATACCTCGTAGTACCTACAGTTTTGGAAAACCTAAGTTAGGCGAACCGACATACAGACGATTTATATTTTTTGTTGTAGTGGTAGTGAGTGGAGTGAGAGTCCTGACACATAGTACGTAAAACGAATGATCGATGGGGCTTTGAAGTTCTCGAATGTAGACAATGTATTGGCAAGTGCAGAGAAGGTTTTCACGTGAATCTACCTATAATACCTATCTGGTCAAAACCACCGGAACACGTTGGATGCTAGAGCTTCCGTCGGTTCCATCACAGCTTTTTGGGTTAGCAAGTTGAAGAGGCCTTAAGTAGGGCACACAATCCGTAGAAGTAGAACTGATGGCCAATATTTTACAAAGTAAGTACTCGAACGATGAAAAGATCAAAAACAAGTGCAGAGTATAACGTCAAATAACTTACGTTGATAGAATGTAGATGGACTGCGGGTATCTAATATTCTAATCGTTTGTAAACTCTGAAGCCAGGTATAGTCACCCGACCCATACGAACTTTTATTTAGATCGGCAAACTATCTTTATTTTATGTAAATAGTAGAACAGATGAAGACTACAATTCGATCGATTCTTTATTGTTTTGGGCTCAGGTGTACATTATGACAGTTGACAAAAAGGGGGAAGGGGGGTTTATTCGGTGTTATTCAAGATCTAATAAGAGAGCCCTATGTTAAGCAGTGGGTGTTCTATGGCGAAAACATTTGCTTATTATGCTACTGTAATATGAAAACGCGCTAAAATAACTGTGTTCATTGTGTACGATTGGTAATAACGTTAATTAAATAATAAATAATTTAATTTAAATTAAATAAATATTTATGGGGCCCTCCCAAACAGTACGGAACCCTTCGTGCGCGAGTCCTACTCGTACTTGGCCGATTATTTCATTTTAAACACGATCATTTTGACTTTGTCTGTCTCGCCTTTTGTAATTTTTGCTGCAATAGACACTACAGGTATTGCATCCAATAATTTTTTGTTTAAATTAAAATGATACTTTCGGAAATAGATTATTTGATAAAATCAGGCTGGTCATAATGATCACGTAAAATTTCGTGTACAATTTAGTGTATTTAAATTTAGACTTCATTTTTTACAGAAACATTGTTTGAAGATAAAGGTAGCCAGAAATACTATGTACCTACATAAAGATAATTCCACAGATGATTTAGTTTGAAGGTTATCAGACAAGTTGCTTAACTATATTTTTGACGCTAAAGCGCTCGCTACACCAATGAAAAGTCGCCATTTCTAACGACGAAGTCGCAAACTCGTAACATCGAATGGATGTCATCCATTTGGACTGCTGGTGAATGGGACGACGCAGCCAGGGAAGGCCCAAGAAGCGCTGGCGTGACGATCTTGACTCATTCGAGAGGGGCTGGCAAGAAGTTGCGATGGATCGTGACTCCTGGAAGGAAATGGGGGAGACCTTTGCCCAGGAGTGGGACAGCTTAGGTAAAAAAAAAAATATTTAAACTGTCGTGTTATAATATCGTTACCATGCAAGTTAAATAATTAAATTTATATCCACAGTCCGGCTTCCGATTGAGCAAATTTTAGGACCTAAATATTCGATTTTATTAGATTACAATGAAGAATTTGTGCCATATTTTGCTAAAAATAATTATTCAATTCAGTGTAAGTCATGAAATACTTAGAGGTTGTGCAAAAAGATAAACGTCGTGGCGTTACGGTGAACTAACAATAAGATTTAATAATTTAAGCAGCCTAAGTACCAAGTAGTCGGTGGACGCGAGTCTACTGATGAAAACCAATTTGGTGTCTTTGGGACCGGGAATGTGTCTTGAGATCTCCCGAGGTCCCTTTTCTCGAATAATCTAAGTCTTGAGCGGGCTGTCTGAAGAAATCGACGTTCTGTACATTGAAGGATATATTTTTCACCAAGTCGGGCTGATTTACATTGGCACTGACGGATATTGTTATAATTAGTGGCGGTTAGTAGCCTAGTTACACATAATAGCCGAGTACAGAAAATATTAGAACTATCCGTTGGCGAAGAACATGAAACTGAAGTTCTTGTGTAGTGATGGGACATGGGTTGGTTTTCATTCGACTAAAATAGTGGTGTATCCACGTCCCGTCACAGACTATAAAATAGTTAAATTAAAGGTGTGTTTGCAATACACCACATGTCTACCAAGTATCAAACACTTTTAGTTGTACTAGCAATGACAGAGCAGTGTTGTCATCTTAACAAAATTAGTAAAATGGCACACGGGCGACCTCACCTACGCTACGACGCTTCTCTTTTTGCACAAAGTCTATTATAAATTTTCATATAAAAAGCAACCTGCAAACGTCCGTAGAGAGAATTCAATGGCGACAACTCCATAATATTATAACCCCAACCCGCACTGGGCCAGTGTGGTGGAGATCAAGCTCACAGCTGCGCGAGGGGTAGGTTATCCGCAGCTTTTAGCATCCCAGCCGCCAAGTTGTTTGATTCAGCCTATTCAGTGCAGCACAAATAATAATCCCAAATATTTATCGTGTCATAATCGTTATCCACGGCGCCGCTAGATGGCGTTGAACGGCGTTAAAACGCGCAGTTTCCTTGTTTCACCAACTGGTGAGCGTATTTCTACGGGTAAGTTATTAATTTGATGTCTTATTATCAAGAAACTGTCTCTTGTGATCAATTTTTGGATAGGCCCCAGCTACTAATGTCAGATAGCTGCGGTTGATGGTTTATAGTTATTTTATTACTAAATGTTGCGTTCTTGACGTAGATGGAATATTGGATATGCGTTCGTTTTATATTTATACAAAGTTTATCATTATCAAATTATCAATAAAGGATTATACTAGTAAGAATATTTTTGTAATTTAATGCCTTTTTCATATTAAAAATATTTTTTAAAAAGTCCACAAAAATACCGGGAATCATAGAATAATAACGCGTTATTATTCTATGCCGGGGGAATGTTATACATAGTTGAAAGCTTTTATGCGTTTCCTCTTGTCAGAGTGGATGTGACGTCGTCGTCTATTTAAAGTGTTGTTGCAAGACGTATGAATTGCAATTTTAAGTTACGATCTTTCATCGATTGCCTTAGTCATAAAAATCGGTTTTTCTTATAAATCTGTCTCCTATCGGGCTTCCGCCACTCCAATATAAGCCATTTCAGCTGTCTAGGATTATTTTAGGTATCTTCTGAGTAGCTTAAGTAGGTATATACTTTATTTTTATTGTTTGTAATGATGAAAAGTAATAGATTTTAAAAATCGGTTTTTCGTTTCCTCCGGAAGTCACACCCCTAACGGTCATTGAATCATTGAGTTCATAACATAGAGATTAGAGATACAAAGAGGCGCCCAAAATATTTGTGAAGTATGAAATTTGACGTTATAGCACACTGGCCTTCTTCCTAGTTTGTTCACCGTTGATCCTGAGGAATAACAACGGTTTCTGGCAGCCATTTTTAGCTCATCAGCATGTAAACTTACTTTGTAGTTATGGGCGCCTCTTCTTATCTCTATACTCTATGGTTCCTATGCCGGTAAGTGCCAGATTACAGCTGATTACTCTCACCGCCATATTGTTTTAGAAGACGACGTCATCGTCGATGTCGCTCTGTGAACAAAACGCGGCAAAATATTCGTTTAGGCAGTCAAAAGTTTAGTGATATTTTTATTTATTTTTTACATTATATTAAATGAAAATTTTAGTACCAGATATTTATTCATATATTTTTATCATTATTTGATGATACAAACTATCGTTTAAAAAAAAACATGCATATTCCTTATACTAGCTTTAGCCCGCGGCTCCACCCGCGTGGTATTTTAATTTTTGTGCTATATCCCATGGGAACATTTTATTCTGGGATTAAAAGTAGCCTACTTCACTTTCCGATCCTTGAACTGCAGGTATATGCATGCAAAAATTCTAATCGATCCATTGCTTTGTTGCCGCGTGAAAGATTAATAAACCAACAAATATACTTGCGAATATTAAATAATGGTAAGGATTTTAGTTATTTTTAATAATATGGAATTTTCTAGTCGTTATCATTTCAAATTTTGAACTTTACGTCCTTAATGAGATTGTCTCCTAGAAGTGCATGACCTCTCATACTTATTTTTACAATGAAAATGGCAAAACTGACTTCCATCGTGTACGAAATTCGAATAGTTCGCTCAAATTGATGTGTGCATTTTTACATTATTATTGAATTTTCAAAAACGGCTCAGCCAATTTCGATAAAATTTAAATGGGACCTCTTAGGGAGTAAACACTTTCGAACTATATACCGTGTTTTTGAATTAAATTACAATAGGCGAAAATTTATATCGATGAACAGACACAAAAAAAATTACATACAGACGAACACAGAACTTCCTCCTTTTTCGAAGTCGGATAAAAAGTAACGTTGTTGCGATAGTTCGATAGTCAAAATCAAAATTTAGTTACACTATCGATACTTAAGTAGTTCTATTGAAAATAACGAAGTTCAGCAATACCACCGATAGTATCGATAGCAAAAATCATGCAATAAATTGGGATATTGACGATAATGTTATTGCATCGAACAATAATAATATCAATACCATCGATACTATCGATATCGTCGATAGTGTCGATACTATCCATAGTGTCGCCACTATCGATAGTATTGATACTATCGTAACTTTTGCCATCCGCCTAAAACCTCCGCTCTAGAATCCAGTCTTCTCAGGGCTGGATGTGAAATTATCGCAGATGATGTATTTTTGTTGCCGCTGTAACAACAAATACTAAGCACAGAATAAAATAAATATGTATTTGTAGGAGGCACCTATTCAACAAATGTAATTTGTTTGCTTGTTTGCCCCCTAACAGTCCACGGTCTCTACCGCAATGAAAACAAAGTCATAGATCGGTCAATACAATCAGTCAATACAAACAGATCTTGTTGTAACGAAACAGCCAAGCCGCATATATTGACTAAGCTGTAGAGTTTGTGAAGTAAGAACTTGTAGAGTAAGGCGTGTAGAGTTAGAAGCTTGGCTTTACGTGAGATCTGACAACTTTTTGATAGTGTGAACTGTGATTTAGTCTTGGCTCCATTTTACGTGAAAATGTCTTTGTTGGATTTCACTTCTTTTTGTAGTTTACTACAAGGAGTAATTTAATCGATTTTCACATCTCTAGCGTCAAAACTTGCGAAAGTCTCATACCAACTTTTAACCCCCAGTTTTAAAGGTTAGGGGAAGTCAGGGGGGCATTTACTAAGAATCTTGATATACCTACGTGTTTTATTATTTATAATGAAGAGTCCCTTTGTCAATTTTTGGACATCTAGCATCAAACTTTGCGAAAGTTTCATACAAACTTTCATCCCCCAGTTTTAGGGTTTGGGGGGTGGTTTATTAAGAATCCTGAAATCGTGTTTTATTATCTATTACAACGAGTTCTAAACACCACTGGCTTTTCGGTGAAGGAAAACATCGTGAGGCAACCTGCATACGTCCGTAGAAGAAATTCGATGGCGCGTGTGAATCCACCAACCCGCACTGAGCCAGCGTGGTGGATATGGCTCAATCACCCTTCGTGGGTAGGCCTTCGTCCTGCAGTGGACTATTAAAAATGTTGGTACAGTTATAGCAACAAAGGGGTTATAACCCCAACCCACGCTTGGTCAGCGTGGTCGAGATGGCTAAATCGGGTGATGTCCTTGGTAGGACTATGTTTAGCTGTGGAGTAATATAAAGCCGGTATAAGCCGAATCAAACAAATCAGCGGCTGTGATGTTAGCTACAAGCTGCGGATAGCCCAATCCTGACTGAAGCTCACTTGAGCAGCTGAGCGAGGATTAAGTTATCTGTAGCTTATAGCTAACATCCCAGCTGCCAAGTTGCTTGATTCGACCTATACAGTGCAGCTACGATAATGATATCTACATTACCGTGGTGCGGAACAACAATTACTTTAGAAATCCCGAATATTGATGGTGTCATAATCGTATCCGCGGCGCCGCTAGATGGCGTTGAACGGTGTTAAAACGCGCATTTTCTTTATTTCACCAACTGTTGAGGCAATTTTTCTTGATCATTCTATTCGGATGTTCTTTCCATTCTGTAGGAATGGCATAATTATTTTTGGAACGGCCCCAACTACTAATGTCAGATAGCTGCGGTCGATAATAAGCAATTTTATAATTAATTATAGTTTATATTTATAAAGGTAAGTAGGTATATAAGTTCGTATAGGCCGGGTGGCTATGGCCAGCCCTGGTGTCAGAGGTTTTAGGCCGATGTATATATTTCAGGTTAAATGTTAGAGTAGTGTTTCCAACCCTACAATCTTTGATCAAGAATACTGTGTTGTATTTTTGATCTAAGAATACTTAAGACCCAAGAGTATTATACTCTTGCAGCGCCCTAACGGGGTCTATGTTTTATGCTTCAGTCAGTTTAAGAACTGCTGTAATGTACAGTAAATTGTGCAAATAACTAATATTTTGGAACGGCCCCAGCTGCAAATGGAAGACAGCTGCTGTTTGATATTATTTAAATACTAGCTTTTGCCCGCGGCTTCGCCCCCATGATATTTCGAGGCCCTATCTTACCACCCTTAATAAAGGAGGTGGAAAATAAAAAACAAAAAAAACGATTTGACATTTGTTCGATTCGACAGTTCTTTTTGACATTTCTTGGAGCGCACGCTAGAATAGCTCGCAGATGCAGAATTTTTCCTACTTACTTAATACTTATTGTTATAACATGGAAAATTTACGCAATATTATTATAATTTATAGCCAATGTGTTATTCTGATATATAACTAATTAATTCATCTCAATCCGTTCAGTAGTTTTTGCGTGAAAGAGTAAAAAACATCGAGCTCTATACATTTTACAGAATTTCTCTTGAAATAAGTAATTGTACATAGAATTCACAGTTCGTCGATTATCTGTTCAAAGAAAACATTTTTAGCCGATACAATTTTTTACCGATAGCACGGTTCACCGAAAGAATGTTTGATATTTTAAATGTTTCACCGATACCACGATTTGCAGATGAGAGTTTTCGCTTAAACCTCTATTGAAAAATCGATCCATCCATCCTTACAAACTTTTACGTTTATAATATTAGTAGGAAGGGTTGATCAAGCACCATCTGATCGAAAATGACTAATTAATTCATGTCAAACTATCTCAACTTAAAACCAGATTTTAATATCAAAACATAATAACATAACATAATCTTGAAGGCTATTTAGATATCATTACCGTGGCTATGGCAGGGCGATAATGTCGTATAAATGACCCTAGGGACTAAAGTGATTTTAATTTAGAACGTCATAATTCTTATGAAAACTATTTAGAACAGATACAAGCATTGTAAAATGATGATCACATAGTATTTTCCTTTTCTGTTATTCATTTCGAATTTGGCTTCGATACTTACTAAGTTTATTTTGTCTATTAATTTGTTTTAATAAAAAAAAATGTTGTCTTCTGTTTTAAAGCTTTGACATATTATTTTGATTTTAATAAATGAAGCTATTTACGTAGTTCTGTACAGTTTTCTATAACATCATTTTGGAGCAACTTTCACCTAAACAGCGTTTTTAGCCATTTTAACATTAGTCAAAAGGGCGGGAATAACTTTTTTGATTATTCTACTGTCAAAATTGGAATTGATGAATTCCAATTTTGACATCAGAATAATGCAGTAACAAAGCAGTTACTAGTACTACTTGTGTGTAGCTATCTACTAGAACGTTAATAGTAGTTTATGCAACTGTCATATAATGAAGGGTATTAAAACACGAATGTGAATTTATGAAACGAGCGCAGCGAGTTTCATAATAATAACGAGTGTTTTAATACCCGTGTTATATGCAGTTGCATACACTACTTTATCTTCACTAGTAAAAATAAAAAAAATAAACATATTGCGAAACATTAAATTCACGCGTACGTGTATTGTCACAGTGAACTTGGCGCCATTAAAATCTAACCAATGATCTATGCTGCGCGTGCAGGGCCAATCAGGAGCGAGCGCGCGCTGTTCTTTTTTTATTTCATTGGCACAAGATCTTACCAAAGAGTTTTGTGTATGTAAGTTTAGTAGTTTCGACGAAGTTTTCACGTATAACCCAACTGTTTTCAAAAGCCAGCCTAATATCAAAATTTTATACAACTTGTATGAGGATTTTGACATAAGGCTCGCCAGGTTAATTGGTCGCGTTTTATTGATGTTATAATGAGATTTTACGATATCGATGTGGATATTATAACATCATGTGAAATTGCTTAAATTGAGTGTTTTGTTGTCTGCGCTATAACAGTAGTCATTATAAGTCAAGCATTGGAAACATAAGTAGAATGTTACAACATTAGTGTAGATAAAATATATCTTAGAACTGTAAATAGTGGCAGTTAACAGTTTCGGAGATATAACATCTCCCTGTCTGACATTTCGGATTTGGTTTTAATTTCCACGATTTGTATGTACATTATATTTTTATTTTATTTTTGTGGACGGTATTGCCTAGTGAGTACAGCGGGGCAATTCTGTTAACCGATCTCGTTGCTGAGGTGACGCGTTCTTGAGCTTCTCTCGTTTTTTTGACAGCTTTGAGCTATTAAAACTGTCAGAAAAGCGAGAGGGGTACGGAGCCTATCACTTCAGCGACAAGATCGGTTGACAGAATTGCCCCGCAGTTAGTAAAATTATATCGGTGTTCAGCATTATTCAACTTCCTGGTTTTTTTTTCAAGCTGGAGGTATGAAAAGTAGAGTATGCACCACTAGAACAACACTATCGCTGCACTCCTTACGCAATTACTCTGCCAATCATTATTTGTATGTCGGAGAGCAGTCCCTTGAGCTGATTTGCTTTAATTAATTACTGCCAATACACAGACAGATAAATATTTCGAGGTGCATTTGACAGATGACTTTTCTGTCAACTTCAATGTCGTGCCCACGTCACACTGACGTACACATTGGCGGAAAAAGGCGTGGCTTGAGTCACCTTTTGTTTTGACGAAAATACAAGAAGATGTTGGAAAATCATCGGAGTGTTCAATTGTTTGATTCGAAGACAATTACTGTAATTTTTGAAGAATTACTCTGTAAGCAGAATAAAGTTGATATCGGAAATTCGCTGGTGTTCATATTTCAATAACTAGCACTATGATCAAGGAGGTGATCGAGACAATAATATACGTTTGTTGATCACCCCGTCATGTATAAGAGTAAGAGAGATAGAGCTAGTCACGCACTCAGCATAGCAGAAACGCGTAGAAACTTTCTTATGCTAAAAAAGTGAAAAATAAAAATAGTTTTAAAAAACTAAATAAACAAATATTGATGTTTTTTTCGTCGTTTCTGAAAAAATATCAATAATATGAAAATTACTATTGATGACAGGTACATCGATCCGTGCGAACTACTTATTCAAATTCTTTACACGGTTAATAATATCGTACTTATAACTTTTAGTATTTTATACCACAGAATATAAAATTAAATTATTAGGTTTTACTATGGAAATTTATCAGTATAAAAGTATACAACTGAACATGGTCAACCTTAAAAACTAAACACACAACCCATCTCCGACCGTACCCGGCGCAAAAGAGCCCAAAATGCTGGCAGCATTACCTCGCTGGATGGCGATGGCCATCCTTTGCGCCAAGTACGAGCCGGAGCGGGGTCATTCATTCAATTATTAGGTTAAAAATAATTATTCAATTCCACGGTTTGTGAGTGATGAAATATCTTTAAGTTTTAGAGCAAAACCATCGTGCGTAAGTCTGTAGAGGCGTAGAACTAGAAGAAAAAAAATCTGCTGTTCCATACATTTTGTCGCGTGTGAGGTGAACGATATTTTTCTATGTTTTTTTTTAAGTTTTGACAAAAGTCGCGGAACAAAAGTTGTTAGTTTTGATGCACAGAATAAGCCCCTGAAAGGATGCTAATTAATTAGAAATAACCCTGTATTGCTGGCCTTGTACTGGGCCAGCGTGATCGAGAAGACTCAAACACCCTTCCTTGGTAGGCCTATGTCTAGCTGTGGACTGTAATAAGGACTCTACGGAATAGTACAGTAAGTATGTATTTTGGGAATTCCAATATTAAATCAAATACTTAACTCTTCTTTGGCCTAAGCCTTAATAGGGACAATAAAAAAAGTGTTGATGGACTCATTCTGAGTTAACTTACCTAGCAATTAAAGTGAGATTTAAGTTGCTTAGTTGCCCATGGCAAAAAAAAACTCTTCCTTGTTAGGTCTTGGTTTACCTGTGTTGTCCTATAACTCCTATAAGGCTGATACAGTACAGTGCCACCAACTTAGCCGTTCAAGTGGGAAAAATTGTAACTACATGTTCGTCAGCCGCCATTTTCAATTCGTCATTTGAATTTGCGCCACTAGCGACGCCGTCAACTGAACAGCTAAGTTGGTAGGACTGTAAGTTGGTATTTTAAGGCTCGGTTGCACCATTAGTTAAGATTATTGTCAAATTTAACAATAACAATAACGCTGACTTAAACAGTGACTGCGAAATGTGTTGCACCAGCGTATTCCTTGGTATAGTTAAAGTTATTAGGGCTATACGATTCTGACAGACAATTAACGTTAACAATAACATCAACCAATGAATCGTGGGCGGTTACGGTTACAGTTAAAGTTATGACGTCATCTTACAAATTGTCAAATGGTGCAACACATTATTTTCCTTAACCATTACTTTAACATGTTTGTCATTGCTAAAGTAACATGGTGATCATTGAACGTGTCATAATCGTTGCCCTTCGCCCCACCAGATGGCGTTGAACGGTGTTAAAACGCACATGCTCTATGTTTCACCGACTGGTGCGCAAATTTTTCTTGAACTAAGCATTTGTGTATGTTCCCTATTTATTGGTGCGGGGATTGAAATAAATTTTTGAAACGGCCCTAGCTGCTAATGTCAGATAGCTGCGGTTGATAATCATGCTAATTGTACTAACTACTAGTAGCTCTACGAAAAGTAGGTAGACCATGCATCTGTCTAAATGACTGAATTAAATTAGACTAAATTATTTTATGTAATTAGTTAATTGAATTGTTATTAGACTATTAGTAATTTGGTGAATACGTTTTGCACCTATTACAATTATATTACGTTATCGAAAACCTTTGCAAAAAGACGATTCTATCTAAGCGCATTTCCATAAAGCAAATTTTGATTTTGACTGTTCATGACAGTGATTCCACTTAAGATTTATTTTTCGCCCAAAATTTAGAGATTTGCGTACAGAAAAATCGCCAAAGAGAATTCTTAGGGGGAAGAGGTCTCATCGTCTGCGATGGGACTTGGATGCGCATTGTACATTTATGTGCAAAAGTGCCTCGGCTAAATCGAATCCTATGTTCTAAAACTTCCGTAAAAGGAGTCATTTTACCCTAAAATTCCCTAAATCCCTGTTACAATAAAAATCGCTCTAAGTACTACGTGAAACATACACTTCCGCCCTAAAATAGGGCGAAACCTCTAAATGTTGAAACACTGCTTGGTCGTGATCATGACCAATTCGAATCATACTCGCTTGTTAAATCTTGTTAGGATTGAGGTACTATACAATCTGGCCAAATATTATCTAAATCGGTTGATATACACAACAGCACGTTTCCCCTCTTTTTGAGGGAAACACCCCCCAATCAAAAATCACCGACGACAAAAAATCTATACCAATATTATAAAGAGGAAAGATTTGATTGTTTCTTTGCATTGAATAGGCTCCGAAACTACGAAACCGATTAGAAAAATTCTTTCACTGTTGACATACAAAATCCCCGGGTGTCATAGGCTATATTACATTTAAAAAAAAAAAAAAATAGGGAGGCCGCTAGTCTATTAATAAATAGAACCTGTTGTACAGTCCGTTCACAGTTATTTTACCTCTTGTCGTTGGAGCAGAGACATTCACTCTGCTTTGGTCAATGAAGCAGAGACCTTGGCTTCGCTTCAGCCAATTAGGTACACACCTAGAGAACAAACTCGTGTCATTTGTCACGGGCGACATATTGGACCCTGTGGGCCCTACTTCAGTACTGGACATGGCAATTTAAAGAAACTATTGATAGCAAAGGGAAAAATCGTGAAATGGAACGTTAATTAAGAAGCAAACATATTAAAAAAATGTGGTACTTATACGGTTTTAGAGCTGTCACTGTCAAAGTTCCGTATACTTACGTTCCCAGGCGTGCGACGTTCAAAAAAGAGTCCCCAAGGGCCTTATTTTTGAACTATTAACTATTTAACTGACTTCCAAAAAGAAAGAGGTTCTATGTTCGAGTGTATGTTTTTTTTTTGTGTATTGTCATCGATAATTTCGCCAATTGTGAACCGAATCGAAAAATTATTTTGTAGTTCGTAAGAGTATACTCCCGAGGTAGTCCCATTTAAATTTTACAGAAATCGGCTGAGCCGTTTTTGAAAAATCAAGAATAATGTAAACAATTCGAGCGAAATGTTCGAATTGTGTACCTACACGGCTACAAGACGGTTTTGCCATTTTTTGCGAAAAATAATTATCATTAATCAATGCTATAGTCCGTTCTATGACCGCTGATGTTGGACTACTTAGTCGAAAAACTATTGAAAAAGGCACAAGTCGTTTATATCACTATCACGACAGTATAAAACAAAGTCGCTTCCCGCTGTCTGTCCCCATGTATGCTTATATTTTTAAAAGTCCACAAAGGACTTTGATGCGGTTTTTTTAATAGATAGAGTGATTCAAGAGAAAAGTTTATATGTAAAATACACCTGTGCGAAGCCGGGGCGGGTCGCTAGTAATACATAATTATTTTTCTACCTAATATCAGCACGCATTTATTATCTTTTAAAAACTACCAGAAAATAGTGATATTTTTAAAGCAATCCTATTAGGTAATAAAAATCGGCCAAGTACGAGTTGACCTCACGCATAAAGGGTTCCGTACCGTATGGGAGCCCCCCTTAAATATATAAATATATTCTGTTTTTAGTACCTATTTGTTGTTATATAAAATAAATAATAACAGCCTGGTGACAGACAGACGGACAGCGGGGTCTTAGTAATAGGATCCCTTTGGGTACGGAATCCTAAAAAATGCAAGTGGAGTCCCTCCGCGCGGAAGAAGTGAAACTTCAACGCAACAGTGCTTTCATACCCCCTCCTTGGTAGCGTTAAACGTTTAACGCAACCTTGTTGGAAGTCGCATTAGAAGTTCCGTATTCGTCAAAAGACATACGAGTGCTGCCATCTATGTGAACTTACCCGTAATCGTACGCCTGGCACTGCTTGTCTTGCTTGCAGATTTGCTCGCACTCTCGGTTCGTTAGTTCCGATACGTTTCGGTAGATGGCGTCGGCTGGCAAATGCTCTCCAATCGCGATTCTTTCGAAGCAATCTGAAATTAAATAAAACAAGATTAATAAATGATTAAAAAACCCCAACGCAATTAGAATCCTACCGCAGCCATCAAAATAGCTGATTACTTTTAAGTGGCAAAACCGAATTGATGAAACGTTTTATAAAAGTCTAATTCCATAGACGAATGGTCTTCGCTCTGCTAGACTAGATAAAGTCGACGTAGGTACCTACTCGGAAAATACGGCAATTTGTAGCAGGAGTTGTTTTCAAAGAGCACTGTATCTGGTGTAGCAGAGCGAGACCCATAATTAATCTAGGTCTAAAACAAATAATTGGCCAAGTGCCAGTCGGACTCGCGCACGAAGGGTTCCGCACCGTATGGAAGAATTTTGTTTTATTAATTATTTTTGAATGGAATATACCACTTAATATTTCAAGCATAGTCCTGTTGTCGTTATTAATATCGAGCAAATTAATCGGTCAAGTACGAGTCGGACTCGCGCACGGAGGGTTCCGTACCTACTGTATGGGAGCCCCCCTTAAATATTTATTTTATTTTAATTTTACCATTTATTATTGAAGTGAATATACTTACAAGTAAATATTCTGTGAAAATTTCAAGCATCTACCTGTTACCATTATTAATATAGAGCGAAAAACGGCTGAAAAATCAGGTTTGTTGTATGGGAGCCGCCCTTAATTATTAATTTTATTCTGTTTTTAGTATTTGTTTTTATAGCGGCAACAGAAATACCTACATCATCTGTGAGAATTTCAGCTTTCTAGCTATAACGGTTCATGAGATACAGCCTGGAGACAGACAGAAGACGGACAGCGGAGTCTAAGTAATAGGGTCCCGTTTTTACCCTTTGGGTACGGAACCCTGAAAATCACGTTATACCTAGTATAGGAGTTATTTTTCTAGCCGTACACCAATTTTCAGCTTTTAAAAGTAGTTGCATGATACTCATTTTTTTAAATTCAAACGGGTATCACCACCAAACGCTAAACATCCCAGCTGACTGAATCTGGGTTATTGTTGTACACCGCTATGACAACGTAATACCAAAAAATTAGCTTTTAGAAAGTACAATACTTGCAATTTTTTGCGCCTACCTCCCGAGCTATTATACATTATGTAAGTAGGTATGTACTAGATATGCCTCACGATATTTTTCTTCCTCTGAAAAGGTGTAAAACCCGTACAAAAATTAATTATTATTATTAATTATTAATTAATTAATTTTTGTACGGGACCGGGATTTGAACCTACGACTCCAAGGCAAGTCATCTTGCGTGCCTGCTAGACTTTTAATAGGTGCTCTTACGGAAATGCTGAAAGATTTTAATAAGGCGTTACTTTATTCGAAACCAGCTCTTGCCCATGGCTTCGCCCGCGTAATATATTGACTTTTGTACTAAGTATTCCATAGGCTCGAATCGTAAGGCCGGGTGGCTAGCCCTGGTGTCAGAGATTTTAAAGCCGCCTGAAGACCTCTGACATGGCAGCCGACAATTTAACTCGTCATCCGGGCCACGTTAGCGCTCAGTTGTAAGTGCCACCCGCGGTCACCCATCCGAAGTCCGACCGTGCTGAAGGTTGCTCATAGTTATAGGTATCACCACACAAGTCGGCGGATGAGAAGTTGACACTTCGCCGTGATTCGGTAATTATTGCGCATGTGTGCACAATGCCGACGCAAGTGGCGTAGTGGTGAGCACGGGCGTAGGGAGCGCGCGGAAGGCAAGGGGTTGGCGGAAGGGTGTGACGGATGTCTTGTCTCTCTGGCTCCCGCGCATACCTACCTAGGTATCTATATTTTGCCTCCGGGAGCGTTCTGCGCAAACACCCCATCCGCCGACTTGTGTGGCGCGGATTATAACATCGATGATTGCTAATAAACACCTAGTGAAACTACGCTATGACCGCTATCTCCGACCTTTGAACTAAGTATATCTATGCCAAAAAATCAAATCCATTCGTTGCTTTGTTGATGCGTAGGTATTAGAGCAACAAACCAACAAACACACTTTCGGATTTATAATATTGATAAGGATGGGGAAGACGAATAATAGCCGAGGTATAATCCGCGCCACGCAAGTCGGCGGATGAGAGGTTAGGCGCAGAACGCTGCGCAAAAGGCAAAATATTATGCGCGGGAGCCAGAGAGACTCGCGCCGGGGCACACCCGCCCGCCAACCTCACGCCTCCCGCGCGATCACTACGCCCTCGTGCTCACCACTATGCCATGTGGCGTCGGCAGTGTGCACACATGCGCAAAAATTAGCGAATCACGGCGAAGTGTCATCTGCGGCTAACGTCTCATCCGCCGACTTGTGTGGCGATACCTATATTAAAGTTATTAAACCGTCTCAAATCCTCTGATATGATGAAACAGTTAAAACAATCGGCACCCACAATTTGACATGTGATCCGAGCTACGGCAGCGCTCAGTAGTAAAATCCACCCGCGACCACCCATCCAAAAAATTAACGGTGCTGAACGGTACGTTTCGGTGATCACTAAGAAATTCCTGGCCAAACTACGTTACGAGCGGTACAAATGTACAATACTAAAAAATAATAACTTGTATGATTTATTTATTCGTATACTACGAATAAAATTATCGTTTTTAGGGTTCCGTACTCAAAGGGTAATCATTATTTTTACGCAAAAAATGGCAGCACCGACTTCCATCGTACAAAATGCGAAAATTTCGCTCGAATTGATTACATTATTGTTGATTTTTCAAAAACAGCTCAGCCGATTTCTGTAAAATTTAAATGGAATCACCTCGGGATTAAGTACCCTTTCGAACTAAAAAAGTTTTTTTCGATTCGGTTCACAATTGGAGATAAGTATTATCGATGAACATACACGAAAAAAATACCTATATATATACAGACGAACGTACAACCTCCTCCTTTTTGGAAGTCGGTTATAAACGACTAACTAAGACTCCGATGTCCGTCCGTCTATCCGTCTGTCTGTTAGTCACCAAGCAGAGGCATCTCATGAACTGTGATAGCTAGAAAGCGGAAATTTTCACAGATGATGTAATTTCTGTTGCCGCTATAATAACAAATACTAATAATCGGCCAAGTACAAGTCGGACTCGCGCACGGAGGGTTCCGTACTTTATGGGAGCCCCCCTTAAATATTTATTTTATTTTAATTTTATTATTTATTATTGAAGTGAATATTAAACTAAATATACTGTGAAAATTTCAAGCATCTACTTGTTACTATTATTAAAATAGAGCGAAAAACGTCTAAAAATTCAGGTTTGTTGTATGGGAGGCCCCCCTTAAATATTTATTTTATTTTGTTTTTAGTATTTGTTGTTATAGCGGCAACAGAAATACATCATCTGTGAAAATTTTAGCTGCGTAGCTATCATGGTTCATGATATACAGACCGGTGACAGACAGACGGACAGACGGACATCGAAGTCTTAGTAATAGGGTCCCGTTTTCCCTTTGGGTACGGAACCCTAAAAACAGAATGAAATAAATATTTAAGGGAGGGTTCCATACAACAAACGTGATTTTGTCAAAAAAAAAAATTCTCGCTATTAGATAATAATGGCAAGAATGGAGCTAAGAAGGGGGCTTCAACACGTTACGGAACCCGTCGTGCGTGAGTCCGACTCGTACTTGGCCGATTTTTTCTAAAGCTACCAACCACTTCCGGTAAAACCTGTTAAGTTTTTCTAATCTAATAATTTACTTAAGCATGACGTCATTATCAAACGATATGAGCCAATGTGATTCATTATTATTGTTTCCGTATAATCATCAAAAAAATTAATTTAATTACAAATACGAGTAAGTTGATTGTTTTAGCAAAATGTTACCTGAAAGATATTTTAGCGATAATCCCGAATAAATGGGTATCTTCTAGGTAAGCGACAACCTAGACCTATCTGGCAGTATGTAGTCAAACGCAACTATACGAAATAAAAGGCCGCCTCTTGTAACATTTTTTTATAGTTTTAATTTGTTTTTTCATGTGATGTGTCTGGTGGTGGCATTTACAATTGAGCGCTACCGTGACTCGGATGACAGCCTCGGTTATAGTAACCGTTTAGCCATGTCAGTGGCCTTCAGGCGGCTTAAAAACTCTGACACCAGGGCTAGCCACCCGGCCTATACGAGCTTACTGTACCAAAGAGTTCTCGGAATTAAAGAAAATGCCAACCTGAAGTAACCCGGTGAAGGAAAACATCGTGAGGCAACCTGCATACGTCTATAGAAGAAATTCGATGACGTATGCGAACCTACCAAACCGTACTGGGTCAGCGTGGTGGATATGGCCCAATCACTCTTCATGGGTAGGCCCTACCTATATGCTCAGCAAAAGGCCAGTAAGGGTACACAAAACCTTATAGATAGCATTCACTATCACTAGGGGTCACCGAAATCAAGTAAGTAGGTACCTACATAAGTTACCTAAGTTAAGTATACGTCTTACTTTTGATTTAAGTTATTTTATTTTTTACTTAATTATGTATTCCAAGTTGCAAGATAATCAGTTCCAGTAGAGGTATTAAATTTTGTAACTTTGCATTCGTATTTTGGTTTCACAACATCCTACGTATATTGAAATCGGTCTATTACTATAATTTTTTGACCGACGAAAAAACGGAGGAGGGACCTACTTACGTCGACGAGTATAATTTTTTTTTGTATTTTTTAATGTATAACCACGTGTAATTTTTTACAGAGTGGTACGATTTCGATAATTCTTTTTTTATTGGAAAGGTAATACTTCGAAATTAGTCCCATTTAAATTTTATCAACATCGGCTGTGCCATTTTTGATAAATCAACAATAATGTTAAAGTTGCCACACCGATCCGTTGCATTTATTCGAGATATGTACACGGTTGAAGTCGGTCATGCCCTTTTTTAACCCCCGACGCAAAAGAGGGGTGTTATAAGTTTTACGTGTCTGTTTGTCTGTCTGTGTGTCTGTCTGTCTGTCTGTGGCATCATAGCGCCCGAACCACTGAACCGATTTCAGTTTAATTTTTTTTGGATGAAAGGAGACTTAATCGAGAGTGTTCTTAGCTATGTTTTATAAAAATCGATTGAGCCGTTTAAGAGTTATGGTGGGTTAAAGTGGGGATGGAAGAACCAAAATTCTACAAATGTGCCCAAAATGGTTGTCAATGTGTCGGGGGTTTTTTAAATTTTTAATTTATAGTAATTTTGAAAAGTAATTATTATGTCTTTGTAATGTTTGCTTAAAAAAATTTTTTTTTATCAAGTCCACTAAACAGATGAGGTTCTCATTTTGACTATTTTTGGGTTTTTGTTTGCTTTATGTTATTAATACATCTATAATATCTATCAGCCGTAGGACGTCCATTGCTGGACACAGGCCACCATGGTCTTCTTCTATGGATCTCCAATAAGACCGGTTGGAAGCGGCTTGCATCCAGCGCGATCCTGCGGTCTTGATGACGTCGAGCTATGTCCTCCTCGTGGATGGACGTCCTACGCTGTGCTTGCCGGTACGTGGTCTCCACTCGAGAACTTTTCGAACACATCTGTCATCAGTCTTCCGTGTTATGTGGCCTGCCCACTGCCGTTTCAACTTGCCCACCAGCTGGGCTATGTCGGTTGCAGTTGCTTTACGCATTTTCTTAGAATAGCGAATGTTAGTTTTCA
Source organism: Hypomecis atomaria (assembly GCA_964007245.1). Classification (NCBI taxonomy): domain Eukaryota; kingdom Metazoa; phylum Arthropoda; class Insecta; order Lepidoptera; family Geometridae; genus Hypomecis; species Hypomecis atomaria. The sequence continues at coordinate 5,373,610 of OZ023308.1, read as the reverse complement.
ACTTTTCACCGACTTCAATAAATAAGGTTCTTAACAGTTTATATATAAGATCATTGTTCTCAAGATTGTTTTGTATTTTCTATGTATTGCTACTTTAATAATATTTAGTTACGAGTATAAATGTAATGTAATGCAGGTACTTAGGAACATAATAGGTATAATACTTACTAGTAGCTCTCCGACCAGTTCTTATTCTCAACTTAGAGCATGAAAGTGTTTGTTTATCATACGGAATAAATATAAATTATAAAACTTAAAATGTCTTAAAATCCTAAAAATAAGTTAATTAAAGTATTTTTTTACCTTCAATCGATGTTCCGAGTTGAGAATCTATCGTCAAAGTCTGCACTCCAGCTATAAGCAAAACCCGGCACAAAACTAGTATAAAAAGCATATTAACTAACAAACCGAACATAGCACTTTTCTATCATAAACCGCACATTTTGAAAAAAACATAAAATCCACTAAGCCGCTAAGATTAAAAAAATATACACGATTGTCAAAAGTCACTGACGGAAAATTTCAATTCGCGCCATTTTCAATGTCAATGTCACGTATTTTCTTTTTTAATCCGGCCAGTGTCAAGTTTTTCTTTTTATTTGCGGCCAGTGATTTAATTTTACGAAATAAAGACGTGCACACACGAGAATTTGCGAATGGATGTGTGGCGCAAATCTTTTGGCTTGGGTTGGGTGTGTCTTGGTTCTTGATTTGGTTCGTTGGGTCCGCACTTCCTTGGCGTATGTGAACCTTAAAATTTGCTAATCGGTGTAACAGGTACATTGTTTGGGTATCTTGTTGGAATTTCGAACATTTCTGAACCGATCTTGTTTTTTGGTTTTAGCGCTCATAGCATGAGCGTAGTCAGGTGTAAGTTTTCGGGGGTTTTTAAACCTGCTATTTTTTTTATTTTTTTTCTGTAAAGGCCAAATAGGTAACAAAGTTAGCGGTCAGTTAGGTACTAAGTGCAAGCGTAGCGAGCGCTAAAAATATTCCTACGTGCATGTTTACAATCTGTCAGACTTCATAGTGTGATTTATTTGGCTTCTCCCGTAGCATAATTTGAGTAGGATATTGTAGCTTAAGCGTCCACAGAAGTGAATTTCAAATTATTGTAGGTATTGAGAATAATTGAGATAAAAACGAATTTACACAACATTTACATTCATTTCACAAAATTATAAATATAATGTCAATAGATTAAAATGAAAATGAGAATACAAATGAAATAAAACAGTACAATATGAAAAAATGGTTGAATGGTGCAACAATGGTTACTTAGACTTCGGATGGGTGACCGAGGGTGGCTTTAACAACTGAGCGCTACCGTGGCTCAGATGACTCGTTAATAGTAGGAACCTACCTACCCGTTTGTTTTATTAACGCATGGTTATTATTTTTATTTAAAAAGAATTTTGATAGTTACCTAAACTATCTCCTCCTTTCGTATTAGCAGCACCATTGTAAATAACCCTGCAATTAAATAAACGAGATATTGAATTCATATACTTAGGTGGGTATTTACAGAATTCAACGACTCGAAGAAAAAACGTTAAGTTATTCAGCGATTGTACCTACCACTATCTATCCGATCAAAGTTTTCATAATAAGTTAGCACTTCGGATTATATTCTACAATGGATTTAATACCATCTTTGAAGTTTTTACATGTTTTCGTTCTATCTCTGATTGTAGCGGTCAGAGTTTACGGGTCGGCAAGTTAGGGATGTGTAGCAGTTGTTATCGATATCGATAACTGACTAACCACTGAAAGTAGCCATGGGTAGGTTCGCACTGCACGTTTGACGTTATAACAATACATAAATGTCAAAAACTTTTCAATATTTACCTTCGATATTTACGCACTCGCTAGAGTCTGGCCAACGAAAGCTGTCCAAGAAAAAAGGCGGGAATTTTAAAAAATCAAGAGCTGTTAGCTTGTTCTTGTTCGTGTTCATGGAGATTCGCTGAGCGGTACTAGAAAACAAGCTAACAGCTCTTGATTTTTTTAAATTCCCGCCTTTTTTCTTGGACAGCTTTCGTTGGCCAGACTCTATGCTCGCGCCATCCAATTGCATACTTACATAATTATGCAACTGCTAGCAATTCCTCGCGCTTCAATCCACTATACCTACTTACGAGTACGTGACTAAATTACATCATCTCTAATATTAGCTAATTATAAACAGGAGATTGCATTACGCCATTGCCACCAGCCGTCACCCTTCCGAAGACTGAACGGGCGGGCTGAATGTTGCCTAACTTTGGTGATCCCTAAGAAGCACCTAGTCACGCTACGCTATGAGCGCTACTACCATCATGAAAGTCGATATTTTCCCATCCCTACGTCAATTATGGAAATTAATATAATTTTCGCGCAGTGCCTGCAGATGTGCGATAGGCTGACCGTGCTACGTAATTATCTCATTCACTGCCTTTGTCTTACACGGTGGCATAGTGTGGATAAGACGTTACGGTGGCCAAAGATATAACCAAAAAGGGTCTCACTCCGCAGTTTAGGTACGTTCGCGCGTGCGACACCTACCTACGATGGCGGGGCAGTGGGCACCGATAGTCAATGGTTGTATGGAAAAGATCGCTGTTAGCGAAAGGATCGCCTTTTGTGTCTTTCTTCTGTCTTTTTATGGTGTCATAGTGTTGATATAGATACAGTGCCACCAACTTAGCTGTTCAAATGGGCAAAATTGGAACTACATGTGCGTCAGCCGCCATTTTGAATGCGTCATTTGAATTTGCGCCACTAGCGATGCCATCAACTGATCAGCTAAGGTGGTAGTGTCTCGCGCGTCGGATAAAGATAAGGTTTTGTTACTGCTAATGTCGATATTTTCCCATCCTTACGTCAATTATGGAAATTAATATAAATTTTCGCACAGTGCCTGCAGATGTGCGATAAGGTGACCGCGCTACGTAATTATCTCATTCACTGCCTTTGTCTTACACGGTGGCATAGTGTGGATAATACGTTGAACTTTAACTTCGTTGATGATGGACTAGTACAGCCACAGCTGTCTCGCTCGCACATTTGCAAGTTTTAATGGGTAGGTATGCATTGAATTTCTAAAAATCCAGTTAAGAATTTATCTAACTTAGTTTATTAGGTTGGTATAAAAGAGTTGGTTACGATATCGTTTAATTTAACATAAGAGATTAAAAAATATATCGATTTTCGTTTTTTGAATCTAGTTGGTCAAATTAAGAGATTTAAAATCGTGTAAGTAAGTTCGTATAGGTCGGGTGGCTAGCCCTGGTGTCAGAGTTTTTAGGCCGCCCAAATGCTTCTGACATGGCTAAACAGTTAAAACAACCGGGACCTACAATTCAACGTGTCATCTGAGCCACGGTAGCGCTGAGTTGGAAAATGCCACCGGTATTTAGATTTAAAATCGTGTGTGATTATTGATGAAAAAAATGTATACCTAGGTTTTGGAAATCCACATGTTATGGTTTTTATATTTATCAATATGGGATTGTATATGCGAGATGAAAAAATAGGTGTTTAAAATTACAACGCAGTGTATTTGCGTTTGTAAAGGAAGGAAGAAAAAGAAAAGTAAAAGAGGAGAAAAGCAAGGCGTCAAGCGAAGTCATATCCACACTACGCCAACGTGCAAAATTTCGTTCAACAACCCGACAATTTGAGGAGATTTCGACTTTAATTTGCGATCGTGAGAAAGCTAGGCCGAAATATATCCAGATCTAGACTAGATCACACGTTTAGATCTTTCGAAAGTTTGTCTAGCGCAGAAAGTTTTGTAAGCTAGCGCTTTGATGAGCTACGAAGAAACAATGAAGTACCTACCTACCTACTTAGATATAATAGGTACGTTTACGTTTACGGAAGACATAAAAGCCTGTACTGTACTGTACCAGCCTTTTTACAAGCTTTTATTTAGTTTCACCTGTCCCGTTGTGTCTGTCGGTCTGTTATCAAATCTTGCAAGTTAAATTTTATCCACTTCCCAGTAACAGATTGAGCTGATATTTTTTTAACGCGAATAAGTTCGCGCTTGTCCACCAACTCGCCTGATGGTAAGCGACGTTGTGGTCGAAGATGAAGCACGCAGACTTAGAAGATACTAACCTATTCACTCTGACCTTGAAAAGCTTTAGATTATATCTCTTAGGAAACAGGAAAGCAGGAAGACTGTTCCATTCCCTGGCGGTACGAATCAGAAATGTTGAGTCAAACCGCTTCGTTCGTATCGAAGGAAAATCGCCAGTGTAGTGGTAATGTGGCGTCCTCCTACTTGTCCTGTAGTAAAAAGGGGATGGTAGGATAAGGTCGTGCAGCTCAGTTGTTACTCTTTCACGCACAAACGGCTGAACCGATTTGGATGAAATTCGGTATGAAGGTAGCTTAGAACTTGGATTAACATAAAGGCTGCCTTTTATTTCGGGATAACGCGGGTAACACCGCGGGGCGCAGCTATACTAGGGACGATAACTTAGTAAACGCGACTGCCAGGTAGGTATCAAACACATTTAGTTGTATTAGCAATTACAGAACAGTGTTGTCAACGTAACTAATTTAGTAAAACGGCACACGGGCGACCTCACCTACGACGCTTCTCTTTTTGCACAAACTCTTTCCGCTTTGCTACAAAATATTTAAACACGCTTTAAACACTGTTTAACCGTGCAATTTGTATTGCTAAACATTGTCTAAAGCGTGCGTAAAACTTGTGGTGAGTCGGTATTAGTCTACCCGATTGTAACAAGGCAAAAATGTAAACAAAAACATAGGTAAGTTATGCATAATTGCATATAGCAGTCGGTAGAATTCATCAGTTACCCTAAAATAGCTTTATTCGGTTTTAGAGGTAGGCTAAGTGTCTAAAATTGGTTCCGTAACAGAGCAAAAAATAAAATCCACTTTAAACAAATACCCGTAAATGTCTATAACGAGGTATAATTACCCAGATACCATCTTAAACAGCTCCTTATTTATTTTGGGAATAAAAAACTGCACGCAATAAAAATACCTGATAAGAATTAGTGACGTAATATTCTGAATAGCTGCCTATTAAACTCTGACAACAGGGCTAGCTGTTTGTCAGCGAACATCAAAGTTCAGCAACGCTCGGTGCGGTCTGTCTTCGGATGGGTGACCGTGGGAGGTATTTACAGCTGAGCGCTACCGTGACTAGGGATGACACGTATATTAATAGGTTCGGTTCAACATCTGGACTGAAGAAAGAAAATTTTGCCAATCTCGATGCATAGACCCACTCGTTATAAGCCGCGCCACACAAGTTGGCGGATGTGAAGTTAGCTACAAGCTGCGCAATATCCAATCATCGTGCGGCTTTATGTGAGCTTCAGTCAGGATTAGATATTGCGCAGCTTGTAGCTAACTTCACATCTGCCAACTTGTGTGGCGCGGCCTATACCATACCTATAGGTAGTAGAATATTGAAAAAAGGCTTATTAAATATCTTTTTGCAATAATATATATGAATCATCATTTCCTGGAAAAACAACCAAGATTCGTTGAAAAATACGACCTGTGGAGGAGTACTAACATGGAAACAAGATGAAAGAAAATTTCACCTATCTCGAAGCATAATTATTATACATACAGGGTTATTTCTAATCAGTTAGTTTTGATGTACAGAATAAGCCCCTGAAATGATGCTAATTGATTAGAAATAACCCTGTATAGATGCCTAAAGCGGTGATCTATAGTGAGTGGGTGGCCTAAGTCCTTTAGTGGACATTCTATGGCTGAACGACGAGATCAGTAAAGGTGGTGCAGTGTGTGCTAAAAATAAACCTCTTTTTAAGTTTAAATAATTATGTATATAGGTATCATTTAATTTTTATTGCCATTTTTACATCTATACAATGAGAATACATCTATACAAGATTCAATTGTTTTATAACGCACAAAAGACCGACCGTGAAGCAATTAAAAGCTTGGAACGGGTTGGGTTGTTGAACTTTGCAGTTCGCATGAAAAAATGATTATAAGGTGCCGTAAAATATGTGATTTTCGTATAGCAACCCTGATATTATGTACGTAGTGGGAGGTTACGCGTCAGTGCGTAATTTTCGCAGAGCTATTACAACCTCATTACAACTAGAAAGATAGCGCTGTTGTCGCAATTCTCAACCACAAAATGTATGGAAAATCTGCCTCAGCGCTGTCAAAACTGACAGATATGTATTAGAATTTGACACTACTGATAGAAAAACACGGCAACTAGACACTGAATCGAGATACTTATGTCTCTTTCTAACTCAGGCCATTTTAGATTTTTGCATCCCTTTCTTTCTTTTCTCGATCGACCACGTTATCCCTCTGGTATCTCTGTGGTAATTTTGGTGTATATGATAGCAAAAAATAATATTGGTTGTCTGTAAAGTCGGTTTACGGACGATAATTTTACGTGATAACAGTAAGAAAACGTTGTTGAGTTCGCCTCTCTATCGCTTGTTCCGCGCTCTCGCTTGCACGCTCGGCTCAGGCGAAACATGACACTTTTTCGTGCGTTCAGCTCGATTTTTCAGACGCTAACGCTATCACGTCAAAAATACACACTTATAAGCCCATTTCCAATACCTTTGTGCCTGCTATATACTTTTTTGTTCGAACGGGGAAACAGTACCTAATACCTATACTCGGAATTTTAATTCGATTTCAGATTTGACATTAAATTTCATTCATTTGACATTTTTTCTCTATTGATTCAATTGTCAAATCTGAAATCGAATTAAAATTCCGAGTATAGTGGTAAGAGTGGTAAGGTGAGGTAACAACACCTACCCTTCTTTGGCAATCGGGTAATAAAAGACAAAGCATACAATGAATTCTTTATTTCTTATTCTTTTTACTATCCTTCTCTCTCTTCCTCTTGTTAATAGGGTTCCGCGGGTCGTATATGTCGAACCAGTCGTCTCCTTTCGTTGAAGCGTCCTTCGCTAGCACGGGCCGATTGTCCTCGAAACGAAGAGTGTGACCTAACCTATGGACAAAATCAACAATAAATAATTATTGTCTGTATTATTCACCATTGCTCTGATGCCGGGGCACTAGAATACGGCATCGGTATCCCCTGCCTCCAGTAAGAGCCTACTAAAAGGGGACCCCTAGGCACAGCCCGGACACTCCGCGATTTTTCATACAAAATCTGCTGTCTTACGCACACCTACACAGTACTTACTCACAGACAACACACATACGCACGGTCGCTACACGCGCATTTGTGTGCGGAACGTCTATGGCTGTCAGCGATCACCACATCGTGACGTCATGCCGCGTGAGTGAGACAGTTGCGTACATAATTTGCAAAAATGAATATTAATCTAGTGCTTCAAATAGTATAACAATTACTTAATTTGGAAGCATATTAACAAAAAGTAACCGATCTACTTCTTTTGTAAGATAATATCAAGAGGAAGTTACCAAATAATGTAAAATAAGTTCCTATTATTTATCCTTAGGGAAACATTAAAATTTCTTGTTTTGTTACGTATCATTGATATTCAACCATACACAGTACAAGTCTTCCCTATTGTCACAGTCTAGGTAGTTTTTATTAGAAAATCCACCGACCAGTGCAGCCCGCGCGCAGAGTGCACGATGCGGTACGTAGACGCGGGGTGGAAGTGAGGAAGACTCAAACGGGTGGGGGGTTACGAGTGGCCGTTCTATACGTAGTATTATTATATATTCTTTGCCCTAGGCTCGTGGGTGGTCAGAGTTGGGGCTCTGGCCATCCACTCAAGCAGGCCCGAGGAGGACGGCAGCGTGTGTGGCAACGCTGTCGTAAAGGGCGGTACTAGCCTGGTTTAATCACCAGGTGAGTAGTCGTGTAAAGTTCCCAGCACCGGTGTGTTCCTTTGGAGATCCCGGAGCTCCCAATAAGGCACAAAGGCTGGCCATCGAAGGGGTTTTAGTGGGTACAATCCCACATAACCCTACTGCACCCCAATTTCACCATGTAATTATTTTTCGCAAAAAATCGCAACACCGTCTTCTACCGTGTACAGAATTCGAATAATATGCACGAATCGATGTGACATCCATGTACATTTTTGTTGATTTATCAAAAACGGCTGTGCCGATTTCGTTAAATTTAAATGGGACCACCTCGGAAGTGTACTCGTTCGAACTAAAAAAGATTTTTTGAAATCGGTTCCCAATTGGCGAAAATATCGATGAACATACACAAAAAATAACATACAGACGAAAATAGTAGGTACGTACTCCTTTTTGGAAGTCGGTAAAAATAGTAGGTACCTACTCCTTTTTGGAAGTCGGTAAAAATGATTTGCAACACAATAGGCTAGAATACTAAAAAATATCATTAGTCCGTCAGTTCCACCTATTCATCAGCCATATGACGTCCACTGATGGACATAGGCCTTCACTATGTATCTCCAATAAGACCAGTTGGTAGCGGCTTGGATCCAGCATGATCCTGCGGTCTTGACGAAATCATTTATCCTCGTATGTGGACGCCTTAAGGGCCCCAATGACAATCACGCCAAATTACTAAGCGCCACACAAATCGGCGGATGGGAAGTTATGATCAGAACGCTGCGCAAAAGCCGAAATATAGGTATATACCAGAGAGACTCGCGCCGGGGCACACCCGCCCGCCAACCTCATGCCTCCCGCGCGCTCCCTACGCATTGTGCACACATGCGCAATAATTAGCGAATCACGGCGAAGTGTCATCTGCGGCTAGCTTCTCATCCGCCGATTTGTGTGGCGCTTAGTATACATCTTGGTAGTACCACGGGCAACAAACGAAATTTCTTACCAATCATCCCCATTCAAGTTGTCATCTTCCTTGGTCCCTTCTTTTTGTTCTGTTTTATCTTCAGTTTTCTCCTCTCCTTCTGTTTGTGACTTCTCTTTTATCGCGTGGAGCTTGTTCTTGAATTTAGCCAGGAGCTGTAGGGTGAAGTCTTCTCTGCAACAATACATAGAAATAATATATGTATACTTTATTACTTTATTTATTTATGCAAGATATATGTATTATGCCCAAACGGCATAAATAACTACTTGTTTTCATCATTTGTCATTATCAGCCGTAGGAAGTCCATTGCTGGACATAAACACCCTTCCCCTCTAGATTTCCAATAAGCCCAGTTGGCAGCAGCCTGCATCCAGCGCGTTCCTGGCGGTCTCAATAATATCCTCGGTCCACCTGGCTGGTGGACGTCTTGCGCTGCGCTTGCCGGTGCGTGCTCTCCATTCGAGAACTTTACTGCCCCATCGGCCATCAGTTCTCCGAGCTATGCCCTGCCCATTGCCATTTCAACTTACTAATCCATTGGGCTATGTCGGTAACTTTGGTTCGTCTGCGAATCTCCTCATTCTTGATTCGATCTCGTAGCGAGATTCCGAGCATAGTCCTCTCCATAGCGCTTTGTGCTATCTTGAGCTTATTCAATAATATCTACTACTTGTTTGTCAATAAAAATCTTATAATTATTATTCGCCCAAAATTTCGAATATTTCACACGGATCAATTTATCACCGATGTAGTAATATTCACATTATTTTTTATTCTTCAAAAACGGCTCAGACGATTTGGATAATATTTAAATGGGGTCACCTCTGAAGTGTGGTCTACCAAACAAAAAAAGAATCATCATAATCGGTTTACAATTGGCGGAGTATTCGCGTAACATAGCTACATACAAAAAAGGACATGTACTTAGTCGAATTGAGAACCAACTTTCCAACTTGGTCTTATTGAAATCCACAGGGGAGGCTCATGTACAACAGTGGACGTCTTATGGCTGATGGCTAGCCCTGGTGTCAGAGTTTCTAAGCCGCCGGAAGGCCTCTGACATGTCTGAGCCGCAGTTCTATCACTCTCCAGTTACAAAATATTCCAAGTAAAAAGTTAATCACTTAGAACTGTTCAGTAACACAATTTCAAATCTAGTAACAGTACGTGAACAATAATTAAATAACTAATTACCTACCCATTAGAGCCGTGGGAAATAATATTAACTGTTTTTGATCTGTAACGGAGATGAAATCTAAGGATTGTCTTGGGAATTTTACGGTACATTCTCTGTGGTCAGTTTTTTTGCTAGTTTAATAGGCATGATGTTTGGGTGAAAAAAAAAACATTATTATAACTAGTCCGTGAGTTAGATTATCAAAAAATATTTATTGGGGTATATTAATATTCCAGACAAGTTTTGCTCCATACTACATTTATTATTCCAATTCCATCTTTATCCGTTACAGATGTGCGATTTATTAAACCATTTTTATCGTGACTCTGTACCAACGCCAAAAGCTCCCCATGACCCTCTAGATTTACCTTTTTCTTCTTTTCTGCTTTTTAAAAATATGGCCACGACACTCGTCTACATTTGCCATTTTTCTGTATGTGGCGGAACTACAAGTACGGAATCACGTTACATAAATCGATTATTAATATTTATAATTTAAGTACATTGCCACGCTTTAATAAATCAGTGAATTATATTCTATTTAACAAATCATTTAACTATTGAAAATATATTAGTTCTTTACATTAATTAAATCGTTCCTGTAGTATTTGCACATTACATGAATAATCCTAACATATTGGACACATATTTTTCTTTTGTCAATAAACAACAAATGCCAAAGATAAACCTTATAGAATAGAATAGAAACGCTTTATTGTTCACACAATCAACAATATAACAATAAAAGAGTACAATATATTAAAATAGTGCGACAACCTGCGGCCTTATCGCTAAGAGCGATAACCTTGTCAAAGTTTGGGAGTGGGGGTCGTGACGTCACGTCTCTCACGAAAGTAAACATTTGTATGACACTCGTGACGTCACAAGTTACGGGCTATATTATCTTCATCAATTGGTGTTTAATTGATAAGAAAAAATACGTGTCTAATATTTTATAATAATAATATATCTGACGGACTAATTATATGTTTTAAAGTATAATTTAACGGTTGATAATGCTATTAAAAGCTTGTTATATACTAGTTTCACTGCTGAACATAGGGCTACCCTCAAAGGGGATTGGGCCATCTCCACCAAGCTGGTCTAGTCGATGTTTCCTTGATTACCACAATGTCAGTAGTAGGAACATATAAAATAGATAATTATGACGGGTTCAACAGTAAAATTCGCATAAAATACATAAAAAAACGTTTATTAATACGTAATTAATTTACACAAAAAATAGTAACTGATAATTGATGAATTTGAAAATTTTATTTGGCCTATCTGCGTTCATTTAGTTATAAATGAATGAAAAAAAAAATATGGACATATTCCCAACTGCCCCCACACCAAATTCCATTGTAGGGGCAAATAGGAATGAGTTAATTTCATAACATTACCCAAACACTTCTCGATTTCGACAGGATCATTGATTATAGCCTTCATATACAATTTATTTATTATCTTTATACATATTTGTAATCTCACAAAGTAGCAAGAGTAATAAACTAACTTAGCATAGGCAATACATTTAAATAACTACCAAAAACAAACAAAAATACTCGATTATTTTCTATAGCTCTTCTCTATAGCTAGGAACTAGCACGTCGGAATTATTACTCTATTTTATTGGATATTTCCATCTATAGACTGATAACCCAATCCTAACTAAACTCACTTAAAAGTAATATAAATAAAAGTAAAATTCAGGCCAAAAAATTAGGTTTGTTGTATGGAAGCCCCTTAAATATTTTTTTTCTAGAATTAGTATTTGTTGTTATAGCGGCAACAGAAATACTAAGATAGAAGATAAGATAGAAGATAAATATAAGAGAAAGCTATCACGGTTCTTAAGATACATCCTGGTGACAGACGAAAGGCGGAGTCTTAGTAATAGGGTTCCGTTTTTATCCTTTGGGTACGGAACCCTAAAAACAAACAAAAATACGCAAAATTCTATAGAATCCCCCCATAACTAGAACTAGTATATAATTATTACCCTATTTTTAATGAATATTTCCATCTACCCCCACGTCAAAAGCCAACGTGGGGGCAACTGGGAAAGCATTCAATTCGTATCATTACCCAAACACTCTTCAATATCATCAGAATCATTGATAATAGCCTCATCCCAAGGCCCATATTTATTATCTTTGTATTTCTGCCATCTAACAAACATGGCTGGACAATACCCACTCAAAACGACCACTAAAAACAAAAAATAATACAACAAAGTACGCGAAACCGTATACAAACTACCTATAGTTATTGCTAACGTTACAATGTATATACACAAAAACATATTAGTATGTAAATACACCTGTATAAACTGAGGACTTAGGACAAAAAATAACACCGATACGGTTAGCAAAACAAACGCGTCAAACGGCGTTGATAATCGAGACACTAAGCAGACAGAACCGAAAATTGCTGCATTTATCGATAGAGATTTCGATACTAACGCTACTGGAACATCGTAATCGAAATAAATCAAATGAACTAACATCATTATGACAGTCCACGCGTAAATAGTATCAGTGCTCACCGTATCAGTCAAAGTATGCAATACAGGCGATAGTAAATATCCTATTACTAAATAAATTATAACCGTATTAAAATGCTTTATTAGCGCACTGCCTTGTATATAAATGTATAGTAAATAACTGATAATTGTGACACTGACAAATATGTATATTACTGTGTATGTGTGTACATAATCATTGTACATATAAACGAATAAAACTGCATATAGCACACAAAGACATAACCTTAGTACAACCCGAAATGAACCTATAACAGCTTGAGTTAGGGTATATTTTTCAGCGTAGATATTCTTTCGTAGTTCTTCTAAGAATTTTGGGTGCGTGTAGTTGTCTGGGTATTCTCGGTTTTCGTATAGATTTTTGATCCAAGGTTTTCTTTTGTAGGGTTTTCTTGAGTTTTTCGCGCGCCGTCTGAAAAGTTTTTCTTGTGTTCACACTTGTAGTGGTACTACACATACATTCACTCACTTTTTGTGCACTTTTTTAAAGTCATTAAATCCTAATAATATTATAAACGCGAAAGTTTCTAAGGATGGATGGATGTTTGTTACTCTTTCACGCATTAACTACTGAACGGATTGAGATGAAACTTTGCTATAATAAAGCTTATATATCAGAATAACACATAGGCTATAAATTATAATGATATTGCGTAAATTTTCCATAATATAACGATAAGTGTTAAGTAAGTAGGAAAAAATCTGCCATCTGCGAGCTATTCTAGAGTGCGCTTCAAATGTAAAAAAAAAACTACTAAAGAATCGAACAACCGTAAAATAGTTTTTTTTTTTAAATTTTCCACCTCCTTTATGAAGGGTGGTGAGGGAGGGCCTCGGGTTTGAAAGACGGAAAGTGACATAGTCTTCTTTTTATCCCGGATAAATAAAGGGTTCCCATGGGATTGCACAAAAATCAACATATCTTGCGGGCGAAGCCGCGGGTAAAAACTAGTTTCACATAAATATGAAATATTAGATTTAACTTATTCAAAGTAAGTTTCTATAGGTCGGGTGATTAGCCTTGGGGTCGGGGTAAGCCTCCTGAATGTCAATAGAAAAACTGCAAAAGCCTAAAATTTAACGTGTCATCCGAGCTATAGTCCGCGCCACTCAAGTCGGCGGATGGGAAGTTATGCGCAGAACGCTGCGCAAAAGGCAAAATATAGGTACGCGCGGGAGACAGAGAGACTCACGCTGGGCACACCTGCGCTTCCTGCGGCGTCGGCATTGTGCAACTATGAGCAATAATTAGCGAATTACGGCGAAGTGTCATCTGCGGCTAACTTCTCATCCGCCGACTTGTGTGGCGCTGACTATACTTGAGCGCTTAATTGTTATTTAGTTTATTCTTATAAATATAAGAATATAATTAGAAAATAAAATATTGTTTGGTATTTATTTACTATATTTAAGAGTTTATTTTAAAACTTTAAGATTACCAGAGTAAAAATAAATTTAATTGGTTGCACAATATAAAATAATTAAAATCGGCCAAGTGCAAGTCGGACTCGCGCACGAAGGGTTCCGTACCGTGTTGGAGCCCCTATAGCCCCATTTCTCGTGCCATTATCAATAGCGAGCAAAAAACTGGTAAAAATCGCGTTTGTTCTGTGAAAATTTCAGCGGTCTAGCTATCATGGTTCATGAGATACAGCCTGGAGACAGACAGACGGACATCGGTGTCTTAGTAATAGGGCCCCGTTTTTACCCTTTGGGTACAGAACCCTAAAAATATAAAGTGTTGTTCTCCTTGTCAATAGATCGCAATGAAAAAGAGTGCTATAATTTAGTTTGTTTAGACATGTCTGGTTAAGGTTTCCATTTTTTTGTATTTATAGGAGAACTGCATACGTACGTACTTGTAGCAGCCTTTGATTGTTGAACATATGCCTAACAGCTACACTAGTATGGCAATTGAGTTGTCACGCTAGCCCAGTTGCGGTGTAGTGGAATATTATTAGTACTGTACTGTACCAGCCTTTTTAATAGCCCACTGCTGGACGTAGGCCTACCCACGAAGGGTGATTGGACCATATCAACGACGCTGGCCCAGTGCGGGTTGGTGGATTCACATACGCCATCTAATTTCTTCCTTGGACATAATTATGCAGCTTGCCTCACGATGTTTTCCTTCACCGAAAAGCCAGTGGTGTGAAATTCCGTACATAAATTCCAAGGGATTTATTGGTACTGGACCGGAATTTGAACTCACGACCTCTCGATTGTTAGGTGGGTGTTATTACCACTAGACCACCACAGCTATAATATTATTTAAAATATAAAAAATAGTTACCTTGCAGCTCCTTTCTTAGGTATCTTCTCTTTCATCTTCTTATATTTCTCCTGTTCTTCAACAAACTCCTTGTACATTTCGTTATCTTCTTCCAAACTCTTGCCTTTGCTCGCTTCTTCTTTTTCCTTCTCCTTTTGTTCTGCAATCTTCTCTTCTTTGCTGTCTTTCATTTCTTTCTTCAGCTGCTTTATTTCGTTTCTTATCCGATCTCTGTAATAAAAAATAAGCTATAAACTTCGAGCAAATATGTACAGAGCCACAGTCCCTAAGTTAAAGTAGTAAAAATATATCCGAACGCCGTCATACATATCGACTTAGATATTTACATTAAATAATTCACAATGACCCGTTTTCTCGAATCTCGACGTTATGTCACCTAATTAGTGCTTGTAACCGAGCACTTTGGCATCACGCGGCGTTGTAGTCAGCATGCAATCACCTTACGACTAACTAAAAAGCCTGCCCACTACGTAGCTTGGGCAGGGTTTAGGTTCGGACACTTTTTTTGCACGATTGCGACTCTATGTATATTTGCTCGAAGGCTATAAAGTATTCAAAGTAATTTCAAATCAAAACGTTAATTTCGCAAAACACAGATTACAATTTTTCATGTATAAAATAAGTTATACTAGTTGTTCTCAGAACAGTAGATCTCGCATCTGTTTGCCTGAATCTTCATAAGCATATGTCTCGATTCGCTCTTGACCGAATTTAATCATACTCGCAAATTTTGTTAGGATTTAGATATTTGATATAACAGTAAAGTCCTAAACTTTGGTAAGGTCAAATGATCTCACTGAACTTTATGACTGTACTGTTACATTAAACGATGTAATAATAGTAGTTTATGCAACTGTCATATAATGAAGGGTATTAAAACACGAGTGTGAGTTTATGAAACGAGCGCAGCGAGTTTCATAATAGTAACGAGTGTTTTAATACCCGTGTTATATGCAGTTGCATACACTACTTTATCTACACTAATAAAAAAAAAAAACCTATTGCGAAACATTAAATTCACGCGTACGTGTATTGTCACAGTGAACTTGGCGCCATTAAAATCTAACCAATGAGAGCGCAGCTGCGCGCGCAGGGCCAATCAGGAGCGAGCGCGCGATGTTATAATGAGATTTTACGATATCGATGTGGATATTATAACATCAAGTGAAATTGCTTAAATTGAGTGTTTTGTTCTCTGCGCTATAACAGTAGTCATTATAAGTCAAGTATTGGAAACATAAGTAGAACAACATTAGTGTAGATAAAATCAGTTGTCAGTGTTGAAAATTAAGTACTAGCACCTACCGGCCTACTTTAATATTATAGTCCATTGCTGAACATAGGCCTACCCACGATGAGTAGTTGGGCCATATCCACCACGCTGCCCCAGTGTGGGTTAGGTTGGTGGTTGTAAATAAAAAATTAAAATAGTTCTAGTAAAATATTTACTCATAATAATCCAACTCGGCTGGGCAGCGTTCGGAAAATTGCGTAACGTCTTCTTGTCCGACATACCTCAGTGCCTCAAATCGAAAGTTTTCGAACAGTGTGTGTTGCCAGTGATGACTTATGGCACAG
Source organism: Hypomecis atomaria (assembly GCA_964007245.1). Lineage (NCBI taxonomy): Eukaryota > Metazoa > Arthropoda > Insecta > Lepidoptera > Geometridae > Hypomecis > Hypomecis atomaria. The sequence goes on along the minus strand of OZ023308.1, from coordinate 5,357,244 downwards.
AAACGTGGTCTCTCACTATGGGCCTTATTAGTAAGCTTCAAGTAGCCCAACGAGCCATGGAGAGGGCTATGCTCGGAGTCTCTCTGCGAGATCGAATCAGAAATGAGGAGATCCGTAGAAGAACCAAGGTTACCGACATAGCCCAGCGGATTGGCAGGTTGAAGTGGCAATGGGCAGGGCACATAGCGCGGATGACTGATGATCGATGGGGTCGACAAGTCCTCGAGTGGACACCACGTGCCGGCAAGCGCAGCGTAGAACGTCCATCCACAAGGTGGACGGATGACCTCACTAAGACCGCAGGATCGCGCTGGATGCAAGCCGCTACCAACCGGTCTTATTGGAGATCCATAGGGGAAGCCTATGTCCAGCAGTGGACGTCCTTTGGTAGAAAGGTAGGAAGGAAGGAAAATATTTACCTTTCTTTTTGCCTCTGCATGTCTCTTTCTTTTCCTAGATAATACTCCTCCTCTGAACTCTCACTATCTTCTTTTTTCTTATCGCCATCTCCCTTTTTCCTTTTGCTGTCCCTTTCTACGCTGCTTCCTCTGTAAATATATTTATTATACAGTTAACATTTTGAATAAATTTATGAAGATATATTTTTTTTTCATTAACTCTCGTTCTTAGCAAAATGGTTGAACTGTAGCCAATATTTTGATTGAAAGTTGGACATTAGTCGGATGATCCGTAGAGCATCCACAGTCGAACATAGGCTCGTCTTATTGGTGTTTTCATCAACCAAGTTACAAGCTGCTTGCATCTGAAGTGTTTCTATCTTAATCAAGATGTCTGTCCACATTATCAGTGAAAGTCTTACGCTGTGCTTGCCGTCGCGTGGTCTCCATACAAGAACTTTACTGTGCCAGCAATCAGCATGTTATACAGGGTCATAGGTATTGAACACAAAACCTTTTAAGGGCAGGTCTAGTACATCTAGACAAACAACTTTTGTACTACGACTTTTGAAAATTCGCAGAAAAAATCGCTTCTCCATACATTTTGCCGCGCGTTAACGAACTTCCATCCATCCATCCATCCATCAGCCATAGGACGTCCACTGCTGGACATAGGCCTCCCCTATGAATCTCCAATAAGACCGGTTGGTAGCGGCTTGCATCCAGCGTGATCCTGCGGTCTTAATGAGGTCATCCGTCCACCTTGTGGGTGGACGTCCTACGCTGCGCTTGCCGGTACGTGGTCTCCACTCGAGAACTTTTCGACCCCATCGGTCATCAGTCCTCCGCGCTATGTGCCCTGCCCATTGCCATTTTAACTTGCCAATCCGCTGGGCTATGTCGGTAACTTTGGTTCTTCTGCGAATCTCCTCATTCCTGATTCGATCTCGCAGAGAGACTCCGAGCATAGCTCACTCCATAGCTCGCATAGTTGACGAACTTTTTGTATGAAAAAGCTGATTTTTTCTTCGTGCATTTCCAAAAGTCCTAGAACAACAGTTGTTTGTCTAGATGTACTAGACCCGCCCTTAAAAGGTTTTGCGTAATACCTATGACCCTGTATTTAAACAAACTAGCTTTTGCCCGCGGCTTCTCCCGCGCTTATTTATGCTATCAACCTATGAACCTTTAATTTTTTCGGGATAAAAAGTAGCCTTTGTTACTTTCCATCCTTTGAACTATATCCATGCCAAAAGTCACGTCTATCCGTTACTGCATGAAAGAGTAAAATACAAACTTACATTTATATTTATAACTAGCTGCCCCGGTGAACTTCATCTCACCATCTGTCAACTGTCAATGACAACTTTTATATGCAGGAACATTTTGTATGGGAAAATTCAATGAATGTCTTTATTATTCTACTCACTATATTTTTATATTTTCTCACCGTTTAAACCTCCCCTTAGCTTCCACGGATATTTCAAGACCAAAATTAGCCCAATCGGTCCAGCCGTTCTCGAGTTTTAGCGAGACTAACAACCACGATTCATTATTATATAATTGAAAGATTTTATATTTATTTATTGACCATAGAAAATTTTCAAATTTGAGTACTGGGGCAAATGGGAAAAAGTCCAATCGTTCCCACGTTGATAAATGGTGGGGTAAATAGGAATGAATAAGACCTTTCAAAAAAAAAAAAGATATAAAAATGTAAAGATTTAAAAACTTTCGCATAGTAGGTAACTCCTGAATCAAATTAAACACGTATAGACCGAATCAAAAATCTTGGCGGGTGTGATGTTAGCTGCAAGCTGCGCGAAGCCCAATCCTGTCTGAAGCTCACATAACAGCTGTGCGAGGATCGGGTTATCCGTAGCTTGTAGCTATAACCCGGTCAGAATATCTGTGCACCTCGCTGGAATGCGGCGCCTCTCCCGCTTCCCCTGCCACCTCTCCGCGCACTCCCCGGTGCGACAGTCCGGTTAGCATCTTTGTTGCCGATACACGTTCCGATAATAATTTACGTCCGGACGGTATACTAGACGTCTGGTAATGTATATACGTCCCGATAATTCGATATGACGTAACGAAGTCAGGTGCATAGATATTGTGACCGGGTTGTAACTTCAAAAGTAAGTTTGATTCCGCCTGTACCTTTTCTTAACATCTTCTTGCTTTTTCTTAGTTCCTTCTTGATTTTTCTTATCATTTTTAGAACCGAGCTTGTCTCTGATGCTGGAGACTGCAATTTCTGTTTCCAGTTTCTTTTTCTCCAGTTTCAACCGAGTTTCTTCTGAATCTGGTTCTTTTTCTAGCTGTTGTTCCAATTCTGTGAAAAATCAAAAGGTTTGATTTTACACAAGCATCAAATTAAAAATTTTGAATAACTTTTGTACCGGCCTTTTATTTTACTGGTACTGGACCAGGATTTGTACCCACTATCTCGCGATTATAAGGCGGGTGTCATTACCACTAGACCACAACGGCTTCATATTTTCGATTCAGTTCAAATTCATTAATTAACCATCATTAATAAACAAATAATAACATTTATTTTGCAAAAAATAGTATGACCGACTTCACCCGTGTACTGAATTCGCGAATATCTCGCACGGATCGATGTAGCATTGTTCACATTACTGTTGATTTATCAAAAAATGCTGAGCCAATTACAATAAAATTTTAATGGGACCAATTTCGAAGTATACTCTTTCCAATAAAAAAAAGAATTATTGAAATCGGACTATGTACTATGAAAAAAGTTATACATAAAAAATAATATACGCGTCGAATTGAGTACCTCCTCCGGTCCGGTTCGGCGGTCAAAAATCGTGTAATAACAGGCAAAGTGCCCCAGGATTAGGAACAGCTATGGTACAAGTAGCGGCACGTAAGTCTAGCGCTGAGGGTACTGTGGAGGGGATGACTGCGCAAGTGCGCATGTTGACCGCCATACTAAATTCATGCGCAGCCACCCCCTCCACACTTCACTCAGCGCTAGACTTATATGCCGCGACTTATACAGAAGGGGACAGTACGATAGTATTTATAGTCTGACCGTTTAACTGAGACCTCGCCTGCGCGTTCTGCCGCCCGCACCTGTCTCTGTCCCCTTTGTCGTCTACCCCTGCTCCCCTGTACCGCGCAGACGAGCACAGTAGTAACTAAGTTAAGCGGTCAGACTATAAGTAAAAATCGGCCAAGTGCAAGTCGGACTCGCGCACGAAGGGTTCCGTACCGTGTTAAAGCCCCTTTAGCCCCATTTCTCGTGCCATTATTAATTGCGAGCAAAAAACTCTTAAAAATCGTTGTATGGGAGCCCCCCTTAAATATGTATTTAATTGTTTTATTTGTTGTTATAGAGGCAACAGAAATACATCATCTGTGAAAATTTCAGCGGTCTAGCTATCATGGTTCATGAGATACAGCCTGGAGACAGACAGACGGACAGCGGAGTCTTAGTAATAGAGTCCTGTTTTTACCCTTTGGGTACGGAACCCTAAAAATGGTGAATTTAATTTTGTTTTTTTTTTCACAATAAATGCTTTTGTACATACCGGCGGCAGTCAATTTGCTAAGTTTGGGGTCTTCGAGCAGGTCGTGGGTAGACTTGGGTTTACCGCGGTACTCTTGAGCCTCTCCTTCTTCCTCTTCCGCCTCTTCGCCAAATGACAGAAGACCGAAATTTCTGAAACAATTAAGGCAATCGTGAGGCGCCAACTTGCCCATACAAAAACAATGATCTGCCTCTAAATGTTTTCTGATCTGAGTGATTTTTTTTCATGTAATCAGCTCTTCAATCGCTAGGATTTAACCTACGTCTTAGTTTTTACAGTATTTAGTCATATTGCGACGCAAAAACTTGGCTGAAAAGTATACATAAACTAAAAACTTTCCTAAAAAAATAAGACGTACGAGCGTGAAATATTTCTTGCTCAAGCGATTGACTCCAAAAACATAACATTTTGTTACAATTTAAGGGGGTGAAAATAGTTTTCTCCCGGAACGTAAATTTTATCAAAAATGTACTGAATTTTATCTCGTCAGAAAACGCGAAATCAGCGGTCGATTGACAATCCTCTTAGTAACGAAATTATTTTTAATTGAGTCGCTCATAGCGTAGTTTAACTAGGTGTTTGTCAGCGATCACACGATCACAAAAGTTAAGCAACGTTCGGTACGGTCAGTCTTCGGTTGGGTGACCGAGGGTGGTATTTCGAACGCTACACTGGCTCGGATGTTAAATTGTAGGAACCGGTCGTTTTAACTGTTTATGTAGTCCTCAGGCGGCTTTAAAAACTCAGACAACAATATTTTTATTCATATCCAATCAGATATGTAAGGAAGATTATTTATTTAAGGACAATCAGGGACTTTTGGAAACAAGATTCCCATCTAATATCAGACAGAGGCAAATAGGAACAAAATTTCCACCTGTCACCAAACAATAACAAATGGCAATATAAATTCACATCAGTCACCAAACTGGGGCAAATGTGTAAAATATTTTTACTTACTTAACGGCCTGTCGTTTTTTTTCCCGGCATGATATCAGTGAAGGGAATGAGATCAGCACAGTCGCTTCGGTGTTTTTGTGCGGGAACTATAGACGATTGTCGGGGCCTATTAAGCCTTCAAGAGTTTCTGGACGTTGTATAAGTTGAGTAAATATGGAATAAAAATAATAGGAAGTCTGGGACTATACTGTCTAATATCAGACAGGGGCTTATAATGACAAAATTCCTATCGGTCACCATACAAAAATATATGGGAACATAAATTCCCATCTGTCACCAATCCGGGGCAAATGGGAAAATGTATTTATACTTACTTAACAGCCTGCCTTTCCCGTTTGTTCTTCTTGGGCGCCTCGACGGCTCTTTCCGTGACTCGTGGCACGATATCAGTGAAAGGATTGATCAGCACAGTCGTTCCGGTGATCTTGTGCGGGTGCTCTGGACGGTCATCGGGGCCTATCAGGCCTTCAGATAACTTCAGGACGTTGTATATTGTTTCACCTGATGGGAAAATAGTCTTTGAGTATGCCTCAAATGTAATGCAATCGTGTTTGAATAATATTTGACCAAAAATTACACAAACAAATTTTGTACTGTACTGTATCAGCCTTTTAATAGTTCACTGCAGGGCCTACGCCTACCCACAAAGTGTGACTGGACCATATCGACCACGCTGGCCCAGTGCGGGTTGATGGATTCACATACTCCATCGAATTTCTTATACGGACGTATGCAGGTTGCCTCATGATGATTTGCTTCACCAAAAAGCCAGTGGTGTGAAATTCCGTACAAAAGTTTCAAAGAACTCATTTATACGGGACCGGGATTTGAACTCACGACCTCACGAATGATATTCGAGTGTACTACCACAAGACCACCACTGATGGATACAACAATCACAGAAGGGGTCCTTATTTAGCTACAGTTTTTAACCGACTTCCAAAAAAGAGGAGGTTCTATGTTCGTCTGTATGTATCTTTTTTCTTTATTTTTTGTATATTCATCGATATTTTCGCCAATTGAGAACATATTATAAAAAAATTTAGGACGAAAGGGTTGGTCCCATTTAAATCTAGTCGAAAACAGCGGGCCCGTTTTTGAAAAATCAACAATAATGGAATAATTGTACACATCAATTCAAGCGAACTATTCGAATTTTGTACACGATGGAAGTCGGTTTAGCCATTTTTGCCAAAATTAATTTTGGTTTTTATGTTTCAAACATAAAACCTCTTTTTCGACTGTGTGTCGATCAGTATGAAATGTCTACAACTATCAGTCAATATTTGGATGGGTGACCGCGGGTGGCATTTTCCTACTGAGCGCTACCGTGGCTCGATGACACGTTAAATTGTAGGTCCCGGTTGTTTTAACCGTTTCGTCAAGTCAGATGCCTTCAGGCGGCCTAAAACTCTGACACCAGGGCTAGCCACCCGGCCTATACCTACGAACTTATTTACTTACTATAATGATCTTACCAGTAACTTTTCCAAATATAGTATGTTTATTCTGGAGCTCCGGGGTGGCTGCCAGAGTGAAGAAAAACTGCGAGCCATTGTCATCTTTGCCAGCGTTGGCACTCGCCACCAGACCACGTCGGCTGAACCGCAGCCGGGAATGGAACTCATTCTGAAAAACAGAACAAAAAAAATAAACAAGATCAAATTAAAGAGTTGTTTTTGTGATAAACATTTCAAAAATTCGTCGCGAATGTAGGACTCGAACCTGCGTCTTCGGATCACTAGCCCGACGCTCTCCCAACTGAGATAATTCGCAGTCCTAACCTTGCGTTGAATTTGTGAAGTGTTTATCATTTTAACCAACTTAAAATCGCGACGAATTTTTGAAATGTTTATCACAAAGATAACTCTTTTTTTTGGAAGTCGGTTAAAAATGATATTATCTAACTAATGTTATTAAACCGAAAGTGTGTTTGTTGGTTCGTTACTCTTTCAGGCAGCAACAATGCAACGCATTGACTTAATTTTTGGCATGGATATTGGATAAATAATCGCCATGGGTGATAAGGCCGCCAGTTTATAATCATATTTAGTCTTGAATGTGTACATAGTTGTAGTATGTTTTTATTTTTAATTTGTGTTTATAAATAAAGAGTTTTGTCTGTCTATATTACAGGGTCATAGGTATTAAAACGCAAAACCTTTTAAGGGCGGGTATAGTACATCTAGAGTCTAGACAAACAACTTATGTACTACGACGCTGACGAACGTTTTGTGTGAAAAAGCTGATTTTTTCTTCGTGATTTTCCAAAAGTCCTAGAACAAAAGTTGTTTGTCTAGATGTACTAGATCTGCCCTTAAAAGGTTTTGCGTTTAATACCTATGACACTGTATAATTCAAAAGTTGGAGAGCTAACTACTTTTTATCTAGATAAAACAAAAAGTTCTAATAAAATCAAATTTTTTTACATAGTGTAACCATAGAGTAATAAACTTTACATAGAGTAACCATCACTACATAGTATAAAACAAAGTCGCTTCCCGCTGTCTGTCCCCATGTATGCTTATATCTTTAAAACTACGCAACGGATTTTGGTGTAGTTTTTATAGATAGAGTGATTCAAGAGGTTGGTTTATATGTACATAGTAGGTCGCTAGTAGAGTAATAAGAGTGTATTATTTCTAAGATGGCCAACACTTACCTTGAAAGGGGCTCCATAGATGGATTCCCCTCCAGTACCGTCGCCGTTAGGGTCCCCCCCTTGCACAATGAACTCTGGAATCACTCTGTGGAATATTGTGCCTGGAACATAAATTAATTACTATTTAAATTTATTTAGCTTTTATCGCATTCAGTTCACTTCTCCATAAAAAAATTGCAGTTTAATATAAATTGGACGTGGTTAAACAAATAGGAAAATTCTCGCGCTGGATGCAAGCCGCTGGTAGGAACCAGTCTTATTAGATTTCAAAAGGGGAGGCCTATGGCTGATGTATGGATGGATGATTACAAAATGGACTCAAAGCACACAGCTGATCCAAATCAAAAAGTTACAAGTGTCTTGTGATATGATCTGAAATTTGAATTTCTGAATTGTTTGCATAAATAAATTTTTATCCAAAACAATGTTTACATAATACATCTTAACTAAGCTAGAATAATTGAACACAAAATTATAATAGGTATCTGTTGCCGAACTAGGCCGAAGCCTGTGTTTCAGCTTACAGCGCCCTCCCCCCTATTTGCACTTTTCCAGCTATAACAGATTTGAAATAGTTAGTATTAAAAACAAGACGATACAATTTAAATGAGTAGGTACTGATAGCGCGCGAGTTGAATGCAGTCGGGGTCTGAGGTAAAGAGCAGGAGCATCTCCCCCCGCTATCCGCACGCCCCACCTCACGCGCCTGGGCGGGTTGGCCGTGCGGATAGCGGGGGGAGACATTCGCATTCCTAAGCTCTGCATTCAACTCGCGCGCTAACAGTACTTATACATAACGAAATTAAGTCAATTTAGAATGACGGTATCTAGTTCTGCTGTTCTGTGGACGGTATTTAATCGGTATTAATTATATCGCAAGACACTTGCAACTTTTTGATTTTGGACAGTTGTGTGATTTGAGTCTTTTTAGGTATTAACCACTAATAATTATATTATAATTAAGTATATGTTATGTGTGTGTGTTCGTCTTATGTGTTTATAGATTATACTGTGTTTGTTTCAGAGGTGAACGCTAAACTATATATTTATTTATAGGCAAGCATACTGATGCACCTTTATATCTGTCAAGTAATTTTTCCTAATCTATATAAATCTTTATCTAATGGTCTAGTTTGTTCTTGAATATGTTTATAGTCCTTGCTGTGGTTACATTTTCAGGCAACCTACCATGTCCAATTTTTCATGACAAATTACGAAGTTAAATACTAGGGTTCATCATTATCACATCAGCCGATGCTGGACATAGGCATACCCTATAGATTTTCAACAAGATCAGTAGGAAGCAGTTTACATCCAGCATGAATAATCCTTGAAATCCTCCTTAATCCTTAGTTCATTCCATTAACACATTAAAATATAAACACATGAATAGATTGGACCTTTGGATAAATGAGGAAAAAATCCTTGACAGCTAAATACTAATTTTATTCGACTCTGCTTGATATAGGCACCGTATACACTGCTCGCCTATAAACATATAAATAAATATTTAAGGTTTATCTACCTCCTTAGTAGACTTCGCTGTGCTTAAGACCAGTGAAAGACCATTTTCTTATATTCCTATTCGGTGTGTGGGCGATTAGTTGTGCACTGACGTCCCGCATGTGGCTGGATGGCGAATGAGATGATGGAGATGTGGATGACAAAGCTGATGATAATGCAGAAGCATCATCAAACTCTTGTTTTGAATAAATATATTAAGTGTATTTCCGCTCTGTCGTAGGCATATAAGCTAAGGGTACCATTCAACAAACCAAATTAAATAACAAACAAAATTAGTAATTCATCATCTAACTGTATCATGGTTCGGCTATGGTTAGGTTAAGGTTAGGTTAGGTCAGGAAAAAAAAATTGTTAGGTTAGGTTAGGCTTAGGTATGTTTACAAAATAACGCCTGATTCAATAAACTAGCAGAAGCATCATGCAATCTGTTAGTCATTGCAATGCAACAGAACATGCTCTACAGCTTCGTTTTCCTGCAAACAGCCACGACAAAGTGGGCTGTCAGTGGCTCCCAGTTTCTAATTCTAATTCGAAGTGGGGGCGATAAGTCCTGCACTGACGTCTCGCATGGGTTGTTTTGTGCATTTCCCCCTCCAGCGTCTACCCGAGCTAGCCCAGCTCCTTAAAATAACAGAGCGTAGCTCTGGGCCGCTGGCATAACTGCTCCAGTAGCTTAGATGGTGAATGAAATGATTGCGACGTGGATGACAAGGCTGATGATAATACAGAAGCATCATGCAATCCGTTAGCTATTCTAGTGTCTTCTGTAGCTTTGCAATGCCACAAAACATGCTCTAAAGTTTTGTTTTCCTGCAAACAGCCACGACAAAGTGGGCTGTCAGTGGCTCCCAGCTTATACAAGTGACTATTTAAGTTGCAGTGGCCAGTTAGAGGCCAACCATTAGTCGGAGGTCTTGTCGCTGCGATTTTGAAAGGTTCAGTGAAAGACTATATTTTTACTTATTCACTAGCTGACCCAGTGAACTTCAACTGTCAAATAACAACTTTTACATGCAACTGTGTAAATTAAATAAAGGAGCTATGCAGTCTCTTTAGAGGTGATTGAAGGATAATTAAGAATCAATCGAGCTTACCTGTTAAGTGAAGATTGATGATAATTATCCGAAATCACCGAGAAAGAGACTGCATAGTGACTCAAAAAAAACTTTAAAAATTGTGAAAAAATACGCGCCGGAGCACGCTCTGCAACTGTGTAAATTAAATAAAGGAGCTATGCAGTCTCTTTAGAGGTGATTGAAGGATAATTTTTAGATAAAACTGCATTTCTGTATCTAGTGTAGTTATTAGTAAAAATTTGAAAAAATGTTAAACCAGACGAGCATGTTAATGAATCAATATTATGCAATATTTTTTTGTAATTTTAGGTTCTATTAATATCAATAAAGTTATCTTATCTTATGGGAAAATAAAAATTCACGTTTTGTTTACTCTCAACATTTTTACATTTCCTAACACAAACCTTCCCTTAGCTTCCACAAAATTTCAAGATCAAAATTAGCCAAATTGGTTCAGCTATTCTCGAGTTTTAGCGAGACTAACAACCACGATTTATTTTTATAAATATAGATATTAGGATTAATATCTTCTAAGCTTGCTTTTGTACTAACCATTGTAATAGCCTTCCATGCAGAGCTGAATGAAATTTCGACAAGCTTTCGGGGCTTCTTTGGTCCATAATTCTACGTCTATTTCACCTGCTGTTGTTTTCAGGAGCACCTGAAATTACGTGGAAACTTCGAAGTAGGGTTATAAACTTCGAGCAAATTTCTACAGAGCCACAGTTCCTAAGTGAAAGTAGTAAAAAAATATCCAAACGCTGTCATACATACCAACTTACATATTTACATTACAAAATTCAAAATGACCTGTTTTCTCAAATCTCCTAATAATTGCTTGTAACCAGCACTTTGGCATCGCGCGGCGTTGTTGTCGGCTTGCAATCGCCTTACGATTAACTAAAAAGCCTGTTTTGGCTCGGACACTTTTTTTGCACGATTGTGACTCTATAGATATTTGCTCAAAGCACAACATACATTAAAATACTTCAAATATATCTGATTTATATATATGTAATCAGGTGTATTGTCCATTTCATTAATAGGTTTTATTTATTTTTGTCACCAAAGTAGTCTTCCAAGCTGTTATAGCATTTGTGGACTAGAAATTGTTTGAGTTTGTTTGATAAAGATTAAATCAAACATTTTGGCATTTGTGATGTTAGCTACAAGCTGCGCATAACTTAATCCTCACGCAGCTGTTACATGAACTTCAGTCAGGATAAGGTTTTGCGCAGCTTCTAGCTAACTTCACAGTTGCCAAGGTGTTTGTTTCGGCCTATAAGACGATTGATATGTTAATCAAGATGGTTTTAGCTAGAATCTAAATAAATTATATACTCATTATAGTTAGTTATATTATTGTAAAAATATAACTTTTCAAAAATACAAGCTTTTGAGGTCAAGTGTCCTTAGCATACAAGACCACGACAAGAGTTTATCGATGTGTGCAAAGGTGACAGATATATATGCTTCATCATAACTCTGTCACGTTCTGATACATCGATAGTATAATTTTATGGTCCGTATGCTAAGCCCGCTGGATATCATGTAGCAGCAGAGTGCTAGCCAAGACAAGTAATACGAGCCCAAACACGACGGGTCTATCTTGTTTAGTACAGGAGTTCCTTATGGCCAACCTTCGACTCCATCATCAGATCAGCTCCTTGGTACCATATTATTGCACTGTCACGCCAAATACATATGCGTGCAAAATTTCAGCTCAATCGGAAACCGGGAAGTTGGTCAAATTTAACTTGTAAGACTCCAACCGAACTTACATACATGATACAAGAGTCGTGGTGGTCTATTGGTAATGATACCTGTCTTATAATTGTGAGGTTGTGGTTTTAAATCTCAGTCCAGTACCAATTAATGCCTTGGAATTTATGTATGGAATTTCACACCACTAGCTTTTCGGTAAAGCAAAACATCATGAGGCAACCTGCATATGTCCGTAGAAGAAATTCGAAGGCATATGTCAATCAACCCGCACTGGGCCAGTGTGGTGGATACGGCCCAATCACCCTTTGTGGGTAGGCCTACGTCCTGCAGTGGACTATTAATAAGGCTGCTACAGTAACCCCTAAAGTTACATACATACTTAGGTACATCCATTGCAAATTAAAAATAGCTTGTAAAAAATATATGGGCAGGGATATCCTAAGTATAACAGACGAGTTGTAAAAGGAGCCAGATAATATTATAGACAACAACTTTAATCCGACAACTTGTATAGAAGTCAGACTGCAGAATAGCACAGAATGTGAGGTAGTTAAAACAAATTAATGTACAATATTACAAAACATTAACAAGTAATAATGCCTAGGAATACAATGTGATTTTTATCTCAGCCTGTAGTGTCCCAATGCTGGGCAAATGACTACCCCATTTAATAAGCTAGTTATTGAAATCTTTGTACTAAATCTAAGTAGCAACTATAGGTTTAAAAAAATTACACATTGAGCTACCTTTCCCAATGCAGGAGGTTCTTGGATGTAAATGTTACTCATGTTGTGTTTTCAATGGTATCATTTATCAGAGGGTTTCTAAAATTATGCACTTTCTTCAGCGTGTAGTTCTGTTTTGCGCATAGCTTCTCAGTCACTGAATTTATTGTATATTGAATGAATCTAGAATAAAATAATCAAACAAACAATATGTATGTACCTACTAGTAATTAAAAAAAAATCAACTTTGATTTGTGATTTCGCCAATTCGTTTTTCCCAAAATTAGAGTTGCCCTTGCCAATGATAATTTCCCAAAAACCAAAGTCAAATTTCCCAAATCAGGGAGAAAAATTATCTCGATTAATCACAAATTTCCCACACATAGTTATTATGACTGACATCTATGTAATCAGAAATCGTTTGTGGCAACACTATGTACAATGTTCTTTGTAATAAATAAAAAAATAGTTCCAATAGTGGACCCTAACGGGCGTGCAATACTAAAAGATGTCTTAGCTAGACATAAGTAGAACTCTGTTTCTCGAATTCCTACATGAAATTTTTCACAAAATTATTCAAATTACTTATATAAGAAATTCTACATTATTAATATACTTTAATGTACCTTAATTAATTTATTAAAAAAAAAAAACAAACAATATACATTTTTTTTTAAATTACCTAAGTGCCTAGAAAGAGGGTTTATAAGATTAATTTTAATAATATTTATACTACTAATTATTTACAATAGAATGCATTGAAAAAGTATGTAATCCGGGGACGAGGTTGACGACGACGGCCACAGTGCGGAGCTTAGCTTTAACAAAAGCAAAGAAGATAATAATATTATAATAAAACTACGTATGGAACCGTCACTCGTTACCCCCTACCCGTTAGAGTCTTCCTCACTTCCGTCCCGCGTTCACGTACCGATCGTGTACGCTGCGCGCGGGCTGCTCTGGCCGGTGGATTTTTTAATAAAAAATACCGAGACTGTGACAGACAGCAGATTTTGCATGAAAACTCGCGGATTGTCGTTCGGGCTGTGCCAATAGTACAATAATAATAATAATTCGTTTATTTGTACATAAAATAACAATGTTCTTAGTAATAATTGACCTAAAGGCTCCTAAACTAGTTAAAAACTGTATTTTAGGAGCCGATGGCTTCTCCTTAAAGTATTCACAATACATTTGTTAATGTTATGCCATTAATAGATTAAACTAAAGAATTTACTTCATCAAACATTTTTTTAGAATTTTAACTTATTTAAAGTAACGAAAACACTTTTACACTTAAAACAACCTATTCAACATGCATATTGTGTGTGTGTGTGTGTGTGTGTGTGTGTGTGTGTGTGTGTGTGTGTGTCATATATTGTGCAGTTATATTTTAAGTTAATTACTAATCAAGTTTTATTCGTAAAATCACGTTACTCAGTAAAGTTTAGTAAATTATACAATTTTGAAAAAAAAATATTTTGTCTAAAATAAAAACTTTCCAAAATAAATTCTGTCTCATAGTAGTCAAATTTTTTCAGCCATTGCTGAATTACGGTTTTGAGCTCTCTATCAGTAATTTTATCTATTCTGCCAATTTTGTTCAGTTTATGGTACAACCTTGTAGCAACAACCCTAAAATTGTTTTTGAGCATGCCTTGTGCGTACCATTGGTACAGTCAAAGCGTAATTTTTACAGTCAACTAAAGTAGGTGCAACTTTTTTATGATATCTTCGTATACTTTCGTAGATAAAAAGTTTGCGTATTGATAGTACATTTGCCTTTTCATAGACATCTGTAGTTGGGTGTCTGTAGCGGAGGTACATCATCACCTTGAACACACAATACCTCAGCAAATTGTAATGCTTCTATCCTGGGGGGATTTTTGTTTTTGTTTTCATTGGATTTTTGTTTTTCTTCAAATTCTCCTTATGTTCATCGCTTACAATCAATCTCACACTAATCCCCAATGGAATTAGGATTTCCTGTAATTTAGGGAATTTCCCACAAATCGGCAACCTTAGTTCTTTCAACTGTGGAATGTCATTCTCATGAAGATTTAGGTAAGGTGGAGAGTGCACTCCTAATACCTATTTGAGTCAAATACCTACACATTGCTATCTCACTCTTCTGTGGTCGGAACTATCTTTCTAATAGGGTAACCCTACATTTTTGCCTAAATTTAGGACGCAAAGATATTAATCACAATGATGAGTAAACCATTATAATAAAATACACAATTGGTATATGAACAATACAAAGTAAACTTAAGGACCCTGTTCTATAGGGCATCGCAGATATACAAAAATTAATTCTTCAATAAATGTGTAAGAATGCAATCTTGCAAGTCAATAAATGTGTAGGTACAACTAGCAACGCTCTGGATTTATATGCTTTATGATGAAATACTGCGCCTGTTATTGATGGCATATGTAATTCGACAGCGTGCAGCAGAGCCTTAGTAATAGGGTTCCGTTTTTAACCTTTGGATACGGAACCCTAAAAAGGTAAGCAAAAACAATATAATTCCAATTATTATAGTTTATTAACAAACACACCATCCATCCATCAGCCATAAGAAGTCCACTGCTGGACATTGGCCTCCCCTATGGATCTCCAATAAGACCGGTTGGAAGCGGCTTGCATCCAGCGCGATCCTGTGGTCTTAATGAGGTCATCCGTCCACTTTGTAGGTTGACGTCCTACGCTGCGCTTGCCGGTACGTGGTCTCCACTCGAGAACTTTCCGACCCCATTGGTCATCAGTCCTCCGCGCTATGTGCCCTGCCCATTGCCTTTTGAACTTGCCAATCCATTGGGCTAGGACGGTAACTTTGGTTCTTCTACGGATCTCCTCATTTTTGATTCGATCTCTCAGAGAGACTCCGAGCATAGCCCTCTCCATAGCTCGTTGGGCTACTTGGAGCTTACTAATAAGGCCCATAGTGAGAGACCACGTTTCTGTGCCATAAGTCATCACTGGCAACACACACTGGTCGAAAACTTTCGACTTGAGGCACTGAGGTATGTCGGACAAACACACATAATTTACAATTATTTACAAAAAAAAAAAAAACAAATCATTCTGCCTGCAAGGTTGTTGACTTCAATCGTTTTCATGATGTATAATTAATTATCTGTTGCCTTAAAGTGTAGGCTACAAATTCTGGAACTCTTATAAAATGGTATTTCAGTGGTACAATTGCTAAGCATGAAGTTCTTTGAGATTTGTCTTTGGGAAACCTGAAAAAAGAACACAATGATACTATAGATATTATAATAATTTAATCAGAAGATAGTAAAAAAGGTCAATATAATGATTTTTTGTTATGAATAAAGATTCAAATATAGTAGGGACCTAAAAAACTATAGATTACAATTATAAAGATGTAAATCACATAGTGTTCTTGTTAATTTTAATTGTGTTTAAAGAATTGCACTAATTGTGACAAATATCAGCGCTCAATAATACACACACACTGTCAGTACGACAGTCTATAATATTTAGTTAGGCATTGCATACACAATAAAGGTAAATTAGTCTCAAAAGATATTTTATGGTTACCCTACTGCATTTTTACGATTTCATTGACGATTCGGCCATGACAGCTAGTATTTTGGTGACTGGTGTTGCCGCGTTAGGGAACTCCCAAAATTTGGGTTTTCTTTTAATTCCCTCCAGTGTTAGTAATTTGGAAAATTACAGCTGTACTTAATTTTTAACACAACACACACTTAATTTTTATTGTTATTAATAACGTTATCATTTCTTAAAGTTTCTATGATAAGGATCTGATACTGGTACAGTTACTAGAAAACACTTTTGTAATCAGTTTGTGCATTCTGCTTTTATTATCAGTTTTACAATAATTCACATTTCATCCCCTTTTAAACTGCAAACACTATACATTCATATAAATCATAGTTTGGGGTTGGATGAAGTTGATAAACTCAAAACTTTGAAAGTAAATTTACCCATTTTCGGGAATTTTTAGTATAAATATAAAAATACCATACACCACACTAGAAAGAGAGTTCCGACCACAGAGAGTGAGATAGCAATGTGAAGGTATTTGACTCAAATAGGTATTAGGAGTGCACTCTCCACCTTTACCTAAAACTTCATGGTCATTCTATTCACTATGACATTCACAGTTAAAAGATTTTCTGGTTTTTTTTTCTGTGGTATTACATATCGTGCATTTAGCTAGTTTCATTCAATTAAAAGCACAAACTAAGGGATACTAGGTACGTACATTAAAAGTAAGAGACGAAAGCTACACCAATACTTGCGTGAGCTCCGTAACAAAACATTTAAGATAAAGATAAGATAAGATAAATGTTTATTGCAAAATTTAAAGATTAATAAAATTAATTGATAAATCAAGAAATACATCTCTTCGTCACTTTCCCGTTCTGTCCTGGAGTTTGTACTTAGATGTATGTACCTAGTTGCAGCTAACTTCACATCCGCCAACTTGTATGGTTCGGCCTATAAGTAGGTAAGTAAAGTAAGTTCGTATAGCTCGGGTAGCTGTGTCACAGTTTTTAAGCCACCTGAAGGCGTCTGACATGACTAAACGGTTAAAACAACCGGGGCCTACAATTTAACGTGTATATACCTACCGTACTACGATAGCGCTCAGTTGTAAATGCCGCCTGCGGTCACCCATCCGAAGACTCACCGTGCTGAAAGTGGCTTAATTTCGATGATCGCTGACGAACACCTAGTCAAACTACCCTATCAGCGCTACATTTTAACTAGGTACAAATAGTGATCCATAGACAGGTACTGTAGGTACTGTACTGTACCAGTCTTTTTAATAGTCCACTGCAATACGTAGGCCTACCAACGAAGGGTGATTGGACCCTATCCACCACGCTGGCCCAGTGCGGTTTGGTGGATTCACATACGCCATCGAATTTCTTCTCCGGACGTATGCAGGTTGCCTCACGATGTTTTCCTTCAACGAAAAGCCAGTGGTGTGAAATTCCGTACATAAATTCCGAAGAATTCATTGGTACGGGACCGGGATTTCAACCCACGACCTCACGTTTGTAAGGCACGAACCGGTAATATTAAATGAAAGCAAAATATATTTATGTAAGTACCTACTTAATGCTATTTATTTTAGAATTAGCTCAGGAATGTGTCCAAAATTACGGTCAATGCGTCCGACATTGGGCTGTCTCGGCAAGGTCGACGTAATCGATCACTCATTACCTACACTTTCTGTTTTAGAGCTTTTAGGGGTCAGTGGAGGCAGTTGAAACATGATCTTTTATCATCATCAACATCCGCAGCCTTCTTAATCCCTCTTTTTTAGGGTTCCGTATCCAAAGGGTAAAAACGGGACCCTATTACTAAGACTCAGCTGTCCGTCTGTCTGTCTGTCTGTCACCAGGCTGTGTCTCATGAACCGTAATAGCTAGAACATTGATATTTTCACTGATGACTTATTTCTGTTGCCTTTATAACAACAAATACTAAAAATAGAATAAGGAAGGCTCCCATACAACAAACCTGAATGTTTAGATTCTTTTCGTTCGATATTAATAACGGCAACAGGAAGATGCTTGAAATATTAAATGGTATATTCCTTTAAAAATATTTAACAAATTAAAATAAAATTTATTAAGGAGGGCTTCCATACAGTGCGGAACCTCGCACTTGGCTAGTATTTTTTTGTGTAAGTTCATCGATATTTTCGCCAATTGTGAACCAATTTAAAAGTCTTCTTTCAGTTTAAAAGAGCATAGTTCCGAGATGGTCCCATTTAAATTTTATTGAAATCGGCTGAACCGTTTTTGATAAATCAACAAAAATATTCACGGGTGTCACATCGGTTCGTGAAGATAATTCGATTTCTGTACACGGTGGAAGTCGGTGTTGCGATTTATTGCGAAAAATAATTATTTATTTAATGTAAGTATTATTTCCTTTGCCTTTCATTTATAATACAAAGATTTCAAGTAGGTACACTGGTAAAATAGGTTTTTGTACAGAACCCAATCACTTTAAAAATGGAATTAAGAACCTGTTAATTGATTAATTAGAGGTGAGTGTCCAGTCGTGAGGTAAATAGACAAGGTAGCTAGCCGAGCCAGCCAAGTGGCAAGTGCATATATGGCTGCTAGGTCACTATAGCTGCTTTATATATATGGCTAGACCACTTTTGCTTAAATTTGCCTACTCATAAATTGCTAACATTTATTTATACAAGAGTGGAATTTCTTTGAGAACAGGAAAAATAAGATGGCTTCACTTTAAATCCAATATGGCGGACCACCCAAGATGGCGGAGTAGTGGTTTGATGCATCGACTTGGCATTTTTTCTGTTTGTTTGATGTGTTCGATATGCTTAGACTGTTTGTTAGCATTTACAATAACAATAAGTATTTTATCTACACTAATGTTGTAACATTCTATTTATGTTTCCAATACTTGACTTATAATGACTACTGTTATAGCGCAGACAACAAAACACTCAATTTAAGCAATTTCACATGATGTTATAATATCCACATCGATATCGTAAAATCTCATTATAACATCGCGCGAATACGCGTGAATTTAATGTTTCGCAATATGTTTACACGTACGCGTGAATTTAATGTTTCGCAATATGTTTTATTTTTATTTTTTATTAGTGAAGATAAAGTAGTGTATGCAACTGCATATAACACGGGTATTAAAATACGAGTGTGAGTTTATGAAACGAGCGCAGCGAGTTTCATAATAGTAACGAGTGTTTTACCCTTCATTATATGAAAGTTGCATAAACTACTATATATACATCTTTTCGCACAGCTTGTTAAATTAATTTCGCTATTATTGTACACCCCGTCCCTTACCTTCCTCTATAATCCTGGAAGAGATCGCTCTAAGCGATAAGGCCGCCGATTGTCGCACTATTATAATTATACCTATTGTACTCTGTTATTGTAATATTTTCGATTGTGTGAACAATAAAGCGTTTCTATTATATTCCATTCTATTCTTGTAGCTAACTTCACAGCCATCAAGCATTTTGATTCAGCCTATATCCGTGCTAAATTATGTACCAATACAGGGTTATCCAGAACTGATGTACTAAGCCGAAAGGAGGTGATTCAGACCATCATAACAAACAAAAACTATTTCCATGGGGCCAATCTCTAATTCGAGAAAAAACTCATAAATGCATTTTATCGATTTCGAGTTGCAATTTTGTATGGAACGGCTTTTTATCTCGAATTTTGAGTTGTCCCCATAGTAAGAAAATGTTCGTAATGATGATCTTAATCATTCCCTTTCGGCGTAGTACGGGGTAAGATAGATATTCTTTATTGTTAACACAAAGGTAACACAGATAACAAAAACATTAAAACTATAGCGTGTAACATGAGGCGGCCTTATCGCTGAAAGCGATCTCTGCCAGGCAACCTTTGGATGGAATAGGAACATAGAACAAGTAAATACGTGACGTAATATATGTGACTTGGCCGTTTCGTTACAACAAGAACTGTTTGTATAACAGAATTAATGAATTAATTTTCACTTTACGCCCATGCGCAGTTAGCGAAACAGCCAAGCCGCATATATTGACTAAGGTGTAGAGTTTGTGAAGTAAGGACTTGGTAGAGTAAGGCGTGTAGAGTTAGAAGCTTGGCTTTACGTGAGATCTGACAACTTTTTGATAGTGGGATCTGTGATTTAGACTTGGCTACATTTCACATGAAAATGTTTTTGTTGGATTTCACTTCTTTTTGTAGTTTACTACAAGTAGTAATTTTATCGATTTTCACATCTCTAGCTTCAAAACTTGCGGAAGTCTCATACCAACTAACCCCTAGTTTTAAAGGTTGGGGGGTGATTTACTAAAAATCTTGAAATACGTGTTTTATTATATTTGTAATAAAGAGTCCCTTTACCAATTTTTGGACATCTAGCATTAATCTTAGCAAAAGTGTCATACAAACTTTCATCCCCCAGTTTTAGGGTTTGGGGGTGGTTTATTAGAAATCCTGAAATAATGTTTTATTATCTATTACAACGAGTTCGTATATCCATTTTCTGACTTCTGGCATCAAAAGTTTTGAAAGTGACATACAAATTTTCATCCCCCAATTTTAGGGTGTGGGGTTGGTTTATTAAGAATGCTGAAATTATGTTTTATTATCTATTACAATTACAACGAGTTCATATATCCATTTTCTGACTTCTGGCATCAAAAGTTTCGAAAGTGACATACAAATTTTCATCCCCCAATTTTAGGGGTTGGGGGCTGATTTATTAAAAATGCTGAAATACGTGTTTTATTATTTCTAACATGTAGTCTTTACATCAAATTTTTAGACTTATAGCATAAACATTTGTGGAAGTATCATACAAGCTTTCATCCCCTATTATATAGGGTTGGGGGGTAAAAGTTCAAAGTTTTAGATTTTTTCCTTTGTATATGCCTGATAGTCTACCTTGATGCCAAATACAGTAGAACTCCAATTATCCGAACTCCGACTACCTATCCGAATCGCCGATTATCCGAATCACTTTCAGAAAAAAATTTGTCCAAAAAAAGTCTAAGTGCGCTATTATTCTTCCCCCCGCGAAGCCAGTGTTTGCGCGTTCGCTCACTATTGTCCTTCCCTCCGCCAAGTCAGTGTAGGCACAACACGTGGCATGAGTCCCCACTCCAGTTCCGGTGCATTGCAGTCACGGCGCACCTGTCATTGTAAAAAAACTCCGATTATCCGAATATGTGATTATCCGAATGGGTCCCGGTCCCCATTAATTCGGATAGTTGGAGTTCTACTGTATTAAGTTTCTAGGTCATCTGGAAGGGGGTTAGGTTTTTGATCTATAAGTCAGTGAGTCAGTGAATCAGTGAGTCAGTCAATGAAACCCTGGTTTTTAAACGTTAATATTTCATTAACCGTCAGAGCAAAGTTAATGAAATTTTGTATTGTAGATAAGCTAAAGAATTTAAATGAATATGCTAAATTTCATATTTAAAGGTTAAATAGTTTTCGCGTTATGAAGGGGTCAAATGTGGCTCGTAATGGTTCGTGTAATATTACACACGTCGCGTCGCCAGTTCCTTTTTCTTAGAGACTTGGCTGGACACGCTTCCGCGTGTCTAGATATAGTGCATGCGCATCCACTGCAATATAATTTAGTTTTTATTTGCTAAAAGTAAACTATATATTTGACCCAACACGTCTGCGTAATAAAGGCGGTTTTCTCTGTGGTAAAATATGAAAAAGACTGTTGAAATAGATAGATAGATAGATAGATAATTCTTTATTAGTACAATTACAATACAAAAACATACGAAAAATAAAAACATTACAAAGTTATACCAAATGGCGGCCTTATCGCTTCAAGCGATTTCTTCCAGGCAACCAAGAACGGACAGGAAATAGCAAATTAACAAAACAGCGGCCTTAACAAAAAGAATTTAAAAATAAACAATGAACACTTATAACAAACAAACCAATAAATAAATAATATTTATTGAAATAAGTTTAAATGCCTACCTAGACACATAAACATACATGTATTACATAATACAAAAATAAACTTACTTATATGATTACATACTATTATTACTTATACTTACTTAAATAAATAAATATATAAAGCGAGCAGAATCAATAATGTAAGTACCTAAGAAGACAGGTAATGCAATTTGACTCTTTGTTTGAACACATTCAGTGATGGGGCGCGTCTGATATCCACCGGTAACTCATTCCATAATCTAACAGATTCCACAGTAAAAGATGAAGCGTAAAAGTTTGTCTTATGTTTAGGAACGTCAAGTTTAAGATTCTCAGATGATTTTAAAAAGCGGGTTAGAAGAGAACGCCGGAAAATAAAGCGTTCTTGAAGGTAGGTAGGAGAAGAAGGATTGAAGAGAGTATTGTAAAGAAAAGAAACGATATGAACATCCCGGCGACGACGAATAGGAAGCCACTTGAGTTTTGCGCGATATTCTGAGACGTGGTCATATTTACGCAAGCCAAATATGAACCTTATGCAGAAGTTTTGAAGTCGCTCAAGTTTATTTAGCAATTCTTGAGTGAGATCCAGATAGCAGACGTCAGCGTAGTCAAGGATTGGAAGTAGAAGGGATTGTGCGAGCGCAATTTTGGTGGTAATAGGGAGAAAATTACGGAGCCTACGTAAAGACCCACCGGAGGCAAACATCCTACGACTCGTTTCCGCAATCTGTGGACCCCAAGAGAGAGATTTGTCAAGAATAATTCCAAGGTTCTTGACAGTATCGCTAAAAGGGACTGTTACACCATCAAATACGACTTGAGGGAGAGTATCCCAATCAACTTGGGCGATATTACGGGAGCTACCTATCACAATGACCTGTGTTTTTGCCGGGTTTACCTTTAGACCAAAAGTTTTACTCCACTCAGTTATACGACACAAGTCATCATTTACAGAGTCCACAGCATCTGGAAGCCACCCAAGCGGAGCCTGGCAATACAACTGCAGGTCGTCTGCATACAGGTGGTAGGATGACGAAAGATTATGAGAAATAGAGTTAATGAAGATAGCAAAAAGAAGAGGAGATAAGACACCACCCTGCGGTACTCCGGCTGTCGTATCACACCAGGAGGAGTATGATTCCTCCAAGCGGACTCTCTGCCGTCGACCAAACAGGTAACTCTGAAGCCAGTCAACTGCCGTTGGAGATATGTTAGAAGAGCCAAGTATAGCGAGGAGGATGTCAAGGTCAACAGAGTTGAAAGCATTGCTAAAGTCCAGGAGCGCCAACACGGTTAAATCACCATTTTCCATTCCTAGACGAATGTCGTCAGTGATTTTTACAAGTGCCGTAACCGTGCTGTGTCCCGGTCGGAAGCCAGATTGGAAGGGATTAAGGAGATTATTACGAGTAAGGAAAAAGTTTAATTGATTATAGACTAGACGTTCGAGGACTTTGGATAGGAATGGAAGTATAGATATAGGACGATATTCAGAGAAGGAGACAGGATTGGCTTTTTTCGGCAATGGAATAATTTGGGCTTCTTTCCAAAGAGAAGGGAAAACGCCATTGGAAACGGAAAAATTAAAAATATGGGAAAGAACTGGGAGTAGGTAATCAAGGATAGGTAATATCATATTACGACTTATCAAGTCGTGCCCAACAGCGTTTGAGGAAATGGACAAGATGGATTTTCTAACATCACAATCGGCAAATTGGCGAAATTCAAACGGAGGAAAGTCAGGAGCGGCTAAATTTGAAAGATGATTTAGCGTGCTAGCTTTAGCAGCAGCATCCATGATTGGAGACGCAGAAAAATGCTGATTTAGTGCATCAATATCTAGGTTTTTAGAGACAGTTTCTTGCCGAGATTTGCCAACTCCTAAAGACTTGAGAAATTTCCAGACCTTTGATGGGTCTTTATCCTGTACAGATTTGAAAATATGGCGTCGCTGAGCATCCCTACACACCCGGTTACAACGATTTCGCAGTTCATTATAACGAAGGTGATTTGCATCGTTCGGATGCATCTTATATTTCGTTTTGGCCACCGCTTTCTTATGTATTAGAGATTTGATTTCGTCAGTGAGCCAAGGTGCGGGCAAGTGTTTAATTTTAATGGCCCGAAACGGTGCAATTTATGAATGATTGATGCCCGAAATGATTTATTTAATTATTATTTGTTTGAACTAACGAATATACAAACCTTATACCTATTCTATATACTATACTATACTCTATTAACTAGGCCGCTATCTTCATAAAACAGGACTCAATTTAGTCTTTCTGTTTTTTTACGCCCAAAATATCCTAAAAAATTGAGTTAAAATTCAAATGTTCCGAGGCTTATCTACGCTTATTTTTTTACAATAAGAAGTGCATAATATTTTATTAGCAAGTACTTAGCATCGATTTGGTAAAAAAATAAATAAATCTTAATTTTATATATTCAACAACTAACAATGACATTGTGATGCCTACTGATGTTTGTATGAGCGATTAGTGTACCCTTAACTTCGGTGATCGCTAGTCAAACTACGCCTACTACTATGAGTAGGTACCTAGGTACTTATTTACATGTTCGATATGTTACAAAGGGGTTATATCACTATGATCAAAATCGTGTATCATTCACCCTTGACATATACCTACCAGTTCCTCAAACCTTGACACTCGATCTAAAATTGATTTGTAGCAAATTTCGTATCCTTTGCCTTCATAGGTACCTTGCGATATTTAACCGATTTCCAAAAAAGAGGAAGTTCTGTGGTAAGTAGGTAGGTATATACACAAAAATACACGTCATCACGCCTTGTATATTGAGTACTAGCGACCCGCCCCGGCTTCGCACAGGTGTATTTTGCATAGGTATGTATAAACCTTCCTCTTGAATCACTCTATCTATTTAAAAAAAAACGCATCCGTTGCGTAGTTTTTAAGATATAAGCATACATAGGGACAGACAGCGGGAAGCGACTTTGTTTTATACTATGTATAGTGATAGTGATAAACCACAAAATTCCAAGTCGATGGTATAGAAATAGAACTATTGACCAAATCAAACTCTTAGAAGTTGTGAAGTTGGCGATAAGCTGCGCGAAACCCAATTAAGAGTAAACAAGTCGCTCATCACTCCATACAAACGTCGTCGGTGGGTATAATCACCCCAGTGTTTGTCTTTACAAAATCTATGCTTACTGCTAATAAAACTAAAAAAAAAACACTCGAATGATATAATTAGAAGCCTTCGAACATTTGAATTTTGACCCAAATTTTTAGGCACTTGGGATGCAAAAAAAAAAACAAACAAGAACTAAACTGAGTCATCTTTTATGAAAATAGCGGCCTAGTTTATGTATTAGTTTGTTCAAATAACTATTATTAAACAAATCCCTTCAACAGTTCTTTTGCATAATTTACTACGGATAACACCTTAGGTATGCGCATGCAGTAAACTTGAACTAAAAAAATGAGTATGTATAGACTGATGACGATGAAAACCCTAATCTAAAAACCCACTACCAGCGGGCACAGTTCCCAAAATGCTGGCCCCATTACCACGTTAGATAGCAATTCTGATCCTGAGCTACGCCATATCTGAGTTCGTGCCGTCATCAACTTGTTGCACCTTAAGTGAGCTTCTGTCAGGATTGGATTCTGCCCGATTTCCTGTATTTGTAGGTCGATGTTCTCATAATAATAATATAATAATTGTAAGTAAGTATAGTTCGGCCGTTCAGAGAATGCGTTCCTGACACGTCATCTTGAAAACATGTTTTTGGCCGATATCTCGGACACATAGTTTCATAGTAGGTACATAGTTTCCGAGATATCGGCCAAAAACATTTTTTCAAGATGACGTGTCAGGAACGCATTCTCTGAACGGCCTAACTATAGTAATCTTTGAGGCCACGAAAGCTTTTTTGGAAACCATCTTCGATAGTTCAAGGTTTACTACTTACAACTTCTGGGACCTTATCAAGTTTTTTGATTTTTAGAAAGGCATTTTGAGTATCTGTATGCCTTTTAGACCAGCGTTTTTAGGCCGCGCCACACGGTGTGTCCACCGCGTCACATGTGAAGTTAGCTACGAGCTGCACGAAACCCAATCCTCGTGCAGCTGTTATGCGAGCTTCAGTCAGGATTGGGTTTCGCGCAGCTTGAAACTAACATCACAGCCGCCAAGATGTTTTATTCAGCCTATACGTGGTTAATTGATTCAGGAGTGATAGGCCGCGCCACACAAGTTGGCGGATGTGAAGCCAAGCCAATCAACGTGCAGCTTTATGCGAGATTCAGTCAGGATGGGATATGGCGCAGCTTGTAGCTAACTTCACATCATTCTTGACAGAGTAGTATGTACCTACTACGGAGCACCTACAGAGAGAGACCTGTATTTGCAATGCCCGGCAAGGGCAATTAAGTCTTAAGTGCTTTAAAATAGGTAATTACTTTATATTTGTAAAATATTTAGTAGCAAATAAAGAATGTAAATACGAGTATGAATTGAATTTCGCGCCCTGACCTAGAACCTTTGAAGATAACATCGACTTATCGTGGGAACAATTTAAATGCTAACCAAAATACTTTTCCCGACCACCAAATAATAAAAAAGTAATGCTAGCCGAAATGAATGAATGCTTACCAAATATGGTTTCAAGGTAATTATGATACAATATCGATAGGTTGTTAGGTTTTTTTTTAATAAAAGTTTAAAAATTTCAATAAAAAGAATACTACATTTTCGGTAGAGACATTAAAAACAAACCTAAACATTTAAAAAATCATTTTTGAGTATAGTTAGGTAAAACAATAAGCAGCAATATTATTGTTTCGGAATCGTAATAAGAAAAAGAATGAATGCTGACCTTAAACTAACTTTAACGGAGTTTAATGACTTTTATTGGATGTAGGTAATGAAAATTAAAAAGCTCCACGTTTTTAACACTTTTGGAAACACAATTTGGCTGGAGTTTAGAATTTTAGAATTTGTTTAAAAACATTTAAGAGCATTTTTCTGGTAGGCGTTTAATCACCGGCCATTTTTTATCTTATAATTATAGCAGATAGTGAAATAATGCAGTCTGGTGCCGCTAGATGGCTGTGTACAGTGTTAAAACGCACAAACTTATCATTCCACAAAGAGATCTGTATTTTTACGACCCAATTCTTCTGAGTCGGTTAAGTTTTCCAATATAGCAATTTTGTTGTAAAGATATTTTTTGAAAATGATCACTGTTTCTAATTTCAGATAACTGTGGTCGTTTGTTAATAAACTGTACCTTTAGATTTAGACCATAC
The DNA here is from genome assembly GCA_964007245.1 of Hypomecis atomaria. Classification (NCBI taxonomy): domain Eukaryota; kingdom Metazoa; phylum Arthropoda; class Insecta; order Lepidoptera; family Geometridae; genus Hypomecis; species Hypomecis atomaria. Next base: position 5,329,828 of record OZ023308.1, on the reverse strand, counting down.
CATGGCTTATAGTTGTAATGTTGCAAACGGGGAAGCCGTTTGCAGCACCACAAGTTAAAAAAAGATTAGAGAACCCGTAATGTGGTAAGCGGGGAAGCCGGTTGCCACACCACAAGTTACGAGACTTCAGGGAACCTAACCAAAGAGTCCTACCTAGTGGATAGGATTCCTAACGGTTCGGAGAGAGGAGATTAAAACAGAAGACTAACCTTAGTATTTACACATTTATTTACACTAACACACACTGCACTTATCGTCTATAAAGTCTTCAAGAAGCGGAGAGAGAGAGAGATAATTTTGAAGGAGTCCTTGGAATGTTAGCCAAAAAGGGAGAGGGTAGCACTCGTAGAACCACGCTGGAGGCTGGCCGAGGATTTACTATAGCCCGAGCTGGACCCGCCGATAGTGTGGCGCCAGCAAGGTAGCGCTAGGTGAGCGCTAGCGTGGAGACATCTGTCGACTGAGGTGGAGGCGCCGGCCCAAACCGGCCGACAGGCGCCGGCCCAAACTGGCCGACAGGGTTCGAAGTCAGCGCCAGCCCAGTGCTCCAGGGTAAGGGGTCAGTGGCCCCAAAACAAGAGATCCACCTGTAATCAAAGTCAAAGGGACCGGACCCTCTCACCCTGACTGTTACTCGACGCTCATGCCGTTTACAGGACTCGTCCACGCAAACTCAAATTCACATCTTTATAAAAAAATGGTGTCTCCACGATGACTTCCAACTCAAGACTGCCCGAATTTTATCAAACAAGGATCGCTGATCCTGTCAGAGATAAACATTTCAAAAATTTGAATAATTTCACAATTAGAATTGTTAGTTGGCAGTGTTATCGTTAAAAGAGTCTGAATGTAGAGAAGCTAACAAAAAGGTTAGTTTCTCTACATTTCCCCCAAAACCCCAGAAAAATTTTCACTCATTGAAAATTTTGCAGGTTGAGAACAAGACCTTGACCATCCAGACAGATTCACACACATCTTCCATACTCCCTCGCACGCACACTCAATCATAAGTTGGGGTTATGGTTCACAATCCATGATGACCATACTCCACAAGGAATTATCATTCGATTATAACGAAGGCTTATTTTTTTAGAGTTAGGTGTCGTAACCCGCACCTTTTCGAAAACCCGATAAAAGTCAAGATAAATAATATTTACAAGTTAATTATATTTACAAGTGGCCTAAGTAAGCCTTAATACTTTTCAGAAATATGAAGAGAAAAAAGTAGTTTTCTATTCAAATCTTAAAGTTAATATTTAAATTGCAACGTGTGCAATTTGAAATATCAAAAGATAAAAGCACAATATAGGCTTTATTGGTAACTTAACCATTGTGCAAGCCTTTTATTATTAAAAAAAAAAATCAAGGGTATTACAAAAAATAAGCCAAAGGGTTTAGATTCTTTGTGAAGCATTAACAGGTACATTTGTACGTAAAAAAGAATTACACGAATACCTTAATCATAACATTATAAGTACTCATAATACACCAAACAAAACGAAAACTATTACAACCTTCTTAAGAAAACAAAAACATAGAATAAACATAGATCAGCACTAGTTAAAAAAAAAAAAAAAAACATTATAATATATATAATACAATAATATAATACAAATTAGCATTTAATATCTTTAACATGCCATCTACCTCTCGAACCGTTAGGATCCTCCAAGACAAAGACCAAAGAAGACAATTTTTCCACAATTTTACATTTTATGTACTTCGGCGCAAGTTTTGCGCTGAAATATGCACCAGCATTACTTTGTACATAATTTTTTCGCCAAACTATATCCCCGACATTAAATTCTTTGAAATCTCGTCTTAGATTGTAATTTGTAGCGTTTCTAGAGTGAGCTGTATGAATAGCAACTTGTACTTTATCGAAGATTGTGGAAAGTAACCCTAAATTATGGGCATAAATGTCTCGAGGAGCGAAGATGACGCTGTCAAGATTAGAACAGGAACTATAGTATGACCCGCAAGGAATTGTTTCACGGCCAAATACAAGATACGCTGGAGTAAAACCGGTCGTGACATTTACTGCACTATTTAAAGCCATTTGAATCTTTTTCAAATGATTGTCCCATGATCTATGATCATCACCCACTAACTGAGCTAAAGCCGTTATAATAGTTCTATTATAACGTTCTGTTGGGAGGACTTGAGGACAATATCTAGGTGAATAAAAGACGAAAGGTATTTTATAATTGTTAAGAAAATTTCGAAACTCATTAGATTGTAGCTGAGAACCGTTATCCATAATTATAGTTCCACATACACCATGTACTAAAAATACATGATTTTCTAATTCACGAATGATATTAGGGGCAGTAGCTCGCTTAATCGGGAATATGAGACAATATTTGGAAAAAGAACACGTGACCACTAAGATATGTTGGTTACGTTGTCTTGACATTGGGAATGGACCCATGAGGTCTAAAGAAATATTCTGCCATGGCCTTGAGCAAATTTTAGGTTTGCCCATAGGACCATAAGGCGAATGATTCGAATATTTATAAGAGAGACAAGTTTCACAAGTCGAGCATATATTGGCCACATCCTTAAACATACCGGACCAATAAAATCTCAAGCAAAGTTTTTTATAAGTTTTAAATATCCCAATATGAGGGCTGTTTTCGAATAGCCCATGACAAGACTTAATTATTTCATTCCTCTCTGTTGGAGGAGGAACTTCTTTCCACGCAAAATCTTCGTTAAAGTAATTAGGTGTGTCAAAGTTACGGTATAATTTGCCATCGACAATTTTGTAATTTGGATAAGCATCGGGGTTATCATGACAATTGGCAAACAACCGATTAAAATAATCTAATTGAAGATCAACATTTGCAGCTATTGGTTCGGTAAAACCAATGCCTGCAACGTTAGGTGTTTTACAACGTGAAAGAAGATCAGGGACAACATTTTCTTTACCCTTTTTTTCTTTACCCCACTGCTGGACATAGGCCTATGTACGAAGAGTGCTTGGACACAGATTTACCGTCTTACCACAAAAGTTATACACGTTTTAGACAGTGTTTAGCAGTACAAAATAGCGCGGTTAAATAGTGTTTAAAGCGTGTTTAAATCTTTTGTGGTAAGGCGTTAAGAGTTTGAGCCGTATTTACCATGCCAGCCCAGTGCGGGCTTGCGGATTAATAGGGTAGGTATTAAGGTACAAAAAGGGTTATTTAGAACTGATGCACTAAGCCAAAAGGAGGTGATTAAGACCATTAGGTATTATGAACAACTCTTACAATGAGGCGAACCCAGAATTCGCGAAAAAAATCAGCTGTTTCATACATTTTGACGATGTCGTGTTGCAATTTTGTATAGAACAGCTGATTTGTTTTAACTTACTTATTAATTTACATCCGACTTCAACCGTGTAGACAAGTACCTAAAGAATTCGAAGTTCGCATGGATCAATGTATCCAATGTGTAAATTACTACATCGATGATCGATGTAGTAATTTACACATCGCTGTAGATTTTTAACCGACTTCCAAAAAGGAGGAGGTTCTATGTTCGTGTTTATGTATTTTTTTTAGTATGTTCATTGATAATTTCGCCAATTGTGCACCGAATTGAAAAATTCTATTTTAGTTCGAAAGGGTAACTCCCGAAGTGGTCCCATTTAAATATTACAGAAATCGGCTGAGCCGTTTTTGATAAATCAACAATAATGTGAACAATTCGAACGAAATATTCGAATTTTGTACACGATGGAAGGCGGTTTTGTCTTTTTTTTTCGAAAAATAATTATTTAAAATTGATTATGCCGATTTCGATCAAATTTGTTCGTGGTGCAGTGTTGTTCCAAGTAAATTTTAGAGCGGCCGTATGCCTAAATAAATGTATCTTATTGAAAATGTATGGGGAAATTTTATAAAAAAGCCGTATTTAAAAAAAGAAACGTCATGTTTAAATAAGAAAAAATATACGGCCTTTAGAGTACAGTCGAACCGTATTTGCCTTTTTTCGGGTTTTTAAAGAGCCTGTAACCCGCATAATTACGCCAAAAGCCATATCAGGAACATAATTGTCGTAGTAATTTGTAATGTAATTCTTTATTATTTCACACCAAGATATAACAATTATATTACTTTGCCTAGAATAGTGGTTGTTTAAATCATCCCCTTTAGGCTCAGTACTAGGCAAGCAGATAACTCTGTATAAGTCTCATACTAATCCCTCTGAGCTTGAATGTTGTGCCTACGCCTCGCGACTAGGCCGCGCGCCGACCATAGGCCTCCCCAATAGATCTCTTATGAGACCGTTTCGAAGGGGCTTGCATCCAGCGCGATCCTGCGGTCTTAATGAGGTCGTCCGTCCACCTTGTGGGTGGACGTCTTACGCTGCGCTTGCCGGTACGTGGTCATCACTCGAGAACTTTTCGACCCCATTGACCATCAGTTCTCCTATTGACCATCAGTCCTCCTCATGTGACCTGTCTACTGCCATTTCAACTTTCCAATGCAATTTCTAAGCTATGTGGGGAACGAATAACGATGGTTCTTCTACGGATCTCTTCATTTCTGATTCACTCTCGCAGAGAGACTCCGAGCATAGTTCTTTACACTGACACAGTCATACATTAACACCATCGACTTGGCATTTTTTTGTTTTAAATAGATAGGCCCTAGTATGTTTTGTACCGGAACCGGTGAAGCTGCCACCCGGGGGTGTCAAAGTCACATGTCTGAAATTACGTATATCTTACATCTCTTATAATTCTTCTAAATATCTCAATTCCTTTACATTTATAGACTAAAGAGACAATGCACAGAGTGAGAGTCGCAAAAAGAGCAATGAAGCGGGCCATGCTAGGCATTAGCGAGTCCGTACGGAAATCCGACGACAGACAAAGATTGCAGATGTTGGAAGCCGTATTACGCGACTCAAGTGGCGCTGGGCAGGACATGTGGCCTGGCGTGATGATGGAAGGTGGAGTAGATCCCTGACTTGGCTTCCAATAGCAGACAGGCGTTCCGTAGGCAGACACGCGGGACACGCGTAGATGAGAACAGCAAGACAGGGAAAACTGGCACAAGGTTGAGGAGGCCTATACCCAGTGGGTCGATACAGGCTGATGATGATGATGATCCGAAAAAAAAAATGTTGTAAGATTTGATTAACACGAAGTAATGTAATAATTCCATACTAACCCCTGAGCTTGAATGTTGTACTACGTCGCGCGACAAGGCCGCGCGCCGACCTTGTCGCGCGGAAATCGAAGTCTCATGTCGCTTGTCTCACTGGCGACGGGTGTGTGCAACATTGACATTTTTAGGGTTCCGTACCCAAAAGGAAAAACGGGATCCTATTACTAAGACTTCGATGTCCGTCTGTCCGTCTGTCTGTCCGTCTGTCACCGGGCTGTATCTCATGAACCATGATAGCTAGGCAGCTGAAATTTTCACAGATGTTGTATTTTGGTTGCCGCTATAACAACAAATACTTAAAACAAAATAAAATAAATATTTAAGGGGGACTCCCATACAACAAAACTGAATTTTAAGACGTTTTTGCTCTATATTTATATTGGTACCAGGTAGTAGATGCTTGAAATTTTCACAGAATATTTAGTTTTGTATTCCCTTCAATAATAAATATTAAAATTAAAATAATATAAATATTTAACGGGGGGCTCCCATACAGTACGGAACCCTCCGTGCGCGAGTCCGACTCGTACTTGGCCGATTATTATTTATTTCATATAGGTTTGCGTTTGACTACACACTGCCTATATAGTCTTCCTAGTGTTTGCTTTTATCTGTCCGAATGTTGATTATCCTCTAGAGGTCATATATATTTGACGAAACGTGATACAGAGGTTTAATCCAATTTATTTTTTAAATTAATTTTTTTAATTTCTATTTCACGAAATTGTTTGGTATCTAAAATCATAACATGGTTTGCGATTATGAACAAAATCGTTTATGAGCGAGTTGAGGTATTGTATAAGTACTCGTAGCTGTAGGCTGATGAAGATTTGAGGTCTACTTTTTGTTTTTATTTATATTTAGTTTTGCGTTTGATTGCATATTGTGCGGTCTAGGGTGTAGCACGCTTGCCTAGAAGATACCTATTTACTCGTGATTTGAAGACACCCACTCTGTACTTTAGCGGGAAGACAGACAGGCAAAACGTTCGACATTCTAGCTTAGGGGATATCTTACACACGGTCTCTGTCCCCAAACTAAACAAAGCTTGTGATATGTCTGCCAGAGGATGACACAAATACAAATTTTTAAATACATACTTGTATAGATAATACTCAAATAACACCCAGACACAGAGCAAATAGGTACCTATGTTTGTCACATCAATATTTGCCTTAGGTGGGAATCGAACCCACGCCTCTTTAACCCAGGAGTCAGGATCACTAACCAGAACCACTGAGCCATCGAAGCAGTCAAAGATCCAGAAAGTTACTTAACTAGTCTAATGACAGTTTTAGAATACGCAATCCCAAAGATTAATAATAATTTTTCGCAAAAAATGGCAAAACCTGGTTCCATCGCGTACAAAATTCAAATATTTCGCTCGAATTGTTTACGAAATATTGTTGATTTTTCAAAAATGGCTCCGCCGATTTCTGTAAAATTTAAATGGGACTACCTAGGGAGTATACCCTTTCGAACTGCTTCTGCCCACCAGCTGTTTTGAGCTAACGCGCGCAGCGAGCATCTATTGATTGTAATTTTAGTTGTAATATTAAAATAATTGTAGATTAGAATGTAGTTATCTTTTACGAGAATCTGTTGTCTAGACAAACCTATTCTAGGTTTTAAGACAACATAATAAGTGTAATATGTTTGTAAAAGTTATTTAAATAAATAAATAGAAAATAAAAAAAAATAAAAAAGAATTTTTCGATTCGGTTCACAATTAGCGGAATCATCGATGAACATATACAAAAAAAAATACATACAGTCGAACGTAGAACCTCCTCCTTTTTGGACATAGAACCTCCTCCTTTATGGAAGTCGGTTAAAATGTAAGAATAACCTTCTTGCCACCCTTCTGCAGTGGTTGTCCTCGGATCAATGACTACCACATTCTAAGCTAACGCCAAATCGGTTTATCGTTAATCCATACTTCGAACCTCGTGTGCGCAGCCGTAGCTGCGCATACGCATAATAAATATTTATTAATTAAAAAAAAAATTAAAACCTTAAAAAAAATCTTAAAAAAAGTCTAAACGAAAGTGGTGTCATCAAGAATTAACTTTACAAGATCAAAATCATTAAAAATCTGCACTAAAATTATAATTGTTTTAAATTAGTGTTTTTTTAGTCTAATTAAATTATTAATTTAATAATTATTATAGATTTGTGTACTTTTATTTTTGCTGCAGAATTTTGTAATCATGTTGAAAAAATTAGCTGTCTTCCTTCTGGGTAAGTAGTTCTATGCCGTCTTTATTGAGTAAGTTTAGTCTAAGTTTAAGTACTTGGAATTTAGTTATTTCACAAAAAATTCAATCAAATGCTACACTATACATTTTGACGAAGGGCAATGATTTTTTTTTTCATTCCATTCAACATTTAACATACCTACTCTACTCTATATGTCTCTATTTTACAAGCTTTTATTTTACTTGCAATGGATGTACCAATGTATGTACCTACTCATGTTAATTCGGGTGGAATCTTGCAAGTACAATCTCGAGCGTGACAATGCAATAATTTGGTACAATGGAGCTGATCTGATGAAGGAGTCGGAAGGTGGCCATAGGAACTCCTGTTCTAAACAAGATGGACCCGTCGTGTTTGGGCTCGTTTTACTTGTTTTGGCTAGCACTCTGTTGCTACATGATATCTAGGATCTCAAAAGCATGTATTTTTAAAGTTGTATTATAACTTTAAAAATACATGCTTTTTGCATTTATATAATAATTTATTTTATGTAACTACAGATGTTTTAGTGAGTGAGCTGCTATAGTGATACGAGTAGGTACCGATTTCTTTTATTTGAAAGCTGGTGCGATGCTTCTCTTGCGGTTTTTGATTTTTGATTTTCTTTTTTTTTGTTTGTTAATATTGATATGTTTTAATATACGTATACGCTAAAAGACGTCTAATGCTTAGCATAAACTGTCCATATAAGTAATAGATTTACAATAGGGTTTGGAAGCGGCTTTCATCTAGCGAAAAAAAATGTCATGTCTACGTCTAGCGTCAACTTTACTTATATTCGATTATTGCACAATGCACTGTTATAACAAAAGTAAAAAAGCCTTGTACAGCTCTGTCGGCCATCAGAGCCCTTAGTCCAGGTTTTGCGTAGTTTACTTAAACTTTCGAGTTCGCGTGTGGCTTCATACATTTTGGCTTGTTCATCTTCGTTTCCGTCAGGGACGTTGTACAAAAATGTATAGAGGCATACGGAAACAGCTGTAGTTTCAATTTACGCGTAAGCCTGGGCTAACCCCTCAGTTCTGCTTGCTGTGCGCCATGTCTAATACTCAATTAACTTGATGCTCCGTTGAGCAATGTCAGTAATGATACCTACTCCAACTTATCCATACCACTAGTAGTTCTCCAAACAGTAGACCTTGCGACACATCTTTAACTGAATTTTCGTAAGCCTATAATTTCGACTCGCTCTTGATTGATTTGGTGCATACTCGGAAATCTTGGTAGGATTTAGATTCTAAACTATCTTGGCAAATATTATCGAAAGCGCGACAGCTAAATATATTTCCTATCTATGTACCAAGTTTTGTCGAGATCCGTTGAAAAATGCGATCTGTAGTAGACGAAAATCAACGCTCGATCAACTACTAATTGACGTAAGGGACATTTTGTCGAAAATAAGTTATGAATGCCACTATATTCAGTTTTTTGTTCTCTTTGGAATGGTATACTTGAAATCTCTTTATCTAAAAAACTATCTTTTTTGGGCCTAGCACAAAATTGTACTCAAAAAAATGCTAATTCGAAAGTTTTTCCAGATTTGTTCATTCACTTACTCTTTGACGCGGCATCAGAGTGACGGATTGTCTTGATTTTTGCACTAATATACTAAAATCGGAGAGTGTCATAGGTTACGAGTCATCCCGAAAAAAAAATTAACCAATGGGACACATCAAACCAAAAAGCCACGCGAGGCCAAAGTCGCGGGCAAAAGCTAGCGAGTCGCGGGCAGGGCACATAGCATGGATGAATGATGACCGATCGGATCGAAAATGTATCAAGTGGAAACTGGAAACCACTTAGATACTGAAAAGTGCAGCGTAGGACGTCCACCCGAAAGGTGAACGGATGATCTCATTAATACCGCAGAATCGTGCTGCATGCAAGCTGCTTCTATAACCGTTCTTATTGGAGATCTATAGGGAAGGCTTATGTCGAACAGTAGACGTCAAATGGCTGATGGAAAGATAGATGGGATGGCCCATTAAAAGAGAGGCTATACTCTGGACAACGAACCCTCTGCTAACCTTGGTCCGGCCACCACTCTGTTGCAGCCCTACTCCACCTTGTCACCTTGTCTTGTTGTTCCCTGTCATCACTTCACCTCGCCATGTATCCTGCCCAACTTCACTTTTAGTCATAGATCTACGTTCATGATTATGGTTCAGACGTGCCGAGATTTGAGTTCTGAGTACTTGGAGTTTGATGCCGAATATCGATCATGATACTTTTTTTATTTTATGTCATATAGGTTTGTGTTTGACTACACACTGCCTCATGTTAAGCAGATATGCGGTTTAGGGTGTAAGTGTAACACGCTTACCTAGAAGGTACTTATTTACTCGGGGTTTAAGGACACCGTCGTTGTACTTTAGCGAGAAGACAGACTCAGACAAAGCATTCCACATTCTGGCTCTTCAAATGAGGAATTTAGATTAGAAACGCTTGGTTCTAACGCGCGGAATGTCCGCCATAAAAGGGTGGCGCTTTGGTCGTGTCTGTTTGGCCGTATGATTGAAGAAAGTGGCAGGTGGAACCAGATTGTGTAACTCCTGGGCGCAGTCTCCGAAGTGTATCCGATAGAAGGTTGATATACACGCCACCTGCGAGTCTGTTCATTTTCTATAAGATTCATTTCGGAGAGTGTGCATCTGCTACCTACCATCCTCTTTTTACTACAGGACAAGTAAGAAGACGCCACATTACCACCCCTACACTGTCGATTTTCCTTCGATACGTACGAAGCGGTTTGACTCAACATTTCTGATTCGTACCGCCAGGGAATGGAACAGTCTTCCTGCTTTCCTGTTTCCTAAGAGATAAAATCTAAAGCTTTTAAAGGTTAAAGTGAATAGGTATCTTCTAGGTCTGCGTGCTTCATCTTCGACCACAACATCGCTTACCATCAGGCAAGTTGGTGGTCAAGAGCGAACTTATTCGAGATAAAAAAAAAACCTTACATCGATGCTCGAGTCTTGGCAGCTGCGACTTAGTCAAGATTAAAAACTAGTAAGATTTAATTAATTATTTCCAGCGCTAGCAGCCCTAGCGTCTACCCAGCAGCCGGTGGACTACTACCACGTGCTGCACTTGCCCCACCATTCTCCCCTCCACCCCGTGCTCGCCCGCGCGCCCCCCACCGAGTTCACTTGCCACGCTCGCACTAGGGGGTACTATGCTGATGTGCAAACCGGATGCCAGGTATGTGATAATCCATTGGTGAGCATAGGCCGATCTTGATAGAGAAGTCGGATCATATCCACCACCGCTAGTTCAGACGCAGGTTGGTGGAGTTACATTCCAATATACACCAACACATTTCATCTCATGACCGTAGATTTCCTTTGTAAAGAAAATTCACTGAAAAAAACGTAGCTTCTATAGGTAGAGTCATAGCGTCCACATATGCTCGCCCGCGCGCCCCCACCGATTTCACTTTCAATATCAATCTGACTGCCTCGGTGGCTCAGTGGTTAGTGGCCCTAGCTTCTGGGTCAAAGAGGCGTGGGTCGATCCCCACCCAGGGCAAGTATTTATGTGATGAACATAGGTGCTTGCTCTGTGTCTGGGTGTTATTTAGGTACTATCTATATAAGCATGTATTAAAAAATATGTATATGTAGTATATCAGTCTCTGGCAGCCATATCACAAGTTTTGCTTAGTTTCGGGTCAGAGGCCGTGTGTAAGATGTCCCCAAAATATTTAAATATTTATTTGCCAGTCTTGTCACGCTCGCTATAGGAGGTACTACGCCGACGTACAAACTGGCTGCCAGGTACTTAGCACTCCATTTGATTAGTAATCACATATTCCGGTGAATTTCTGCTCCGGACAAATCCTGCTTTCCTCGTGTCGCTTTGATGCTCCACTGATGAACATAAACCAACCAATAAAGAGTAATTTACTCCGACAAGGGTCAAGTAAGTTAAATCCGGCAAAAATATCACCTTTGTTGTACCCCTTAAATATTTGTATTATTCTGTTATTAGTACTTGTTGTTCAAAAACATCATCAGTGAAAATTTTAACTCTCTAGCTATTACGGTTCATGAGATACAGCCTGTGTTCTTGCTGGCTGTTATGTGAGCTACAAGCTGCGGATAACCCAACCCTGACTGTAGCTCACCGAGGATTGGGTTATCTGCAGCGGATTGGGTCACATCACAGCCAGCAAGAACACAGGCTGTATCTCATGAACCGTTGGGTTCATGAAAAGTTGGGTTCGGCCTTCGAACAAATATCTATAGAGTCACAGTGCTGCAAAAAAGTGTCCGAGCCAAAACTCTTCCCAAGCTATGTAGTGGGCAGGCTTTTTAGTTAGTCGTAAGGCGATTGCAAGCTGACTACAACGCCGCGCGATAGTGCTCGGTTACAAGCACTAATTAGGTGACTTAACGTCGAGATTCGAGAAAACGGGTCATTGTGATTTAATGTAGGTAAGATTTGAGTAAGTAAAAAAAAAAATTTGCTCGAAAGGTTAGTGTTAGTCCTATAAAAGGCTAAGTTTTGTATGATAAGGATTATCATGAATGATGAGTCTATTTTAACTATGTACTTTTGTTCATAGGCCTACCACTTTTGCTGGCGTCAGCATTTAGTGAGCACACAGCTCTGCGCGAATGGAACTCTTTTCAATGAACAGTTTCAAGTAAGTTTTTTTCAACCAACTTTCACAAATGCGGTGGAGGTTCTCAATACTTTAATAGCTTTTTAACCGACTTCCAAAAAGGAGGAGGTTCTATGTTCGTCTGTATGTATTTTTTGTGTATGTTCATCTAAATTTTTTACAATTGTGAACCGATTTAAGAAAAATATCTTCTCAAGGAATATACTCCCGAGGTGGTCTCATTTAAATTTTATCGAAATCGGCTGAGCCGTTTTAGAAAAATTAACAATAATGTACCTAAAAATTGTATTTCGGTACCTACCTTCACGTGACGTGACGTGTACACTGAATACAATTTGAGTTGTGCCATTTTTTGCAAAAAAAAATTATTTAATTGTTAATAGTACACTGTTGAATATAGGCCTTTACATGAAGGGTAATTGGACCATATCTGCCACGATATGCTCAAGCCAGCCAAGCTGCTTCGGACGGATGCAGTTTCCGTTGTTTTCTCTCACCGAAAAGTCAGTGATGTATACAGGGCTATTCCTAATCAATTAGCATCCTTTAAGGGGCCTATTCTGTCCATCAAAACAAACAACTTTTGTTCTGCGACTTTTGTCAAAACTAAAAAAAAACAGCTGTCCCGTTCATTTTGTCGCGGGTGAACGATATTTTTCTATGGAACAACATTTTTTTTTTAGTTTTATAAAAGTCGCATAACGTAAGTTATTAGTTTTGATGTACAGAATAAGCCCCTAAAAGGATGCTAATTGATTAGGAATAACCATGTATATCCGTACATGCGTTTATTGCACGGAAGACTGTTGAACGATGGAGTAGACATTTTTCGAGTGGAAACCATGTTGGTACCGGTCAGCGCAGCGTAGGATTCACGAGGTGGATAAATGCTAAGTACTAATTGTATTGTATTTGTACATATATCTTGCATAAATAAATAAAGTAAGTATGAAAGTATATATGCAAGCTGCTCTCAACCAGTCGTCGTATTGGAGATCTACAGGGTTATCCAAAAGTGGTGTACTTACTTAACCAAAAGGAGGTGATACATACCATCATAATGAACAACTTTTACTATGGGGCCAACCCCGAAATTCGAAGAAAAAGCAGCTGTTTCATAAAAAAATGCAACTTGGAATCGACAAAATACGAAACATTTTTTTTCGCATTCCGTGCTGGCCCCGTAGTAAGAGTTGTTCATAATGATGATAATCACCCTTATTCAGTTTAGTACAGAGCTAGCAGATAACCCTTAGTTCGTTCCAGCCATAGGATGTCCACTGCTGGACATAGGTAATAATCCCCGTAATAATCGTAATGGTCCTCCCGTAATGATCTCCAATAAGACCGGTTAGTAGCGGCTTGCATCCAGCGCGATCCTGTGGTCTTAATGAGGTCATCCGTCCACCTTGTGAGTGGACGTCCTACGCTGCGCTTGTCGGTACGTGGTCTTCACTCGACTAACCTTTAGTAATAAATTTCAATAGTTAATTATCGCGATTGTTTTCAGGTGTGCGACCATTTTTACAACGTGCGATGCGGTTCTCCTCTAGAAGATTTATAAATTATTGTTATTTTTTAAAATCCCTGTATAAATTATTTTAATAATAAATAAGGCATGACATACTTTTTTTTATAATTTAACAGAATTTTACCCAATCTCGCGTCGGAGAAGGGGGTCACCACGTAATTTTTCATGAATACAACAGCATTAAATTGTGTTGAAAATAAAAGTAAAACATGTTTCTTTACTTACCAAAATATTTCAAAACCAGCGACCCGCCCCCTTATTAGTAAGCTCCAAGTAGCCCAACGAGCTATGGAGAGGGCTGTGCTCGGAGTCTCTCTGCGAGATCGAACCAGAAATGAGGAGATCCGTAGAAGAACCAAAGTTACCGACATAGCCCAACGGATTGGCAAGTTGAAATGGCAATGGGCAGGGCACATAGCGCGGAGGACTGATGACCGATGAGGTCGAAAAGTTCTCGAGTGGAGACCACGTACCGGCAAGCGCAGCGTAGGACGTCCACCCACAAGGTGGACGGATGACCTCATTAAGACCGCAGGATCGCGCTGGATGCAAGCCGCTTCAAACCGGTCTTATTGGAGATCCATAGAGGAGGCCTATGTCCAGCAGTGGACTTCTTATGGCTGATGGATGGATTGCGCAGCTTATAATTATGTACCTATTACCGTGCTTATAGCTAGCTAGCTTCACATCTGCCAACTTGTTCTGTGAAACTAAGTGAACTTCATGATAAATTATTTTCGACCTCAGTTTGCTGAAATTAGCTACCGTGATCGATTCAAAAACTATTTGAATTAGTACACTTTGATTCTAGAAGAGACGCTTAGGTTAACTGGTGATCAATGTGAAAACATGCCAACATTCCAGTAATACGAGATGTTTGTGCGTTTTAATGTTGTTCAACGCCATCTAGAGGTAGCCGTTGGAACCTAATGAAGGTCGCCGACAGTGTTTCAATCTGTATTCAGTGCAGTCCGTATTTTCGAACAAAAAGTCCGTACATAATTATTTTATGAAAAATAAAATAAGCCGTGGTGGTCTAGCCGTAGTGATCTTACAATCGTGAGATCGTGGGTTCAACTCCCGCCCAAATAACACATACTGCTGAATAAAGATTGAGTAAGAGCAATCATCAAGAGCATAAGCTGAATAAAGTTTGAGTAAAGGTCCATTCATTTGTTATTCAAGCAAAAAGTGCCCCAATTTTGAATGCTTAACGCTGAATAACTACTAAGGAACATATGAGTACCTAGGTGCTTAATAACGTTTCAATAGGGTATTACAGTCATTTTTGAAAAGTATCTCAGTCATATTCTGTTGGTCTAATAAACCACTAAAAATATACGAAAAAATAAAATTCAATCGTTACGTGCTTTAAAAATGCATTTTAATTTTACAGTTTCAAAATTTCGCGCGTAGGTAATTTACGAAAACGATGGATGTCATTATTTTACTCTCTGGTGGTGAATGACGTCACTAGGCTATGTAAACAATGCGCGTAAATATTTTTCACCATGGTGTTTTTGTATGTAAGTTTGAGATTTAAGTTCAAAATGAGTTATTATAAATGGTTAGTAATGAGTTATCGTTGGTTTGCTGTTCCTGGAATACTAGTGTACCAACACCGGACACACTATTCAATATTTACATAGCCGTATGACGTCATAGCAAAGCGGCGACTATTTTATGCACAGATTAAAAAACGGAACATTTTGTACTGATTTTTAAAATTCATTTTGTTTTTTACGATCTAAACATAGGTCTCCCCTTTGGATCTCCAATAAGGCCGGTTGGTAGCGGCTTGCGTCCAGCGCGATCCTGCGGTCTTAATGAGGTCATCCGTCCACCTTGTGGGTGGACGTCCTACGCTGCGCTCGCCGGTACGTGGTCTCCACTCAAGAACTTTTCGACCCCATCGGTCATCAGTCTTCCGCGCTGTTTTTTTTATTTTAAATTCCATATAAGTTTGTGTTTGACTACATACTGCCTGATGTTGAGCAGATATGCGGTCTAGGATGTGCTATATGTGCCCTGCCCATTGCCATTTCAACTTGCCAATCCGTGCCAAGCTGCGCAATACCTAAGCCTATATACTATAATATGTTCGTTCTATGATTTTAGTCAGGATTGGTGTCGTGGTGGTCTAGTGGTAATGACATCCATCCGATGCCTTACAGTCGTGAGGATGTGGTTTCAAGTCCCGGTCCCGTACCATTGAGTTCTTTAGAATTTTTGTACGGAATTCACCCGGATTATGTACGGATATGGCCCAATCACCCTTGCACAGTACAGTACAATCAGGAAATTTAACTATATTGCGCAGCTTTTAGCTAACTTCATATCCGCCGACTTGTGTGATTCGGGCTTTAATAGGTAGAGTAGATATAAGTATACTCTATTTTTTTTATCGGGCAACAATGCCTTTATTAACTACAACAAAACTACACTACTATTACACAAAAAGCATTGGATCATCCTCAGACCTTTGAAGGTCTAAAGATAATCCAATTGCTCGCACCCACTGCCAGTAGGCAGCGTGCCCAGCATGCTGGCTGCATTGCCACGATGAATGGCAATGCTTATATTACGTACTAGTACTAGTACTCTATTAAATACCGAATCTCTCTTCTTAAATCTTATAATACAAGGAAAAATAAAAATAATTTTGTATAGAAACTTGTATGGGATCTTTTCATTTATCACAAAAAATTGATTCAAAAGATCAATTGATGAATGTCATTTTTAACCGACTTCCAAAAAGGAGGAGGTTCTATGTTCGTCTGTACTTTTGTATTTTTTTTGTATGTTCATCGTTATTTTCGCCAATTATGAGCCGAATCAAAAAATTCTTATTTAGTTCGAAAGGCTCCCGAGATGGTCCTTTTTAAATAGAATCGAAATCGGCAGAGATGTTTTTGAAAAATTTACAATTCGAGCGACTATTCGAATTTTCCACACGATGTAAGGCGGTTTTGTCATTTTTTTGCGAAAAATAATTAAAGTAGGTGTTGTTGATTTTACAGACAACTAACGAACTACGAGTATAATAATTTCTGAAAGAAAGCGATAATGCAAAAATATATCTAACTTACTTTATACAGTATTTAATTTACAGTATTTTGCTTTATTTGTTTTGGAAAATCATTTTCCTACAACAATTTCATAATTACTTATATTCGGACTTCGATTTTTCGATTCGGACGAAGTATTCGGATCTTATTATTTATGACATTGCTTGGAAAAAATGGCGGCGTCATTTTATGCTAGAGTTTGTGCAAAAAGAGAAGCGTCGTAGGTGAGGTCGCCTGTGTGCCATTTTACTAATTTAGTGACGTTGACAACACTGCTCTGTCATTGCTGGTACATGCTAGTACCTACAACTGAAAGTTTGAAGTTCGATACTTGGTAGACACCAATTCGGTTTTCATCAGTACTCGCGTCTACCAAGTAGTCGGTACCTTGGCTGCTGATTACTTAAAATCTTATTTTTAGTTCACCGTAACGCCAGGACGTTTCTCTTTTTGCACAAAGCCTATAGGTACTTATATACGTTTATAACCTGTGTGCACAGTTTAAAAACGTATTTAGGTGAATATTAAATAAATACGACAATTTGTAAGTGATGTTTTTTATTACAATTATAATCAAACATTACATTTCTAACAAAGATTCTATAGCTAATAGAGAGCATTTAAAAAATGCATAAACGAGTATTCTTCGAAAAGTTCACGGACAATGTCACTCCAAATACGGTAGCGTTCGCGCAATTGTAATGCCCCACCCACACTCTCCACGAGGCAACGAGCACTGCGGCTTGAAGCTAACTTCACATCCGCCAACTTGTACCTATATCATTGCTATACAAGTCGGTAGATGTGAAGTCGGCTATAGGCCGCGTCACACAAGTTGGCGGAAATGAAGTTAGCTACAAGCTGCGCAATATCCAATTAACGCGCAACTTTATGTGAGCTTCAGTCAGGATTGGATATTGCGCAGCTTGTAGCTAATTTCATTTCCGCCAACTTGTGTGACGCGGCCTATTTAAGCTATGCTGCTCGTGTCGCCTCGTGGAGAGTGTGGATGGTCCCTTACACACACCAACACACAATAAATTTAATGTAATTCGATGGCGTATGTGAATCTACCAACCCGCACTGGGCCAGCGTGTAGGATATGGTCCAATCACTACACTTGTGGGAGGCCGACGTCCTGTAGAGGCTGGTACAGTACAGTACAAACTCATAAGACATAAACATAAAAATCAAATGGGAATTTCCAAGAACTATAGTAGGTACTTAGGACGCATTTGTTTATCATACAATTTCGCAAGTTTTGTAGTAAGTAGGTACATATCATTTTTAAATCTCTTAATTTGACAGGATAGATCCAAAAATTCAATTTCATACTACAAGATTTATTTTAAGTAGGTATTGTATTAAAATAAACGTATTAATTACATATATTTAAATTAAAGAAAATATCATACTATTATATTATATTAATTAAATGAAATGAATTCGAAATTCATTAATGCTGCGGCATTGTGTTCCGCGCCTAAAGCCGATCCTCGGCTCGTGGAGCGCGCCCTGCGTGCGGCGTGCGCGCCGGCTGACCGCTCACTTAGATTACGCAAGTTTTCTGCAACACAAGTGCTTCATATCATAACAAAGCGCATACCAGCAAAGCCATCTAAAGATGCGTATGGCATTTCAATGGAAATATTGCGTATGATAGCAAAACCCATAGCACCAATACTTAGCGATCTTTTCAATAAATATATTGACGAGGGAACATACCCTAAGCCATTGAAGCTTAGCAAGGTTTCACCCATTTTCAAAGGAAAGGGAAAACGGCAAGACATAGACTGCTACCGGCCAGTATCGATAATACCGGCGGTTGGAAAAATATTTGAAAATGGTGTAAGAGCTAGGTTAACGGAGTACTTATCGGAAATAGGCGCACTGTCTGATAGACAGTACGCCTATAGAGAGGGCAGGTCTACGACGTCTCTGACAAGGGAAGTCGTGCATCGTATCGTTGACGCTCGAGAGAAGAAGCAGCAGGTAGCAGTACTATGCTGTGACCTCAAGAAAGCGTTCGACGTAGCAGATCACGTGATACTGGCCCTGAAACTAAGTCACTATGGGATTCAGGAAAATCCACTACGTATGCTCACCGACCTCATGCACGAGAGACCTCAAATTGTAGTCGGTGAAGGTGGAGAACTAAGATCGGATCCCTTGGTCACTACGATAGGTGTAGCCCAGGGCTCAGCGGTCGCTAATATACTTTTCGCACTGCTACTAAATGACCTGCCACAGGCTATAACCGAGGCGGAAGTGATGATGTACGCTGATGACGTGGCCGCCATTGTCACGGCTCCGTCACTGAATGAGCTAGAAAAGAAGCTAAACGCCGCAGCTGCGCAACTACACAGGTGGTTTAAGGAGAACGGACTGGTGCTCAACCTTAATAAAACGCACTACATGCATTTTGACCTTTCAGGGAGGCACCTAAAACAAATTAGTGTGAATGTTGAGTGTGCCATAATTGAGCAAGTAGAGCACACCGGCTTTCTCGGCTTCGAACTAGACAGGAGCCTGACCTGGGAGACCCACATAAACAAAGTGTGCGGGAAGCTGAGCGGAGCGTGTTTCGCTCTCAAACGGCTTGCCAAAGTACTACCGAGTGAGGTGGTAAGATCGTGCTACTTCGCCACGGTTCACTCATTACTCCAGTATGGAGCTGAGCTATGGGCGGGGGCAGCTGAGTGGAAGCGAGCTTTTGTTTGCCAAAAGCGAGCCGTCCGCATAATAGCACGCATCCCGACTGACGAATCAGCTAAACCTTTCTTCATTTCGCTGAATATACTTACACTACCATCTATAGTGATAATGAAGGTGGCTATTTATGTGAGAATTAACCTTGAATCATACAAAGTGATGGGGCAAGCACTATATGAATCCCAACAGCGTACTACTCGTCACAGGAATAGGCTCTTACCTGTGAAACGAACGCTGACGAAGTCCGCCAAGTTGACCCATGTCATGGGTACTATGATCTATAACAGACTTCCCCGAAATGTCATTGAAGCATCTAACTTGACCATATACAAGGCAAGACTAAAGCGGTGGCTTGTCAGCCAGGCGTTCTATAATATAGAGAAAGAATTCATGACGCTAAAAGTAACTACATACTGTTAGTATGAAGCTTTATAATTATGTAATTAATTTTATATTATTACTATTTTCTGCAATTGTAATTAGAATGATTTGTATAATTTAATTAATTTATTTTAGTTTTTATTTTGAATGAGCATAATCGAATTTATATTGTATTAGAAATTATTAAATTATTATTTGATGTAATTATATGACGTGTACTAAAATGTATCAATAAATGAGTATGAGTATGAGTATTACAGACAAAATGCGCGAGCTCTACCTCATTTGCCGTTTCTGATTTCCTTAAATGGCAGTAAAAAGCTAGTTTTAAAGTGAATCATATAATTCACTTTCAAATCACTTAAATGCTAGATAATGCTATATTTTATTTGCAATAACTTCAAGTACATTACAGGAACATCATGAAATATAACAATGACATACAACATAATATATATACGAGTACAATAGGCTGAATGACTACAAAATATAATTAGTCCGTCAGATAGATTATCAAATAATTAATTTTCGCAAAAAAAATAGCATGACCGACTTCACGTGAATGTATACAGAATTCGCGAATATTTCGCACGGATCAATGTTACATTTTTCACATTATTGTTGATTTATCAAAAATGGCTCAGCCGATTTCAATAAAATTTTAATGAAACCAATTTTGAAGTATACCCTTTCCAATAAAAAAAGAATAATTGAAATCGGACAACTACGAAAAAAGTTATACGTGGTTATTTATACATTAAAAAAATATACGCGTCGAATTGAGTACGTAATGGTAATACATATAAAAAATTATATACCTACGCGTCGAATTGAGTACCTCTACCGGTTTGGTTCGTCGGTCAAAAATATAAGAGACGTATTTTTTCTTCTGTCACTTTAACAAAAATTTATGAAGTTATAGCCCGTTAAAGTTCCGCGTGACGTCACGAGTCACATACAAATGTATGGACTGCGCATCACTGACGCACCAGTGACATCATGAGCCCCAGACTTTGACAAGGTTTATCTTTGTCATTTATTGTTTGATTGACAAATGAAAAATATATGTGTCCAATATTTTTTAATAATCTAACTAGCGGACTTATTCATTACAATTATTTTTGAACTCAGTCATCATGCCTTGTGCACGTATGCATAGTGTTTTATACCTAGTCGGATAGATAGCGTGTACAGATCTTCCGAGGCCCCTACTAGGGGCCTACGGGAATCAAACTGACAAGTAATAATATTTTTGAAGTGAAAACTTCTTTATTGGCGTTGTGCACTTTGTGAGATGGGTAAAAAATGTTAAAATCGCGTCAGGACACGTGACCTGATTGAAAATTCGTAAGACGGAAGGAGAGTAGGCCGCCAGCGTGGCGTAGGAGAGGAAGTAATATCTCCCTCTGTACCGCGCGGCGAAAATGTATGCCTGCTCCTGTTGTTTCGTTTAAGCGGCGCAGGGCGCTTGCGCGAGTGTGCGTGTGATATTGTATTTTACAACATAAATGATAGTACTTTTATACTGATAAATAAAGCAATTTGTGCGAAATTATTCCCTAACCATTCTAAAATATTCAAAAATGCACAACGTTAATGTTCAAGTTTTCACTTCTGCCGGCACTTCCGGAGTGCAACCCATTGTTTTTTTTCTCTTTAGTTATCATTATTGTTTTTGCACATCTGTCATATAGTAGTTTAGAATAACACCCCTTAGTTAAAACTAGGGCATTTTCCGCCTTATCACAAAAGATTTAAACACGCTTTAAACTCTTTTTAACCGTGCAATTTGTACTGTTAAACATTGTCTAAAGCGTGCGTAAAACTTTTGTGGTTAGACGGTTTATGTTTATCTATTTAGATGGTTATTTAAAATCTAACCACAACAAAGAAGCACAAAAACAGATTAAAAATACTACTACCCAGCGCACTACCACTACCCTTCTCATCTTTGGTGATTTCGTTCTCTTTGGTGATCCTCGCAATTTCGTCTAAGATCCTCATTTCTTGTAAAGCGAGGGTGGTAGCGTCGTTGATGGTGCGTAGTAACTTGTAGTTGGTGAGTTTGTCTGATTGTGTGAGACGGAAGTTTTTTCAGCTTGATTGAATGATAACGTGGGTAGAAACTTTGTTTAAAGTAAAATCAGTACTTAGTTTGTATACTTCCAAACAGAAGTAGACAATTTAAACTCTGACAACAACAATGATTAAGCACAAAAACAGACTAAAAATACTACTACCCAGCGCGCTACCACTACCCTTCTCATCCTTAGTGATTTCGTTCTCTTTGGTGATCCTCGCCATTTCGTCTAAGATCCTCTTTTCTTGTAAAGCGATGGTGGTAGCGTCGTTGATGGTGCGTAGTAACTTGTAGTTGGTGAGTTTGTCAGTTCATGGGAGACATACTCGTAAGTTAATTTTGTGCTTGATTGAATGATAAAGTGGGTAGAAACTATTTTCAAAGTAAAATTGGTAGTTTGCATGCCTTCACATTGAAGTAGACAATTTAAACTCTAACAATAACAAATAAGCACAATAAAAGAGTGATCAAACTACTACCCAGCGCACTACCACTACCCTTGTCATCCTTAGTGATTTCGTTCTCTTTGGTGATCCTCGTCATTTCGTCTAAGATCCTCTTTTCTTGTAAAGCGAGGGTGGTAGCGTCGTTGATGGTGCGTAGTAACTTGTAGTTGGTGAGTTTGTCTGATTGTGGCAGACGGAGGGCTAATTTGCCGTTTGATGTCACGTAGGAAACTCCGCGGCTTAGCGCGTCAATTCTTCTTTCTGTAATACAAAATGTAACTTTTTTTTAATAGTTAAATTCGTTTACGGACGTAAGTGGGATAAACTGAAAGGAGGTTTTCTAGTAACCATTGCTAGAGTAGATATTACTGAAAGAATAAAGGTTACATCATTTTGTCGCTTAATTGATTGAGTATTGAGTGACGATTATTGGTAATGAAGGACAAAACATATTCTGCACCAACTTAATCAGCCAGTACATATTATACATACCATCAGGAAGGTTTATAGTTAGTGTTAGTTACCTTTCAGCGTTTTGGCCGTAGTATATTTATTTGCTTGAGAGTTCCAGCCTTCGAAGAAGTGTTAAGTGTCCTAATTTGCAACTGGCCATGGATTCTGGCAACACCTAACCTAAATGGTTGGGTTTGGCCTGAACTTATGATGCTAGAATCACCTTGCCAACACCTCGAAACCTTGGATCTTGGGAACACCTTGTCGTAAAGAAAGTTCCCAGAGGAAGGCTTTCTCTTTACTCCTTACCCGTGCTGAGCAGTACGAGTACTGCCCCCGATAGTTATAAAGACACACCTAACACTCTTTTTCGTAATTGAGTTACATTTATATTACCAGTTTGAGGAAAAAATGAAAAAGGAATCTACCAGTACAAAATGTTAGACGCGTCTTTTTAACTAGGTATCGAGAGGAGCACATTTGAATCGCTCGATTCATATAGTATAAAAGGTTTCTGAGAATTCGCGTCATCTATACATTTTCTACATACCATCAGGTAGGTTCAGAGTCTTCAGCGCCTCGTTGAGCACCGGGTCGTCTACCATCCGGTCGAACCGGTCCAGGAAGTCTCGGTAGGTGCCGGTTTCCTCCGCGCAGTGTCCGTGGAAGTCGTCCGTGTCTATACTCCACACCATCAGTCCACCGAGGCCTTTTTCCACGGCCATCCTACAAAAGATTGGCACTCGTGTCATCATCTTATGTGCTATAATATTACTGGTGGATAATGTTGTAAGTGGCATAATTATTTATTAGTACATGCTGAATCAAACTTCTGTGAAATTAGCTACACGCAAAACCCGATTTTACCGTGGAGGTCTAGCAGTAGTGATACTCGCCTCACATTCGTGAAGTCGTAGATTCAAATCCCGGTCCAGTACCAATGAGTTCTTTGTAACTTATGTACGGTATTTCACACCACTGACTTTTCGGTAAAGGGAAACATCGTCAGGCAACCTGCGTACGTCCGTAGAAGAAATTCGATGGCGTATATGAATCTATCAAGCCGCACTGGGCTTGATGGATCTGCTCGTGGTGGATTTGGCCCAATCACCTCGTGGGTAGGCCTACGTCCTGCAGTGGACTATTAAAAAAGTTGGTACACAAAACCCGACTCTCGCGCAGCTGTTACGTGAGCTTCAGTTAGAATTGGATTTTGCGCAGCTTGTAGTTAACTTCAAACCCGCCGACTTGTATGATTCAGCCTATACAAACATATTATTCTATGCATATTTAGTACTATATTTAACTTACTTGACTTTGATAGCGATGGAGCGCGCGTCGTCGTAGCAGATAACCCGCTCGCCGTCGCGCATGTATGGCGTGGCGGAGCGCTCGTCCCAGTGGTGGGACCAGAACGTACTCTTGTTGGTTTTCTCCATACATATCTGAAGAGAAATGATAGATGCTGATTCTTCTTTCACAACCTATCATACGGAGTTATTTAAACTACAAGGAGATCAAAGCTAAAAGTGTACAATAAGCTTGAACATGCTGTACCGCGTACGGCTAGTCCTGGTGTTTGAGTTTTTAAGCCTTTTGAATGTTTTTGACTTGATTTAACAGTTAGAACAGCTGGAGTTTACTTATAATTTTAATATATTGAAAATATAGAACCATTAATATGATTACATCATACCACAGATTATCAAGACAGCAGGATTGCGCTGGATGCAAGCCCCTTCCAATCGAGCTCATTGCAAATCCATAGAAGAGGTCCTTAAAACCCTTGTTCTTCACAGGAGTGCGTCCGAACTCTTTACTTCTATCTTTTGGGTTCTAAAAGATGAACGTCCTCCCGCAGAACGGAAAACTATTACATATTATTACTAGGTTTTTCTCGCGGCTCCGCCCATGTTATATCTTGTTTCTATGCTATTTCACTATTTCATATGAATCGTTTATTTTTCCGGGATAAAAAGTAGCAGACACTTAAATTTCAGACTTTTAAACTATGTCCATGCTTAAAACATAGTTTACCGGTTGCTCTGTTGCTACGTGAAAGAGTAACAAACCATTAAATACACTTTTCATTATTAAGGTCTAGCTTCTGCCCGCAGCTTCGCCCGCGTGGCCCTAATTTTTGTGCTATCCTATGGGAATATTTTATTTTTCTGGGATACAAAGTAGTCTATGTCACTTTCCGGTTTTCAAACTATATCCATGCCAAAAATCAAGTCAATCCGTTGCTTCGTCGATGCGTAAAAGAGGAACCAACCAATAAACCAACAAATACACCGTCGGATTTTTAATATTAAGAATGGAAAACCAACAAACACACTTTCGGAATTATATATTTCGTAAGTAAGTTGATACCTCATTGTATCCCATAAATCCATCTTCTCCAGTCAAGGGTCCCTTGAAACCCTTGTTCTTCACAGGGGTGCGTCCGAACTCGATACTCCTGACTTCAGGATTCTGAAGTATGAATGTCCTTCCGTAGAACGGAAGCCCCAGGATCAGCTTGTATGGAGACACGCCATGTGCCAGCATGTAGTTCACTGTGTATTCCTGTAAAACAATATACCTTCATTGTTTTACTTTTATTAAGTAAGTTTATGTAAAGAACGTTAAAAAAATATAAAGGCCGAATCAAACATCTTGGCGTATGTAAAGTTAGCTATATACGTCTGTACCAATGATCAAAAAGTCGTGATAAAAACATAAAAAGCTAGCTTTGGATGCAAACTAAAAGACATGGGACAAAACATTTGAACCCTGATATAGTGCCCTGGGAGACACCAGTTTCTTCCAAAGCGTTCAACTCAATAAATATCATTTTACATAAAACCTGTCGAAGGATCTCGTTAAAAGCAGAAATTAAATATAATCTTACCAAAGACAAGACATCATCATCATCAAGACTGTGCAAAGAGGATTGGCACCAACCACTTCATCCTGAGTTTCATAGTTCTGCTGTTCTGTGGTCGTAGCGCATCTTATTATTATGGATGAGATCGAGGTAGCTACTCAACATGGTGAGGTCATAGGCTCTCTCAATGAACTTACCAATGACGATGACGAAAAAAATATGAAGACGAAAATTTTTACAATATTGTCAAATTGTCAAAATTTCATGGCATGATGATAGTTAAAACCACTATAGGATAAAAAGACGTGATAAAAACATAAAACCATAGCTATGGATGAAAATTAAAAGACATAAAACAAAACATTTGAGCCCTGATATAGCGCCTTGGGTAACACCAGTTTCTTCCAAAGCGTTCGACTCAGAAATATTTCATATATAAACTGTAGATTTGCAGAAGGACCAATTAAATAAAATCTTACCAAAGACAAGACATCGTCATCATCAAGACTCCGCAACGGAGCATTGGCCCCAACAACACCATCCCAGGTTCCATGGTAGTCGTAGCACATCATATGGATGAGATCAAGGTAGCGGCTCAGCTTGGTGAGGTCGTAGGCTGTCTCCATAGTGGACTTTCCAGCTCCGAGGGCTGCTGTGAGGATGTAACCTCTGGACTGGAAAGCTTCGCTTAGTTCCTGGAATTTTTTTGTTAATGTAAATAAGTATTTATGCAAGCAAGTATTTATGCGATCAACGTAGTTGTTTGCTCTGTGTCTGGGTGTAATCTATATAAGTATGTATTTAAAAAATGTATATGTAGTATATCAGTCTCTGGCAGTCAACCTTTGCTGAGTTTGGGGCCAGAGACTGTGTGTCCCGTAATATTTAATTTAATAATTACTGATTAGTCTGTCAGTTAGATTACTAAAAAAAAGAGGCACGGTTTTTTTATTTTGTCGATCAAACAAAAAATAGCAATGATTTAGCGAGTCAAAGTTCGGGAGTGGGAGCTCAACATAACGTCACTTTATAGTGAAAAGTACTAAGTGTGACGTCCCACGGAACTTTAACGGGCTACAAAAGACGTGTCCAATAATATATTTTGATACTCTAACTAATGGACTAATAACATTATTTTTGTCGTCTCGCCTATTATGTGGGGTGTGTAAACTTACTCTGACTAGATGCACGAAATTTTCTCGGTCTTCCGGTTTGCCATCTCGTTTGGTAGGATACTCCCAATCCAAGTCCAGTCCATCAAAGCCGTAGTGACTACAATCAGAAAAAAACTCATTATTAGCCAAGCGCACAGACTCGCGCGGTTTTTGAGTTGGTCCCACAGTAAAAAAAGGTTGGTAATGATGGTCTTTATCACCCTTTTACGGCTTAGTACAGGGTAAGCAGATAACCTTGTATGTATAATATACATACCAGGTTATTTATAATACCCTTGTATTATAATAACCTTGTATTAGTATTATAAAAAGACCTTGGCTTTTCATAAGCTTTATTTAGGATGTGATCACAGACCGTGTGTAAGCTTCCAGCAAATATCTACAGAGCCTCAGTCCCTAAAGTGAAAGTAGTAAAAAAATGTCCGAGCGCCGTCATACATACCGACTTTGATATTTACACAATGACCCGTTTTCTCGAATCTCGAAAGCTTGTAACCGAGCAGCTTGCAATCACCTTACGACGCCTGCCCACTACGTAGCTTGGGCAGGGTTTAGACTCGGACATTTTTTTTGCACGATTGTGACTCTATAGATATTTGCTCGAAGTGTGTAAGATGTCCCCCGATATTTATTTATTTGTGCTGCCAGCATGCTGGGGCTTGAGCACTTGGATCATCAGAAATCAGAAATCGTTTATTGCAACACTATTTACAAATATGTTCTTAATAATAAATATTAGTTCCAATAGTGGACCCATAACGGGCGTGGAACATTTAAAAAGATGTAACTTGGCAAGACAAAACTACTTATTACACAAGCTTACCTACAT
Organism: Hypomecis atomaria; assembly: GCA_964007245.1. Classification (NCBI taxonomy): domain Eukaryota; kingdom Metazoa; phylum Arthropoda; class Insecta; order Lepidoptera; family Geometridae; genus Hypomecis; species Hypomecis atomaria. The sequence continues at coordinate 5,302,236 of OZ023308.1, read as the reverse complement.
GAAATGTATTAACTTAAACAATTATCAAATTACTATTCAAACTAACCATCGTTAGACCTTGAAGGGCCTGAGGATGATCCAATTGCTTTTTATGTGTATGTAGTTTTAGCGTAAGTAAGTAATTTTGACGTGACAACGTCTTATAAATTGGTTTGCCGGGTGACACTTCAAGAAACTGCGTTACGCTCCGCTCACACTTTTCTCGAACTACCCCCTACTTAAGATTTAATCAGTTATTGTCAATAATAATTACTAACACCTAAGTAGCCTAAGTAAGTTATGGAACAAATAAAATTATTATTGACGTGACAACGTCTTATAAATTAGTTTATAGAATCAGGCGTTACTTTGCGGAAGTTCATCTTCAAATTCTTGTTTTGAATAAATATTTAGTGTATTTCCGCTCTGTCGTAGTCATATAAGTTAAGGGTACTATTCAAAATCCAAATTAAATCACAAACAAAATTAGTAATTAATCATCAAACTGTATCATGGTTCGACTATGGTTAGGTCAGGTTAGAAAAGTTAGGCTTAGGTATGTTTACAAAATATGAATGAACCTGAAACAAAATTTTCAATTAATCCGTTTAAAATAATAAAAAATAATTAAACCTGTAACAAAAATAGTGATTAGTAATCTATTTAAAAAATGTAGTAAACCTGAAAATAATATTTAATTAATATGTTAAAATTAGTCATAGTCATAGTCATAGTCATATTTATTGGTAAAAAGCATTTACATGTCAAATAAAAGTGTACAATAATTATATAACTTACAATATTTGTAAATAGTACATTCATGTAATAAATGAATGAATGAATTTGATATTTTACATAACTTTGTCAATTATAATAATTAAACAATTCGATCTATTTACTCGTACAACCATAATTTGGAGTTAAGAAAAAAAAATTTAACAATTTAAAACTAGGTACTTATCTTATAACCTTATAAAATTCTTCGAAGTCATAAAAAGCTTGCTCTATTAGCCACTTTTTTAGTTTAAACTTGAACGACAGCAGAGACACAGCCGCAGTTACATCTTCCGGCAGATTATTATAGACAGTCGGGCCCATGACATGCGTCAACTTGGAGGACTTCTCCAACGATCGCGGGACGGTCGACAACTTGTGCCTGCCGCGGGTTGGATACGTGTGCTTAGAACCACGCTCAGGCATCGTATCCAGGTTTGTTCTGGCGTACACTGCCACCTGATAGATCACGATGGCAGGTAACGTTAGGATTCCCAACTTCTTGAAGTAGGGGCGAGCCGGGGTGTCCCAGGACACTCGCGCCACGGCCCGCACCGCACGCTTTTGCATGCGGAACGCCCGTTCCCATTCCGCGGCTCTAGCCCATATCTCTGCGCCATACTGAAGTTGAGAGTGCACTGTGGCAAAGTAGCACGCTCGTGCTACCTCACCTGACACCACCCTAGCAACTCGCCTTAGTGCAAAGCACGCGCTACCGAGCCTTCCGCACACTTTTTCTATGTGGTGGTCCCACTTCAGTCCCCGGTCCACCTCGAATCCCAGGAATGTAGTCGATTCCTTTTCTTCAATTCTCACTCCACCCAGGAGCACCGTCAGCGGTCTCATCGATCTACCTGTCAGATTAAACTGGATGAAGTGAGTCTTGGAGAGGTTGAGAGCGAGGCCGTTTATGTGAAACCACTCCGCCAGCTGCGAAGCCGCAGTGTTCAACTTCCCCTCCAGCCCATCCACTGTCGGATCAGTGACGATCGCCGCTACGTCGTCCGCATACATTAGTATGTCGGCGGCGGTCACTGCATCCGGCAGGTCGTTTAGAAGCATCGAGAAGAGAATGTTAGACACCGACGACCCCTGCGCCACGCCCATCTCAGCTGTCATGGGATCAGATCTTAGCGATCCACCGCAGCTGACTACCACTTACGTTCGATCATGCATCAGACCCGTCAGAAGAGAGTGTGAAGCGCCCACCACGCCGTAAAGCGGCAATTTTGCACCAAGCACGCCGTGGTCGGCGACATCAAAAGCCCTCGACAGGTCACAGCAAAGAATGGCAACCTGCAGCCTTGGTCTGGATTCCCGTGCAGCCATGACGCGGCGCACCACCTCGCGGGTAAGTGCAGTCGTTGAGCGTCCCTCTCTGTAAGCGTATTGCCTATCCGATAGTGCGCCCGTTTCAGACAAGAAATCTATTAGTCTAGAACTGAGCCCATTCTCGAAAATTTTCGCGACTGCTGGAATAATAGATACCGGTCTATAGCTATCGATCGACTCTCTATTCCCCTTTCCTTTGTACAGTGGCGATACAAATATAATTTATTCATAAAAATGGTATAAAATAATTGAAAAAATACTTAGTCAATAAATAGCACCCCTATTCTTACTGTACTCTATTCGACACGTGTTTCGCCTCTAAAAACGTGTTTCGCGTCTTATAAATTGGTTTGCCGGGTGACACTTCAAGAAACTGCGTTACGCTCCGCTCACACTTCACACAATGAGAGCGAGTGAGAGGCACTCGCTCTCATTCGTCTCATTCGTCTCAAAGTCGTTGTCACGTAAAACTTTCGCCCGCATACCGACTTTACAGGCAACCAATTTTTATTTATTGATACAAACTCACTTCAAGAACGTCAAGACGCTTTCCACGAAGGCTTTCCTAGATTCTGGTTTGGATGCCATGGCGGAATATTTCGGCGAGCCCTCGTTCCAGCCTCCAATAGCTATGGTGCACTTCAGGTGGGGGTAGCGAGACTTCAAGGCCACCAGGCCTTTGTAGCCGACCATGCCGTCGTTCTTCTCCAGGTCTTGCCAAGGGTCTGCAAAGGAAACCTTTGGTAAAGCACTGATCCATGTATCGTACTATTTCGTACCGTAATCTATCGAAAAACTGAAAAACTAAAGAGGGTAGAACCTTTATCAGCAATCTACAATGTTTTTTCTTCTAATAAAATAAAGAAACAAGTCAATTAAAATTATTTGAAGTTGCTGGCAAAAAACGGAACTCGGGCAACAGACGACATAAAAAAAAAACAGAGTTATCCAGTACTAAGCCAAAATGAGATGTCTCAAACCATCATTATAAACATCTTTTACAATAGGGCCAATCCAAAATTCGAAAAAAAATCTGAACTTCCATTCATTTTGTCAATTCCGAGTTGTAATTTTTTGGAACAGTTTTCATGAACAGAACCGGACCAAACACAACACAGAAAGATACATACCAAGATTATGTACAAGTCGACGATTTAGATATTTTTGATGTACCTCCAACTTATCCAAGTTGGATAACCTAATATACTCGTAGCATAGATTGTAGCCATCAATAGTACAAAACAAAATAAAGAGAAGAAGATTCTTACAAAAACTTTGCATGAGTCAACGATTTGGAAACATCTGGGGATGACCTAAAATAGCCTAAACTGTAACCTGTTCAAGGAATAGAACATAGTTAAGAAAGGATGGAACTTACCAAGGCTTTTGATAGCGTTCTTCTCTGGGTCAAGACCAGCGAAAGAATAGACAATGTGGGTGCACATGGAAGGATCCAGATTGTCGATGGTGAAGCTGCCGAGGCCTTTCCGGTACGTAGCCCAGGAGGCCACGTAGCAGACCACCTTCTTGCCGTGCATGGGACCTGGAATCAACAAAAATGAATATATATAATTACGTATGTTACGCGTATGTCGAATACGTATGATGTATAAATAAATAAGAAATAAAATCTTTATTGACCAAAACTAAATTAATAGTTCTACCAATTTGACATTATACAATTTACTTGATCCTTTCAAATATAAAATACAGGTTCTTTTATGGTAGTTATATGAGTAGACATAACAAAAAGCACATTAATTTATAAACTTATCTCGTTACCACGGTAATGAAAACTACAGTAGAGTGACTCCATACAAACGGTCGGAACGCGAATCATACCTACGCGCCTCGAGCGTAGTATGTTCAGAAGCCTACCAGTCAGTCGCGGCGCGGCCGTAGTGACGAACGAAAGTGTGGGTTTGTAACTAGTAGGCGTGCGATTTACGTACCTACTTCTTTTAAATATGAGAAAATATAGATTATATTGTGATGTTTATGGTTGCTTGAATTCTTCTAGAGCGACCTATGTATTTTTATTGAATGCTTCCTTTTTCATTCACAACGAGTTTCTTTTCTGTAATACTTAAATATAAAATTTTTGCATCATTATAGGTAGGTACCATAGGATAGTGTAATAAGTTTAATACACAAAACTAGAAAGAAACTCTAGTAGGTAATGAGTAAGTAGTATGAAATTAAAATACTGAAGGCGGGCAGCCCTAGCTCGTGGTTCGCTCTTTGAGGCCACGTGACGTCGTAGGTATATATCTCAAGGACAGCGCCGAGTCACTCTACTGTAGTTTTCATTACCGTGACGTTACTGGCTGGTGCCCGTACTAGTATCTAATGATACTGTGCTACAGGTACCAGCGCCCTCCGTAAGATGTGTAATATAATACATAAGTATAAACCTTCCTCTTGAAACACTCTATCTATTTAAAAAAAAACCGTCATACTGACAAAATCCGTGCGCACAGACAGCGGGAAGCGACTTTGTTTTATACTATGTGGTGATTTGGCCCAAAGTTTTATGAAGAACTACGCTTGGATTCACTCTGCGAAAACCAACCAGGAATGAGGAGACCCACAGACGAATTAAGGCTACAGACATAGCCCAGCGCATTACCAGATTACCCAGACACAGAGCAAATACCTATGTTCATCACATAAATGTTAGCCCTGGGGATCGAACCCACGCCTCTTTAATCCTGAAGTCAGGTTCACTGACCACTGAGCCACCGACGAAGTCTGAGCCATATAGGTTAATCTTAGTACAGCAATACGCTCACAAGTTTCGTCATAGACAATAGTTGAATACCGTTGGTGTCCATGTTTTCTTTGTCCCACAAAGTTATGGAGCTGGAAAGACAGTTACATTTCGTGACAATCTTCACGGTTGAGGACACACGGTGAAGATTGAAAAATATGTTAAAACTAGCCGACTCGGCAAACGCTCTTATGAAATACTAGTTTTAGCGAAATTTTATCAACATCGGTTTATAGGTATCCCCACACAAGTCGGCGGATGAGAAGTTAGCCGCAGATGACACTTTGCCGTGATTCGCTAATTATTTCGCATGTGTGCACAATGCCTACGCAAGTGGCGAAGTAGTGAGCACGAGCGTAGAGAGCGCGCGGGTGGCATGAGATTGGCGGGCAGGTGTGCCCCGGCGTCTCGTCTTTCTGGCTCCAACGCATACCTACATTTTTGCCTTTTGCGCAGCGCTCTGCGCCTAACTCCCCATCCGCCGACTTGTGTGATAATACGAAGAGATAGCGCTACAGCAGATTTTTCCCCCTTTTAAAGGAGATTCCCCCCCAATCAAAAATCATCAACGACAAAAACCATTCAAAAACAAAAATGTATAAAACTCGCCTTCCAAGTTTCATCAAGATTTGTTGAAAAATGAGACCTGTAGCGGAGAAACAACATGTGGACAGAAAGCAAAATAGTCAAGTAAAAACTGAGACTCTCTCCCACATATCAAATACTAGCGACCCGCCCCGGCTTCGCACAGGTGTATTATACATATAAACCATCCTCGTAAATGACTCTATCTATTAAAAAACCGCATCAAAATCCGTTGCGTAGTTTTAAAGATACAAGCATATATAGGGACAGACAGACAGGTAAGCGACTTTGTTTTATACTATGTAGTGATAGTGAGGTATGTAGTAGTGGGTTCGATCCCGGTCCCGTAACAACGAAGTTATGTACGGTATTTCACACCACTGGCTTTTCGGTGAAGGAAGACATCGTGAGGCAACCTGCATACATCCGTAGAAGAAATTCGATGGCGTATGTGAATCCATCAACCCGCACTGGGCCAGCGTGGTGGATATAGCCCAATCACCCTTTATGGGTAGGCCTACGTCCTGCAGTGGACTATTAAAAAGGCTGGTACAGATGTATGTAGTTTAGGTGTAATAAACTCTTAATGTACCTACATAACAAGTCATCGCGTAGGTAAATGAAAAAAAAACTGTAAATTCCAATCTACATACGAAGACATTGCATTTTCCTTCCTTACTTATATTGCTAGAAATTGCAACCTAATGATAAAAATTAAAGAGCTGACTAATACGACAAAGAGCTAACTGAGTCATTGTCCATTAGTTCATGTTTCAACACAAATGCTTAATCATATTATTGTTAGCCCCGTTTTTGTATAACATTATTTTTACCGACTCCCAAAAAAAGGAGGTACTATGTTCGTCTGTATGTATTTTTTTGTGTATGTTCATCAATATTTTCGCCAATCGTGAACCGATTTATAAAAATATTTTTTAGTTCGAAAAGGTATACTCCCGAGGTGATCGCATTTAAATTTTATCGAAACCGGCTAAGCGGTTTTTGATAAATTATAAATAATTTACATAGATGTCACATCGATTCTTGCAAATTATTCGAATTCTGTACACGGTGGATTCAGATTCAGTGCTGCGATTTTTTGGGAAAAATAATGTACTGGCTATAGCCGTTGTCCATTTGTTATAACTTTTTTCGCGATCTATCTAATTACTTTATATTCTATCATTAAATGTTCCTCTTGACTAAAAAAATGGTTCGGTTAACAGACAATTATTTTATATTATAACATCGTCGTAATAAAACAATGTTGAATCAGCAACTGAAACAAGCCAAACGCTTGGACCGATCGTGCCTCTCTATCGCTTGTTCCGCGCTCTCGCCTGTACGCTATCGGTATTATTATATATTCTTTGCTATCGGCTCAGGTGGAACGTGACATTTTTTCATGCATGCAATTGGCAGGTGAGACGTGACACTTTTTCGTGCGTGCAGCTGTCGATTTATATGTATGACACTTTTTCATGCATGCAATTGGCAGGTGAGACGTGACACTTTTTCGTGCGTGCAGCTGTAGATTTGTATGTATGACGTTATCACGTCAAAAATGAATTAGCAAAATCTTTTAGCAGTTCACGTTTGATGCTGTGCGTAACCAAGGGAAATTGGGTTAATTTAAAAAAAATATATTTGATTTTTTTATTTGTATGATAGATCAAAGGTCAGAGGAGGTCCCATTTAAATTTCATCGAAATCGGCATTAAATCAAATCAAATCAAATCGAAATTAAATATTATTAACCCGTTGTCTTTTTCTGCGACTTTGCTTACCATATATTTAACGCTTTTTTTGAGCTACTGTACAAAGTTTGGCACAACTTAAACAGATCTTCTTTGCGGAATTAGAATGAGTACCTACTTGTAACATTTATTCGATTCACATAACACTTAAAAACTATTTTTATAGCAGTTATGTAAATTATATAACTGGTGACATCCAAAAACCTGCTTTTGTGTATACTTGATCATGATCGTCTCAGAAGATAATGAAATAATTTACTTTAAAAAAAAAGTAAAGAATAACGATGAAAGTGAATTCAGAAGCGGCTAAGCTGATTTCGATAAAATTTAAATAAGTCTACCTCGAAAGTAGGTACATCCTTTCGTACTAAAAAAAATTTTTTTTCAAATCGGTTCCCAATAGGCGAAAATTTCGATGAACATACACAAAAATAAAATATACACAAATAATATATACAAATATATTTGAGACAAAAAAAAAATATTTTTGATTTGGTTCACAATTGGCGAAAATATCGATTAATTTATACAAAAAATACAGATAGACGAACATAGTCCCTCCTCTTTTTTGGAAGTCTTTAAAAATATCAAATTACTTTAAATGGAGATTGTATAAAAAGAAAATAATAATATAGTTTACCAAAACTGTACTGTACCAAAACTAAATACTGTACAAGGTAATGAAATCAATACCCCAGGATCACGCTGGGTGCAATCCGCTTCCAATCTGCCTTATAGGGGAGGCCTATGTCCAGCACTAGACGTCCTATTGCTGATGAATGGATGGTATATGGATATTAATATGTAAGAATAATTATTGGTAAGGAAAAACTTGTTTTTAAAGTGAACTTTTGGAATAAGATATTTTATGAATAAATCTGAGTTATATTAATAAAATATTTATCCTTGTTGCTCTTAATTCTCTGTACTGTACTAGCCTTTTTAATAGTCCACTGCAGGACGTAGGCCTACCCACGAAGGGTGATTAGGCTATATCCACCACGCTGGCCCAGTGCACCCGCACTGGGATTCACACGCGCCATCGAATTTCTTCCACAGACGTATGCAGGTTGCCTCACGATGTTTTCCTTCACCGAAAAGCCAGTGGTGTGATATTTCGTACATAAGTTCCAAAGAAACTCATTGGTACGGGACCGGGATCGAACCCACGACCTCAAGAATGACAGGCCAGCGTTACAACCACCGCGGCTTAATATACATTCTAGTTCTAAGTTTCTTTACGTGAATTTTATTTACAGAGAGAGGTCAGTCATAATTTTATAATATTATCATCATATCAATGAATTCTTTACTGGACTCAAGCCTGCCATCGACAATAGACTAGTTGACAACATCACTACATACGTAGTATAAATCAAAGTCGCTTCCCGCTGTCTGTCCCCATGTGTGCTTATGTCTTTAAAACTATAGAACGGATTTTGATGCGTTTTTTTTATTTCGAGTGATTCAGGAGGAAGGTTTATGTGTATATTATAATACACCTGTGCGAAGCCGGGGCGGGTCGCTAGTTGAAAATATAGGTACTATTGTTTGTGGTAATCCAAACAGATAATAGCCTGAAAAAGACATATTTCACTTTATTTAAACTACAATATGTCTAATTTTCGCAAATCGCACGAAATAAAATACGATATTATTTTGATATTTTATCTGGGACGTGAACGCTCTAAGAAAGGCAGCAACTCTGGTGACGTTACATGCAATTACACGAGAACTTCTCGATTGACTGTTGTTTGTGTAAATTGTGTTTTGTGATTTCAGAGTAATATTATTGGATCTATAAGTTACTTTTAAAGTATTTTTGTCAATTTTTATAAACAATGTGAACTAGCGTATTTACAAGTATCATAGACGAACCATATTTATATATCGTCGTTGCTAGTATTAAATTAACTAACGTTATTATATTAAGAGGGTAGCCTAGTGACGAAGAAATTGAGAAATAGGTATTTGGACTAAACTATTGCCGTCGCGATGCGCCCAAGCCAGGGAGCTTCAATGTGTGTGTGATGCAATTGTATTTGTGTGCGTACTGCGCTCGAACTGTCGCCGCACCCCGCCCGCGCCGCGCCTCAAAGAACCAGCCGTGGCCGACCGAAATTTGATTTTGAATTGTAGCAAAATATGATATTACCAGAGACAATGGGACCTCAAGTAGACTAGCAGATGCAGTACAATTGAGCGTACGTCGATAATTAGTTACATCCTAGACCACTAGATGTCACTACGTGTATCGAATGGAATCAATTCCAAAATAATTTAAAATTTTGGTGATGGTTGGTTATACCTCACATCCTCTCACACCTCAACTTAATCTTAGCCTCAATGCAGTACGGCGTAAAATTGCTAGATGGCGCTATTATAAGTAACTGTGCGGATCACATCATGTTTTTGTCATGATCGAGCGAAAGATGCCGATGCGAATTAGGTGGTAGGTATTTACCGTGATCGGGCGGCTTGCAAACGGTTTATTATCTATTTTAAAAGACATGTATCCTACAGTTTGAGTTCGGCTGATTCATCTTGACGAGCACGTTGTGTCTTGCTAAGTTAATTAAAACTTATCGATTGGGGTTTCAGAATAATGTAATTTTTTGTCATTTTACTTTTTAATTATAGGTATTTTGAAATGTAATGATTATGTCATGTATTTAATCAGGAAAAATAACAAGCATAACGGAAGAAGGTTTCTTTGCCTTTATTCGGATGTCACATTCACATTGATGGAATCTGTGTCAATAATCTCAGCTACGCAGATGACATGGTGCTGCTGAGCGCATCAGTTTGTGGGTTGAAAAGGTTGGTGCAGACCTGTGAGGAATATGCTGCTGGCCACGGTTTAAAATATAATGTGATAAAAAGCCAATGTATGGTCTTTGAGGCAGATGAAAAGATCGCTCATGACATACTTCCAGTTTGGCTAAACGGTGTGCCATTGGAGTTCGTAGCTCAATTTAAATATCTGGGACACATAGTGACCAATGATCTCAAGGACGATGCAGATGTCGAGCGGGAGCGGAGGGCACTGTCGGTAAGAGCAAATATGTTGGCTCGCCGGTTTGCGCGTTGCTCAGCTGAGGTGAAAATTACTCTTTTCAGAGCTTACTGCATGCCTCTCTACACATGCAGCCTGTGGGCCAACTACACAAAGAGAAGATACAGTGACCTCCGCGTCCTGTATAATAACGCTTTTAGGATTCTGTTTGGGCTGCCCCGCTTCTGCAGCGCCTCTGGCATGTTCGCGGACGCACGCACACCATGTTTCCATGCCGTGATGCGTAAGCGAGCCGCGTCCTTGGTGCGCAGAGTGCGGGCCAGCTCCAACTGCATCCTGGAAATGATTGCGTCCAGGCTTGACTGCCCTTACCTCCGGCACTGTTGTGAGAGACACGTCTCCGTACCAGTGCCGGAGAGAAGGCTATGATTTTCGTGTTTGTTGTAAATGTACAATATTTAATGCAATTTAAAATTATTTAACTGGTGACAATACAATACAATGTAATTTAGTATATTTTTGTGAATATGGGTGCAAATACCTGAATTAAATAAATTTTGGATTTTATTTGATTTCAATATTTAAATAGGTAAATATTCTGTGAATATTTCAAGGATGCGAAAAACGACTAAAAAACCAGACAAGTGCGAGTCAGGCTCGCACACTGAGGGTTCTGTACAAATCTAGAAAATTTCACAAAATTGCGAAGTAAGTTGTTCAAATCTCGAGTACTTCCACTCTGCCCCACCAAGGCGCACTGGTGGGGCAGATTCCACTTCTTCATTTTTCGGAGTGGAATCTGCCCCACTCATCCCATGTTGGTGGGGCAGATTCCACTCACTTTTTAGACCAGTGGAATCTGCCCCACCAGGGGTGTCGCGCGATTTTAAATTAAATTGCTAGTGCCATGAAGTGTGAAATTTGACTGCAAAATTTTAATAATTATAACGCCCCACCAAAAGAACAGATAAGTGAAGACATTGAATGAAAAATATTAAGAAGATTGCAAACTAAAAGCACGATTATCTGAAGTAAAAAAAATACGGATTGAATGTAGTTAAGTATGGTATTTGTGTCGCAAATATTTTCGAAGTCATCGTAAAGTAAGAGAAAATTATAAATTGAATATTATCATTCAATTACAATGTAATCCATTCATTATAATGATATTTAATAATCTAATCGAGATTTAATCTCAGTAAGTTACTTAACCTTTTACGGCGCAAGAGCGTTAATTTTCGTATTTTTTTAATATGTTATGCAACGTGGTGTATAAATAACAGGAAAAATAATAAAAAATACTATGTAAAGAAAAGTTTTTACTATATTTTTTAACATGTAGAAATACAAAACTGCGTGAAAGCTACATAATTTTTAAAAAAATCTTTATAGATATGAGAAATGAAACAGTTATTATGCTTATTATAACACAGTGCAGCTCCACATTTTTCACAGGTCTTTTGCGTGTAGTTCTTGCAGCCAGGAAATTTTCTTCTGGCTTGTTTGCCGAGCTAGATAGGCAAGTGGCCAGTCTGGTCTAATCTGACATCATATAATAGGGGATGAAAGCTTGTATGAGACTTCCACAAATTTTCATGCTATAAGTCTAAAAATTGATATAAAGAGTACATGTTAGAAATAATAAAACACGTATTTCAGGATTTTTAATAAATCAGCCCCCAACCCCTAAAATTGGGGGATGAAAATTTGTATGTCACTTTCGAAACTTTTGATGCCAGAAGTCAGAAAATGGATATACGAACTCGTTGTAATAGACAATAAAACATAATTTCAGGATTCTTAATAAACCGGACCCCCAAACCCTAAAATTGGGGGATAAAAATTTGTATGTCACTTTCGAAACTTTTGATGCTAGATGTCCAAAAATTGATAAAGGGACTCTTTATTACAAATATAATAAAACACGTATTTCAAGATTTTTAGTAAATCTCCCCCTATCCTTTAAAACTAGGGGTTTTAAATTGGTTTGAGACTTCCGCAAGTTTTGAAGGTAGAGACGTGAAAATCAATAAAATTACTCCTTGTCTAAACTACAAAAAGAAGTGAAATCCAACAAAAACATTTTCATGTGAAATGAAGCCAAGTCTAAATCACAGTTCCCACTATCAAAAAGTTGTCAGATCTCACGTAAAGCCAAGCTTCTAACTATAAAAATAATTAAAAACTTGTTTTAGCATGTGCTAAGCTCTTTTATATGATACCTTACACGACACGATTTACTAACTTTGAATTTTGAACCCATATTTTGTGAATCTATGCCCTATTTTTTTGTGATTTAAATAAAAATGTACAGTTTTCAGATTTATTCCTATATGTGTATACTCTAACTAAGATAATGCTTCTCGCCAAATTTCATAGTTCTATGCTATGTCAACGGGAAGTACCCTGTAGGTTTTGATTTTTGTGAGTGTCGAAATATGCTGTTTTTACGACATAAACGGCTCTAACTTTTTTACACGATAACTGAAAAGTTTTTCTTTTCCACCACTGCAAGAGACCATAGATCGAATACAGTTTCTCTCAAATCGATATCTTTACGCGTTCCCGAGGTAAGAGTTTTCACAGATGGGTAGACGGAAAATAAAAGTGATCCTATAAGGGTTCCGTTTTTTTTCCTTTTGAGGTACGTACGGAACCCTAAAAATCAGGTTTATTTATATTTTTCTGTTTTTAGTACTAAAATTTGTTGTTATAGCGGCAACCGAAATACCTACATCATCTGTGAAAACTTCAACGTTCTAGCTATCACAGTTCATGAGATACAGCCTGGTGACAAACAGATAGACATACGGACGGACAGCGGAGTCTTAGTAATAGGGTCCCTTTTTTAACCTTTGGGTACGGAACCCTAAAAAGTGTCCGAGCCAAAACCCTACTTATATTTTTTGTTCGGACGACGCACAATGACCACATTCCTGACTTTGCCGTGCGAAGTTGAAAAATCATACCCCAGAAGGATAATGTGGTATCGATCGAGAAAATCTACAGGAGATGTAGGTACTACTACTGTATTTACTGTGCTCGTAATTAAAGATAATATTCGAACCATGTGCTTTGTTTCGATCTGGATGTATAGCAATATTATTGAGTACTTCCACTCTGCCCCACCAAAGCGCCCCGCTGGTGGGGCGCTTAAGTAACTCACTGACTGAGATTTAATCTCGAATAGATTATTAAAGATCACTACAATGAATGGGTTATTATGAATTGATTGATAATATTCAATTTATAATTTTCTTATACTTTACGATGACTAATAAGAAAAAAATTGCGATATAAATACTATAACTACATACAATCCGAAATTTTTTTCTTCAGATAAATTTGCCATTGCCATTTGTTTTGCCATTTTTGTGATATATATTAATAATAAAATATGCATATGTACATACTAGGTATGTCTAAAATGTATGACTTGAAATAAATAATTCTACAATATTTTATGTAAGTACATACGTTATGATTAATAACTTACGGTTTCCATCAATACATCCATCAGCCAAAGGACGTCCACTACTGGACATAGGCCAACCCTATGGATCTTCAATAAGACTAGTTAGTAGCGGCTTGCATCCCACGGCGGTCCCGCGTTCATAAAGAGGTCTACTTTACCTGACGGTACATGGTCTTTTTGACCCCCTCTGTCATCAGTCCTTCCGCCCTATGTGCCCTGCCCACTGCCATTTCAAGTTGCCAATCCACCATGCCAAGTTATTGGTAAAATATTGTTTTTTCAGCGCCATCTAGCGATCTAGGGATGCGAAAATTCGAATTCTACCTTTGTATCTTTCATTCGTTCGCAACGCCATCTTTCCGTAGATGGACAAAACTTGGTTAAATTATAAAGGACATGTTCTTTTTTGTATGGGACTTTGGCTCAATGACGGGCTCTAAACCATAAGAGGGAGAAAAATCAACTTAATTCGATGAGGCATAGTGTTTTTTAATCGAACAATCAATTAAAAAGCAATCATATTTTTTTTGCTTTGCGTTATTGCCATATTAACCGCTATTAAAGGCATCCACCATGTTGTGGATCATGGATGTAAGAAAGGAGTCAATCGGCAACAAGATTCAAAATCTGAAGATTTAAATGTCACGGTTGTCCAAAAAAGTCATCGCCAGATCTGTCAGGTTTCTAATATATCGAAATCTATTATCGTAACCATGTCGTAAATAATAAGAATCGAATTGTCGCAAAGGCAAAGATATCACAATGCATTCGTACATTTAAAGCCGAATGAGATAAAACAATAGCAAACCGTAAACAGTATTACCAGTTTCTATTTTCTTAGTTCCCAGAAAAATGAGGCGAAATTCTCCAATAACAAATATAATGCATGCAGTAGGATAATTTGATACCTACATTGTATTTTCGCAATTACTAAGATTAAAAAATGTCGTAGCTCATCTCAAAACAATTATGCGTGTTTTCGCGAAATTCCTTAGATATTCGCTACAAAACTATTTATCGAATCATACTACAACACTCATATTTAGCATGAAGATCCTTTATCATTTTAAAATAATAAAGCCTCATGATCGATAAAATAATTAAAAAAATCCCTGCGTTTAAATTCAATTACCAATCGAGTTAAAATTCCCCGTGATTCGGGTGATTTCCCACAAAGCGGCAACGCTGAAATTAACTTTTTCATTCTCTAGGTACACTAGATGGCGGAAAATTCAAATCATGGGTTGCTAGGCCTGCGATAATGATAAATGTTTTGCTTTTTTTCTAAAGCGTTTGGATCTTTTTCAGTATTTTTTCGTGATTCGTCATATTTTTGTCTATAAGATAAAAGCGAGCCAGGTATGGGCCAGGTTTGAGAACATCACCTTTATTTCAAAATGAGAAAAATAGATTTATCACTGACTTTACAGATCTAAAAAATACTTTAGCACTTTTGGACACTAATGACATCATAATGATATATTTTTATCGGTGTTCTGTCTCGAAAAACATATTCCCATGTTCATTTAGCAGCGCCATCTAGAAAAGATACATATTTTCGAGCTTTTTGCGACGTACGCTCAATTGTACTGCATCTGCTCGTCTACTTGAGGTCCCATTGTCTCTGATATTACGTAGAGTGCGCACAAGATAACTCTGCGCGCGAGTCGTGGCGCCACGTACGTTATTTCACTAGCATTCCGTATTCCCTGGCAGCATAGAATTTGTTCCTGATTTTGGCCGTACGTAGAGCTTTCTTACGCGTATTCTACGTATAATCTATCGTATCCATACGTAGGTATGGCGGAAAGCAAACAAAAATAATCCTGCCAATGATTATTTATTTTTCTGGCATTAGGAAGCGACATTATTTGTGACATAGGTTATTTTTTTATAGGCTTGTTTATTTTCTTTCAAATTATTTTATTATTGTTGTACAAAAACATAAAATGTACACAACTAACATCATAAACAATTGATCTTGAACCCAAAGCAGGGAGTAAAAGTAGCAATTTGGCTATTTGATTTCTGTAGGCACTGCAGTTTACATTATATATTTTGACTGAAATCACTTCTTTCTAATTTTAAGTTAATTATTTTTTATTTAAATATCTAACATAGTTCTTCTACAAACTAAAATAAATATGGACTCGCGCTTAAAAGGGTTCGTACCGTATGGGAGCCAATTATGTACTCCTATTTCAATTATTTGTTTTTTAAATTGATATATTATATTACTAAATACTCTGAGAATATGTTAAACGTCTACCTGTTGTGATTATTAATAATTATCGTGCAAAAACTCACATCTGTTGTATGAATAAATATTTATTTTATTCTATTTTTTGACCGATGAAACGGAGGAGGTACGCAATTTGACGCGTATATTTTTTTTATTGGAAAGGGTATACGTCGAAGTTGGTCCCATTTAAATTTTCTTGAAATCGGCTGAGCCATATTTGATAAATCAACAATAATGTGAAAAATGCTACATCGATCCGCGCGAATTCTGTACACAGTTGAAGTCGATATTTATTTCATTGCATTTTTAGTAAGTATTTGTTGTTATAATGGAAACGGAAATACATCATCTGTGCAAATTTTAACTATTTAGCTATTACGGTTCATGAGATAGGTACAGCCTAGGGACCAACAGACAGACGGACAGAGGAGTCTTAGTAATAGGGTCTCGTTATATTACTGTATACCTGCACATCTAAAACGTCTGGCCTTTTATATGGTACCTACTCGTACCATATTTTCATTCCGCTATTAGTTCCATAGTATAAAAAATAATAGAGGATTCAATAAAACAGATGCGAGGTTTACTGTTTAGAGAACGGCTTGTCATACGAAATGATTTTAATTTTTTTTTTTTTTTTTTAGTGATCCGAAGACGCAAGGTTCGAATCCTGCATCCGCGACGAATTTTTGAAATGTTTATCATAAAAAGTAACTCTTTGGGCTTGTCATACCTTGGTAATACTTTAAACACGTTTAAAAAACTAAAACAATTAGCAAATTAAAGCAGCAGTGGGTAGGACACACACCATAGTAGGTAATACAGGATAGAACATCTACAAAGTAGGTAGATATGAACTGATTAAAGCATTTAAAGCACTCATTCAATTACTTTTTCTGTGTACACATATATTTGAATTTCAATCCAGACCATAATATAATTATATTTAAGTTGAACTTTTGTAACGATTGTGATTTGTTTTGTGTATGAATAAATAAAATAAAATTTAAAGCAATCCTAATTGAACTTTTGAGCTCTCTCCAAACTCAGTAGATTGGCAAGTTAAAATGACAGAGGGCAAGGCACATAGTTCAATGAACGGATAGCCAATGGGGCTGTTTTCTCGAATGAATCTCACGTATAATCCGCGCCACACAAGTCGGCGGATGGAAAGTTAGGCGCAGAACGCTGCGCAAAAGGCAAAATATAGGCATGCGCGGGAGCCAGAAAGGGGCACACTCGCCCGCCAAACTCATGCCTCCTGCGCGCTCCCTGCGTCCGTGCACTCCACTAGGCCACGCAGCGTCGGCATGGTGCACATATGCACAATAATTAGCGCATCACAGCGAAGTGTACTCGTACCTCGCATCTGTTTAATTGAATTGAGAATTCAATTAAACAGATCAGATGCTAGGCTTACTGTTTGGAGAACTGCTTGTCACAATTTGGTTCTAATTTAAATACGTTAAAAAAAGTTATAACAATTAGCAAATTAAAGCAGCAGTGGATAGGGCACACACCGTAAAAATACAGGATAGAATATCTACAAAATAGGTAGAGACAAACTGATTGAAACACTTCTAAGTATTTGAACTTTTCAGCAAAACTCAGTGGATTGGCAAGTTAAAATGACAGAGGGCAAGGCACGTAGTTCAATGGACGGATAGCCGATGGGGCTGTTTTCTCGAATGGATCTCACCTACGATCCGCGCCACACAAGTCGGCGGATGAAAAGTTAGGCGCAGAATGCTGTGCAAAAGGCAAAATATAGGTATGCGCAGGGGCCAGAGAGAACAATGCACAAGTTCTAGCCCAAATTCTATGGCTATAAAAATATTTAGTAAATTGCCAAATAATTTAAAAGATATCGAAAGATAAAACTGTTTCATAAAACAACTAAAAATTTTCCTATTATCGAAATGTTATTATACATTAGACGAATTTTTTAACGTTAATCTAGAAAACGTAATAATAAATCGTTCTAATACAAATAATAAAATTGCCATACCCTTATAGGGTCATATGTATAACTATACAAAACATGTTAACTAAAAACCGCATGTAAATTTCATATGTTGCAATATATAAATTGAGTTTGAGAGACAAGACGCCGGGGCACAGCCGCCCGCCAACATCATGCCTCCCACGTGCACGCCTGTGCTTACCACTACGCCACGCGGCGTCGGCATTGTGCACACATGCGCAATAATTAGCGATTGTTAAGGTTTAAAAAGAACAACTTTTACTATGGGAGCAACTAACTCCGAATTGGCGATAAAAACCAGCTGTTCCATACACTTTTTCCATTATCAACGGACTTTTTCTATGGTAGGTATAGTTGATATTTCTCGCGGATTCGGCTCTGGTCGGTCCCATAGTAAAAGTTATGATGTACTTAACTCGCCAAAGGAGGTTGTTTTAGGTACCGGTAAGCTCTTATTAGTATTTAATATGTGTGATTTTTTTAGAAAATTTCTAATCAAAATTATGTTGCCATTTTGAGAATTGGGCCTTCATAGAATTATGCTTTCGTAGAATTGAGCCTTACCGGATTACTTGGGCATTATGCTAATTGGTTATTCTGTGCCTAACTCATTTAGATGTCTGCGGATACAACACGATGTTCTGTATAATCGCTGCTATATGTCGTAGCAACTAAACGTCTATATTCCATAGATAAAATCTTATCTTCAAAAGTAACAAACATACTGCGGTCAAATCATAATATTGAAAAAAATAACTAATATTTTTAATAAACATCGATATCGATGGACATCACTAGAGCATCGACAAAAATATCGACTATTACTACATCCCTAGTGCTTGTGTACGTATAGGTTTGAACCTCCCTTACCTCAACCCTACCCCCGCATCGTGCGATAGGGACAATTGCAGCTCAGAGCGATTTATACCTACAAAAAACTTGGCGAGACAACGTTTCGTATTACGCTGTTTTCTTCTTCAAAAACTATTTCAATCAAGTACTTTTTTATGTCAAAATTAAAAAAAAAAATGTGTTCATGATTCTGTCATTTTATATTTTGTTAGATATTATTTAGTCTCTTCTGGTAGGTCTCTAAAGACGTCGGTAATAATGGTGAATTTTTTTGTGGTTTTGAAGGGTCATATTTTACCTGCTAATTAATTTATCAAGAAAAAGAAAAGACAGAGTAGTCTAAACAGCAAAATTTAATTTTATGACAAAAAGTTGAAGCTCTATAAGTATTTTCCAGGAAGAAAACAGCGTAATACATTTGGATGGAAAATTACAGACCAACCAGGCTCTTAAAGGCACTTTTGTCCGATAAAAAAAAAGTCATTTACTAGTGTGTGACGTCAAAGACCAGCGCCATTACAGAATGTCGTTTTTGGCGGAATCTTGAATAGGTATCTATTCTTTAACACTGATTTTTATTGTTAATACAGTAGATCTCTCGGAAACATAAATGTAGTGTGCTTATTATGTACTAACGAATAATTTAAAACGATTTCCAAAAACTAGGCAAATAGCCTAGGCCCCACCACGCTGATTTAGTTGCTGGTTGGTGGATTCACTTACGCCATCGAATTTCTTCTGAACGTATAGGCCGAATCATACAACTTGGCGGTTGTGATGTTAGCTACAGGCTGTGGAATGTGGATAACCCAATCCTCGCTGAGCTTCAGTCAGAGTTGTGTCATCCGCAGCTTGTAGCCAACATCACAGCCGCTAATTGTATGTACTGTACTGTACTGTACCAGCCTTTTTAATAGTCCACTGCAGGACGTAACCCTACCCACGAAAGGTGATTGGGCCATATCCACTACGCTACCCGCTAAAGTACAATGTGGGCGTCTTCAAATCCCGAGTAAATAGGTATCTTCTAGGTAAGCGTGCTACAACCTAGACCGCATATCTGCTTAACAACAGGCAGTATGTGGTCAAACGCAAACCTATTCAGAATAAAAAAAAAAAAAAACGCTGGCCCAGTGCGGGTTGGTGGATTCACGATGTTTTCCTTCACCGAAAAGCCAGTGGTGTAAAATTCCGTAAGTACATAAGTTCCAAAGAAACTTATTCGGCCTCAAGAATGACAGGCCAGCGTTACAACCACTAGACCACCACGGCTACTCTTACTTACTTCTCATACTCTCACTCTTAATTACTCTAGGTCCTAGAATATTATGTCCGGCGAACAGAAAAAAATGAATGCTGTAGATTTAACCGACATTAAGTTAATCTTATTTAGTATCAGGGTGACTTAAATTTAACCGCTTCTGAATATTAACCGGTTTCTTAGTCCTACGAGCTACGTGCTCTGTTAGCTACTAACTACTAACAACTAGACCGCCGCCACCACAATTGTATGATTCGACCTATATTCAGGTTTCCTTACGATGTTTTCCTTCATCGAACAGCCAAACAACTATACGAGTGAGACAGATGTAACCGGTTAATAATTGTTTTTCGCCAAAAATGGCATAACCGACTATACCCGTGTACAGAATTCGAATAGTTCGCACGGATCGATGTATCATCGTCGATGTCGATGATTTTTACATTATTGTTGATTTTTCAAAAGCGACTCAGCTGATTTCGGTAAAATTTAAATGAAACCACCTCTGAAGTATTATCTACATTCATTCTTAATTTTTGGTGTAATCGCGTAACAAACAAAAAAAATTTGACACTGACAACCACCTTTTAAGCTATTGCATAGCTTCTATCGCGGGCCTTGAGCGCGGGGACCGAATCCAGAAATTCCGTAACGAAAAAACCTCACGCTCCCCACTCCGACGGGCAAGGAGGTGTGGCTTGAAAGCCGTGCATCGTCTAACGTCGTTTCAGTTCGGCAGTCTTCGACACGGCGTTGTGTGCGATTAGACGTATTGTACGACTCTACGAAACTCGCACTAATCGAGACGAGCTGCTCCGAAATATGCTATGCAATAGCTTTACCGCGGCAGTCCCCGAGTGCCACACGACTTTTTTTTTTAAACGTATAATAGGTACAGGTCGCGGCATATCCCACGAATACAGAACCACTTACTTATGTGAAATAAAAACGCTATTTTTTCAAAGAAAACCTCGTACAAGTAGCGAAACGTAAGTTAAGATAAGTCTAGCACTGAGGGCACTGTGGAGGGGGTGGCTGCGCATGTTGACCGCCATACTAAACACATGCGCAGCCACCCCCTCCACACATCGCTCAGCGCTAGACTTACGTGCCGCTACTTGTACGAGGTTTTCTTTAAAAATAGCTTTTCTTTTCACATAAATGGTTCTGTATTCGTGGGAAAAATGAAAGAACACTGATGATTGTAAGACATGAGAAAGAACCAAAGAGAGTTAAGGTAAATAAATGCAATGAAACGTCTGTGAAAGCCAGGTGAAAATGGTATCTATTATCCCGGAAAATTTAATGGTATATGAAAATTTAATTTAATAGCACAAAAATCAAAATAACACGACAAAAACTAGTCGTCAATAAATCAATCCTACCTGTGTCAGCCTTTAGTTGTAAAAGTCTACTGCCACCACGCTAACCCAGTGCGGGTTGGTGGCTTCATAAACGCCATCAAATCTCTTATACGGACTATGCAGATTGCCTCACGATGTTTTCCTGCACCAAAAAGCTAGTGGTGTGAAATTTCGTACATAAGTTCTAAAGAACTCATTAGTACGAGACCGGGATTTGAACCCACGACCTCATGATTGTGAGGCGGGTATTACTACCACTAGACCACCACGCTTTCAATAAATCAATATTTCTGCTAAACACAATATTGATAACTTCTATCATTCGTGATATCCTGATACGAGTAGCTTATCGATATTGTATTTTCGTGTGACTCATTTCAAAATTCGAGGTGTCTCTCAACTGACTTCTAAAAAAAAAAAGTTTTCAATTTGTATGTAAAGTACACATTGCATTTTGTAGACACTGTCGGAGTCGGAATACAAAGAGGTTTAATAATAGCCCTAGCCTTTTTTGTAAATTCGTCAGGTTCCTATGATTTTTTATTTTATTTTCATTTTTTTAATTGTTTTTGACATTATTAAATTTATATTGCATTTAATTCATCATCATTAAGAATTCATTAGTGTATGGAATAATTAATGTAAAAGTTACTGATTGATTAAATAATTAAAATGAAAACCGGCCCAGCAGCCATTCAAAAGTATTAATTGAGTTTTAAAAACTCAATAAATACTTAATAATTGTCAAATTATGCCAAACTAATAAAAACAATGAAACCAAGTGTAAATGAACTCTTAGCATGACACATACTACGCTGCTATGCGCTTTCTCTTTACATTGCAAAATGTATTTCAGCAACAACTTCACATAGTATAAAAACTTATTGTAAAAAAACCTCTCACTTACCACCCAAGGTCTGTCCTTCCATCACGGACGCCAACGAAAACACCGATAAAATAATCAAAAACAACATATTTTTTATAAAATCTAATGTCACTTATCAAGCCATAAAATTAATCACAACGTTAATCACTAAAGATAAATACGAGTAAATGCAGTAGGTGATAAAAAAAATAAAAAGAAACAAAAGTTTAAAAACTCATTCACTATTAAATTCGAAATTCGAACGACGTCGCCCGCTTACGGACATTCCTGACGACTGACTGTTTGACATTAAAACCGCGTTGTCCGCTTACTTTCCTTTGCATTTACCGATATGCAACCTTATTATTTAATGACGTAAGATTTATATTGGCTCAACAATATTCACATGTCCATGTGAATTTATAGAACCTTCTTTAATGCTATTTCAATCTTATCCTAGTTGACTATGGTTGGTTTTCAATTGTAGTTAAAACAAAGAATTCGAAACAGGTTTGTTTATGGATCATTTTCCAGTTTTCAACGAATTTCTCATCGTAACGTAATGCATGAGTGGGAACTTGAAGACCAAAAGATAATTAAATTGAGAACCTTCTCCTTTTACCGGCCAATAAAAAAGGTGATCCTTAGTTACAGTGAGATTGAAGATACTTTTATCATCATCATCATATCAACAATTTAAAGTCCACAACTGGACATAGGTCTACCCTATGCTGGTCCAGTAAGACTAGATGGAAGCAAGTTATACCCAGCATTTATATTGTGAGAGCTAATTTCGTGGCAAAGTAAGTACTAAAAGACCATTGTTCACAGTCCATACAAATTTGGGTTAAATATAAAACTATCAGCCAATAAAAGAAAAAAAAAATCTTAAAGTACCTTCATGTGATTTAGATTAGTATTATGGTTAGTCTTTAGTAATTTTTTTGGCCAAACCTTCTTTTTTAGGGTTCCGTACCCAAAGGTAAAAACGAGACCCTATTACTAAGACTCCGATGTCCGTCTGTCTGTCACCAGGCTGTATCTCACGGACCGTGATAGCTAGAACGTTGGAATTTTCACAGATGACGTATTTAAGTTATAACAACAAATATTAAAACCTAAAAAAGAAATTAAAGGGGGGCTCCCATACAACAAAATTGAATTTTTTAGCTGTTTTTCGCTCGATATTAATAACGGTGACAGGTAGATGCTTGAAATATTTACAGAATATTTAGTTGGATTTTAAAATATAAGTATAATTTAATTAAAGTAAATTAAATATTTAAGGGGGGCTCCTATACAAGTACCTAACGTAATTTGGCTCGATTTAAAAACGGCAACAGGAAGATGCTTGAAATATTCAACTTTTTTGAAATATATTAAGGGGGAGGGACGTCCATACGGTACGGAAGCCTTCATGCGCGAGCCCGACTCGCACTTGGCCGATTATTTTGTAAAATAGCAATGCGGTGAAATAAAAATGCTCTATTGCATTACTTAGCCACGGTAATGAAATCTACAGTATTCCGACTCCATACAAACGGTCGGAACGCGAATCATACCTACGCGCCTCGAGCGTAGTATGTTCACAAGTATACCAGTCAGTCGCGGCGCGGCCGTAGCGTAGTGACGAACGAAAGTGTGGGTTTGCAACTAGTAAGCGTGCGATTTACGTACCTACTTCTTTTAAATATGAGAACATATAGATTATATTGTGATGTTTATGGTTGCTTGAATTCTTCTAGAGCGACCTATGTATTTTTATTGAATGCTTCCTTTTTCATTCACAACGAGTTTCTTTTCTGTAATACTTAAATAAAAAAAAATTGCATCATTCTATGTAGGTACCATAGGATAGTGTAATAAGTTTAATACACAAAACTAGAAAGAAACTCTAGTAGGTAATGAGTAAGTAGTATGAAATTAAAATACTGAAGGCGGGCAGCCCTAGCTCGTGGTTCGCTCTTTGAGGCCACGTGACGTCGTAGGTATATATCTCAAGGACAGCGCCGAGTCACTCTACTGTAGATTTCATTACCGTGACTTAGCTCCAGGGAACATTACCTGAGTAAGTAATTTTTGTTCAATTACAATAAAAGAAAACGTCAATAATAATCTAAAACGTTTATTTTGTACAACAAATTCACACTTAAAGTTAAAATAAATAAATAATTCGACAAAGGAGATCATTATTGGTTGAAAATAAAAAAATAGGAATGCAAATGGCAAGCAAAAGCAATTAAATAAATAAATTGAATATCGTTAAAAGTTAATTAAGTAAGGTATTATACAAAATCCATCTATTATATCTATTCTGACCGATCTAATTGTTTTTTTTTATCGCGAATAAGTCCGCGCTTGACCACCAACTCGCCTGATGGTAAGCGACGTTGAGGTCGAAGATGAAGCACGCAGACATAAAAGATACCTATTCACTCTGACCTTGAAAAGCTTTAGATTATATCTCTTAGGAAACAGGAAAGCAGGAAGACTGCTCCATTCCCTGGCGGTACGAATCAGAAATGTTGAGTCAAACCGCTTCGCACGTAAAATTTGACAGTTACAAAAAAGAAAGCAAGCGTAAGAGTAATTTACTTAGCTCCGTAATTCATATTCTAATTAAAATCTAACTAAATGCAACATTGGAATACTTAACTTAGAATTAAAACGAGTCATACCTACATAATTACTAATGGTCAATAACTATAATGACCCATCACTGGTATTATACCTATACCTAAATGATTATGAAATTTTCCTTGAATTGAGTCATTTTGAAATGGAACAAGTTCATTAAGATTTGCACTGCAATTTTGTACTCTACAACTTTTTATGTTGTCAAGCAAACAAACTATTGATTTCTACATAATAGCTGGAATATCTAAAAAAAACCTGTTAAGAAAAATATGCTAATCCAAAAATGCTACTACAGAATAGAAGATTTCTTTAATGACAAGAAGTATGTGAGTATGATAAGTAGTATTGTTATTATGTAAGCTAATAATACTCAGTAATTGTATACTTACAACGCCTTTACAGGGTTTATTTTATGTAACTAGTGCTACTAAGTGAGCAAATAGTTTGAAATAAAGAATAAAAAGATAAGAACCTAGGTATTTCGAAAATATTTTTTACAAAATAACTGATGATTGCTGTGATATTTTTGGATTTATTTCAAATAGTTGTCTTTAAAATTTTCGCGTTGTGGTAGATGCTTAGTTTATAAATAGTCGACTCCTTAGCCAAAATCAAATCAATGTTTGGACTTATATTTATGCTTTTAGGTAAATAATAAATAGGGCAACCAAAAAACTTTTTGGTATCAACAGAGTAGACGCCACCGCGCCGCCGTAAGGATATTTGAATGCGTTGTTTTTTGTGTATTTCTTTGAACTATGCAGACAATATAACCTAAATCAATAGCCAAATATTTTAAAAGGCATTTATAAAAAATATTCTTCCAAAATAATTGATGATTGCTTTGATATTTACGGATTTATTTCAAATAGTTGTCGTTATAGGTGACAGGTGGAGATATGACGCTTCTTATCCAGTTGGCCGTTAGCTTTACATTGTGGTAGATTCCTGGTTGGTGGTCGACGCCGCAGCCAAAGCCAGCTGAAGTAATACCTACGAGGTAGTAGCGTCCGTTATCGAAGACTATCAGTGGACCGCCCGAATCACCTGAAGGAAAAAAAAATGTTTTCATAATCATAGTCATAAAGATTTATTTTACACAGCCACATACAGAAAAGAGTGCAAAAAGAAGAATTCTCTGGGAAGAACACCTGTAACCTGAAGAACTGTTAGACCAGGTTTACTTTACACGTAGATTGAAACTACAGCTGTTTCCGTATTTCCTCAGGCAGAAATAAGGCTTAGGCAGAAATAAACTACGCAAAACCTGGACTAAGGGCGCAGGCGTAGTTTTTGTTCGAGCGTTTTTAATTCATAACGCTTATTTCATCGCCCTATTCTAAGGAAGGTTTCCTGATTTCCTGTATATTATAGAGAGTGAAACAAGACGATAAAATAATTTCCTTGTCATTTATTACCATTGTCTTGTCATTGTCTATAAAACCCTATTATAAACAACTTTTTACACTCTTCTTGATAACATAGACGAGTACCAACCTAATACGCCCCGTTATGGTTGAAAAAATAATCGGCCAAGTACGAGTTGGACTCGTGTACGAAGGGTACTGTATGGTTCCCATAAATATTTATTTTATTTTAATTATTTTTTTATTGAATTGAATGAACTTGAATTGAATTGAAACAAATATTCTGTAAATATTTCAATCATCTACCTGTTACCATTATTAGTATCGAGCGAAAAACGGTTAAAAAGGTTTGTTGTAAGGGAGCGCCCCTTTAATGTAAATTTTATTCTGTTCCGTACCCAAAGGGTGAAAACGGGACCCTAAGACTCCGATGTCCGTCTGTCTGTCACCAGGCTGTATCTCATGAACCGTGATAGCTAGAATGTAGTATGACTGCCTCGGTGGCTCGGTGGTTGGTGACCCTAACTTCTGGATCAAAGAGGCGTGGGTTCGATCCCCACCAAGGGCAAGTATTGATGTGTTTGCTCTGTGTCTGGGTATTATTTAGTTACTATCCATATAAGCATGTATTTAAAAAAATATGTCTATGTAGTATATTAGTCTCTGGCAGCCATATCACAAGCTTTGCTTAGTTTGGGTCAAAGACCATGTGTAGGATGTCCTCAAATATTTATTTATTTATTTAGACAGCTGAAATTTTCACAGATGATGTATTTCTGATGCCGCTATAGCAACAAATACCAAAAACAGAATAAATATTTCAGGGGGGCTCCCATACAAGCAACGTGATTTTTTAGAAGTTCTTTCTCGCTATAAATAACGGCAAGAGGAATGGGGCTAAGGGGGCTCCAACAAGGCACAGCACCCTTCGTGCGCGAGTTCGACTTGCACTTGGCCGATTCTAAATGTCACGTCGATGTCCACCACATCGACATGGAAAAGTTTTATTGAAGAAAATGTAGATGGCGCTAGTAGAAAGAATAGCCCGCACAAATGGTTCGTTTTGCATTCCCGTAGGCATTATAATACAGTTTCTGAACGTTGATTTGTGATGAATAAAAAGAAGCAATTTTTTGAAAATGTGCTTGTTGCTAATTACAGTGACAACACTTCGTCAAATTATAGTAAATAGTATTAAGTACTACTAGCTTTTACCAGCGGCTTCGCCCGCGTTAAGTATTTTGATTTTGGATTTTGCTTATATCGGTACCTACCAATTTTATTAAAATATGCTTACAAGAATAGTAAGTGCGCCACAAAATATGCCCCAGTTTAATGTGAAACGATACTCAAAATACTCAAATATTGTAGCAAATAATAATTTCAAACCCAAAAAAAAGTTGTCAATTGCGTGTCGACATGTCGAGACAAGCGTATGATTCCGTAGATGGTGACGATGATAATGATAAAAACCAATTTTTGTGACGTCATTAAAGTGAGTGCTAGAAAAACATAATTGGCTGAGAAATATGTTTGTAAGGTCAACGACCTCTGAGCTATATGCATGCAAGTTTAAAAAATAGATATATTTTTTCTTCATTAAGTTCTACAGTGCTCAAAATAATTTTCTCAAAAAAATGAACTCAGAAAGTTTTAACATTCTACTTCGTATACTTTAGAAATAAGGGGGTTGGGGAGAAGTCACTATTTTTTGACTTTGGCGACCTATACCAACCAACCCTCCCTCCCTGGAATTCTAAAGAACTTTCCCTGAAAACTTTAAGCACTGTGGGATCATGACTTTTTGAGTTATAAAGGAAAATTCAAAGGTCATTGACCTCACAAACAATTATTTCATACTCAATTACGTTTTTCTAGTAGTCTATCATCTAATGACATCGTAAAAATTGGTTTTAATCATCATCATAATCATTGTCACAATCTACGGAAGCCTATCATACGCGTTCCTCGACACGCACATGTCAACTTATTTCTTACTAGCGACCCGCCCCGGCTTCGCACAGGCAGGTGTATTATACATATAAACCTTCCTCTTGAATCACTCTATCTATTAAAAAAAACCGCATCAAAATTCGTTGCGTAGTTTCAAAGATTTAAGCATACATAGGGATATAGGGACAGAGAAAGAGACTTTGTTTTATACTATGAAGTGATAGTGATAGTTTGGTAGGTACCTACTCTTCATTTGTATAACAATGTCAGCGTCATGTGTCGTAAGGATTGGTTAATCGCGACCAATAATAATAGTGGGATAAATCAATAAACTGGGAAAGAGGACATTTTTCTGCAAAAAAAGATGTCATTTTCATAAAAAATGCGAATGCGTTCGGAGTAATTACTTCACCGATAAATTAAAAAAAAATAACTTTTTGATAGTGGGTTTGTTTTGATGTTATGCTGTAATAGTTATGTATACACAGTTTTATTATCCTTGCGTGTTACTTAAGAAAAAAACATTATAATTATTTTTCACAAAAAATGGCAAATCCGCCTTCCGAATTTCCGAATATTTCACTCGAATTATTTACATTATTCTTGATTTATCAAAAACGGCTTAACCGATTTATGTAAAATTTAAATAAGTAGTACTATTTCGAGAGTATAACCTTTCGAACTAAATAAGAATTTTTCGATTCGATTCAGAATTGGCGAAATTATCGATGTTCATCGTGTACGAAATTCAGATATTTCGCTCGAATTGCTTACATTATTGTTGGTTTTCCAAAAACGGCTGAGCAGATTTCTTTAAAATTTAAATGGAACTCGAGCTTACCCTTTCGAACTAAAAAATAATTTTTCGATTTGGTTCACAATTGGCGAAATTATCAATGAACATACACAAAAAAATACATACAGACGAAGATAGAACCTCGTCCTTTTAGGAAGTCGGTTAATAATGTGCACTTTTCTGAAAAACTATGAAAAACCTAAAGAGGTCCATTATGCCTGGGTTATCATCATCAGTTTACCGAAGAAAATGTAGATGGCGTTAGTAGAAATAATAGCTCACACAAATGCTTCGTTCAACTGTCCCGAACTTAATTCAGATCAACTTTGGCCGCGCATTGTAGGGAGAATAGTCCATCTGTTACGTCAAAGAATTTTTGAAATCGTTTTTGTTGCTAATTTCAATGACATCACGACTATATAAAACTTTGAGAACGTATGTAATGGAAAAGCTACTAGCGTAGCTTATAGGGTGTAAGAAATAAGATGCAATACATACTTAGATAGCTATATACACGTCGTTATGATTTTATCATATTATGGTGTAGGTGTTCCGGTTGTGGCCACGGACCCGGTAGTGGCCATTTGGTGTCAAATATATTGCGTAAATTATAAGCCATTACACCAAGAAAATAGGAAAATGTCTGAAAATACTGAAGATGGGGCAATTGAATATGACAGTGGAAAAGATTTTTGTTTTTTATTAGGTTGTAATCCATTAATGTAACAATGTTTGTGAGTCCTAGTAACTAATAACAATAAATAATTGTTTTAATTGTAGGAGAAAAGTAAGAAATCTGCTTCTTTTCACTACGTCTATTGTTTTCTCCTGTTTTAAACCGACTTCCAAAAAGGAAGAGGTTCGTCTGTAGGTATGTATTTTTTTATTCTTTTTTTCTATTTTCGTCGATAATTTCGCCAATTGTGAACTGAATCGAATAATTCTTTTTAGTTCGAAAGGGTATACTCTCAAGGTGGTTCAGTAAATTTTACAGAAATCGGCTGAGCCGTTTTTGAAAATCAACAATAATTCTAGCGATATATTCAAATTTTGTACACGATGGAAAGCGGTTTTGCCATTTTTGCGAAAAATTATTTTTACTTCAGGCCCCATAGTAAAATACGTTCACAATGATGGTGTTAATCACTCCCTTTTGGCTTAGTACAGTGTAAGCAGATAACCCTGTATGATCATCATAATAAAGAACTTTTACAGTGGAACCAACTTCGAAACCGTTAAAAAGTACCAGCTAGAATTTGTGCAAAAAGAGAACTGTCGTGGCGTTACGGTAAACTAACAATAAGATTTTAATCAGCAGCTAAGTTGCCGACTATACTTGGTAGACGCGAGTACTGATGATTAGTTGAACTAGCAATGACAAAGCAATGTTGTCAACGTAACAAAATCAGTAAAATGCTCAGAAGAATTACAAGCAATGGAAGTATTGATGGCGGCCTTGAGCAAAAATCAAATTACGTAGAAAATACGCAACTATATTGTAATTAAGCATTAAGTACGGTTGTTTTTTCTGTGAATTTATTACCTTTTTAACCCCCGACGCAAAAGAGGGGTGTTATAAGTTTGACGTGTCTGTTTGTCTGTCTGTGTGTCTGTCTGTCTGTCTGTGGCATCATAGCGCCCGAACCACTGAACCGATTTTAGTTTAGTTTTTTTTGGATGAAAGGAGACTTAATTGAGAGTGTTCTTAGCTATGTTTTATAAAAATCGATTGAGCCGTTTAAGAGTTTTGGTGGGTTAAAGTGGAATGGAAGAACCAAAATTCTACAAATGTGCCCAAAATGATTGTCAATGTGTCGGGGGTTTTTTAAATTTTAAATTTTTATTAAAAGATGTTTTGGGCTACTGTACAAAGTCTGAGCCCACTTTGCAAGATCTTATTTACCTCTATCAGGTACTAGCTGCCCACCCCGGCTTTACCCGGGTATGATTTGCTAAAGAAGGCAGATTTAATAAATATTGTGCCTATAAACAACTATATGTTACTGCCTCGGTGGCTCAGTGGTTAGTTACCCTGACTTCTGGGTCAAAGAGGCGTGGGTTCGATCCCCACCCAGGGCAAACATTTGTGTGATGAACATTTGTGTGATGGTGTTTGCTCTGTGTCCGGGTGTTATTTAGGTATTATCTATATAAGTATGTATTTAAAAAATATGTATATGTCGTATATCAGTCTCTGGCAGCCATATCACAATCTATGCTTAGTTTGGGGTTTAGAGACCGTGTGTAAGATGTCCCCTAATATATATATATACACTAAGCGTAAAATATATATTTACCTACCATGTAATGTAGTTAAGGGAGTTTTAGTAATGATCCCAATTTTTTTTTAAATATCATAATAGACTACCTATGTCATCCGGAGAATGATAAATCTTTACATAAAAATGTTTTTTTAAATCTGTTCAGTAGTTTCGGAGCCTATTCAGTGCAAACAAACAATCAAATCTTTCCTCTTTATAATATTGGTATAGATAAAACTACAGTGGGGAATCCGAGAGGTAATTTTGTTCCCGATTTGGCAAATTTGCCTTCGGTTTTTGGG
Organism: Hypomecis atomaria; assembly: GCA_964007245.1. Classification (NCBI taxonomy): domain Eukaryota; kingdom Metazoa; phylum Arthropoda; class Insecta; order Lepidoptera; family Geometridae; genus Hypomecis; species Hypomecis atomaria. The sequence continues at coordinate 5,270,664 of OZ023308.1, read as the reverse complement.
TAATGAGGGACATAGGCATTGGCAAAGCTGCTCTTTGGAGAACAGCTAGTAATTTAGGAATCATATAAAACGAATCGCTATTTCCTTGGTCACGGCATCACGCGTGAACGGCTGGACCGATTTCGCTAATTCTTTTTTTGTTGTAGGTATTTGATATTGTCAGGAGAAGGTAGTTAAGAAAGATAATAGGCTAAGAACGAGTCGGACTCACGAACGAAGAGTTTCGTACTTTATGGAAGCCCTCTTAATATTATTTCAATATAATTATTTATTTAAAATATACAACTTAATATTCTGTAAATATTTCAAGTATTTTCATGTTGCCGTTATTTATATCGTGCAAAAAGATCACGTTTCTTGAATGAGAGCCCCCTCTTAAATATTTATTTTAATTTAATTGTTTATTTATTTAAGTGAATATTTAATTTTATATTCTGTGAATATTTCAAATACGTCATCTGTAAAAATTTCAACGTTATAGCTATCACGGTTCACGAGATACAGCTAAATAAATACTAAAAATAGAATAAAATAAATATTTAAGAGAGGCTCCCATACAACTAACATGATTTTAGGAGTTTTTCGGCAAGAGGAATGGGGAGCCATACGGTCCGGAACCCTTCGTGCGCGAGTCCGACTCGCACTTCGCCGATTTTATTATTTATTATTTATTATTTTTAGGGTTCCGTACCTCAAAAGGAAAAAACGGAACCCTTATAGGATCACTTTGTTGTCCGTCTGTCCGTCTGTCAAGACCCTTTTTCTCAGGAACGCGTGGAGGTATGAAGCTGAAATTTATATCAATTACTCAGGTCTACTGTCCCTTGAAGCTGTGAAAAAATCAAACTTCTAAGCCAACGCAATCAAAAGATACAGCCGTTTAAACCGCAAATTTTGAAACTCGCAAGTACTCGCAAGGGAATCAAAACCTAAAGGGTACTTCCAGTCGACCTAGAATCTTGAAATTTGGCATGAAGCAACGTTTTATAGCACACATAAAGGAAAAATTCCGAAAACCTTAAATTTTTTGTTACATTACAAAATATATATTTTTTAATAAATATAAACTTATTACTTTTTTTGTCGTAATGAACGAACTTTGTAAACCTTGCAGGTTTGTACGGAACCCTCGGTGCGCGAGTCCGACTCGCACTTGGCCGGTTTTTTATTTGTATTACTTACTAACCAGACTTAATGACTAATTGATTGTAATCGTGTGTGCCTAATTATTAATATTAATCAATGTTATAATCAATTAAGATTATATTAAACAATTATAATAATTGGTTTAATCTTCACTTCAAGTAATTAATGTATTAAAAATTTTAAATTACCTAAATACATTGTAAAATATGATTTTTAAAATTACATTTTTGTAACAAATTTAATGTTTTATAACAAGATTCATCAAAATTAGTTAGATAGTCGAGAAAAAAAAATACTTATCCATTTATATTGACGTCGTTTGAACCCCCAGGGAACCCTAAAATCAATTAAGTGGTATATTTTTTGGATCTAAATTCATTTAACAGTCATTTTGTAACAGAAAATAAGTCTATAAAATAGTTTTGGCCAGCTTTTTGGTTCAAATACCTCGTAGTGCGCTCTTTCCATAAGAATGGTTTACCAAAGGAAATGTAGATGGCGTTAGTAGAAACAATAGCCCGCACAAATGGTTCGTTCAACAATACCGTAGCTCTTAAAAGTGGTTGTTAATATAAACAGACCCGCACTTCTGACAGCATATATTAATATTATTTTTGAAAATGTGCAATGTTGCTAATTTCAGCAACTACACGTTATAATAATTAGAACGAATATAATGGTTACAGTGTGTTATCTAAAAGCAAAAGAGTTTTGGGCTTTGGCGTCGTGTAAAAAAGTGACAGATTGTATACTTCACGACTTCACCATAACTGACTCGTTCTATCACGTCGAAAGAATTATTTCAACTGTCTAGATATTACGGTTCATGAGATAGGTACAGCCTGGTGACAGACAGGCAGACGGACGGAGAGCTGAGTAATAGGGTCCCGTTTGTATAACCCTAAATGCTAACAAAACAAATATGGCAAATGGTTTTCAAACAGTTAAGCGAGTGCCGTGTTAAAACAGACATCTTCAGTTTCGCTCTAGAAAAAACTCATCTATCTCACTCTAACGTGTAGATTCAATTAAATAACTATTTTTCGCAAAAAATGGCATGTCGACCTCAGACCAAATAAAAAAATCGAGACAGAATGTTGTGGACCAAATAAGTAAGGCCGACAAAACTACGCTCGCCGTGCACAGACACAATTACACACACATACACGTACAAAGAAACTACGCCTTGGATCGTCAAACAAACTATGGCGGCGCGTCACCGACGCACTCACCACATGTAACAAAACCGGCCTCACTTGTCTGTTTACGACGTTCTGTCCTGATTTTTTATTCGGTCTGAGATGTCGCCTGACTTCAACCGTGCAATTGTATAGTATACAGTACAGTATTATTGAATTATCCAAAATGGCTCAGCCGATTTCGATAAAATTTAATTGGGACCAACCTTGAAGTACGAGTAAACACTTTCCAATAAAAATATTACCTATCGAAATTGTACCACTTTGAAAAAAATATATACTCGTCGACTTGAGTACCTCCTCCTTTATTTCCTCTGAGGTCTGCTGTATGGCAGGTTTGCCGATTTATGGAAAATTTCCCAAATTGCGAGGAATTCTACCTCCATTATGGATTGTTGTGGAGATTGTATGCGGGAAAAAAGAAGAAGAATATATTTATTTTTACACAAATTACATTTAACAAAACTTACGCAAATGATACACAAAAATAACTTAAAATTAAATTCAAAATGTCGCTTTTGTACATTGATGACATATTTTGGTTGGTAACACATAGTTTTAGTAAAACAAAATAACTAGGTACAGCAGTGAAAATAAATCATTTGTATGTGACTTGTGATGTTACGCGGAAATTTAACGGGCTATATCTTCATAAATGTTTGTTTAATTGACAAAAGAAAAAACGTGTTAATTTTATTAGACTTATTATATTTTTTTAGCCATCTCGCATCTTTAGCCTATTGCAATTTTGGCGATGCGAAAAACTAAGCTTACGCAAAATATGCATAAAAGAGATAATGCAGAAATAGGTATATCGAGTTTAGGACATTACCTGCTGGCTTAGCATACGACCTGACGAAAGTATTACGTCCGAAATACCAATTCGTGTGAAGTAAATTCTTGTCATAGAATCGTGATCTATGGTCACGAAAAACTAGTGTCGCCCTGTGAAAACCTACTTTGGATAAATCATTTTGCAATTAAGCAACACTGATTTAGTTCATTCAAAACACAGAGGTTCCAAAAGGGATAGTGTGGTCTCTCGAGATAATCTGAAAGAGATCCATTGATTTTAATACAGCACAACTCAAAAAGAAAACAAAATATCTCGATTCCAATGGCTTTTGCCAGATTTTTGTTTGAAAAAATTTCAATTGATCAACAAGGTAAAGAAGAAAAACTATTATATTATTTTGGTGAGAATTATCACCAAAATAAGAATTTTAATGTCAAATCAAATTAAAATAATATAAGAGAGGTCCTTAAATGGCAACATTTCAACGCGCTGATGCTATTTTTTTTTTGTCCCGAACTTGGGGAATTTGTCTTTCATTTTTGGGGAGTTATGGACATGAGCACAATTCCCCAAAAATTAAACTCAAATTCCCCAAGTTGGTGACATAAAATATTCCGATTCCCCACTCAGAGTTTATATGACTGAAACAGGTGAAACAACTTTAAGCACATTTAACGCAAGTTTTGCTTTTCGCGACGCTGAAATCGTAATCTTATGGTCCTAGGGGGCGTCCCAGCGTGGGAATTCTGTCACTGCACGTGTGTTTTTTTTCTTTGGATTTTTCGTAATCCTCACATTCAATCAATCCTTACACCAATCCCAAATGGAGGCAGGATTCCCCACATGGGCAACGGACGCGGCTGCCACAGTGAATTCTAGTAATTTTGAATCTGTGATTCAAAATATAGTTTTGAAACATAACTACAGTTCGTTCACAGTTATTTTAATAATAAATAATAATAAATAAATAAATTTATTTAATCTTTACAAACATCAATTTTTCACTTACAATCAATGTGATATAGACAAATTTAATAATATTCCATGTAGAATGACCTTGGTACCCAAACTAGGAATAACCTGTGTTATGTCATACCAGGGCCCTCCGCCTATACATACGAGTATAAACAGTCTAAAACAAAACAATAGAGAATTTATATTTAACTTCTTAACAACAGCATGATGAATTTATTAATTAAAAACAGTAATAAAATCATGCAAATTTGGAAAAATAATAATTGTAAATAAAATGTATTAAAACATTTTAATCATGCACAGGATTCTACCTAGGTTATAAAGGGGGGGAGGGGAAGGCAAGGATGGGAATAGGAATTTGGGAAAAGAAATTAGCTTTTAACTTTGTACCTAGCTGAGAATTTTGAGGATATCTTCTGTGGCGTCGTAATTCAGAGTCTGTAACCATTTAATCAAAGTATTCCTGCAGGAGTGTCGTGTCATTGGATAAAAATTCAAAATTGGATTTAATTTATTATAGAGATAAGATTTAAGATAGAAGGACTGGTTTCTAGCGAATGTAGTATGGAATGGTGCAGTTTCACATATTTTTGCCTTAGCTAGACGGGTTTTAGTAAGGCTGGGGTTATATTTTACCTCTGACATTTGTGCTATCTCTATCTAACCTGTGATGGTTCATAATGACTAAACAGAGACAGTAAAATGCAGTTAGATATGTTAGAGATAAAATAACTGTGAACGGACTGAACGTGAACAGTCAATAAGCCAATGTTGACAGACCTAATTATGTATTTATTTATTACGGATTAAGTAACTCAAACGTCCTCTTTAATAAATAAAAATACCACTGATTTCAATTAACCGTACCTCTATTGCCCTCTTTTACTATCGAAAATACAAAAAAGAAGTACATGCGATATAATGCAAACAAAATAAGCTGGATCTTAGTTATTGCATATTTTATCTGAATCACGTGTTTATGGTTTTTCTCAAATTGTCATAACTAGAATGTCATGTAATTTTTTTTAAAGTAAATGAAAGTAAAAAAATATCCTTATTAAAAACAAGTTTTGATTTAAATCGTCTAAAAAATAGAAGATGGACTTCAATAAACTAAGTAAAATTCTCCATATTAGGTCAAAAATTATCCCGATCACCCATCCAAATTGATACTTTACTAAATTGCATTTGAAATCTAGGGATATTTTCCGCATGGAGCCTGGCTTTACCAAAACTACCTCGCAAAATCGGTACAACAAAATATCTATCTCCACAACAATCTCTAATGGAGATAGCTCCCCGCAATTTGGCTAATCCTCCACAATTCAGCAACGCTAATTGTTAATTTAAGTTTCTTTTACCTATTTCGTAGTATTTCGTCCTCAAAAAGTTTGACGAGAAAATAATCGTGGTGAAATGTCAAAACTCGGCGAATTTCGCATGCACTTGTTAGAGTTTGTCGACAAAAGTGTCACAAGTACATAAATCGTTCGCGAGGATTCTTCATCACAGAGTAAAAATAGACGAATTAAGTACGTTGTCATGTTAGAGGAGGTAGACAAAACGAAATATTGCTATTTTTCTCGAAATAAAATCGTTCTCGTGGGTCGCATCTTAGACGGCCTGGTACGGCGATATTTAATTATTTGCTCTATTTCTTTTGAAAAATGATTTTCCTATTAATTACTTTTATAAAAATCAAAGTTTCGAGGAATTTAATATTTTCGGATCTTATTATTTTTGACATTGCTAGTAATATAATTAACAATATGGCGGCGTGATAGCGGCCTTGAGCAAAAATCAAATAAAGTAGAAAATACGTGTAATTCTATTGTAATTAAGCATTCAGTAAGGGTAAGTTTTTGGGGCTACTGTACAAAGTGTGAGCCCACTTTGCAAGATCTTCTTTACCTGTATCAGGTATAATAAGGCCAAGTACGAGTCGGACTCGCGCTGGAGCCCCCCCTAAATATTTATTTTATTTTTATTATTTATTATTGAAGGGAATATAAAACTAAATATTCTGTGAAAATTTCAAGCATCTACCTAGTACCTTTATTAAAATAGAGCGAAAAACGTCTAAAAATTTACGTTTGTTGTATGGGAGCCCCCCCCTTAAATATTTACTTTATTTTGTTTTTAGTATTTGTTGTTATTAGTTGCGGCAACTGAAAAACATCATCTGTGAAGCTAATTTCAGCTGCCTAGCTATCATGGTTCATGAGATACAGCCCGGTGACAGACAGACAGACAGACAGACGGACATCGAAGTCTTAGTAATAGGGTCCCGTTTTTCCCTTTGGGTACGGAACCCTAATTACGCTTTGTACAATTAACGCTTTTACGATAAAATGATCATAGCCATCTCTACCATATTACGGTCAAAACTAGGAACTATATAGAAACTAAGTATATAGGAACTAAAGTAGACCAGTTTCAACTTTATCTTTCTTCCTGCACAGGTAGCACGGCAAAGGGAGAAAACCATTTTCAACTCCACTTTTAATGTCTGTTCAGTCATTGTCAATCCATACTTTATTTCCTTTTCGAGGGGATACAATGGTGGAAAGAAAATTTGTCCCTTTGCCGTGCTACCCGTGCTGCTCTTTAACTTTGTTTTTTCCACTTAAGAGGTAGGTACCAATTGTAAAAAGCATGCTTTGTGTATTTTCAGTGTTAGAAGATGCATAAGTAATTTACCACCAAAGTAATTTAAGCATGTTACCTAAGCAAGCATCTTGGTGTCCATCCGAGTGTCCCGCACAGATCATCTCCGAGTGTATCTCTACGGAGATCTGCTTGCTCTGGTGCCAGCTGATGCACTGCTCTTTGCCTGGAAAACAAATAAATAATAAATAAATAAATATTAAAGCGACATCTTACACACGGTCTCTGACCCCAAACTTAGCAAAGCTTGTGATATGGCTGCCAGAGACTAATATACTACTGTATCGTCATCATTAAATCAATCAAAAGTAATCGACTATAATGTACTGGATTCGATTATTTGCAAGCGCGATTAAAAACCGCGCCAACGATTCATCCCTAATCATCGACTAAAATCAATGCATTTGTGAGGGTATGCATCTTATATCGAATACACCGCCAGTCGAGTTTAAAATTTCCGAGAGATTCAACTATAAAAGTTACCCTGTGATATATATTTTAAATCAGTGGTTTAACAGCAAATACTAACCCCACGGAGATCTCCAAACGAAGTAAGTAGTTCTTCAGGATTCATCAAAAAGAAAGAAAACAACAGGTGAGTGACTTGTTGTATATTGTAGTAGTCGGCCCAGTGCATCTATGTTATTAAAATTACGTTTGGGAGGTTTATCTAATTGAAATCTCATCCCCTGAAGCATAACGCTTCAACTACATATACATATTTTTAAATATATACTTTTATTGATAATACCTAAATAACACCCAGACAGAGCAAACACCTATATTCATCACATAAATGCATGCCCTGGGTGGGTATCGAACCCACGCCTCTTTGATCCAGAAGTCAGGTTCACTAACCACTGAGCCATCGAGGCAGTCAACTCATGAACTCCTCAAATACTTAATATTTTTGATAATTTACCTATACTCGTACCTACATAAAATCTATCATACAGAAATCATTTCATAATGACATCGCAAATAGTAAGACATCCGGCAGCAGAATCGATACGCTCGTCGCTCATCACACACATACTAAAAAACTATTTTTTTTTTTTCGAAGTGTCGTCGCTTGTATTTTAGCTATCTACCAACTATTTAACGGATCATGTTTTATTGGACTCGGAAGAAATGTCTTATTGAAATGAGTACTTGGTAGGAAACCCAATTTCTATTGTAGACGAAGAAATACTTACTTAGTATGGGCACAGCAGCATATCTCAGCAGGTTACCTAGTGTGGCCATTACTAGCGTCAGACCTGCCCCAACCAGCAACGCACTTAAGGCCGCTGCATACGTGACGGGTTTTTTCACGTACGGGACGGGACGGGACGGAACGGGAAATTTTAAAAATATCGTTTCATACAAAATGTATATGGAAGCGCATATGTCACGGAGACACGTACGGGACGGGAACGTGGCACCGACGGGGCGGGAAAAATATCGTCGCCAACGATGTTTAGCCCGTCCCGTCCGGCACGTGCCCCGTCCCGTCCGTGTTTCCGCTACGTATGCACAGTCACTCCGTTCGTTCCGGAGAGAAAAGTAGTGTTGTACGTTTGCATCACCGTCGAAAATGGACGACGAAAAACTAATCAAGTGTGTACGGTCACACATCCAGCTTTTTACCTTTATAATTTAGCTAACTCAAAGTATTTTTTCAATTTTAGGGTTCCGTACCCAAAGGGAAAAACGGGACCCTATTACTAAGACTTCGATGTCCGTCTGTCTGTCTGTCTGTCACCGGGCTGTATCTCATGAACCATGATAGCTAGGCAGCTGAAATTTTCAAGATGATGTATTTCTGTTGCCGCTATAACAACAAATACTAAAAAGAAAATAAAATATATATTTTCCTTGCGCGAGTCCGACTCGTACTTGGCCGTTTATTTAGTTTATTATATGTTGACATTGTTGTTAGTATTTTGTGAGCAATAAATAATATTAATGCATTGTAGACATATTTTTGTGTTTAATTAATTATAGAATTGTAATTCTATCATATTAACGTAATTGTAATTAATTGAATTGATTGTCTTATTAAATGATAAATAATTGTCTTTTTACAAGGTAAAAGGAACGAATGGTATTTGTAGAATATTCAAGACGCGATCTTTTTAACTGAATATATATAACTTGTAACAGAATGCTATGAATAAAGTGATTATAATTATTATTTAGAGTTCAAGAATTATCTGTGGCATAAAATTGCATTCAAATTATCACTCACTGGAGACGGTAATCATTTATTGCACTGCAATTAAAGCCAATTCTTGAAACGAAAAATCCATCTTTCCTGTTTCACAACACTAGCACGTTAGATCCGAATTTACGTCACGGTACGTATGCATTAGAACACGTTCCCGTCTCGAACGGGGCAGCCACGCCCCTTTCCCGTTCACGTCCCGTCCGAGGTATTTTCTCGTTACGTATGCAGCGGCCTTTACTCTTGATCTCCCTCGCAGATCCCAGTCTTGATCAGGAGCTTAAAATATGTGGTCAGAAAATAAGTAAGAAAATAAGGGATTATACTTACTCAAGATGGGAACAGTAGCAGGTCTCAGCAGATTAGTCATTACTAGCGTTAGTCTTGCCCCAACGGGGGATACTACGGACCTTCCTCTTAAATATAAGTCTTGATCAGGAAGACATATCGGCAGAATGCGAGACGTTTACATGATTGTTTCCATCAGCAAAATATCCATTAATCAATCAGCCATATGATGTCTACTGCTGGACATGAGCCTCTCCTGTGGATCTCGAAATGGATATCGATAGGAAGCCGCTTGCATCCAGGGTAATCATGCGGTCTAGGGTAAGACTTCATCAGTGCACCTTGTGGGTACCGTACCGTACCAGCCTTTTTAATAGTCCACTGCAGGACGTAGAAGGATGATTGGGCCATATCCACCACGCTGGCCCAGTGCGGGTTGGTGGATTCACATACGCCATGGAACTACTTCCTTGGACATATGCAGGTTGCCTCACGATGTTTTCCTTCACCGAAAAGCCAGTGGTGTGAAAATTCCGTACATAAACTCCAAGGAATTTATTGGTACGGGACCGGGTTTGAACCCACGACCTCACGATTGTAAGGCGGGTGTCATTACCATGTGGGTGTAGCAGAATAATTGTATGAACCAAGAAATAGAATAGTTACACGCACTTACTCATTAATGTCTTTCGATGACTTCTTGCCTTCGTCGCAGATCCAAATCTCAGTGAGACAGGCACATTGAAAAAAATCATTTACCAAAAAATATGAAGAAACACCTAAATTGTCTATGGCAACAGCTCCAAAGAGATTACAGCCATGGACCAGTCTTTTGTTAATCTGTGTGCCCATGAGGCAGTAGTCCATTAAAAGTATACATGAGTTACGAAATTTCAGTAGGACGCATAGTTTTCGAAATATCTCGAAAAAGGTTTTTACACTCCTTTTTCCAAGATGGCGGTCGGACCGGATATTGACCCCCACACATGCCCCAAAAATAAAATTGCGTCCTCTAAAAAATGCAATATTAGGTCCTCAAATTGTAACATTTCAATGGACTACAGACACATTTGCAGAATAAAGAAATACGAAGAAGTACTTACTTAGTATAGGCACCGTAGCAGATCTAAGCAGGTTAGTCCCGGTGTGGCTGTTACTAGCGTCAGTCTTGCCCCAACCAGCGATGACGCCAGACCTCCCTCGCAAATCCAAGTCTTGATCAGGCAGACATATCGGTAGAATATGAGACATGTATGTGATAGGTCGATAGAGTTTGAGCAGGGCGATGTCGTAGCGATCGGGTTGAGTCATGCGGAATTGGAACAAGGGGTGTAGAATCTTTTGGATGACCCTGAAAGAGAAAGGGAACTTATGTAGTATCTTTTTGCCGTTACGTTAATGGGACGTAAATCGTAAAGCCGGAAAGCAAAAACCTAAATATGTTCACAACAAAATATTGTTCCCTGAGTAGGAAATAGTTTTCGAAACACGGGTTCCCTACACCCAGTTTGGCAGCTAAAGCCTCCGAAAACTTGATGTGCTTTCATAAATAAATACTTTTTGAATTTGAATTTTTGAATCTATATATCTAAGAGTTATTGGCCGAAATAGAAAAATCGGTTTAATAAATGGGCCAAAACTCGTAAACGGTAAGTTTTACAAAAAAGCTAAGCAGCAATTAAAGATGCGAGATTTTATTTTCTATAATAATGTTTTCTATTTTTTTTGCCCTCAAGTGCATAGTTTCCGAGCTTGAACTTGAAGCTTCACTTGGATTTCAGCATTTTGTGATTTTATGCTCAGTAAATGACTAAACATTATGTAAAACAAATTGGATCGAATGTAAGGTTGACCAAAAACCGGCTATTTTACTGAGCTACTCGGTGTGTGTTAGTACTTTAGTAGTCCTATCTTTGTGTGCATGTCGTAGTCTCAGACCAAATAAAAAATCAATCAGAATGTTGTGAACAAACAAGTGAGGCCGGCAAAACTATGCCTCGCCGTGTACAGACACAACACACACATGTACACGTACAAATAAACTATGGCTCGTTAGTCAAACTATGGCGGCGCAACACCGACGCACTCACACATGTATAAAAAACCGGCCTTACTTGTCTTTTCACGTCTTGATTTTTTTATTTGGTCTGAGGTCGTAGTACCCTCGATACAGAATATTCTATTGGTGAGCTATAAGTAGAAGAGTGTGTGACGTGTTTGAGACAGTAGACATCCTACTGTTGCAATAAAATAAATACCTAAATATTAGGGGACATCTAACACACGGTCTCTGACCCCAAACTAAGCAAAGCTTGTGATATGGCTGCCAAAGACTGATATACTACATATACATGTTTTAAATACATACTTATATAGATAGTACCTAAATAACAACCAGACACAGAGCAAACACTTATGCTCATCACATAAATGTTTGCCCTGGGTAGGGATCGAACCCACGCCTCTTTGATCCAGAAGTCACGGTCACCACTGAGCCACCGAGGCAGTCAAATGTTGTAATTTTATCGTTACCCGAGTTTTCTAGCAGGGTGGTGTGTGGCACTGGTGTCTATAGCCCCGAGCCAGACGGCGATATCTCGCGTGTGCGCGCGCGACACGCAGTGGGCTGCCGTAGCCACAAAGCGACGGGAAACTGAAAAAGTAAATGAACAGTGAAACATGATCTATAAGTTAAGTAAGCTATTTATTAAGAAAATGTCAATTTACACGTCATAAAAAATATTGCACAAATGTAATACAAAACAAGTACTATATTAAAAAAAAACGTTTGTTTTTAAAATAAACTTATACTGAAAGCTATATAGGGTTGCGTCGTTTCATCACAGAGTTCCTATGACCACCTTCCAGCTCCATCATCAGACCCTGGTTACCATTGAAAGACAAACTACTCGCCAAGACCATTCAAATGAACTCAATGAGGTTGTGTTGCAGCTCCATCATCAGATAAGCACCATGTCATCATAATATTGCATTGTCACGCGATTTACACGTGTATGCAAAATTTCAATCGGTAAACGGGAAGTGGATCAAATTTGATTACAGACAGTCAACGGGAAAGGTGAAACTAAATAAAAGCCATAATTACCCAACACGCCCCCACACTGGAACTCTGAGATCCGTACGTGCGCCTGCCAAGGAAACTCCGCAAACCGCGCCTCACGTCCACCAATGATCCTCTTCTGTAAGACCCGGGACGGCGGCAAGCCGCACTCCATCTGAAACGATACCATAAAATAGGCATAATGACCAAAATTATATATAATTTCGGGCGTTAGCCCGAGATAAAAAGATTTTTTCTAAAATAAACGTAGCCCAAGTTACTCCTTTTTACATCAGCTACCTGCCAATAAAAGTCCCGTCAAAACCGATCTAGCCATTTCAGAGATTAGCCGGAACAAACAGACAGACAAAAAATATAAAAAATGTAGTAAAATACAGTTATTTCAATATTACAAACATACACTCAAATTTTATTTATATGTAAGTAGTAATGTATGTATAGTACATATATATGTATAGATGTATAGAAGATGTATAGATTAATCAGTCAGATAAATTATCAAAAAATCTTATACTCGTAAGTAGTGTAACCATAGACGAACAATATATAGTATGGTCGTTGCTATTACTAAGACTCCGCCGTCCATCCGTCTGTCTGTCACCAGGCTGTATTTTATGAACCGTAATAGCTAGAAAGCTAAAATTTTCACAGATGATGTATTTCAATTGCGGTTAAAAGAAAAAATACTTAAAACTGAATAAAATAGATATTTAAGGGGGGCTCCCATACAACAAACGTAATTTTTTTGCCGAAGAGCTCCCATACGGTACGGAACCTTTCATGCGCGAGTCAAGTCGTACTTGGCCAATATTTTACCTATTCATCATGCTTATTGTCAAGAATAACATGAAAATCCTCACTACCACATTTACACTTCTGACTTTCCTTCCCGACATACGAAGCGGTTTGACTCAACCCCAAGTAACAAAATCTGGTACTATAAAAGACCTGAGAACGTTTTGGAGTGTGCTAATTAGTGTTCATGATTGGCACTATAATAGTCTTGTAAACGTTTACAGAACCCCGAATAGGCCCTAGTATTATCACTGATTTATTCTATAATCATTACATAAAGGCTGTCACGGTGATAAATCAGCTCTGTAGTTGAGATGTAAAAGTGATAAGAAACGCTTTTTAGTACTAAAATAGCTCTACTTGCAACGTTTTTGACATAAATTTGCTCTATAAAAGTAACCAAAAACCTATTTAAAGTGTTATTGTGCACCGAAAACGATTCCAATGATCTTTTTTATTACAATTGCTTGCTATTTGTGAGTTTTCTTCATGAAAACAAAAATCGGTAAGTTTATGTTTTATGTCACTACAGCCATTGTTGATAAACGTAACACGTAATTAAAAGGACATAACTACAATACATGGACGATAAATCTGCGGTAACTTGCACTTGCGAAAATAATTGTGTCGCTAAAGTCATTACACTGATTTCAAATTTGAAAATGCGCCCTCATAATTTTCATGTTTTAATTAATTTTTAATTATTAAAATAAGAACTTCTGCCGACTATGGCTGCTATAGTGCTTATTGGCTCCAGCCGTGCTGTTAATGAGCTACCATGACAAAAAACGTCAGCCATTTTTTTCACTCAACACAAATTATAGCCCGGGAGGTAAGCGGAAAAAATGCAACTACTTCCTAAAAGCTGAATTTTTGGTATTACGCTATCAAGGTGGTGTACTAAAATACCACGTAGTCAGTCAGCTGGGACGTTTAGCGGTTGGAGGGAAAAACTGTATGAATTAACAAAAAAAAACATGTAACTGAGCCTGTCAGTTAGGCTTTATTTAAAGCGGCGCTGCTTTAAGTCCTGACTGACAGAGATTGTAAGTAACAAGGTCTGTCAAGTCAAGCAGGCTTTAAAAGTTTCAGGTAATTTTTGGTAATTAAACTTTTTTAAACTATTTTTCTACTCGTACACCAATTTTCAGCTATTAGAAGTAGTTGCAAGATACTTATTTTTTTTTAAATAATTCGAACGGGTATCCTCATCAAACGCAAAGTATTCTAGCTGACTGACTCTCGGGTATTCTTCTACACCATCACACTCGTAACACACCGATAATTCAGCTTATAGAAAGTACCTAGTTATATTTATTGCACTTACCTCCCGGGCTATTAGTTTTGTTATCTAAATAAAGTCCAGTAAAGTGAAGTACTTGTCATATAAAAGATACTGAAAAGCTAGTATAGATCTAATTAGTCCATTAATTGTAGATTTTAGTACATTTAATCATTTATAGTATGCTTTAGTTGTGTAGCAGTAACACAAACTCACTTATAGAACAATTTAAAATATAAGTTATTTAAAAGATGCGCCAGGAGTCCTTTTGGTACTATTTAGTACTATAGAAAAATGTTCATGGCTTTTACAGAACTAGCACCATAGACATATTTAGGGAGCTTTTAAAACGCTAAAACGTTACGAAATTATTGTACAAGGTACTTTTACAGTTCAAATTTGTCTTGTAATAGAGTTTTTGACACTTCTACAGTACTAGTACTATAAAAGTAACTTTGACGCATTATTAGTGCCAAATAGATACATAAAAGTGTCCTTCAGGTTGTCTATAGTATTAAATAGTACTATAATCGCATATTTTACACCCATTATAGAGCAACACTTTAAGTATTCTTTTGTATGGTCCTGTAGACGTTTTAAGAGCTAATTTATAGAACTTAAATGCTCTTTTATCTTATAGAACCAAACCGCTCTGTTGAAAACCTTTATAGTACAAGCAGTGATAACGGTTACCACTATAGGTCTACTATATTACTGTTTGGTGATAAAAAGCCCTGGTTATAGAAGCTTATGTTACTTGGGACATTTCTGATTCGTATCGCCAGGTAAAGGGACAGTCTGCCGGCTTTCCCGATTCCAAAGAAATATACTTAATCGAAAGATTTTCAAAGTCACTGTAAAATAGGTATCTTATAAGTCTGCGTGCTTCATCTTCGACCACAACGTCGCTAACCATTAGGCGAGTTGGTGGTCAAGCGCGGACTTATTCGCGATAAAAAATCGGGATAAAGAAGGGTGAGAAAACGATCGGGTAAACATCGTCATCAACATCACAATTGGGTTATTCTCATTGTGGTCAGTCTACCAGTGACCACGCTCGATACAACTCGGTCGAAACTTTGAGACAATGAGGTAATTATTAAAATCATGTTTTCTGTGCGCAATTAGTCCTACAGTATACAGGGTTTCAATAAGCATCCTTTAAGGAGTTTATTCCGTACATCAAAACTAACCAATTTTGTTCTAGACTTTTTTGAGTTTTGTCAAAAGTCGCAGAACAAAAGTTCTTAGTTTTGGTGTACAGAATAAGCCCCTAAAAGGGTGCTGATTGATTAGAAATAACCCTGTATACAAGAATAATGTATTCAAATCGCGAAAGTTTAAAAATAAGAATACATGTGGCAGAATTCTAACAACACGGTTACCTGTGTGACGTCATCGTCTACACGTCGCCTGAAGACGTTGTTGGGCAGCACGTTGCGCTGTGGTACTTGGCGCAGTTTTGTCGGAGGCTTGTACTCGTACTTCCATTCTGACGATTGAATACTGGAAACAATAAGATTATGGTATAAGTAAGTAAGTTCGTTTATGCCGGGTGGCTAGCCCTGGTGTCAGAGTTTTTACGCCGCCTGAAGGCCTCAACGGTTAAAACAACCAGGGCCTACAATTTAACGTGTCATCCGAGCCACGGTAGCGCTCAGTTGGAAAATGCCACCCGCGTTCACTCATCCCAATACTGACCGTGCGGAACGTTGCTTAATTTCGGTGATAGTATTAGATACTATAGATGTATGGATTATGGTATTAGATACTAATGCAAGGGTGAGGGAGAGAAGAAGAATCATGTATTTATTAAAGCCTTTTAAGCTATTAGTAATGCCGACGGAAACAGCTGGCCAGTTGTCCAGCCATCGCGTTGACTTGGCATTTTTTTTTACTTTCCATATTGATGTGTCCAGCATCCACAGAGACTCAAAACAAGCTATTAGCATAGCTAAATACACCTCTAAGTACAGTATAATAGCTTTTGCAATCCCGCACTGTCAAAATACACAGGCAATTTGTTCTGGGCCCCGCGATACCGGATGCAGGGCCCGCAACTCAACCTGCAAACCTTTTACATTAGAAAACTGTGGTAAAAATTATTATAAATTATCATTATCATCCAACTAGAAATAATCTACTTACATTTAATTACCTATATATGTGCTAAGGTTTAATGTTAACTTTTTGGTACCTAAATAAATATTTTGTATTTTGTATTTGTAATTTTCGTTATTCTGGCTACAGATAGAAGAATACGACGAAGATAGAAGAATACGACGAACACTTCAAACTATCCGCTACCTTTTTGACCGACTTCCAAAAAGGAGGAGGTTTTATGTTCGTCTGTATGTATTTTTTTGTCTATGTTCATCGATAATTTCGCCAATAGTAAACTGGATCGAAAAATTCTTTTTAGTTCGAAAAAGTAAACTGCCGAGGTGGTCTCATTGAAATTTTACAGAAATCGGTTGAGCTATTTTTGAAAAATCAATCATCATGTAAACAATTCTTACGAAATTTTCGAATTTACTACACGATCTAAGGCGGGTTTGCCATTTTTCGTGAAAAATAATTATTGCCACCAGAGAACGAACATACGAGGTAGAGTCATATAATACAGCAATAGAACGTGCATTTTTAAAATAATTATTAAAAAATAAATACAAAAGGTATAGTTAAAATAAAACTAAGCAATTATTAAGTGATAACTGAAGTTTATTTTTTAAAAATAACATCATCTAAATGATGACCCTCTCTACGTTGGCACTCCTCTAACCGCAAACGGAAATTACCGAAAACTTTCTTAAGTAGTGCTGGTGTGATTGCTGCCATTTCACCACGAATATTCTCCTTGAGCTGACTGATGTTTCTCGGATTATTGGTGTAGACTTTGTGTTTGAGGTATCCCCACAAAAAAAAGTCAGGAGGCGTCAAGTCTGGACTGCGCGGAGGCCATGGGATATCACCTCTTTTCGAAATCAGTTTGCCAGGGAACATCTGCTTCACAACCGCCATGGAGTCATTTGATGTGTGACTGGTAGCTCCGTCTTGTTGGAACCAAGTCCTAGAGTTCTTTATTCTTGAATTTTCAAGTTCTGGGGCCAAAAAACCTTCCAACATCGCAACATAGCGTTCGGTATTAACAGTGATGTTTTGCCCCCGTGCGTTTTCAAAAAAATAAGGACCAATTATTCCTTTGGCAGATATTGCGGCCCAAACTGTCACTTTAGGGCTATGTAACGGTTTTTGATGTTTGAGTCTGGGATTTTCACTATTCCAATAACGACAATTTTGGCGGTTTACGAACCCATTCATATGAAAATGTGCCTCATCAGAGAAAAGGATGTTTTCAAAATTTGAAAACCGATTGAGCATTTCATTAGCAAATGTGAGCCGTGCTATGAAGTCAGAGTCTTTCAATTCTTGAGTTAATTGCAGCTTGTATGGATGCAATTTAAGATCCAAGTTTAAAATTCGTTGCAAACTTCGTCGCGATATGTTTAGGACAGACGATCTCTTGCGAGTAGACATTTGTGGATCTTCTCGTACCGACTGCTTAACACTCTCAATATTGTCTTCGGTCCTAGATGTGCGTGGACGACCTTTCGCGTGTGGTTTAAACGTCGATCCAGTCTCTTCAAAACGCTTTATCCAGATTTTAATTAAATTAGCACTCGGAGCCTCCCTAATTTGCCGTACACCATACTCAGAACAAAATAGTCGCCTGACAACTACGTACGAACGAGAGTTTTCGTAAAATGCGCGCACGCAAAATGCGCGACGCTTCCCGTCGAAGTGACTCATAGTGACTAAAACTTTATGAACCGCGCTACCCAACGATATCGGTCTCCCCCCGCCCACGCCCCTTCTACCCCGCAAAAAAAGATGATGCAATATGCACGTTCTATTGCGCCACCCTGTATATTGACTAAAATCTCACGACTCGGTTTCTGTGCTCTAGAGGGAATAGTCACACGCTACAGTCGCGCGGCCTCATTCGAAAAGCCCCGATCCACGAACCTCTCCATAGGCATCACTTAATGGACCTACCATCCTCCAAACACCATGGAGTTATCACAGGTATCTGTTGTTTTGCGTTGAAGGAAGGGAAGAATTATTTTTATCAGTGTACTATAAAAAATTGCGTAGCGTCTTCTCGTCCGACATACCGCAATGCCTCAAGTCGAAGGTTTTCTACCAGTGTGTGTTGCCAGTGATGACTTACGGCACAGAAACGTGGTCTCTCACTATGGGCCTTATTAGTAAACTCCAAGTAGCCCAACGAGCTATGGAGAGAGCTATGCTCGGAGTCTGCGAGATCGAATCAGAAATGAGGAGATCCGTAGAGGAACCAAAGTTACCTCCATAGCCCAATCGATTGGCAAGTTGAAATGGCAATGGGCAGGGCATATAGCGCGAAGGACTGATGACCAATGGGGTTGAAAAGTTCTCGAGTGGAGACTACGTACCGGAAAGCGTAGGACGTCCACCCACAAGGTGGACGGATGACCTCATTAAGACCGCAGGATCGCGCTGGGGGCAAGCCGCTTCCAACCGGTCTTATTGGAAATCCATAGGGGAGGCCTATGTCCAGCAGCGGACTTCTTATGGCTGATGGATCACTACCAAAAAAACTGATAAAGTACAACACCTGTTGTCTAAACTCTCTCGACTGGGTTCCGGTGCTCCACAGCAAGAGAACAGCCACCCTCCACAGCCGCGCAGCCTCGTGCCACCTCGCAGCCAACAGGTCAGCGTCAGCGTGCATGGACGGACCTCGTTACCCAGGCTGCAAGTGGAAGGGTAGCCCAGGAACGACGCTATCATCCGACTGGTGAGGCCTGGAAAAGATGTAAGCATATTTTTAGAAAAAAATCTTGCGATCCAATCTCCGATCCATGTTCTATATTGTGCCCAAGATGAAGTCAATGAAATGAAATCATTTATTGTCAAAATAGTTACACTGAAAACAAACAATTAAATATTAGCATCGACGATCCTATTTATGGACTCGTCCAACATAATATCAAATAAAACGTAACAAAATTAATTACATCAATTTAAATTAATAATTAATTAAAAACTAAAGAAAACTATGCTCAAAAACCTATTTCGTGTCTCCTTCAGAAAGCGATAAATATTTTGAATGTAGGAGTTTTTATAATCTGCCCGCAAATTTTCTATCTGTTAACTGATCTCGTTGCTGAGGTGACGCGTTCTTGAACTTCTCTCGTTTTTTTTGACAGCTTTGAGTAATTAAAACTGTCATAAAAGCGAGAGGGGTGCGGGAGCGTATCACTTCGGTGACGAGATCGGTTGACAGAATTGCTCCGCTGTTGTACTGTCAAGTCATACCTAAACAAAGTAAGCAACAATGTTTTCAGAGTACTACTCGTATTTGTAATTTTTAATCCGCATCTGTATAGGGTCTTCGTAACTAAACAATATCAGTAAATCACTCACATCACTAACTATATTAATTAAGAAATAATCAAATTAAAAATCGAATTTATAAAAAAAAACAGCTGTACCTATAGGGGCCTCGTCAAAAAGAATTATTTGTAGGTGTAAATGGCACATTTAACTCGTCAAATTTGTGTTCATCTGTCCAGATGTTGATTCTTTACGTGTTGCATTTTTCAACGAATGTAGACGAAACTTGGTACACAGGTTCTATTTATATTCATAACATTTCCCTCAAAGGAGGAAGAAATTAACAGTTGCACTTTTTATAAACCAACTAGATTTTGCCTGCGGCTTCGCCCGCATGTTATTTCGAGGCCCTTACCTTACCACCTAATACTTACTTAATAAAGGAGGTGGAAATAAAAAAACAGAAAAATTCGATTTGACATATTTTGTTCGATCTGACATTTCTTGGAGCGCACGCTAGAATAGCTCGCAGATGGTAGAATTTTTCCTACTTACTTAACACTTATTGTTTAATATGGAAAATTTACGCGATATCATTATAATTTATAGCCTATGTGTTATTCTGATGTATAAGCTATATAGTTAAAAAGTTTCATCTCAATCCGTGCAGTAGTTTTTGCGTGAAAGAGTAACAAACATCCATACATCCATCCGTCCTTACAAACTTTCACGTTTATAATACTAGTAGTCCGCCCCGGACTTAGACCTCGCGCTATTCCTATTTTATATCATAAATACTGTGATTTCAAAAAATAATAATAAAATTGGTATGAAAGTTAGGCGAATTCTTTTTAGGGTTCCGTACCCAAAGGGCAAAAACGGGAAACGGTAAAATCATACTCCTATTATTTACAATTATTTGTTTGGTGTGTTAAGCCTATGCGGAGACAGTTAGCGCGGTTACAGAGGCGCCATCGTAATTTTATTAGCTAAATAGCATAGTTCTGTTTCTTTTTCACTTTGGGCATTCGATAGAGAGAAAGCTTTTTACTTTGCTATTAAATTTATATACGCTGGCGCCTCTGTAATCGGGCTTAGTAAATACGTAATATTCGTATAGTGAGTTGTTATTCGACAACGCAACCTACCGCCGACGCTCCACCACATATCCACAACTTCGTTGTCCGTCTGTCTGTCCGTCTGTCTGTCACCAAGCTGTATCTAATGAACCGTTATAGCTACAAAGCTGATAATGTATATTTAAGGGGGGCTCCCATACAACAAACCTGAAGTTTTAGCCGTTTCTCGCTCGATATCAATAATGGTAACAGGTAAATGCTTGAAATATTCACAGCATATTTAGTTGTATATTCAATTTAACAATAAATAATTAAATTAAAATAAAATAATATTTAAGGGGGTTTCGAACAATACGGAACCGTTCGTGCGCGAGTCGTTCTCGTAATTGGTCGATTATTTAAACAATTTTGAATGAAATAGATTACATTAGGTGAAATATTTAAATTATAAGTTTCTGCCTAAAATTGCCATTGTTCTGCTACAATGTTTGAATTATGCTACACTGGTCATACTGAATGGAATCTAACACTCGCAGAAGTCGCATAATATAGCATATCGGGCTTCATAGAACAATAATGTTTGCGACAACTCCTACTCTATCTGAACGCTCCTGCACGGGTAGCATGGCAAGGGGACAATTTGTCTTTCCATCATTATTTCCCTTCGAAGTGGAAATATAGTATGCATTGACAATGACAACTGACATTAAAAGTGGATAAAATTGTTTGTTCCCTTTGCCATGCTACCCGTACTGACGTGAGATGAGAATGAATTAATTCCGAACAGTCGCGGAATCGGTCTAAAGCAAGCTATGAGTTTATTTCATACAAAGTGGCGACACCCGTCAATACGGCCCAAACATGAATTATTCTGACATTGACCTGAGTAATAATCGGCCAAGTACGAGTCGGACTCGCGCACGGAGGGTTCCGTACTGTATGGGAGCACCCCTTAAATATTTATTTTATTTTAATTTTATTATTAAAGGGAATAAAAAACTAAATATTCTGTGAAAATTTCAAGCATCTACCTGGTACCATTATTAATATAGAGCGAAAAACGTCTAAAAATTCAGGTTTGTTGTATCGGAGCCCCCCTTAAATATTTATTTTATTTCGTTTTTAGTATTTGTTTTAATTGTTTTAATAGCGGCAACGGAAATACATCATCTGTGAAAATTTCAGCTGCCTAGCTATCATGGTTCATGAAATACAGCCCGGTGACAGACAGACAGACGGACATCGAAGTCTTAGTAATAGGGTCCCGTTTTTCCCTTTGGGTACGGAACCCTAAAAACAACCGCTAAGTGAAGTTTACACTTTGATAGCACTAGGTGGCGCTAGGCGTCCAAAATGGGCTTGGTATTACATAAACATTCTTACAAATTAAATATTATCATGAAATTTGCCTGAACAATTACACACAAAATATTATTCTGAATTATGCGTGAACATGAGCGGTTATTCTTACAATTTTAAATAAAATACTCGAGCGTGCAGTAATATTACTCCGCAACTCCCGCAGAAAGTGGCGCCGTTTTGCCTCTTTTTAACACCGGTCCTGGTATCTTCGACACCACTGAACAGAAGATGCTCATATTCGAACTTAAAAATTCTATATATATAAACTACGTGCACGCTAAATTTCATGGAGATCAGCTGAGCGGTACTTGAGTTATCGTCGAACAAAGAAACATACAAACATACATCTGACAGCTCAAGTGCCGGCTCGTCCCAGTAGACTCAGAGACCTCGCTAAAGCTCGGTCAATTAGTAGGATTTAGATAATATTTAGCAATCGCTTAGAATCGTAATCTAAATCCTAATAACATTTGCGTGCAGGGACCAATCAGGTCAAAAACAAAAAGAGCTATACGAGGATTATAAAGGTTCAGTTAATGAGATATGTCGTGAAGTTTATAGTTCAGATAACTAGACACTAGTACTATAAGTTTATGATATCAATAATAAAGAACACACAAGAACCTCAGACCAAATAAAATAATCGGCCAAGTACGAGTCGGACTCGCGCATGGAGGGTTCCGTACTGTATGGGAGCCCCCCTTAAATATTTATTTTATTTTAGTTTTATTATTTATTATTGAAGTGAATTTAAAACTAAATATTCTGTGAAAATATCAAGCATCTACCTGTTGCCATTATTAATATAGAGCGAAAAACGTCTAAAAAAACAAGTTTGTTGTATGGGAGCCCCCCTCAATTATTTATTTTATTTTATTTTTAGTATTTGTTGTTTTATGATATGTGAAAATTTCAGCTGCCTAGCTATCATGGTTCATGAGATACAGCCCGGTGACAGACAGACAGACGGACAGACGTACAGACGGACGGACGGACAGACGGACAGACGAACATCGAAGTCTTAGTAATAGGGTCCCGTTTTTCCCTTTAGGTACGGAACCCTAAATATAAGTAGAACGTCGTGAACAGACAAGTGAGGCCAGTTTTTAATACATGTGGCGAGTGCGTTGGTGTTGCGCCGCCATAGTTCGACTGATGAGCCAAGGCGTGTGTCTGTACACGGCGACGCGTAGTTTTGCCGGCCTCATTTGTTTGTTTCTCAACATTCTGTCTTGATTTTTTAAAGTGAAACTCTAATGAGACTGCCAACAAGGTTGCGTTAAATGTTTAACGCTACCATGAAGGGGGTAGAAAGCACTGTTGTGTCGAAGTTTCACTTCTTCCGCGCGGAGGGACTCCACTTGCCCTTTTTTTATTTGATCTGAGACAAGTACACACTTACTTGATGCAAAGGTAGAAGAGTCGTCTGCGCTGCTCACTCCAGCTACATTCAGCATTATCAACGAAATTAGTACTCCTGTATTAAAACTCCATTTTGCTTTTCTTTTATTGCTATGTAGTGCATTGCTAGCACAATTTTTAATCCAAAAAGATCTTAAATCCAGTTTCTGGCATATTTTACTTTTAAATGTTTTAATTGTATCTCCAGCGGATTGTCTCTTAACAGAATCATTTTCATAAATAATATGTGGCTTTATAAAGCTAATTTTATCTTTGTATGTATCGTCTTTCGTTTTGATTATCACATTTTGTAAAACAACATCTTCACTTTGTATTTTATTCCGTTCTTTGTCAATACTACTACAATCTTTGAACTCTTTGCGATCATCATTTTCATAATATTTTCTTCTTATTGGTTTTAAATTATCAACATTTTCTCCAGAATAAATATTCTCGTGTTTGGTTTTTGTTTCATTTTCAGAAGAGCTATACTCGTATCTGTCTAAATGTTCTGTATTTGTACTTTTGATTTTGAATTCACAGTCATTCTTAGAGTTGCTCTTTGCTGTAGCTTTTTCATCTTCATTTGTATAGATTTTTGTATTTAATTTAATATTGACATCATCGTTTATTACTCTCCTGCCGTATTTTTCTTCTAATACCTCATCTCTAACCTTTCTCTTCTCAGTTGTATCATTTTTTGGTGCTGTATTGACTCCATATTGACAATTCCATATGGAGTCATAGCTCACCAGTGACATGGTTTGACAGAGATTTTGACATATCGTGAGTTGTTCGGTTCCTGGTTAAAAATGTTGAGTCTGAAATGAAAAAACAATAGTTTCGTGAATATTTAGCGCTACAGTTGGCCCAATTTAAGAGGCGCCATCGTAATTATAATAGCAATTTAGAGTGCCGCTGTTTCTTTTTAATCGACTTCCAAAAATGAGGAGGTTCTATGTTCGTCTGTATGTATTTTTTTTTCATTTTGTGTATGTTCATCGATAATTTCGCCAATTGTGAACCGAATCGAAAAATTATTTTTTAGTTCGAAAGGGTATACTCCCGAGATGCTCTCATTTAAATTTAACAGAAATCGGCATAGCCGTTTTTGAAAAATCAACAATAAAGTAAACAGTTCGAGCGAAATTTTCGAATTTTGTACACGATGGAAGGCTGTTTTACTATTTTTTGCAAAAAATAATTATCAGTATGTGAATTTGATAGAGATTTTTACGTTGCTATTAAATTTACGATGGCGCCTTTAAAATTGGTCTTAATGGCACAATACAACCAGCCCGACTAACTCACCAGGACATAATTTTATAGGCGAGTCAGAACGAGATAAAGTTATAACGAAGTATAAATCTGTCACTTTTTCATACGTCGAGAAAAAATTGGTCGTAGTGCGCATGCTAGGCTAGCTGGTACAGCCCGAATCAAACTTTATGGCGTCTGTGAACACGTAGCAAGTCATTGCGCAGTAACAAACTCGTCAGCTGCGTGACGAGAGGAAATCTGCGCAGCTTGTAGCTAACTGCCCAAACCCAAATAAGTTTGGTTCAGCCATATATGGTTCATGCGTGATGCAGACGCTATAAATTCCTCTTGCCGCCTACGCCATCACAAACCAACTCTGCACACCACATCCTCTGCAACAGAGTTGCCTACAATTGGAACATGTTGCCTGAGGATGTAATCTCAGCAAGGATTATAATCACATTTAAGAATCGACTGGACCTTTGGATAGAGAAGGAAAAAGTTTCCTTGACAGATAAATTATAAATTTATTCGACTGTGCTTGATATAGGCACATCACTTTATACTGCTCGCCTATAAACAAATAAATAAATAGATTTTATGGTCCAAACACCTTTCATGTGTTGCTATATGTATAGCAATGGAATATTGAAAGGCCGGTACAGTACAGTACAGTACACTACTAAAGACGTACACGCGTTTTTAGTCTCTTTATGTTAAAATGATTTTTCGCAAAAAATGGCAAAGCGCCTTCCATCATGTACAAAATTGAAATATGTCGTTTGAATAGTTTACATTATTGTTGATTTTTCAAAAACATCTCAACCGATTTTTATAAAAACTAGTGTACCCTTTCGAACTACAAAATAATTTTTCGATTCGGTTCACAATTAGCCAAAAAAACATACAGACGAACATAGAATCTCCTCCTTTTTGGAAGTCGGTTGAAAAAATTTAAGTCGTGGTGGTCTAGTGGTATTGATACCCGCCCTACAATCGTGAAGTTGAGTTCTTTGGAACTTACGTACGGAATTTCACACCACTGACTTTTCGGTGAAGGAAAACATAGTGAGACAACCTGCAATGGGCCAGCGTGGTGGATATGGCCCAATCGCTCTTCGTGAGTAAGCCTAAATCCTGCAATGGACTATTAACAGACAGGTACAGGTAAAAAAATATTAGAAATAACAACTCATTCATACACTTTTTATAACATCATATGATTGTTATAATAATCGGCCAAGTACGAGTCGGACTCGCGCACGAAAGATTCCGTACCGGATGGAAGCCCCCCTTAATTTTATTTTAATTTAATTGTTTATTTTTGGAGGGAATATATGTATAACTTAATATTCTGTAAACATTTCAAGCATCTTCCTGTTGCCGTTATTAATATCGAGCAATAAATCATGTTTCTTGTATGGGAGCCCCGTCAAATATTTACTTTTTCCTAGTTTTAGTATTTGTTGTTATAGCGGCAATAGAAATACGTCATCTGTGAAAATTTCAACGTTCTAGCGTTCTAGGTATTACGTTTCATGAGATACAGCCTGGTGACAGACTGACGGACAGACGGACGGCGGGCGGGGTCTTAGTAATAGGGTCCCGTTTTTACCCTTTGGGTACGGAACCCTAATTATGGGAATAACAACTCATTCATACACTTTAGTATTTATAACATCATATATAATTGTTATAAAAAGTGGTATTTCCATTAATTTTATTAAAGTGTGATTTCATTAAGAACTTAGGTATAAAAATGTTATAAAAGTTGCATTAATTTTAATGACAGTGAAATATCGCGGATTTGTGGCGAAAGCGCCCGCGCCGATTGTGTTCTGGGGCGCGACCTGGGCTGCGATTCTCGAGCATTCGAGATTGTTTCTGTCTCTGTCTATCACGTTAAATGGATGGAATAAAAATCTATCAATGAGAAGTTTTTATTGACATAATGGTGACCTGTGTCAGAACCATGGATGCATTACAATCCTTGGTTGGAACACACGACTGATGTTTTTAACGTGATATGTGTAAGTATGTCAGCGAGTCACGTTTATGATTATTATTTATTACGATGGGTACTACGATTGGGACATTTTGGGTGGATTGAGAACTTTGAGGCCCTCTCGAAATCGCCTCGCTCGCTCTGAACCCTTAGTCCAAGTTTTGTGTAGTTTACTTAAACTTTAGCTTTCGCGTGTTAGTTTTTCCTCGTTTCCGCCAGGGGCGCTGTACAAAAATGTATAGAGCCATACGGAAATAAAGATCTGTAGTTTAAATTTACGTCTAAACCTGTACTAACCCCTCAGAGCCGGTCTCTGGGGCTCATACACGTGGCCCATAATCCCCTCGTTTTGATGATAGCTATGATTTTTGTGAAAATAAATGATTGATTGATTGATTGATTTATAGTTTTTGTTGACCCTTGCCGACTGACTACAGTTTTTTTTTATAAATATACATAAAAACTACTCGCGGCAGCACTGTAGTCTGCCACTGCTACTAAGTCAACAGAAATGTACTTTTAAGAGTGAAAGAGACGGCAATAATCTCTTTCGTCGGTTCTATTTTTAAGAGCGAAAAAGAAGGCGTGGTCGATTATATTTCGATAGAGATTATAATATATCTCGAGATCTCGCTATTCTATCGATGTTATATCTCGATCGATAGAGAAAAGCCCGCTGAGATTGTTCTCACCGCAGTTTCTATAATTAGAGGTCGGATGCGACATCGACACCTGATTAAGTAGAGCTCCTATAATATGTGTGAGAATCAGTTATTGAGGTTATCAAGTAGCGCGTAAAAATTTGCATTTACCATCTGGAGAATCTGATGGTACCTAAGCGTAAAATTTAAGATTGTATGATTTCATCATCCGCCAAACAACCGGAAGCTCATCTTGTTTTCAAAAGTCTTTCTGAGCGTGTGGTGGACGCGGCGCGTGACCAAAATGCTGGTGTTTATTTGGCTCAACGCATAAGCATTGCCATTCAGCGTGGCAATGCTGCCAGCATGCTGGGCACGCTGCTGACTGGCAGTGGGCTTATCTTTACACCTTCAGGGGTCTATGGATGATCCAATTGATTTTTATGTAGTAGTAGTGTATGTAGTTTTAGCTTATGAAGTAGTATTGTATTTTGCTGTGGTTTTGTTACCAAACAACAGGTAAACGTTATATCTTATTTCTGAATTTCGGAAAAGATACACCTATGAGATAGACATCTATCTTCTTCTTCTATAAATATATATATATATATATATATATACATATATATAAATAAAATGAATGTTTTTCTGTATGTTCTTTATAGAATCATTAACTAATATGCATTTGATCATGTGATGATCTTTAGCATATTGGTTTTGCATGAGCCAAAGAAGGTTTCTGAGTGTTATTGTCAGTTTGACACCATCTGGTAAAACGAAGTTAACCGGGTCAGCTAGTTTTCAAAAAGATTAATTTCAAAGAATGTGCATCTGAGCTACACGACCGTATCCTACCATCCCCTTTCTACTACAGGACAAGTAGAATGACGCCTCACTACCACCCCTCCCTACACTATCGATTTTTCTTAGTTACTTACGAATCGGTTTGACTCTACATTTTTGATTCGTACGGCCAGGGTCTGCCAGTTTTCGTATTTCCTAGATATAATTTAAAGCTACTTAAATTCAGAGTGAATAGAATATCTTCTAAGTCTGCGTGCTTCATCTTCGACCACATCGTCAGGCGAATCGGTGGTGAAGCGCGGACTTATCACTACATAGTATAAAACAAAGTCGCTTCCCTGTCTGTCTGTCCCTATGTATGCTTATATCTTTAAAACTACGCAACGGATTTTGGGTCGCTAGTTCGGAGATCGGGTCGCTAGTTCACGATAAAAAAGATTAATTTTAAAATGTTTTCTTATGCACCTATGTTTACTGTGTGATTGAACGTACATATAACTATAATTGTAGCCCCCGGTTGTTTTAACCGTTTAGCCATGTCAGAGGTCTTCAGGCGGCCTAAAAACTCTGACACCAGGGCTAGCCACCCGGCCTATACGAACTTACTTACTTTTTACTATTATAACTCCTATAATATGTGTAAGAATCAGGCATTGAGGTGATCAAGTCGTTCGCCTGATGGTAAGCGCAAAGTTTTAAAGATAGGAACTGTACTGTACCAGCCTTTTTTAATAGTCCACTGCAGGACGTAGGCCTACCTGCGAAGGGTGATTGGGCCAAATCCACCACGCTGGCCCAGTGCGGGCTAGTGGATTCACATACGCAATTCCTTCCACGGACGTATGCAGGTTGCCTCACGATATTTTCCTTCACCGAAAAGCCAGTGGTGTAAAATTCCGTACATGAGTTCCAAAGAAACTCATTGGTACGGGACCGGGATTTGAATCCATGACCTCAAGAATGACAGGCCAGCGTTACAACCACTAGACCACCACAACTTTCTTTTATAGATAGGTACATCACATTGAATCCCCACCAGATGGTTCATCATACGACCACGAAAATAGTTTTGGCGACATGTGAAAAAGTGACAGCGATATATACTTCACGATAACTCTGTCTCATTCTGACACGTAGATATAATTATTTTGTGGTGCGTATGCTAGCCCGGTTGGATAGAATTATTCGAACTAATTGAATTTATCCTTACATAGTATAAAATAAAGTCGCTATTTTTGTCTGTTTGTTTGTCTGTATGCTTAAATCTTTAAAACCACGCAACGGATTTTGATGCGGTTTTTTTTAATGGATAGAGTGATTCAAGAGGAAGGTTTATATGTGTAATACACGTGTGCGAAGCCGGGGCGGGTCGTCTAGTAATAAATAAAGAACTAATTGAATTTATTTTAAATAAATAAAGAGATCCGCAGACGAACCAACAGACATAGCCTAGCAGATTAGCAAATTGAAATGGCAGTGGGTAGGGCTGATGGGGCTGTAAAGTGCTCGAATGGAGACCACAGACCAGCAAGCGCAGCGTAGGACGTGACTAGATGTATTGAAGATATAATTAAGATCACTGGAAAGCGCTGGATGCAATTAAGCCGTTTCCAATCGGTCTTCTAAGAAATCCATAGAAGAGGCCTATGTCCAGCAGTGGATGTCCTACGGCTGTTAAAAAGAATAATGATTTATTTTATGTCATTTACCAGCCTTTTTTAACAGTTCACTGCAGAACGTAGGCCTTCCCACGCAGAGTGTTTAGGCCGTATTCACCAAGCTGGCTCAGTACGGGTTGGTGGATTCACATACGCCACCGAACTTCTAAGGAGGTACGCAGGATGCTTTACGATGTTTTTCTTCACCGATAAGGCAGTGTTTGGTAATGTTTTAACTGACTTCCAAAAAGGAGGAGGTTCTTTGTTCGTCTGTATGTATTTTTAAGTGTTTTCGATATTTTAGCCAATTGTGAACCGAATCAAAAATATTTTTTTTTAATTAGAGAGGGTATACTCCCGAGGTTATCATATTAAAATTTTATCGTAATCAGCTCAGCCGTATTTGAAAAATCAACAATAACGTAAAAATTGTACACATCAATTTGAGCATAATACTCCAATTTTGTACACGATGAAAGTCGGTTTTGCCATTTTTTGCGAGAAATAATTATTTTCACCATATTTTAACGCCTGTTTTGAAGTAGGCAATATTTGAAATCAGGACCCACAGTAAAAATCTTTCAAAACAAGAGAGTAGAAAACATAATGAGTAATCCACTTTCAGTTTCAGTGTTCATTACGAAAACAACTATTATGAAACATTTTTACAAAAAAAACAAACAATGATCATTGTCCAAAAATGCAAATATGGCTTCACGGGAAATCTTTTCAAAACGATCTCAGCGTGACCAAAGTAATGACGTCAATCGACGCTTTCTACTTGAAAAAATATTGCTTTGTCGAAATGGACCGGTTTCACATCCTTATGTGTAACTGTTTACAGTAGATACGTTTTTAACCCCCGACGAAAAAGAGGGGTGTTATAAGTTTGACGTGTCTGTTTGTCTGTCTGTCTGTCTGTGGCATCATAGCGCCCGAACCACTGAACCGATTTCAGTTTAGTTTTTTTTGGATGAAAGGAGACTTAATCGAGAGTGTTCTTAGCTATGTTTTATAAAAATCGATTGAGCCGTTTAAGAGTTATGGTGGGTTAAAGTGGGGACGGAAGAACCAAAATTCTACAAAATACTCGTATGTGCCCAAAATGGTTGTCAATTGAAAGTTTGTTGTCAAATATTTTTGTGTCGGGGGTTTTTTAATTAGGTATATTATTTACCACTGACACTGATGAACATAGGGCTATTATACACGGTAGGCGATTAGACTATATATGCACCGTGCAGACATGTGCATTTTTAGGGTTCCGTACCCAAAGGGTAAAAACATGACCCTATTACAAAGACTCCACTGTCCGTCTGTCTGTCTGTCACCAGGATGTATCTCGTAAACCGTTATATGTAGCTAGAAAGCTGAAATTTTCACAGATGATGTTATTATGTTGCCGCTATAACAAAAAATGCTAAAAACAGAATAAAATTAATATTTAAGGGGGGCTCCTATAGAACAAACCTGAATTTTTAACCGTTTTTCGCTCGATATTATTAATGGTAACAGGTAGAGGCTTGAAATATTCACAGAATGTTTAGTTGTAAATACATTTCAATAATAAATTATTAAATTATATTAAAACAAAATAATTATTTAAGGGGGGCTCCCAAACAGTACGGAACCCTGCGTGCGCGAGTCCTACTCGTACTTGGCCGATTATTTGACCGATTTTCGATTTTTTAAATCGATCCAAAATTACAAACTTATCTAAACGTAGTTTTTGATATTTTTATCTATTTTTGAAGATGTATAAAAGTTATAAAACCAAATTAGGTACTTCTATTGCTACTTATGAGTGACGCTATTTAGTTTGCAGATTCCCTTTATAGCTTGAATAAAGTAGCATGTTGATTGATGGCTCATAAAAACCATACATACCTACGTAAAATTACGTATAAAACGCACCAATCAATCTGAATTAAGAACTCTTTCTTTTTGGAAGCTATTTGAAAAACATTTCACAAAAGTAATAAAAAGAAGGCAAGCAGGGCCCTATTTTATAAAACTACAAGTTACAGGCTACAGGTAAATTACTGGCAACATTGACGGAATCCGCATTCGTGATTGGTCGAGACTGCGTCATTAATGTCAATTTGCCTGTACCTAGAATTGTAACTTGTAGCTTTATAAAATAGGGCCCTGCGGGCTTAGCATAAGGACCATAAAATTATACTATCGACGTGTCAAAACGTGACAGAGTTATGATGAAGCATATATCTGTCACCTTTGCACACGACGATAAACTCGTGCCGTGGTCTTGTATGCTAAGCACACAGGTGTACAAAGTTTGTATATGAAAAGTTGAGTAAAATGCAGACATCACGTGCATCATAATAAACCACTTTTACTATGCGACCCCCTCTGAAATACATACAGAAAACTCAGCTGTTTTTCATACGTTTTATCAAAAGTAAATTAACTTTTAAAACAATTAAATTCAATCCAAGTAGCTAACTCGAAAGAATCATAAAACATCAATTACAGAATACAACTTCAGGACTTGTCCAATAGTAAAAGTTATACAAAATGATGTACCTACTCAAAATTCGTTTGTTCCATTCACTGCTGGACATAGGCCTAACCCATAAATTTCCAATAAGACCAGTTGAAAACGGCTTACATCCAGCGCGAACCCAAGGTCTTGATGAGGTCATGTGTCTACCTTGTAGGTGGACGTCCTACGCTGTGCTTGCCGGTACGTGATCACCACTCGAAAACTTTTTGCTCCGATATGTAATTTAAATATCCGTATCAGCCTTTTTAATAGTCCACTGCAGGACGTAGGTGGAAAAGGCCCAGTGCGGGTTGGTGGATTCACATACGCCATAGAATTTCTTCTACAGACGTATGCAGGTTGCCTCACGATGTTTTCCTTCACCAAACCAGTGGTGGGAAATTCCGTACATAAATTCCAAGGAATTCATTGGTACGGGCCGGGATTTGAATCCACGACCTCACGATTGTAGGGCGAGTGTCAATACCACTAGACCACCACTGCTTGAATTTAAATATAATCTTTCGTAAACATGTTATATAGAAGTGAAAACGGCACCAGCTCTCCAGTATCGAAATTACTCGCGTATTAAATGCTCGATGAGCAAAGCATACATACTTATAAGTAGAGTTATTAGAAAGTTTTGTCATAACATTTATCTTGTCAGCACATCAAATTATAAATATATGGGTGTTATCTTCGATAAAACTTGAACCATAGCTTATTATAGGCAGTATCATAGTCTGCCTAGGTGTTTATTAGCGATCACCAAAGTTAAGCAACGATCAGCACGGTCAGACTTCGGATGGGTGACCGCTGGTGATAATTACTTAACTGAGCGATACCGCAGCTCGGATGACACGTTAAATTGTAGGTCCTGGTTGATTTGACCGTTTAGCCATGTCAGAAGCCTACAGGTGGCTTAAAAACTTTAACACCAGGGCTTTCACCTAGCCTATACGGAATAAAACCTATCTACAGTCGACTCTTGTTAATTCAAACCTGCGATACTTCGAACCTCTCTATAATTCAAAGTTATCACGAGTTCCCTACAAAATCTCTTTATATTTTTAAGCACTCGGTAATTCGTACGAAAAAAAACATTGCTATAATTATAACAAACCGACGCGTTAATTCGAACACATCGGCGTCCAACACTCGTCAATTCAAAGTTGCAGACAGAAAGAGGCCAAAAAGATTGTAAGTACTGCGACAAGTTCAAACTTGTATCAACGTTTGTTTGTTTGAGCCTTTGTTTTTGCTAATAGTTTGACTTATTTGACAACACTTCCGCACGAATTCGTTCGTTTAGTTATGTTTCAGTTACTGTTAGTCTTTCGTTGGTATACGGATTGAAAGTTTGTG
The DNA here is from genome assembly GCA_964007245.1 of Hypomecis atomaria. Classification (NCBI taxonomy): domain Eukaryota; kingdom Metazoa; phylum Arthropoda; class Insecta; order Lepidoptera; family Geometridae; genus Hypomecis; species Hypomecis atomaria. The sequence continues at coordinate 5,236,771 of OZ023308.1, read as the reverse complement.
TTAGTTCTGAGCCCTAGAATCATTTGATATTTCAAACACTCGATAATTCGTAATACGCAATATTTTAGAGTCCCTCGAGTTTCGAATTAACGAGAGTCGACTGTATATAGGTAACATAATAATCGGCCAAGTACGAGTCGGACTCGCACACGGAGGGTTCCGTAGTGTATGGGAGCCCCGCTTAAATATTTGTTTTATTTTAATTTTATTATTTATCATTGAAGTGAACATACAACTAAATATATTCTGTGAAAATATTAAGCATCTACCTGTTATCGTTATTAATATAGAGCGAAAAACGGCAAAAAAATCAGGTTTGTTGTATGGAAGCCACCCTTAATTATTAATTTTATTCTGTTTTTAGTATTTGTTGTTATAGCGGCAACAGAAATACATCATCTGTGAAAATTTCAGTTTTCTAGCTATAGCGGTCCATGAGATACAGCCCGGTGACAGACAGACAGACAGACAGTCGGACATCGGAGTCTTAGTAATAGGGTCCCGTTTTTACCCTTTGGGTACGGAACCCTAAAAATGAATCATGGTTGTTAGTCTCGCTAAAACTCAAGAACGGCTGAACAAGTTTGGCTAATTTTGGTCTTGAAATGTCCGCGAAAGCGAAGCAATTAATGAAAACATCACAGAAAAACATTAATTTCATTTTCCCATACAAAATGTTCCTGCATGTAAAAGTTGTCATTAACAGATGGTGAGATGAAGTTCACCGGGTCAGCTAGATTAATAATAAACTTTTAAATGATAGAAAAAAATTGTCAGTAACTATTATTTAATGATTTTTTAAATAAATATTTAAAATTAATTTTCGTTGATAAAGTAACCTTACATTGAGTGTTACATATTATTCAGTTATTCAAAGTAGGTATACAATTTCATTCACGAAATTCTTTTAAATATTTTATTCTACATAATCGAAATTAATTATCATATTATTTTGTTTATCTACACTAATGTTGTAACATTCTACTTATGTTTCCAATACTTGACTTATAATGACTACTGTTATAGCGCAGACAACATTTAAGCAATTTCAAATGATGTTATAATATCCACATCGATATCGTAAAATCTCATTATAACATCGCGCGCTCGCTCCTGATTGGCCCTGCGCGCGCTCTCATTGGTTAGATTTTAATGGCGCCAAGTTCACTGTGACAATACACGTACGCGTGAATTTAATGTTTCGCAATTTTTTTTTTTTTTTTATTAGTGAAGATAAAGTAGTGTATGCAACTGCATATAACACGGGTATTAAAACACTCGTTACTATTATGAAACTCGCTGCTCTCGTTTCATAAACTCACACTCGTGTTTTAATACCCTTCATTATATGACAGTTGCATAAACTACTATTATAATACGAGTAATATTGATCAAAATATTGTGCCTTAAATAGTTTTCGCTAGAAATGTTGATTATAGCGAAATAATTTTTCATCATCATCTAAATTTATAAGTAGGTACTCTGTATGTCTTTTAATAATACACTGCTCAACATAGGCTTATTGGCCATATCATAGCTGTGACCAAATCCACAACGCAGGTCCAGTGCGGGTTGGTGGATTCATATCCACCATTTTTCTTCTACAGACATATTTGGGCGGACATATTGTTTTCCTTCACCGAAAAGCCAGTTGTGCAAAAATCCCTACATAAATTCCAAAGAACTCGTTGTTACGGGCCCGGGATTTGAATCTACAACCTCGTCAGTTTAAGGCAATCATTAATACCACTAGGCCACAACGGCTTGTAATTATCTCACATGAATAAAGCATTCAAAATACACTAATGAATATTTATTGTTTGTTTTGAATCCATTAGAAGTTATCATTTAAGAGACGCAAGAAACTAAAGAAAAATCAAATTAATAAACTCACACTACTCTTATATTGTTTCCTAATACAGGCTTGCCCTGTACTAAACCAAAATGAGACGATTAAGATCACATTTATAAATAAAATTTTTTGGGGCCATCTCGTAATTCGAGAAAAAAAACATCTGTTCTATTCAAAATGGCAACTGGAAATCGACAATATTATGTATGATACAGATGATTTACATATTTTTTTCGAATTATGGATTGGCCCCAGAGTAAAAATTGTCCATAATGATGGTCACAATCACCGAAATTAAGCAATGTTCCGCACGGTCAGTATTTGGATGGGTGACCACGGGTGGCATTTTTTAACTGAGCGCTACCGTGGCTCGGATGACACGTTAAATTGTACGTCCTGGTTGTTTTACCCGTTTAGCCAAGTCAGAGGCCTTCAAGCGGCCTAAAAACTCTGACACCAGGGCTAGCCACCGGCCTATACGAACTTACTTATGACCTCCTTTCGGCTTAGCGTAACCAATCTGGATAGCCTTGATTAAAGATCTTCCGCCTTACCACAAAAGTTTTACACGCGCTTTAGACAGTGTTTAACAGTACAAATTGCACGTATAAACAGTGTTTAAAGCGTGTTTAAATCTTTGTGCGGACGGTTTGTGTGACGGCTTGTGTTTGTTATTGAACTCCTCGTAAACAGCTTAACCATAGATGAATTATAAGTAGTAAACTATAATTTAATCTATGGCTTAACCGATGTTTAACCGACTTCCAAAAAGGAGGAGGTTCTGTTCTCGTCTATAAGTATTTTTTTTGTGTATGTTCATCGATAATTTCGTCTACTGTAAATCGAATCGAAAAAATCTTTTTTAGTTCGGAAGGGGTTATAGTCCATTTTTTTTTATGCAGATTAGGGTTACATATGGCTACCAACTCGCCTGATGGAAAGCGAAGTTGTAGCCGAAGATGGAGTATTTAGACCTAGAAGATACCTATTCACTCTTGGCTTGATGATATCCAGATTGATCCATTTAAATTTTAAAGAAATCGGCTTTTTGAAAAATCAACAGTAAACACTATTTGAGAGACACATTTGAATTTTGTACACGATGGAAGGCGGTCTTAACATTTTTTGCGAAAAATAATTATTAAAACTATATTTGGTAGAGGTCTGAGAACGCCTCTTGTTATTTTTTCGGTCACTTTGTAACATCATTCCTTTACTAGAAGTTATATTGCTATTTCATGAGTATTAAATATTGATTTATATAGGTACCTATTGTATATAATTAACCTATATATTAATTACCTCCATAATTTTAAATCATTGTTACCCTCTACTAATACAAAATGTAAGACCATTCTGTAAAAAAATCTACTTTTCAGCCTGAACTTGTTTAACAAAGCCATAAAGAAATAAAAACGTAAAAAAACTATATTTTAGCGCTAGCATTGGCAACTGCAATATTTACAAAATCATTTTTTCCAAAACATTCAATGGAGGTCAAAATCTAAAAATAAATAAACAAGAATTGATTGAAAGCTAAAATGTCGGCCACAACATAAACAAGTTAAGACATTTTGATAAAGGACTTCAATTTTAGTCGGCTCACCTCGCCTTTCACTTTTAGATTCACTTTCACTGCACTAAAATCTTAATAAACCTTCTTGTCACTGCCTAAATCTAAAAAAAAAAAGTAAAAAAAAAGAACACAACTTTCTTCTGTCTTTGAATTTGACGTTTAATTTTTTTCAATGACGTTTCGAAGCCGTCAGGTGGCTTGGAACGTTGGAGGTGTACTGCCTTGGTTTTCTCGAAACTCGCCAGTGTAAAGACGGTTTCACACCGTCGCGCTATCGCGATTATTAATGGTATGTTCGTTTTGTAAGAAAGTGTGTGATTGAGGAAAAATTAATAGCCGTTCTGATTATGGGCTGTGTTGCACGTTACGTACTTGACGGCGAAGGAAAACATTTTGAGAAATGCTGTAAGCGTTTGTAGAAGAAATTCAATGCCTAAGTAAATGTGATTCTACTAACCTGCAACTCAGTCCAAGTAAAAAAATCAGGACGGAACGTCGTGAATAGACAGGTGATGCCGGTTTTTTACACATGTGTGAGTGCGTCAATGTTGCGCCGCCACAGTTCAACTGACGAGCCAAGGCATAGTTTCTTTGTACGTGTACATGTGAGTATTGTGTCGGCGAGGCATAGTTTTGCCGGCCTCACTTGTTTGTTCCCTACGTTCCGTCTTGATTTTTTTATTTGGTCTGAGACCTGCAACTACGCTAACGTCGTGGATGTGACTCAAACGCTATTACTTTAATTTATAACACCTAGGGTAAGTCTTTGTTTACAATGAGACTATTACAAAGCATTTTTTTGTTGTTTTCAAAATACTAGTAACTGTGACTTCTTAATCTCTTTTTATTTTAGGGATAAAGCGTAGCGCTCATAGCGTAGTTTGACTAGCTGTTTGTCAGTGATCACCGAAGTTTGGCAACGGTCGGCACGGTCAGTTTTTGGACTGGCGAACGCAGGTGACATATCCAACTGAGCGCTACCGTGGCTTGGATGACAAATTAAATTGTAAGTCGCGGTTGTTTTCCGCTTAGCCATTCCGAGGCTTTTAGGTGGCTAAAAATCTCTGACACCGGGACTAACCTCCCGGCCAATACGAACTTACCTCTGTACTATGTCCTTGCCAAAAACCAAAATCAATTTGTTGCTCTGTAGCTCCGTGAAAGAGTAACACATCAATCAAACACACTTTTAGACTTATATAATTTATAATTAAATTTCGCGAAAATGGTAAAACCGACTTCCATCGTGTACAAAATTCGAATAGTTCGCTCGAATTGATGAATACAATTTTAACCATATTGTTAATTTTTCAAAACGGCTAAGCCTATTTCGATAAAAATTAACTGTGACCACCTCGGGAGTATATATACTCATTCGAACTAAAAATAGTTTTTTGATTCGATTCACAATTGGTGAAAATATCGATGAAGATACACAAAAAAAAATACATACAGTCGAACATACTCCTAGAACATTTTAGTTCAGTCGAATAAGAAACATTTTTGGAAGTTGGTTAAAAATGATTATTTCCAGATATCCGACAGTGTGTCTCCGGCTTTACCGCAGCTTCCAGCGAAAGGCCGAGATAGTGAACACATGGCTTTTATTTCTAACGCTCGAATTAACAACGAATTTATTAACAGAGTACTTATTTTAAAGTATAAATAGCATGCAAATAAACTTCACCCGTGGGCTCAACGGAACGGGTTTTCAAACTTTACGAACCCTTCTGAAACTAAGTTTAAAAAAATTAGGGGACATCTTACACACAATCTCTGGCCCCAAACTAAGCAAAGTTTGTGATATGAAATGGCTGTCAGAGACATATCTACTCAATTTAAAAACTCACTTTAATGAAAAATAACATCCTTTAAATATTACAATTTTTATTTCATTTTTTACAAATATTTTTACCCCAGTCATTTTGTTCATGGAGTTTTACTATTACTAATTGAAGAATTAACGAAAGGATGCCGGCAGCTCATACATAAGAATACCTGTTGTATACGAATACACTCATTTTCTCCCAAGTTTGATTCTAAGAATGTTATGTTCATCGTAGTAATTAATGATGCTTCTAAAAATGTTCAGATATATACAATTTGGTTTAAAATGAAGTTAAAATAAAAAAAAAAACTGTTCAAGCTTTATACGTATGAGTTACAAGAACCATAAGTGCTAACAGCATTATATTGCAAAAAGGTGCCAAATTGGCTACAAAATATTTAGATTATGAACTTCAGACATCGCTAGATCATTCTTTTAATTCCAATTCACGTAATATTTATGCAATACCTTTAACAATTCCCAGTTATTTAGTAATACCTACGAGGATGAGTTACAACATGCACAAAACAAACTCCTAATTAATAGTCAAAATATATAAAATACGTACTTTGTCTAGGAATTGTTGCTTAGTATGAAGATAAGCGCAAAGCATCAGGTTTTATGATAGCAATTAAAAATTAAAATTGCGTGTTTGGCGTAAAGCAAACATTGCTAAATTTGGCTCTGGAACCCCATCAATGGCATCATAAAAGTGAAGAGACATTTGATATCTTTTGAAATTGACAGTGACATTTAATTTCTTTTGAGTTATTATAATTATTTATTGAGTCATTTTGGCTTTGCAGTCCAATGAAACTTCCCAACTGTTATGGAAATCCACACGATTTCCATAACAGTTGGGAAATTTCATTGGACTTCAAATCATGGTCAAATTAACGGAGAATACAGTGAAAATTCATTTTCTTTTAATAAATACTTTATAATTGAATTTTAATTAGTGATATGAAAATAAAAAAATATCAGCTTTTTTTAAAGCACTGCTTATTTTTAGCATTGATTTTTTTTTAATTTTATTGGGTCGAGTCTTGGCATCCTTCTTTATGAAGTTCTGAATGTCGACAGAGCTAATCGTTTGACTGAAATATGAACAATTTTTGTGGTTAATTTGAATATTGATTGTAAAGAAAAAATCCAAGTTTATCATATTTCAAAAAAATTATTAGAAGCTTATTTTTACTGAATTCTCTTTTCTCATATTTATTTTGATAAGTACTGCCCCTCCAATATTCTTCACCGCTTTTAAAAGAGACATTGGCACTAACTTTGAGAAAGACTGCCCACGGTTATCGTACTTAATTTAATTTCGCCCTTTCTTTTTCTAGTTTGTAGCTTTCTAGCCGAAATATTTATATTTGCATAAAATTTTATAAACAATTAGGTATGTAATATAGTAGTTAATTATTAAAATCTAACATCTTACATTACATTTGCCCTTATATAATATCAATCAATACCAATGTAGTACCAATCGACATAAAAAAAAATTAAAATCACTATATTTTGATCTATTAAGTCACATAAAAAAACACTAAAATAAATTACTTGCAAAAGCAGCATTTTTAAAAATGCAATGTCTTTAGACACTTACGAGTATGTATAAACAAACTTGCGAAAGTGTGCTTTTCTTCTTCTTTTATGATTTGGCGTCGCATTATTGTGCATTTGCCAGTGTCAAGTATTTTTAATAAATATTTTATCAAAACAGTCAGTCGTAGTCACATCATAGTCCAATAAAGTCGCAGTCAAGTCCAAACATAGTCCTAGTCATACCTCAGTAAAGCAGTGGAGACTTTACTAGAGGCGTCTTTGGAGTTTTGGTAACAACTCGCAATTTTTCACTAATTATCACTGATAATAACAAAAGTTTAATACAATGAGGCGACATGATTTTTCCGCGTTCCCGCCAAAACTCCTAATGTGCTATCACAGCTAAAAGGTTATCAAAACTGCCAGTCATATCGCTTAAAGCGATCTCTTTCAGACGGGTTCAGAGGTTCTATAACTGAATCGTTAGAACGGCTGAGCGTATGCGTAAATGATCACATGACCGAGCAAGAGCGAGCATTTAAAATTTATGCTTGTGCGAACGGGAGAGCATAGAGTGCGATTCTCTGGAAACGTAAGAAATGATTCCATCGTTCCAAAAGTTGGGATCCAGAGGCCTTATTTTTCAACTTCGCACGCCTGTGAACGTATACTGTGCCCGAGGTCTCTCTCTACATGTCGAATAGCATATTATCAATATTAATAAAAGGCTTCGACGTGAGTCACTGACTGACAGATGGTCTACAGCCCAAACCGCTTAACCTATATACTTCAAACTTGAACATAGATGTAATGTAAGAGATTTCCCGAAATTCCTATTTTCAATCCTTCAAGGTTCTTTCCTTAGTGCGAACTTTTAGTATGATTAATTTATTAAATAACATAGTTTTGGTCTTCGCAAATTTGTTTAGAATTACCTATGATTCCTGACATCCTGGTAACGTTGCATATGAGCCCCAAGATATAAGCTTGTGCTTAGTTTGGGGCTCGCCGTCTAGCCTTTTATTGAAACTATCGCTGATCTGTCCTTGAGTATTTGTAATTCTTGTAACTATAGGTATTTGCTTTGTATTAGTTTTAAACTTATTTGGTGTACTACTTTTGTTGTGTATTTCTTTTTGTAATAAACTTATATTATTATTACCTATATTATATAATGTACAACGCAATGGCGCAATAAGAACGGATTTTTGAATTTTTTCGGCCTCTTAATGGGTAAAACAGGCCCTTTTCGATAGTAAGAAACTTATTATTCCCTGGATTCATTTGAATTAAATATTCATTTGGCTTAAATATTCTTCAAACAAAATAAAAAATGCTATTTGTTCAATATTTGTAAGTACTAAGACAGCGCGTGCAAAGCCGCGGGCATTAAGCTAGTAGGCAAATATAAATTTTATGATCGAATCGCTGACTCGAAAAGAAGAAGATACAAGTTCCGTATACGACTATACGTCAAAGGCGTTCGATGTTCAAAAATAATGCCCCAGACCTACTGGCCAGCCCTAGAACCGTTAGGCGCCATTTTTGCACTGACACAGATTAATTACTAGTTCCTAAGACCATCATCCGTAGTACAGTTATACCATACCTATGAGCTAGTGACCGTGCTATTTTTCTTAGTACTTTACCTTACTACCAGATAATGTGATGCTTATCGAGTGTACCTGTGTGCTATTAATTTATGTCACTTCTTAAATAATTTTGTTGTTAGCCGAAAATGGCTCAAGTGACGTCAGCCATTATTATAATTTATGAACAAAATTCGAATTGTTGGCTCGAATCAATGTGGGCCATTTTTAACCCCCGACGCAAAAGAGGGGTGTTATAAGTTTGTGTCTGTTTGTCTGTGTGTCTGTCTGTGTGTCTGTCTGTCTGTCTGTGGCGTCATAGCGCCCGAACCACTAAACCGATTTCAGTTTAATTATTTTTTGGATGAAAGGAGACTTGGCCGAGAGTGTTCTTAGCTATGTTTTATAAAAATCGATTGAGCCGTTTAAGAGTTATGGTGGGTTAAAGTTTCGTACTTTTTTTAGGTAGGTTTTTGTGTCGGGGGTTTTTTAAATTTTTAATTTAAGTTTTACAAGCTTCTTTTAACTTTCAATGGATGTATCTACTCGTACCTGTGTACGAGTATGTATGTAAGTTCGGGTGAAATCTTGCAATTTAAATTTGACCAACTTCCCGGTTTTCGATTGTGCTGAAATTTTGCACGCATATGTACATCACGTGACAATGCAATAATATGGTACCATGGAGCTGATCTGATGATGGAGTGGGAGGGCTATAGGAACTCCTGTACTAAACAAGAAAGACCCGTCGTGCTTGGGCTGGTTTTACTTGTCTTGGCTAGCACTTTGCTGCTACATGATATCCAGGATCTCAAAAGCATGTATTTTGAAAGTTACATTTTTATAATAATAATAATTTATTTAGATTATTGTTGATTTTTCAGAATCGCCAAAAAATTAATTATGATAACATTTTTTTTTACAGTTGATCATACTTTAGAGATTGTTTCATTGAAGCTTTATCAAAATCAATTAAGTAGTTTTTGAAAATTAAAAAGTAATTTGTAATCTTTACTTGTGAACATAAAAATTGGCCAAGTGCGAGTCAGACTTGCAAACGAAGGGTTCCGTACCGTATGGAAGCCCCTATTTATTTATTTAAATTTAATTATTTATTTTTGAATATTAATTCTGTGAATATTTCAAGCATATTTCTGTTGCCTTAAAAATATCGAGCAATAATTGACATTTCTTGTATGGGAGCCTTAAATATTTGTTTTATTTTATTTTAATTATTTATTTTTGAATTGTATATTTAAATAAATATTCTGTGCATATTTCAAGCACATACGTGTCACCGTTATAAATATCGAGTGGAAAATGTTTAAAAAATCAGGTTTGTTGTATGGCCCCTTAGTATTTATTTTTTCTGTATTTAGTATTTGTTGTTATAGCAGCATCAGAAATACACCATCTGATCACCGTTCATAAGATACAGCCTTGTGACAGACAGACAGACGGACAGATGGACAGCGGAGTCTTAGTAATAAGGCCCCGTTTTTACCCTTTGGGTACGGAACCCTAAAAAGCATGGAATGCCGTGTTTTGGACACTGTCCATCCTCTGCTTAGCAAGTTCCGTTCTTACTTAATCGAATAAGAAAGAAATATCAATTAACCGAATATAACAAGGTCAATTGATTCCCCGTGACGAGTGAAAAGAGAGATTTCGATTTTACTTGGTACCAGTTGTTGTAGTAGGGGAGCCCAAGAATTTTGTTTGGCTCCTTGGTGGCCCAGTGGTTAGTGAAATAATGACCCTGGCTCCTGGGCTTTAGAGGCGTAGGTTCGATTCCCAGTGCAAGAATTTACTTGATGTATAGGTATTTGCTCTATGGCTGTATATTAAAAAAATTAGCGTATACCTACATTACGTAGTAAGTACGTGGTAGGCACTAAACTTATATGTCTTCTTAAACCAATCAAACCTTGGCAAATCTGGGACAGGCAGCTAGTTTACCTATACACACGTAACTATACTCAATTAGCATCCTTTTAGGGGCTATATAAGCCGTGGTGGTCTAGTGGTTGTCATTCTTGAGGTCGTGGGTTCAATCCCGGTCCCGTACCAATGAGTTTCTTTGGAACTTATGTACGGAATTTCACACCACTGGCTTTTCGGTGAAGGAAAACATCGTGAGGCAACCTGCAAACGTCCGCAGAAGAAATTCGATGGCGTATGTGAATCCACCAACCCGCACTGGGCCAGCGTGGTGGACATGGCCCAATCACCCTTCGTGGGTAGGCCTACGTCCTGCAGTGGACTATTAAAAAGGCTGGTACAGTAGGGGCTTATTCTGTACATCAAAACTAACAAGTTTTGACAAAGAACTTTTGGTTTTGAGTCAAAACTCAAAAAAAATCATCTGTTATAATCATACATTTTGTCGATGGTAAACGATATTTTTCTATGGAACAACAACTTTTTTTAGTCGTAGAACAAAAGTTGTTAGTTTTGATGTACAGAATAAGCCCCTTAAAGGATGCTAATTGATTAGAAATAACCCTGTATATTTAAAAATATGAATACGGAGTATAAATCAGTCTCTAGCAGCCATATCTCAAGCTTTTCTTAGTTTGGGGTCAGAGAACGTGATTTAAGGTCCAAATTATAGTAGACTTACTGTCTGCCATTCAGGACATGCAAGCTCTTGCGATTTTTCTACAGTGCATTAGTTAGCAATATATATTATTCAACTTTATTCGTCCATACCATCTCTATCCATCATAAACAGGGTAATTGTTAAAAAGGGTTTACTAATTCGAAATGAGTTAATTCGGAACAGCATCATGAACGATTTTTAAAGTAGGTCTAAGACGGATTTCGATGGGAAAAGAAAAATTATCAACTGTCGTACATTTTGGCACTTTAGGCCTCCTCACCGACTTGATAAATACAATTACAAATACTTTTTTTAGGGTTCCGTACCCAAAGGGTAAAAACGGGACCCTATTACTAAGACTTCGATGTCCGTCTGTCCGTCTGTCACCGGGCTGTATCTCATGAAACATGATTTCAGCTATAGTCTGACCGTTTAACTGAGTCCTCGCCTGCGCGGTACAGAGGCGCGGGGGTAGACGACAAAGGGGACTGAGACAGGTGCGAGCGGCGGGGAAGACAGGTGCGAGCGCCTGTCTCAGTCCCCTTTGTCGTCTACCCCCGCGCCTCTGTACCGCGCAGGCGAGGACTCAGTTAAACGGTCAGACTATAGCTAGATAGCTGAAATTTTCACAGATGATGTATTTCTGTTGCCGCTATAACAACAAATAAAAACTGAACTGAAAACTGAATAAAATAAATATTTAAGGGGGGCTCCCATACAACAAACGTGATTTTTAGGAGTTTTTTGTTCGCTATTAATAAAAGCATGAGGAATAGGGATCCCGTACGGTACGGAACCCTTCGTGCGCAAGTCCGACTCGCACTTGGCCAATATTTATGTTCTTTCACAGAGTCTTGACAAAATGTATCGAACAGCCGAGTTTTATTCCAGTTTTTGCTGGTGGTCCTGTACAAAAGTTGTTCAAAATTATAATCTTTAAAAATCTCTGCACTTTTTAAAAAACTTTTAATACTTATTTGTTTATCTACAGAATAACTTTTTATGGTAGTCAAATAAATTCACATTTAGCATCATGGGCTCTCCTACTATTGCACTCGTTATGGTTTCATTAAGATGGTCATAAATTTTTTTGGACTCGTGTGATCTACTTTTTTTAAATGTGGAGGTTTTCTATTCATGTCTTAATACGAGTACAATTTAATTTATTCAAGCTGTAATTTTACCTGACTATAAAATGTGGAGATTTTTTATTCAAGTCTCAATAATATAATATACGAGTACATTTTAATTTTTTCAGGCTGTTTCATAAGAGAAGTACATTATTTTGTTTACAAAGAAATCCCAAATTCAGTTTGGAGGTCTTTACGCTGATTATAATGATGATTAGTAAAATTCAGCGGCGGGCGGCTGGTGATGAAAATAAAATAAAATGTAGGGCAGTTTAGTTGTTTAGATAAATATTTGATTTTGTCTTTTTGCTGTTGTTTCTCCTGGGTTTTGTTTTCACTCACAAATAACTTTATATTTGTCTATTGTAAAATTATAAAAAAAATAGATGACTGTTTGTCTACAAAAATTAAATTTAAAATTAAAAATAATTTTATTTCGAATATTCGTAGAAATAACGAAAAATTAGTGCAAACATAGATAGTGCAGCCGTAGCCATGCAAACTAGTTGAGTTCACACCTGTTTTGATGGATAGCCTTCCCTAGAGTAAAGCTTGGTGTGGTATGTACTGATGATCAAGTATTTCAGAGATTTACAACGAATCAATATGATGTCTTAGTGTTACATTTTTGCAAAATAAATGTTAACATAACACCTAACATAATATTCATAAAATTATCGAAGTCCAAATTCTAGCCATTATAATGTTAGTGAAAAAGAAATAATCCATTTGTAGTTTCATTGGTAAAAATGTATTTGAGTTGATAAGTATAATAAGTATTTGACACAGATAATGAAAAGTAGGTGGGAGTAGGTACGAGTATATGAACGTTTCGTTTCGCGCTCCCATACAAAAGACTTCAACGCGCGTGCCCTATTTTTAACCGACTTCCAAAATGCCTGTATGTAAATTTTTGTGTATGTTCATCGATAATTTCGCCAAATGTGAACCGAATCGAAAAAATCTTTTTTCGTTGGAAAGAGTATACTTCCGAGGTTGTTCCATTTAAAAAAAATCGGCTGAGCCGCTTTTGAAAAACAACAATAATGTAAACGATTCGAGCGATTATTCGAATTTTGTACACAATGGAAGGCGGTTTTGCCATTCGCCGGGTTACGAATGCTTTATGGCTACAAACCTTCCGGAAGATATATCCTAAAACATGAAAACTTTATTTCATCTGTTGTGTACTTTAGATAGATAGATAGATAGAACTCTTTATTGTGTGCACTAATACCATTATTGTACAAAGTAGACAACTTATCTTAAATTAGTGCCACAAATGGCGGCCTTATCGCTGACAGCGATCTCTACCAGGCAACCACTGAACGGAAAGAGATCACAAACAAGAGTATAAATGGGAGGTACCAAACACAACTGATAATAATAAAAATGGAAATAATATATAAATAAATACTACAAAAATAAAAATACACATACATACATACAATAAAATAGTATAAATAATTAACTAATATAGTATTATTAATAATTTAGGAAATCTGAGTTAATTAACTGTACATATTTGATAACATTTCATCTGATCTAAGCTGACACACAAAAAACTGGCTGTGCTATATAATATACTAGCTGCCCGTCCTGTCTTCGACCGGGTACGATTGTCTAAAGAAGACATATAGTAAGGATCTCCAATTTTTTTGAAAATATAATAAAGCCCATGTTTACCTGGGATAGTGTAGCTTTCCTACAGTGAAAGAATTTTTCAAATCGGTTCAGTAGTTTCGGAGCCTATTCGATAAAAACAAACAATCAAATCTTTCCTCTTTATAATATTGGTATAGATTATGTAGTGATAATACACAAGTACAAGTTATCCTTACATAGTCCTTACATAGTATAAAATAAAGTCGCTATTTTCGTTTGTTTGTTTGTTTGTCTGTATGCTTAAATCTTTAAAACTACGCAACGGATTTTGATGCGGTTTTCTTTAATTGATAGAGTGATTCAAGAGGAAGGTTTATATGTATAATACACCTGTGCGAAGCCGGGGCGGGTCGTCTAGTATAAAATAAAGTCGCTATTTTCGTTTGTTTGTTTGTTTGTTTGTCTGTATGCTTAAATCTTTAAAACTACGCAACAGATTTTGATGCTGTTTTTTTTAATGGATAGAGTGATTCAAGAGGAAGTTTTATATGTATAATACACCTGTGCGAAGCCGGGGCGGGTCGTCTAGTTCCTAATAAGTGGCTTATACATAGAGTTATTAGTTTATAGTTTTTTTAGTATGGTTTGAGAGCCATCTGTCGTCAATCTTTAACAACATGAAAGTAGAATGTAAGTGAAAGGCCAAACGGCTTGATTATACTACGTCCGTAACTGCTTTAAAATTCAGCTTTAAAGCAGTTATAGTTGGAATTGAAAGAAATAGATGGCAGTTTTTAAATTAAAACCAGGTAGACAGAATGTCCAGTGGTAGTGACACCCGCCTAACAATCGTGAGGTCGTGGGTTCAAATCCCCGTCCCGTACCAATGAGTTCTTTGTAATATATGTACGGATTTTCACACCACTGGCTTTTCGGTGATGGAAAGCATCGCGCGGAAACCTGCATATATCCGTAAAAGAAATTCGATGACGTATGTGGATCCACCAACCCGCATTGGGCCAGCGTGGTGGATATGGCCAAATCACCCTTCGTGGGCAGGCCTACGTCCTGTAGTGAACTATTGAAAAGGTACACTACAGACAGGATATAAAAAAATTATGCTCTCATGCGCTATTTTTACCGCTTTCAAAAAAGGAGGGATGTTCTATGTTCGTCTGTACGAGTATGTATTTTTTTCGTGTACGTATGTTCATCGATATTTTCGCTAATTGAGAACCGATTAAAAAAAAAACTTTGAAAGGGTGGGACTCTCGAAGTAGTCACATTTAAATTTTATCGAATCAGCTGAACCGTTTTTGAAAAATCAACATTAATGTAAAGTTTTTATATATTTATATTTATTCAAGCGAACTATTCGAATTTCGTACACGACGGAAGTCAGTTTTGCTTTTTTTTTAAATAATTAATATCTGTTTTTTTTTTTGCTTTGCTCGGCCAGGAATGAATTTTAAAAATAAACTTGTCATGACTTTTTTTCTAAGATATCTTGAAAGTAAGAGTCATTCATAATAGGCGTCTAAATAACCCTCTTTTAGCTTACTACTCCTTTTTAGGGTTCTGTACCCAAAGGGTAAAAACGGGACTCTATTACTAGGACTCCGTTGTTCGTCCATCTGTATGTCACCAGGCTGTATCTCATGAAATGTGATAGCTAGGACGTTTAAATTTTTAAAAATGATGTATTTCTGTTGCCGCTATAACAACAAAATATCAAAAAACGAATAAAATAAAATTTTAAAGGGGGCTCCCATAAAACAATTCAGATTTTTAGCCGTTTTTCACTCAATATTAAAGAATATTTAATTGTATTATGTTTTCTTCAATAATTAATTATCAAATTAAAATAAAATAAATATTTAAGGGGAGCTCACTTACTGTACGGAACCCTGCGTGCGCGAGTTCGACTTGCACTTGGCTGATTATTTAATAACTTTGTACATAGTCTAATATTTTGTTACTTCACTTTTGTTATGAAGTCCGTTCACTTAGGTACTTTCATCGAAAGAGTAAGTTAAAGTTCCAAGCAAACTTCCTTCCCTCGACTCTAGATTTCTAATGACCTCATAATGGTTCCTAACTTCAAGTTACTTAATGCCTACTTAGAAAGTTTGTATAATCTATTTGAATTTCGATAAAATGAAATTTTAAAAACACATTATGCAAAGTTTTTATGCTATAATTTGTATTTCGCATAATAGGCATATGGCGAGACCAAAATCAATATTTAGGTATACCTATAGGTATTTTAAATATGGAAGACAAAAGTTTATTTTTGATTTGTAAAGAAGATATTGTTTTCGATATATATTTATATATCAATGTTGTTTTTGTATGTAAAATCCTACTAGTATTGTAAACGCAAAAATTTTGTATGTATGGAAGTTTGTTCCTCTTTCACATAAAAACTACTGAACAGATTGAGATGAAACTTTGCGATAGTAATGCTTACATATACATCAAAAAAACACATTAGATATAACTTATAAAGATATTGCCTGAAACGAAGTTTCCCAGATCAGCAAGTACGTAATATCTATTTATGATCATAATCATCATTATCAGTTCACAATTGCCGATTTTTAGCATATGTTTCTCTTATTCCATTTATAATAACGGTATCAATTTAACGCTATTTTTTTCTCAACTTTGCTGTCCCACTTCTGGGCAAACGTCTTTTTTTATCATGTTAAAAAAATTGTTTGATACATAAGATAAAACTCAAACTAAAATCATTCAAAACCATTTGTAATTGGTAAAAGCAACAATCATTCAAGAAAATATGATGAAAACAGCAATCGTATTTGAACTAAATTAAAATTGTTCAACCTAAACGTAGGTACTATTCGTGACATATTTTTACTAAAACAGTTGTATGTATTAAGTATACTTAACATTAAGTTAAGTACGCTATTTAAGCAAGTCAAAATCTCCATTTCTACAAAAAGACTTCCAAATTCTCTAACCCACTTAAGCACTTTAGCAAAACAACCCAAGCTATACCTATTAAAATCACAGTTAATATATATGTCATTTTTCCAAGAAAATACCTTTTTGCTTTCATCACTTTGCTATAAAAAAGCAAACAAGCTTTTGCAAGTTTATTAGTAAAATACATAATAGTAAAAAATAATGTGCCTAAATCAAAACAACCTTTATAAACTAAAATACTTACCCTATTTTACTTAGCTCACAACTGAATAATAACAAAAATAATTAATACGTTACATGAAATGATTTTTAAGCTTTGTTGTAATAATTGTTGTTAGTTACAGAATAAAACTATTTTATTTATGGATAATGTACCCACATAAAATCTCAATACAAATAAGTCATACCACAATGCAACTCTAATAACAATAAATAAGCGACAAAAAATAACTTAAAAATACTCGTAACCTAAAAAGGATAAAACGAGCCAAAATTATCCTAATGCATTTTTACATAACTGAAACTTCAGCTTTCACGGTACGCATCATCTGACCCCGAAGCGTTGTCAGCACTATCACTAATCAACACTAAGATTATGTAAACGCTACGTCACTAACATGCATTTTTATGTAACCACCATTCCCACCAGTGGGGGTACAGTCAGTGCAGTGCCACCGCCCGTCACCAACGCACGTACCCACCGCGACGCAAAAAATGAGCACCGCTCTCGTCTCTTTAAAAACTCTGTAAAATAATAATGTGCTAAATTTTTCCGCGCGAAAAATCGTCTCCAAAACAAACACAGTTGTAAAATGAAAGTGAGATCTTCGGATCACTGACCGCACCAACATGTTATGCGAAAACGGTTGGAAAGTATTCCTTCTGTTGGTAGCTTCGGTTGCCTACGGAGAATCGACCCGAGCGTTGGCTTTATACAAAAAACCGTACAAAAATGTTATGTTCATACCGAAAAACTACTATAGACGGCGTTCGAGAGTCTTATTCCTGGATGAAGATGAAAATCACCAGCCGTTTGGAAGAGGAGAGATAGACTTAACAGATAAGAAGTATTCGAGAATCAAATTCGATGAAACAACGGATTACGAGTTCACATCGCCTGAAGAAACGACAAAGATTGAAGCTCCAAGTGGAAATGAACGGTTCTACGAACCAGTGCCTAGGTTTAGGCCGTTTCAAAACCAGCCTCAGTATTACCATGGACGGTTTGGACGGCCCTATGCTCCTAGTTACGCGTTTGAGCCGTTCCAAGCTCCATATGCTCCTTTAGTGAGGAATGGCAATGGATATTACAATGGATGGAAGGCGCGGAGTCCTAGAGTAGTGTTCCCGTACGCGTCAGAGAATGTAAACTCTGTACAGACTAACTCTCATGCCGGACCTGTAGGGTCGGTTGGATCGGTCGGGTCGGCACCGGTCGGGTCGGGTGTCGGGTCAGTGCCGGGCCCTCCAGTGGACAATGTGGTGTTTCGTGACCAGTTCAGTTCCAACGACGTAGCTGGCGATGAGCAGGCACTGCAGGATCTAGGGAGTGGGGCTGATAGTTTTACTGAAAGAGGTACGTTTTTTATTTCATTGTAATGCTTGGGAATGCTTCTTTAAATAGCTAACAAACTTGTATAACGTATATAATAATGCTTTTATTTGTTAGTTCGTATAGGCCAGGATAGCTCTGCCGGGCTAGTATGCGCGCCACGAATTATTTCGTTCGTAGTGTCAGAACGAGACAGCGTTATGGCAAAGTATACAACTGTCACTTTTTACACGTCGAAATGAGTTCTTTTCGTCGCTTTTCGTGGTCACATGCTTTATAACCTGGTGTAGGAGTTTCTAAGCTGCCTGAAGGTCTCTGGATAATGCTTTTATAAACAACGGATATATTTTAGGATTTCATTGTAGTCGTCAATATGAGCAAGTTTTACTATAGATCTGACAGTGATATTGCCAAAAATCAATTCCATACATTTTATGAAAGTTATTAAACTATTTACTATGAAATTCATCCTAGAATACGTCCGTAGCAGAAACGCAGAGTATTAGTAACTGTCTCCACAAGCAATTTTGTCGTGAAATGTAACTGTAAAGACGTAAATGAGTAAAGCCAAAATATG
The DNA here is from genome assembly GCA_964007245.1 of Hypomecis atomaria. Lineage (NCBI taxonomy): Eukaryota > Metazoa > Arthropoda > Insecta > Lepidoptera > Geometridae > Hypomecis > Hypomecis atomaria. Next base: position 5,217,963 of record OZ023308.1, on the reverse strand, counting down.
AAACTTCTGCTTTTTTTAGTAAAATGATGAATCAGTTTCAGGAAAGTGTTATGTTACTAAACGGTACTATCCTCTTCATATCGTAGTTCACTTCTGGATATAAGCCTACCCATAGATAACGATTGTTTCTCTCTCTGGTTTGCATGTAATTAAAATTCTTAATATCGACATTTTATTTTCATTCGTTTTTTAACCGACTTCCTAAAAGGAGGAGGTTCTGTGTTCGTCTGTATTTTTTTTTGTATGTTTCGATAATTTCGCCAATTGTGAACCGAATCGAAAAATTCTTTTGTAGTTCGAAAGGGTATACTCTCGAGACAGTCCTATTTAAATTTTAAAGAAATCGGCTAAGCCGTTTTTGAAAAATCGACAATAATGTAAACAATTCGAGCGAAATATTCGAATTTTGTACGCGATGGAAGGCGGTTTTGCCATTTTTTGGCGAAAAAATATTATTTTGTGATATATTTACAAAAAACTATTAATAATATGCTCTCTAACTGTCGTTTATGGTCATTTCAATTTATAATTACGATATATTGAAATATATAGAACTATAGAAAAGTATTTATAATTATTAATAATTATGTACTTAATCTAGGCATGGCATAACAAATATCACTGATTTTTATATGCTTTCAGATGTAGTTTGTGGTACAAAGTGTTGTTGTGCAAAACACATGGACTTTAAGATGTTATAATATGTACAATACATATCATTACGAACAACTTTTACAATTAGACGAACCTCGATCGCGAATAAAAGCAGCTGTTCTAAATATATCATGTAGCATGTTGTATCTCATTTTGTTTACTATAAATGAACTGTTTGTATGATAATTATACAGGGTTATTCCTAATCAATTAGCATCCTTTTAGGGGCTTATTCTGTATATCAATGAAACGACTTTTGTCAAATCTCAAAATAACACCCTCGATAAAATGTATGGAACAGCTGTTTTTGTTCTTAAAGTTGACTATAAAAACTTCTAAAAGTTAATGCACTTTTCAAAGTAACAACTTATAATTATGTGGTGTTGTGTAGCTACTAACATCAATCAAACTATAAATACGCCAAAATAATCTTTGTAGGATGTTTATCTCATGCATTAGTTTATGTAAGTATACGATCATATTACTTATTATGTAAAAATTTGAATAGTAGGGCATAAAAATAACATAATAATATTGCGAAACGGATAGTCACGAAACTATTAAATGAATCTTTCACTTTTTTTTTCATATTGGCATTGGATGTCTTGTGCATTTACCATAATGAAGAGGCCTGCAGGCGGCTTAAAAACTCTGACACCAGGGCTAGCCACCCGGCCTATACGAACTTACTTTTTACCATAATGAAATATTAGGATTAGGTATATCGTTATCATTGTGACCTCTACTGTCAGACATAAGTCTTCCCTAATAAGTTGCTAATAATACCACATGGACGTCATTATAAGTAACTGTCCTAGATATAAAATTGAAAAAAAAAGATGAATAAATTTAAGTACGAGACCTACTTGTGGGAATTATCATCATCATCACCTATCGTCATAGTTTTAGCATATAAAGTAGTATTGTATCTTATTGTAGTTAATAAAGAAAAAAAATCGTTTCTTCATTATATCAACTCTTAGTGATCCACTGTTGAACACAAGCTATCCTGAAAATACAACTTTAATCTCTTCTCATATTATATTTTTAGAGGAATAATATACCTAATTAAAAAACCCCCGACACAAAAATATTTGACAACAAACTTTCAATTGACAACCATTTTGGGCACATTTGTAGAATTTTGGTTCTTCCATCCCCACTTTAACCCACCATAACTCTTAAACGGCTCAATCGATTTTTATAAAACATAGCTAAGAACACTCTCGATTAAGTCTCCTTTCATCCAAAAAAAACTAAACTGAAATCGGTTCAGTGGTTCGGGCGCTATGATGCCACAGACAGACAGACAGACAGACACACAGACAAACAGACACGTCAAACTTATAACACCCCTCTTTTTCGTCGGGGGTTAAAAATGTTCTTGTACGACAAGACAATCTTATGAAAATTTTAATAAAAGGAAAGGTGGAAAAAGAGGAATGGGAAGATCACGGGCGGTATTCACTGATCAAATTAAGGAGAGGGCAGATGTCATATCGTGTAGTGTAGGGGATACAAACACTGGCCGAGGACCGCTAGAAGTGGAAGTTGCTCCACGGAGTGTAGGAGCTGAGCTCTTAAATTATGAATGAATAATGTTTTTTATTCCTCCCATAGTTGAAGTCGGTCATAATGAGTGAGCATTCTTGAACTCATATTAAAAAATCCAAGAATATTTTCGCAGTCTGGAGTAACACTCGATATTGCCGCGCGGCGCGTGGGTTACATTACACTTAAGGTATAATAAATATCAAATCAAATCAAATCATTTATTGCAACATATGAAATTTACATGCGGTTCTTAATTAACATGTTTTGTATAGTTACACATATGACCCTGATAAGGGTATGGCAATTTTATTATTCGTATGATTCGTATTGGAACGATTTATTATGTTTTCTAGATTATCGTTAAAAAATTCGTCTAATGTGTAATAACATTTGGATAATAGAACAAGTTTTAGTTGTTTTATAAAACAGTTTTCCTTTTCGATATCTTTTAGATTATTTGGCAGTTTATTTAATATTTTTATAGCCATAGAATGCGGGCTGGAACTATGCATTTCTAAGTTGGACTTTGATCCCACGAGTTTATGTCTGTATTGTGATCTAATATTGAGCGATTTATCAGACGCTTTGTTAAAATAGTCAGGGTACTTTTTAACAAAATTACATATTTCGAATATATAGATAGACACCAGGGACATAATTTCAAGTTTTATAAAATACGGTTTATGGAAGTTCTTTTTGGTAATGTCTGGAATTTTAATATTTATCTTTCCAACTGTCGTAGCAATATGTGTATTAACGGTATAGTCGCATTAATTAGCGATAACTCCATTTTGTCAGTTTTTATGTGGAATGGTTTGTGGCATTAATTATAACATTAAGTAACAATTATAATTCTCTTCCTATCTTGTAGACATGCAGTTGTTGTCATGCGGAATAAAAGGCTGTTATTTAAGCTGAATTAAATATTTCTTAGTTTTTTTTCTAGATAATTTGATTTTGTTTTAGTTAGGATCGTTGTTATTCGAATAGTTCACTCAAACTGATGGATATATCATATAATTTAGATTATTGTTGATTTTTCAACAGTCGTTCAACTGATTTCAAATCAAAAATCAAATAATGATAAAGAATATAAATGTTTTTAAGACGATAGTTTGAATTATTAAATAATGGTAAAAAACATCTGGCACCTACTTAAAGATAGATGAAAAAATGTAAATGTCGACAATTTAACTGAAAAAAATCCTTGGTTTGAATAAATATATAGTGTATTTCCGCTCTGTTGTAGGCATATAAGTTAAGGGTACCAATCAAATAACCAAATGAAATCACAAACAAAATTAGTAATTTATCATCAAACTGTGTCATGATTTGGCTATGGTTAGGTTAGGTCAGAAAAAAAAGTTAGGTTAAGTTAGGCTTAGGTATGTTTAAAAAATAATGAACATGAAACAAAATTAGAATTAATCCGTAAAAATAATAAAAAATAATTGCACCTGTAACAGAAATAGTGATTAGTGATCTTTTTAAAAAATGTAGTTATGTATAATGTAGTAAGTACTTTTTAACATGTGTAGTAAAATACTTGTCTTAAATAATCCTACTAATATTATAAACGTGAAAGTTTGTGAGGATGGATGGATGGATGGATGGATGGATGTTTGTTACTCTTTCACGCAAAAACTACTGAACGGATTGAGATGAAACTTTGCAGTAATATAGCTTATATATCAGAATGACATGTAGACTATAAATTATAATGATATTGCGTAAATTTTCCATAATATAACGATAAGTGTTAAGTAAGTAGGAAAAAATCTGCTTTCTGCAAACTATTCTAGAGTGCGCTTCAAGAAATGTCAAAAAAAACAACTGTCGAATCGAACAACCGTCAAACCGTTTTAAATTTTTCACCTCCTTTATTAAAGGTGATAAAGTAGAGCCTCGGGTTTGAAAGACGGAAAGTGACATAGTCTACTTTTTATCCCGGATAAATAAAGGGTTCCCATGGGATAGCACAAAAATCAAAACTTCATGCGGGCGAAGCCGCGGGTAAAAACTAGTAAAAATATAAATAGGTAGGTACCTACGTAACGTTTACTTACTCTCAGGTACTTACTCTAGTCTTACGTAAACATTTAATTAAAAATAGGTCTTAATACCGAAGTTATACGGGTAATTGTAGCTCGAACGTCGGACCACTTTTGTTTTTGTTTGTCGCGTGAAGCAATGTCGCGTGTATGTAAATCGAAGGAACCTTACAGAACTTTTACTGTTGCGAACGTAATAATATCAGACTTGTTTTAAGCATCAGCTGACTTGGATCAGTCATAAGTAAACTACAAAGATTAATATTCATTTCATTTCATTTATTTATCATAGATAACACACATATAGGTACTCATAAACTTAAAGATGTGGGTACTTAGAAATGTTATCTTAAGGTAGGTATGCATGATAAATATTGGCAATAAACATAATTAATAGTAATGCAAAATAGTAAGCCTTGCGAAGCAGCCCCCACTAGGAAATCCCGTGTCGAGGACTACTGCAGCCCGCTTATCCCGCCACATTGCCGAGCAAACATATGCGCATACAATTAGGTATCTATTCTTCATATATTGTTCGCAAATATTTATTTTTCGCAAAAATGGCTAAACCGCCTGCCATCAAACTTTACAAAATTCGCATATTTCACCCGTATTGTTTCCACAATTGTTGATTTTACAAAAACGGCTCAATTGATTTCTTTAAAATTTAAATGGAACCATTTCGGGAGTATATCCTTTTGAACTAAAAAAGAATTTTTTCATTCGATTCACAATTGGCGGAATTATCGATGAACATACCCAAAAAATAAATCTACATACAGACGAACATAGAACCTCCTCCTTTTTGGAAGTCGGTTACAAAATTGGTTTTCTATAAAGACAGTTTATGGACGATAGTTTTACGTGATAACGTCATAAGAATACATGTTGAATCAACAACTGAAACAAGCCGAACGTTCAGACCGATCGTGCCTCTCTGTCGCTTGTTCCGCGCTTTCACACGCTTGGCTCAGGCGTAACGTTACATTTTTTCGTGCGTGCAGTCGGCGTTCATCGATTTATGAGACGTTATCACGTTAAAAAAAATCGGCCTTGTGCGAGTCAGACTCGCGCACGAAGGGTTCCTTACCGTGTTGGAGCCCTTTTAGCCCAATTCCTCTTGCCAATATTAATAGCGAGCAAAAAAAACTCCTACAAATCACGTTTGTTGAACGGGAGCCCCCCCCCCCCCCTTAATTATTAATTTTATTCTGTTTTTAGTATTTGTTGTTATAGCGGCAACAGATATACATCATCTGTGAAAGTTTCAGCTTTCTAGCTATAGCGGTTCATGAGATACAGCCTGGAGACGGACAGACAGACAGACGGACAGCGGAGTCTTAGTAATAGGGTCCCGTTTTTGCCCTTTGGGTACGGAACCCTAAAAATCATTTGTTTTTATCAAAGCTGAAGTGCCGACTATGCTGTTCAGTTTTCCTGTTCTTGATCTAAATCTAGTTTTGTTATTCTTGATCTAAATCTAGTTTTGTTTGAAGGAAACAAAAATAAAAAAAAACAATAATAACTAAAAAACACAGCCGGACAGAAAATGTCGACAAAAAAGACAATATTTTTACGCAGTCACCACATTACCTAATTTTAGATATTAAAAGACTTTGCTCTGACTTTACAGAATAGAGCCTAATCCGCTCTGAATCCGTATGACGTAGCAGAGTATTACAATACAATGCAGTAAAAGTTCCATTGTTAACGTTACTTCATAATCTCTCATCTCTGCTGTCAGCGTGTTTTGAAACTCAGAACGAAGAAAACGGTCTAGAGCGTTCAAATTTTCAATCAAGACATTATAAAAATGAAATAATATTTGAAATTATATTTTATGAAATATAAATTAGCAATTTTTCGAAATACAGATCATCTAAATATTGGTATAGCTTATACAGGGTCATAAGTATAAGACGCTAAATCTTTCATGGGCGGGTTTAGTACACCTAGACAAACAACTTTTGTACTACGAATTTTGAAAATTCGCAAAAAAACAATTCGCTTCTCCATACATTTTGCCGCGCGTTGACGAACTTTTTGTATGAAAAAGCTGATTTTTTCTTTGTGATTTTCCAAAAATCCTAGAACAAAATTTGTTTGTCTAGATGTACTAGACCCGCCCTTAAAAGGTTTTGCGTTAAAGACCGATGACCTGTATAGATCAACTTGTGAAGACAAAACCCTAACTACCCATACAAGGTGGACAGCTGACGCCGACTTTAACGTAACCCAATTGAAAAAACAAATATAGAACTAATAAACATAATGCTGGTGTTTATTTGGCTCAATGTATAAGCATTGCCATTCAGCGTAGCAATGTTGCCAACATACTGGGCACGCTGCCAACTGGCAGTGGGTGCGAGCATTTGGATTATCTTTAGACCATCAAGGTTCTCTGGATGATCCAATTGCTTGTTATATAGTAGTAGTTTATGTAGTTTTAGATTATATAAGTCTTGTATTAAGCCGTAATTAAAAAAAATAAACATAGGAAGTAAGTAATTGGGCATAATGATTTAAAAGGCACTCATTCATACTATTCTGATAATAAACTAATCGAAGTAATATTGAAGCTATTTTGAATAAAGTCAAAATTGTTAAAAATTATAACAGCGATTCGAGCTATTTTGACTAATGTCTAATGTAACTGTACAAGTTATACATATGTTAACTAAGAACCGCATGTAAATTCCAGATGTAAAAATAAATGATAAAATAAACGTCATAAATGATTTAAGTTTGAGTACAACTCGTCAAAAATAATACAGAATCAGCCTCCTGTTTCGTCGTGGTTAGAAAAACATTTCACATTAAAATTAGTGCGTGTTTTACCAACTCGTGAAAACTCCGACTAAATTACGTCTATCGTGGGAAAATCGAGACCAAAACATTAAAAATCGCTTAAGAATAAGAGCATGATTGCGGTAAACAATCGTGATCGTCAGAAATTGTGATTGAATAAAAAAGAAAGGTTGTTATGTCACCCGCCACAAAAATAACTTGAAATTTTTGACCAACTTCCAAACAGGAAAAAATTCTCAGTCTTTTTTGCTAACCGACTTCAAAACAAGAGGTGTTCAATTCAACTGTATGTTTTTTTTGTATGTCACGCGATACACCGCTAGTTAAGAACCAATTTTGATGATTCTTTTTGTTTTTAAGATCTTACTTCAAAGGTTTAAGACACTTTACATTTCATTTATAAGACACTCCCATCTATGCCTTTTAAAAAGTTTATTTATCATACATCGTTTCACGCAAATCTTTATAAATTATAGCCTATGTCTTATCACCACATACTCGTAGTATAAAACAAATTCGCTTCCGCTGTCCCCATGTCCCCACGTATGCTAATATCTTTAAAACTATGCAACGGATTTTGATGCGGTTTTTTCAAAAAGATAGAGTAATTCAAGAGGAAGGTTTACATGTATAATACACCTGTGCGAAGAAGCCAGGGCGGGTCACTAGTTCTAAGTATAAATTACAACTAAGAAATGTCACTCTTTTCATTACTTACATTAGTTAATAATTATGAAATGTCTTAGTTAAAAGCGAAAGAGACTAAATCTCACAACACAGGACCCTAGTGTTAGATTTAGGGTTCCACTCTGGAAGTCTGTAAATTTTATCTAAGTACCTACTGACACTACTTTAAGCAACATCAACATTTACTAACTGTTTTTTTGTGTTTTCTGTGTTTGTAATGTCGAATAAAGTTTTTCCATTTTCAATATCAATTTTCAACTCCAAACTATGTAAAGGAGATATTGCAAATCTGCACAGAAATTGGGCCACCAAAGGGTACAGTATTTCATAATTTGCTTAATTTCTTTCGGAAAATTATTTTCCCGTTATTTTTTACAATAACAGTGTCCATTAAAAGTAATTTCGTGTATTCGGGTATTAAGGTTACATGTGACCAAAATGACAGTAATTCAATGACTGAACAAAAATCAAATTGGAAAATGTTAAATTACTCATAAATTAAGCATTTGATGCGGTTGTTTTACTCTGCGCATTTATTTATCATAGTTTAACGGATTTTTTGAGCTACTGTACCTAGTCTTAGCCCATTTTGCATTATCTCCTTTTTGACAATTTTTTTTTATCTATTCTGTTGTAAATGCAAAGTTTCATCTCAATCCGTTCAGTAGTTTTTGCGTGAAAGAAGAACAAACATACATATAAACTTTCGTCTTTATAATATTAGTAGGATATTTATTCTAAATTATTATTTAACCCACTTCTGTGAAGAACAAAATAAAGAGCGCGCGCGTTGAAGTCTTTTGTATGGTCTCTTGTACTCGTACCGATCAATGAAATATAAAGTTTATGAAAAAAAATCATCTAGGTACAGATTGAAAATAAAAGCACTTGAATTAGTTCAAAAATAGCAAAATAGGTAATCAGGTCATATTATAACTAATTATTTATTGCTAATAATTATTTTTCGCAAAAAATGGCAAAACCGTCTTATATCGTGTACAAAATTCGAATATTTCGCTCGAATTGTTTACAATATTGTTGATTTTTCCAAAACGGTTTAGCCGATTTTTGTAAAATTTAAACGGAATCACCTCGGGAGTATACTCTTTCGATCTTAAATTTTTTTTTTTTGATTCAGTTCACAATTGGCGGAATTATCGATGAACATACACAAAAAAACCATACAGACGAACATAGAACCTCCTCCTTTTTGTAAGTCGGTTGAAAATGGCATAATCGACTTCAATCGTTACAATTTACGTACAAAATATGAATAGTTCGTACCTACTATTTTAATTTTTATTTAATTTACGCCAGTCGTAATTGGCGAAGTAATCGCGCACATACAAAAAAAAAACAAAACAGACGAATTGAGAACCTCCTTCATCGAGGTCGTTTAAAAATCATAAACCAGCTTTGGTTTATTTTTAAATATTCATTGTTATAATTCAAATATAGGTCATGGTCATTCTACCAAAAACATACAAATACATACTAAACACAACCTAATAATACATCAAATTCACCAAAAAACTAAACTAACACCGATAAAAACAAAATTAAATTAAAAAACAAAAATGACAAATTCGATTCCGGTCAATCCGGAAAGTAAACCGACTTGTAGCATCACCGCGGCCGTCCCTCTCTACCGCGGTGAGTGTGAGCGAGACGCCGCTATACTATTTGGGCTACGAGGGCGTTGCATAATATGACTGTTACGCTGTAGGAAGCATTATGCAAGACATAGAAAGTGGTACAGGACTACTTTATCTTCGGTGGATGTGAATTGGCGTTATTAGATTGATTTGTTTGGAGTCCTTTAAGTGTTTTAATTTCTTCCGTTTGTTTTTGAAGTGAAACTTCTGATGCGACTTCCAACAAAGTTGCGTTAAACGTTTAACGCTACCATGGAGTGGGTATGAAAGCACTGTTGCGTCGAAGTTTCACTTCTTCCGCGCGGAGGGACTCCACTTGCATTTTTTCTCTCATAATACGCAGTGTTTAATAATAAATACATTCTTTATTGCATGATACAAAAGCCACCTTATTAATATAATTGATATAAATATTATTTACATTTACATTATTGGCTAGCGGTTACAAATCTAGTTTGTACACAGAACCTACACTAAGTAAAACCTTGTATTGTAGGTACGGTTTACATTCAGGGAACTACATGCGCAGAATAAGCTATGATAATAAAATAATCTGCTAAGTACGAGTCGGACTCGCGCACGAAGGGTTCCGTACTGTATGGGAGACCCCCTTAAATATTTATTTCATTTTAATTCAATTATTCATCATTAAAGTAAGCATGCAGTTCAATATTCTGTGAATATTTCAAGCTACCATTATTGATATCATAATTTAGATTTGTTGTATGAGAGCCACCCTAAAATATTATTTTTATTCAACTTTTTGTATTTGTTGTAATAGCGCTAGAAATACATCATCTGTGAAAATTTCAGTTTTCTAGCTATAGCGGTCCATGAGATACAGCCTGGAGACAGACAGACGTTCTGCTGTTCTGTGAGACAGACAGACAGCAGAGCCTTAATAGGGTCCCGATTTTACCCTTTGAGTACGGAACCCTACAAATAAAAAATAGTAGTGCTGCAGTAGAGCTGAATTTAACATTACTGAGAGAAAAACACGGCAACTAGCCACTGAATCGAGATACTTTTTATGTCTCTTTCCAAACCATGCCATATTAAATCATTGCATCTCTTTATATTCTCGATCGACTGCATTATCCCTCTGGTATCTCTGTGGGTGTTAAGTAGATCTTCAATAATCAACCATTTAGGAACCTTTCTCGTCTTAAAGTAAACCGCAAAAAGCTAACAATGATATAATTTCTACGTCAAGACCGTGAGACAGAGAAAACGTTTTCACTGATCACAACAAACAAAACCGAGATACGCCGTGGGATCCCATTGTTGGGATGAAAGTTCTGGGAGAACAACAAATATTTATGGTATTTAGTGATTTTAATTAATTCTAAGTGATAAATATGTTTGAGTGTGAATGACTTCATTAAAACACACGAGTGTGATGGTAATAAGAATATGAAAGTTTGTGTTTCTGTTGTCATTTTTCTCGTGGGATGTCAACCGCTGAATTAGCCTTTAACTACGACAAAATACAATACTAATACTACTTTACATGCTAAAACTTCCTACACTACTACTACATAAAAAGCATTGGATCATCCACAGACCCTTGAAGGTCTAAAGATTATCCAAATGCTCAAGCCCACTGCCAGTTGGTATTGCCTTGAACTATCTTAACCAGTACGTACTAGCTTTTGGTCCATGTGACATGTACCCTTTATACTTATTGTGCTTAAATTACAACAGAATGGAAATACACTAAAGTTTTATTCAGAACAATAATGGCCAAATTACATTTTTTTGTATGTTATTCTTTTGGTCTTCTGACAAAATTACGAGACAAGAATAAGTAATAGGTAACTTAAGAATATTGCCAAAACCAAGAATTCTTAAAACGTATTTAAGCATTACCATTCAGTGTGGCAATACAGCCAGCATACTGGGCACGGTGCCAACTGGAAGTGGGCTTCAGCAATTGGATCATCCACAGACCCTTTCTGTGGATGATCCAATTGCTTTTTATGTAGTGGTAGTGTATGTAGTTTTAGCTTATAAAATAGTTTTGTGTTTTATTGTAGTTAATAAAGGCACTTTTGGTCATTAAAAAAATAATTCTTGTGTAAAATATTGTACAGAAAAAAAACGATTGTCAGGTCAACTGTGATGTTTAAAAAGAAGTGGCAAAATATCTACTGCCTACTAGCGGTAAATGAGTATACATGTACACTGACGAGTGGAGGAGTTCCTCGTGGACCAACTGCTTTTGCACAACTAGTTGGACATCCAAAATACGTATTCCTAACGGCACAACTACGTTCAACTAAGCACGAGTATGAACAATTTAAATTTCTTAGCTATTCAGTAAAATGGACATAAGTATGCCGCGCAGAGATTTGCAGTGATATTGTTCTAAACTCTGGGTGGTGTAGAGCTACCATGGGCACGTGTTATGCTAACATCAGGCAAACGCATAGCTCGTCAATAAAAGAATAACTTACATATAAAGGATAAGATCATAAATCTATGTTAAGCATAATATTATTGGCTACAAATAAATAAATTATTAAAATAAATTATTATTAAAGATAAATCTATACTAAGGGCCGATTTCACCGTTGAAGCAACTAGACTAGTTTAACTAACCTCAGTTCTATTTAAGCGAGTTTAATTGTCATCATAGATCTCCGTTTACTTCAAACAGATTTCACCAGCGTCAATTGGATTGCGTTCACGAAAACCAAGTTTACGGGTTCAGACGTGGCAAGAACTAAACGCAAAGTCAACCATAACCGTATTTTCATTGTCAAAACTGAATTTTAACGTCATTGTCAAAGTAATGGATACATTGCATGTTATTCGTTTGTTTGAATTTGTTTATATTTAAGTTCTCACGGTCCCGTTGGCAAGTTATTGTACAAATAAAAAGCTCTGATAGTTAGTTGTAAGTCCTTTAGGTTTAGGATAGAACAATAAGCCAGGTAGAGTAATAAAAGAAAATGCGGTAGATCCTGGCCGAGCCTCAAGAACCGTATGGAATGTTTTATGTAAGAACTTTAGCAGTTTATATTTTCGGTAGTCATGTTATGTGTGTTATATCTGACACCAGATTACCGTACAAACAAAAAGAAATGTCTAAAAGAATTATCTTTATCATCAAGACTATCGAAGTCTTCTTCCCTCTCACGTATTCATATCGAGCGTCGCGTCGTGGGCGAAGGGAATAGTATCACTCTCGTCATTATCTTCAAATGTGAGTGTACAGGCTCTTTCTATTTTACAGTAGGTATGTATTTTTATTTAATTTAGTGTAATTTACAATAAAATATCACCAGCTTGTATCTGTGTTTTTAACATTTGTTTACAAATATGTATAACCTAACCATCAAACTGTGGTCTAAACCAAGTTCATCAGCTTGAACGACGAAATTTCGGGCGTTCAGAACTTAAACTCGATTTACTTAAAAATGCGTTCAGATTGCCGTGGTGAAATCTGAAACAGCGGTTTAGGCTCGTAAACCGAGTTCAGGTTGCTCTGATCGCGTTTAAATTCACTGGTGAAATCGGCCCTAAGAGTCATATCTTCGACCATGGATCTATAATTTATAGAGGTCCCAAAGTTCGTCGATCCCTCCACCATTGTAGATCCAAGCGGCATTGACATTCGGCCATAAAATCTAACAAAGGGTTTGTGGTGTCGTAACATAAGAATGCTCGCCTATATAAGGACAGATTTCGAAAAGTTACAGTTAGAATTATTGCTAAGAACTCGAACTACATTAAGTCGGACGATTTTACTTAAACTCGATAGCTACTCTAAATATGCAGGGTTATTTCTAGTCAATTAGCATTCTATTAGTGGCTTATTCTGTGCATCAAAACTAACAACTTTTGTTCTGCTACTTTTGTCAAAACTAAAAAAAAACAGCTGTTCCATACATTTTGTCGCGGGTGGTCGATATTTAATACGGAGCAACATTTTTTTTGAGAATTAATAAAAGTCGTAGAACAAAAGTTGTTAGTTTTGATGTACAGAAAAGTCCATAAAAGGATGCTAATTGATTATAAATAACCTTGTATAATGTATTTATTAAACTTATTTAAAATATGTAGATTTCTCCTAAGAAACTCCATAGCAGCATAAAATACAAATAAATTCAAGCCAAATTATCGGACATTGACCAATCAGTCTTTGCGAGTAGGCCTACGTCCTGCAGCAGCCTATTAAAAAGACTGGTACAGTATAGTACTGTACAAATCCAAAAGCAAACGTCGTACGACTGTTTTACAAAACAGAAAAAATGCCAAGTCGATGTGTCTAAGTATGATAGAGATAACAGTAAACTAAACCGTACATCTACACTTAACACGCCGGAAACGCCGTTAACCGGAAACATAGCAATCTTTTAACCCAAACATGCACCATAGAGGTCAAAACTGGCTATAAAAAATAATACTACCAAAGGTCAAGCAGTACCAATTTGACCAACGGAGCCATGGGTTGCATAACGATGGACAAGAAATGTCATATTACGCAATGTTTTTCTTCGAATAAGCGAGTGTACATAATTCTGACAGCATGTTAGTGGTATTGTTACTATTTGTTACATTACACAAGAAGGATAATTTATCTCTTTGAATATAAGACCATTATAGGTCAAAAACGTAGATTGACAGATGAATTCATCAAGCATGGTTATAATACGCTATTTTACTTTTATTTTGAGTTTATATGTTTTTTTCACATAAAGTAGTTTAATAGTTGTAATTTATTTTTTAGTTAGAAGATATACAAGGTTATTTCTAATCAATTAGCATCCTTTCAGGGGCTTATTCTGTACATCAAAACTAACAACTTTTGTTCTGCGACTTTTGTCAAGACTAAAAAAAAAACAGCATCCATACATTTGGTCGCGGGTGAACGATATTTTTCTATAGAACAACAACTTTTTTTTGAGAGTTAATAAAAGTCGTAGAACAAAAGTTGTTAGTTTTGATGTACAGAATAAGCCCCTGAAAGAATGCTAATTGATAAGAAATAACCCTGTATAATATTAAGATATAATTCTAGACAATTTGATAATATACCTAATTTGAATAAAACAATAGCATAAACTTTTGAGTTAAATGTTTATATGGAAGTGTAATATAATATTATACAGGGTTATTCCTAATCAATAAGCATCCTTTAAGGGGCTTATTCTGGATATGAAAACAAACAGCTTTTGTCCTGCGACTTTTGTCAAAACTCAAAAAAAAATGTTGTTCCGTAGAAAAATATGGTTCACCCGCGACAAAATGTATGGAACAGCTGATTTATTTTTGATTTTTGGCAGAAGTCGCCGCTCGAAAGTTTTTAGTTTTAATGTACAGAGTAAGCCCGACGTAAGAGAGAGTAAGCGCCAGCGTAATTATATTAGATAAATAGCATAGTTCTGTTTCTTTTTCACTTTAGGCATTCGATAGAGAGAACGCTTTTTACGTTTCTATTAAATTTACGCTGGCGCCCTGTAATCGGGCTTAGTAAGCCCCTAAAAGGATGCTAATTGATTACGAATAACCATGTATAGTAATACAATCTGTTATCTAAGATGTGCATAGCTTTATTAACTAAAATAACTCTGTGAGTCTTCAGATAGGTGACCATTGACACCTTTAAACCAGAGGTTCTTAATCTTTTTAATTTAGAATTGTTTTATTTTGATTTATTTTTTGGATTGAAGTATTAGTTACTTGAAATAAAGTTTAATTTAATTTTTTAATTTAATCTCAGTTTTCAGTCCTTAAGGGACAAAATGTCCTGCTATGGACCACCCAGTTTATTTATTAGTTTGACGAAATACGCACGTTCCGAATTAAGTTTTTAGATTTTTGTTATGTCAGAAACTTTTATGTTTGGACTTTCGTACTGTAAGGACTCTGCCGTTCTGAAAGTGCATTTAAATATTTTTTTCTGTTATTAGTATTTGTTGTTATAGCGCCAACAGAAATACATCATCTGTGAAAATTACAACGTTCTAGCTATCACGGTTCATGAGATACAGTCTGGTGACGGACAGGCAAACGGACGGACAGCGCAGTCTTAGTATTAGGGTCCCGTTTTTATCCTTTCGAGTTTGGGTACGGAACCCTAAAAAGGTCTCTTTCAGTCAAATCTTATAATGAGCGGCTGGCCTCAAAAATGGCTTCGCGGACCATTGTTTAAGAACCGATGCTCTAAAACTCAAAACCGTATTATCAAAAGCCCTGATTTAAAAATTCTGACACCAGGGCTAACCGGCCCGAACTAGCCCAATCTCTTAAATCTAATCACGAGCAAAACATTTTACGCTACGCTTAGGAGGTCGCTATTTGGGTCAAAACCATGCATTGCATAACTGATAGACAAGAAATGTCATATTATGCAATGTTTTTTACTATCGGTGTCACTTCCGAGGAAATGCCATACATTTTTGTTGATCGATTATTTCTGTTGTAAACGATATGTTGTTATGAATGGGGCAATTTGTGCGAGGGCATATTTTTTCATTGTTCTTGGTTTTTAGAGCTTTACTAATAAGCGTACATGGTATGGTGACTTTTAACCGACTTCAAAAAAGAGGTTCTCAATTCTACTGAATATGTTTTGTATATGTGTATATTACGCGATTACTCCGCCATTTATAAACCGATTTGAAATAGATCCATTTAAATATTACCGAAAAAAAACTAAATTTTTTAAATATTATAACCCGGTCACAATATCTGTGCACCTCGCTGGAATGCGGCGCCTCTCCCGCTTCCCCTGTCACCTCTCCGCGCACTCCCCGGTGCGACAGTACGGTTAGCATCTTCGTTGCCGATACACGTCCCGATAATAATTTACGTCCGGACGGTATACTAGACGTCCGGTAATGTATATAGGTCCCGATAATTCGATATGACGTCACGAAGTCAGGTGCACAGATATTGTGACCGGGTTGTGTTTGTTTTAAATCAACACTAATAATTCTAAAAAAAACACAGCATGGATGACACGACGAAATTCGAATTCTGTACACGGTTGAAGTCGGTGGTGCCATTTTTTGCAAAAAAGTATTATTTATTAGTGATGAATTTAATTTTTCATTTTCTCTAGTTTTAGTTTCTACAATGTTATTCAAAAATTAATAAGAACAGTTAAAAAGATTTTCTTAAATCGGTTCACAATTGGCGAATATATCGATGAACATACACAAAAATAAATTAAATGTAGTTTAAAACACTGAAAATCACGCTCATGCGACCTTGAAACCTAATCGTGGTCAAAGTTCATTACAAGACTTTTCTAAGAAATTCAAAACAGCTATGATACGATTTTCTATCATGAAGTTCCAGTTCATATCTTCCGGCTCCATCATCAGATCAGTTCGACAGTACCATATTATTGTATTGTCATCAGAACTACACAGCTGCCAATTTTCATTACGCTACGATCGTTGGAAGATGGTTAAATTAGTTACCATTACATAGTTACAGACAGGTCGACTTAATAAAAGCTTGTTAAAATACATACAGACGAACATAGTACCTCCTCTTTTTCTGAAGTCAGTAAAAACTAAACCAAACGCAACGCTAAGAATGCGACAGTCACAAGCCGTCTACAAAAAAACTAACGGTTAAAACAACTTGCATAATCTATTTCGTAATATTTACTATTATGCGTTTACCGTTGAGGTGCACTGCACTCTTAACTGGTTGCCATTGGTCGATGTATGACGATACGCAACTTAAGAGGAAGAAGCTACGGTTTCACGTAGCACTGACCTTTAAAATCACAAAAAAAAATGCAAGTGGAGCCCCTCCGCGCGGAAGAAGTGAAACTTCGACGCAACAGTGCTTTCATACCCCCTCCATGGTAGCGTTAAACATTTAACGCAACCTTGTTGGAAGTCGCATTAGAAGTTTCACTTCAAATATACACGATTAGAAACTTCTTAAGAAACTTATCAATTAAAAAGTTATTACTTAGGTGTCTTAACTTACTCATAGTAGCGTAGTTTGAACAGGTGTTTATCATCAATATAGAACATAAAAAATGCATAGTTGATTATAAGGCCATAAAATTAATTCTTATTTTACTGAAATAGAAGGTAATGCTTTGATAGTACATATTATATTTATCTATTTAAAAAAAAAAATTCGCAATTCGGTTGTATGTTTTTATGATGTATGACGAATTTTATGACTTTTTTTGTGTGGTAGATCATACCTACTTTTGAGGTGGTCCCATTTAAGTTTAATCGAAATTGGCAGAGCCTTTTTTGAAAAATCAACAACAACGAAAAAAATCTACATCGATGTTACATCAATTCAAGCAAAGTATTCAAATTCTGTACGGTTGAAGTTGGTTTTGCCATTTTTGACGAAAAAAAATGTACTTAACATATGTACTTAAATTAATTTACCTAATCACGGGAGCCATCGCCTTAAGTAAAAGATTTCACTATCCATCGGTCGACATGCGTCGACACGCACAAATATACAGCCGTCCCTCTCGCCCTCATTTACATAGGTATCTCTATCCTGTTCCTCCATCAACATGTCAATGACACTCTTATTGCACTTGTGTTTTCCTACTTAAACGGAAATGTAATCATACAAGTATGACGTTTCACAACATCGTCGTATTTGGTATCAACTTTATTAATTTCACACTTTTCTTTAAAATTGATCGAGTGAACGATGTGAAAGATGTCTCCATTTTAACTCGACAATTTTGCTTTCATCTGTCTGGGTATTAATTCTCCTCAACTGGTAATAAAATCAGTTGTTCCATACATTTGGTCGCGGGTTATTTTTCTATGGAACACTAATTTTTTTTTTGAGTTTTGACAAAGTTGCAGAACAAAAATTGTTAGTTTTGATGTACAGAATAAGCCCCTAAACGGATGCTAATTTATTAGTAATAACCCAGTAGGCTTATGAAAACTCATTTTAACAGATGCTAGGTGTAATGTTTGAAGAACTACAAATAAATTGCAAGAATTTAACTGCAACATCGAATAACTACGAAGGGTTATTTGCTTGCCCTGTACTAAGCCGAATGGGGGTGATTCACACCATCATTACGAACAACTTTTACCTACTATAGGACCAACAAAACATTCGAGAAAAAAAATCAGTTGTTTCATACATTTTGTCGATTCTATGTTACAATTTTGTATGAAACAGATCATTTTTTTCTTAAATTTTGAGTTGGCCCCATAGTAAAAGTTGTTCGTTATGATGGTCTGAATCACCTCCTTTCGGCTTAGTACAGGGCAAGCAAATAACCCTGTATAATTAGTTTGTGATTTTATGAAAAGTACTAAATACTATAGGAGAAACACATACCGCCTTACCACAAAAGATTTAAACACGCTTTAACCGTACAACTCGTACTGTTAAACATTTTCTAAAGCGTGTTTAAAACTTTTGTGGTAAGACGGATAATGTCCAACAGAAGACGTCCAACGACTGACAGTGATGATCATAATGACAATGATGAAGACCTTTAGGCTGGGTGTCTAGCCCTGGTGTTTAGAATTTTTAAATATCCTGAAGATCTCAGCCATGGTTAAATGGTTAAACAATCATGGTAACTGTCATCCAAACCTCGGTAGCGTTCAGTTGGAAATGCCTCCCCTCTCCTCTACTTTAGATCTCATAATGAACGTTGATTCCTCCATGTTTTATATACTTACTATAAATATAATTTAGTAAAACACCTCAGACTAAATAAAAAAATCAAGACAGAATATTGTGAACAAAACAAGTGAGGCCGACAAAACTAGGCCTCGCCGTGTACGGACACAATTACACACATACACGTACAGGGACACTACGCCTCGGATCGTCAGTCGAACTATGGCGGCGCAACACCGACGCATCCCACCACACATGTGAAAGAAACCGGACTCACTTGTCTGTTCAATTTTATTTTATAAATACTATACAATTCTTAACATAATTTTAAAAGACCCATTTTAAATGTTAAAGCGCAAAAACCATTCGAATAATTCTACTTGTAAGGGCTCCCAAGAGACCGGCCTAGCCGAGTTTGGGACCCACTGTTAATTTAATTTAATTAACTGTTAAGTTAGGGACAATACTGGTTTATTTTATTTTTTAGGGAATTTTATTAAAATTCTTAATTTAATCATGTTTGGTAATTAAAATTTTCTTTCTTTCGACATTCTGTCTGGAATTTTTATTTGGTCTGAGTAAAATACGTTCTGAGTCACAGAGCTACGGTACGGTTCTACGCCTGCTACATTTTTGCGCTCATACAAAAGACATCAACGCGCGCGGACTATATTTTTTTTAGAATCTTTCCGTAATTTTTTACTTTTATTTACATTTTTTACTAGAGTTCCGTACCCAAAGGGTAAAAACGGGACCCTATTACTAAGACTCCGCTGCCCGTCTGTCCGTCTGTCTGTCCCTCTCCAGGCTGTATCTCATGAACCGTTATAGCTAGAAAGCTGAAATTTTCACAGATGATGTATTTCTGTTGCCGCTATAACAACAAATACTAAAAACAAAATAAAATAAATAAGTAAGGGAGGCTCTCATACAACAAACCTGATTTTTAGCCGATTTTCGCTCTATATTTATAGTAGTACAGGTAGATGCTTGAAATATTCACAGAATATTGAGTTGTATGATCACTTTACACACAAATTACACGAAACCAAAACGAGTATACTTTTATTTCATTTTATAGTGCGGACATAGGCCTCCCGTAAGGCTGGTTGATAGCGGCTTGCATCCAGCATGATTCTGCGGTCTTAATGAGGTCATCCGTCCACCTTGTGGGTGGACGTCCTACGCTGTGCTTGCCGGTACGTGATTTCCGTTCGAGAACTTTCCCATCGATCATCAGTCCTCCGCGCTATGTGCCCTGCCCATTGCCATTGCCAACTTGCCAATCCGCTGACCTATGTCGGTAACTTTGGTTCTTTTGCGAATTTCCTCATTCCTGCAGAGAAACTCTGAGCATAGCCCTGATAGCATAGATACGGACAAATCCGTATATAAGGCAACCCTAGTGTTATCCAAAACATGCTATAAAAGGATAGTTTAGCCACATTATGAAATAGTTAACACCAGCGTGCACGTACAAGCCATTATAACCATATTACGCGAAACGAAAGTGCGCGCTACTTTTGCGCGTGTCGACGTAGGAGGCATCTTTTGAGATGTTACAGCGTCTAATGTAATACTTATCTACTGCCTGACGGCCTCTGATATGGCTAAACGATTAAAACAACCGGAACCTACAATTTTAAGTGTTATTCGAGCCACTGTAGCGCTTAGTTGTAAATGCCACCCACGGTCACCCATCCGAAGACTGACCGTGCTAAACGTTGCTTAACTTCAACGATCACTAACGAAAACCTAGTCAAACTACACTATAAGCTTATAACGATAATATTATTAATTTCTTAGTAACCAGTGTTTTATGTTTGCATTAATGTTAGTAGACTGGTGTATGTAAAATAATATTATTGCTATACAGGGTTATTTCAAATCAATTAGCATCCTTTTAGGGGCTTATTCTGTACATCAAAACTAACAACTTTTGTTCTGCGACTTTTGTCAAACAAAAAAAAAAACAAAAACAGCTGTTCCATACATTTTGTCGCGGGTGAACGATATTTTTCTATGGAACAACAAAAATTTTTTTTGAGATTTGTCAGAAGTCGCAGAACAAAAGTTGTTACTTTTGATGTACAGAATAAGCCCCTAAAAGGATGCTAATTCATTAGAAATAACCCTGTATGTTAAAATGCTTCTAAGAATTAATGCGTATTTTTAAATTTTTTTACGCTTTTTGCTATTTTTTATAATTTTGATAATGCTTATAGTAAAATTCGCATTCGTTGTAAGTTAATAATGGGTATGTTACTAACTGGCAATTAAATAACTGCTGAAAATATTGTAAGTATTGTATATGTTTAAATAACTATATACACGTATTATTATGTACTAACTTGTAAATACATTATAATCATAGTTAAGCCATTTCATTTAATTATCATTTATTTCTCATAATGTTTATAAATCATACTTATTTCTTATTTATAATTATTTTAGTAACACTAACTTGGTATAACAAAATTAGTCAGTATTCGTTCATAGTATACACTTTATGCATGTTTTATTGATCGATGTAGTCATGTCTTAACGCAATATTCATAATCATCTTTAGTCATAATCCGGAAAAAAAATACAAATTATGAAATGTCTGTCTAGTTTTGTTCACTAAACGTTTACTCTACAATCTAAACTGTTCTATCGAAACATAAAAATCCACAACTTTATACGACTCTAGCTAAATGCACAAACTATACATTCCAAAAAAAAACAAATTGTAAATAACTAATTTCTCAATTTCCAAACAGATGCCAACGTACCACATCGAGCTCAAAATAACGAATACAAAAAACGAGAATTCAAAGAAAATAAACTATTACAAAAACCCATGTTCATTCAAATGGACGGTCTGAGATTAAATCGAAACGACTTTTTGTTCCCAAATACGACTGCGACCGAGTTGCCTGCCTTCAAACCGATATCAGACGAGCAGATACTCAAAATCAACCAAATATTAAAAGACATGCCTAGAGGAAGGACTGGAAGACTGATAACAGGACAAGGGAGCAAATTTGATTCGTCTTTAGATAGACAAGAGCAGTCAAGCTGCTCTCAAGGCGGCACTTGCGAGTTTTTTTTCTACTGCTGGATGGTCGGAGGCCTACTCGATGGCTCGTGTGGAAGTCTGCTCAAAGGCTGTTGCCATAGAGTAGCCAAGGCCGGTCTGCTCGGAGTCCAGGATTCAAATAGCATAGAACTGCCAAATGAAGGTTTGAGCTATGGGCCCGTGATAAACGACGAAAGTAAGTCGATGCTTGCACCGTGGCGTAATGTAGAATCTGGGGCATTTTTCATAGACTTGCTAGGTTGCACGGTATTTTTTTTTCGCTGCTAGGTTGCACTTAGATATTATAGAAAGCTTCACGATACGGGATGTTTGCTACGAGCTATTAAATTTTTTTTGCAACAGTCTATGGATTTTTTTGTGCTTTAGGTTGCACAAAAGATAATTTGCGGGTAAGACTGCACTACGGAATGTTTTTGTTCAAAATATCGTAATAGAGTACTTTTAATGTTACAGAAAACTGTTTGGCTTGCAAAAGCATGTGTAGAAGCTGGACTATTGTTCGTGTAAAATTAGACTTATAACTTGACGCTTTGAAAACTGACTGATTACTGAAGACTAAACAATGGATCATAAACACGCATAATACATTCAAAGAATCTACAAAATACCTACACTAGATGAAACAAATAGTAAAATTCTATTACAAAATAACTGCAGTAGTAGTTAATAAGAAACACAAAAATAGGTTATTATGGGTTGTCATCATTATTCTTTATTCTTTTTTATTATTCATCATTTTTTTGCTGCTAAAACATAACACGGTTATAATCATAAAGAAGTTAATTTTAGAAGGTAATATTAATTTTAACATTTTTTTGCTTTAGTACGTCATACGCTTATTCGACTACATTACGCTACGGTGTGAAGACATCCACACAGATATAAAATAACAAGAACTAACTGAGCTCAGATGTGGTTCTTTGGCAAGACATAGCTAGAAAGAACCCTGGACTGCTCCAGACATTTTATATCCACGGTGACTTTTCAGGTACTTTGTATAGGTCTGTTGTAGTTGTGCAAAACGTCATAATAATGTTCTTAATTGAAATAGTAAATTTTAAAAATAGGACAAAAGAAATTATGACGAATTATAATATTTCTCATAATTTTTTTCGTCGTAAATTTTTTGTTAAAAAGAATGATATCTCGCTATCAATAAATTTACACATTTTTATGACATTTTGCACATTACAAAAAGACAGAAAAATTGATTGTTTGTAAATATATACTTCCTTTTCTGCCTCTATTCTAACTATGTCTTGCTTTCTCACATCTACCTACGATTATAAATATTTATATATACAAAAATTATACTAACTCACTAACTTGTATACATAGAACTTTTTCTTGTGTTTTATGTATTTTTTCTTATGTTCAACAGGTATCAAGGTAAGTGTTTTTTTATACTTTTTATTACTTGTGCTTTTTGTATTTTTTTATTTTTATGTACTTATTTAATTAAGTTAGCAGATTCTTAGTTTGTTACAATCCAATACCTTTTTTGGCGTCTTAATTCAGTACATTTATCACAAAAGCTATAGTTTCACAAACATTTTTTTCGTCATTCCTTGTTTTATCCTAGGTATATTTAGTCTAAAAAGTAAACCAGCGTGACATTTTTAACACATACAGATAAGTTATTGCAGATTCATACACTTTTTTTGGCATCACAAGTTAGTTTATTTTCCCTTTATTTTCACCGACTTTTTTGGCAACTCACGTCAATGTATTTAGCCCAAATAAGTAAACCAACGTGACATTTCTAGCACATGCTAAGTCGGCATAATATGCATTTTTTGGCATCACAAGTTAATTTATTTTCCCTTCATATTCACCAACTTTTTTGGCATCTCACGTCAGTGTATTTAGCCCAAATAAGTAAACCAACGTGACATTTCTAGCACATGCTAAGTCGACATATGCCGAGCACATGTTTACACCGCGGCGCCGGCGTAGTGAAAGTCGTTGCGTAATGCGCAGATTAATGCGAAGCCTTCTCGTTAGCTGGACTTATTGTTTCGGTTAGGGTGCTGTTATTTTCAACCTAAACTAGACCAAACGCTTATTATCATTAGTCGTTCTCTGAACAGTAAACCTCGTATCTGATTCTTTATTACCCTTGGAGCAATTATCTATAAAGTCACAATCGTGCAAAAAAAGTGTCCGAGACAAATCTCTGCCCAAGCTATGTAGTGGGCAGGCAGGTTAGCCGTAAGGCCATTGCAAGCTGACTACAAAGCCGCGCGATGCCAAAGTGCTCGGTTACAAGCTCTAATTAGGTACATAACTTCGAGCTTCGAGAATAGGGGTCATTGTGAAATATTTAATGTAAACATCTAAGTCGGTATGTATGAGGGCGCTGGGACATTTTTTTACTACTTTTGCTTAGGGACTGTGGCTCTGTAGATATTTGCTCGAAGTTATTAACTTATAAATCTTGACTCACTCCTGACGGACTTGATTCGTACTCGTAAGTATAATATGTTATTGGGATTTAGATACTAAACGATTTTTTCAAATATCGAAACCGGTTTATAAATACCCCCACAACAAATCACCCCCTTTTAAAAGACATAATAGCATACAGCTATTCAACTCAACTCAAATCATTTATTGCAACACTAGCGACCCGCCCCGGCTTCGCACAGGTGTATTATACATATAAACCTTCCTCTTGAATCACTCTATCCATTAAAAAAAACCGCATCAAAATCCGTTGCGTAGTTTTAAAGATTTAAGCATACAGACAAACAAACAGACAAAATAGCGATTTTATTTAAACTACGAGTATGTAAGGATATGAAATTTACATGCGGTTCTTAGTTAACAATATGTTTTGTATAGTTATACAAATATTACCTTACAAGGGTTTGGCAATTTTATTACATATTTGTATTGGAACGATTTATTCGTGATTTTTTCGTGTTCTTTACAATAATCTAGAAAACGTAATATTATCGCAAAAACACGATTCACGATTACTTTTCACATAAATAAACTATTTTTTAATTTTTATTGCAGTAAAAGTTCTGCAGCTGAACTTAGTTATCAAAATAAAAGTGAAAATAAGACAGCTTTTAGCCAAATCAAGTTATATTTATTTAAATTATGCATGGATCACTTAACATTTTAGTTTAATTGGTAGGTAATTAAAATGAAAAAAATATATTTTAGTACTAACTCATCATCATCATTATCAGCTACCTATAGGAAGTTTACTGGTGGACATAGGCCTCCCCTATAGGTAATATTAACTCTGTTTATCTTATTTATCACGTTTTTATATTTAATTTCTACCTCTTAACAATTTCTAATTAAAGTAGGTTACTCTTTGTAAAAAAAACAGTTAGCAAAAGCGTAACGCATGTCCTATTAAGCGAGCATTTATTTCCAAATACGCAATTTATCTTTGACTATTTAATGTCTATTTCTCATGAAATGTGTCAAGTAACCTTGGTAAAATCCATTCCAACCATACATTAACCAATTTTGGCAAAACCCCAACCAAACACTCTTACGCAATCGCCTATCTATGAAATTTATGTCTATGACACTTATTATAAACAGTTTAAAAATAAACTCTAACATACAAACATAAAACCTATTATCCACTACACGAAATGCATTAAGGATCCTCAATTTCTATAATGCAGTATTTTGGTACAAAATAAATCCTAACGTAATTAAAATAAGACCTAAAATCACTTAATATTAAGAAAAAAAGAAAAAATATTAAGACCGGTGACATATTCCTTGTTTGAAAATATTTCGAAATGAAACCAAATGGCTTATTAAATAAGATTTAATAACCTCTAAAGAAATGAAAGAGCGTATATCCCTAGTTAGGCAATGCGACCGATTTCGAAAACAGCTTCGAAACTTTACCCGGATCTAAAGATGCGTCATTCTCTTTTAGCCGGATTGCATTACGACCAATTTGTTCCTAAAGTTCGACGATGTCGCCACTGCAATACTTTCTGAAGCAAACTGACGGACATTTGTAGAGCTTGCGTTAGTATCCCATTTCGCCACGAGAAATCGTAACTTGGCAGAATTAACGCGGTCAAAAATGGTATGATCAATCGGTTTTAACTAAAAGTATGACGAATGGACAACTTTCTGAGTTACTTAACACCAATTTGTTTGACTGATTGTTTGTTTGAGGTTGTAGAAATTAGGGTAACGCAAATAGCGTACTTACTAGTAACGTAAATGACCTAGTTATTTACTAGACAAGTTAACATTATAGGTATGCTGAGTCAGATTTTATAATATAAGTTCAGAATAGCCCTTCTGTTATAACTTATAATATTCTGTTATAACTTATAATATACGGACTTATGCAGAGGTTGCCTCACGATGTTTTTCTCACCGAAAAGCCAGTGGTGTGAAATTCCGTACATAAGTTCCAAAGAAAGTCATATTGTATGATGGTACAGGATCTGGAATTGAACCCACGACCTCACAATTATCGAGCGAACAGGCAATTATAAATATAAAATATAGGTAAATAAATATCTTACACACAGCCTCTGACCCCAAACTAAGAAGTTTTAAATACATACTTATATAGAGTAACACCCTGACACAGAACAAACACCTATGTTCATCACAATAATGCTTGCCCTGGGTGGGAATCGAACCCACGCCTCCTTAGCATAGTATTTAGGGTCACTAACCACTAGGTCACCGAGACAGTCAAAATTTGATTAGTACCGCAGGAACACATTGAGTGCGAATCGGTTTTGTTAGTAAGGCCCATAGAATAAGAACAGTAATAGAAACCGTACTAAAACAACAAGAGATATACATCACTTTGTCCCATTTTAAATATGAAATTTAAAAGGTGTTAGAAAAAGATGCACATACACCCGAGCTTACGTAATTTCGAAGGGTTTCACAAACTAGCATTGAGCTGTCTCGGCTGTCCAAATTCAAAAAGGTAAAGGAAGGTGAAATGATTAGAGATTTGAATCTTCTTACTGGAACTAGAGGGTTCAAAATTCGGAAAAAGACAAAAAACCAACTTTAACCAAATTTTTAACCAACTTGACATTCCAACTGGTGATTTTGCCGTAGGCGACAGACATTGCGTTTTTTTTTGTTCCACTCACTCTCGCGTATGCTGTATAACCAGATATGAATAAGACAGCTGTACCGCAGTTTTTATTTGAGTAAAATTTAGCAATACTTCTATTACTTGTAATTTTTCTGAGGTAAGGCCTATGTGGTGGACGTTCTACAGCTGATATGATGATGATGAATTAAAGAGGGCAGAAGTCGGAAGTGCGAGGCTGCCCCTAATCATAATCAGTTAGATTGGCACGGAACCAAGTTCAGTGAGCGCGACCTCTTATGCCATGGTTCAAACTTGAAGCAGTAGCGACTAATAATTTTTAACCGACTTCCAAAAAGGAGGAGGTTCTATGTTCGTGTGTATGTATTTTTTTGTGTAAGTTCATCGATAATTTCGCCAATTCTGAACTGAATCGAAAAATTCTTTTTAATTCGAAAGGGTATACTCCCGAGGTGGTCTCATTTAAATTTCACAGAAATCGGCTTAGCCATTTTTGAAAAAACCAACAATAATGTAAGCAATTCCAGCGAAATATCCGAATTTTGTACACAATGAACATCGATAATTTCGCCAATAATTGTGAACCGAATCGAAAAATTATTTTTCAGTTCAAAAGGGTATACTCCCAAGGTAGTCCCATTTAAATGTTACAGAAATCGGCTTAGCCGTTTTTGATAAATCAACAATAATGTAAACAGTTCGAGCGAAATATTCGAATTTTGTACACGATGGAAGGCGGTTTTGCCATTTTTTGCGAAAAATAATTATTTAATACATAGATATTTTAGACATTTTACGCACTTTACTTAGATCGTGGTATTCTTCGTTGCTAAGTAGATTTTGCTCCTCTTGACCATAAAGTCGAAACAACGAAAAATACACATAACAAAACTCAATTTATTTTGTTATGATGAAGTACCAAGTTTTCCGGATGACCGGCAAACCTGTGCTTACCTACTTAATACGCGATATGCAATATACAGTCAGGCCATTTTTATAGGTAACATTTGACAGTTCATTTATACAAAGAAAAATATACCTTACACTAAAGGAATAAAACTCAAGCCGTCTTCGAGAA
Organism: Hypomecis atomaria; assembly: GCA_964007245.1. NCBI lineage: Eukaryota > Metazoa > Arthropoda > Insecta > Lepidoptera > Geometridae > Hypomecis > Hypomecis atomaria. Next base: position 5,189,717 of record OZ023308.1, on the reverse strand, counting down.
CACTTATCGTTCGTCGTCAATATTGTTTTCATGAGTTTTATTCCTTTAGAGTAAGGTAAATTTTTCTTTGCATAAATGAACTGTCAAATGTTACCCATTAAAATGACTCCACAACAGTAGGTACGATGGTCTAAGATGATGCACGTATACGTAGATATAGTTGAAAGATCGGAGGAGACTTTATAAGCTACTTTTTATTCCAGAAAAAATTAAGGATCCGATGGGAAGCCATAGTAAGGCTAGTATGATGATTTTATTTTGATTTTATTTTATTTATTTCCACAATACAACTATCTTGACAGGTTCCATCACCTAATGCGATCGTGCAGCTATGATTTTTTTTTTGGTCAACTTACACACGGTCTCTGACCCCAAACTAAAAAAAAGCTTGTGATAGGGCTGCCGGAGACTGATATACTTACTACATATTTTTAAATACATTCTTATGAAGATAGTAACTAAATAACTCCCAGAAACAGAGCAAACACCTATGTTCATCACATAAACAACACAACTATTTTGAAATATTATATTTCAATTCAGTACGATTTAATTATTTGCCACTAAGCAAAGATGATATTATTTAAGTGATTTTATTATTTTGATAATAACAAATGTAATTTTTTGACGTGTATTTTTTATATTTTTGATACCAATAAATAATATGAATAAATACTTGCCCTGGGTGGGGATCGAAACCACGCATGTTTGACCCAGAAGTTAGGGTTACTAACCACTGAGCCACCGACGTAGTCAAATTGCATGGTAGTAACCACGCAATTTGCAGATACTGGACGAATTTGCTCTCGCGTCCTCTCATCCCCTGCACCAATCAAGTCGTGGCTATTGACGCGTGGTTTCCGTCACCACCTTTCACTGTTCGTTCGCACTCTTCTAATGACTCCGGTCTAGCGTAGGTCAGGTTTTACCAGTAATATATTTTAAAACATATTTGCTCGTAAAGTGTCTGTAATTACACCAATTTCAATATTGTAATGTATTTCATTACGCACTTGTGCGTTATTGTAATGTAAAACGCACGAGTGAACGATACTTTTTAAAATCTTAGCAAAGAGTTTTTATGTCAGAAAAGTGGTCAATATTTTATAAATAAAATTAACTTTGGGAGATAAAATGTAATAAATAAACATTTAATTCTTTAATTTAATTAATTTTGACAATAAATTACAACCATTTATCTGTAACAAAAACACAAAAATATTAATTTACTTTATTAGTAATACTGGCTGTTTGTACCTTTGCCTAAAACAAAACATTGACGCGCGCGCATCGCTAATTTGTAGACAAGTAAATATTTATTCGTTTAAGAAAGTCAGAGTTTTATTAATTTCCTCGCAAATATGTTATAAAACGTCGTATGACATACGTGCGCTTTGATGATGGCCATGATACACTTTTTTTACGAGGGGGAAATATTCGCATAGTACTCGGCTTCTTTGAGGTATAGCTGGGTTATTTGGGATTGCACCTTCGAGTAAATATCTACAGAGCCACAGTCCCTAAGCAAAAGTAGTTTAAAAAATGTTCGAGCGCCGTCATACATTCCTACTTAGATATAATTATACTCACATGAAATAATTCACAATGACCCATTTTCTCAAATCTCGACTCTATAGAATCACAATCATGCAAAAAAGTAACCAAGCTGAAAACTTGCCCAAGCTACGTAGTGGGCAGGCTTTTTAGTTAGTCGTAAGATAATTGCAATCCAACTACAACGCCGCGCGATCCTAAAGTGCTCGGTTACAAGCATTAATTAGGTGACATGAACTACGTGCCTGCTAAATTTCATGGAGATCAGCTGAGCGGTACTAGAAAACAAGCTAACAGCTCTTGATTTTTTAAAATTCCCGCCTTCTTTCTTGGACAGCTTTCGTTGGCCAGACTCAAGCCCCGATATCGGGCCCAGGTCACTAACACCAAGTCAAGCTATATATGTACAGGGTGTTCAGTAAAGATAACAAACTTGGCAAAAATCAGACACAAAAAAAAATCTAGAATTCAGGTCACAGCATTGTAAAAGGAGACCGAGAGTGTGCCTTTTCTTAAAATTTAGAAAATGTTAAATATCGCGAAAACAGTGGCACTTTTACTGAACACAATGTTTGTATTTTGGTTAATGTGAACCCCCCGGCCCGCCAGTGAAGTATTATCCACTCTTTACTGAACACCCTGTAGAGTTTCACTACTAACATTAAAAATTCTCCTCGGTCAATCAAAACCAAAGTAACGACAGTACCTAAGATTGCTCCAATTCATAGTTAAACTACAATTAAAGATTCTCTACGCTTAGTCAGATGATATCAAGTTATTTTGGCGAATGTATCTTAATCTCCATTTGGCAAGGAAAGTGTTGTGTAATATCCTCTTATATCCGCATTGCTGGTGGATTGCAAATCGATGAGAATAAACATATTATTTATAATTTTATTAGCCTTTGGAAAAGTACGCGGAGTATATAGTTGTTTTGTTTTTATTCGGCCTACGTAATAGTAAAACGTAGTCTCTTACTATGGGCCTTATTAGTAAGCTCCAAGTAGCCCAATGAGCTATGGAGAGGGCTATGCTCGGAGTCTCTCTACGAGATCGAATCAGAAATGAGGAGATCCGTAGAAGAACCAAAGTTACCGACATAGCCCAACGGATTGGCAAATTGAAATGGCAATGGGCAGAGCACAAAGCGCGGAGGACTAATGACCGATGGGGTCGAAAAGTTCTCGAGTGGAGGCCACGTACCGGCAAGCGCAGCGTAGGACGTCCACCCACAAGGTGGACGGGGACCGCAGGATCGCGCTGGATGCAAGCCGCTTCCAACCGGTCTTATTGTAGATCCATAGGCGAGGCTTATGTCCAGCAGTGGACTTCTTATGGCTGATGGATGGATGGACGTAATAGAGATGTGTTTGAACAACTCGTCATTTTCCTTGGGGTATTTAAGGGCAATTCAAGTATTACTATAGGGTGCCTGAGGGTTTTATCAGTTGCTTATTTTGGTGACATGGGGGGTGGAGGGTCTAGCAGGTGATTACGTCAGCAAGGGTTATTTATTTCTTTACGCATATGTGTGTTACAGTCCTTATCATAACTCTGTTCTTATTTCTAGAATTAAATCTGCTGTTCATGAATCAATAAAATAAGAAAAATGCATATAGGTACCTACCAATGTTTACGTAAGAATGGGAGGGAGGGGTAAGAGCTTTGCTTACTTTTGCTGATAAGGGGGGACGGGAGGTAAATAATTGTAATAAATCTGCTTACGTAATACTTGAATTGCCCCTTTGTGAGATTTAATGATTTAAGTCAACCCACCGTCTGGGCTTTTGTTCTGTTTTAAACTCGTTAATAAGGTCACAGTTACACTATGTAGAGTAAAACAAGTTATAGTCAAACCGCTAAACTCAGACTTCGCCTGCGCGGTACAGGGGCGCCGGGGGAGACGACACAGGGGACTGAGACAGGTGCGGGCAGCGGGTCCCCGGCGCCCGCACCTGTCTCAGTCCTCTTTGTCGTCTACCCCCGCGCCCCCGTACCCGCGCAGGCGAAGTCTGAGTTTAGCGGTTTGACTATAGAAGAGCAAAAATACTGAAGTATAAGCTGTCTTTAGCCGGCTACATGGACTTGGCATTTTTTCATTTTGAGTCAACCCCACTACCTTTCCCTTACACAAGATCATGGGTGTGTTTTTAGGGTTCCGTAGTAAAACGAGGAACCCTTATAACTTCGTTGTGTCCGCCCGTCCTCCCTCATGCTACAAAGCCTTATAACTTCCACATTTATGAACTAAATTGCATGAAATTTGACAATATAATAATTTTAGTATAGATCTCAACTTTGACAGGTTTTCTTTTTCACATTTTTTTTTAGTTTTGGCTAAAGTCGCAGAACAAAAGTTGTTAATTTTGATGTACAGAATAAGCCACTTAAAGAATGCTAATTGATTAGAAATAACCCTGTATACAAAACAAATTCCATAGGAACCATTAAAGTACTACTAAAAATGAACTAATACCTAATCTATTCAATGTTTTTTTTGTGTTTTACCGCTAAATATAACTTAAATATTAAACATAAACTATAACCAACAATTAGCGCATCTTATCATTTTAGCGCATTATTATAGCGCATGTGAATCTATCAACCCGCACTGGGTCATAAGGTCGCCTATATATCCAATCACCCTTCGTAGTTAGGCCTAACTCTAGCAGAATTAGAAAATAGAATTAGAATAATTTATTGAAATATTAATCTTATAATAATACTAAAATATATATACAAAACTAAATTAAAAACAAATAAAACTTAATCTAAAAGCCCCTTTGTAGAAGGAAACGTGGCCAGAATGCTGGCAGCATTGCCTCGCTGAATGACAATGCTGAGCTTTTGACTAAAGTAGAAGCCAGCATTCTGGTCACGCGTCTAACTAAAATTTGTATAATATACAATACAAAACAATTTGTACAATAACATAATAGTACTGCAAAATAAATTTCGTCATTTCACAATAGTAAAATTATTAAAATTGATTACAATATTAAAACCTCAAAATAAAACACATAAGTAATTCCACAGTTATTACAAAAATATATAAATAATAATGATAAAATAAAAATCAATAAATAACTAACTAATTCAATTAAAAAAAGTTATTTTACTTGCTTCTAATCACTTAGATATTCCTAGTCCTCTGTGACTAGGTCTCTACTTACCTACCGGCAATTTTCCAACATGACAGTCAAGTTAAGCCATGTTTATTTACGAAGATCATTATGTCACCCGCACAAGGCATAGTTTTAAGTCGGCCACTCGCTTTCTCGATGACATAATAAGTTACTTAAGTTTTTGTATGCGCCACGCGCGCGGCTGTAGGTTAAGTTAATATGGGATAAGTGTGCCGTTTGTAATTATTGTTGTCCTACTGTATTTATTGTTGTATGACTGGTTTTTGAGCGACGGTAAAAAGGAGGGCAATGTTTTGGGGATGTGTCTTTTTTTATATACAGGGTTATTCCTAATCAAGTAGAACCCTTAAGGGGCTTATTCTGTACATCAAAACTAATAGTTTTTGTTCTGCGACTTTTGTTAAAACTCAAAAAAAAACAGCTGTTCCATACATTTTGTCGCAGGTAAACGATATTTTTCTATGGAACCGCTGATTTTTTTTTTTAAGTTTTGACTAAAGTCGCAGAACAAAAGTTGTTTGTTAAATTAATAGGCCCCTGAAAGGATGCTATTATGTAAATTAATGCTATAAAAGGATGCTAATATTTAAATTAATTACCTACAGTCTCCAGGGCCTGTGCCCTTTGTTAAGTAATGTTAATAATCATTTGAAAGAATGCGACTGTACAATAGAGATGGGTTAGTTTAAATCTCAGTCTAAGTTAGTAGTTTCAGTGCATTGCGTGAATGCCGCGAGCAAACCGGCGACCCGCATGCAGCACCCGATCACGAGTGTGACGCATATCCGCAGGGGTATTTCTTTGCCAGGTTTTATTTTGTTCATCGATTTGCAAGTTCGTTGCTGGGTCAGTAAGATTTCTTCATGACTGGTTTACATTAGTCCTGTCAAGTGATTGAATCCACTCCAGTGCATACATTATATTCCAGTTGCGATCTAGCGCTGGATTTGATCGCTGGACTGGAATAATGTAAACAAGACATTATTTATGTATGTCTTTTATTGGATGAAGATTTCCTAAAAGATTGCCTGTTGAAAGCTAATATTCAACATGGAGTAGGTACCTGTAGTCCATTTAAGGATTCTTGTTTTAAAGTTTTTGTCTATTTTGTACCTACATACTAACATGATTTTGGATATAAATGTCAATCATCTTTCAAAAGTAGTCAATGGTTTTGCAATACCTTTTAAAAATACATAGTCAATATAATAAAGTATAATAAATAAAATAAAAACCTTAGGCCGAGGGGCCTTTAGACTAGGTTTTATTTTAAGTTTTAGTATTAGTTTAGTTATAGCGGAAATTGTTATTTAAGATATTTTTTGTTTTTCTGTGTAAATAAAAATAAAAACTAATAAAGAATCTGGCAGTGTACAAATAACCACAGCATACCATATAAAAACCAAAACCACCACCATACTTTGACCATAACCACGACAACTACCACCCCTACACCTCGCGAACTATGCTAGAGTAAGGTGCCACCCACATACTATTTTAATAGGCATCGGAACTTTGGTAGAATGCAACACCATTCCCTCCAAAAAATGTATCAAAAAGCTTAATGCGTACACGAAGAATGTCCACTTACAGTGATACACCAAATGCGTACTTAACATAATGTTTATTTCCAAACAATTGTTTCAAATTACCCATTAAGTAAAACAAAAGAACAAATTAAAAGCCTCCAAATTTCTATTGCCAAAAGTGGAAGCCATTTTGATTTGCATTTACATTTATTTCCATATAAATCGCCAATTCTACCATCCGTGTACGGCGATATGGTATTTACTACTTTCTTTCACTTATTTTGATGCTTTTGCATTTGTTAGATGGACTGTAGAACCGCCCACTTGCTCTCCAAAAATTAGGCAATTTGCTAAAAGAATTATGATGACACTTTCCTTTGTGATTGTAATTACTGTACTTTGAACGACTTCAAAGAAGGAACAGGTCCTAAATTTGGATATTCCGTTTTTTTATCTTTCGGTATGTTTCTCTCCACTCTAAAGTTGCCTGGAAAAAATTGCTGTTCGTGATAAGGCCGCCTGTTGTTACCACTAGCTTTGAATTTTTTGTGTCATGTTATTTGTTTTACATTTGGTGTGAAAAATAAATCATTTATTTATCTATCTGTCGGTTATTCACATGAAACTTCGGTTTTCAATGGTCTACCAAAGTTGTAACTGTGCTGAACATGTTCTGTATTACAGAGTTAAGTAACCGCATGTAAATAAAATTATTACATACACTAGTGACCCGCCTCGGTTTTGCACAGGTGTATTATACAAATTATAAACCTTCCCCTTGAATCACTCTATCTATTAAAAAAACCGCATCAAAATCCGTTGAGTAGTTTTAAAGATATGAGCATACATAGGGACAGACAGACACCGAAGCGACTTTGTCTTATACTATGTAGTGATGTTGCAGTAAATGATTGAGTAATTTGAAAAGGGTATATCAAATCTTTTGTTATCAGATATTTTCGTTATTTATGGGCCATTTTGCAAGATTTTCAATGTACCGAAGAATGTTGCGACATAGTAGTGGAGTAGGAGTATTAAAATTTAACTACAATTAGTTTTTACCTTACCGTACACACTCGTACAAAATGTCCCTTAAATTCAATTCATTTATAATAAAAAAAAAAATTAATTATGTCATACGTTTTTTGGTAACATATGTATTTGTTAACTTTAACTTTCATAAACTTAAGTACCTACTAGGAATATAATAAAAACTAGACGTTATGTAACACTGACACATTTTAGGGCAAAGCGATATAAATTCATTTTGACAAATACTAAACAGTTTTGTAGTTTTTTAAAATGCGGGCGAGTAATTAATAACTAAGTAATGTCACGTTATAACAAAACCAACCTACATATTCATGCAAGTACCCATATGGTAAAATTCTAGTAAAAATGCATGCCTGAATTGCCTAACCAAAGATAAGTAAATACCATATTTCTAATTTTTGTGTACCTATCTTGTATTGCTCTATTTATTTTCTGGTCATTCATATTTTAACTGATTTAGGTAATTATTTAATATTCGGAACGCAATCCTTGTTTAAATGAACAATTTCATTGTTTGTATTTAACTACTTCTATTTTTGGAAAGCTCTGACGATTTCGATGAAATACAGATTATTTTGCTTTTTACGCGAACGCCAAGGAAGGGTATTGTTTTTAAATGATTTTTTTACTTGTTATCTATACAAGGTGCCTACATTACCGAGAAAACGTGACTGCAAAAAATCATACTTTTTGTGTTGTAAATGTGTAAATAAATAAGCAGAATGTGACTCATAGCAATCGATGTCACCTAACCTACTAACCTATTGCAAAGAAAGTAAATTGTTCATCAACTCATTACATAAACGCCAAGTGCGGGTTTCGCATAACAATGGCGATCTGAGTGCTATACTGCGTAATATTATTTATATATTCTATGCGTACTTTAGGTGGCCTTGGAATAATATTTGGCCAAGACCTTGGGTAAAAGTGTTAGCAAATAGATAAGGAAAGCTTAGCCATGTCAATGGCTTTAGGGCGGTTTAGAAACTCCATGATTTTAATACCTACTTACCTGTACCTTAGGCGAAACTATCGGTAAATAATTACAGTACTCTACCAGCCGATTTCAAAGTCAAATCAATTATTGCAACCTATGAAAATTACATGCAGTTCTTAATTAACATGTAGTATAGTAATACATATGACCCTGGCATATGGCAATTTTATTATTCGTATGATTCGTATTGGAACGATTTATTACAATGTTTTCTAGATTATCGTTAAAAAATTAGTCTAATGTGTAATAACATTTGGATAATAGAATAATTTTTATATGTTTTATAAAACAGTTTTCTTTTTCGATATCTTATAGATTATTTGGCAGTTTAAATATTTTATAGCCATAGAATGCGGGCTGGAACTATGCATTGCTAAGTTGGACTTTGATCCCACGAGTTTATGTTCGTTTTGTGATCTAATTTTAAGCGATTTATCAGACGCTTTGTTAAAATAGTCAGGGTGCTTTTTGACAAATTTACATATTTCGAATATATAGATAGACTGACACCAGGGAAATAATTTCAAGTTTTATAAAATACGGTTAAAGGTTTTTAATAGTCCACTGCAGGACGTAGGCCTACCCATGAAGGGTGATTTGGGCCATATCCACCACGCTGCCCCAGTGGTGCTGGGTTGGTGGATTCACATACGCCATCTTCTACGGACGTATGCAAGTTGCCTCACGATGTTTTCCTTCACCGAAAAGCCAGTGGTGTGAAATTCCGTACATACTCGTAAATTCCAAGAAATTCATTGGTACGGGACCGGGATTTGAACTCACGACCTCACACACCGACTTACCGATTGTAAGGCGGGTGTCATTACCACTAGACCACCACGGCTTTTTATGTAACTCGAACTCTATATGTAATTTTTCATAATTATGATGCTTCTCACGCCGTTTTCAGCCACGACAATCAATTTTCTGCATTGGATTCGTTATTGATGAATCTTCAAATGGATGTTGTGTGATTGTGTCCATTTGTAATATTTATTGACATCCTAGGATATTGGCAATAATGTGTGAGGACTCTTTTTGTGAAGTTAACATGATGTTTGAAAGCGTCTTGTTTTTTTATTCTCAAATCTATCTTCTATCTATACCTCTATATGTATGAAAGAATTAATCGTAGTTGTTAGTCTCGTTAAAACTCGAGAATGGCTTGACCGATTTGGCTAATTTTGGTATTGAAATATCTGTGGAAGTTAAGGAAAAGTTTAAACGGTGTGGAAATATAAAAATATAAGGAGTTAAATAGTAAAAACGTGAATTTCATTTTTCCATACAAAATGTTCCTGCATATAAAAGTTGTCATTGACAGTTGACAGATGGTGAGACGAAGTTCACCGGTTCAGCAAGTGTATTTATATTATAGCTACGGATGTTTGAAAATCAAAAGAAGCAAAACTGTACTTAAAAATTATTTTTCGCAAAAAAACAGCATGACCGACTTCACCCGTGTACAGAATTCGCGAATATTTCGCACGGATCGATGTTACATTTTTCACATTATTGTTGATGTATCAAAAACAGCTCAGCCGATTTCAATAAAAATTTAATGGGACCAATTTCGAAGTATATTCTTTTCAATAACAAAAGAACTATTGAAATCGGACTATTACGGAAAAAGTTATGCGTGGTTACACAAAAAAAAAATACGCGTCGAATTGAGTACCTCCTCCGGTTTGGTTCGTCGGTCAAAAAGATTTATTTTTAAATATGAAGGTTTATTTTTCCATTCAAAATACAGAACCGAAAAATAGTAGGTATTTGGATCCGTGGATTTACAAAGCAGATGCTCCACTACGAACATAATAGACGGCCACATAACGCGGTAATCTGGGTGAAAGCACGGATATGTCGCTTGCGCAACCACTGTTCCTTGCTACACTTGTGCCTCTGTTACGACGCATCTTTCGTATTATGTTCTGTGGTAAGTTGGTAACCAATACTGTGTGGCAATAAAGCAAGTAAATCAGTATACGAGTAAGGCCCAAGACTTTTCATACTTGGTTACATTTTTAGGGTTCCGTACCCAAAGGGTAAAAACGGGACCGTATTACTAAGACTTGAATCCTCATTCCTCATACGAACAGCCAGAATGTGGAACGCTTTGCCTGGGTCTGTCTTACCGCTAAAGTACAATGTGGGCGTCTTCAAATCCCGAGTAAATAGGTATCTTCTAGGTAAGCGTGCTATTACAACCTAGACCGCTTATCTGCTTAACAACAGGCAGTAGGTGGTCAAACGAAAAAAAAAAAAACTTCTATGTCCGTCTGTCTCCCTGTCTGTCACCGGGCTGTATCTCTTGAACTGTGATAGCTAGGCAGCTGAAATATTCACAGATGGTGTATTTCTGTTGCCGCTATAACAACAAATTTTAATACAGAAATAGAATAAAATAAAAATTTGACGGGGGATCCCATACAACAAACGTGATTTTTAGGAGTTTTTTGCTCGCTATTATTACGGCAAGAGGAATGGGGCTCCCATACGGTACGGAATGGTCTTCGTGCGCGAGTCCGACTCGCACTTGGCCGATTTTATTTTATATTTCTTCTTAAAGCCACGAAAAGAGTTCTTTTCGTGGCTTTTCGTGGTCACATGCTGGACTAGCTGATCCTTACGAGGATAGGCGTGGCTTGTCCTGGTGTCAGAATTTTTAAGCCGCCTGAAGACCTCTGACATGCCTAATCAGTTAAAACAATCGGACCTATAATTTAACGTGTCATCTGAAGTAGCGCTCAGTTGTAAGTGCCACCCGCGGTCACCCATCCGAAGACTGACCGCTCATAGCGTAGTTTGACTAAGTGTTCGAAGCGGTCATCGAAGTTAAGCAACGTACAGCACGGTCAGTCTTCGGATGGGTGACCGCGGGTAGCAACTATGAATGAACAGGAAAACGTTGAACGAAACACAGTGACAGTTTGAACAGTGGACCCCAAACTCGGCTAGGCCGGTCTCTTGGGAGCCCTTACAAGCTTCATTTTTGCACTTTATCGAGGGTCTTGTCAAACTATAAGAACTCTCTGACCTCGACAAACGTATGCCTCTGAGGCAGACGTATATATCTCCCATGAAAAAAAAGAAAGCATTTTTTAAAGCATAAGTTTGAGTTTGGCCATTTCCTGCCTGATGTTACCCTGGGGGTCTAAAGTATAGCACGCTCAACTAGAAACAAACGTCTATAAATTAATCTTCTTATTTATAAAAATGTATCGTGGTCGTGTCTTGTACTCGAGAACGGCTGAACCGATATGGTTAATTTTAATCTTGAAATATCTGTTGCTAAGAAAAGGTTAAACGGTGGGAAAATTTATGAAAATTGCGAAAAAATAATAAAAAACATTAATTTCGTTTTCCCATACAAAATGTTCCTGCGCGTCAAAGTAGTCATTGACAGTCAATTGACAGATGGTGTGACGAAGTTCACCGGGTCAGCTAGTTCTAAATAATAATCATTTACGGGGAGGGAAATGTTAGACTTTGGATGGCCGACAACAAAAAAATTGTCAAATAACCCACCACCCATCCTTTCCTCGCATCAAGGATGTTGCCCAACCAGCTCCGTTGGTACAAACCTTTCATTATATGCTACGGTGGACATCAGGCACAATGCTAACATGCAACGCTAGCTGATTGACTACCTAACCAGTAACCACTTGAAGGCTAAGAGGCTAAGGTAATCATTGCAAGCCGTTACTATCGTCATCTCAGTCATAGGACTCATAGACATTTCGCTTCACTTTAATCATGGCAAATAGAATACCTACCCGGCGGAAAGGGATAAATCGTCCTTTTTACCCGACTGCGCGACGAAAGGAATGGTGATGTGTTTATCAGCCTATGTATCAGTGGCGTAGCGTGCCTTGGCGGGGCCCCGTTTAAAATCTGTTTGGGGGCCCTTATGAAGGGTAAAGATTTCTCACAAAAGAAAAAAAAATGTTTGCATAAAATTGCAATTAAATATACTCGTACACTCTCCTTGCCCTTTTACTATAGGGCCAACCAAAAATTCGAGAATAAAAATCAGCTATTATGGAATAGCTGATTCCTAGTTTTAGTTTTGTATGGACAAAACTGAAACTAGGAATCGACAAAATGTGTGAAAGAGCTGACTTTTTTGTGACATGTGACATTAAATCAGTAGTTCAAGTGTTACTTACGTCAAGTTATATCGTTGATTACATAGCAGCTTCTGTGCGTTTTTGACATCATCTTGCTGTGACCATGTTCTTTGAAAATTTAACCTTAGGGCACTTCTACTCTTTTACTCGTATTTTCTTCTTACTAACGTCATTTTTGCGAGCGTCTTTTTTGATAATCACTGACCAAATAGCTCATCCTTTCTCTTTCTTTCATCTATGGTAGCATCGCAGTTAATTCGCAATGTCAATACCACTGGCATCAGGAAACTACTTATTTCCCGGCCGCCGCAAACCGCAGTCGAGAAAGTTCAGCAATATTCATCAAGGTGAACGCGACCACTTTTTGCGGAATTCTACGCATTTTCATGATAATCAATGCAAAATAAAACGCTTAGTAGGTGAGCCAAATTCGGAAATGCTTCCCTGGGGATTATTTGCACACACACAGATATTTGGTTCGGCACGATCGGCACTGCCGGGCGGTAAAATCGAATAGTTATATTGTGTAGTGCTCAGACAAAAAATAATCGGCCAAGTACGAGTCGGACTCCCGCACGGAGGGTTCCGTACTGTATGGGAGCCCCCCTTAAACATTTATTTTATTTTAATTTTATTATTATTTAAGAGAATATGAAACTAAACATTCTGTGAAAATTTCAAGCATCTGCCTGTTACTATTATTAATATAGAGCGAAAAACGTCTAAAAAATCAGGTTTGTTGTATGGGAGCCCCCCTTAAATATTTCTTTTCTTTTCTTTTTCTTTTTCTTTTGTTGTTATAGCGGCAACAGAAATACATCATCTGTGAAAATTTCAGCTGCATAGCTATCATGGTTCATGAGATACAGCCCAGTGACAGAGAGACAGACGGACAGACGGACATCGAAGTCTTAGTAATAGGGTCCCGTTTTTCCCTTTGGGTACGGAACCCTAAAAACAAGACAATGTCAGATTTTTATTTGGTCTAAGGTGTAGTGTAGATAAATCATACGGTTCGACAAATGCCGAACGGTTTTCGCTAGGCGGCCGCGAATTGTGCCGATTGGCCCCGAAGAAACCCATAAAACCAAAATTAATTTTCACTATCACTACATAGTATAAATATAAAACAAAGTCGCTTCCCGCTTCTGTCCCCATGTATGCTTATATCTTTAAAACTACGCAACGGATTTTGATGCGGTTTTTAGTAGATAGATTGATTCAAGAGGAAGGTTTATATGTATAATACACCTGTCCAAAGCCGGGGCGGGTTGCTAGTACGAAATAAATTAAAATGAATATGAAACCACCCAATCGGTTCCGGTCGGCACAAGCCGAATGATGCCGAACGTGTAGCTGTTTCGGGTCGGCTGCCGTTCGACAAATCGTGCCGAACCGACTGTGTATCATACATGTGTAGCAACCTTGAGCAGAGGGTTGCCAAAAAAAATGGCAACGTCCGTAGAAAAGTGAGAATCCTAAAATAATTGATATTCTACGTGACAATTGTAAAATATCGTAAATAATTTCGGAGAAAAGCAGAGCGTAGCTTGGCAGGATGTTTCTTACCGATCCACCCATCAGCCACCATTGCTGGACATAGGCTTTCCTTGTAGATCTCCAATAAGACCGGTTGGAAGCGGCTTGCATCCATCACCATCTTGCGGTCTTAAGAAATGCCACAACATAACTGGGCCAGCATGGTAGATATGGCCTCATTGTCACTCACTACGACTACATGAGGTAATAAAGCTAATGAGGTCTACTTTACATTTAAGTAAAGAATTCAAAGAAAAACAAATATCAACCTAAACGTTCTGAGGGCTAACTCTTGCGCAATCGACATCGTTTTTGACCTTGTCGCTCTCTTTCCCTTTCTAAAGAAGTGTTAACAGAGTGACAGCGACAGAATTAGGTTACGTTCAGGTCAGTAGAAATCATAATTTATGTACTGCCTTACAGTTATTGTTGGTAAAAACTATAACAAGGTTTGCTCTAGAAAACCCTTTGTTTTAAGACACAAAAGGTACTGTAAGGTCTAAAATACACGCTTTTATCTTGTATCCTTAGCATATTTACTGAGATAGATAGATGTACTTATGGTTGTAAGTTCGTATAACCCGGGTGGCTAGCCCTTGTGTCAGAGTTTTTAGGCCGCCTGAAGGCCTTTGACATGGCTAAACAGTTAAAACAACCAGGACCTACAATTAAACGTGTCATCCGAGCCACGGTACCGCTCAGTTTGAAAATGCCACCCGCGGCCACCCATCCAAGTACTGACCGTGCGGAACGTTGCTTAATTTCGGTGATCGCTGACAAACACCTAGTCAAACTACGCTACGAGCGCTACGTGTTTGTAAATCACAACCTTATGGTTGTGAAATAATATATTTACCATGGGACCTACACTACAATCGCAAGAAAGTTTATGGAGCTTAAAAATGTTTGAGCTCTATAAACTTGTATGCGCCGATTCAATATATTTTTTCGTAATCTTCGTAAATTGTAACGTTTGGTTGATGCAACATTTCCCTACCTTTTATCCCGCTCCTGCACATACCTACTTGCGTATGTACGAGCAAGACCGCTACACACAAGCGCGGATTCTATGGACAGAGCTGCCGCTCGCGCTGGTGTGGAGAAAAAAGAACAGATCCGATCGAAAAACTGAATGGCGGCAACCGCTTTCGCTGTCGTATAAAAATTCGAAAACCCGGTTCAAAATCAATAATTGTCATCGCTGAGTGTGTATACCTGTGCAACAATCGACCCTGGCCATCTCCAAGGAATCTCAAGGTACTGTGCACTCCTTTTCCCTTCGAAAACTGCATCTTTCTTTGACTACTCCCGCGCAGTTTCGTTTTTTCATCCACCGCATGCATCAACCAAAAATTATACAGTCCACTTAACTTTAGCAAAATCCGCGCAAACAAAACTATACGTATATGTAAATTGTATGCATGTTACGCGATTAGTCCGCCTATTAGGTATGTCCCAATTTTGATTATTATATTTGTGTCCTACTCCAAAGATGGTCCATTTAAATTTTATCGAAATCATCTGAGTCGTTTTTGAATAATATAATTATTTTTCGCAAAAATGGCAAATCCGCCTTCCATCGTGTACAAAATTCGATTTTCTTACATTATTGTTGATTTATCAATAACGGTTCAGCCGATATCGGTAAAATTTCTATAGGACTACTTTGGGAGTATATACCCTTTCGAACTAAAAAAATTGATTCGGTTCACAATTGGCCAAATTATCGATGTTCATCGTGTACAAAATTCGGATATTTCGCTCGAATTGCTTACGTTATCGTTTTTTTTTTTCGAAAACGGCTCAGATGATTTCTGTAAAATTTAAATGGGACCACTTCGGGAGTATATCCTTTTGAACTAAAGAAGAATTTTTCGATTCGGTTTACAATTGGCGAAATTATAGATGAACATACACAAAAAAAATACATACACACGAACATAGAACCTCCTCCTTTTTGGAAGTCGGAAAAATCAACAAAAATTACATTGATCCGCGCGAATTTGGTACACATTGAAGTTGGTTACACCATATTTTAGCGAAAAACCATTATAATTCGTAATATCAGGCGGGAGATAAGAGAAAAAAAATACAACCTCTTTTTAAAAGCTGCATTTTTGGTATTACGTTACGTTACGTAAAACGATACCCCAAAGTCAGTCAGCTCGGTCCCTTATATAGCTTTTGGAGTGGGACTTTTTTCAATTTGTAAAAAATGCCTTAGTTTTGACTAATGTCACTGATTGTATCATATCAGGGGTCATATCACGTGACACATTGAGGCATAGTTACACAGTAAAGCACGGACATGACTTGCATTTATCATATCAAAGAATAACATAATAAGCAATTCAGAGTTGCCATTCACATAAAACTGCCTACCTTTTGTCACTAAACACGGATTGAATAATAGCTAATATAATTGAATAACTATTGAATAATAAATAATAATTGAATAATAGCTTTTTATTAGTAAATCGGATAGAAAGTCTACGTTGGATAACTTGTTTACGTGATGTATTACACAGCACATACTGAGTACTGACTTATATACTCAATTAGATGAGGCGCTACAGTTGCGTTTTCCAAGCAGAATTAACTACTAACTGTTTGACAAAAAAATAGTTCCCTATTATGCTCAATAGCATAACTTTGTTGATGTGCACATAGTGAGTACTGACTTACATACTCAATTGGATAAGGCGCTACGTTTGCGTTTCCCAAGAAGAATTAATTACTAACTGTATGACAAATAAATAGTTCCCTATTATGCTCAATGGCATAACTTTGTTGATGTAAAAAATGTAGTAATACCTTCATGCTTTGATTATTACATTATGATATGTAAATTTATTCATGGAATTATAATTTATTTTTGTATGCTAATGTGACGGCTTATTCTTTTTATCATTGAAATTAAAAGCAATTATGGTTATTGTTTTATAACATAGCTAACAGCTAGAGCACATAGCTCGTAGGACTAAGAAATCGGTTAGTATTCAGAAACAGTTAAATTTAAGTTACCCTGATACTAAATGAGATTAACTTAATGTCGGTTATATCTACAGCATGAATTTTGTGTTTGCCGGACATAATATTCTAGGACCTAGAGTAATTAAGAGTAAGAAAAGTAAGTTATTCTTGAGGTCGTGGGTTCAATCCCGGTCCCGTACCAATAAGTTTCTTTGGAACTTATGTACGGAATTTTACACCACTAGCTTTTTGGTGAAGGAAAACATCGTGAGGCAATCTGTATACGTCCGTAGAAGAAATTCGATGGCGTGTATAAATCCACCAACCCGCACTGGGCCAGCGTGGTGGATATGGCCCAATCACCCTTCGTGGGTATGCCTATGTCCTGCAGTGGACTATTAAAAAAAGGCTGGTACCTACAGTACAGTACAGTAGAGTAATTATTTCCGTTAGAGTGTATGTTAGTAAAAGTTAATACAATGAGATCCTATCCTATTATACCTATAGTAATAAGTGAAATTTACAACTGAGCGATGCCGTAGCTCAGATGACACGTGAAATTGTGTGTCCTGGCTGTTTTATCCTTTTAACCTTCAGGCGATTTAAAAACTCTGACACCAGGACTAGCCACCCGGCCTATACGAACTTAAGTACTTATTTATACTATGACACCAAATCTGATACGTATGACGACAAATATTATCAATAATATTTTATATTGAAATTCATATAAAGTTTTGTAGAGAAAAGCCATTACTTGGTTTATGGGTTATTTTGAACAAAAAATAATGTTTGATTTTCAAAATACAATAGGTATTACTTACTTTACCTATTTTTTGGTTTGTTACTTACTCATTCTTTCAAATGTTCGTATATTTCAACGTATTTTACAACAATTTTCATGATAAAATGCATGCTTACCTATGCCTTGACCGTGCCACCGGTAGATGGCGTTGTACCGAGTTAAAACTCGCAAACGGAACATTTCACTGACTAGTAAGGGCTCTTTTTACGAAGCAAGGTGATCGTTTTATATTCACTTCAATACAATTTTTGTATCGGCCCTTGCTATTATCAAATGGTAAGGACTGTAATAATTATAATATGGTGATTTTTATTTTATTTATATTATTATATTATATTACAATTGGTTCAGTAACAGACATAGGCTTATAACTATGATACAATTAAACATTAGCAAACTTTCTAAACCTTATGTCCAATGATAACCGTACACAGTTTATTTGTGGACAAGTGAAGAGAAGAGAAAAAAAGTTACAAAAACAATAATAGATTCCAATACATAACAAAGAGAAGTACAAAACAAAACTAACAACATGAATTATTTGATTGAATTAACAATTGACGATTTATAGGAATAAAAACTACATGAGAAAATGTCTCCAGGGTCACTCAAATGGTTGTATGCGCGGCACATCCTACTCACAGGCACAGGGCTGTTTCGAGACACATTATTTAGGGCGGCTGGTACACTAAACAAATGATGGGTAGGACAAACCAATATGATGAGTTTGTATGAGGTACTCATTTTGGGAAATGAGGTAGGACAATGTACCACCTCAAATCCATTGTCATACGTATGACAATGGATTTACGTAATTTTATGCAATAGCTAAAATGTATGCTTGAATATGTTAGTTTCTTTGTATTTAGGGTAAAAATGACCCAGATAAATATTCATTGATGACAAAATTAGTTTTTGCTATTGTCTCGACATCAATTTATAAATTACAATTTTTACAGTAACACTTATTTACCCTTAAGGCCTATCTAGGTTATATGTTAAATATTTCTCACTTTAAGTAAACTTCGAAAAGACTCTCCGGAAAATGGTGGGTATTGCTTTTTTTAACGGTAACATCGTATTGTACCATAATTTACAATGCAGCAAAACGAAAAAAAAAAAATCTGTTTGTCCTTGTTTTTTTGACGTTAAAACGACTTATAAATCGATGAACGCCGGCTGCACGCACGAAAAAGTGTCACGTTACACCAGAGCCGAGCGTGCAAGCGAGAGCACGGAACAAGCGATAGAGATGCACGATCGATCTAAGCGTTCGATTTGTTTCAGTTGTTAATTCAACAATGTTTTCTTTCGACGTTGTCACGTAAAATTATCGCCCGTAAACCGACTTTACTGACAACATTTTTATTATTAAACGCCAAACAATGAATATTGATCACTATTAACTACAACAAAAACAATACGTACTGCTTTATATGCTAACACTACCTTCACTACTACTACATAAAAAGCATTTGATCATCAACAAACCCTTGAAGGTCTAAAGATAATCCAAATGCTCAAGCCCATTACCAGTTGACAGAGTGCCCAGCATGCTGGCTGCATTGCTACGCTGAATGGCAATGCTTATGCGTTGAGCCAAAATTATCACTATTCATAATTATCAACTTATCATTAGAATGTGATAAAAGGTATTTTTCTACGTTTCCAGGCTGTGGCATAGCGGTGAACAAGCAGACGGCCCAGCGACGCATCGTGGGCGGCGACGACGCGGGCTTCGGGACCTTCCCGTGGCAGGCCTATATCCGGATCGGATCGTCGAGGTTGTATCCACATCTACTACTGTCTAGGTACCCCACCTAGATACTGTTGCTCATTCAGTACTCTATCAAATTTCCCGCGAACTGTACGGAGACAGCTACCAAAAAAAGAGAGCATTATCTGTATGCACCTTGCGGCATGCATATCCGGATCGGATCGTTGAGGTTGTATCCACATCTACTACTGTCTAGGTAACCCACCTTTAAGCTTTCAATACTCTGTAAAATACCAAGTATTTTGTACTGTATTAAGCGTGAGCGCAGCGAGTGCAAACGAATTCTAAATCCAAATGAATCTATTACGTCTAATGCTTCTGGTTTCGCAACGATGCGGGCTTCGGCACCTTCCCGTGGCAGGTCTTTATCTGGATCAGATCATCGTGGTCGTATCCAATCCACATCTATACTGTCTAGGTACCCCACCTAGATACTGTTGCTCATTCAGTAATCTATCAAATGTCTGGCTGAAGCGGGTTGTACATAAACGACAGAAAAAAATGAGATCATATCTGGCTCCGTCCGTGGCAGGCCTATATCGTCGAGACTATATTATGGTCTAGGTACCCACCCCACCTTTTTAGGGTTCCGTACCCAAAGGGTAAAAACGGGACCCTATTACTAAGACTCCCCTGTCCGTCTGTCCGTCTGTCTGTCACCAGGCTGTATCTCATGACCGGTGATAGATAGAACGTTGAAATTTTCACAAATGATATATTTTTGTTGCCGCTATAACAACAAGTAAAAAAATAGAAAAAAGAAATTAAAGGGGGCTCCCATACAACAAACATGATTTTTTTGCCATTTATTGCTCAATATTAATAACTGTGATAGGTAGATGCTTGAAATATTCACAGAATATATAGTTTTTTTATTAGATTTTTTTTAAATATATAATATAGTTTCTGTTTTAAATTTTTAATAGTTAATACAGAATATATAGTTAATTATTCACTTTGAAAATAAATAGCTAAATGAATATAAAATAAATATTTAAAGCGGGCTCCCATGCAAGAAAAGTTATTTTTTGCTCGATAATAATGGCAACAGGAAGATGCTTGAAATATTCGCAGAATATTAAGTTATATGATTCCCTTCAATAACAACTAACTAAATAAAATTAAACTATGTTAAGGGGGGCTTCCATCTGGTACGGAACCCTCCGTGAGCTAGTCCTACTCGTACTTGGCCGATTATTTTATTTTCAGTACTCTCTTAAAATGTCTAGAATAGCTAAAGGTGGGCATACACGATGCGATGATTTGATCAAATTTCGCTTCATGCCAACTGGGAGCTCATTCAGTTAATTCAGAGGTAGGAATTGGTAGCTAACGATTTGTACTACTACCTGAAACTGGGCGCACAGAACGCGATGATCGCATCAATTCATCAGAGCAGTCCAGTGGAGGCCAAATATAGGTAGTTAACTATAGCTGGTTAGTAGTTATTGAGGACCTTTGAATTAATTGAATGAGCTCCCAGTTGGAATGAAGCGAAAATTTGATCAAATCATCGCACCGTGTATGCCCACCTTAATAATTTGAGCCGAAAGCTCCGTTTCGAGTGCTTACTTTTGATAGTTCTGGTTTCGTGATTGAATTTAAGGTAATGCCTCTCTATTTTGTATAATGTAATTTTGTATGTAACTGCACAGTATTTAACAATGTAAATATGACGCAAACTAATTTTTATTATTACTATTTAAGTTAAGTGATTATGGCAATAGAAGGAAAAAAATTCAAGTTAATTAGTTATTTGGTGATTCATTGTTCTATTGCTCTTTTCTTATACTGTTGTATTTTTCCAATTTGATGGTTAATAGGTAAACTTAAACCTATTTTTGATAATATTTCCCTGATGTTTTTTACTGGCGAGATCAAATCAGGGTAGATAACTCAGTAAACGAAAATCGCTTCTTAACTAAGAAAAAACGCAAAAAAACGTTTATTGACAAATATATGTCAGG
This sequence comes from Hypomecis atomaria, assembly GCA_964007245.1. Lineage (NCBI taxonomy): Eukaryota > Metazoa > Arthropoda > Insecta > Lepidoptera > Geometridae > Hypomecis > Hypomecis atomaria. The sequence goes on along the minus strand of OZ023308.1, from coordinate 5,168,247 downwards.
TTGTTACGGATAACATATTATGACAAAAATCTCAGAAGAATGACAAGAAATAGAAACCATACTAAAATAGCAAGAGATATACCTACATGTCACTTTGTCCCACTTTACCTAAATATAGAAACAAATCGATTAGTACGAGCAGGTGGTATGTCGGTGGTAAATTAAAAGAGCTAAAACGTAGGTAAGGTAAAATGACAGACAGACAGACAGACAAAAATTTACGTCCACAATTTAAAATTAAACATTATTTTCACATATACCTACCTACGACAAAAAAAAAATATGGTTATAAATTGGCGGCCTTATCGCCCATGGCGATTTCTTCCAGGCAACCTTGCACGAATATGAACTGACAAGAACAAAAAATAATCAGAGATTTGAACCTTCTGCTGGAACTAGAGGGTTCAAATTTCTGATCATATCGCAAAAGACAAAGTGGAACCAAATTTTATTATGATTCAACTTGTGATTTTGACGTATGCCGACAGACAATGCGTTTTTTTCTTCTACTCCCTCTCGCGTATGCTGTATAACCATATATATTTAATTTCATTTATATAACCAGATATGAATAAGACAGCTGTAACGTACTTTTTATTTGGGTTAAATTTAGCAAGGTTTCTATTACTTGTCATTCTTCTGAGGCAAAAATGCACCAGCCGCGCGATACCCAAAGCCCCTGACGTTGAGAAGATTTTTTCAATCGCTGAATTGCCCCTCTGTTTGTTCACTAACCCTACAGGATGTTCGATTATTATTAGATTATAGTACATTATGCACCTAGAGAACAAAGTCGTGTCTTGTGTCACGTCACGGGTGACACATTATACCCTATAGCGACTAGAGTTAACAGACGAGCGTAGCCACTGCGTCGGCGGTTGCAGTCGGCAGCTCGCTTCCAAATAACATCTTTATCAGTGTATCAAATATTCGAACAACCTGTCAAAGTTATCACTCATCCCACTAAACTAATAATATTTGTGTGTATATGTGTGTGTACTAATAAATAACAACATTAACTTTGCAGATGCAACATGCTAATGTCCATATTCGAGCTAATCGGATGGAAACAGTGTTGGATAGAGAGGTAATGTGCGAAAGAGAAAGCATGTTTTAGATCTTCCGTTTGAACTATTACACTTTGGGTTTATAGTAGACTTTTCTGGGATTTTCGGTTGTAGTTCTAGATTTGTGTTTTGCTGACCGTGCCTTCTATCTCTTTCTTTTGTATTACTTTTGAAGTAAGATAGAAAGAGTTGTGCATACGCTGGCATGACACAAGGCATAATATATTGACATGGTCGAGATTCTCTGTCACCATCTATCATAACTGCTTTGATTATGTATATGTCTACCGAATTGGCTGAACAAAACGGCCCAAAAAAATGGTCCATATACGGTGCCTATCCGTACAAATTTTGACAGGATTGACATATTAATTACGCTCTCAATGTCAAAGATCTGGGCCGTTTTCTTTGTGATTAATGTTTATATGTATCCATCTAGACAGAAATATAATCAAAGCATAACTGATTATTCATGTCAATGAAAGAATAGAATCTTGACTGTGTCAAAATAATGCCTTTGGACATTTACATTGATTCTTTTCTCTGGCCTGTTAGATTAGTAAAAGATTATTAATATTGGGGTACCTACATATGAATAATGCGGTAGTTTTGTGAAAAAACATAAAAATACGATTTTTCAATAAAAAATGCAACGTAGAAACGCGTTTAATATTTTTGACTATGACATTTTATCTTTCCTATAATACAAAAATATTGCGATCAGCAAGATTAGAACCCACACTGATCCAGGTACTCGTCGGGGTTTTTTAATCGTATTGGACAATCATTTTAACAAGAGAAACCATAAATCATTTCTAGCAAAAATCCTTACTACAATATATACTACTTTCTTGTAATGTATTTATTTTTATTACATTTTTTTCAATGATTCTTCAAATATACAGTCCGTTTCTTTCTAATTCTTTATATACTTTTTAAACCTTATCTCAAGGAAAAGATGACTGTCATTTTTGAAAAATCGTATTTAGAACAGAGTTTGTTTTTCAGAACTGTTTTGTTGTAATTTAGAGGGTAGTTAGAAAAAAATATTGAGAGAAACTGGGTACTTTCAGAGACAGAACTTTTTCGCACATTCCTCTTCAGACATTTATTTATATATATTTTTATTTTCATTTATTTAGTGTATTATATAGTAGAAGATTGGTAAGTTTTAATTTTATATTATTGAGCTTTTAATATGTACTTTGTATGAGTTTGAGTGTCCTCTAACTCGCACTTGGTCAACGTGTATATTGTTAATTGGTATTAAAATAATATTGTTTTTTTTATTTGTTTATTTTTTGTGATAATCAATTGAAATATGTTTATTTTATATGCCTAATCATTCTCTTGATAATGACGTTTCAAAACGTAAAAGCTCAATAATTCCTACTATAATTTTATCTGTAATACATATTTATTCCTTATACAGGGTGTTTCTTTAGACGATGAACATATTCTAGGATATTATTATGGAACTAACTTCAAATTTGCAAAAATACGATAGTTAATTCCACAGAATAAGTTTTTTGACTATTGACGATACGATTTTGGTGATTTTTTCGTTATTTCGAGGTTGACCTCATTGTGCAAGTTGGGCATGACGTAATGATGGATATAAGGTAGGTGTAATGGTACAATACATATTTAATATAAAATTTCTTTTTCTAGAGAAACACCGTGTTCTTATATTTTGTACAATTTACTCGCTTTTAGTGTTAATAAGTATGTAGTTGTAGAGTATTCTGGTATTTGCATGCGTTACACTATTGTAGTAGTTTTAAAGGCCCAGCGTATAATTGGACACTACATAAATAAAAATTAGGTATTACCTAATATACTTAAAACAAAATTAGTTGGAAGGTACCTCTTTTTTTTAGCATTCGCGTTGATGTGGAACAGCAGGATTTTTCCGATAAAGACTTTAAGATAAACCTTAGTATGTTGCTAGATATTCTAAAATATAATAGGCATGATAATTGGGTAAAAAATCATTGTTATAATACGTCCATGAGTTATACGAGTTAGATCAATTATCAAAAAATATTGATCGCGTATTTTTTCTTTTGTAAATGAAACAACAAATGACAAAGATGAACCTTGTCAAAGTTTGGGAGTGGGGGTCGTGACATCACTTCTCTCACAGAAGTCCATACATTTATATTTTTGCTTCGTGACGTCACGCGGAACTTTAACGGGCTATATCTTCATCAATTTTTGTATAATTGACAAAAGAAAAAATACGTGTCTAATAATTTTGGATATACTACCAGACGAACTCATTTTTTTTAGTCATCACGCCTATTGTCATCACTGGGATTAACTTTTACTATGAGATCAACCCCGAAACCGCGGCAAAAAAATTAGCTGTTGGTTGCATGCATTTTGAAAATTTTTGAAACAGCAGTTTTTTTTTCGATTTCGGTGTTGCTCCCAAAGTAAAAGTTGTTGATAATTATGAATTAGAATTAGAATTTTTTATTGACCTTATAACTACGTATGTTACATTAGGTACGTCAAATTTACAAACAAAAGAAAATCATAATTATATAAATCTGAAAAAATAATAATGTCAATGTTAAATATAAAGTTAACTAAAAAAATAAAAGTTTAACCTATGGACAAGAAAATAAATGTCAATTTCAATTAATAATAAAAACGATCAGTCAAACTTAAATAAAAAAAAATTACATAGAATAATAAAATATAAAAATATGTCCAGTACAAATCACTCAAGTTTGAAATGTCAATTATCTATTACTATGATGAGTAGGTATCTCGTACTCTAAAGTGACTAAAGTCTGCACTTTGCAAAACACTTTGTATAAACCGAATCGAACCCCTTGGCGTCTGTGAACACGATGCGAGTGGTTGCCCAATAGCAATCTCGTATATTCACAATGTTAGCGGCTACAATACAATAGAAGCCGTGGTTGTCTAGTGGTAATGACACTCGCTTTACAATCGTGAGGTCGTGTGTTCAAATCCCGGTCCCGTACCAATGAGTTCTTCGGAATTTATGTACGGAATATCACACCACTGGCTTTTCGGTGAAGGAAAACATAGTGAGGCAACCTGCATACGTCCGTAGAAGAAATTCGATGGCGTATGTGAATCCACCAACCCGCACTGGGCCAGCGTGGTGGATATGGCCCAATCACCCTTCGTGGGTAGGCCTACGTCCTGCAATGGACTATTGAAAGGCTGGTACAGTACAGTTATCGGCTAGCGGCGCAAGAGTCGGGATTTGCCTAACCAGGTGCTAATTTCACAGACGCCATGACCGAATTCGACCTAAAGTAAATCAAGGAAGATTCCACAAAGTCACGAAAAAATGCCACAATCATTGTATCATTCCACAAAAAGCGACAATAATTGTCCATTTCGTAACGGAGACAATAGCGTCAATTATATTCTTACGTTGCATAACAGATGTCGCTGCAGTGCGTAACCGAATTGTTTTTGTGTTTTGCAATACATAACGCGTATGTTGAGAAATTATGGCAAATATGTGATAATATGATGAGTTTGCAATTTTCCCAAATACAACAACACATACATCCAGTTAGCAAATACTTTCCGTATCGTGTAGAAAAGAATCGTTTCTTTAATTGTAAAACTTTATAGATACTAGCTTTCTGTGCGGTGGTTGTAACAAACATGCAATAATTTTAATAGCTTATGAAAAATATAATCTTTATAAGCATAAGCATTGCATTCACGTGGCAATGCAGCCAGCATGCTGGGCACGCTGCCAACTGGCAGTGGGCTTAAGCATTTGGATTATCTTTAGACCTTCAAAGGTCTGTGGATGATCCAATGCTTTTTATGTAGTAGTAGGTTGTGTAGTTTTGTTGTAGTTAATAAAGGCACTTTTGCCCGATTATAATCTTTATTAAATCGTCTTACCATAAAATATTCAAGCACGCCCTAGATCCTGTTTAGCAAGAGTCTTGAGTTTGGTCTGGACATGGCCTCTCTAGGCTTGACTTTGACATTTAAGATTATTTGCTTTGTTTTTCGGTTATTTACTTTGTAAATATGAAAAAATCATCTAAATTCCGTTAGATGCACATTTGCCATAATATACTTACAATGGCGTTTGTCAATGGGTCAACTGATAACGAATAACTGTTTAAAATACCTAATATGTATATGCGTGCTGTAAGAAATAAGAAAGTATTATTTTTGTTTGCTATTGCAGTAAGTTTTTTCTGCCTTGTCCTATCGGTAAATTTTCAAACAGTAAAATACTATCTTGAAGTAGGTATATTTTATCAAATTTGTCTCATTAATTTTGTCGTATTCTGTCACACTTCAATAAACTCAAAAATAATATTTCCAATTTTGATTTTAATCTTTACTATGTCCCTTCGGAGTGTTTCTCTAGAAAACTCTAAATGGTGGACATAGGTACCTAATCTAGAATAGCAATATACCTATGAATTTATGAATGAATGAATATGTTTTTTCATTATGAATTTTCGACCATCTTTTATCATGAATGACCAGGGTTACCGGATTCGCTGTACTAAAACTCGATGTCCTTTGGCAAAATGTATCCTTGGAACAGCTGATTTCTTTCGCGATTTCAGGGATGTCCTTGTGTAGTTGGTTATAATTATAATGATTTCATTTCATTTATTTCCATTGTACATCATACTTGCAGCAACTCGTATGACGGGTTTATTACAATTCTATCAAATAAAGTTCCGAGGACATATTATTTTAATCATTGATTTCATTTCCGATTCCGCACACCAAAATATTTTAGCTGGTGTTCATTCTCATTTGCTATTCCTTACTAAGTCCTGTTTGTCACGTTCCAGGTGCGGCGGGTCGCTAATATCGCGACGTCACGTGGTCACAGCGGGGCATTGCGTGGCGCGCGCGCAGCCCCGACACGTGCGCGTCACTCTAGGCGACTACGTCATCAACTCGGCCGCCGAGCCGCTGCCGGCTTATACCTTCGGCGTCAGGACTATAAAGGTAAGAAAACATGGTCACGGCACCAACTCTAAATGACACTTTCTAAGCATCACTATCGTGACAAAACATGATTATTTCGACGGCACTCGGCCAAACGTCAGCCGTCACAGCGGGGTACTGCGTGGCGCGCGGGCAGCCCCGACACAAGCACGTCACTCTAGGTGACTACGTCAACAACACGGCTACCAACCCATCCATCTATCTATCTGTGTCCATCTGTCCACTGCTACCCATAGGGCCTTATGGATTTCCAATAAAGCTGGGTAGAAGCCTGCATTCACCTACACCCAGCGCGTTCATGCGATCTTCATTGTAGCATCAATCCACCCAGTCGGTGAACGTCATATGCTGCGCTTGCTGATTCTAGAACTTTACGACCCCATCGGCCATTCGTTCTTTGAGCTATGCCCACTGCCATTATAACTTGGTAATCTGCTAAGCTGTTACCCATTATTCTAAATGTAATCGTTTCAGGTCCACCCACTGTTCAAGTTCACCCCACAAGCCGACCGGTTCGACGTCGCTGTGCTGACACTTGACAGAAATGTTCACTACATGCCCCATATAGGTGAGTACCTATATACCTATAACACATAACTATACCTACAGAGTTACTGGTAATTAGTTAGCATCCTTTTAGAGGTTTATTCTGTACATCACAACTATCAACTTTTGTTCTGCGACTTTGTCAAAACTTAAAAGAAAAATCAGCTGTTCCAATCGTTTTGTCGAGCGTGAACGATATTTTTCCATGGAACGACAACTTTTTTTTGAGAATTAATAAAAGTCGTAGAACAAAATATGTTTTGTTATGTGCACAATATGCCTTTAAAAAGATGCTAATTGATTAGAAATAACCCTATATATACTTTTTGTCTACTTTCTCCGTGAATTTGTCGTTACAACGGTAGTATTGTTTCAAATTATACTATGTAAGGATGCTGATTGATTACCAGTAACCCTGTATATAGTTACCCCCAAATCAATTTTCATGATGCTGATACCTTCAGAGACATTGTACTCGTTTTTGTGTAAAGCGAATGCGCGAGCAAACTGTGACTAAGGGCATTAACTTCGCTTTCTTCACAACAAATCATCCATTGAAGCCCTTAGAGCCCTAAACCGCAACAAATGGACTTATAAAGGATGTAACTTTAAAGGAGATAATGTAACATTAACGTAACTTTGAAGAAAAGTGAAATCATTGAAGATCGTTGACACCAAGCTGAGATCTTATTAAGGTTCGTACCCAAAGCATAAAAACGGGATTCTATTACTAAGACTCCAATATCCGTCTGTCTGTCACCAGGCTGTATTTCATGAACGGTGATAGCTAGAACGTTGAAATTTTATTAAATACATATTCACTTCAAAAAAAATAATTAAATCAAAATCAAATAAATATTTAAATGGAAAGGCCCCCTCACAAGAAACGTGATTTTTTTACCCGGTATTAATAACATCAACAGGAAAATGCTTGAAATATTTACAGAATATTAAGTTGAATATTCTCTTCAAAAATAAAGAATTAAATTAAAATAAAATATACTATGAGGGGCTCCCATACGGCCCGATTTTTATTTATTTGTATGTATGTAGTTTTAGATTAAGTATTAAATTTTGTTGTAGTTAATAAAGGCATTCATCTTTAAAAAACATATTTATGTGTATTTTATTTATTCGTTTGTTTTGCGATGAAACCATACAAAACGTTCCATGCTGGAACCAAACTTACTGCTATCAAAAAAATCTAAAAGGGATAAGCAGTCATAGCTATGATTCTTTAGTATTCCAGTTCAACAGTTTTATGGCAAGAACATCAAGTATAAACTGACAGTTTGACTAAGTGCATAGATCGTCGCTTTCGTCGTGAAAACATGCGTGATGAATGAAAGAGATAGGGGCATTGAAGACACGATACAATGTTTACTCCATAAAGATCGACAGCCGTGAAGCGTATTGATGGATTACGGTGATGCAATGTGGTTTACGCATATTGCGTAAATTGCGCTATCAACAGGGAAATCGGTGAAGAATTGCTGGTTTACTGTAGATTGTAAAACGAAATGGTTAGGTTTTAAAATGACCACACATGATTGTAAGACCCGTATTTTCCCGTATAATATAGGTAATGATGACGATATTTTCAATTCGTAATTTTTCCTGCATTTTACTTTGTATTTTTGGTTTTTTTTGTTTTGGGATCCTCCTAAACATAATTATTATGTCTCTATAAGACATGCTGTAAGGGCATACGAAGTGGGATAATGTCACAACTGTCACGACGACGTAAAAACTATTGAGAACACTCCAACAAAAACTAAGTCAGTCAGTCTGTACTGTGATACCTCCTTGACAAATCCGTTAACGGTGACACCCTTAGCTAACTTCTATTATCAGCTCTATTATGGCTCGTAAAACCAAATTTGTTTTTGATTAACTTCATTCAGGGCGCACAATGCAACAGGTCGCTGGCTTTATAAGTATGTGTAGGGTTTTTTTCTCACTATTAAAATTTCAACACATGTTACAATAAGATTTACCTACATAGGTATAGTACCAAAAAACCACAGTAGGTTTGTCTAGGTACTTGAACACTCACTCCCGCGTTAACACTTATGTACTTGTAGATACTTGTAGGTGTAGGAAGGCTTTGGACGGGTCTTATTGATTAGGTACCCGCTTGGCGTCTTGATCTTGTAGACTATCTTCCTCAAAGTTAGTGATAGCCTTATACACACCTACCGTAATATCTTGAAGCTCAGTTAAAAATATTTTGTGTTATTTATTCCAGCTCCAATCTGTCTGCCGGAGCGAGGGTCAGACTTTCTGGGGCAATATGGGTGGGCGGCAGGCTGGGGCGCGCTGAGCCCAGGATCCAGGCTACGGCCGCGCACATTGCAGGCTGTTGACGTGCCTGTGCTGGACAACAGGGTCTGCGAGCGGTGGCACCGTGCTAACGGTAAGAAACAATTTTAATATTTAATATCACGGGAATGTACTCACGTCTATTTTTCATAGTCATTATGGCTTATTCCACAAATCCCCTTAGAAGATCCCCTGCGAAGGGGATAAGTGGAATTTTTGTCCATTTATCCCCTGCGGTTTTGCGTAAGGGGATTTTTGGACATTTTGTCCACAAATCTCCTGCCGCATTGCCACAGGGGATTTTTGGACTAATGGTCTACAAATCCCCTTAATCAATATTTACACACTTTTAAAATAAAATACCAGGACTTTGTTAGGTAAACAATCGAATCTTTTTTTTTACGTAATAATAATATACGATAATATATAATAACAAAAAAAAAACATCTTCGATAATTTTGTATGAGTGTTGATATATGTAATCTCTCATACACATATTTCCAAATATAACTTTGTATTTGGAATAATTAAAATATCACATAAAAACATATTTTCACATGAATCACACATTGTTTGTGTAATGATAATGAAGATTTTAAACCTAGATCGCACCTTAGCACGCGGAGCCGTCTCGCAATGTACTGCCGGAAAGTTCGCCAAATGCGATCGAAACTATAGTCGTACTATATAATGACTATGAAAAATAGACGCGAGTACATCCCGTGATATAAAATATTAAATGTTGAGAAACAACTTATAAGCTACTAGCTCTTGCCCGCGGCTTCGGTCGTGTTATAGGTATTTAGACTTTTGTGCCATCCCGTAGAAAACTTTTGTTTTTTCGCGATAATAAGTAGCCTATACATTTTTCCGATGTTTGAACTAAATCTATGCTAAAATCAAAAATTAAGTAATTCCGACAAACAAACACTTTCCGATAAATTAGTAGTAAGGATAGAAAACTCGGTAAAAGCGGTGTAGACTTTTCTGTGCTCAATACTGTGTATAATAAGGTCTGAGAGCAGTGGCACCGTACTTACGGTGTGGTTAGGGTTTTCTCTAGAATTACTAAGAGAACTATAGTCTACAAGTGTGTTATTTTTGTTAAGGAACAATAAGGGTCAATTAGTTGAGCTACTAGATCTATATAGTGCTGTGGTAATATTAACGTTACGATTTCCTTTTGCTAAAATTCTAATAATAATGATTGCTCTCTATTTCATAAATTAGGTGAAAATAACTTGTCCTATACTACTGGCACTGCTTCTCCTGATGGTACCATATCAAAATCTAAATGCTAAATATACACAACCTCAAATCTCCATAACCAATTATGCTCTTCTAAGTCTCTGACCATTTATCTCCCACATTATTCCAGGCATCAACGTAGTCATATACCCTGAGATGCTCTGCGCGGGCTACCGTGGAGGAGGCAAGGACAGCTGTCAAGGTGACAGCGGAGGACCTCTGATGCTGGAGCGCACAGGCCGCTGGTACCTTATCGGCGTAGTCTCCGCAGGGTACTCGTGCGCCTCTCGCGGCCAACCTGGAATCTACCACAGGGTCGCGCATACGGTCGACTGGATCTCACACGCTACTACTCTTTCTTAGCAGGTTTGATCGAGCCGAGCAATACCAGCTGGATTACATGACCTTAGTAGGGTTGTGTATGCCTATTGTGTTGTTATCAAAGCTCATGATGCAAGTACTAGTCAGGATTTATACCCTGGCCAATGGACTAATGTGACTGAATAGTGTTACCTACGGTTAGTCAGTTGCCGATTTAGCTCAGCTTTCACCGGAGTTAGGGAATTCAGGGTACCAAACCTTGACCGGATTTTTATTACCAATATTTTAAGGGACCATTTTGCTCGTAATTAGAAACTGCTATGTATCCAACTAATGAATTGGAAAAAATACTAGCATCCCAAGAAGAGCATTGAACTACGACAAAATGTCAATAGCTATTTTTCAGGATGTTATTGTTAACAATACATAATGATCACTAAAATGATTAATTAAAATATCTATAAAAAAAAAAACTTCCTAGAACCAACGCGCTTTTTAGGGTAATAGTGCACTACCTAACTAAGCCAATATGGTCGCGCTTGAATGGATGACGAAATATTAATTGAATGCTCACCAGGGTATTCGCATAACGTGAATCTCTATTTCCTTCTCAAATAATTATGAGAACGATGACTGAGGTAATAACTTTCAATCAATCACTGCGAATATGAACCCTGACGAACCGTGATAGATACTAATTTGAATACTGACAGGCAATTAAATGTGAATCTTATTTACAGGAGTCATAGAATCTTAACTCTAAATGTACCTACGTAAATATTAAGCTACTTGCATCGGTATTTTAATAGTCCACTTATGGACATAAGCCTAAATACGAAAGATGGTTGGGCCATGTCTATCACGCTGGCCCAGAGCTTGGTGAATTAGCTACTTATTTGCTACCTATGATGCATGATTGATATTTTTTATTTGATAGTGTACTACATGGATCTATAGTGGAGTCATTTTAATAGGTCACTTTTGACAGTTCATGAATGCAAAGAAAAATATACCTTACACTAAAGGAATAAAACTCATGAAAACAATATTGACGACGACCGATAAGTGTTCTCGAATACGGCTTGGAGTTTTATTCCTTTAGTACAAGGTATATTTTTCTTTGCATAAAATGAAATGTCAAAAGTGACCTATTATCTTGTCCCTACTTTAGAGTTCACATTTACATGCCAGTCGAGGCTTACGCTGCATTTGTAGACCGAGCTCAAGACTACGTCAAAGTGCATATAATATGAATCATTAATTTAAAACGTAGTCATGTATGTGAGAGAGTGAATACATGCACTAAGTGGTTACGCTCCAGTGATGAAGACATTTTGACCAGACAGACTAATTTTGGCCAGATGATACATTTGAAATATCACAAACGACCAAGTTTTGTTAAGCGAATCTTTGTAATTTGTTCCAAGAGCCTAACTTAACAGAATTTCAAACTGTTGACAATACTTGCATACGTATCTAAATGTGAGAAATGTCAAACAAATAATCTTGTTGACCTAAATCGTGTTAGTAAGCTCTGATGCAACACATATGTTTGCATGATAGGATTTTATTAATACGTAAATAAGTGTTATGTGATTTTAAAAACTTTTAATAAACACTAAAGGGACCAACAAAATAGCACTATAAACGGGAAAATGAGAAAATTATATGGCACTGTTTTCGTCACATCAAATGTGAAAAAGACAGTGACATATGAGACAAAATTTGACAGTATTTTCTCCTTCTTTCGCAAAAAAAGTGTATTTGGAAATTATATCGTTATATTTTTATTGACAACTTACTAGTTATAATCAACAAAATAAATGAGATATTACTGGTGCAACTAATATTGAAAGGTACGAAAAGTCTTAACAGATTTTCAATCCCCACCTAAATCATTCGTACCACAGTCGCTTTAGAGTAAAGAGTTTTTTTTTTCATCATTTGGTCGTCACAACCAAACTTACGACCAACCTAATGCACGTTTACCCTAACATATCACATTTTAAAATTGAAATAGTTAAAAGGTGATTATTTTTTCAGTAGACAATTCAGTGAACGAGACTTACGAGACCAATTAATAAATTGATTATTTTGCATTACAGAGTATGTCAAACCAAGTGACAAAATCAATTCATTCATATAGACGCTACAATGCTACAAATGCAGACCTTATAACACCTGCCTTTTTTGATGGGTTAGAAAGTATTAAAGGGGAAAAGGATTAGGAAGGATTGGGATTAAATTGTCAAATTCAGGACCCCTATCAATATAGCACAAATTGTATTTCCACCAAAGAAGATGAAACAAAGTATGAATCACAGAGATACCAGAGGTCGATAAATGATAATGTGGTCGATCGAGAAAATCTAAAAGAGATGCATAGATTTAATATGGCATGAGTTAGAAAGAGACATGGAAAATATCCCGTTGCAAAGAGATAGCACTCAACCACAAAAATGTAAGTATGGAAAATCTTGCCCAGAGCTGTCAAAACTGTCAAATATGAATTGGAATTTGACACTACTGAGAGAAAAACACGGCAACTATTCACTGAATCGAAATATTTCTCATATTTCTCTCTAACTCATGCCATATTAGACCATTGCATCTCTTTCTTTCTTTTCTCGATCGACCACTAATGTGGAAGGGATAATTTCCTCTGGTACCTATCTCTGTGGATTCAGTAGATTTCTACAGATTTTTTTTACAGATAACGTCAAATTCCAATACTGATCTGACAGTTTTGACAGCAGCTTGGAAACAAATCCCATGCATTTTTGTGGCTGAGAATTGCTTCAAGTGAAAACAGCATTATTAATATATTTATATATAGATATCTGTATTTATATATAGATAATATCTGTGGTAATAATGGACTTAAGGCCAAATTTCAAAGGCGCCATAATAATTTTAATAGCAATTATAATGTTGTTCTCTCTTTCAAATGAATGTAGTAGTAAAAAGGAAACAGGAACATTAGATTGCTATTATAATTACGATAGCGCCTTTAAGATTGGGCCTATTGACCAGCGACATTAAAAGTGGATAAAATGATTTCAACCCTTTGCCATAGCCATAAAAAATGCACGTATCCCTACCAGGGGGGATAGCTCGGGGATAGGATAGGATAGCTAAGGGTGCAGTTTGTTTAGTTCACTGAATTGGAACTGATATAACCAAACTAAATTTTTCACTAAAGTTTCATCATCATGTGTTAATTTAAGATTTTGTGATAAATAACCATTTTGTAAATCACCGAATTAAAATACTCCGTAGATGCAATATTTAACAATAATTCATAAGTGCCTATAGAATTTGTAAATATTTTTATTTAATGTAAATACTGTAGACATGGCCTCGATATTATGTAAACTTACAAAACTAAATGTAGTGCTATTTCTGCGTTTTACTAATAAACTAGCGACCCGCCCCGGCTTCGCACAGATGTATTATACTCATAAACCTTCCTCTTGAAAAATTCTATTTACTTAAAAAAACCGCATCAAAATCTGTTGCGTGGTTTTAAAGATATAAGCATACAAGTGGTACAGACAGCGGGAAGCGACTTTGTTTTACTTATACTATGTAGTGATGATGATAAGTATAAGTAGCATGAATTTTAGTGCTGTCAAGTAAGTTAGATATTAAATAGATTGAAACACTTCGTAGACTTGAAACTGTACGTACATACATGAAAAAGCTTATAACATTTGTCACAAGCCGAACAAGTGGTGCCCTTATGGCTGAGAGCGATCTCTTTCAGGCAACCAAGTTATAGAAAGAGAGCATACAGGTGACTGAGAATTCGTTAGCAATAAATACGAGTACTCTAGATCTCTACATTTTTTATTTACCACGGTTCCAGCTCGGAAATCGAAAATTTTCATTATAAGTCGACTAAAACAAGTTTTATTGTCGCTTGTGTACGCTTTTGCAACTTACGTAAGTATGTTGGTAAAGCGGTTTGATAACTCGAAGATTCTATCTCATATTTGTATTTTTACCGACTTCCAAAAGTAGGTGTTCCTATATTTGTCTGTATTTTTGTGTATGTTCATGTTTTCGCCAATTGTGAACCGATTTAAAAAAATATATATATTTCCCATGCGTATAATCCCATAAGGTCCTATTTAAATTTAGATGATTTTTATCGTGCTTCACACACTAGGTTTATAGAAATGTTATTTATGTGATAAACATTTCAAAAATTGTCGCGCTCGCAGGATTTGAACCGTTAATATCTATTAAAATTTTATCGAAATGAGCTGAGCCATTTTTGATAAATCAACAATATACATCGATTCGTGCAAACTATTCTGTCCACGGTGGAAGTCGGTGGTGCGATGTTGCGTAAAATAATATTTTTTAGTAAAATCCAGTAATAACACTACTTCGTTTAGTGGTTTTACATTGAAATGCGAGACCATAAAAAAGTTACACATTACTTAGATAGTTTTAACAATTTTACCAATTATTGTAAATAATGAGTATTAATTAATTTAAACGCTAATAAATTATTCTGATGCTTTTAATTTATTGACCAGTTAAAATTATTTTCAGCTACATTATTTGAAAACTTTTTATTTTTAAGGATTTGTGAACAAGAATCGTTTCTAATGAATTATTTAGCTAGGAATTAATTTAATAAAATATATTTATTGTTAATTTATTTTGGTATTTTATTTACAATGTTTACTTATCAATTCACTAATATTAATAATACTTATAATTTCCTGTGACTGATCTACCCAAGAACGTTTGTTATTTATGTATGATTCATACATTAATAACTAACAAATTTCAAATTAAAACAAACCATTCAATGCTCACTACTAAATATTCAATAATCACTACATCGTTTGGAACGAATTTTTCCAAAATCAAACATCGCTTCTTCATTGGTTGCTACCCAACCAATAGGGATGCAAAGATCGCCTATTGGTCAATGACCAACCAATCGGAATGCGATGCAATTTAACTAGTTTCTCCAATACTGCGTATAGAGGGCGGTAGTATCTCAGAAGAGCGGATGCTGAGATTTGGTCTTCACCGGTTGTTTCCTGTAGAATTTGACGCCAATGTTGGGAGTGTCCACGCGACATTATATCTCTGGAAAAAAAAATAGATTGTACAAGCCTTTACCATAAAAGTCCACCGTGAAACTAAGGTTTTCAACAGGCAATTGAGTCAAATCCATCATCACTATTATTTGCTGGTTTATTGGCGAATTCGCATATGCTTTCTTTCTTCTTTAGACTTATATAAGCAGGTTGGCTTACGAGGTTTTCCTTCACCGACAAACTTCCAGTTATTCCAAAATTTTCATTAGTATGGAACGGTACCGATATACTTACAATAATTCTAAAGCTAAGTGTTTTCCTTCTAAGCTATCAGATTCATTATAATCGCAAAGTTCATTCATTAACACCACTGGCTTTTCGGTGAAGGAATACATCGAGAGACAACTTGCATACGCCAGTAGAAGAAATTCGATGACGTATGTGAATCCACCAACACTCCGCACTGGGCCGGCGTAGTGGATATGGTCCAATCACCCTTCGTGGTTAGGCCTACGCCTACCACGAAGGCTGATACAATACAGTACAGATTCATTCATTTATAAGCGCCCAAATTTCGACTTTAAAGTTATAGATTAGTACCTACAATGGTCTTATTTCGACTTGCTATAGATTTTTGCTTTGCAAAGAGAAAGGCCTCTGTCATAATGATGATATGATGGTAGTTGTTCACGGATTGCATTCTTAAATCAAATTAAAAAGAGGGTAGATTTCATGTCATACAGGGAGGTGAAAACACTGACAGAGGCCCGTGATACATAGAAGTTGCTCCACCGTGAATAGCCTTGCTCTTAAAGTTTGAGGGAATAAATAACATGAACACATGATTACTTTAGAAGTTTCCCTGCGGATTTAGAACCGTAGATGTCACATCGGTTCATGGCAATCGTTGCAGGTAGAGGATCCTTAACACCGCGCCGCCCGAATACAGCAGCTTTGCAGAGGGTTTCGAATAGCTGATGTTGGAGGAAACTGCTGAGGAAGTACCTAAAAAGATGTATTTATAAGTACTTTTAGTGTAGTCTTTATTTATATTAGTACGCAATGTAATTATTAGCAAGAAGAGGGTAGGGTATTGTTGCATTGTTGCCCAATAAAAGTAGCTAAACGAAATATAGAGTTACATCAACATTTTGTGAAAATGAAGGTGTTTATTGACGAGGGTCATATTTCTACACTATAAACTTTTGTTGAACCATCTTTGACCAATATTGTTGACAAACACAGAGCGACAACTTTTTTTACGTTTTTATTCCGTATAGGTTTACGTTTGACTACATACTGCCTGTCAGCAAACAATGCTAATTTTGCAAGATATAGTTTTACTAGTTTAATTCACTATGCTTAGAAATAGTTTACAGTGAATACAGAGTTAAACAGCTACCTACTGAGTTTTGGCTATCAATTCAGCTTCATACTGAACTCTGAACTTATAATGAGGGTAATAATTCATCCACATAAGTATCTCAGGCTAAAATTATTTCCTGTAAGGCAACTAAAAATAAACTTTAAATACCTTATGTAGGGTGTGTTATCAGGTACATGGAACTTAGCACCTATATCAAATTCGTATCTCCCTCTTTCCACAGCTGGAGCTATACCTTGAAGCTCTAACGTCATCTGCCAGAAAACTTCGTTCAGATCAAGACTGGCAAAATCACCTTCAAAATATTTCCATCTGTACTCATCAATGAGAAGCGAAAAAGGAATCTGTGGTATTTTATTTAAAGCTTGTTTTAGCATTAATATATCATCAACTGTTATATTTAAATCTTGTTTATTGTAATAATCGTCTCTTTCATCTGATTCGCCGTGATTATTGTATTTGACAGTATTAGAGATATATATTTTATTTTTTGTTTCTGTAGTAGGTTCTTCTGTAGTAAATGTATCGGTACTGTATAAAAGGGAGTCGTTAATAAGACCTAATCGGTGTAGGTGTTGTGGCGTCATCACTCCATACATTATTGTATCTCCGATTGATTCATGTAGTGCTGAGTTAGCTTGCTGTAACAAAGGTATTTCAGTAGCTTTATTTTTTTTTCAATTTTAATATCAGTTTTTTTTAGATTTAATATCCTATTGAAATTCGAAAGATCCTGATTGACCTTTAAATAAAAACTCTGACTTAACAATTAATGTAGTTTCAGTTTTTGCGTTGTTTTCGAAATTTTATTTTTAGATGTCCTTTGAGGTAGGAAGTGTCATTGAGCACGCAGTTCACATTATACCACAAATGCACTCAAAGCTGCAGATACACAACTATGTACTTGACATACGAAGAATTGATTCTGATTTTTACTGAATAATTAGACAAACACTTGAATGTTGACAATTATAACACATGAACTTACTCTAAATAAAGCTGGTTGATGTTCATAAGCCATGTAGTACTGAATATGTCCTAACTCATGATGCAACACGTAGAAATCTTCTTTTGTAGTCCCTGAACAGTAAATCAACCTGGAATTTATTTGACAAACTAATTTAAAAAAAAAAAACATTTTAATTTCATTACATTTTTCATTTCAATAAAATAGGTAGTGGAAAACTGCCATACGACTTAATTACCTACCAATATTGGGCGTTGCACATCTCGGTGTAATATAGTTTAAGAAAGTGTTGATACTATTACATACCTAAAATCACCCTTTCTAAACATGTCGGCAGCAGCACCGTGGCACCTTGTTTTATTGTTATCCTTCGAAAATATAGACTTGCTCCAAAAAGACTCCGTCATGGGAGGTAAACCGAGGCTCTGGTAGAAATCTTCTGCTCTTTTTAACTGAAATACACTGGTATATGAAATCAAATAGGACTTCATTAATTAAATCTTAAAAACAGTCTTTATTGGATGACACAGAACGAAGTAATAGTCGACACCATACACAGGCACATGGCACAGTAAGAGAGAGGCTGATGAATTACGAATGACAGACATGGAACAACAAAATAAGAACTAAGTACTATAACCACGGTAATAGTTATCATTACCGTGCTATAACTGTGAAATAATTAAGATAGAAAAGTTCTCGAGCATGCGTCGAGGCGTAGTCAGCAGCGTAATATGTCTACAAGGTACTTGGTGAACTGGTGAGACGATCTGATTAAGATTGCTTGAACGTACTGAATGCCGAATTCAACCTTGATATCAGTAAACATGCTACAGTCCGTGTAATCCACGAAGACGCGCCCCACCACTCCTCCCAACCGTCCATAGCACACGTGTTCAAGCCTCCGTCAACGTGCGAGTGCTATTGGCATACACTAATTACCTATGAATGTGTAGTAGTGTGTACCGATAACACCCAAACACCGACGGAAGTCTGAACCCACACACTATAAACGGTTAGGAGGAGTGGTGGGGCGCGTCTTCGTGGATTGCACGGATTGTTTATTTTAAGTGATGGTCACGCTGATGATGATAATAATAAAAAAAATAGTTAAGAAATAAGCCAGATACAAACAGACTCTAAAACAGATTATTCTAAAACATTGTCTTATCCAACTTGTTTACATAAAACTTACCTAATCAAAAAAATACATACTGCCAAAAAAAAATAACTGAGTGTGGAACTTATACTTGAATAAATATCTACGCACCATGTGATGCACCGTCCAGTTGAGTTTAGTAATGCTCGCATCCAAATCTATTGTTTTGGGCACAATCAAATCTGCTAGCGGTTCCCAATTTTGTGACCACAGGTTGCCTGAAATATGAATAGATTCAATTAATGGAATGATTAAGACGATGATGTTAACCACTATGATAATAGTACCTTTATAGGTACAGGGGTGCCTTTTTTGAACTTCGAACGCCTCGGACGTATACTTATCTCTACGGGTGACTTTTTTCTCGAAATTTATCTATGCGCATAACTTTAGTACTAGACATGGCAATTTTAAAGAAACCATAGACTGCAAAGGAAAAAATCGTACATGGATTTTTAAAAAATTAAAAAATATATCAAAACAAATATGGCGAATTGTTTTCGAAATGTCACAATCAAAGTTCCATAAACGTTCCTGGGATGTTCGAAGTTCAAAAAACACACCCCAGATCTAAACACTTACCAAGTAAATGAGCCGGTATAGGTCCAGTCTCCGAAACAATATTTCCATACTCTCTCCTGAGATAGAACCTCACAACCCCGTGCAGCAGGGAGTACAGTGGCTTCACATCTTCGTATAGACGTCTGCAGATATGTCGAAGGCTGGGCATCTCTTGTTCGTCTCGCCATGATGCCCCAATATCCTTGTAACCTGAGTGAACATTATTTAAATCCCCATAAAAATTAGTTTTGCAAACTGCTTTTAAGAAATCGTCATAAACTGGGTTAGCGGGGGTGGACGCTGGAGAGGGAAATAGACAGAACACCCCAAAGGAAATATGAAATCCGAAGTTAGTGCAGGATCTATCGCCTCCACATCGAATAATAAGGGGTCCTCTTCGAGTTGTATGCACGAAGGTGGCCCCCCAGAAAGATTTAGAGACAACGTTCTAGTGATGTCAAAAATATATTACAGTGATTGACACCGTAAGGAGAAGAAGAACTTGTAAAGTCTGTCATATTACGGCAGCTGTGTAACGGCACCACTGTACTAGAAAACGAGAGCTTAACACCAACCATAATATTAACGGTATTATAACTGAAAGAGAAGAAAATTGTCTTACCATTACGCCTGGCTGCTTCATTCCCCACTTCAACCAGCCTACGATAAGGTTCCTTCATGGGTGGCCCTACTTTCTCCCTCCACACTAGCCAAAGCCATCTTAGCACTTCTTCATTTCTTGAAAACGCCATCAAATTCTCAAAAATCTCTTCTCCTTCTAAACATAGACCATTAGTCTCTTCTTTAACGTCTGTTATACCATTTTTCACAACAAACATGATCGGATCTTGCTCATGGTATATTCTTTTTAGTATATAGTTAGCTGATTTTAAGTACTTCAAAATAGCACCTTCGACTTCAGTCAGATTTTTCAGTGATATGTGCTTTTCAGTGGGAATGCATACTTTGGCTTCTGTGTATATTGATTGTAGGCTTTCGTAAAGATTACTGGTGATTCTGAAAATAAAACAATAAAATATTACACGACAATAATTTTATAACAGTTGACAAATCTAATTTACTGCCCGACAGCAACGACCTTATATGACAGTAGAAAAGAAAGGTGGTACGTCCTCGTAGATCTGTTGGGGATACAAAGTTGTCGCCAATTGTGAGGACCGACAAAAAATTTGGCGCTAAAACCAAATTGATTTTGTAAAAGCAAACGGTCTCATACGATCGTGCGGGATATTAAGCAGATAACCGCACGATCTTATTTGATCAGCGGGGCAATTCTGTCAACCGATCTCGTCACCGAAGTGATACGCTCCCGAACCCCTCTCGCTTTTCTGTCAGTTTTGATAGCTCAAAGCTGTCAAAAAAACGAGAGAAGCTCAGGAACGCGTCACCTCAGCAACGAGATCGGTAAACAGAATTGCCCAGCAGTTGCGTTCACAAAATCAATATGGTTTTCTCGTTCATTTTTTTTGTCCATTTCTCGCCTATATTGTGCCGGTTATAAAGGATTATACATTTGCAACAAGAGCAGTCTGAAGCGTCTTGCTTCCAGCCGCTTAATTAACTAGCTAATTGCTTGCACAAAATAGCTTTCTTAATGCAGGTCGTCTGTCTACCTTAACAATAGATTTCCTACGCTGCTTTTTCGTACATTTCCCATCCATCCATCAGCCGTAGGACAGACTGCTGGACATAGGCCTTCCTTCTAGATTTCCATTAAGGCTGGTCGGAAGTGACCTGCATCCAGCGTGTTTCTGAGATCTTATCTATATCGTCAGTTCACCTCCTAATCGTGTAACATCTCTTACTCTTGCTTACCCTTGCCATCACCACTTTATGGTGGATATTTGGGTATGGTGCCCAGTTAAAACCTAATACTCACTAACCTGGCTTCTTCAAAAGTATATTTAGGTCCCCTGCACAGAAGATACTTCTGTCTCATCTGAGTGCTGTTGAACAAATACTGCCCTTGCAGTTTCACCACCTCTTTGCAAGTCTTATGTTGCCATTCTATATTTTCTTTTTGATATTTAGCAGATTTCAAAACCAAATTCGGGTTGTTAGCGTCTATGCTTGATTGCCAAGCAATATCAGCTGCTTCAGCATTAAGCTTTTCTACGTTTTTGTTAATTTTTTCGAAAATGTCTTTGATATCTTGGCATTGATATGTTTTGAAGGTGGTAAGGAAAATTAGTACTAGTATGATATTCATTTTTGTGTTTCATTCAGCTTGGCCTGTTGGTGATTATGATCATTTCTTCTTATTGTGTGTTCTGCAAAAAAATATGAAATCATAGGTAAAATGGAAGTTTTTTACGTTGTCCCACAAGATATCAAACGAGAAGTAGACTGCAATTGGATGTACTATAGTTGGCAAGGGACAGACAGATAATAATGGCGTTAACAAAGTCAGGCCTATGCCCAGAAGCCAGTAGCAGGCAATCTCTGGCTGACGAGAACGATGATGTGAAATACCTTCAATTTTCTCTATAATAGCATACCGAGTAACATGTTATTCCTAAAGATATTTATATTAAAAAAAGGCCTCTGTTTTTAAATTTTCGCGATTTGAACACATTATTATTATCCCGATGTCACGGGTAGACTCTACCCGTGACCACGATCGATGCAACTCGGTCAAAACGTCGGGATGATGAGGTATTCATTTATCTCGTAATTTTAGTGCGCGATTAGTCCCGTAGTATATATCTTTATACAAAATGAATCGTGGTTGTTAGTCTCGCTAAAACTCGAGAACGGCTAAACCGATTTGGCTAATTTTGGTCTTGAAATAGGAATCTGTGGATGTCAAGGGAAGGTTAAACGGTGAGAAAATATAAAAAATGTTGGGAGTAAAATAGTAAAAACGTGAATTTAATTTTCCATACAAAATGTTCCTGCTTATAAAAGTAGTCATTGACAGTTGACAGATGGTGAGATGAAGTTCACCGGGTCAGCTAGTAGTAATAAAAATGGCCTCCATTTTCACAAAACCATATTTCATAATTTAATTTCATCAAGGCTCCTGGCGATCTTTCTAATCAAATCTCCTATAACGATAATTAAGTTTTCAGATTTACTTTAGAATGGCAAAAGCTAACTAAAGCTATTCGTATTTTACTGACCATTGTGGACATTCCAAATTTAAATACGTTGCTTTAAAATATCGTAAGACATTTTAACCAACTTGCAAAAATCACAAAAATGCTTGCCCTGGGTGGGAATCGAACCCACGCCCCTGATGTGGAAGTCAGTGTCAGTGACCACTGAGCCACCGAGGCAGTCGAATTTGTCGCATATGAAAGTCGCGCTGGCAAAGCCGCAGTGAAAACCTAGTTTTATCTACAAACCATATTTTACTCGTATCTATCTTCCTATTAGATGTGGGCATAATTTATTATGCATCCATATAGGTACTCAGATACGGTCAATTTATTATTAAATCACGGCGTCACCAAGCGTTCCCGCTAACACCTACAAAGCTTTTTTATCTAATGTGTCGCAATTCATAACCTACATGCAAGCCAGGCCAGGTGCTTGAGTACTCGTACTGTACCTACTGTATAAACCGAATCAGACGTAGTGGACGTCCTATGGCTGAAGGATAGATGGATGGAAAAACTTTTAATTGATTGGATGCCCCAACGCATACAGACCACCTTCTTATTCAAACTTATAACCTTTTCCCCCCAGACCAAATAAAATAGTCTGCCAAGTACGAGTCGGACTCGTGCACGAAGGGTTCCGTACTGAAAGGGAATTTAAGGGGGGGCCCTTAAATATTTATTTAATTTTAATTTAATTATTTATTACTAAAGTAAGCATGCAATTAAATATTCTGTGGATATTTCAAGCATCTACCTGTTACCATTATCGATGTCGACCGAAAAACGGCTAAAAATTTAGATTTGTTGTATGAGAGCCCCCCTTAAATATTGTTTTTTATTCTATTTTTAGTATTTGTTGTTATAGCGGCAACAGAAATACATCATCTGTGGAAATTTCAGCTTTCTAGCTATAGCGGTTCATGAGATACAGCCTGGAGACAGACGGACAGCGGAGTCTTAGTAATAGGGTCCCGTTTTAACCTTTGGGTAAGGAACCCTAAAAATCAAGACAGAACGTCGTGAACAGACAAGTGAGACCAGTTTTTATACATGTGGTAAGTGCTTCGGTGTTGCGCTGCCATAGTTTGACGGACGATCCAAGGCCTTTCCTTCCTTTCCTTGTACGTGTGTGTAATTGTGTCTGTACACGGCGAGGCGTAGTTTTGCCAGCCTCGCTTGTTTTGTTATATTCTGTCTTGATTATTTTACTTGGTCTGAGCTTTTTCTAATAATTTTCCTTGGTCTGCGTGGCTTCTAGTACGCGTCGGCCAATATCTAATCGCATCCTGAAGGGTGCTCGCCGATAATTAATCCTCGTTCATTAAAACCTTATCCGTCTACTCCATTTGTGCTGATGGCGCGATTTGCACTGTGGTAGGTACTTTGGTAATAACATCACAGGTATCTACCCACTCAGACCTAGACTCCAGCAAAGCGAATGCCTGTGGGGTAAAACGGGAACTAATTGATCGAAAAGTTGATTGAATCCTTCGATACGTACGAAGCGGTTTGACTTAACTTTTCTGATTCGTACCGCCAGGGAATTCGTCTTCCTGCTTTCCTGTTTTCTAAGAGATATAATCTAAAGCTTTTCAAGGTCAGAGTGAATAGGTATCTTCTAGGTCTGCGTGCCACAACGTCGCTTACCATCAGGCGAGATGGGGGTCAAGCGCGGATTTATTCGCGTAAAAAAATTGCATCAGGCGTTACTTTGCGGAAATTCATCTTTAAATCTTTGTTTGAATAAATATTTAGTGTATTTCCGCTATGTTGTTGTAGGCAAATAACTTTTATAATCTAATCATTTAAACAAATCAATCTGGATTTAAAAAAAAAAACAAAGATTTAATTGATCGAAGCAAAGCGAAGATCTTCGTTTTAAACGCGGCGATTTTGCTTTCGTCTGTACAGATGTTGGTGTTCGTCTACGTGCATTTTCCAACGAATCTCGACGAAACTTTGTACCTATAAATGTTTTGTATTTTTAGGGTTCCGTACCCAAAGGGAAAAACGGGACCCTATTACTAAGACTTCGATGTCCGTCTGTCCGTCTATCTGTCTGTCTGTCCGTCTGTCACCGGGCTGTATCTCATGAACCATGATAGCTAGGCAGCTGAAATTTTTACAGATGATGTATTTCTGTTACCGCTATGACAACAAACACTAAAAAGAAAATAAAATAAATATTCAAGGGGGGCTCCCATACAACAAACCTGATTTTTTAGACGTTTTTCGCTCTATATAAATGGTAACAGGTAGGTAGATGCTTGAAATTTTCACAGAATATTTAATTTTATATTCACATTAATAATGTTTAATAAAATTAAAATAAAATAAATATTTAAGGGGGGTTCCCATACAGTACGGAACCCTCCGTGCGCGAGTCCGACTCGTACTTGGCCGACTATTGATTGGTATTTTCGTGTACAGTATTTCCCATAGTAATTATTTTTCGCAAAAAATCGCAACACCACCGTGTACAAGATTCGAATACTTTGCACGAATCGATGTGACATCCATGTACATTATTGTTCATTTATCAATAACTACTCGGCCGATTTCTATAAAATTTATATGGGACCACCTAGGAAGAACATTCTTTCGAACTAAATATTTTTATTACAAATCGGTTCTTAATTGGTGAAAATATCGATGAATGTACACAAAAAAATACATACAGACGAACTTAGTACCTCCTTTTTGGAAGTCGTCGGTAAAAAGGGGGTAAAATTGCTGTCGCGCTATTTAAGGTAAACGTACCAATGTACGGACGTTTTTGAACTTCGCTGACTTTGCAGTAATACTACGCTGATACTAACAGACTTACAACAACAAAGTGAATTTGACCATATAGGGCATTTATCTGAGTTTTATAATAATTAAATTTTATCTTATTTGTTTGAGCTGTAATGGGAATTAATACCCAAAATGTAAAAAAATACCCAAATGTACCAAACCGCGGACGATTTGTCCTAATGCGCGGAATGTCGTCCCAATTCCTGGACGCTTTACGAAATTGAACTCTATTTATTTTACATTAGAGTTTAAATAGCCTTTCTACCGTATTATTATTTGTATGAACTTTAAAATCGACCCAAATCTATTACAAATCGTCCTAAGTCACGGACGCTATGCGAATTAGAACTCTAGTTGCTTTACATTAGAATTTAAATTGACTTTATACTGTATTATTTCTTACTATTATTAAATACTATTTTAGTTAAAGCCATTTAAGGTGTCTTAAATTAAAGAAACAATGGTTTACATGCAATAAATTATATTTCAAACAAAACAATAATCACATTATGAAAAAAAAAATGCTGAAACGTTAGGTACTTAGCACAATAACATTGGTATAGGAACCGTATTTAGTCCGTGGCAAGATAATCGGCTTAAATGATCCCCACGGAAATGTGTTCAGTCTTCCCATGCAAAATAAAATGCGTTCTTTTTTATAATTATATCCCACAGGTCCATATAAGGCACCTTAGGTGACACATTTGTGTAATGATGATTTCACGGTAGTTAAATTGGATACCAGTCTCTAAGGCAACCTCAGTAGTATATTTACCTTTAGAGCACGGAGTACCTGGATATCGTAGAAGTGGCGCAACATCTGGCGGTCGAAGAATTAATGCTTTCAGTACAAGAAAAAAACAAGAAACTAAAGTAGGGTGTGACTCAAACGCCCACTGTGTTGTCTGGGAATGTCCCAATACAAATGAGAGGAGGAATGACGTACTTGATTTCATCTTCAGGCATTATTCAAATCTACTAAACCATGGCTCTGAGTTTCATTTCGTAACGTCTTGGGAATCAATTATCGACATCATACTTGCTACGAGCAATATCTCTAAAACAATCAATGAGTGGCGCGTGGCAACTGATGAATACTCTGATTCCGAAGCACGAACCTGAAGCATACCGATATAGCAACTTTTAGAAATAAACTCAAAATAGCTATAAAGAGGAACCTTTACAATAGCTAGAAAATAGCTCGAGAGAGAAAAGCATGAGCTAGTCATAGAGAACGATGTATCTGACGATATATCGCTATCTTGGAACATATACGCGGATAGTGCAAAAAACAAGCTTGGACTAAGAGACTCCCTTGCCCTGAGTAAAACAACATAAACTTTGCAAGCGGAAGCCATGGGCCTTTTGCTAGCCGCAAAAAAACTTAAACTTTTATATGAACTGAGATTCTAACAGCTACTGGAAACAGTGAGGCCAAAGAAGTGATCATGTTCACAGTTGACAGTGCTGCTACATCTATGAACTCAGAAGACCTGTAACAAGGTCAAAATTAATCGCTGCGCGTCATGCAACATTCCAAACTCTATCAAATAAACAGTGCGATGGAAAAAGAGTCACAGATCATGTTCAGGCAACAACGTAGCAGACACGCTTTCCAAAGAGAGAAGATTCAGTTGTAACTTAGAAAATCAAATTGTTTTATTATATTGTAATCTTAATCATATAATCTAAATCCCAATTTTTAGTACTATAGTTGTTTATTGTATCGATATAATAATCGACTTTTACAAAAAAAAATGGCTCAATCAAGAGACAGATTTTTACTCTGATACTAGGACTAGCCACGCGGCCCATACGAACGTCCTTATTTACTTTTTACTACCTATTTATGACAAATTAAATGTTTATTATTTTCTATGAAACACCAAAAGTTTAGTATTTCATAAAAAATAAAAACATAATTTCAAAATCTGAGAACAATAAATCTTACTTAAGATAATCTTTTAAACACAATGTAATATTGTTTAAAATTTATGTTGTAAATCGATCAAAAACAATTGTTTTTGTCATGCACAAAAAAACAGTTTAAACAATACTAAAGCAAATTGGACACGACTATTGTTTGAACCAGTCCAAAATAATTCTTAATTCCTTTGAATGAGATGCAACCGAATTATAATAATTGCTTTTTCACGGTTTTGAAAACGAAGTTCTTACATGCAAGGAAAAATGAGACTTATTTCAAGGCAATAAGGTCGAGATCCAACCTTTGGTACAACGGGTTTTAAAGAACTGATGTGTGTCCCACTTCTCGGACGAAAAATGTGATTATGGTCCGTGCATTGGGACAAGTACGGGTTTTGTGAGTACCATTAGGCGGATACGCAAATATTATAAATAATCAACAAGATTATGTCTAGATTAGAGGTTATAATATTAGGTAATTTATCTAAGTATCGTAATAAAATAGCACACTTAGCGTATCACATTACACAACTAAGAAATTATCTGAAGTTTATGACAGGGTAGACACCAAATTCAGCTACTGAATTAACAGATTAACGAAAATTTTACGACACCGCACTTTTGAGATCATTTGGTTTGGACACCATTACACTACGTGTACAGTTTTTCTTGTATAATACTTTGAAATATAACCAAGAATTTATTGTCATTCATAAGATTAAGTTAAACTTTCGTGGAAAATTACAAAAGTTAAAAAACCGAGTAACGTCCGCGTTCTGGGACTCGTCCGCAATTACGTGCGTTTACCTTATCAGTTGATTTCGATAAAATTTGGCAAGATTTTTCAGTATCTAAATATTCTAGTAAGATTTGCGAGTATGAAACAAATCGGTCAAAAGCGAGTCGAGAGATACAGGGTTATTTCTAATCAATTAGCATCCTTTTAGGGGCTTGTTCTGTACATCAACACTAACAACTTTTGTTCTACGACTTTTATTAATTCTCAAAAAAAAGTTATTGTCCCAAAAAAAATATATCGTTCATCCTCGACAAAAAGTATGGAACAGCTGATTTTTTTTTCAGTTCTGACAAAAGTCGCAGAACAAATGTTGTTAGTTTTTATGTACAGAATAAGCCCCTAAAAGGATGCTAATTGATTAGAAATAACCCTGTATAATGGAGGTTCAATTAAAGAAATGTGTCGCGAAATCTACTGTTCGAAGAACTATTAGTACTCGTAAGTAGAAATTATACAACGCACTACTAAGGGGCTCTATTTTTAAATGCTTTTAATTCTAATGTAATAAGCTCCAAGTAGCCCAACGAGCTATGGAGAGGGCTATACTCGGAGACTCTCTGCGAGATCGAATCAGAAATGAGAAGATCGGTAGAAAAACCAAAGTTACCGACAAAGCCTATCGGATTGGCAAGTTTAAATAGCAGTAGGAAGGGCACTTGTCACCGAGAACTGATGACCAATGGGGTGGAAAAGTTCTCGAGTGGAGATCGCGTAACGGCAAGCGCAGCATAGAACTTCTACCCAAAAGATGGGCGTATGATGTCGTCAAGACATGCATGCATGTTAAATGGCAAGGTTTGAAATAAAGAATAAAGAAAAGAATAAAGACCGCAGGATCGCGCTGGATGCAAGCCGCTACCAACCTGTCTAATTGGACATTTATAGAGAAGGCCTATGTCCAGCAGTGGACGTCCTATGGCGGAAACGATTACGACAATACTTATGGGTTTGGTTATTAGTTCGTGCCAAAGGTCTCAAAGTAAATTCGTATAGGCCGGGTGGCTATAGCCCTGGTGTCAGAGTTTCTTTGCAGGCTGTTGGTGGGTGAGCCTTTTTCATTAAAACCTTATCCATCTACACTCCATTTTACTTGTGGTAAGTACTTCGATAAGTATTCCACTACCCACTTAGGCCTAGAGCTCTACCAAAGCGAGGGTTTATGGAGTGAGACGGGAACATTATTATTCATATAATATAAATAGTAATAGTAATTAATTAAAAAATGATAATTTACTAGCTGACCCTGTGAACTTCATCTCACCATCTGTCAACTGTCAACGACAACTTTTGCATGCAGGAACATTTTGGATGGGAAAATAAAATTAATGTTTTTATTATTTTTCTCGCAAGATTTACAAATTTTCCCCTAAACTTCCACAAATATTTCAAGATCAGAATTAGCCAAATCGGTTCGACTGTTCTCGAGTATTAGTGAGACTAATAACCACGGTTCATTTTTATTAACCCCCGACGCAAAAGAGGGGTGTTATAAGTTTGACGTGTCTGTTTGTCTGTGTGTCTGTCTGTGTGTCTGTCTGTCTGTCTGTGGCATCATAGCGCCCGAACCACTGAACCGATTTCAGTTTAGTTTTTTTTTTTTGGATGAAAGGAGACTTAATCGAGAGTGTTCTTAGCTATGTTTTATAAAAATCGATTGAGCCGTTTAAGAGTTATGGTGGGTTAAAGTGGGGATGGAAGAACCAAAATTCTACAAATGTGCCCAAAATGGTAGTCAATGTGTCGGGGGTTTTTTAAATTTTTAATTTATATATAATTAAATACCTACATAAATTAGTACAAAAATGTGTGTACAAAAGTTAAAGCTTTTTAAGCAAATAATTACCTATTTTTGTAATCAAGTTATTAAGTGTATTGACATTTCCTTGAGTAACTACCCTCCTGTCCGTGCTCTATATTCAAAACGTTCCAATAATCCTTTAAAAGTACGCAAATTAAAAAATTATGGCAGATTTTTCAAGCACGGCTCAGCCGATTCCGATAAAACTTAAATGGTGGACCCATATATTTTTTTTTCGAAATTAGCTTCGGGAGTGCTGATTCGACCTAAAAATATTTTTTTAAATCGAAAGGCGAAAATATTGATGAACATACCTACACAAAAAAAGAAATACATACAGAGAAATATTTTTTGAAGTCGGTTAAAAATGGCACTGGCATTGGCATATAAATGGTTTAACCTCTGAAGCACCTATGCTCTACCAAACAAAAATAATAATCAAAATCTATTCATCAAAAAATTAACACATCTACAGTCGAATTGATAACTTCCTCGGTTTTTCGTCGGTTAAATATACAACACAAGTACAAAATAAAGAAAAAAACTACAACACTACACTTTTCACTTAAATTCGATCGTCTGAATTCCGAATGATTACGCAGTTTTCTACAAATGTCAGAAAGATCTAAGCGAAAAGGCAGTAAGTTTTCTTAGTAATCCCACTTCTGATATAAGGAAATAGGTCTATCTGAAGTGGAACTAAAAATATAAACACCATTAGGTCTCTCTCTCAAATCTTATAATTGTGAACAAAATTACTTATTCGTACAAAAAATATTGAGCGACAATTTATTTAAGCTTACCTAACAAAATCACTGGCCGAGATTTGACTAGATATGTGTGACGTAGGAACTCTTGCAGGTTCGCTCAGGATCCGTGCAGCGCGGGGACTGGCACCAGACGTTCCGCCACGTTCGGAACTAGAGACACAGCGGCGTTAAAACACGCGCTCCACTGCGCGGGCTAGGCGAGGCTTTATGATAAGAGCACAATTTAAATGTTGCCCAAATAATTTTTTCATAAGAAAAATAACTAATGCTTGCCAAAGTGGATCAATGTACGTTCACCAAATATTGGTTTACTGTAACAGTGACGTTTTAGTAGGTTGTTAGTTTTTAGGGTTCCGTACCCAAAAGGTAAAAACGGGAACTGTATTACTAAGACTCCGATGTCCGTCTGTCGTCTGTCCGTCTGTCCGTTTGTCTGTCTGTCACCAGGCTGTATGACATGAACCGTGATAGCTGTCTAGCAGCTGAAATTTTTACAAATGATGGATTTTTGTTGCTGCTTACTAAAAACAGAATAAAGTAAATACTTTAGGGGAGCTCCCATACAACAAACGTGATTTTTAGAAGTTTTTTGCTTGCTATTAAGTCTGTTGTGATTGTTCAACGACATATGCAAATCAAAAACTTCGTAAATTACATTCATCATCAAAATATCTATAGCTAAAGATAATCTTGTTGAAATCAACGTGCGTAGACGCGCTCCAAAGTGAGACGGCGAGAACGAGGGGAGCGAGTCTTCGTATGGTGAAATTAACAATAAAAACTCATATTAAGGTGACGCATTGATAAACTATAATGTTTCAAAAATTGAGTACCGCGCCCCTTCACTCGGACAAATTTTACGCGATCACGCTCGACAGGATCGGGCCAGAGCGGCGGGCGGCAGTGAATTTTTAATTAATTACTCATAATGTACACATTAAAAAACATAACTTCTCGATCTATAAAATAGAAAAATGATCAGGCTATTTTATTCGTAAAAATAATGGGATGTTGTCGCTAATAATTTTTAGCATTCGAATTATTAAACTTTTTTTTGGTGAGAAATTTGTAAGTATTTTTTTTTAATAAAGCCGGTTACTTTTCAAAATTTTGTCTCGTTCATAAAATTTTTCAAGATGTTTCCTTATCTATGATATTTTTAAATTTGAATCAAAAACATTCGTCCCCTCACACCGCGCATTCAAAAGTACTCGTTTTCGTGTTTGTCGGCCCGATGCCTGCTCAACTAAGTCAACTTTTGAACTGTTTTTTTTTATGATTTTCTAATACTTTAGTTAGATACTTTACTTAGCTACTACTTAAAACATCACATAGTATAAAACAAAGTTGCTTCCCGCTGTCTGTCCCCATGTAAGTAGGTATGCTTATATCTTTAAAACTACGCAACGGATTTTGATGCAGTTTTTTTAATAGATAGAATGATTCAAGAGGAAGTTTTATGTGTATAATACACCTGTGCAAAGCCGGGGCGAGTCGCTAGTTATACATAATTAAAAAAAAAATACTTCCTACAAAAACTTGTCAAGAAATGAACTCATCGTTCAAAACAGAGGTGAAAGGATTTTTTTCGATCGAGCGAAGTTCTTCTTCAGCCTTCTATATCAATCTGTTCCAGCCTTTTTAATAGTCCACTGCGGGACGTAGGCCTACCCACGAAAGGTGATTGGGCCATATCCACCATGCTGGCCCAGTGCGGGTTGGTGGATTCACACACGCCATCGAATTTATTCTACGGACGTATCTATGCAGGTTGCCTCACGATGTTTTCCTTCACCGAAAAGCCAGTGATGTGAAATTCCGTACATAAGTTCCAAAGAAACTCATTGGTACGAGACCGGGATTGAACCCACGACCTCGAGAATGACAGGCCAGCCTTACAACCACTAGACCACCATGGCTATATCAGATAATAAAATGGTTTGCTAACAGAAGATATGCTCCAGAATAACATATATTTTTTGATTAAAAAAACAGGTATTAAAACCATGTTTCTGGTTAGACATTTTATACACGACCGCCCCTTAAGAAAAACGCGTCAAAGTATATTTATATATAATATACCTAATTAAAAAACCCCCGACACAAAAATATTTGACAACAAACTTTCAATTGACAACCATTTTGGGCACATTTGTAGAATTTTGGTTCTTCCATCCCCACTTTAACCCACCATAATTCTTAAACGGCTCAATCGATTTTTATTAAACATAGCTAAGAACACTTTCGATTAAGTCTCCTTTCATCCAAAAAAAACTAAACTGAAATCGGTTCAGTGGTTCGGGCGCTATGATGCCACAGACAGACAGACAGACACACAGACAAACAGACACGTCAAACTTATAACACCCCTCTTTTTCGTCGGGGGTTAAAAAGCTATACAATGCTACAGAGATACTCGTATGTAGATTTTAGATACATAATAAGCCCGATTACAGAGGCGCCATCGTAATTATAATAGCGAAATAGCATAGTTCTGTTTATTTTGCACTTTAGGCATTCAACAGAGAGAACGCTTTTTACGTTGCTATTAAATTTACGCTGGTTCCCCTGTTATCGGGCTTATATAGCGTCATATTTCTTCTAATAGCTTTGCTTGTACGACAACAAATCCTTACACGTATTTTAACATGAGCCTCGCCGACTGACATTTTCAATGAGTGGGCTAAAGTGTGACTCGCCCCTCGAAACTGCCTAAACGTGGCTAATAAATGTTATAATCTCAGCAAAAGGAAGGACTTCAATTAATTTCATTCCTGGCAACACTAATTAGGTTATCATCATATCAGCCATGAGACTTCCAAAGAAATAATAAATAAATAAAAAAAAGTAAGTATAATACCTAAGTAAGCTCGTATAGGCTGAGTGGCTAACCCTGGTGTCAGAGTATTCAGGCCGCCTGGAGGCCTCTGACATGGCTAAACGGTTAAAACAACCGAGACCAACAATTTAACATTTAATCCGAGTCACGGTAGCGCTCAGATCAAACATGCCACCCGCATTAAAAATATTAAATAAAAATCATTTGAATGCTTGGTAGGTACAATAATAGAAGGGGTCCCGTACCCAAAGGGCAAAAACGGGACCCTATTACTAAGACTGTCTGTCTTTCATACTCATACTGATTTATTTATAACTATATACAGATAGCGCGCGAGTTGAATGCAGTCGGGGTCTGAGTTAAAGAGCGGGAGCATCTCCCCCCGCTATCCGCACGCCCCACCTCACGCGACTGGGCGGGTTGGGCGTGCGGATAGCGGGGGGAGACATTCGCATTCCTAAGCTCTGCATTCAACTCGCGCGCCTACTGTACAATAGGATTATCGTTTAATGCATCAGTTTTATCAAGAAAACTGTTACGGCTCTTGAGTCGTCTATTTGGAGGAGCGGCGTCAAACAATGGGTGTCTAGGGTCCGATTCCTGCTTCTTTTTTTCTATTGAGCATGCGATTTCCCTGCGGACAGCGGGTGGGGCTATACCCGCTAGTGGGTATAACATGTTAAGGGGAGTGGGCTTGAGGCAGCCTGTTATCGTGCGGCAAGTTTCGTTCAGGGCAGTATCCACTTGCTTGGCGTGAGCTGAGCGATGCACACTGGGCATGCATATTCGCCGGCTGAAAAACTGAGTGCCAGTCCTGACGTCCGGAGTACGTGTGAAGAGGCGCCCCAAGTAGTTGACGTTAGACGGGAGAGCAAGTTATTGCGGGAGCCGACTTTTTGTTTTGTTTTGTTGCAGTGGTTTTTATAGGTGAGAGATCTATCTAGAGTTACCCCTAGATAGACTGGGTTGTTGCTGTGTTGGATGTCGGAGCCACGCCATTGAATTTTGAGTGTCCGCCCAGCTTGTCGGTTTCGGAGGTGAAATACACAGGACTGTGTTTTTGAAGGGTTTGGCCTTAAAGCGTTCTCGTCATAATACGTCCCAAGTTCTTCCAGGGCTCTTGTCAGGGTTGTTTCAGCTAATGTATTAATTGTAAATCACAATAACCAATAATTGATTAGATGAATTAATTAATAACAATTAAAAAAACAATAAATTCCGTCTAGTCTGTCTGTCACCAGGCTGCATTTCATGAACCGAACAGCTAGAATGTTAAAACTTTATTAATGAGTTAAATTTTAGTTAAATTTTTGTTAATGACGTATTTCTGTCGGCGTTCTAACAAAAATACTGAAAACAGAAAAAACATCATTTAACGGGGGCTCCCATACAAGAAACGTGACTTTTTTGCTCGATATTAGTAACGGCAACAGGATATTCAGGCTTGATATATACACAGTAGGTACTCGTATATTAAGTTGGAGATATACTCCCTTCAAAAATAAATAATTAAAATAAAATATATTAAGGGGAGCTTCTATACGGTACGGAACCCTTTGTGTGCGAGTCCGACTCGCACTTGGCCGATTATTTTAAATTTTGGTCCTTTAATAAATGATAATTATGTAAGTACAGCTGGCGCGCGAGTTGAATGCAGTCGGGGTCTGAGGTAAAGAGCGGGAGCATCTCCCCCCGGTATCCGCACGCCCCACCTCACGCGCCTGGGCGGGTTGGGCGTGCGGATAGCGGGGGGAGACATTCGCATTCCTAAGCTCTGCATTCAACTCGCGCGCCGACTGTAGGTACTCGTATTGTACGTACATCTACGGTAGATCATCGATCACTAGGTACTTCAGTCAGGAAACGTATGTACCCATTTTAACAAGTTTTAACGTAAAAATATCCTTTTTCCATTTCATTCAGGCTTGTTCTAAGAGTTCACAGTACGGACCGTCTAAAAATAACAGCGGAAAACTTTAATTTTTTAGGCTTTTCAAATTGTAGGTATTTTTCTTACTTCTCAAATAGCCCGAAGGTAACGAAAATTAAAATGTAGCGCAGAAAACATCACTTGTAATATGTTTGTTCCAAGTTTAAACAATGAAGTTATAATGTTTAATTGTATACAAGCGAGAGAAATCCTCATCATCTCAGTCAGATGTGGGACGACCAGAGTAGGAAGAGGAATCCCTGTCTTAAAAGTTGTTCATAATGATGACAACGATGATCTTTACTAATATGAATATTTTTAGGGTTCCGTGCCCAAAGGAGCGACCAAGACCGCAGGATCCCGCAGGATGCAAGCTGCTTCCAACCGTTCTTATTGGAGTTCCATAAAGGAGGCCTAGTGCCATAGGTACCAAATAAAGCTTTAAGTGAGGCAAAGCCCTAAGACACGGGTAAGCCTCGCTCCGGGCGGTCAAGAATCCCAGTCCATCTTCATTCACGCAATGAAACAAATCTACAGCGAACTACTGTGAAACATTCTATCTAAGTATTTAAAAATATTTTGCAAAATTTCTTCCCCATATAACAAACGATTAAAAAATTAAAAAAAAATACCATACCGAACCTCTCAACTAGACCATATTTTTTTAAATAAAAAAATTCTAATCTCTTTTATAATGTCTAGCTTTAAAAATATAATCGCATCAATTGTATAAAAGCTCTAGCTGGAAGGCTCTAGCTGCCGACTTTTGCCCATCCAAAAAATAAAATGTAGGTACCTACCTATATTGACTTTCAAGTTTTCTGAGATGGGCAAAGGAGAAGGACCAACTCGTGACTATATAAATTCTAAGTAATTCCAAAAAGCTAAGTCTCAGTAGAACTAAGTATACCTAAGTCTAATTGATTGAAACATTCAATAGATCGAATATTCAAACATCGATGAATTTCTACGAAAGCATAGATCTAATTTATTTGATCAGTCAAAACCAGAAACGGGATGTGGTCAAACGCAAACCTACAGAGAATTAAAAACAGTTCTTTCACAGTAGCACCGCGGCCCACAAAACAGTTCTTTTCAATAAGAAATCGCTTTGTTTTGTTTCTGCAAGTAATTATGCTGTTTGCGTCTCTTGGCTTAGCACAGAATAATAACACAGAAGGATAACTTATACCTAAATATAGATAAGAAGTTTCTATTACACCTACTAGTTTTTGCTAGCGGCTTTGCTAGTGTAAAATTACCCTGTAAAACATTTGTCGACCTAATGAATGAGAGAAATTGTCGGTTTTTCAGGCACTCCTGAGATTAGGGTCCTGGGCACGGGTGCCGAGTGCCAAGTAAGTACGAGTCGGACTCGCGCACGAAGGGTTCCGTACTGTATGGGAACCCCTCTTAAATATTTATTTCATTTTCGTCTATTTATTTATTATTGCAGTAAATATAGAAATAAATATTCTGTGAATATTTCAAGCATCCATCAATAACGCATCAAAAATATATTTTTTAAGGCAATAACTCAGCGACGATTGTGTAGTAACGTTGCGTTGAGCGCGCCATTATTTTCCGGTAGTGTATAGAACCACCTCTGTGCTCATGAAATATTCTGTAACCACGTTACAACAAGATTGGCATTTAATCCATGTTCATTTCAAGACCCACTTTTCGAGAAACTCGATTGAGGCCTTCGAGCATCGTGCTAAGCTCTTCCAACGACTTCGCCATGACCGCGATATCGTCGGCAAACCGAAGGTGAGTGATGTATTCGCCATTGATGTTGATGCCGAATCCTGTCCATTCCAAGAGCTTTAAGGCATTCTCTAAAGTGGCAGTAAACATTTTCGGAGATATCACATCTCCCTGTGTGACGCCTCTTTTGCCTCTTTTGACTCTCTTCAGACTGCAGAAGAGAGCTGTCAGAGCCATTGAGAGAGTGCCAGAGGACCAATCCGCGCAGCCAATGTTTCGAACCATGAAAATCTTAACTGTCCCTTCTATGGTGATCTTGGAGGCTGCCCTATATGCCAGAGACCATTTGGAAGAACATGCGTGTAGAGGTGTTGTATACATATTCTGACGCCGTCCTCTAATAATCGATAATGTAGCACCCGGAGGGACTCACTTCTGTTTTAACAAACGTAATATTTCCTAAATTAGATGCAGACGCTTGTGGGCATAAATCCCGGCCGCCTGACGCAAGCACCTTTTATGTATTGTTATGTTACTAAACGAGAACCTAGAACTCAAAGCGTACTTATTTGAAATTACCAATAGTCAAAGCTTCAACATAATGACATTGACATGACATTATTAAAATCGAGCGAAAAACGGCAAAAAAATCAGGTTTGTTGTATGGGAGCACCCCTTACATATTAATTTTATTCTATTCTTATTTTTAGGATTTGTTGCTATATCAACAAATACTACGAAACAACAGAAATACGTCATCTGTGAAAATTTCAACGTTCTAGCTATCACGGTTCATGAGATACAGCCTAGTGACAGACATACAGACAGACGGACGGACGGACAGCGGAGTATTAGTAGTGGAGTCTCGTTTTTACCCTTTGGATACGGAACCCTAAAAACGGTAATGGAACTCATTTGGAAACATTGGAACTCTGGGCCTGTAACATTATCCTTCTGTTATAGATCAGTAGAGAGATCGCTTTACAGATCTGTTACCTGCCAATTACACGTTCTCATTGAAACTCTGATCCTGCAAAATTATCCTTCTGCTCTAAGCTAATCTGTAAGCTTTGTGTGTACTGAGAGGAGGGGATTGGTTCGGTATTAACATCTATTTACAGATGCTCACTGAAGGAACACAAATTATAATCTACACCTTCAATTTTCTTTTGTAAAAGATAGCGTTTCTTAGGTATTTATTTCTTTTATCGCAAATAAGTCCACGCTTGACAACCAACTCGGCTGCTGGTAAGCGACGTTGTGGTTTTTTTTGTATAAAACAAAGTACTCTGTGGTTGTGGTCGAAGATGAAGTCAGGCTTAGAACCTTAGAAGATGACAATTCTCTATTTTGAAAAGCTTCAACAGATTTATAGGTATCTCTCCCGAAACAGGAAAGCTGGCAGGCTGTTCCATTATTAAAAAAAAACAGCTTTTCCATACAAAACAGAGATACAAAATAGCATCTTTGAATCGACAAAATGTATGAAACAGGGGATTTTTTTCTCGAATTCCATGTTAGTCCCATAGTAAAAGTTGTACTTACAAACACCCTGTATATAACTGTAAGTTTCTGCACATTGCAAAATTTCACCTAAGTACCTATTGCAGAATCACTCTGAAAATATTTTATTCAGCAGCCGATAGATATTAAGAATTTTCATATCACAGCTATAAATTCAATATGGAA
This sequence comes from Hypomecis atomaria, assembly GCA_964007245.1. Taxonomy (NCBI): domain Eukaryota; kingdom Metazoa; phylum Arthropoda; class Insecta; order Lepidoptera; family Geometridae; genus Hypomecis; species Hypomecis atomaria. The sequence continues at coordinate 5,129,241 of OZ023308.1, read as the reverse complement.
TCTGAAATCTAACGGGAAAATCTAGGACGTCATGTTGAATATTGAATTGCATTCTAGATAATACCGGCGGGTGGTCTAGTGGGTGGTAAACCGGTACTTATAGTCCTTCAGAAGCTTTTCAACACCGTCGTCTTCGAAGCCATAACGCCAGAAGCATACAATTAGAACAGAAGCATGGTGGCAAGCTATTCTTTAAATAAGGTGACAACACCTTATTGAAGAATTACAGACCATCTCGCTTCTGAGCCATGTTTATAAACTCTTTTCAAGGGTCATTACGGATCGTCTCGAGCGCAGGCTTGCTACCTTCTGCCTTACGAACAAGCCGGTTTCCGAAAAGGCTTTGGCACCATGGACCACATACATACGCTGCGGCAAGTTATACAGAAGTGAAGACCGAAGAGTGCCACTTTGCAAAACGTTTGTGAAACGTGGTCTTTTAATGTGGGCCTTGTGAATAAGCTGAAAATAGCCCAACGTGCTATGGAGAGGGCTATGCTCGGTATCTCTCTGCGGGATCGAATCAGAAATGAGGATATCCGCAGACGAACCAAAGTTACCGACACAACCCAACGGATTAGCAAATTAAAGTGGCATTGGGCAGGGCACATAGTTCGAAGAACGGATGGCCAATGGGGCCGTAAAGTTCTCGAATGGAGACCACGTACCAGCAAGCGCAGCGTAGGACGTCCACCGACCAGGTGGACTGACGATATACCTAATAAAGATCGTAGGAACGCGCTGGATGCAGGCCGCTTCCAACTGGCCTTATTGGAAATCTATGGGAGGGGAGGCCTATGTCCAGCAGTGGACGTACGGCGGATGGATGGATGAATTCTAGAGAAAATATATCTATTCTAGGTATAGCTTTGCAATTTGCAATGTACAATACAATACAATTGTAGAGCTAGGTACGAGTATGCCTCCACAATCTTTGTAAAGAACTTTTAGGTGCTATTCGACGAAACCTTAAATCCCGAACAAAATCGTACAAAGATTCAATCACCAATCAAAAAATTCGAGTGGGCATGATTAGGCACATATTACCATGAATCTGTATGCTTCGTAAACTGGATCGCGTACTTCCAATATACTCGTATGTGTATAATTCAAGTAGTAGGTACTACGCCTCGGGAAGTACCACACATTTGCCAGTTATTCAACCGCTAAGCAGTACCTAGTGTGCAAACATTACTGGGCACAAAGGGATTTAGCAACTTACCTATATATCTCGGGGTCATGAGCACAGTGCATTGCAGGGTTGCAGGGTTTTAAACTGATGTAGTTCAAAATTTGAGTGGCACTAAACTGGTATAGGCAAGCGTGACGTGACACTTAACATCAGGTGAGCGACTTGCTCATCTCGTCAACTCGTCACATAAAACAATTTAATATTTGTATCTACCTACTTATCTAACTTTTTAAGAAAAAATCGTCTCAAATCATTAATTGAATATGTTATGGAAAGAAACATTTTACTATTGTTTGCGTGGACACCCTATTAGAATGAGATGTACTACTACTCTGACGCCTCTCACTCGGCTCGTTTTTAGGAAACACTGCGCAGTCCAGTTATAGTAGAGGTTCGTGCATATTACCGCGTATTACCAATGTCAGCGTTCCCATTTTGTAGGTCGCGCATAGCCGCGGTAGCCGGTAGCGGGCCAATATTTATACCGGTTCGCTACACACACAGACGTGTAAGTTCAAAAAAATGCAATGCCAAAATGAAAAAAATTAAATGTCAGCTTTCATAATGTCATTCACTGTTGCTGTCATTTTTAAATTCTATGCTGACAGCACGTACATATTTCCTACAAGCTCGGGAAAACTTGTTCTCTTATTGGTTTGTGCTCGGGAAATAATAATGCCATGAGAAATATTGCGTTCAGAGAAAATAGGTATTAATATTATTTTACACCGAAAAATATATTGAAATAAAATATGCAGTATGATTCAATTTTATTCTATATATGACAAAGCTCGTTCATAATACTTTTTTTTCTCGAGATCAAGTACCTAATATTTTGGTAAAAGAAAAAAATACCTTGTCAATTTACAGCTGACAGCTGACAAAAAATATTTATCCCAATCAATCTCAATAATTTTCTTTTCTTTTGCCTTAAAAATTGTAATTATGCCTCTAATAATAATTTGCGGTACTCCAGTAAGTGGAAAAACATCTAGAGCTATCGAGCTAAAAGAGGTTTTTGAGAAAAAGCACGGAAAAGCTGTAGAAATCATATCCGAAGACGAAGCAATAGTCAAGCTAGGTTATGAAAAAAACTCTACATATTTGGACTCCCAGAAGGAGAAACGAGTAAGAGGATACCTAAAATCGGAAGTTTTAAGGCTCATTGGCAAGGACAATGTCGTTATACTGGACGCAAGCAACTATATCAAAGGTATTGAGAGTGTTTACTAAACTATATTTCCATAACTATAATGATCTGAATTAGCTCCTTTCGGCTTAGTACACCAGTTCTGGACAGCTCTGTAAAGGCCAGGTGACTCCGTCAGTTTTTAAGCAGCCAGAAAGCCTCTGACATGGCTAAAAGGTTAGTACCTATAGCATACAAACCTCACTGACTTGACAAAATATATAGAATGGCTGATTTTGAGCCGAATTATAAGCGCCACATCTGGTCACCCATTTTTTACAGAGCACAGCACAGAGCATATTCTGAGCTCCATCTGATGAATGATAATGATAGTGTGAACATCAGCCCGGGTAGCACGGCAAGGGGAGAAAACCATTTTATCCACTTTTAATGTCAGTGGTTATTGTCAATCCATACTTTATTTCCTCTTCGAGGGGATATAATGGTGGAAAGACTATTATTCCCTTTGCTATGCTTCCCGTGCAGGTGTAAAAGATGATGACAGTTAAATAAATAAAAATAAAATCTTTATTGACTAAAACTTAATTAACTGTTCTACCAATTTGAAATAATACAGTTTACTTAATCCTTAATAAAATAAAATACAGGTTCTTTTATGGTAGTTATATAAATAACAACAAAAAGCACATTAATTTATCAACTTATCATGTCACTGGCTGGTGCCCGTACTGTGCTACAGTACCAGCGCCCTCCGTAAGATGTGTAATATAACACGACATAAGTTATAGAAAACATGGTGGTACATTTATATCATTTCTAAGTTAATATTTCCATACATTTTTTTACAGGATGTCGATATGAATTGTACTGTGCATCAAAAGCTTGTAAATCAACACAATGTACTATTTACACAATCCGAAACCATGACGAAGCATGGGAGGCCAACAAGGCAAGGATGGACAAGGACAGCAATACAAACACCACTGAACAAGACAAGGACAGCAACACAAACACTGCACCAGATAAGGATAGCAATATAAACTCTACAGAAGCTGAAAGGGAAGCAGATAGTTCTGCATTGAAGAACGAAAGTGATGACAACAAAGTGACAAAGATGCAAGATTGCAATAAGCTACCATATACTCAGGAAGTGTTTGATGCATTGACAAAGTTAAGGTAACTTGCAGAATAATTTGGTTTATATTTCTAATTTTAATTAAACATTTCTGTGCTTCGATATTTTTTTCTAATTTTTTTACTAACTAAAGCTTGGTTGCTCTCTAGTGTATTAGGAATAAAGGCTATTTTTACCTGATTAAAACAGAGAAGGTTATCAAGTCGACGCATATAATATTTATTTTTATGTATGCATAACATTAATGGAATAGTCAGATTTTGATAATCCTTTTTTATTGGAAAGGAAATGGATGAATGGATACCCTGACCTTGGTCCTATATAATTATTTTTCATCAAAATTGGTTAGATAGTTTTTGAAAAATCAATATTTTAATACTGACATACATTGATTCGAGCAAACTATTCGAATTTTTTTGTACCGAGGCAGATGGCACTATAAGAGAGAGGCCCATTCCAGCAGTGGGATAAAGAAAGCTGTGGATGATGATAATGATTCGAATTTTGTATGTAGATTGTAGGGATGTAACGATTCCGATACTGATACCGATATATCGGCCGATTAATCGGCAAGGCCGATATATCAGTATCGCCGATTATATACACAACAGATATCAAGAGTTTGGGAAGCGCGCGAAACGAAAAACGCGCGCGTTGTGTATCATACAAAATGATTTGCGTAGCAGATTATCTGCTAATGCAAAAAGTTTTAATTGTTGACTGGATTTTACTTTTGTATTTGTTTACTTTACCACTTTATGTAACAATTACTTTCTTAATTAGCGCTTTGATTGCTCGATAATTTTCTTGATTATTTATTTATTTCATATCAATTAATGCTTTTCTGAATTTCGATTTGACGTTTTGGTTTTAAATATTTTCAAGGTTAAGACTCTGATAAATATTGGTACTTAATAGATTCTATTCATAGTAAAGAAAATTATTCATTACATATTTATTTGTTTCTTTTTTTCTGTTTATACTAAGCCGACCGATATCGGTATCGATAAGGCCGATTATTTACTACAATATAATTATCAGTATCGGTATCGTATCGGCAAAATTATGTATCGTTACATCCCTAGTAGATTGCAATGTTGAAGTTGGTTGTGCAATTTAAAAAAAATTTAATGTTATTTCGATTATTTTTTTTATTTTTTTTCAGGTTTGAAGAACCTAACTCGAACAACAGATGGGACAGCCCGCTATTCACAGTGCAACCAACAGACGACTTACCACTGGATGATATTTACAAAGTCCTGTTTGAGAAGAAACCTCCACCGCCTAATATGAGTACTCAGAATGTAAGTTATACTAAGCGCCACACATATCGGCGGATGGGAAGTTATGCGCAGAACGCTGCGCAAAAGCCTCGCGCCAGGGCACACCCGCCCGCCAACCTCATGCCTCCCGCGCGCTCCCTACGCATTGTGCACACATGTGTAATAGTTAGCGGGAGCCAGAGAGACTCGCGCCGGGGCACACCCGCCCGCCAACCTCATGCCTCCCGCGCGCTCCCTACGCATTGTGCACACATGTGTAATAGTTAGCGGGAGCCAGAGAGACTCGCGCCGAGGCACACCCGCCCGCCAACCTCATGCCTCCCGCGCGCTCTCTACCCATTGTGCACACATGCGCAATAATTAGCGAATCACGGCGAAGTGTCATCTGCGGCTAACTTCTCACCCGCCGATTCGTGTGGCGCTTAGTATACCCATGGTGCAGAAACCCTCACCCCACTGACGCATGAATTTGTTGCCGCGCAGCATTTCTCTTCACATTCCGAGCCGTTAAATCCAATATGGCGGATCGATTTCGATGCTCCCCCATCATAAATAGATATTCAGTGAAATAGTTTGCTATGAAGTATGCAAACAGATTTTTTAAATTTATGCAGGGTTATCCGCTTGCCCTTTTTTAAGCCGAAAGGGGGTGAATAAGACCATTATTATGAACTTTTACAAGCCAACCCAGAATTCGAGAAAAAAATTCAGCTGTTTATTACAAAATTGCATTACAACTCAAAATTGACATAACATACGAAACAATAACAATATTATAATTATTTAATATACATTTATTACAATTATTATTATTTAATATACAATATTTTTTCTCTTAAATTCTGGGTTGATCCCATTTTAAAAGTTGTGCATAGCAAAGATAAAGATAATATGATTTTTATTGCAAAAACTTACACTGGGACACAATTTTAAGTAGCTCTGCCTTTTGCGTTAGTTTAAAACTGTGTTGCAAATGGTCTTCCACATGGATCAGGTGATTTTGCAAATACAGACAAACCAAGAAGTCGCTATAAAATACAATAATTGGCCAAGTGCGAGTCGGACTGCGCACGAAGGGTTCCGCACCGTATGGAAGCCCCCCTTAATATATTTTATTTCAATTTATTAATTATTTTTTAAAGAAATACCAATTACTATTTCAAGCATCGTCCTGTTGCTGTTATTAATAACGAGCAATAAAATCACGTAACTTGTATGGGAGCCCCCCTTAAATATTTATTTTATTTAATCTTCTTCGTCGTGTCGATGATCCTCAACATTATATCATTCTCTCCCAGTACTCAGCTACACTGGTCCCGCCGGGGGTAGCCTGGTAGAGGTCCCGCATTGTGCACGCATTCGGACACTGAGAGCATGACAGAAGGTGCTGCATAGTCTGCGCAGGCGCTCCGCAGTCGCACTGCACCGTTGCAGTGTACGAGTATCCCCACTTGGCCATGTTTAATTAATTTATTTTATTTTTAAAGTGCATATTTAAATTAATATTCTGTGAATATTTCAAGAATCTGCCTGTCACTGTTATTAGTATCGAGCGAAAAACGTCTAAAAATTCGGGTTTCATGTATGGGAGCCCCCTTCATTACTTATTTTTTCTATTTTTAGTATAAGTTGTTATAATGGCAACAGAAGTACATCGTCTGTAAAAGTTTCAACTTTCCAGCTATAACGGTTCATGAGATACAGCCTGGAGACAGACGGACGGACAGCGTAGTCTTAGTAATAGGGTCCCGTTTTTACCCTTTGGGTACGGAACCCTGAAAATGAGCATTTGCATTAGTGCTGTGTATGTGCGCGTGTGATGGTGTGCGACTGTGTGTGCATATACTTACATGCGGTGTAGTGAGGATCTGAATCACCTCCTTTCGGCTTAGTAAACTGGATAACCCTATATATTAAAACTTCTTAATTATTAAATTATTTTTCCCCTTCCAGCCGCCACTAAGCGCAAACAACTTCCTATACGAACTGGACAAGGTCACTCAAGCCATAACCAAGCACATCCAGGACGCGAAACAAATGGATATAAGTGGAGAACTGAAATTTCCCGACTACCCTCAATGTACTTTAGACGCAGGATTCGTGCAGTACATTTCTGCTCCTAAATTAACTGTGTTGAGACGACAGTTTTTGACTTTCGCTAAATTGAACTATGTCAATGATGATGCCAATAAAATTGGTAGGTACTTTATACAGTACTTGAATAAAAGTTTGGCTGATTGATTTTGGTGTTTTATTACAAGAAAAGCTGAAAACCTTAATAGTAGAAATGTTGGATTGTTGACGACACGAAGAAAACCTCTGAAAATTACATTGGAAAATTATTTTGAACTTAGTTGTTGGTTCGCATTTGCGTTGTTGGGACTATTCTTTTAATTCGGATGGCGGTCTTCTAAGACTTCTTCGGTCTTTATTGTAGCTTCGGTCCGAATCACACTTCTACTATGGATGTCAGTCAAGCACATTCTGAGAAACAAATAGATATAAGTGGGGATCTGAAATTTCCCAACTACCCACAATATACTTTAGATGCAGGATTCGTGCAGTACATTTCTGCTCCTAAATTAACTGTGTTGAGACGACAGTTTTTGACTTTCGCTAAATTGAACTATGTCAATGATGATGCCAATAAAATTGGTAGGTACTTTATACAGTACTTGAATAAAAGTTTGGCTGATTGATTTTGGTGTTTTATTAATCTTTATTTTTTAAGTGGTCCACTGCTAGACATTGGCCTCCCCTATACTGGGTGTTGCTTTATAGTGTTCCAATGTTACGACATATACGACATTGGTACAGACGGATGGGCGGACGCAACAGTAAAAGGGTTCCTTGATTTACTACAGAACCTTCAAAAGATAAATTAGCATAGGATAAAGTGCTGCACTGCCCTGGTTTTGGCATTTGATGTCATAATTATTGCATAACTCCATCATAATCAATGTAACACCCTAATTCTGTGTGAATATGAAAGTTTAAAAATATTATTTAAACAACTATAAAGTCATTGACATTCAAAGTGGCCAAAAATTACACAACCGGTGCATCTATCCTAAGCGCCACACAAGTCGGCGGATGAGAAGTTAGCCGCAGATGACACTTCGCCGTGATTCGCTAATTATTGCGCATGTGTGCACAATGCGTAGGGAGCGCGCGGGAGGCATGAGGTTGGCGGGCGGGTGTGCCCCGGCGCGAGTCTCTCTGGCTCCCGCGCATACCTATATTTCGGCTGTTGAGCAGCGTTCTGCGCATAACTTCCCATCCGCCGATTTGTGTGATACGCTTAGTATACTATGTATTATCTCGTGCCTTTTTGTAGTCTAAAAAATAAAATTCAAGTGATACAACAAAAATATTTTTATAATCTCACAATTATGTACAGACAGCCACATTCGACTCTTAATACGAAGACAATAAAGTCCATTTTGGAACAACGGAAGGCCATGTACTACAATAACAAGTCTTGCTGTAGTGTACAATGCGTGGCAAGGAAAATGGCACACTGGATTGAATGTAAATTTTTCAATATTTTCGTCAGTGATACTGAACCATTTTTTTTTTAATTTTTACGTACGTATACAGACAGGGCTATGTCGGAACGGATGTACTAATTCAAAAAAGCGTGTATTTTCTCTAATTCCGGGTTAACCCCACAGTAAAGGTTGTCCATAATGAGTTTGAATCACGCCCTTTCGACTTTTTACACCTATTCCGAATTACTCTGCATTTGAATGCGTGAAATATGGTCTCAAATTTGTCAAATAGTTTTGCCCATTTAATCATAAAGCTTCTTTATCTATTTAGTTATTTTAACATATTACAAGTGATTAATGTAAGTCCATTTTTCTTACCATTCACTGTACTTATAAACTATAAACTAACTAAAAAAAAATCAGTACCGTTAATACTTTGTTTGTGATTTTAGACTTATTTATACATCGAAAAAATTGCATGGTCCTTTGTGACTAACCTACTTGATTTTTTTTTATTTTGAAGACAGAGAATTTTGGCTTTGCACGTTTTGTCCATTTGCCAGTGTAAATGTTTTGCAAATTGTATATGTATAATTCAAATTACATGCGGGCAAAACACGAACTCGGTCGTATTCTGCTTACAACACTATTTAATGTACTCTAAAACGAATAAATAATAAATCAAAAATATAGCTGTGTTAAAAAAATAACCCACCAAAAGTCGTGTCCAAGTTTTTGTCCAAGGGCTTTAAAGTCGAGCGTGGCATTTTACTTGCCAGCGAGCGCGAGCCAATCCCTGCTTTTATTCTAAATTTAAACCAAGCAACGAGCATGTCTATTGGTAAACTCTGAATTGGTTCGAATTTTGAATCAAGCAATCCCTGCTTTCGTTCTGAATTTAAACCAAGCACCGAGCATGTTTATTGGTACCTCGGAAGATATTCGAATTTTGAATCAACCAATCCCTGCTTTCGTTATGAATTTAAACCAAGCACCGAGCATGTCTATTGGTAACCGCGGAAGTGATTGGTATTTTGAATCATAGATCAATCAACTAATCACCGCTTTCGTTCTGAATTTAAATTAAGCACCGAGCATGTCTATTGGTAACCTTAAAAGTGATTCGTATTTTGAATTATAGGTCGTATTGGTTTGAAGTAGGCCACTTATCTTGTAGAATTCGTTGTGAGCTAGAGTTACCGACTTATTATTTATTCGTAAAATAAAGGTACATTTGGGTTAGACATAAAAGGTACGAAGTCGAAAGAAGCTCGTCATTATTTTATTGTAAATTATTATTAATATCTTTTTGTATCCAACCCCGAACTCGCCTATTTGCAAAATATTTACTAACCAATTTGAGATCAAAGAGTTCTGATATGATAAACAAATCAAAAATTTGAATTTTGAGATCTTCGCAGTGTCGAGGTTGGTAGATATTTTCATTTTACCAAAATTTTTATCTATAATTCACTTATCGTCTTAGTGCCTTTCCATGTCACCCTAAAATAAAATTAGCAAAAAAAACGTGCAAAATACATCTAATTTTGTCGAGAATATGAATTACTGGCAGAAAACATACATTTATACTTTCTGATTTCAAGAAAAATCTTGTCATACAGGGTTATTTTTAAACGGTGTTTAAGCCGAAAGGGGATGATTCATTACGAACAGCTTTCACTACGGGTCCAACTCTGAATTGGAGATAAAAAACCAGCCGTTTCATTAATTTTATGTCAACCGATTTTTTTTCTCGAAATTCGGATTGTCCCAAATCTTAAAAGTTGTTCATAATGATAGTCTAAATACCCTAAATATTTTAAAGAGTGCCGTATTTTTGCCAGTAACTGTATTTATATCACATAGTACATTTAACTAAACTTACTAAACATTAAACGACGTCGATTTTGTTGTTATTCTTTTCTAGACTAAACTAAGTTTGGTACTAAGTTGCACCTTTTTCTATTGTTTTTAGGTTTAGACTAAAAATAATAAAACAAAATTGAGTCAGGGATATTGATTCTGCTGTACTTTTTCTAAAGCTAAATTCGACAGCACTTAAATTATGCTATACTTATGCTATACTGCTATACTATTCTCACATAGTAAAACGGAAAGAGATACAAGATATTGTCATGCAAAATTCGGAGACTTGCACAGGGTTATCTGCTTACCTTGTAAGCCAGAAGGGGGTGACTAAGACCATCCTTATGAACATCTTTTACTATGGGCCAACCTGAAATTTAAGAAAAAAATCAGCTGTTCCACACAAAATTACCATTTATACTTTTACTTTTACCCATTTATACTCTTGTTTGTGATCTTTTCCGTTCAATGGTTGCCTGGTAGAGATCGCTGTTAGCGATAAGGCCGCCATTTGTGGCACTAATTTAAGACAAATATCTACTTTGTACCATCTGTTGTAGTTAATAGTCGCACACAATAAAGAGTTATATATCTATCAATCTATCTAAAATTACAAATCGGATTTCTCGGATTCGAGGTTAGCTCCATACTTTAAAGTTTTTCATAAGGATGGTTTGAATCACCTCCTTCCAGCTTAGATCACCAGTTTTGGATAACCCTGTATAAATACAAAGGTAATTTAAGTGGTGTCAGAATGATTTAGTTTAGTGATACAACAGAATCGAATATGTTAATAAAAATTACCTACTACCATAAAACTTTACTACGAAATAATGTACTTTACGATAAACAATACTTAAACAGCTTATGTATAAAAATATTTATCTATAAATATTATGTTAAAGTTATCAATTTTGTCAAAAAAAAACATAAAAACGTTCGTGAAAAACCTTCTTAAAGCTCTTTTCGAGAAAAAGTTATTTGTTAATTCAACCTAGATTATAATTCATGCCAAACTTCATAATATTAAACATAGTCATAAATTAAAAAAAAAAACTATCATCACACCACAGACATAAGAGTAAGCAGACCTAACATATCAGATGTATATTGAATCCATAGTTAACACATATGTATGTATATGTCATTTAGGCGGGGCCGAACTAAGGCTGACAACTACATAGTAGAGGTAGTCCTAAAGTATTATTAAAAAGGCTGCTACAGTACTGTACTGTACTATAGCAGCCTTTTTTATAGTCCACTGCAGGACGTAGGCCTACCCACGAAGGGTGATTGGGCCATATCCACCACGCTGGCCCAGTGCGGGTTGGCGGATTCACATACGCTATCGAATTTCTTCTACGGACGTATGCAGGTTGCCTCACGATGTTTTCCTTCACCGAAAAGCCAGTGGTGTGAAATTCCGTACATAAATTCCAAAGAACACATTGGTACAGGATTAGGATTTGAACCCACGTCTTCACGATTGTAAGGCGGGTGTTACTACCTCTAGGCCACCACGGCTTAAAGTCAGGTAATTAAATGTATTTTTATGTACCTACCGACAACTTATCAACTTTATTTACAGTCCGTTCACAGTTATTTTACCTCTGACATCTTTAGCTGTCTTCACACTGAGTTCGACCCTGTCCGACTCTTCGTAATTTTACAAGTACATGAGCCGTCAAAGTATGGTTGCGTTATTTGAAATACAAATAATATACAAAACTGGTCAAAGCGACGAAGTCTATAAGTATTAGAAACAACTCAATAACGTTATTGTGTATGTTTTATAGGAATATTTTAGCATTCTAACTACATAAACTAAAAAACAAACGTCATAACAACTTGCTCTAAACAAACATACGCAATAAATACCGATGAAAACTTAATCCAGGTGTTTTATTATAAGTTGAACTATTACAATTGTTCGCACTGCATTTCACCATTTTCAGTTAATTATTTCACAACTATTAACACAAAATCCACGTATATTTCACTCAATCACTCCGGAATGTTATCGCCATTGATTTCGCAAACGTCTCTCATCAATATGGCGGCCGGCTTCACGTCATCTTTTTTATATGACTGTGTTAGTTAGTATTGCCACAAGGGAAAACAAAGGATAGCGCATATTACTAGGTAACTAGGAAGAAAGAGACGATATGACGTAGATAAAAGTATAACTATATAAATTATATAATGTTACGTCTGCTTCCTCTTATACGTCTTTGCATCACACCTCAAACAAATAAGAGCAAATCTCAGAACAGGCAGCCAATAAGGTTATTTTTTCATAGCTTTACCGTCTTACCACTAAAGTTTTACGCACGCATTAAACAAAGTTTAACAATACAAATTGCACGGTTAAACAGTGTTTAAATCTATAGTGGTAAGGCGGTCTATGTTTAATAGACGTTCAAATATGTATGTTTATTATCATAATTTAAAATAAATGATTAAATTGAATTGGATTCCAAATCCAAATATGTATATGGTATTCTTTTATTTGAATTTCGTTCTATCAATTTTTGTTCGAATTCATTTTGTCCAGTTGTTATTCGACTGTGTTTTTATTTGAATACATTCAGGCCAATTTTTATTCGACTGTGTTTTTACCATGTTGTATCCGAACATACAAAAGTTAAACCAGTTTAGAGCAACAATAAAGTTTGGCATAAACTATACATTACACACGCCCTATACATGGTTATTTCTAATCAATTAGCATCCTTTTAGGGGCTTAATTTAATTCAATTCAATTATTTATTGCAACATATGTAATTTTTACATGCGGTTCTTAGATTACATGTTATAATAATGTCAAATACATATGACCCTTTAAGGGTATGGCAAATTATTAATTACATTGGGAAGACTCATTGCTAAATTATCATTACAAAATTAATTGTCATTACAAAATCAAAAAAAAATCATCATCACAAAATTAAAATTAAATTATCAATATTATTCTGTACCTACATCGGAACTAACAACTTTTGTTCTACGACTTTTAATAAATCTCAAGAAAAAGTTGTCGTTCCATAGAGAAATATCGTTCACCCTCGACCAAATGTATGGAACAGCCGATTTATTTTTTGAGTTTTGACAAGTCGCAGAACAAAAGTTGTTAATTTTGATGTACAGAATAAGCCATTAAAAGGATGCTAATTGATTAGAAATAACCCTATATATCGACACAATAGGTCAATGACCTAGGTCACACAGACACACACATGTTCTTTTCTGTCAATGTGTGTGTTCTTTAAGATGTACTTCCAAAGATATTTAAACCATGGATTTCGGATTAGTTGCGAAAAATGCTCACTGAAATAATTTTAGAAAATGTTTTAATACAAATAAATCATCGTCATCGAAGCCTGTGGGAGCCTTAAAAACTCTGACACCAGGGCTAGCCACACGGCCTTTACGAACTTACTCGCTAATAGTCCAAAAAAATGTGCTAACTCCAAAATCTAAAGTTACAAATATGTCATTGGTCTCTATATTTCGAGCACAATTTGAGGATAGCTATATATGTATATGTACAGGGTTATCCAGAACTGGTGTACTAAGCCGAAAGCAGGCGATTCAGACCATCATTATGAACAGCTTTTACTACGGGACCAACCCGTTTTTCGAGAAAAAAATGTGCTGTTTCCTTCGAGCAAACATCTACAGAACCACAGTCCCTAAGTGAAAGCAGTAAAAAAATGACCAAGCGCGGCGTTGTAGTCGGCTTGCAATCGCCTTACGACTAACTAAAAAGCCTGCCCACTACGTAGCTTGGGCAGGGTTTTGGCTCGAGCTTTTTGCACGAGTGTGACTCTATAGATATTTGGTCTAAGGCTGTTTCACACATTTGTCAATTCTGAATTGCCTTTTTGAATAGACCAGCGGGCTTAGCATAAGGACCATAAAATTATACTATCGACGTGTCAGAACGTGACAGAGTTATGATGAAGCATATATCTGTCACCTTTGCACACGACGTTAAACTCTTGTCGTGGTCTTGTATGCTAAGCACACAGCAGTTTTTTTTCTCGGATTTTAAGTTGTACCCATAATAAAAGTTGTTCATAATGTTGGTCTGAATCACCTCCTTTCGTCTTAGTACAGAACAAGCAGATAACCCTGTATACAAGTTTAACAGTAAGGTTTTCGGCACACAAAGAATACGGAGTCATATTCGTGCTGCATCATGGAGTTTGGATTTTGGGCGTATTTCGTCTTAATTCCCGTCTGCTCTTTCTGTGAACAAAATATTTCCTAATTAGGAATGCAGATCAAAGTACAACATTTTACAACACTAGTGAGTATAGTGAAACCGCTAAACTCAGACTTCGCCTGCGCGGTACAGGGGCGCCGGGGGAGACGACACAGGGGACTGAGACAGGCGCGGGCAGCGGGTCCCCGGCGCCCGCACCTGTCTCAGTCCTCTTTGTCGTCTACCCCCGCGCCCCCGTACCCGCGCAGGCGAAGTCTGAGTTTAGCGGTTTCACTATAATATAGAATATAGAAGTAGATTTATGAAATATTGTACAACTGTAGCATCACGAGTAATAAATAAGAATAAATAGAAATCAATGGCTAACTTTAGTATATAATGGGTATATAATCTTTTTATTTTGTATTATTTTTTGATGTTAATGTATTAATAAGTATGTTTAATTTATAGCTCAATTCATATGTTTAAATTTAATTTATCAGATTTCGTTTTTGTTTTCTAAATTATTTAAGACAAGTCAAGTTTTCTTTATTATAATTAATCTTTGGTTTGAAATATATATTTTTTCGTCAATGTATAATTTAGTATTTACAATTTATATCTAAATTCGATTATTTTTTTCAAATAAGTTTTTAAGATTACGTTTTTTTTTTCCAAATTAGTTAAGTCTACTTTTTATTTTGGCATGTTTTTTTTTTTTTTTTAATATTAACATGGAGAAGCCACTGGCTCCTGAGACACGGTCTTAGACTAGTTCAGGAGCCTATGGATCATGTACTACTGTAACACGTTTATTATGTCAAAATAAATGATTTGTTTGTTTGTTGTTGTTGTTGTTGTATACTAAGAGTAACCAAATAATTATGTAATGTAAAATAAAAAAAAATAAAAAGCTACAAAAAATATACACTTAAAAAAAATGGACATATAAAATTCAGAAAAAAAAAATGTTAAAAAAGGAAAAGAAAAAAAAGAAATCAAGAAAAACGAGAGAAAAAAAAAAAAAATACTGCGTCTTTTATTTCATCCCATCCCACGAAAATAGCATACACGTTTATAAAACCATGTTTTGCTCGACTTATACCATATTAAATTAGCATAAATCGCAAGATGATGTAATAGTGTTTGTTGCTAACGTCTCCGACTTGTGTTGGAGGAGAAGTCTGACGAACATACAAAAAAAAAAAAAGAACAAAATATTTTTAAGCATTTTTTCCACTCCTAATTTTTTTTTTGACATGATAACGTCTTATGAATAGATGAATGCCGGCTGCACGCACGAAAAAGTGTCACGTTCCATATGAATCGAGTGCACAAGAAAGAGCGCGGAACAAGCAATAGAGAGGCACGATGGGCCTAGGCATTCGGGTTATTTTAGTTGTTAACTCAACAATGTTTTCTAATAATGTTATCACGTAAAATTATCGTCCAAACAGACTTCACAGACAATAATTATTCTGTTTTTAGTATTTGTTGTTATAGCGGCAACAGAAATAACATCATCTGTTAAAATAATCGGCCAAGTACGAGTAGGACTCGCGCACAAAGGGTTCCGTACTGTATGGGAGCCCGCCTTAAATATTTGTTTTACGTCAATTTTATTATTTATTATTGAAGTGAATATGCAACTAAATATTCTGTGAATGTTTCAAGCATCTACCCCTGTTACCATTATTAATATCGAGCAAAAAACGGTTTAAATTTAGGTTTTTTGTATGGGAAAATTAAATATTATTTTTATTCTGTTTTTAGTATTCGTTGTTATGGCGGCAACAGAAATACATCATCTGTGAAAATTTCAGCTTTCTAGCTATAACGGTTCATGAGATATAGCCTGGAGACAGACGGACGGCGGAGTCTTAGTAATAGGGTCCCGTTTTTACCCTTTGGGTACGGAACCCTAAATATTGCAAGTTTAACTTACGAGTATATCGAATCCCACGTCCCTGATGATCTCTAGAAGAATGTCGTACGGCGGCTCTATACTGCTCTCTGTCGGCATGTCACTGCAATACAGAAAAAAACATTAAAACGCTACCTCTAAATATTATCCGATTTTAGTGTTTTTTTTTTTATAATCAGCACTTCAAAGCTACATAGACGTATAAACACGTCAGTTTTTTAAATGACTAGAGTTATAAGCCTCTAAAGTCATACTTTAACGCAAAACTTTGGCTGTAAAGTAAACAGAAACTAAAAACTTTTCTGAATAAAATAAGACGTATGGACGTGCAATATTTCTTACTCAAGTTATTGATCCAGAACCCTCCCGGCCACAATATGGCGTATATTTGCTTGAAGAACTCTATGACGTTGGGCGCGCAGTCTATGATGAAACAGATCGCTACACACGGCTATACGCGACAATACACGACCATACGCGGCTATACACGACCATAAGCGACTATACACGACCATACGCGACTATACACGACCATACGCGACTATACACGACCATACGCGACTATACACGACCATACGCGACTATACACGACCATACGCGACTATACACGACCATACGCGACTATACACGACCATACACGACTATACACGACCATCCGCGACTATACACGACCATACGCGACTATACACGACCATACGCGACTATACGTGACCATACGCGACTATACACGACCATACGCGACTATACACGATCATACGCGACTATACACGACCATACACAACTATACGCGACTATACACGACCATACGCGACTATACACGACCATACGCGACTATACACGACCATACGCGACTATACACGACCACACGCGACTATACACGACCATACGCGACTATACACGACCATACGCGACTATACACGACCATACGCGACTATACACGACCATAAAACATACCTGTAATGATACAGCAATGGTCCCAGATTGATCCAGAACCCGCCCGGCCGCAATATGGCGTATATCCGCTCGACGAACTCTATCACGTTGGGCGCACAGTCTATGAAGAAGCAGGTCGCTACGCACGACCACTCGTCCGGTTCTGTGTATACCTGAAAAACAAATAAAAACCGTGTTACTATACAGGGTTATCCCGAACTGTTGTACTAAGCCGAAAGGAAATCATCATTATGAACAAGTTTTTCTATGGGGCCAACCCATAATTCGAGGGAAAAACCGGTGTTTTTTTCAGCAGACAGACTGACAATTTGATTTCCCGGTGACAGTTGGACCACCCCGGTGACAGTTGGACCACCAGTGATACTAGATTGGTCTTCAATCAATTTGTTTGCAGACGATACACATGTAGGCTTAAAAGATAAAGATAGGGAACTCTTGGACAAAAATATAGAATCTATAATGTCTATTTTGCGAGAATGGTTTGAGGCTAACGGAATAATATTGAATGCCGATAAAACTGTAGTTATGAAATATCACGCTAAAAAAAGTAAAAACGACACGATTACGAATTCGGAACACTTATTTCTCGGGTATAACATAGATTACACTCTAACACACCGTTGTCACATTGATAGTATATGTAAAAAAGTATCTAGCGCAAATTATGCTCTGTTTAAGTTAAAGTCACTACTTGACAAAAAATCACTGATATCAGTATATTACGCATATGTTCATTCTGTTATAAGTTACGCAATAACTACCTGGGGCAATGGTGCAAACGTTGAGCAATTATTAAAATGTCAAAAACGGTCTATAAGAATCATAAGTGGGATCAGGAAAAGAACTTCGGCCAAAAATTCTTTTTGGAGAACCGAATAATGACAGTAATATCATTATACATTTTTAAATCTTTATTAGATATTCATATGGATAAGGACAAGTACCTAAAAATTTCGGACACACACAATTACAACACAAGATTTAAGGAAAGACTACGCTTGCCCTCAACCAAATTAACTAAAACTCAAAGGCATGGCGTGTATAATAAGATTTTTATGTACAACAAATTACCAAAATCTATTACTGATCTACCTTATCCTGATTTTAAAAGAAAAATTAAATATTTTTTAACAAATAATGTGTTTTATAAATTGGGTGAGTTTTTAGCCATGAAATTAAATGACAATTCTTTTGATGAGTAATACAATATTATTTGACATTGATTCGATAATTCCATAATTGCATGCAATTCTATACATTCAGAAAGGTTCCACTACAGGACAATTTTTATGACTAATGTGTAATTTATTTGGTGATTTCCATTGACGTATTGATGACATATAATTTGACTTGTTGTTATTATTTTATTTATTATTGAATATTATTGTTTATGATTAAGAATTTTTAAATTTTATAGTTACTTATATTTCAATTCTGTAAACTGACTTGCCTTGTATGACTGACATGTTGTAAATGGCCAATAAATGATCTGAATCTGATAGTTAGTCCACCCGGTGACCGTTGGACCACCGGTGACAGTTGGTCCACCTAGTAACACTTGGACCACCCAGTAATAGATGGACATCCCGGTGACAGTTGGACCACCCGGTGACGGTTGGGCCACCTACCTTGAGGAAGTCGCCCGCGGTGATAGAGAGGTGCCGGTCGGAGTGTGCCGCCACCCTTACGTCCGGGAAGCGCGCCGCCTTCAGTTGGTGCTCGCACGTTATGTTGTTCACGTATTGGTGCACCCACGGGTGGACTGTGTGGGTATTTGGCTGGAAATAAGAAAAAAAACCTTATGAGGCACCTTTAAAATAAGTCATAATTACTTATTAGTAAAAAAATGGTGTTACATGTAAATTGACAGTTACATCAATGTAACCATAGAAACAGATTGTACCAGCCTTTTTAATAGTCCACTGCAGGACATAGGCCTACCCACGAAGGATGAAGTGAAGCCGTGGTGGTTCAGTGGTAATGACACCCGCCTTACAATTAAAAAAATAATAAAAAATCATTTTATTTTAGAACTTAGTACAATCATGGATAGTGCAGATATAGCCATGCAAACTAGGTGAGTAAACACCTGTATTTTGATGGATAGCCTTCCCTAGAGTGAAGCTTGATGTAGTATGTACAGATGATCAATTATAATAGAAATTTACAACTAATCGAAATGATATCTTAGTTTTACATTATAGCAAATTTATAAATGTTACAACTTAAAATATATTCATAAAATTATCTAAGCGTCCAAATTCCAGTCATTATAATGTTAGTGAAAAAGAAATAATACAATTATAGTTTCATTCGTAAAAAGGTATTTCGGTAATCGTGAGGTCGTGGGTTCAAACCCGGTCCCGTACCGATGAATTCCTTGGAATTTATGTACGGAATTTCACACCACTGGCTTTTCGGTGAAGGAAAACACCGCGAGGCAACCTGCATATGTCCAAGGAAGAAATTCCATGGCGTATGTGAAGCCACCAACCCGCACTGGGCCAGCGTGGTGGATATGGCCCAATCATCCTTCGTGGGTAGAAACAAATTATTACGTGATAACGTCGTAAGTAAACGTTATTGAATCAACAACTGAAACAAGCCGAACGTTTAAGCCGATCGTGTTTCTTTATCGCTTGTTCCGCGCTCTCGATTGCATGCTCGACTCAGGCGGAACGTGACACTTATTCGTGCGTGCAGCAGGCGTTCGATTTTTAAGACGTTGTCACGTCAAAAACACTTTTTTAACGTCAATGAGATCATGAACAGAGAGAACTCGTTCCCCTGGCACGTGAACCCGCCCAGCGACACCTGGATATCTCACCTCTGGGCAGCGGTTCAATACGAAATGACTCGCAAACAGCATGAACAGAGAGAACTCGTTCCCCTGGCACGTGAATCCGCGCGCCGACACCTCCCAGGCTAATCGGCCCAGCCCCGCGCCCGGGACTAGCACTGTCACTTGGCTGCGATCACTGTAACAAGTGAAAATATTTGTTAATAGTGTCACGCGGTAGGCGCATACGTAAACTGCGGCGGCTACCTGACTTACCACAAAAGTTTTTCGCACGCTTTAGCCGATGTTTAACTGTACAAATTGCAAAGTTAAACATTGTTTAAAGCGTTTTTAATCTTTTGTGGTAAGGCGGTACTTGTTTACTTCTACGCGGGCGCTGGTAACTATGATAGAAGCTGTGGCTGTGGTCTTTTTTGCAACGCTATTGAATTAGTTTTTTTTAAATGTTTTTTCTATTGAAGACAATAGGATTTCGGGAACTTTCGGGTTGTTTGCTTTTTCAAACATAATAGCGTCGATTACTCTATAGATTTCGAGGCAACTTTTATTCAGATATACTCGTAAAGAGAGCGATGCCGCTCCCTATCAACAATAATTATGTTACCTTTGTCACGAAACCATCTCGTGATCAGTGACTGTGAAAGTGTGTTCGGTGACTAGTTTGAGTGAATAACAGTGCAAGTGTGAAGTGTTTTTGCGCGAACGAATTGTGTCGTGTGTTTTGTAATTTTGTGTAGTGATTGTGTGCAATAAACTGCAAAAGGTGATTAGTCGGCATTTTAACAGATTATTAAAGAACCCATCTCGTAACAATAGCATAATTATGGTAGTGAAACTTGTACATCACATCATCATTTTAAGGGTTCCGTACCCTAAGGGAAAAACGGGACCCTATTACAAAGACTTCGATGTCCGTCTGTCTGTCTGTCTGTCACCGGGCTGTATCTCATGAACCATGATAGCTAGGCAGCTGAAATTTTCACAGAAGATGTATTTCTGTTGTCGCTATAACAACAAATACTAAAAAGAGAATAAAATAAATATTTAAGGAGGGCTCCCATACAACAAACCTGATTTTTTAGACGTTTTTTGCTTTATATTAATAATGGTAACAGGTAGATGCTTGAAATTTTCACAGAATATTTGGTTTTATATTCACTTCAATAATAAAATAAATATTTAAGGGGGGCTCCCATACAGTACGGAACCCTCCGTGCGCGAGTCCGACTCGTACTTGGCCGATTATATATACCATCTAAACCACTGGAGCAGTTGTGACAACAACCCAGAGCCACGCTTCGTTACTTGAAGGATCTAGACTGGCTCAGGTAGACGTTAGAGGGGAATGAACAAAATACCCCATGCGGGACGTCACTGCAGGACTTATCGCCCTCACATCGAATAAGAATGGTCGTGAAACATGTGCTTTTACACCGCAAGATCAAAGGATACTAGTAAGAGCGCCAGTTTCAGTCATGCTACACTCTCTAAAATTGGTCGTGGTCCTTTTTGGGCCCTAAAACGTATGCGTTCAGTGCTTGGTCATCACTGGCCCCACTTCATAGGACTTGTAGTAGTCACAATCGACTACCATATTAGATACACCTCTATTTTAACCCTGTTTCAAAAACCCTTATAAGGTATAACTTGTCAAACCCCCTTAGGTATGCTATAGGCCCAATTATGAAGGCGCCATCGTAAATTTAATAGCAATGTAAAAAATGTTCTCTCTATCAAATGCCTAAAGTGAAAAAGAAACAGAAATGTTCTAATTAGCTATTGTAATTACATAATTGGGCCTTATACCCATATAAAAGTGTTATTCCCCAATAAATGGTATTATACTCCCTATCAGGGGGTCCTTAGCACTTTTAAACTTTTTGGTTGATTAACTTTTTTTTAAAGTTATCCTTTTCTGTGTCGCGAGTTATATAGTTCATAGTTCATATTTCTTTATAGCTAAAAATAAGCAGTATTTCAAATCTCACCTATATTCGTCAGCTGGGAACCGCTCGTCCAATTCGTCCAGTATGGGCGTGTAGCATTGTTTGCGCTCCTCCGCGCCTATGTCGCTCCAGTCGCGGACTATGTTCTTTAGAACTGATTGTACCTGGAATATATGAATGAAAATGATGACAAGTTAATTTCGCCAAATATATCCGAAGATTGAACGGCATAGATCGATGCGGCAGTCCGATCGCTACGTGTGAAACGCGCTATATTGTGTCGTTTGTATGAAAATATCTTACTGTATACACAGGGTGTCCCTAAATTCAACGTCAAGCCGGAAATGCTGGAACACCCTACCTTTATATATAATTATATTTATGTGTGCTCTAAAACCGGAAAGATTGTAAACCCTACCCTCTTGGTTTTGAGATATGGTCAATTTTAGAAATGTGACCAAAAATGCCACCTTGCGACACTCCAGTTCAAACCGTGCTTTTAATTTTCAGCATTTCCAGCTTGACGTTGAGTTCAGGGACAACCTGTACAGAAATTTTAATTTGTTGACAGTAGTACTTATTATACTTACATTTTAATAAAATTTTCAACTAAACATGTCCTAGATGATAAATAGGTTATACAACCTATTTATCATCTAGGACTTGCTAAGGCTTTAGTCAGTTCTCCATGGAACTACTGTTCCAATAGTTAGAGACTTTTGGATGCTCATTTGAATGTATGATAGTGTCACGCGATAGGCGCGCGCGCGCCTTGTTTACGTGTAGATATGCGGCCTTTGTTTACGTCCTCTATTGTCTTCGTTTTTTTGGTGTTTTGATAACTTTGTAACAATAGGGATTCTCGAACTTTACACTTGTTTACTTTGTCAATGGCACCGAATATTCTAGATTTCTAGAGAACCTTTATTCCGATATAAATAGGGCGATGGTTTTCGTTCGTCTGCAGTTATCGCGTTTTATACCGGAGCGAAAACATCTCGTGTTCAAGTGCGGTACCAGTGATTGTGAAGTGACTAGTTTGTGTGAATATCAGTGCCAGTGTGAAGTGTTTGTGCGAACCAGTGTGTATTCTGATTTTGTGCAATAAAGTGCAAAGTGAACAATCGGCGTTTTAACTGATTATCCAAGAACCCATCTTGTAACAACAGCAACACAAACATTTTGCATGTAGTTACTAGGGAATTTCTTATAGAAAATCTTATACATACCTTTTCCACATCATGCTGCATTTTATGCTGCTTCTGCGACGTAATCTCACAATTATTATAATTGCATCCGAAGCTCTCAATCCCATTAGAATTGTCCACACTGTGCTCAACGTTTTCGAACATCGTATCAACGTCTTTTATGATCAAGTGGACGATATTACTGTTGGTGTCAAGGCACTTTTTGAACTTTGTGAGGTACGACTTGTACTTGGTGAGACGGCGTTGATGGTTCTCTGGTAATGTGCTGATGATCTTTTCGGATTTCTGGATACGGTCTAAGCTGCATAGTCTGGAAAATGTTGAATAATACATGAAATAAGAAAGTAACCCTTATTCACTAACTAGCTTTAACCCGTGGCTTCGCACACGTGATATTTTGATTTTTATGCTATACCATACCATATGAACCTTTTATTTTTTCGGGATAATAACTAACCTATGTCACTCTCAAACTACGTCCACGCCAAAGAACAAGTCAATCCGTTGCTCCGTTGCTGCGTGAAAGAGGAACAAACCAATTAACCAACACACTTTCGGATTTATAACATTTTAGTAAGAAATAATAACATTATCCTTATTTCTATCTATCCTAGGTAAGTCCAACTTCACGAAAGAAGTCGATCGCCGAATCAGACTCGGCTGGGCAGTGTTCGGAAAATGGCGTGACGACTTTTCATCCGATATACCTCAGTGCCTCAAGACGACATTTTTCGATAGTTGTGTGTTGCCAGTGATGACATAATTATCGAACTGAAACATGGTGTTTGGGCCTTATGAATAAGCTCAAGATAGCCCAATGCGCTATGGAGAGGGCTACGCTCGGTATCTCTCTGCGGGTCGAATCAGAAATGAGGAGATCCGCAGACGAACCGAAGTTACCGACATAGCCCAGCTGATTAGCAAATTAAAGTGGCAGCGGGCAGGGCACATAGTTCTAAGAACGGATGGCCGATGTGGCCGTAGGACGTCCACCGACCAGGTGGACTGACGATATAATGAAGATCGCAGGAACGCGCTCGATGCAGGCCGCGTCCAACCGGCTTTTTTGGAAATCCATGGTGGATGCCTATGTCTAGGGGACTGAGACAGGGACCCGGCCGGGGACCCGCCGCCCACACCTGTCTCAGTCCCCCTTTGTCGCCTCCTCCAGCGCCCCTGTACCGCGCAGGCGAGGACTAAATTAAGCGGTAGGATTTTAGCCTAATGTGGGTAGGTAGGCTACTCGACTCTTTCTAAACACATGATGAAATGGTGTTATACATATTTTACATAAATTTAGACTTGTTTATCCCTGTTTAACAGACTTCCAAAACAGGGGAAGTTCATGGTCATCTGTATTTTTTTTTGTATGTTCATTGATATTTTCACCAATTGTGAACAGATTATAAAAAAACATTTTAGATCAAAAGGGTATAATTCCGAGGTGGTAATTTCGAGCCCCTTTTGAAAAATCGGCTATAATATAAATATTCCATACATCAATTGGTTCGTACTATTTGAATTTTGTATATGATTGAAGTCGGTAGTGCCATTTGTTGCGAAAAATGATTAGTTATTACATTGATAGTAACAGTTGTTCTGTCTTACAACAAATGTAGGCAATTCAAGCAACTGAGAATCCTTAAAAAAAACGGGATAACATAATAATATGCAACAATCAATACCATTGCATCATCTAACATCATATTGTTTATATATAGAGTGATACTTCTGTAGCGATCAGTATTGTTCCAAGTAACTTTTAAAGTGGCCATATGTCAACCTCAAAAAAGCGGTATTTTAGTGAAAATTTGATAAAAAAAAAAAGCTATATTTTAAAAAAGGTCATTTTTATACAAGAAAATTTACAGCTTTTCAAGGGCAGCCAAGCCATATTTGCCTTTTT
Source organism: Hypomecis atomaria (assembly GCA_964007245.1). NCBI lineage: Eukaryota > Metazoa > Arthropoda > Insecta > Lepidoptera > Geometridae > Hypomecis > Hypomecis atomaria. The sequence goes on along the minus strand of OZ023308.1, from coordinate 5,104,179 downwards.
TCGGGTTTTTAAAAAGCCTGAAAGCCGTATAAGACGTCAAAAACCATATCAGAAACATCACTGGTAGTGACACACCTTGTATTTCTATATGATATTATATTCTAGGATATCATAACATTTATTATATAAACAATACAGAAATAAATAATATATACTTACAATAAATATATAGAAAAAGTTCAAGTAATAATATTTTATATAGTAATTTTTTTTTAATTCCACATCCTTTAAAAAAGTTGATAGTATAGGCACACACAAGTTGGAGAAAATAAAGTTAGTTACGAGCTGCACAATATCCAATCAACGTGCGGCGTTGTGAGAGCTTCTGTCAGGATTGGATATTGTGCAGCTTGTAGCTAACTTCACATCCACCAACTGTGTGATGCGGTCTATAACAACTACTGCAATATGTTAGAATTTATCAACTAAAATACTATTCAGTAGAAGTGTAGGTGTGATCTAAAAACTAATAAGATTCTTACAAGATTTGTAACAGAATTATTGAGAATGTTGCTGTAATAGTAGTGTCTCCATCAGGTATATTAAAATCCAAAGTCTTTTCATTTGTGGCGTTATTTATCTAAGAAAAAGTTTTGTCACCCTCTCAACTAATAGATAATATATACTCTCTATTTTACACCTTATTACACCGATTACAAGAACAGTGAGAACAAAAAAGTGTCTTAAATTTGGTGCTGGTAGTGTTTAAAGACTACACTATTAATCCAAAAAGTAGAAACAATCTGAGTAACTTATCCTCCTGCTGCTAGTGTGAATTAAGACGCTCAATGAGTGGGTAGCAAAAGGTATTTAATACAATCATGCCGGTGACACATAGTGTATCAATCACTCAATCACATGAGCAGACAAGCCTGTGCATGTACAATCCTTGAAAAACATGTCCATAGTTAGCATGTTATCACAGCTCCAAACTACCCTATCTAGAAAATAACTAAAGGAAACCTACCAGCCAGGACATAAGGCTAAAATTTGCGCCACAGGACACAAACAAAGATCAATGTTGTATCTAAATAGGTTAATTGGACAGACCGATTTAGTCCTAACAAAGAATATTGTTGCTATGTCAAGATCTCCACCGGTCTTTAGCACGTAGGTGCAAATTATACCTCACAAACAAGAAAAACTACAATTCCGCGCACTTTTACGGCATTTTGAAGGATTGAGGAAGTTCTAAATCATGAAAAATAGACGAAAAACTTACTTGTAATATTTAAAAGCGTTGACAACGGCGCGAAAATGGGCTCGTTCCTTCTCCTCATCAATTTCCTCGGCAGCACCTAGCTTGGCCATTTTAAAGTCTGATTTTTACACTAAAAGATCGGCAATGAAAAATACTATACGCTGGTGGCTGGTTTTTAGGTGGAAATAATCAGATTTTAGAGATTTTCTAAAGATTTCTGCAAGACCATGCCCACCAACAACAAAGAGAATTTAACCACTACGTTTAAGAGACCGGACTTAGTACTAACCAGTGTTGTTATCGTAAAAATCTGGGTTGCCGTATGTCACATTCTGATTTGCCGTATTTTAAGGGAAAAATAACTAAAATGCCGTATATAATTTAAAAATGTTTATTCCTCATTTATTTCTTCTCCATAAAGGTTTCTTAATCGTTTCTATATCTTCAGATTCATGTTTATCTAGTGTGTACTTGTCCTTGCTTATCATTTTGTCACACATGTCGCGCGACACCTTAAACTTCGTATAGTTCCCTTGATTTTGAATAAGTTGTCTTGCTAATAGAGTTTTATTTACAGTCGATGTCCTTAATTTTTTTTGGTCATTTGTCACATGTCGTCGCAAAGTTGAAATTTCACACGATAATTTAACGTTGCATACGGTGCACTTTGCTCTATACAGATCATCTTCAACAGGAGCAATCCAGTCTTTGAAAACATCGTCACTCTCCCACTGTTGTCGATATTTTTGTTTTATGTGTTTACCCTTTTTAGTCTTTTTTGGCGAAGAAGGTCCTTCAGAGTCACAATCACTCATGTTATTAATTTAATTCACAAATAAACACTAAGTAATTAATGAATTATTTATCTCTAAACCGTAACAAACGAATGAGCTCGAGTATTATGTTTGAGCTATTCAGATATTTGACTCATAGATTCAAAGATAAACCCAATTCCTACTTTAGTTCAATACGTTGTCTCTTTTATTTTTAACTAAAGCAAAGGAGATGGCACTATACGACGATATGAACTTAGTTGCGAGTCGGGATTTCCCCGGCCATCGGCTGTAAGTGGCACGTTTAAAAACGTTTTGTTTCATACGTTTCGCGCTGGTTAAAAAACGTTTCTTTTCACTTACAGCCATTTGCCGTATTTTTTGATACGGCATTGAAAGGCCTGCCGTATACCGTATTTTGTGAAAATAAAACGTGGATTACCGTATATTACGGCAATTGCCGTATTAATAACAACGCTGGTACTAACCAATTAGAAGCCAAAAACGTCATTTACATGGCACATTAATACCAACATTAAATATGATTGCCACCTCAAACAGAAGTGCCAACCTAACCTGCAAAATAGTGCTGTAGAAACTATCCGCGTCATTTTATCGATATCGATTAATCTTACAGGTAGCTATTACTTGCCCTTTCAGTCTCTAAAATTAGTTTTGAATGAGTGCCTTCAAAAGTTTATCTAATTTAGCTTGATCATTTTGATGTATGTAATGTCTCGACATTTTACGTCAAGTTCAATGTATTTTACATAAAATACATACCTAGAAATGACAGCTGCCAAAATGATCAAGCTTAATAAAACAAACCAACGTGGCCGAGATGGATTAAAAATAATGAGTTAAGTCTGCTAATACTATTTATTATAATATGTTTGTGATTAACGCACTGATCTTTACATAACTGATCGCACAAAATTTCATTTCGCGATTCCTTGTTGCTGTGCTTTTTTGTTGATATTGGCACTCGTCTCCTCTGCATCGGCAAATGAAATATTTGGTCGTTGACATTCATTTCGGATTAATAAGTGGCTCAGGCGAGTAAGTAAAATCCGGAGTAGCTGATCGCGATGATCATCACAAACCCACAGCAAATTATCAAATTTGCTTAGCATCAGAGAGTGGTTCACCTTTCAAGTTTTTTGTAGGCACTGCAAAATTCTTAAGGTGGCTCTTCTTGGCATTAAAATGTTTGTTCTCAAAGTGTTCTCCACATATATACTTCAACTCATGCAGTTTTTCTATTGGGACATATATTAAATCTTCTTTGCCTACATTTTTAACCCATTGCTTGCATCTGTAAAAAATAATAAAAAAGATCAATCCGAAATTGTCATTGATTTCAATACAATATTATTTAAAGTCATAACAATTAGAACTTAATAAGCTCACAAGATTTTTAACACACTTTTATTACGTCGAGCTTTAGCAAACTAACAATGCAAGGAATATTAAAATCTAAGAATCTGAATTACAAACACTGCAAATTGTTGTATCATCATAAAACCTGGCAATTTTAATGTAGATTAGATGACAATACAATATCATGGTATCATCGAGCTGGTCTGATGATGGAACTGGAAGGTGGCAGATGGAACCTTGGACTACCTACTAGTAAACAAATCGAGTTTGTGCTCATAAAATCATTTTAACATACCTATTCAATTTCTCCTGATGATGAGGACAAAAGCGTGTTTTATTCTATAATTTTTTTCAACTTAAATAATTAAAACATTGCCAAGTTAAACATGAATATTGTCCGAGTTAAAAGACAGACAGACATACTAGTGCATCGGATGAAAGAATAAACACCACGCAAGACGCAACACGAGCCATAGGTACGCTATCGATAACTAATTGGGTGGTAGGAGGCACATCACTAGTATAACATAAAAATAACATGAAAATCATCCTTTTCTATCTTAAAAGTATGTTTAACGCAAGGAATGGTTTATATTTTAATTGCTAAGTACTTACCGATCTTCGTCAAGAGGAAATTTGGCCATGAATTTCCTCTTTTCATCATTTTTGCGGCTGGCTCGATCACCACAAATTTCACAACAAATCGGTTTTTCGGAGGCATTGTAATGTCCACTCAAAGTACATAATTATATTTCTCACTATTACAAACCGTCTATGTATGTAACATTCACAAATTAATCGTACTTCTTGATTTTGTAACGCTCAGTTGAAAAGTAACATACAACTCGCAAACAAAACAATACAAATGGCGGACACTTGCCGACGTCGAGAGAAAGAGAGAGTATAAAGAGGGAGTGTGATGGCGATATCCGCCATTATTTGCCTCGCAAACTCCATACATTCGTTTTTTTCTATTGAGTTTCGTAAGACTGACCAACAACGACGACGGAACGGCCACGCCAGGTAATGTTCACTTAAAAAAAATGAACCGTAGCGGATGACAGCTCTAGAATTCATTTTGACATTCTCTCCCCCTCTCAAGCCCTCTTCACCCCCGTCAGAGGCCCGTGCACCCACGTGACCCCGCCCCCGGCGTGCGTGCGATAGGGATGCTCGATCCAGGTGCGTTGTATCGCAGTGTCGTATCGATCCAGGTATCGATCCGCTTGTTTCGATACGATATTTTGGATCGATCCGGTATCGTAACATTATTTAAAAAAATGTAACTTATTGCCTATTGTAACATCAAAGTTTATTTTCCTAGATAAACAGTATTTTTTTACATCGGCCAATGTTTAAGTGGCAATGTACGCAGAAATAAAAATTTTGAAAGCCGCTCTGTGTTGAGATGATACGATTTTGTTGTTTCGATACTATATTTTGGATCGATCTAGTATCATATCATTATTAAAAACAAAACATTTTGTTGTTTTGATACGAAATTTGGAATCGATCCGGTATCATATCATTATTTAAAATAAATAAATTGTGTTGTTTCAATACGATATTTTGGATCGATCCGGGATCGTTCCATTACTTAAAAAAACTTGTGTTGTTTTGATACGATATTTTGGATCTATCCGGTGTCGTATAAATTATTAAAAAATAAATTGAGTTGTTTCGATACAATATTTTTATTTTTGAAAATGATCGGTCATCACAAGATAAATCATGCTGAAATCAAAAGTAATTGAAATAAATGACACATTAGAAACTTATTTAACAAAATCTACCCCCGAAGAATTATTTTAAATTAGTGTAATATTAACTTATTAGTTGTTACAGTTACCTTACTCTGTAGTTAAGAAATGCAATATTAATATTATGGTTAGGTTTGTGTACAATCTATATAATTTTGTTTTCAATTAATTTGATTTTTAATATAGTTTGTATCAATCCACTACTGGATCGAATCCCATTGTATCGATACAAATATCGGGTGGATCATATCCTTTCGTATCGATCCAGACAAGTATCGGATCGGATCGAACATCCCTAGCGTGCGGCCATTGTGACTTGTTTGTGTTGATTCAAGTGTTTGCGTTGATTAATTTCCGTCTCTTAGAATCCACAAATATTGTCAATGCAGTGCCTATCTTTATTAGTTTGCGGTGCGGTACCTTACAGTTTTTTTTGTCGTTGGCTTGCCTGCGTTGATGAGAAAAGTTTGCGTCGATTAGTTTTCGCCTCTTCCATCCCACAAACATTTTGGAAATGTATTGAAAGTGTTGTGTACCCGAATGCAGCAGTTTACAACAGGACGTTAAAATGCATAAACCTTCAAATGAACAATTAAAAACTCAGTGGTTGGAGTGCTTAGCCCTTGAAGATGTTGGTGAAGTGAAGAACATATTTGTTTGTCCCAAAAAATTTGAGGCAAGATTTGTTTTAAACAATAAAAAATTCAATAAGTGATTCATTGCAGTGTTTAATTTTAATCCTTCTAAATCCTCTCCTTAAATGAAATAGGATAGGTATAAATGTATACCTACAATAAAAGAGATCTATATGTGTAGCTAGCTATACCGTTATATATATGGATCTACATATATCTATATACTTATAGGATGTTGTAACGTGGATGAATAGTGCGAAATGAACATGCCAAAAAAATTAAAAAAAAAAGATACGTCATTTTCAATTCTAGCATACGGTCAAACGCCGAACTATGGCACATGGCGGTCTGAACTTGTTCTCTTATTGGTTTGTGGGAACGGCGAGCAAAGCAAATAAAAAAAGAGTAGTGATGTGTTGATCCTCTTTAAATCGAGTCAAGTTACATGAAATATGTATTTCATTAAAATGAAATGTTATCGATGTTTAATTATTGGAGTTCAATATTAAAAAAAAATTGAAAAAAATACAATACACCGTATTTTAACTCTTTGGTATGTACTTTGTCATACAATCATATTATGGAGTAACCAACTAACCATATTTATTAAAAGATTTAAAAAAAAAATTTGTCGCTACAGTTAGTTTACGGACTGATGATAATTTTACGTGATGGAGTCATAAAAAAACATCGTTGAACCAAAAACTGAAACAAGCCGAATGCTTAGACTGATCGTGCTTCTCAATCGCGTGTTCCGCGCTCTCACATGCACGCTCGGCTCAGGTGGAACGTGACACTTTTTTGTGCGTGCAGCAATCGTTCACAAGACGTTATTACGGCCAAAAAGTAACAGATTGACCAGGGGCGTAGCTACCGCCGTATTTGCCGTATCAATTATACGGGGCCCCTGAGACACGGGGGCCCCTGACGCGCGTCCATAGAGGCATAAACTTTAGAAAAACAAAAGTCATCATCAGCTATAAATGACTTAATAAATCAGTTAGTCGAAAAAAAGTCAAAGAGAGTTGTAAATTTGGAAAAAGTGACAGATAGATTTTATGCAAACATTTTTTTTTTCTTTTGTAAGAAATCTTTATCCTTCATAAGGGCCCCCAATCAAAATTGTATACGGGGCCCCGCCAAGGCACGCTACGCCACTGAGATTGACGTTGGCATCGGTTTTATTTAGCCTCAGGCCGAAAACTTTTTTTGTTTTTTTCATTTAAATTTGACTGATCGTTTTTATTATTAATTGACATTGACATTTATTTTCTTGTCCATAGGTTAAACTTTTATTTTTTTAGTTAACTTTATATTTAACTTGTAATTTTTAATATCTGTAGGCGCTATAATTTTCTTAGATTGCTCCAAAACTTCATTCACGTACGATGCTAGTATTTCATTATCGTGCCAGAAACAGTCAGAAACTACGATCGCCTACTTGATGATTTGCAATAATGGTGGATACTTATGCATAGGTAGTACTTTCCGTAGAAGATGCTTAAAAATGTTTATGAAGCCGATGACTGTGTGCTTGTGCTCACAGTCACACCTTGCGCCATTAAGTTTGATTCGACTTAAATACCTACTTGACACGGTATCGATAAACCGTTTCGAATGGCACATCACTGCAGAAATCAGCACAATTTTGACATTTCATTTTTTCTTCCATCTCGTTCGGATACAAATATAGTGCCCTAAAAAAAACTGATAAGCTTGCTCTCTATCAACAGCTCTCTTTATTTGTGTAATGTATCCGAATCAGGAAAACAATCAAAATGTCGGCGGAACTGTGATTGTGTTTGTCAACATTCTATCGATTAAAAAATAAAATAGAAATCGCCTTCTTTCAAATAATTATATAGATTTTATTTACAAAATTAACTTAACGCTCCTATTTTTGTGATAGAATGTACTTACTCTTCTACGCCAAACCTATTAGGAACGACGATATAACTTTTAAACTTACGCAGTATTTTTACGGTGTATTCCAATTAAATTCCGGCATAACTGATTAAAAAACTTATCTTCAGACCATAAGTGACTATAGAGTGTTAAATAAGTGCAGATAATTGGTACAATCAAGGCTTCGGCGATGTGGTACATAGTCACCATATGATACGCCAAAAAATCAATAGTTCCTGCATTGTGACAGTTTCCGTGTTTGGTGCAGTATGTGAACCAAATTTCCCGGTGCATATTATGTAAAAAATAATAATGGAGGGAATAATAACTCAAAAAGTGACCCCTTTGCTGAAATGTTTTGTGTTATTCTTATTCATATTCACCGCTAAAGTTCTGACGTCGCGGCCGCACGAGTCGCATGATATAAGACATGAAATACAGCATGTAAAGCCTCATTTCGTGAGAACTTTCACTAAATACCACCACAGAAGGACAATACAGTGGAACAATCATGATGTGACCAACTACTGGCCGCTAACACATGACCAAACAAAAACTATTGAAAAAAGAAATCCACTAACCCAGCCAGTGGTAAAAAGTCACGAAGAAAAAACAAATGAAATTCAAGAAGACTGGCCAGTAAGAAACAAAAGAAGTATTCCGGAACCAAATGAATTCATAGAACCGAATTTGAAATTGAAATCCGATGTTAGAGAAAATATTGCCAGTTTTGAGAAAAATGCCATAAATAAGGGGAAAATAGAGCAGAATAAGAATGGAGTTGGTAATGATGGAAAGTATAAAGTAAAAGCTGCTGTGTTTGCGACAACATCTACTACTACTATGGGACCTACAATATCTTGCCTGTACAAGATTAATAGTGTGTCGATAAGTGCTACCCCTTCTTATATTGATGACAAAAATGCACAGTTCATGGTTGAAAGTGAAAGATTTGGTAAGATATGAATGTAGCATTATATTTGTAACTAGCTGCCCAGCAGGCGTGGATGGCTCTTTGTTGAGAAATATACGGAAAAAAAATCGTACTCACTTTGTTTGCGCAAATGTGCTGTGGTTTTCTTTGCTCATGATTGTCTGTTATTTTCTAATCTAACTTTCGCTGACAAAACGAGTTTACTACTGACACTACTGTAGTGCTTAAAAGGCGCAGGTCCAGTTTGCCAGGAGATGGTTTTTGCTTAGGTCAACAAAATACATTTGAATTTTCTTGCTTGCTACTCCTGCACTTGAAAACTTCTTGCTGCGCTGCGTTCGCACATAATAATAGCATTACAGTCCTCTCTTTTATGCTGTGAAAATACAGTAAAATTTTCGCGCTCGCTATGCTCCCGCATAATAGATGACTATACTTTCCTGATGCCTTTTGAAATTATTGTAAAAACTTAAATTTTCGCGCTCTGTACACTGGCATGATAATTTCAATAGTTCTAAAAACCGTCACCAGTTAGCGCTGCTGTAAATGTAGACCTGTCATCGACACTTTGACAGGATTTCAGTACATACTTCGGTGAATATTTACGTTGTTATTTTCATAATTTCATAAATATTTTCACATTTTCGAACTTACAAGGATGCCTTCACTATGTGTTGTTCCACTATGCTCTTCAAGAACAACAGGGCATCGCTTTCCAAGTGATACAAATAGAAGAAAGATGTGGCTCGTAAATATACGTCGAGATAAATTTGAACCCACACCATATTCTCGTGTATGCAAAAATCACTTTTCAAAGTCTGATTATGTGATGCCCTTGGACTCTTTGAGTGAAAATCGTAAGTATTTGATAATATGTTTTTGATATTTCTGCAATTTTAGATCGAAGGTATACTTATTGTAGTAACTATACCTCATAACATATTTGTTGTTTTACAGCTACACCCAGGTTGAAAAAAGATGCTGTACCAAGTCAGTTTGCATGGACTAAACCTCAAAAAGAATCTGTCATCAAAAGGGTAGAACAAGCCAAAAGAAATTTGCACTCCAAGAATATGAAACATCCACATGCATCAAAAAAAATTGACTTAGTCGAAGAGATATTGCAGCCTGAAGTATTCTCTGATATAGAAATATCAGTAAATGAAGTAACAGTAGAGTGTTTCAGAAAAAATATAGCTACACAGTGTGAAAATAGTGCAAAAATTATGTGTAATGTGTCTACTAATACTATCAGTGAAAGCAATACATTTAATATCCAGTCGTTACAAACTGTTGCAAAAAGGGCAGAACTTAAATTTTACACAGGTTTTGACAGTTATGAGCATTTTTGGCTGGTGTTTTCTATGCTGGGCCCTGCTGTAAACCACCTTATATACTTCCACTCAGGCTCAGCTAAACGAATAAATGCACATTTATTGTCACCTGCTAATGAATTTTTCCTGACAATAATGAAGTTAAGGCGCAACATGCCTTACAAAGAATTGGCTTTCAGATTCAATATTAGTGAAACATCAGTCAGTCGAATTTTTATTACATGGATAAACTTTTTATTTTGCCAGCTCAAAGAACTAAATATTTGGGTTCCATGCCAAGTTGCCGAAGAAAATATGAAGGTAAAGGGTCTAAAATGCTCCAGCACTGTGATAATAGACTGCACTGAAATCAAAATAGATCATTGTAAAAACCCAGTTTCTCAACAACAAACTTACTCTACATATAAATCTAGTAATACAGTAAAAGTTTTGATTGGGATGTCAAGTATTGGAACAATAACATTCGTATCTGATGCTTATGGAGGTGCAATAAGTGACCGAGCATTATTTGAGAAGTGTGGTTTAAGTAATTTATTAATAAAAAATGACATTGTGTTAGCTGATAAAGGATTCCAAATTCAAGATCTTCTTGCACCCAAAGATGTAACGGTCAATATGCCAGAGTTCCTCAAAAAAAAGGCTGGCCAGCTTGAACCTGAACAGCTTGACCGTTCTAAGAAAACATCTTCAAATAGAATACATATTGAAAGAGTAATTGGTTTGGGTAAAACATACAGAATCCTCAAAGGAACTCTTAGTTCTAATTTAGTTCCTTTAGCTAGCAGAATTATATTTGTTTGTTTTATGCTTGTCAACCTTCGTGAAAATATAATGGAAGAAAAATAATGTATCAGTAAATAAAATTGCCAACAATCTTCGTTTTAATATTTATTTAATCAGTAATAATTAACTTACTAGATTATCATAGTTACATACTACATTATAATAAAACAAATTATGAAAAACCTACCAGCCTTCATAAACTACTATAAAGAATAAAATTTGCTCGATAAAAGCAGTTTTCGTTAGTATTTGATACAACTAAAGCTCTCAAAAAATTTTCTTTCATCATATTAAAACCTTTTCGATGAACTGCTGCATACATGGTCATGCCTTCCTGCTCTTTATAAACTTGAAGAAAGTACTGATTTATATGAACTATATCAATTTGTGGCACTACAGTCGACTCCTGCACGCTGCCAAACGATTCAACAGGGGGCCATGCTATGCCCTCAATCTCATTTTCATCTTGGATGTTATCAATTTTCGTAAAGTTATTATTTCGATCATATGCCGCCAATCTGAAAATATAATTTATAGAGGTAAATACATTAAATAATATGAAACTTTACAACGAGAATTGTAAATTCAAAATGCAAATACATTGTATTTAGATTAGTAGTGAGCTAGGGGTATTGGTATACTCTTTGAGCTAGGGATTGTTGTTGTTGCCAAATAGGTACGTACCTTGGGATTAGTGCTTCCTTCTTGCCAACGCATTTCGCATTTCTATTCTTGAGTTCATTTTTTAACTCATTTACAGTCCAGCTACCGTATTTATCAACCATTTTCAATTATTTAAGTGCTATTTTAATTACTTCTCACAAAATCCTCCAACCAACCAATTCTTGATTTGTGGCTTCTGCGAAGGTGTTTCACAATTTTGCCAATGTCTTGTGAGGTACTGCCATCAAACGTAGAGAATTTGTACGATGTTTGATGTGTTATCTGTATTGGTTAGGCAACAGTTTTTGGATTTTATACCATTCACCACTACTGGAACAAACACAGTATAATCTATAAACACATAGGACGAACACAAACACACAATATACTAAACTACTATATAATTAATGGTTAATACTATTTACAACTTAATATTATTATTTTTAATATATTTACATAATATATTTACAAATGGGGTATGTACAAGGGAAAGTAAGGATTTGAAGGAGGTGGGACGAGGGATTTCTGGGGGGATGGCATCATACAAAGAGTACTGTGTTAAGGGGCAGCTGAAAAATATGTGGTCCACGTTTCCTTCATCGAGGCCGCACTCACACTGGGAGTGATCCCTAATCCTGAGTTTGGCCAGGAATACTGGGGTGCAAGCATGGTTAAGACGGAGGCGACAAATTACGGATGTGGTTCTTTTGTCCGAATTTGGATATTTACTAAACCAGGGTTTATGGGGGATTTCAGGTTGCACATCTCCATAGTATTTACCTTTTTCCAATCTAGAAATTTGCCATTTTTGTGTCCAGCAGTTATGCATCATTGGTCTCAGAATAGTACACATATCATGGGAATATATGTGGGAGTAATCTAAAGATCCTGACGTTGAAGCGTCCTTGGCGCAGGCATCAGCGTGTTCGTTGCCGAGGATACCCGAATGTCCAGGGATCCATGCCAATTGAATGTTGATGTTTGATTTATGACATTCCAGTAGAGCTTCTCTTATTTTAAGGATAGTCGGGAATCTGATTTTGGAACGGAATGGGTTAGATAGGATGGACTGGAGGCAGCTCTTGGAGTCGGAGAATATGATGGTATTATTTAGACTATGGGATTTTACAAACAGAATGGCTTCAAGAATAGCAATAGATTCTCCTGTAAATACTGAAGTGACTGAAGGGCATTTATAACTTAGAATAATTCTTGTTGAGGGAATCCACACTGCTGCACCAACTGGATAAAAGGGGGATTTTGATGCATCAGTGAAAATTTTGATCCAGCTTTGGAATCTATTGTTAATTTTTTGTACGAAAATTTTGTTGGCTTCTGTGGAGTTTTTGGGAATACCGAAATCTAAAATAATATTTGGTTGGAAAGTTAATGCATCGAATGGGACAGAGTATATTGGTAATTTAGCAATCTGGTGGAGTGGATGAGGTAGGCGGGAGAGCAGTAATGAGCTACGAAGTAAACAGGGGATATTGTCGTCTTCCAGCCGTCGAGGGTGGTAAAGAGCAGATAATTGGTTTAACTTGCGTAGAAGAGTGTGATCGGGGTTTTGAGCTAATTTGACAAAGAATCTATCGCAAAGATATTGTCGACGAAGTGAGAGAGGAGGCTCTACGCATTCGACTTGCATGGCGTTTATTGGAGAGGACTTCATTGCTCCTAGGATAATGCGCAAGCATTTTGCCTGAATTTTGTCTAATTTTTCGAGTCCTGATCTGTTGCATGGGTCTACAAGGAAGGAACCGTAATCCATATGACTGCGGATAAGGGCGTTATATAATAATTTTTGTGTAAAAGGATGCGCTCCCCACCATACACCAGAAAGAGAGCGAAGAATGTTTATGTTTTTTTCACATTTTTTAATAACATACTCGAAATGGGCGACGCCTGACAGTTTGTGGTCTAGCCAGATTCCGAGAAACTTCACTTTTGTGTCTTCTGGGATCTCTTCATTGTCTATGTAAATACTAACTGGGGGGGGACGTCTTTTGTTAGAAAATACGACTACTTTGCTTTTGTTCGCTGATAATGAGAGTCCGTGTTCTTGTAGCCATTCAGAGAGGTATTCGACGGCAGTACTTAGTCTTTGAACTGCTTCTTCTAGAGACTTCTCTTGGACATATAGAGCTATATCATCAGCATACTGTAAAATTTGGCAGAAAGGAAGTACTGCCTGTTCTAGGCTGTATGTGTAGAAGCTATAGAGTATGGCGCTGAGAACTGAACCTTGAGGCAAACCTTTCCGAACTGGTCTTGGGGGAAGGGAAGCATTTGGGCCTTTGACAATAATGTCTCTTTCTGATAGTAGACAAAGTATGAATCGTACCAGCTTCTCGGGAACACTCAGCTCGATGAGTATACTCCTGAGCACCGGAAGCAGTACGCTATCATAAGCCGCTTCAATATCTAAGAAAACTCCTACTAGGTATTCCTTTTTTGCTATGGACATGCGGATATCGGTAGTTAAAATGCTTAGGCTGTCTAGGGTGCTCATACCTTTCCTAAATCCATACTGGGTATTGGCCAACAAACTATTACTTTCTGCAAACCATTCAAGGCGGTGTTTAATCATGTGCTCTGTGACTTTCACTAAAGCTGAAGATAAGGCGATTGGTCTGTAACTGTTATGGTCTGATGGATTCTTACCGGGTTTTAAAATAGGAATTATTACTTGGGTTTTCCACTGGGGAGGGATTATCTCTTGTTCATAAAAACAATTAATTAGTTGGAGATAGTACTCCTTACTCTTCTCTGTAGAATTTTTTAGAAATGAGTAAGGAATTCCATCCTCACCTGGGGCTGAATCAACTAAGTCTTCAAGTGCTGTTTGAAGTTCTGCAAAAGAGAACTTATCTTCCAGGCTGTTGGAGAATGGAAGTGGACTAGGTGGAGGGGAGGAAGGTCTTACTTGAAGGGTTGTGGGAGGGGACAATTTGTCTGCAAAATCTTCAATCCATGTGGATGGATCTGCGCTGACATAATCATTACCAAAGGATCCTCTGTACCGTTTAATTTGTTTCCAAACTAGTGTTGCTGGGGTTCTAGGTGAAAGGTTTTGACAATAATCAATCCATCCCTGACGTTTCTTTTTTCCGAAGAGTTTTGTTGCTTTGGCTGCTTTATGTTGATAGTCCAGGAAGTTTTCAACAGTCATGTGGCTATTGTAAGTTTCCTCAGCTTCTTTCCTTCTTTTGGCAGCTTTTGTGCATTCAGAATCCCACCAAGGGGTTGAAACTTTAAATTTTGCTGGTTTCTTGAGTGGGAAGTGTTCATCAGCACTGGAAATTATTGCTTCTACAAATTTAGAGTAATTTTCAATGGGAGAAGAGTTTGGGTGGGATATGGAGTCTAGTTTATTTTCAAGGGATGAGGAGTACGATGACCAATCGGGGTTGGATAGTCTATATTTTAAGGATGGACAAAAGTTGCGAGCTGGCGTGACTCTGTTCGGTATTGCAATGACTATGGGATAGTGATCGCTACCATATGAATCATGTAAGATTTGCCAGGAAATCATAGAAGCGAGGTTAGGTGTACATATGGTGAGGTCAACTGCGCTTCTAGGGTCTTGTGAAGGGTTTACTCTACGGGTTGGGGAGCCATCATTGATGACACAAAGGTTAGCATCGTCGAAGATTTCTAGGAGGGATAGGGCAAAGGAATCATTGTCACTAGAGCCCCATGAAGTATGATGGGCATTAAAATCACCCATCAGGATGATAGGGGGGGGAATAGAAGAGATAAGGCATGATATATCTGCTATCATTCCTGAATGAGGATGAGGAATATAAAGGGATACATACGAGATGCCGAGGACTTTAGCAGCTACTACATTGATACCGGGATGCGGAAATGAGAGGGGAATTTGGGAAAAAGGAAGTGTGCGCCTCATGAATAAGGCGCAACCGGCGCCGCCCCCGTCAGCCCTGTCATCCCGGAGACAGGAGTATCCCGAAACTCTGAAGCGAGTTCCTGGGCCCAACCATGTCTCCGAGATGGCAATGACTGACGGGGAGAATTTATTAATTAAATGGAGGAGACTATGCTTCTTGGGACGGAGGCTTCGTGCGTTCCATTGAAGGACTTGATCCATATTGGTTGGATAAGGAGATTAGTTGTGTGAGTTTTTGGGCAACGTTGTTCGGTAAGGATGAGTTATTGTTTGAGATAATAGTAATTAGCATTGAGAGGAGGATTTCTATGATGTTATCCTCTTGGGGTTTGTTAGAAAGGGTTTGTTGGGTAAGAGCAAATCCATTTGGCAGGGCAGAGGGCTCTTCGGCTATTATGGCCTGGTGAGCAGCTCTGTCAAATGACTTCTCTAATGGGGCTCTAGTGTGTGGAGGGTAGTAGACAGTTTTTCGATATGACCTTTCAGCTGACGTTTGTTGTGAGTTCTGTGATGGAGGGAGATATTGGGGAGTGGTGGGAGGATTAGATGTCCGCAGGGCTTCTGAGTATGGTCTTAACGATCTGGGATATTTTTGGGAAGCAGTTTCAAAGGACATGTTGTCTTGGGACATTAAAAGCTTTATGGCTTTTTGCCTTCCATGCTCGGGACAACCTTTGTTGATGGCAAAGTGTTGTCCGTTACAGTGAAGGCAAGAAGCCTCCTGCTCTGTGATTTGACATGTGTCACTCGAGTGAGGTTGTGTGCACTTAAAGCATCTGGCATTGGACCTGCACTGGGCCTTAACATGGCCAAACCTACAGCAGTTAAGGCATTGAATTGTAGGGAATTGGTAATGTTCTATGGGGAGGGAGTTGTGGAAGAGATATATTTTTTGGGGAAGGATCTGTCCTTGAAAGGTCACAACGACTGACTGCGTGGGGACCCAAGTGGTTTTATTGTCAAGAGTGGTCTTACGATTGAGTCTACGAGCCTTTAGAATTATCCCACAACCACTGGGGAGAACTGCCGATTCGGCGAACTCGTCCATAGAGATGTCGACTGGGACTTGACGGGCAACACCCATCTTGGTAATGTTGTAGGTAGGGATGGTGGCTAGGTAGCGGTTTTCGGAAAGGATAGTATTGTCCAGGAATAAATTCGCGTCGTTTGCAGATTTGAACTCGACGGAAATCTTGTTCCTACCTACTTTTTTAATTCCATCTGGGCATATGTTTGCAATCTTGTGTTTGTGCAATAATTGTCCAAATTTCATAGGTCTAATTGTTGTTCCAGCTGCAGGATCTGGCTCCGATCTAGAAACGTGGACCACAAATGGTCCATTGTCCGTTTGTAAGTATGCTTTTATTCCGATGATTAAGTTCGGGTGTGTGTACAAGCCTTGCATCGATGCCGATGCCATTTCAGGGTTCATGATGGTTTTTTTGGGGGGTTGATTAGCATGGCTTTCATTTTCATGGGCTTTTCTTTTAATGCCCAACGTTGGGGGGTTGGAAATATCCGGAGGGTCCGGGGGTTCTGGGCTAACCTCCATTATAGAAGGTTAGCAAATAAAAACTACTATAATAAAGGTGTGTTATCTACTTACCCGTGTTGTTAATACCACCACCACATAAAAAAACCCAAAAACTTGTTAATTAGTGCTCAAAATAGCACGATTTTCGATTTTCTAATTCCTTAAGATGTCTCGCGTCTCACGTTTGACAGCTCCCCTCCAAAATCCTCCTACAACACGTTTGAATATACCACGTTTGACAGATTTGACAGGTCTCCATCTACAACAGCGCCACCAAGCGGGAGAAATCGCGAGATTTCTCGCCCTTGCCCATTGTAGCAGTAGAGTGCTCTTTTCGGCAAAAAAATTAAACTCTCGCGCTTGCGCATGTAAATAAATTGTACTGCAATGGTCTGCTTTGCTTATTCTTTTTTGAAATTACTGAAAAAATTGCCAAATTTTCACGGTCGCTGCGCTCGCTCATATTAGTAGTAATTTATCTCCTTTAATCATTAAATGTCTTGAAATTACTAAAAAAACAGTTAACTTTTTGAAAGCATTGAGCAGGTCTATTAAATACTGAAAAAAAAACCCGCTCGCTACGCATACACATAAAAGCGGTGTTGTCCTGACAGTGCTGTCCAGTCCTGCAGTGAACTTTGCTCATCCCTCCTTTAAAATTCCGGAAAAAAACTGATAAGTTTTCTCGAATTATTATGTTTCTTTAAAATCTCAAATAGAAATTAAATATAGAAAAAGCTAAATAAAAAAAAATCTCTAAAAAAAAGAGTTGCCCGGCTACAAATGAAATAGGTATATACTTACCTTCCTTAAAAAATATAGTGTAAACTATAATGAGTTTCTCAAATTGTTAAGTAATTGTGTAAGAATAAGAATAAGAACATTTATTGGCCATAAATAACATTAAACAATCATTTAACATTTTGTTTTAGAACTAGGTCCAGTATCAGAAGAGATGTTACCATCTGGCCCGGCGCAGGTGGAGAAATGTACCGATCCTCGCGCATCTTGCTACACCCTGTGGCACCAAGACAAAGATGGGAACATCACTGTTCTTGGACAGGGTAAGAAAGTTAATATGTATTCAAGATTATAATTTTTTCATGACTCCAAAAAAGGATCTTAATAGAGATACAGATAATGAAGTGTGATCGGAAGTCTTAATATTTTTAAGTTAAAAAAAAAATTATGCATTTGCTCTATATTCACAACAATAAAATAATAAATGATGTAACAAATTCTATTAATATTAATAACAGTTATTTTAACTGAATGTTAATTAGTTAGCAGTTTTTCTGTGCCATAAGTCGTCAATGGTAACACACACTGCATTAGATTGAGATATGTTTGCTAGTCCACTAATATTCGTATTATTTCAGGATGTTGGCGCGCGTCTGAGTCGCGGCCCGAGGGGCAAAGCCCGTGCAACAAGTGCGAGCGCGTGACGGCGCGCGCGCCTCCCAATACTAAATTCTGTTGCTGCACTGATTCCTTCTGCAATGCAGACTTCAGTAAGTTGGAACATTAAAAAACATTCTTAAATACCATCCCTACATAGTCGCCATACCATCTGCTCGTACTACGCGATTCGTTTCCTCCTACGTAATGCGGACCGCCAGGGATTGGAATGCCCTGCCTACGTTATTCTTTCCTGACAATTAGGATCTGGATATCTTTAAGGCGAGAGATAATTGGCATCTTCTTGGTCTACGTACGTACTCCATCTTCGGATACAACTTCGCTTTCCATCAATCGATTTGGTGCCTAAATGTAACCCTATTATGCATAAAAAAGGTTGCTGTAGCATCAGAGTTCGAACAAGAAGTCCGAACGGGTGACTCACAACACTAAATTCTATTGCTGCACCGATTCCTTCTGCAACTCTCACTTCAGTAAGTTGCAACATTCGGGTTGCTGAGGCCAGAGTCCGAGCAACAAGTGCGAGCGAGTAACGGCGGTTGACTCCCAACACTACATTGTGTTGCTGCACCGATTTCTTCTACATCGCTCAATTCAGTAAGTTGCAACATTCAAGTTGCTGATGCCAGAGTCCGAACAACAAGTGCGAGCGAGTGACGGCGGGTGACTCCCAACACTAAATTCTTTTATTTTTTTAACGCCAATAAGTCCTCGTTTGACCACCAACTCGCCTGATGGTAAGCGACGTTGTGGTCGAAGATGAAGCACGCAGACTCAGAAGATACCTAATCACTCTGACCTTGAAAAGCTTTTGATTATATCTCTTAGAAAACAAGAAAGCAGGAAGACTGTTCCATTCCCTGGCGGTACGAATCAGAAATGTTGAATCAAACCGCTTCGTACGTATCGAAGGAAAATCGACAGTGTAGGGGTTTGTTGCTGCACCGATTTCTTCTACATCGCTCACTTCAGTATGTTGCTACATTCAAGTTGCTGAAGCCAGAGTCCGAGCAACAAGTGACGGCGGGTGACGCCGAACACTAAATTCTGTTGCTGCACCGATTTCTTCTACATCGCTCACTTCAGTATGTTGCTACATTCAAGTTGCTGAAGCCGGAGTCCGAGCAACAAGTGACGGCGGGTGACGCCGAACACTAAATTCTGTTGCTGCACCGATTCCTTCTGCAACGCTTACTTCAACATGTTAGAAGAGTTGGGCAAAAACGGCATAAAACACGTTCTTAAGGGAGGCTTCCCTTAAATATTTATTTTATGTTTTTAGTATTTGTTGTTATAGCGGCAACAGAAATACATCATCTGTAAAAATTTCAACTGCCTAGCTATCAAATAGACAGACGGACGGACGGACAACGAAGTGTCAGTAATAAGGTCCCGTTATTATCCTTTGGGTACGGAACTTTTTTCTATCGCCACTCGAGGTAAAAGCTAACATAGTAGTAAGTTAGCTTTTGCCATGAAAAGAAAAATGAACTTGAAAATCCTACTAATTTTATAAACGCGAAAGTTTGTAAGTATGTATGGATGTTTGTTCCTCTTTCACGCAAAAACTACTGAACGGATTGAGATGAAACTGCAATAATAATGCTTATAGATCAGAATGACACAAAGACTATATTTTAGAAAGATATCGCGTGAAACGAAGTTCGCCGGGTCGACTAGTTTTTAATATAATTTCACTTATATAATTACAGCGTCACTTAAAGAAGTAATCGTGACAAGTAAAGCTGAAGAGTCAACAATGAACAGAGCAGATAACTCAGACGATCAATACGCGTCGCTATACATGTACCTGTTCCCGGCTTTGCTCGCGGCCGCCGCTCTACTTATAGCCAGCTTATATTACGACCTGCATTGCAGAAAAAGGCCTGGGGATGATGATACTAGAACTTTAGACGTCGAAAAAGGTAAAAAAACTAATATTCATATCCCAAATCTGCAATTTCTTCCCTTCCTACAAATATCGTACCTTCACTCTCTCACAAATCTTCACTTTTCATCAAACTTTCACTCTTACACAAATATTCATTCTCACACAAATCTTCACTCTCACATATATCTTCACTCTACTATAAATCTTCACACTTCACAAACTCACTCGTTTTCTCACACGAACAACGTTTGGCGGGTCAGCTGACACCGTGGATTATAAAAACATTTTTGGTATGATTTTTGGTTTTAAATAAATAAATATTAGGGGACATTTTACACACGACCTCTGACCCCAAACTAAGCAAAGCTTGTGATATGGCTGCCAGAGACTGATAAACTACATATACATATTTTAAATACATACTTATATAACTCAAATTGATAAAATTGTTTATTTATGTTTCCAGGTGAAGTGATGGGCAGTGGACCAGACGCGCTGGCAACAGGACTGTCCTGCGTCGACAACCTTACACTGATAGAGCATATTGGTAAAATTACCACTGTATCTGCCTTTTTGAAGTAAAAACTTTAAAAAAGTGGCGTCAAAGAATATATAATAATACTGCGGCGTTGTGCACTTTTTGCACAGAAGCGTAAGCTGAGGGCTAAGTGGGAGTTTTGCAAATTAAATCGAATTACTTTTACGTCGCGTTGACCGAGCGCGCCGAGCACACACGCGAGCACATTGACACACACGCTTGAGTTAGCCAATCACTGACGTTGCCGCGCTTGTGTTAGATCGGTTTACTCGTTACATTACCGTAAAAAATACTCACACTTAGCTATTCAGTTTTCTGTACGTGACACAAGATGGCGCTGTGCCATTTCCATAGAAATCACATCAAACATTAACGCGATCGAGTTCGTGCAAGAAACTCCAACTTAGCCCTCTGATCGAGAATTCGTAGGACGGAGCGAGAGAAAACCGCCGCCGCGGCGTAAAGAAGAGAAGTAATATTCCCCTCTCTTCCTACCGCGCGGCGAAAATGTATGCCTGCTCCTGCTGTTTCGTTTGGGCGGCGCAGGGCGCTTGCGCGAGTGTGTGTGTCATATTGTATTTTACCACGTAAATGACAGTACTTTCATACTAATAAATAAAGCAATTCGTGCGAAATTAACTAACTGTTACGAGATGAGTTCTTGGATAATCAGTTAAAACGCCGATTATTCACTTTGCACTTTATTGCACAAAATCACAGTACAAACGACACAATCGGTTCGCACGAACACTTCACACTGGCACTGATATTCACACAACTAGTCACTACACAATCACTGGTACCGCACTTGAACACGAGATGCTTTCGCTTCGACGGTAATCGCGGAAATAACTGAGTCCCCAAGGGTCGACCGGCCTATTTATATCCGATACTAGCGACCCGCCCCGGCTTCGCACAGGTGTATTATATGTACATATAAACCTTCCTCTTGAAACACTCTATCTATTAAAAAAAACCGCATCAAAATCCGTTGCGTGGTTTTAAAGATATAAGCATAGATGGGGATAGACAGCGGGAAGCGACTTCGTTTTATACTATGTAGTGTTTACAGTCTGGAATTCACTAGATAATTCATGACATTACTCGATCCCATTAACGCTATTGTGTTAACAGAGAAGCAGGTGGAAATTTCGAGAAGTCTATAGTCCTTCGATACAAAAATAACACCATAAAAACCGAACACAAAAGACCGGGAGATAATAGAGAACCAAAAAAACAATAAAGCACCAAGAAAATGAAGCACCCCAGAAGTGTAAACATCGCAGATTACACCATAGTTACTGCATACCTGCAACGAGCGCATCTACCGCGTTACATAACGTTAATGTTCAAGTTATCACTTCTGCCGGCACACCCGGAGTGCAGTTTTTTTGTTTATTTTGTTATATTTATATTTTCCAGGGCAAGGTAAATTCGGGTCAGTATGGCGCGGCTCGCTCGGCTCAACGCCAGTGGCTGTCAAACTTTACTCCAACGCCACCACGTGGCAGAAAGAGGCCGCTATATACGGCATGCCGCATCTGTCTCATCCCAACATACTCAGATATTACGGTAAGTGAAATATTCGACGGAGCACGGATTTAAAATCATCTTTTTCTTTTACATCTATATATATAAGTAAAAGTGGAGCGTCTGTTTGTAATATTGAAATAACCGTTTTTTACTACATGTATATGAATATACGAGTACACCAAAATAACATTTTTTACAATTTTTGTCTGTCTGTCTGTTTGTTCCGGCTAATCTCTGAAATGGCTTTACCGATTTTGACGGGACTTTTACTGGCAGGTAGCTGGTGTAATAAGGAGTTAACTTAGGTTAACTTAACTTAGTTCTAAATATTTTTTTTTAATCTATCTACCATAATAGGCATGATGACTAAGTAAAAAAAAACATTATAATAATTAGTCCGTGAGTTAGATTATCAAAAAATATTGGATACGTAATAATACGTATTTATTCCTTTGTCAATCAAACAGCAACGACAAAGATAAACCTTGTCAAAATTTAGAAGTGGAGGTCGTGACGTCACCTCTCTTACAGAAGTCTATACATTTGTATGGCACTTGTGACGTCACGCGGAACTATAACGGGCCATATCTTCATCAATTTTTGTTTATTTGACAAAAGAAAAAATACGTGTCTAATATTCTTTTTATATCTATCTGACGGACTAATTATATGTTTTTAGTCATCATGCCTATTGTAAATTCATTTTTCGTATCGTACATTCGGTTTTTTTTGACGTGACAACGTCTTATAAATTGGTTTGCCGGGTGACACTTCAAGAAACTGCGTTACGCTCCCCGCTCACACTTCATGCGCTCTCATTCGTCTCATTCGTCTCAAAGTCGTTGTCACGTAAAACTTTCGCCCGTATACCGACTTTACAGGCAACCAATTTTTTTCTTTTTTTTTTCAAACGAGTCACTAACATTTTACTATGGAAATTTACGTGGTTTTCACACATTTTAAACGATATAAAACGGGACTCACTCACGTGTTAGTGCATTGCGAGACGGCTCCGCGTGCTAGCACTCGCCAACTTGAGAAAGGTCGCCGAACGCGACCGAAACTATAGTCGTGTTATGACTATACGAACACGTGAGTGAGTCCCGTTTTATATCGTTTAAAATGAGTCACTAACATAATTATTTATTTACATGATTTCCTTTTAGTAAAAAACTGCAACAGCACTAAAGGGGTTTGAACATTTGTGGCATATCCACTCGCCGCCATTTTTTTTTTTCAATGTTTCCACGCATTATAAATGTCTATATAAAGTCTAAAGTGTCACGTTCTCGAGATATTTGAATGTACGAGAACTTTACGATCTTTACATCCAAATAACTCGAGAACGCGACACTTTAGGGTATCATAGTACTGAACATCTATTGTTTGTATAAGTGTCCCCTACCCATATACAGGGTTATTTCTAATCAATTAGCATCCTTTTATGGGCTTATTCTGTACATCAAAACTAACAACTTTCGTTCTGCGACTTTTGTCAAAACTAAAAAAAAAATCAGCTGTTCCATACATTACGTCGCGGGTGAACGATAGTTTTCAATGGAATAACAATTTTTTTTTCGAGTTTTGACAAAAGTCCCAGAACAAAAGTTGTTAGTTTTGATGTACAGAATAAGCCCCTGAAAGGATGCTAATTGATTAGAAATAACCCTGTATACTACTTTCATTGTGCGCGGAAACTTTTAAATAAAACATAATGGCGGCCGGCGGGTAGATATGCCAGCTTCCATACAAAAATGTTCAAACCCCTTTATTATCATCATCATCTCGATCCACAGGTAGCGACACCCGCCAGACTCTAACATCTGGTTACGGTCGAGAACACCTAATAGTATTAGAGTTATGCAGTACAACACTACGCGCACATTTGGAACAAAACTCACTCACTTGGCGAGAATTCGCTGAAATTGCGCACGGATTGGCGTCTGCGCTTGCGCATCTACATACACCCTGTAAGTAAATTTATAGTTACATTTACAAAATAAAAGTAACATGATGATAAAAAATAGTATGAGTCATATATGATACACAAAATGGGAATGTATCACATTTGACTCATGATATTGACATGTGCCATACATTAAGATCACATCTACATACACCATGAGTAACTAGTCTAATATGTTCATATAAATTGACATGAGCCATATATGATACACTAAATTGAAATGTTATATGACTCATAAAGTTGACACGTACCATATGTGGTCCATTTTAGATTCATCATATTTATCGTATAGCATAATGATACTGTTATGTAAAAACATTTAATGTTACAAGTTACGTGTTTTCACTATAACACTCGTTAAACCCTAATATTCTGGTACGGTTATATACGTCCTGTGATTATAAAGTATGAGTCATATATGATTAATGTCGAGCACATAATAAAAATATGAAATCCTCCGATCATAGAGATTATTGAAATTAACTAATATCAACCAAGTAAAAAATCAGTTAAAATCAGCTAATTCAATAAATACATTACGAGTAAATTTAAATACAAAAATGCTTCTTGATTTAGATGTTGTTGTTGATGTACCTTCTATAGGTGTATTTATCCTGAGCGTCAGAACTTTGCCTTGACCACAAACCTCAATCCAAATTGAGCGAGTAATCGGAACCATTAACTACTTTGACAAGAAATTTTGCAATAACTATGTTATTTCATTTCAACATTTCAGCGGGCAGCAAACCGTGCATAGTCCATCGCGACGTCAACAGCAATAACGTGCTACTGACCTCGACCGGCAGTTGCCGGCTAGCTGATTTGGGGCTCGCGCAAGCATTGTTACCGCGACACCGGACTACGCAGCCTGGGAGAATCACTGAGGTAACTGTTCTACACTACGCACACAATCGCTGCTAGAATTTTTCGAAATACACACATACCCTATAACAAATTTAAACAAAAAAGTCGAAATGTATCACAGGTGATACACAAATTTAGCATGTGACACATATGATACACAGCATTGGCACGAGTCACATGAGCCTTGAAGAACAGTAACAACGTGCTACTGCCCTTGACCGGCGCTTGCCGGCTAGCCGGCTTGGGGCAAGTAAGTGTTCTACACCTATGCACACTCTTGGAACAAATGCTGCTCACTTGGTAAAAAATCCAAGAATTTGATAAAAGAGCATCTGCGCTTGCAATCACTTATCCTATAAACAAAATCATAACTACAGTAAATTCGTATAGGCCGGGTGGCTAGCCCAGGAGTCAGAGATTTTAAGCTGCCTGAAGGCCTCTGACATGGCTAAACGGTTAAAACAACTGGGGCCTACAATTTAACATGTCATCCGAGCCACGGTAGCGCTCAGTTGTAAATGGCACCCGCGGTCACCCATCCGAAGACTAGCCGTGCTGAACGTGGCTTAAATTCGATGATCGCTAACGAACATCTAGTCAAACTACGCTATGTGTAACTAGCTATTAATCAAAGAAAGCATGAATTATGTAACTCAAAGTTAGTTTGACTTATGCAATACAGAATACACAATAGTAGATTGTATCATATGGGCGCAAAATAATATTTTTACGGCGAGGGCGCTTTTTTGAATCTTAAGTAGAATCCTGAATACGTTCAGGATTACAAAGGGGATACAAAGTACGTCGTCCGAGCCAAAAATTTATTTTGCGCCCGAGTGGTACACTCTACTTTTCATCACCTCTATGAGAAAATAGAAGGCGCCTCATATTTTATTGTAATATTAGTATTTAATAAAAAAAACAACTGTTTAAAAAACACTAGTAAAACACGCTTAGTCCATTACGTGGCCTTTCTCACAAGTGCAAACACTACTACGATACGATATTTCTTCATGGAATGCCAGTGCCTATCTTCCGGCTTCATCATCAGACCTTGAAACCTAATCGTGGTCAAAGTTCATTACAAGACTTTTCTAAGAAATCCAAAACAACTATGATACGATTTTCCATCATGAAGTTCCAGTTCATATCTTCCGGCTCCATCATCAGATCAGTTCGACAGTACCATATTATTGTATTGTCATCAGAACTACATACAGCTGCCAATTTTCATTACGCTACGACCCTTGGAAGATGGTTAAATTAGTTACCTTAGATTCCATTACATGTTAGTTAGACACACGTCGACCTAATAAAAGCGTGTTAATAAAACGTAGAGTAACAACTAAATTGAAATTAAATGGTATCTAATAATAAAACAAATGAAAACTTAAATTTAAATTCTTTTCATTCATTTTCTTGGCACTGAACACTAACATTACAAATACTTCCAAATTCAAAAAGTGCGCGGCAAAGATAATTCCGGCGCACTTATGAGTTCCAAATTCAAAAAGTGCGCGGCAAAGATAATTCCGGCGCACTTATAAAGTTTCTTATAGAAAACACCACTTTTGGGCGCACTTCAAGACTATCCAAGTAGTCCTTTTCGAATAGATGTGATGAAAAATTGATTTGAGTCATATATGATACACAAAACTGGCACAAGTCACATATGAACTTGAGTTATGACAAAAAATAAGCATAACATTTAGAACGGAGCCAATTTTTTTATCTATTACATGCAGGGTTATTCCTAATCAATTAGCATCCTCTTAGGGGCTTATTCTATACATCAAAACAAATCAAAGGTGGTAGGAATAACCGTGTATAATTTTATGACCTTTGGATTATGCCTGTAAGATTATATTGAATGTAAATATTGCAGGCCGGCACGCTCCGCTACCTGGCGCCCGAAGCGCTGGAAGGGGCGTTAGACCTGACCGGCGCAGGCGCAGCACTGTGCGCGGTCGACGTATATGCACTAGGTATTATCCCATTTTACATTTTACTCTAACTTATTCATAATTTTATTCCTGAATTTTAGATCCAGACCGCGAAATTCAGATTTTCTTGTTTTTCTTTCTTGTACTGTACTTACCTTACATTTCAGCAAATAAATTAAGTATATCCATAAATAAATGGTTCCATAGAAAAAAAAAACCGCCAAAAGAAACGTCTACAAATGGTATAATATTCAGAGAAAAATGTAACTAAGATGATATATACATGAAAGCTTATTGTATGGGCTTCTCAAAAATATTTATTTCTAATCAATTAGCATCCTTTTAGGGGCTTATTCTGTACATTAAAACTAACAACTTTTGTTCTGCGACTTTTGTCAGAACTCGCAGTAGCAAAGTTGTTAGTTTTGATAGTACTTCAATGGTTTTGATGTACAGCATAAGCCCCTAAAAGGATGCTAATTGATTAGAAATAACTGTATTTTTTCATCCTTCCATTTTTTTAAATGGCAAAAACAAATTGTATGGAAGATGGAATACAGCTCACATTATATCTTCTTGTACTTGAATTATTACCTGATTCTTTCATATTTATGTCATAATAATATATTGCTAAAATTATAGAATTTATAAAAAGTTGGTACATCCAGTTGGAACAATATTTCAAGGAAATCGTTGAGGATTGGATCTAATTAATAATAATGTTTTTCTATGCTATCAGAAATAATCTACCTATTCTGTCGATTTATCCAAAAAATATACAAAATTAATTTTTAAAAACTCGGAGGGCTTTTTTTTTTTGTTTTTAACTGATATTAGACTCAGAACAACATGTACTCTCTCGAGATGTAACAAGTGCTGTGGTTAGATTTTTCGATTATTTAGTATTATACCAGCCTCCATACATTTTGTGAACGTGTCCTTGAACCATGAATGAATGAATTCCAGGACTAGTACTATGGGAGGCGTTGTGGCGAACGCGCGGCGCTCACACCGGCCCCGTGCCCGCTCACACTCTGCCGTACCAGGACCGCGGCCTGCCCGCCAAACACACGCTCAACCATATGCAGGTTGTTGTACGAATAAAGACCACGCTTGTTCCAAATTATTCCAATTCTACTACCCTATCCTATCCTTACATCCTTTTAAAGCTATAAGTTACAAAACTTACAGAATAGAAATAAATACTAACCCGCCTGTTCCAAAATCATTGACCTAACTCTACTTCCTTATCCCTATCCTATATCCTTTTCTATCCCTAGCTAAAAATTCAGCAAAAAAATCCATGCAGATACGCTCCTATACTAATATTGTTGCGCTTAACAAAGCAGGTAAGTCAACTAAACTATATAAACATGAAATAATACGACTACTACAAACTACTAAAGTATATAAGTAAATATGTAAAAGGCAAATAGCATTTTAAAACTCATCGGGGCCAGCGCAGTTCTATGTGTCGTGGACGTATACGCACTAGGACTAGTACAATGGGAGGGGTTGTGGCGAACGCGTTCTACTACCCTGTATCGATCGCGTGTCACATACCCAAACTGTACTGTACTAGCCTTTTTAATAGTCCACTGCAGGACGTAGGCCTATCCACGAAGGGTGACTGGGCCATTATCCACCACGCTGGCCCAGTGCGGGTTGATGGATTCACACACGCCATCGAATTTCTTTAACGAACGTATGCAGGTTGCCTCACGATGTTTTCCTTCACCGAAGAGCCAGTTGTGTGAACCAGAGCCAGTTGGACCGGGATTTGAACCCACGACCTCACGATTGTAAGGCGGGTGTCATTACCACTAGACCAGCACGGCTTATACCCAAACACTCTTTGCTAAATAAGAATGACGTACATTTTCAGACGATGGTGTCCCGGAACAAGATCCGTCCGCCGCTGCCGAAAGGTCCGGTGGGCGAGGCCAGGGCCCTCAAGATAGCCACCGACACGTGCGACGAGTGCTGGGACCACGACGCCGAAGCCAGGTTCACACATAGTTAATTGTTAAATATATTCTAGTAAGGTGCGTAGGGGAGAGTGGGGTGCATTCGTACAACGGGAGCATTCGTACAGTAGTGATATCTAAGCTATACAGCACACTGGCGTGTTCATGTTTGTGTGCGTAACTCCCACTCGGACGCATAGGCTACGCGCGGAGCGGCGGGGCAGTGCGGCTCCCGGCTTCGACATAACAGGCCCGTTCATGTTTTCGCTCCACGTAAGTAATTTTTGGATTCACTTTGAAACGTGTTTAAATGTTATTAGTTTTACTCTAGTTATAAAAGTGATTCAATTTAGTTGGTGGAATGGTATTGAGGTCTTAAATGCACGCAGTTGTTTTCTGATAACTATAACTGGTATTTTTATTTTAAATTAAATCGTTGTATTTTTGGTTTGGGGTACCTTCGTGCAGTTAGCAGTGGGGTAGATTCGTACTGTACGAATCCTCCCCACACTAACTTGCATAGCATTAAATTTTTTTTCTACCGAATATATTATTATTACAGAATCAAAATGCCGCGAAAGTATGTGAAAAAGGGGACGAGGACGGGACAAGTAGACGAAGATAGCATGAAATCTGCGATAGACGAAGTTTCGAATAAAACCTTATCTATCAGGAAAGTTGAAGAAGCAAGAGCAAGAGATAAAACAAAAGACTAAGGAGATGAAGCGAGCTTTCAATTTAGTATCCGCCAACACCAATCCAAAAAGACAGAAGAAAACTGTAAGGACAACTAAATCAAAGAGGCAAAAGAAAACTTTCAAGCCTGTCAGTGAGGACGAGTCTGATTCTGAGGATGAAACTAATATCCGTTTAAGAGAAAGTTCTTGTTCTCCCATCGAAGAAGCGTCCGAGCAATTGGATGTTCAAGATGAAACTCCAGTTATGTCTATGAACATTAACCAAGGATGTTTCGTGCTAGTCAAATTTGCTAAAAAAAAATACTGTTTAATATTATGTTGGACAAGTGCTTATAAAATACAGTCCTATTAAATACAAAGTTTCATTTATGAGGAAGAAGCCTGGTTCCTGGAAATTTGTTTTTCCCACCACCAAGGATGAGGGGAGTGTCAATATAACAGATGTGGTACATATACTGACACCATCAAAATCTGCTTTGACAGCGAGAACGTCCCACATTTATAGCTTCGAGAAAGACTTATCTGTGTATGCTGTCGGATAGTACGTGTATTAATACTTAAGACTAAGGCTTGTTGCTGTAATGGTAGAGTTTATTATGTTGATTCATTAGGTACCTACTTATTATATTAATAAGAGAAAAGTTATGATACGTTTTTGTTACCAAGACTAAGTAGTCATTTTTAGTACTGAGGTACGTTTTTTGTTACTAAGAGTAAGTAGTTATTTGTAGTACCTACTGAGGTACACAAAATAATAATTGATAATTGTCCCTAAAAAAAGGCTGATTCTGTGTTAATTGTGATCTCAATAAATGATAATATTACATTGAATAGTGGTTATTTCTCTCATTGTACGAAGGTACCCCACTATGTACGAAAGCTCCATACGCTATGTACGAACCTACCCCACGTGTGGGGTAGGTTCGTACGTTTTTCTCATTTTAGTAAAGTTGTCGTAGCATCGCTATGCTTTCTTATATCGAAACAACACATCATTCATCTTAAAGGCTGATAAGTGCAGTATGTGACAGCATTAAAGTTATTTTTAAATAATGGATAGTTTTTGTTTTATGTGGCTTAAAGTAAAAAGTGTACGAATCCTACCCACTCTCCCCTACTGACCGGCGTCACGCGGTGGCTGAGGACTCATGGAGCGACGGACGGTGGTTTTTAGCTCCGCCCGCCGCGGTTGCGGTTCCGCAGCTTCTGTAGAATGCAGCATGTTACCCTGATTTTTAACACACGTCGTAACGTAAGACGCTCCCTGAGAATGGTACATTACACCCCGTAACACCCGGTCAGTACCCACCTGTCTGAAACCTGGTCTCTTACTCGCCTTATTAATAAGCTCCAAGTAGCCCAACGAGCAATGGAGAGGGCTACACTCGGAGTCTCTCTACGAGTCGGAAATGAAGAGATCCGTAGAAGTTACCGAAATAGCCTAGCGGATTTGAAATGGCAGCGGGCAGGACACATAGCACGGAGGACTTATGACCGATAGGGACAAAAAGTTCTCGAGTGGAGACCACGTACCGGCAAGCGTAGCGTAGGACGACCGCCCAAAAGGTGGACGGATGACCTCATTAGGACCGCAGGATCGCACTGGGTGCAAGCCGCTACCAACCGGTCTTATTGGAGATCCATAGGGGAGGCTTATGTACAGCAGTGGGTGTCCTATGGTTGATGAATGAGATATATTCTAGTACATCAATCTACAGGGCCAATCAAACTTCTTGGCAGCTGAGATCACGCGGCGAGTGGTTGCGCAGTAGCAATACAGCAAGACATTTTATTCAGTGCACAAATTTTTATCGCGCAATATATATCATTAATAGAACATATTTCGCTCATAAAAAGATCAACTTTTTTTTCATCAATTTTTTGTCAAACTATCCCAAAAATAATTAAATTGCATGCACCTTACACTCCAGACAATAACTACTACCTAAAACGTATAGCTAGCTCTCTCAAGGTCAGTGCTACCGGCCAATGGCCCCTCACCGTAGGTAAATAGTCGGCGCGGCGTACAACTCGCCCCCCTCGGTTCTTAGTTGGTACAATACCTACGTCTCGCGACGAGACGCAGCCGTAGGTATTCAGACGTAGGGTGACATTGATTACCCCGTTTTTCTGTATACTTTCTCTTGAAGTTATTTCAATATTTTTGTACCAAAGTGAGTGAAAGTAAAATAGAGGTTTAATTGTTTGTTTATTATACTTTCCGTATGCAAAGTTTGTGCACTGGAAATAAAATCACCCTGTATATTAAATTTTTTTTTTTTTTTTTTTCTTTGTTTTTTCTTTTTTTGTTTTTTTGTATATTGTATATTCAATGTTGTATATTCAAATGTTAGCGACGCAAAAATAGTTGTTATGCGTAGCTTATACAGCTTACTTCACAGCCGCCAAGAAGTTTGATTCAGCTTATACTTTACGGGACCATTTTGTAATGAACGACTAGCTAGCCCGGCAAACTTCGTTTCACCAAAGAATATAAAATAATACTACGTATAGAACGGCCACTCGTTACCCCCACCCGTTTGAGTCTTCCTCACTTCCACCCCGCGTCTACGTACCGCATCGTGTACTCTGCGCGTGGGCTGCACTGGCCGGTGGATTTTCTAATAAAAACTACCTAGACTGTGACAATAGGGAAGACTTGTACTGTGTATGGTTGAATATCAATGATACGTAACAAAACAAGAAATTTTAATGTTTCCCTATGGATAAATAATAGGAACTTATTTAACATTATTTGGTAACTTCCTCATGATCTTATCTTACAAAAGAAGTAGATAGGTTACTTTTTGTTAATATGCTTCCAAATTAAGTAATTGTTATATTATTTTAAGCACTAGATTAATATTAATTTTTGCTAATTAAGTACGCAACTGTCTCACTCACGCGGCATGACGTCACGATGTGGTGATCGCTGACAGCCATAGACGTTCCGCACACAAATGCGCGTGTAGCGACCGTGCGTATGTGTGTTGTCTGTGAGTAAGTACTGTGTAGGTGTGCGTAAGACAGCAGATTTTGTATGAAAAATCGCGGAGTGTCCGGGCTGTGGTTTCACGCAATATCTTTATAAATTATAGCCTATGTGTTATTCTGATATTACCATTGTAAAGTATCATCTCAATCAGTTCAGTAGTTTTTGCGTGAAAAAGGAACAAACATCCATACACACAAAATTTCGCGTTTATTATATTAGTAGTTTTTTTTTAAATTGCCCGTTCAAAAGTAATTGGCAGTTACACCAAATCCTTTCTAAAAATTATCGTCTAAGACGGTTTAAGATCTCTGTCTGTTACAATACAATTTTATTTATTCACAAAATATTTTATACCTACATATCTCATAAACAAAACGTTTGCGAGTTTTAAGTTTGTATAACCATCTATCGTGCTTTTTCCAAAGCTACCAGAATCCCTGTTTACTAAAGCTACTATTTTTCGCGTTCATATAATCAGGATTCTAATTAATTTTAGAATCCTTCGCTATGCATTCTTGTGTAACAAATAGTTATTAAAGGTTGCAATTACAGTTGCCAGAGATAAACTTAATACAGCTGTTCCTTTTTGCAGGGTTATTACTTATTCAGAAAGGGTGTGTGTGTGATTTCGCGTTTTGTTTTGTTCCCATAGTAAATAAGGTCGTATAGGCCGGCTGGCTAGCCCTGGTGTCAGAGTTTTTAAGCCGCGTGAAGTTCCCATATAAATAAAAAAGCCTTTTTATTTCCTATAAACCTAAACGTATTTACAATTTTTAAACAATGATTTTACAATTTTAAATTTTATTGTTAGTAGAATTAAATTAAACCTAGTGTTAGTGTATGCAGCGATTAAGTATGTTAATATAGGAATCCCTTGCTGGGTATAGGCCTCCTCCAACTTCTTCCATTTTTTCCTGTTTTGTGCAACTTCGATCCAGTTTTTTCCCACTATCGTAACTATATCGTCCGCCCACCGTGTTTGTGGCCTCCCCGCGCTTATTTTTCCTTGTGGCCCCCTCCATTTTGTGCTCTGAAGAGTCCAGCGTTGGTCGGTGCATCTCGCTACGTGGCCGGCCCAGTGCCATTTCAGTTTTAGAATGTGCTTAAGTGCATCTGTGAGCTTGGTCTTTTTCTTAATTTCATCGCTTCTTATTTTTTGAATTTTTCTTAGACTTAGGATGCTTCTTTCCATTGCCCGTTGGCAGCTTCTTACTTTGCGTTTGGTTTTATTTGTTAGCGTCCAAGTCTGTGAGCCGTAGGTCAAGCAAGGCAAAATACATGTGTCCATGACTGTTTTTTTCATGTGCTGATCGTATTTGCCTTTTAGTATTTCTTTATGAGCCCAATATTTATTCCAACTGCACGTGATTCTTCTCTGAATTTCGTCTTCGTTGTTTGATTTAGAAAAGGATACTTGCTTGCCTAGATATATATATAGCTCTACGTATTCTAGTTCAACGCCTTCGAGCACAACTTTTCTTTTCGCGCCATTCGACATTACCTTGGTTTTACTTAAGTTCATGCACAGACCGAATTTCTTGCTTTCAATATTTAGTTGGTATATCATTTTTTCTAGCTCTTGGTGGGTTTCAGAAGTTCCCATAGTAAAAGTTAATTATAATGATGACCAATAAACACCCCTTTCAAATTCCTGCACTTTCAAAAAGAAGGTGTAAAGAGTCGTATAGCCCGAATCATATAAGGCAGATGTGAAGTTAGCTACAAGGTGCGCAATATCCAATCCTGACTGAAGCTCACATCCAGCTGCGCTTTGATTGAGCTTCGCGCAGTTTGTTGCTAACTTCACATCCGCCGATTTGTATTATTCGGCCTATAGTTTTGAAATTGCGCGTTCAAATTCAAAGGTTTAAAATATAAATAATCGGCCAAGTACGAGTCGGACTCGCGCAC
This sequence comes from Hypomecis atomaria, assembly GCA_964007245.1. Lineage (NCBI taxonomy): Eukaryota > Metazoa > Arthropoda > Insecta > Lepidoptera > Geometridae > Hypomecis > Hypomecis atomaria. The sequence continues at coordinate 5,069,642 of OZ023308.1, read as the reverse complement.
GGAGGGTTCCGTACTGTATGGGAGCCCTGGGAGCCCCCCTTAAATATTTATATATTTTAATTTTATTATTTACTATTAAAGTGAATATAAAACTAAATATTCTGTGAAAATTTCAAGCATCTACCTGTTACCATTATTAATATAGAGCGAAAAACGTCTAAAAATTCAGGTTTGTTTTATGGGAGCCCTCCTTAAATATTTATTTTATTTTGTTTTTAGTATTTGTTGTTATAGCGGCAACAGAATTACATCATCAGTGAAAATTTGAGCTGCCTAGCTATCACGGTTCATGAGATACAGCCCGGTGACAGACAGACAGTGGACATCGAAGTCTTAGTAATAGGGTCCCGTTTTTACCCTTTGGGTACGGAGCCCTAAAAACGGAAAATGGCAATAACTACACCAAATTCTTACTAAAAATTGTTATTTGTTCATTTATTTGTTACTTGTTCTAGACCTCTAGTTCCAGTAAGAAGGTTCAAATCTCTCATCATTTTACCTTCCTACTTTGTACCTTACACCCGAGATAACTCAATGTTATAAAACCCTTCGAAATTACGTAAGTTCGGGTTTGTGTGCATCTTTTTCTACCACCTTCTAAATATTATATTTAAAATGGAACAAAGTGATGTATATCTCTTGCTATTTTAGTTCGGTTTATATTACTATAGTTCTTATTCTATGAGTAAAACCATTTAAACGAAATTTTCGCAGTTTCAGGGTTGGTTGTTTATTTTTTATATTATTTATTGACCGAGCAAGGCGTTTCTGTTTTGGGTGAACGAAATCGGTCATGAGGGAATCGAGAGAACTTGGTACATAGATTTTATATAAAAATAGATTTTTTTGTCGTCGGCCATTTTTGATTGGAGTATTTCCCGTTTGGGGTATTTCGTTTAAAAAGGAAAAAAATGCGATCACGCTGTTTATCAGTCGATTCCAATAATATGTATGTAATATTTGACAATATACTTTGGTATCTAAATTATTCTAAATCCTAACAAGATTTGTGAGTATAAGACCCAATTTCATCGGACGATGTTTGTTAGTTCTTAATGAGGCATTAGCTGATGGGTCTTTAAAAGTAACAGAACTGTTGGATCATTTCCTGTCATATAAAGAAAATATAACATATCGTTAGTAAATCCCACGTTAAGCAAATTGTTCACTCTATGTTCATTCTCATTGTAATACGACCTAATCGAAATGTTTGTATTTGATATATCATTGCATGTACATTTGCACAACTTTCTTCTTAGTTGGATGTAATGCTATGTGACCAATTTTAAATAACGATCACTCTGTAGGATTATAATGCAACCGGCCTACTTTTTATTTTAATACTTAGGTAAAATGTCAAACTTGACTGAAGTTATTTCTGTGCCTCCTGTGAAAAGTGATATAAGTCGAAAATCACCATTTTACAGGAGAGCAAAAACAAGTTCTAAAAAAAATCTAGTACGTGAACTAAGGGGCTTTAGTTACATTTAAGTATCTCGTTTTGTAGATAAAAAACATTTACTTTCAAAGTGCATTTAAATTTTAATTTATATATTATAGTTTTAAAGTAGTTCATGAACAATCTGTAAGTTGTACCTTTTTTATTTTTAATATGTGTTTAAACTACGTGGTAGGTGATACAAGTACAATTAAACCATTTTGCATCTATTAAGTTGTTTTTGTGTAAATGGTATACAAGAAGTTGAAAAAATAGCACATCATAATATATTCTTAACCAAATGTTGCTCAAACAAATAATAATCATATTAACCTAAAGATTACATTGGTTCACTTGTCTGTCTGTATTATCATAATTTACTTGAATAATATCAGTTTGCTAAAATTCTAGTCTTTTGAAATATGTGTTGAATGATACAAGTCTAGTTACACCCCTGATTAAACTACATATTTACCGTGTAAATAGATACCAAAAAGTTCGCAATTTTTTTCTCATCATTTTTTATCTGTCAAAATTAAAAAGGGTAAGACTCGACTTGGGTCAATCGTCACAGGAGAGACAGATTTGATTGATCTTTTGACAATCAGTGGGGGAGAATAGAGCAATGACGGTCAATTAAGCGATTTTAAAAATAAAATTCACAATATAAATCGCAACATTACATAGCTATTCTACATTATCGGAATATTATTTGACATCAAAACAATCATCTTTGGAGTATTCATCTAATAGATAGATAGAGAGATAATTCTTTAATAGTTTAACCACAATTACAATACAAAAAAAAAACACTACAAAGTTATACTAAATGGCGGCCTTATCGCTTCAAGTGATTTCTTCCAGGCTTCTTTCGATATATCAAAAAAAATAATAAAAAAAATGGCTTTGACCACCATTGTACACACACGACCAATATAAGACAATGGATTTCCGGATCATCATCATTTACGAAGAATTCCGCAATATCTACGTAAGTCAATGAGAAATCGCTTTCTTCTTGAAGAACTTTCCTTTAGCCTTTTTAAATCTTTCTTTTAGTCTTTTTTAAAATTTCTTTTGCCTTTTTGTGGTTAATTGATGCAACAGACTTAATGGAAACAAAAGAGTTAAAACACAAGCAAAAATATATTTTGATTTGAAATTTATTTTAATTATGAGCGTGACCATGTTTCCCCGCTGACCACCATTGCCCTGTTTTCCCCCTAAGATCTGTCATCTGGCAGCCTGTCAACTGTTAACGGACCTCAAAGGCAGTGATTAGATTTAACATCATGTCAAGAGAATTAACAAAGCATTAGCGCACGGTGGGACACTCGATAACGTAGACAGTCTGTTAATAGCTCTAACACAGCATCAAATATTTGACATCGCTTGGTGAAATTAGGCCTAAAGATACAAGGCCCAATTTTGAAGGCACCATCCTAAATTTAATAGCAATTTAGAACATTGCTGTTTCTTTTTCTCTATACGAATTTGAAAGAGAGAACAACATTTTAAATTGCTAATAAATTTAGGGCAGTGCCTTTATAATTGGGCGTACAGATCTACTATTCTGGAGAACTGAAAGTTTTAAAATTCTTTATAAATAGCTAATGTTCCATTGTTCCAGGTTGACGGCAGTCTGTGTAGAAGAACGAATGAATGAACTGAAACAGTTGCTCTCCGTTCCGCCGCCAAACATCCACGATAACATGCTGCATCCACACCACACAGGCACAGGTAACTTCGTCGTTTCAGCCATAGGACGTCCACTGTTGGACATAGGCTTCCTTTATGGATCTCCAATAAGACCTGTTGGAAACGGCTTGCATCCAGCGCGATCCTGCGGTCTCAAAGAGTTCATCCGTCTACCTCATAGGTGGACGTCCTACGCTGCGCTTGCCGGTACGTGGTCTCCGCTCGAGAACTTTTCGACCCCATCGGTTATCAGCCCTCCGTGCTACGTGTCCTATTTATTTGCCTTTAATATTCCACTGCTCAAAATGAAAAAAAAAATCAAAATGGGCATACCCTCTATTAACTCAATTTTTTTAAAAACTATCTAGTTTTTGCAAAGTTACAATGACAATAGACAATTATTTATTGGGACAAAAACAAAATTAAACAAAATAATCGGCCAAGTACGAGTCGGACTCGCGCACGGAGGGTTCCGTACTGTATGGGAGCCCCCCTTAAATATTTATTTATTTTTATTATTGAAGTGAATATAAAACTAAATATTCTGTGAAAATTTCAAGCATGTACCTGTTACCATTATTAATATAGATCGAAAAACGTCTAAAAAATCAGGTTTGTTGTATGGGAGCCCCCCTTAAAATTTTATTTTATTTTGTTTTTAGTATTTGTTGTTATAGCGGCAACAGAAATACATCATCTGTTTTTTTGTCAAATTTCAGCTGCCTAGCTATCATGGTTCATGAGATACAGCCCGGTGACAGACAGACAGACAGACGGACATCGAAGTCTTAGTAATAGGGTCCCGTTTTTCCCTTTGGGTACGGAACCCTAAAAACAACAAAACAAACAAACGACATATTATACGAGTACATAAGACTTATAATATACTCGTATACTATAGTAGTTTATGCAACTGTCACATAATAAAGGGTATTAAAACACGAGTGTGATTTTATGAAACGAGCGTAGCGAGTTTTATAATAGTAACGAGTGTTTTAATACCCGTGTTATATGCAGTTGCATACACTACTTTTTCTTCACTAATAAAAAATAATAAAAAAAAAACATATTGCGAAACATTAAATTCACGCGTACGTGTATTGTCACAGTGAACTTGGCGCCATTAAAATCTAACCAAAAACCTCGAAAACGATACCCATGACGACTTTTTCAAAAAAATGACGTCCGCCATCTTTAATTTCAAAATGGACGCCATTTTCGAAATCTACTCCCCCAAAAACCTCGAAAACGATACCCATGACGACTTTTTCAAAAAAGTGTCGTCCGCCATCTTTAATTTCAAAATGGACGCCATTTTCGAAATCTACTCCCCCAAAAACCTCGAAAACGATACCCATGACGACTTTTTCAAAAAAGTGAAGTCCGCCATCTTTAATTTCAAAGTGGACGCCATTTTTGAAATCTATACCTCCAAAAACCTCGAAAACGATACCCATGACGACTTTTTCAAAAAATTGAAGTCCGCCATTTTTTTATTTCAAAATGGACGCCATGAGAGCGCAGCTGCGCGCGCAGGGCCAATCAGGAGCGAGCGCGCGATGATATAATGAGATTTTACGATATCGATGTGGATATTATAACATCATGTGAAATTGCTAAAATTGAGTGTTTTGTTGTCTGCGCTATAACAGTAGTCATTATAAGTCAAGTATTGGAAACATAAGTAGAATGTTACAACATTAGTGTAGATAAAAAACATTATCAACCTAATCTAAGTATTTAATAAATTTTTATTTTTGTCACAACCCGGTCCCACCTCAGCTTACACTGGTTGTGGACCAACCAGCGCTGGTCTTCCGGAGGGACCGGCAGGTGACGTCACATGCGTGTATTAGAAAAAAAAACAAAATAGTTGTCTAAGGGCAACAGCGTGCAAACAAAAATGGGAATTTTCTATCCATTTTGGCAAATGTGTTCCTCGCGCTACGCCAAAACCTGATGTGGTATGTAATACATCCAATGAGTACTTTAGCTGTAAATGAAAAAAATCGGCCAAGTACGAGTCGGACTCGCGCACGGAGGGTTCCGTCCTGTATGGGAGCCGCTCTTAAATATTTATTTTAATTTTATTATTTATTATTGAAGTAAATATTCTGTGAACATTTCAAGCATCTATCTGTTACCATTATTAATATAGAGCGAAAACCGGCTAAAAAATCAGGTTTGTTGTATGGGAGCCCCCCTTAATTATTAAATTTATTCTGTTATTAGTTGTTATACAAAGGTGATGTTCTCAAACCTGGCCCATACCTGTCTCGCTTTTATCTTATAGACAAAAATATGACAAATCACGAAAAAATACTGAAAAAAATCCAAACGCTTTAGAAAAAAAGCAAAACATTTATTATTATCGCAGGCCTAGCAACCCAAGATTTGAATTTTCCGCCATCTAGTGTACCTAGAGAATGAAAAAGTTAATTTCCGCGTTGCCGCTTTGTGGGAAATCACCCGAATCACGGGGAATTTTAACACGATTGGTAATTGAATTTAAACGCAGGGATTTTTTTAAAATCATTTTATCGATCATGAGGCATTATTATTTAAAAATGAAAAAGGATCTTCATGCTAAATATGAGTGTCGTAGTATGATTTGATAAATAGTTTTGTCACGAATATCTAAAGAATTTCGCGAAAACACGCATAATTGTTGATGAGATGAACTACGATATTTTTCAATCTTAGTGATTGCGAAAACACTAGGTATCAAATCGTCCTACTACATAATATTACTAAATGTTATTGGAGAATTTCGCCTCATTTTTCTGGGAACCAAGAAAATAGAAACTGGTAATACTGTTTACGGTTTGCTATTGTGTTATCTCATTCGGCTTTAAATGTACGAATGCATTGTGATATCTTTGCGTTTACGACAATTCGATTCTTATTATTTACAACGTGGTTACGATAATGGACTTCGGTGTATTACAAACCTGACAGATCTGGCGATGACTTTTTTGAACAACCTTGACATTTAAATCTGCAGATTTTGAATCTTGTTGCCGATTGACTCCTTTCTTACATCCATAATCTACAACATGGTGGATGACTTTAATGGCGGTTAATATGGCAATAACGCAAAGCACAATAAAATTGTTTGCTTTTTAATTGACTGTTCGATTAAGAAACACTATGCCTCATCGAATTAAGCTGATTTTTCTCCCTATTATAGTTTAGAGCCCGTCATTGAGCCAAAGTCCCATACAAAAAAGAACATGTCATTTGTTGTTATAGCGGCAAAAGAAATACATCATCAGTCTGTGAAAATTACAGTTTTCTAGCTATAACGGTTCATGAGATACAGCCCGGAGACAGACGGACAGCGGAGTCTTAGTAATAGGGTCCCGTTTTTACCCTTTGGGTACGGAACCCTAAAAACTCTAGAACATTTGAAATTCTCGCACTAACCGAGGACATACCTACAGTCTTAAACCTAATACCTTAAATCGAGACGTATTGATATTGCCAGTATAGGCCGCGCCACACAAGTTGACGGATGTGAAGTTAGCTACAAGCTGCGCAATAGCCAATCCTGACTGAAGCTCACATAAAGCCGCGCGTTGATTAGCTATTGCGCAGCTTGTAGCTAACTTCATATCCGCCAACTTGTGTGGCGCGGTCTATATCAAAGATGGCGAATTTATTTTTATGCACTTCCATGTACATATGACATGAATGTGAGTGCTGAGGAAAAATATGAAATACACTTTAAAAGATTATTTTTAAAAGTATTTTTATTCGTTACAGGCGAATCCGCAACCCAACCAGATCCAGACAAAAGGTCCAACTGTAGTAGTGTGCAGTGTGACGTCAGTACTCCCCTCCTGTACCCGCGCGCACACATCGGTAGAAACGCGTGCATACAGCGGAACACACTGCAAGCACACGCGCAAACACACACACTCATACATAAGAGTTTAAAGGTAAGATTGCGGAAAAAAAAACGATGAATATTGCTAAAGGTAGTACAGTTAAAACAAACAAACAAACACACACTCATACATAAGAGTTTAAAGGTAAGATTGCGAAAAAAAAGGTGAATATTCCTAAAGGTAGTATAGTAAAAACAAACAAACAAACACACACACTCATACATAAAAGCCACAAGGTAAGACTGCGGAATAAAAAGCAATTGAATATTCATAAAGGTAGTATAGTAAAAACACTAGTATAGTAAAAACAAACAAACACACACACACACACACACACTTATACACAAAAGCCTCAAGATAAGACTACGGAATAAAAAACCTATGAATATACAAAAAGGTTTTTCATAAAGGTAGTATAGTAAAAACAAACAAACAAACACACACACACTCATACATGCCTCAAGGTAAGACTGTTTTTAAAAAATACCTACAAATATTCATACAGGGTTATAAAGAACTGGAATACTAACCCAAAAAGAGATGCTTCAGACCATTATTATATACAAATGTGTAATGTGGGGCTAATCCAAAATTAAAAAAAAAAACAGCTATTTCATACAAACAGTGCCACCAACTTAGCTGTTCAAATGACGCAAATTCAAATGACGAATTCAAAATGGCGGCTTACGCACATTTAGTTCCAATTTTGTCCAACTGAATAGCTAAGTTGATGGCACTGTACTGTCGATTCCGAGTTGCAATGTTCTATGGAACAGCTGATTTTTTTCTCGTATTATGAGTTGGCCCTATACTAAAACTTGTTCATAATAATGTTCTTAATCACCTCCTTTCGGCTTACTAGCACAGGGCAAGCAGATTACCCCTGTATATGAAGAGGTGAGTACCTGTGATTTCAGGGTAGGCCCCATAGTATAGGATGTTCTTAGTCATCATCACCATTATCAGCCGAAGGACGTCCTCTGCTGGACTTAGGCATCCTATTCATGATCATAATGATGACTACAATATGTTTGTTGGAAACACCTTGCTTACTTTAAGTAAAATGTGTGACAACCACATTAAGTTCTATTTTTAGGGTTCCGTACCCAAAGGGCAAAAACGGGACCCTATTACTAAGACTCCGCTGTCCGTATGTCTGTCTGTCCGTCTCTCACCACTACACACCAGGCTGTATCTCATTAACCGTTATTTTTCCAGGACATCACCGCACCAGTACAAAGCTCAGAACCTCGAGTTTCAAACGAAGAGAACTGCCTTTCAGTCGCGCGCACCACTCACAATCGAATCCCCATCCAAGAAATCTCCCTCAACGAAATTAGATCCTACCAACGACCCCTAGAATACGTGCAAAATGACGTCACTATACACGACACCGACCGAGCGCCCAAACAAACAAACTTACTCCACGATGTCAAAGTAGAAAAACCAAAATGGGGTTTCAGAAAATTCTTCGAAAAGCTCAACAAGAAGATGGAGACGGAAGTCAAATTAGTACCGGAAAACTCTCAGAGAACTAAGACAACTATCGTCAATGATTATGATAAACCGCTCAATTTCGAAAGACCCTCAAATCTCTTGCTAGATCAGGAAAGGAACTACAATTTCGAGGCGCCTTGTTTGTCTCCGCCAAATAGAACCCTATCCCCAACTATGATGGACGAAAATGTCTTGGGATTTAAAGAGTTGCCCCCAAGAGAAAACGATTCAAAAGCTTCAAATCAAATCTTCGCTGTAATCGTTCCAAAAGCAAAACCAGCTGAATTTGAAATGAAAAAACGTGGCAGTTCAGAAAGTATCAACAAGCAATCTGTTAGAACATCGATGTCATCACAAAGTATGTTCAAATCGAACTCCGAATCCGAAGACTCAACGGTCAAAAAACGACTCAGCTGCGACAACAAAATCATCAACAGCGCTAGCTCTTCCCGAGCGTCTATCAACCTAGAACTCCAGTACATAGATAACACTGAAAATTTCAGTCAAGTCAGTCCTTTCGACTTAAACTCGGACTGCTCTAGCAGTGAAGATGAACATCTGATGCTTTTATCCGAAGATGGTGGCTCGAAAATTACAATGCAATCTATTCCCAAAACGGAAGTCTTAAAAGAGAGTCAAACTAAAGCGATATCGTTCAACAAAATCCAAAACAAATATACAAACTTTGACAACGAATTCAGTGACCCAAACGATAAAGAAAATGTCAACAGCTATAGTGGTGATAATCCAGTTTACTTGGCAGCTTTGAACGGGGAAATTGAAACGGATATGAAGTATCAAGAAAATCCGAAAAGTCCGAAACCTTGTCTGAAACATTTGAAGATTAAAAGGCAGCATTCTTTGGAACAAGTAAGTGAGTTATTCTCTTCAGCTGGTGATGTGAATTTGCTGAACCCTGCAGGAAGGGTGAAAACTCCAGGGGATTTGCCCGTCGCTGTACGAAGGGCTAGGAGAGATAGGGCCCTGCAGAAAGGGAGGGCGAACGAATGCAACAGACTAAGTTTGTATGATGATAGAATGATGTTTGGTAATAGTTTGTAAAGATTTTCGTTGAAAGGCTAAATGACTGGAAAATTATAGGTCCGTCAGTTAGAGTATCAAAAAATATTAGACATGTATTGTTTCTTTTATCAATTAAACGAAAAATGATGAAGATATAGCCCGTTAAAGTTCCGCGTGACGTCACGCCTAGCTACACTTTTTACTTGATTTACGTGATCTTTCTGTTTGTCATTTTTTGGTTCATTGATGTAAGAATAGTAGTTTATGCAACAGTCATATAATGAAGGGTATTAAAACACGAGTGTGAGTTTATGAAACGAGCGCAGCGAGTTTCATAATACTAACGAGTGTTTTAATACCCGTGTTATATGACTGTTGCATAAACTACTACTCTTACAAAAACATTGCGAAACATTAAATTCACGCATACGTGTATTGTCACAGTGAACTTGGCGCCATTAAAATCTAACCAATGAGAGCGCAGCTGCGCGCGTAGGGCCAATCAGGAGCGAGCGCGCGATGTTATAATGAGATTTTACGATATCGATGTGGATATTATAACATCATGTGAAATTGCTTAAATTGAGTGTTTTATTGTCTGCGCTATAACAGTAGTAATTATAAGTCAAGTATTGGAAACATAAGTAGAATGTTACAACATTAGTGTAGATAAAAATATGTATTTCATATTTTTTGATAATCTAAGTAACGGACTGATTATAATAATGGTTTTTTAACCAGTCTTCATGCCTATTGTGTACACGGTGACTCTTTATAAAATGGACATGACATTTCACGTATAGAATCAGTGGTAACATAATATGTACTACATTGTAAAGATGACTTTAGTATATCCATCTATTCAAAGGATTAAATATGTGTGACAGCGTTTTAACTAAAGGTCCATTATAAACACAGATCAGGGAACAATATAAAACAGTCACACAGTAAAAAAAATACTGAGCTAATATTGATCTATGATATTTAAATAAAACACCAGCGAATCATGTTAAATATATGAAGTTAAACAATAAACTATTTGCAATGATGTTATACTAGAATTATGTTCCATGGAGAGAATAAAATAAGATGTTTTATTACAAAACCGTTTTGACTAAATATAAAAATGAATATTCACTGTACTAAAATATATAAATCAAACACCAATATACATTCCTACCAATAATACGTTTCTTTAGACGACATGCATTCTAGGATAACATTGTATTAATAATTATTATCAACTTTTACTATGGGACTACATTGCCAAAGAAATCGTACAAAAAAAACGTTCATAAACTTTGGACATAATGTATGGACTATGGAACAGCTGCGGCATTACAAATGCCTGTTAATTTCATCCAAGTACCGCTCCGGCTTTTGTAGTTGAGATTTACACTTTCAACCCCAGAACGACATGGGTGAGTTGCGTTTTGGATCTAACTGGGTATTATACCTATTATAGTCACATTAATGGACACTTCTCTTGTCACTTGTTGTGTCTTGTTGATCTTGTCACAATTCTTTGCTAAGTTCGATAGAGGTTGGTTCTTAAGATTAGAAAGTAAGGTAGAACGCCGATTATCCGAACGCTGAATAAACGAATCGCCAATTATCCGAATCGGTCCTCCGAAGGGGAAGAGTCACAAAACCAAAGTGTACCATCTCACAACGAGTTGTGTGCTTCGATAACGCCTAAAGTGGATGGAGCGGCAACCCGAATGCGACGGTGCACAACTTCTTGCCGTCCGGCGCCTTTTATTCTATGTGTGACAGTTCGTTTTTTAGAGTTCCGTACCCAATGGGTAACAACGGGACCCTATTACTAAGACTCCGCTGTCCGTCTGTCACCGGGCTGTATCTCATGAACCATGATAGCTAGGCCGCTGAAAGTTTCACAGATGATGTATTTCTGTTGCCGCTATAACAACAAAATACTAAAAACAAAATAAAATAAATATTTAAGGGGGGCTCCCATACAACAAACCTGATTTTTTAGACGTTTCTCGCTCTATATTAATAATGGTAACAGGTAGATGCTTGAAATTTTCACAGAATATTTAGTTTTATATTTACTTAAATAATAAATAATAAAATTAAAATAAAATAAATTTTTAAGGGTCCCATACAGTACGGACCCTCCGTGCGCGAGTCCGACTCGTACTTGGCCGATTATTTTCTATGTGTGACAGTTCGTTTTTTAGAGTTCCGTACCCAATGGGTAACAACGGGACTTTATTACTAAGACTCCGCTGTCCGCCTGTCTCCAGGCTGTATCTCATGAACCATGATAGCTAGGCAGCTGAAATTTTCACAGGTGATGTATTTATGTTGCCGCTATAACAACAAATACTAAAAATATAATGAAATAAATATTTAAGGGGGGCTCACATACAACAAACCTGATTTTTTTAACGTTTTTCGCTCTATATTGATAATGGTGTAGATGCTTGAAATTTTCACAGAATGTTTAGTTTTATATTCACTTCATTATCCGATTCGATCCCGGTCCCAATTAATTCGTACAGTCGGCGTTCTACTGGTAAGTTCGTATAGGCCGGGTAGCTAGCCTGGCGTCAGAGTTTTTAGGTTCTTAAGATTAGAGAAAAACATTTAATAATATTAGGTGTGAACTTGTAATACAATCTCTTTGGCTATACTATTTGTATCAGGCTGGTTTTGGTATCATTGAAAGTTTAAATTTTAAAGAACATAATTCCAAATTCAAATTAAGAAAATATGTGATTTTCATTTGTTTTTCGTACTGTCAAGATCAGTGAATCTAATGAAGAAATTCGATACATTTTAAAATTTTACTACAAAAAAGGTAAAAATGCAACGCAAGCCGCGAAAAAAATTAGCGATGTTTACGAACCTAGTGCAGTGTCTGTGAGAGTAGCACTTTGGTTTAAGCGTTTTCAATCCGGATAATAAACTATATAAAAAATGATTCGAATTTTCTTAAAAAATGCGAAGAAACTTTTTCCCCAACCTATTATGTTTTTGCCTGTAGGGCTCGGCTCACGGTTTTGACGAATTGCTCAGGGGTTTAAAGTGCAAATCCAGACTACAAAAACCGGAGCAGTAATTGGCCAAAATTAACCGGCATTTGTAATCTAACAGCTGTTCTTTTTCTTGTCAGGATTGCGCCCATAGTAAAAGTTGATTATAATAATGAGTACAATGACATCTTAGTGTATGACTAGTGGTTATTATACCTTTAAGAGAAACACCAATATAACAATAAATATAGTGTTGGACACCAATATTAAAATTATCGATAGTCGATGTTATCAGAATAGTGTTGCGACACAGTCGATAGTCTAACTATCGATAAAGATAAAACGCTTTTACGCTTAGTTAAATAAATTCTAAGAGTCAAATATTTTCTTTGCATATTACGATAACTTTCTCAAAGTTTTATTACTAAATGAAAAAAAAAGAATTTAAGTTCATATATTGTTCGTATTGTGAACGTCAATATTTTTAAATCATGAATGTTGTCACTTAATAAAATCACTAGGTGCAATGTTTTACTTGTAATATTTTATTTTGTCTATTTGTCATGATAGGATTGGCATGCAAGGGGCTAAATATTGCGCGAGCGCGGTGAGCGCGGGACTTTTCTTCAATGGAAGGGTAGAAAGTAAATTATTACTCAAACCTAAACCTGAAATAAAAGATTATTATTTTTTTGAAAACGCGAGCGCGAAAACACGTGCGTTATGCGTATAGTAGTGTCGACGGAAGAGAGGGAGAAAGCACTATATTTTTTCTCGGAATTATTGATCAAGTACAAGTAAAACATAGCACACTGACTACTAATTGATCAATTTCCAGTAAGCATTTATTAATAAATTATTATTCTAAAAAACTTATTTTAAAGTTCCTTGTTGGTATATATCCCAGCGTCTATCGTTGTGTAAAAATTACAATTTTGTAAAATCTACATTTGTGTATAAATTACGATTTTGTAAAAAAAAAATATTACAATTTTGTAATTTAAATTATAGTTTTGAAATTTTTACGAATAGTTTTAAATTTTTGCGCTTGCACATAACATACGACTTGTTTTGTATCGCACGTTTAAATGTCGTCTCGTGTTTTTATGTTGATAAGCTTCTAGTGAGACGTTGTAAATAGTTGTCTAAGTGTAAAAACTTTACCTCATTTTAAAAGGTCGGTGTACACCAAACGGAAAAATGTAACGTAACTCTTAAGAGAATACCCCATTTGAAGCGTTTTACGCGGTACGCCTTAAGGTTTGACAACAAACAAACAAAATAAAAATTACGTTATTTGACATAAAACAATTTTACATAATAATCAAGTCTCCATTAACGCTTTGTTCAGCAAAATTCAAATTTTCTTCTTTTTCTTCGAACGCATTTTTATTATAGTAAAGGTTTCGCTACAATTAATACAGTATCAACAAGTTAAATACACCAAACAATAAAACCACAAAAACTGTAACTAAAATCAGCCAATTTATTAAATTGAAAATAGGCAGGTAGAGTTCGGCCAAAATTGAGCTAATTAAATGCTGTCAAGCAATTCAATGTGCTGGCAACTTATTCTAAAATGGTAGTATTTGAGCTACCAATCGCAAAATATGAAAGGAAATTTGGATTTCACGTGCATTTATTTTTGACTTTCGAACGGCTCAGACGTATATGGAACTTTGACAGATTGTATGGAGAATCTGTAAAGTTCCGTATACATCCGAGCAATTCGAGTGTTAAAAATAAAGCCTGACCCATTAGAATCGGTCCAAACGCTCGGGAAACATGATACCACAGATTTTTCTAGGATCGAAGATTAATAATATACCGAAATGTTTTTGCAATATAGCTCCATATTGATTCATACGAGTGTCGAGTAATTATTACCCGGAAAACTGCTAGTAATGCCTCTTAAGCTTATGCAGATTTTTAGTTTAACTATTCCAATTAGGTATTTTAACTAAATGTGATCTTAACAAATTATTTTAATTATCTTAGTTTTAAGTTCCTATTAAAGAGCCATGTTTTATATTAAATTTTGTTTTCTAGTTTTGTTATGTTTAAGTTTTAAAAACTAACTTTTTGTTTGTTTTGTAAAAAATATATAATCTATTTGTAGATTATCTGTAAATATATAATAAGTTATTATTTTTATTTGACGTAATAACAGTGCATAAGTACTTTAAGTAAATGTTACTTTATCTCACTGGCGTAGATTGTTTTAGGCCTTTATTCAAGCAGTGATCAAAATATATGTAATTTATTGTCAAATGCATTTTAAAAAGAAAGTTAAGTACTGAAAAAATTCTCCAGACAAATACAAGTTCTAAGTCTGCCATGTACCAAATCGAAAGTTCCCTGAGCATATTAATGAACTATTTTCACTATGGGCGCAATTAATTGAGCAAAATAGATAATATAGCTATCCTGTGAAAAATATTTTTTGCTGTCCGATAACTTTTATTAGAACTGCCGTTTTTTCCTTCGATTCCAGTGTGCTCATAGTGAAAGTTATTCATATTGATGAGTATTTAATACTTTTCTATCGGCTTAGTATTTATTGTACATGACAATTACGTTCATAGTCCTACGTATATTCTAAAATTAAATCTTGCCGTGTAGGCTCTAGCTGTCATATCAATAAACGCAGAGTTACTTAGGAGTATGGAAAATGTATGTGTTGTGGCCACTGTCCCGGTTTTGGCCATTTGATTTCAAAATTATTGCATCCTCTGCAACAGAGTGGTTTACAACTGGAACAGGTTGCCTGAGGATGTAATCTCAGCAAAGACCATAAACACATTTAAGAATAGACTGGGTCTTTGGATAAAGAAGGAAAAAATTTCCTTGACTGATAAATACTAATTTTATTCGACTCTGCTTGATATAGGCACATCAGTTTATACTGCTCGCCTATAAACAAATAAATAAATAATTATAATCAATGTAACACTTCGAGCCAATATCTACAGAGCCACAGTCTCTAAGTGAAAGTAGTAACAAAATGACCGAACGCCGTCATACATACCGACTTAGATATTTACATTAAATAATTCACAATGAGCCGTTTTCTCGAATTTACGTTATGTCACCTAATAATTGCTTGTAACCGAGCACTTTGGCATCGCGCGGCGTTGTAGTCGGCTTGCAATCGCCTTACGACTAACTAAAAAGCCTGCCCACTACGTAGTTTTGGCTTGGACAGTTTTTTTGCACGATTGTGACTCTATAGATATTTGCTCGAAGATAAAATATATTGTTGCAGTGAATATCAAAGTTAAAAAAATTCTTTAAAATATTGTTTGAACATTAAAATTGTCTGCACAATCATTTAAATTCTAAGTGACCAAAAACACTACGATATTCAAAACCGGTATACCTCTATATTATACCCTAGTTCATGTTTTTTTTCTTTTACATGTTAACAAAAATTCAATTGTCAATAAAATAATAATTAATTGTAATAACTACTTTGAAGTAACTATGCATTTATTAATAAGGCGGTAAGATCACGGAAATAAATAAATAAGGCAGCTACAAAATACACGCCAAAGTTGGTTTAAAAGTACAATTCTAACACGATTGTAATAAAAACAATATACGTATTTATGCAACAAATAATATGCGCTTGAGCAGATTTCCATATTATGTACAAAATATAAAACCACAGCATTCCATTTAAAACCCAAGTACAAGTTCATAGATTTATAAAACATATAAAGCATTCATGGGCAGGGGTGGACAATGCCCACTCTATAAGCTTCTTTGGGTACCCCTTTAAAGGGGTTTGAATATTTGTGGCAAATCCACCCGCCGCCATTTTGTATTTTTTTTTTCAGTTTCCGCGCTTGATGTAAGTAGTATATATGAATAGGGGACACTTATACATACAATAAAGATTTCGTAGGTACTCGTACTATGGTACCCTAAAGTCTAAAGTGTCACGTTCTCAAGATATTTGGATGTACGAGAAGTTTGCGATCTTGACATCCAAATAACTCGAGAGCGCGACACTTTAGGGTATCATAGTACTGAACATCTATTGTTTGTATAAGTATCCCCTACCCATAAATACTACGTTCATTGTGCACGGAAACTTATAAAAAAAATATGACGGCGGGTGGATATGCCAGCTTCCATACAAAAATGTTGTTCAAACTCCTTTAAAAGTCAGTACATGTATACAATTTTTTAAGGGTGGGCAAAAGGAGGCAGTATGCAGTTGTTTGCAAATGCAAATATTTTCAGTGGTCATCATTGTGAACAACTTTTACTATAGGGCCAACTCCAACATCGAGTCAAACATCAGCTGTTTCATAAAAAAAGTACATAGACTCAGGACAAATGTAAATGTAATAGATGTTTTTCTCACAGTTGGTTTGGTCCCATAGCTTCATTTCCCTGCTATTTTTATAGCAACCTTGATGACCCTTGGTTGTATTTTATCTATACCCGTATTTACCGTATTATATTGATTATAATTTCACGTAGTATATAAATATCATCCCACCGCTGTGTTGGATCAAAGCGACAGCGTAAGGCCGTATTTAGACTTGATCTGAGCGTCAGTACTGATGAAGTGGAATCCACATAAGGCACAACTCACTTTATATGTTAATTAGAATCACCGTTCCAATATATCCTCAACTCGAATTAATTATTGTTTAGCAATATGGCGAACATTTTAAGGCGAGACTTAATTATCTATGACGAGATCAATCTCGTTATCAGTAACAAGTGACTTCTAAGTAGACTGACTTTATCGATAAGTCAATGAATAATGTTCTAAGCGCTCGCATCGTTTTCATAACGATAGCTACGGACGACCGTCAGTACTGACGGTCAGGAACAAACTAAATAAGGCCTAAAGGTGCCATTTGGAACCGAGCTGCCAACTGCCACTGCCAGTACTTGCAGCAGCTGATACAAACTAGTAGTGCAGCTGTGGCCAAAACAAATGAAGTCGGCCGCAGCTGCAGTTGGCAGCTCGGTTCCTAGCACCTTAGGGCGCCTTCAAATTTGCCGCAACATGCAGTGCTGCGGCCGCGCTGCCTTGTAAATCCATATAAAAAAAACAACGGATTGCACTCCGTGAGTGGCGGCAGAAGTGAAAACTTGAACAATATAAAGTACTATCATTTATGTGGTAAAATACTATATCAACCAATCGCAGCGCTGCAGAGGTGCTGCGGCCGCATTGCTGCAGCGCTGCACGTTGCGGCCAATTTGAAGGTTTCACTTCAAGCTATACTTCAAAGAAAACAAATGTTTATACTTGATAACTTTTTTATCGATAACAAGCAAGACTAAATCTTATCAGCGCTTATCAAGATACGATCAAACATGTAAAACAGTAAAATTACACATTACGATTTCTTTTTCGAAATATGCTATTAATTCGGGATTTCATTATTTTAACATCTAGATCAGAGTTGTGAAAATTTTGTAAACCCACAGTTTGTAAAAGAAATTTCTCGCCCTGATCTAAAACATCAACTTCGATCACAGCGTTATCCAACGAAAAATACCTAAAAAAACTATTAATCAAAATTAAAATAAGACCTAAACATTGATATTAGATTTGACTAAACATTGATATTACATATTGGGAAATTCTAGTTTCCGGTTCTGAAGGCGGATTGTTTTGTCAGTAGAACAATCGGGAAAAATGTTAATGTTGAAAAATGTGCAACAACCGGGAGATTTGATTATAGGCCGAATCAAACTCTTGGTGGTTGTGAAGTTAGCTACAAGCTGCGCAAAACCCAATCCTGACTGAAGCTCACTTAACAGCTGCCCGAGGAGGCGCTGGCGTAGGAGGCGGGCTGGTTCAGTTGGGAGAGCGTCGGGCTAGTGTTCCGAAGGGGCAGGTTCAAATCCTGCGTTCGCTTCAGATTTTTGAAATGCTCATCACAAAGGTAACTCGATGAACTTCTCCACCACCAAGAAGTTTGATTCCGTCAATATTATTTTGTTCTAGAACAAATCGTAGAACAGAAAACCGCGCATAAGAAAAGTGCCCCTATTCATGTCAGATTTATTTATTTCACTATTGAAAAACAGGACTCTCTCTTATTGTTGTCGATATGAAAACTATCTATATACGAATATGTACAAATTAATCGTTGTAGTGTAGCTTCTGTTCACTGATGTCACTTATTTTAAGGCTTCGGTAGACGGGTTTCAGAATTCTTTGGTTTGTGACTGTCTTAAACGAATGTCCTAAGATTTGGTTTAATTCTCTTCAACATATCATCTGATTCACTATAGAAATTGAAAAATACCAGTGTTTTCGTTTTGTTTCCATCTACTCCAGTCAAACCAAAAAAAGGTTTAAAACGCAAAATAGTACAAAACTTGTGTACGATACTAAACAATTCAATTAAATTATTTATTGCAACATATGTAATTTTTACATGCGGTTCTTAGATTACATAAACATAAATGTGGTGTGGCAGATGATGAACTCGGCTGCGTGTTGTACGTGAATACCTTTACGTAAGCATCGTAAGCTAAATACATCCATGGCTAAATGACCTCAAAATGGCGGGGCTTCACCCTCTGCTCCCCGCGAAGGTTCACAGTCCTCACTTGGCGTAATGAATTCTTTGATCTTTTAGCTATCCAACGGTGTAATTTAATTCAGGATGGGGATAATAGATCTGAAGCTTCAACACCAAATTGTATTCCCCGATTTTGTTGTTATTAGTTTTTACTTGCCTCCCTACATTGCAATTTTAAAGACGTATTCAAAACTATACCTACACGCTACACGTGTTGGAAGTTGTTTTGCGGAAGCAAGATGGAATTTGACGTATAAAATCCTTTTAACCCTTTCAATGCCTCAAGATTTTTATTTCTTTTTTTAATTATGACCCACTACTTTTTTAAATATTATTGATTTTGTACCTAATTACTCAAAAAATTTATAAATATACCAAAAAAAATTGCGCGAATGCAGAAAATGGGACAAATCGCAGATATAAGCAAAGAAAATTAACTATTGCTGTAGCTCGTCTACCGAAACTCGAAAATGACGCTTTATATTACCTACTATAAGAATGTATAAACGAGTACCTATCACACGAAATATAAGAATTAATTATGTTTTTATAAAACTGTGTTTCATTTTGAAATCCTAATTAACCTTGTTAGGAAATTATTGAATGTGATGCCTCATATTAATATGAGTATGATCAAATTAAGCTATAGGTATCGCCGCACAAGTCGCCGGATAAAAATTTAGCCTCAGATGACACTTCGCCGTGATTCGCTAATTATTGTGCATGTGTGCATAATGCCTACGCAAGTGGCAAAGTAGTGAGCGCGGACGTTGGGGCGCCCGGAAGGCATGAGGTTGGCGGGCGGGTGTGCCCCGGCGCGAGTCTCTGACTCCCGCGCATACTTATATTTTGCCTTTTACGCAGCGTTCTGCGCCTAACTTCCCATCCGACGACTTGTGTGGCAAGGATTATATACAAGGTTATTCAAAATGGTAATACAATTTTACCATTTTGCTGAATGGGCTGAATCAAAATTAATGGCGTCTGCGAAGTTAGCTACCAGCTGCGTAAATCCCCGTTCCTTACCGCAGCTGACATGAATTTTTACTGCGCAACGACTCGCCTCACGTTCACAGACGCCAATAATTTTGATTCGACCAAAGGAGCAAATAAAAGACAATATAATAAAAATCCCCCTTTATTTCATAATCGTTTAACAAATAAACACACTATATTAACATCCCTGATGGTAAAAAACTGAATAGGTACACAAAATCTTATAAGTACAGTCAGCATCATTTAGTTTTTTATTTATTTCGTATATAGGTTTGCGTTTGATGTTAGCTAAACGTAATTTCATATAAACCGGGTGGCTAGCCCTGGTGTCAGATTTTTTTAAGCCGCCTGAAGGCTTCTGGCCTGGCTAAACGGTTAAAACAACCAAGGCCTACGATTAGATGGTAGCTTAAAGTTTATCATTCAAGAGAGAAACTAGGTAGGTATATACAGTAATTAATACCTGCTACAATTGTAATTGAAGATATACTGTTACCGATCTGGTTAACATGCATAAATTAGCGAGCTAATTAAGCCGTTACGTAGTTATGGCCAACGTATTAACGAGTTTAAACTTTGTCACGTCAAACTTAAGCGTTACGTAACGGCTTAATAAGCGCGCTAAGATTTAGGTAGAGCAGGTTGCTATAGTTATTTTATAGTTAGACTAATGTGGCCAATTTTAAAGGCGCCATCGTAAATTTAATAGTAACTTCTTAGACCCGAGTTCACCAACGCTTGTTTAAGTTAAACGTGCGATTACAGTATTAAATCAACGGTTAAACTTTGCCCTTAGACTCGAGTTGACCAACAGATGTTTAATTTAATAACCGTTGGTTAGATCTTAACCAGCTTGTTAACGAAATTTTGCTGTTCATCAAGCAAAAACCCTTGTTTAAATACAATAATCACACGTTTAAGTTAAACAAGCGTTGGTGAACTTGGGTCTTAGTCTTCTCTCTTTTAAATGCATTATAGTGAAAACGAAACAGGAACATTTTAAATTGGTATTAAAATTACAATGCCACCTTTAAGATTGGGCGGATTACATAGTTACAAAAATTATAACAGTCATTGATAATTATTAAATCTATCGTTTTTAATAGAATGTACATTTATGCTTTTGATTTTATTTTTGTGACAACTCTGTCGATATTCTACTAACGCTGACTGTACTTGTCTGTTTGTCTGTACATAATAAATGTAATATCTTGACTTAGCCCATAAGGTGGAAATATAAAATTAAATACGAAATCTCCGTCATAAATATACCACTTTTCTTTCAGACATTGCTAATTATATTTTGGTGTATTTTAGATTCCAGGCAATGATATCAATAACCGATATATTACGTCCGCTATATGACGGACACCGCTATCATAAGAAAACAGAGGTTTACGTCGCTGATCTCATAGAATAAATATACAGGGTTATCTGCTTACAAGTCGAAAGGGGTTGATTCAGACTAACATTACGAATAACTTTTACTATGGGGTCAACTCAAAATTCAGAAAAAAAATCAGCGGTTCCACACAAATTGCAACTCGAAATCGACAAACTGTATAAAATAGATGATTTCTTTCCTCGAATTTCGAGTTAGCCCCATAGCAATAGTTGTTTGTAATGATGGTCTTATTGCCCCTTTCGGCTTAGTATACCAGTTCTAGGTAACCCTGTATTAATAAAGACATAACTCCGTTGGCGAATCCACACAGCAGCAACCTACAGTCGCTGCGGCACTACATACTATAGTTCGGCCGTTCAGAGAATGCGTTCCTGACACGTCATCTTGAAAAAATGTTTTTGGCCGATATCTCGGAAACTATGTACTTAAGGGCAAAAAACATTTAGATCATTATTGTAGAAAATAAAATTTCGCATCTTTTGTTTCCGTTAAACTTTTTTGTAAAACTTACTGTTTACGATTTATGGACCATTTAATGTTTTAAGGTCCATTTAATGAAATTTCATTAAATGGGCCATAAATCGGAAACGGTAAGTTTTACAAAAAAGTTTACTGGAAACAAAAGATGCGAAATTTTATATTCTACAACAATGATCTAAATGTTTTTTGCCCTTAAGTACATAGTTTCCGAGATATCGGCCAAAAACATTTTTTCAAGATGACGTGTCAGGAACGCATTCTCTGAACGGCCGAACTATAGTTTCTATATATTTCTATGAAATATATCCCTTAGCGATTCGTAGTCTACCGCAGCGTCTGTCTACATGTCTACCGACGTCACTGTAATCTGCCGCTGTTATGTGCCATTATACCTAAATACATGTTTTTAATGAAATCTAATTCAGAAAAGATATACTTATTTTAAAAATGAGTTAGAGTAGGGTATTTTTTATTCTCAGTAATTCATTTATGAAAAAGATTATTTCACTCAGTTAAATTTATAATCTACATATCACATATAAAAATTACATAATATTTCAATAACAGTTATCTACGACTTAATTCTATGTAAGAATGTATAAGAAAATCAATAGAACTATTTGAAAAATAATATCACTACATAGTATAAAACAAAGTCGCTTCCGATGATTTGCTAAAATTTGCGTTAAAAAAACTAGAAGTTATTCCCGTTTAAAATATAATTATTTCTTTGTAGTGTAATGTGAATCATGAAAATTTTGTAAAACGGAAGTTTGATACGAAAAAAAAAACAATAGTGTCATGATTTTATTGCATGTACCCGTACAATATTTCGTTCCATAAATATACCGCTATATGCAGGATTATAATAAAAAAAGGTGAACTAAGTCAAAATGAAACGAATCAGGGCATCATTACATATAAACAATTTTTACTATGGGCCAAACCAGAAATCGAGAAAAAAAATGGTTGTCTGTAAAGTTGGTTTACGGGCGATCCTAAGAAAACGTTTTTGAATCAACAACTGAAACAAGTCGAACGCTTAGGCCGATCGTGCCTCTCTATCGCTTGTTCCGCGCTCTCGCTTGCACGCTCGGCTCAGACGGAACGTGACACTTTTTCGTGCGAGCAGCCGGCGTTCATAAATTTAAAAGACGTTATCACGTCAAAAACAGCTTTTTCATACAAAATCGCAATATGGTAAAAATGTAAGAAACATTTTTTTTCTCGAATTTTGGGTTGGCCCTTTAGCAAAAAATGTTCACAAAGACGATCTGAATCACCCTTTGCACTTAGTACGCCCATTAAGAATAACCTAAATTTTATATTTATGTGATAAATTTAATAGAAATATGTAATATTTGTATTCCTTATACAGTGAAATAACATTAATTAGGTAACTATGAAAAAGTAAAATTATACATTAAACCTATACCTTAACCCATATATTACACCGAGCCTTTCGGAAAACGAAATGCAATATTATTGTAATAATAAATTGTAAACACTTCATCTATTTTATACTAAAAAGTAAGTATTAAGTAAATACTTTTAAAATTAGATATTTGCCGTAGAGATACATATTTGGAGATGATGATTATTTATATACAGGGCGATGTTCTTAATCACCCTCTTCCGGCTACCGTACACCTTTTCTAAATAACCCTGTATATACAAAGTGTTATTGGTAATCAATTAGCGTTCTTTTCGGGGCTTATTCTGTACATCAAAACTAACAACTTTAATTCTGTGACTTTAGTCAAAACTAAAAAAAACAGCTGTTCCATACAATTTGTCGCGGGTGAACATGATATTTTTATGGAACAGCACTTTTTTGAATTTTGATAAAAGTTGTTAGTTTTGATGTACAGAATAAGCCCCTAAAAGGATGCTAATTGATTAGAAATAATCCTGTATTTATGAATGTTTATAGATAAAAAGAACTTTCTTTCTGACTGAATTTCAAACGAACAATTATTTAAATTGATTTTAAAAAAAACTAACTTGAATAATATGAAAACGTAAAAAATATGTTAAAATGTTTACATTTCATTATTGTATTAAAAAACCCATCTAATTTACACATTTTTAATAATTTTCAGTATGACGATAACTTTTGGTTTGGTGTGTACACAGACGTTATAGTAAAATTTTGCAGATGTTTATGATTATAAGTATCTATGTCAACTTATAATTTTCGTAACAACAAAAATGAATAAGAATCAACTTTATTTCTCAATAAGTCACACCAAAAACACAAAATTAAAGACAAAACCCCTGCTTTAAACGTATTATATTCACATACTTTTCACTATTAAATGTGTAAAAACTGCGCATCTTTGACCAAAGTAGTATTTCTGGTTGCATTGACCAGAGTTAAATCATTAAAATTGAAAAAATATTATATACATGACGTTTTTCGTCATAGGATCAACGAAATGTATAGGCTGCATCACACTAGTTGGCGGAAATGAAGTTCGCTACAAGCTGCGCAATAGCCAATCAACGCGCGGCTTTATGTGAGCTTCAGTCAGGATTGGATATATTGTGCAGCTTGTAGCTAACTTCATTTCCGCCAACTTGTGTGACGCGGTATGTAAAACAGCTGATTTTTATTCTCGAATTTCAGGTTGGAATTACTGTTGTTCATTATTATGGTTTGTCCATTTTTCGGCACAGTATGGATAGCCCTATGTAAATAACCATGTCCATGGAAAAGTTAATTTATTTTCGCTATTTCAGGGTTGATTTAACCTTTTAGCCTATGTTTTATGTAACCGGACTCTATAAAACGAAATGAAAACTAAAAAAAATGAGACATAGTGGTCTGAAGGTTAACAGAAAAAGTTGTTGATAATGATTTAATGACGATTTCGGTAGTTTTATTTGATCAATGCTACTAGAAAGGTTTTTGGTCAGTCGATACGCGCGTGAACCGACTCTATAGGGGTCGCCGTCGCCCCCGTTTACCCTTGTTGATGCAGGTACCGATCGTAGCCACGATTACCTGCAGAACAACAAATTATTATAAAAATATAAGTTTTTAAATACAGGCTTTTGAGATCGACCGGTACCGACTGTACTCGGACCGACATAGTGGCGTTATTATACAGGCGCTTCAACACTTCGATGTACCAATAGTCAATACGGCATCGTTGGAGAGACTCGAGCACAGCGCAAGTCTCGACCGAATCAAAGGCTTTCTCATAGTCCACCAACGCTAAGCAAAGTGGCAAGTTATACTCTACGATTTTCTGTATAACCTGCCGTAGCGTATGAATGTGATCCATGGTGCTAAAGCATTTCCGGAAACCGGCTTGTCCGGAAGGCTGGAAGTGGAAATATGAATTGGAATTATAAAAACTCTCACGTATTTCTGTTGGCGCGGCGCGCTGCGATCCGGTACGCGATGAATGGCCACACAAACAGCAGCAGCAGCGTCGGAGGACTCAACTCCTGCCACGGCCACCTCCAACCACCCGACACTTGCTGGAATAACAAACAGTAAGTATTAAAATATCAAGTAAGTACATAAGTTTATGACCTTTAAAATTGATTTAGTAGTGAGAGACTAGTCAAAAACTGAATCGATATCTAAAGGTGGGCATACACGTTGCGATGAACTTATCAGTTATCGCATCAGTCCAACTGTCCATAATATTTTTCCCCACAATCGGGCTTCGGTTTAGTTTTTAGGGTTCCGTATCCAAAGGGTAAAAACGGGACCCTGTTACTAAGACTCCGCTGTCCGTCTGTCTGTCTCCAAGCTGTATCTCATGGACCGCTATAGCTAGAAAGCTGAAATTGTCACAGATGATGTATTTCTGTAGCCGCTATAACAACAAATACTAAAAATAGAATAAAATAATGTTTAAGGAGCTCCCCTTATATATTATTTTACCATACAACAAATTTATTTTTTTTGCCGTTTTTCGCTCGATATCTATAATGGTAACCGGTAGATGCTTGAAATATATTGACAGAATATTTAGCTGCATGCTTTACTTTAATAATAAATAATTAAATTATAAAAATATTTATGGGGGGCTCCCATACAGTACGGGGTTCCGTACGTGCGCGAGTCCGACTCGTACTTGGCAGATTATTAATTGACGTAAGTACGTATCTAACTGCGGTATATACACAAGAAAATCGGTATACTATAGTTCTATATCATTACTCATTTTGATGACAAATCTAGACGTGCGTTCGTCGCGAGATCACCGCGGCTACTGAGCGCGCGCCAACGTGTGAACGCGTCGCAAGCGCTTGCAGCAAGCGCCCTTTGATTAGTGTTCAAAAACCGACACTATAGTCTGGATCGGATACAAGCTTACACAAGCTCACGCAAGCGAAGCTAAGGGCCCTCTTTACACGCTTGTGCTTGTGGACGCTTGCCGAGCCTTAGCAAGCATGACGCACCAAACAAGTGGGCCAGCAGTGGCCGATGAACGGCCCTTACGAGGCTCGCCACCACGTAAGCACGGTAATGACATCTAACAGTATTCCGTCTTTATACAAACGGTCGGAACGCGAATCATACCTACGCGCCTCGGAGTTTAATATGCTCTCGGCAAAGAATATATAATAATACTACGTATAGAACGGCCACTCGTTACCCCCCACCCGTTTGAGTCTTCCTCACTTCCACCCCGCGTTTCACGTACCGAGCCGTGTACGCTGCGCGCGGGCTGCACTGGCCGGTGGATTTTCTAATAAAAACTACCTAGACTGTGACAATAGGGAAGACTTGTACTGTGTATGGTTGAATATCAATATAACAATACAAGAAATTTTAATGTTCCCCTAAGGATAAATAATAGGAACTTATTTTACATTATTTGGTAACTTCCTCTTGATATTTTCTTTAAAATGAAGTAGATCGGTTACTTTTCGTTAAAATTATTCCAAATTAAGTAATTGTTATACTTTTTTAAGCACTACATATGTATTCATTTAAGCAAATTGAGTACGCAACTGTCTCACTCACGCGGCATGTCGTCACGTTGTGGTGATCGTTGACAGCCATAGACGTTCCGCACACAAATGCACGTGTAGCGACCGCGCGTATGTGTGTTGTCTGTGAGTAAGTAGTTGTGTAGTGTGTGTAAGACAGCAGATTTTGTATGAAAAATCGCAGTGTCCGGGCTGTGCTCTCGGTATGCTAGTCAGTCACGGCGCGCCGTAGTTATGAATGAAAAAACGTGTGAATTTATAACTAGTAAGCGTGCGATTACGTTTTTAGGGTTCCTCATTATACTACGAATCCCTAACAACATCAAAAAACACACTATATATTTTTTATTGAACGCTTCCCCTTTCATTCACAACGAATTTATTTTCTGTAATAAATATACTAATAAATAGAAACTAGAAAGAAACTCAAGTAGGCAAAAGCTAAGTAGATGAAATTGGAATACTGAAGACGCGGGCAGCCCTAGCGCGAGTTACGTTCTGCGTAGATACATATTTCAAGGTCACAATACTGTTAGATACCGTGACGTAAGTGTCCGTGTAGATACCTGCAGCGCGCGGCGCTCGCCTTCGACCGCCTTCCTGAGCGCGGCCACGTCCGCCTCGAGCCGCGCCAGTGTGCCCGGCAACTGCTCCAACACTTTCAGATCTGAAACGTGTAGATACCTGCAGCGCGCGGCGCTCGCCTTCGACCGCCTTCCTGAGCGCGGCCACGTCCGCCTCGAGCCGCGCCAGTGTGCCCGGCAACTGCTCCAACACTTTCAGATCTGAAACGTGTAGATACCTGCAGCGCGCGGCGCTCGCCTTCGACCGCCTTCCTGAGCGCGGCCACGTCCGCCTCGAGCCGCGCCAGTGTGCCCGGCAACTGCTCCAACACTTTCAGATCTGAAACGTGTAGATACCTGCAGCGCGCGGCGCTCGCCTTCGACCGCCTTCCTGAGCGCGGCCACGTCCGCCTCGAGCCGCGCCAGTGTGCCCGGCAACTGCTCCAACACTTTCAGATCTGAAACGTGTAGATACCTGCAGCGCGCGGCGCTCGCCTTCGACCGCCTTCCTGAGCGCGGCCACGTCCGCCTCGAGCCGCGCCAGTGTGCCCGGCAACTGCTCCAACACTTTCAGATCTGAAACGTGTAGATACCTGCAGCGCGCGGCGCTCGCCTTCGACCGCCTTCCTGAGCGCGGCCACGTCCGCCTCGAGCCGCGCCAGTGTGCCCGGCAACTGCTCCAACACTTTCAGATCTGAAACGTGTAGATACCTGCAGCGCGCGGCGCTCGCCTTCGACCGCCTTCCTGAGCGCGGCCACGTCCGCCTCGAGCCGCGCCAGTGTGCCCGGCAACTGCTCCAACACTTTCAGATCTGCAACAAACAGTTATTGTGGTATTTCGTTGATTATGAGCTGATTTACGTGCATGAGTGTAAAGATAAGATAAAGATAATTTATTTCACAGAAAAATCATACAAAGAATACAGTAGCTTAGATTACAGATTAAAATTACAGAGTATAAGTACAGAAAACGGATTACTAACTCTAGTTTGCTAAGTGTTCACATACGTGTGTATTCTAGATATATTACAAGTTATTTCAATGAGACCCAAACTAAGCTCATGGCTTGTGACTTGTGGCTCGAGTGCGGAGGTAGGTGGTAGGTAGTTTAGGCAAGTGATATAATGTGACGTATCATGTTGTTCCGTGTTGTTACCAAAACTCCAAAGACGCCTCTAGTAAAGTCTCCACTGCTTTACTGAGGTATGACTTGGACTATGTTTGGACTTGGCTGCCAATTTGTTGGACTATGACGTGACTACGGCTGACTATTTTGATAAAATATCAAAATTTATTAATAATACTTGACCAGTGTCAAGAATTATTAATAAATTATTATTATTAATTAATATTATTGTGCATTTGCCGCGACGCCAAAACATAAAAGAAGAAGAAGAAGAGTCAAACATTTCAGTACGTATAGTAGTTCCCCCAACAGTAGACCTCTCGAACTATACAGGGTTATATGCTTCCCTGTACTAGGCCGAAAGGGGGGTGATTCAGACCATCATTATGAACAAATTTTTACTATTGAACCAACTTTCGAGAATCGAGAAAAAAATCAGCTGTTTCATACAAAATTGCAACTCGGAATCAACAAAATGTATGAAACAGTTGGATTTTTTTTCCACGAATATTGAGTTGGCCCCACAGTAAAAGATGTTCGTAACGATGTTCTTAATCACCCCCTTTCGGCTTAGTACACCAGTTCTGTATAACCCTGTATTCTACTATCTTTTGCCCGAGACTTCGCCCGCGTGGCATTTTGATTTTTGTGCTATCCCATGGGAACATTTTATTTTTAAGGTAAAAAATATCCTATGTCAGTTTCCGTCTTTCAAATTATGTCCATGTCGAAATTCAATTTAATCCGTTGCTCCGTTGCTGCGTGAAAGCGGAACAATAAACCAACAAACACTTTCGGATTTATAATATTAGTAAGGAAGGATGTTTGTAAATCATATACATACATCACTACGAGTACATAGTTTAAAACAAAGTCGCTTCTCGTTGTCTGTCCACATGTATGCTTGTATCTTTAAAACTACGCAACTGGTTTCGATACGGTTTTTTAGGGTTCCGTATCCAAAAGGAAAAACGGGACCCTATTACTAAGACTTCGCTGTCCGTCTGTCTGTCTGTCACCGGGCTGTATCTCATGAACCATGATAGCTAGGCAGCTTTTACAGATGATGTATTTCGGTTGCCGCTATAACAACAAATACTAAAAACAAAATAAAATAAATATTTAAGGGGGCTCCCATACAACAAACCTGAATTTTAGACGTTTTTCGCTCTATATTAATAATGGTAACAGGTAGATGCTTCAAATTTTCACAGAATATTTAGTTTTATATTCCCTTCAATAATAAATAATAAAATTAAAATAAAATAAATATTTAAGGGGGGCTCCCATACAGTACGGAACCCTCCGTGCGCGAGTCTAACTCGTACTTGGCCGATTATTTTTAAAAGATAGAGTGATTCAAGAGGAAGGTTTATTTGTATAATACACCTGTGGGAAGCCGGGGCGGGTCTCTAGTAAAATAATATATTAAGGAGGCTCCCATGCGTCACGGAACCCTACGCGCGTAAGTCCGACTCGCAGTCTCGCACTTGGCCGGTGATTAATCACATATCAACCGCAGCTATCTGAAATTAGCAGCTGGGGTCATTTCAAAAACTCTAAAAAGGTGATAACATATTTCACGACCTTGCCAAACTAACATACATATTAGCACAGCCAACAAACAATGAGTGAAGCGACATGTTTGCGCGTTTTAACCACGTACAACACCATCTAGTGGCGCCGATCAACAACTTGCAAGTCAGCCACTCGCAGATAATAATATCTAATAATATAACATTGATAATGCTGTTGTCACTTGAGACAACAGGCATGATGACTAACTATACAGGGTTATTTCTAATCAATTAGCATCCTTTTAAGGGCTTATTCTGTACATCAAAACTAACAACTTTTGTTCTGCGACTTATGTCAGAACTCAAAAAAAAATCAGCTGTTCCATATATTTAGTCGCGGCTGAACGATATTTTTTATGATGACCTACAACAATTTTTTATTTTTGAGTAGGTATGACAGAAGTCGCAGAAAAAAAGTTGTTAGTTTTGATGTACAGAATAAGCCCCTAACTAAACCTAAAAGGATGCTAATTGATTAAAAATAACCCTGTATATAAACTATAAAAAAATATTAAACGCATGTTTTTTCATTTGTTAGTTAAACAAAAATTGATGAAGATTTAGCCTGTTATGTTTTGCGTGACGTCACGAGTCACATGCAAATGTATATAGTCAAACCGTTAAACTCAGACATCGCCTGCGCGGTACAGGAGCGCCGGGGGAGACGACACAGGGGACTGAGACAGGCGCGGGCAGCGGGTCCCCGGCGCCCGCACCTGTCTCAGTCCCCTGTGTCGTCTCCCCCGGCGCCCCTGTACCGCGCAGGCGATGTCTGAGTTTAGCGGTTTGACTATAGACTTTTGTAGGAGAAGTGTCGTCGACCCGTCCTACTCCAATATTTTCAACGATATGTTCAACCGTTGAACAAGTTGGACAAATTTTGGCAGTTAAATTAATTAAATTAATTTAGACATTATGAGATTTCAATTTTTTACGAATCCTAAATAAGTCAACATTATGGGACGTAATACTTTTTAGGAATTCAACATTTTGTACTACCTAAAGGATTTTATCAACTTTTAAATTAGTTGAACTACTTGGAAAAAAAACGTGCGATAATTTCAATCCCAAACTTTGATTTGTTATCTTTGTTATTTGTTGTTTGATTAACAAAAGAAATAATACGTGACCAATACTTTTTGATTATTTAACTCAGGGAGACATGATAATGTTTTTTTTCTGTTCTGACAAAAGTCGCAGATCAAAGTTGTTAGTTTTGATGTATAGAATAAGCCCCTAAAAATATGCTAACTGATTGGAAATAACCCTGTATACGTGTCCAATATTTTTTGATATTCTAACTCTCGGACTAATAATTAATTATAATAATGATTTTTTACCCAATCGTCATGCCTATTGTTTCATAATGATAATTATGTTTCAAGAATTGGGCCATTATCTTACGTAATGTGCGCTTCTTTCGAAATACTCGTAATATTGCCGAAGAACAGAGTACAAAAATTAAAATGCACTAATGCATTCAACCAATATCCATATCAGTTCTGTTTCATATCTCCCATTTCATATTTAATTATTGAGCAACTGAACATTTTATCATGATTATTAGATAGAGTGTTCACAAACAATATTTTGTTCATAGGCCGAATCATACAAGTCGGCGCATGTGAAGTAAGCTACAAGCTGAGCAATAACCAATCAACGCGCAGTTTTAGGTGAGCTTCAGTCAAAATTGGGTATTGCGCAGCTTGTAGCTAGCTTCAGGCTAGTGATTCAGCCTATACTTTAGGGCTCCATCAAATATTTCACTTGTCAAAAGGTTTTCACGCCGGCATAAAAACTTCAGTACCGCTGTTCTAGATCATATTCTTTTGATCGTGGTTTTGGTGTGGCGTGTGTGTTTGTGTGTGTGTGTGTGTTATACTCACGTGTGAGCTGTGATGTGATTTGGTGCGCGTGTCCATTGCTAAGTCGAGGCGCCGTCTGCGGAGGCGCCTCCTGATCGCTCTGGAAACCGAACAAAATAAAATATTACATCCTTCATAATGCCGACCGCTGGATAAAATATTATTATCAGATCCTTCATAATGCGGACCACTAGATAAAATATCACATCCTACATAATGCGGACCGCTAGATAAAACATCACATCCTACATAATGCGGACCGCTAGATAAAACATCACATCCTTCATAATGCGGACCGCTAGATAAAACATCACATCCTTCATAATGCGGACCGCTAGATAAAACATCACATCCTTCATAATGCGGACCGCTAGATAAAACATCACATCCTTCATAATGCGGACCGCTAGATAAAATATCACATCCTACATAATGCGGACCACTAGATAAAATATCACATCCTACATAATGCGGACCGCTAGATAAAACATCACATCCTTCATAATGCGGACCGCTAGATAAAACATCACATCCTTCATAATGCGGACCGCTAGATAAAATATCACATCCTACATAATGCGGACCACTAGATAAAATATCACATCCTACATAATGCGGACCGCTAGATAAAACATCACATCCTTCATAATGCGGACCGCTAGATAAAACATCACATCCTTCATAATGCGGACCGCTAGATAAAATATCACATCCTTCATAATGCGGACCGCTAGATAAAATATCACATCCTTCATAATGCGGACCGCTAGATAAAATATCACATCCTTCATAATGCGGACCGCTAGATAAAATATCACATCCTTCATAATGCGGACCGAGACCATCATTATGAACAACTTTACTATGGCGTCAGCCCCGAATTCGAAAAATCGCTGTTTCATCACATATTTCACATTTTGTCAATTTCGTGTTGCAATTTTGTGTAGATTGTCCCACAGTAAAAGTTGTTCATAATGATGGTCTTAATCATTCCCTTTCGGCTTAGTACAGAGCAAACAGATAACCCTGTATAGTTACCATGTGGCTGCATACATTTTTGTAAGTTCATTTTCGTTTCCGCTAGAGGCGCTATAGAAAAATGTATCGAGCCATACGGAAACTAATATAGATGTCGTATAATTTTTATGTCAAAAAAGATTAAAAAACACATACAAAAGCAGTTTTAACAATAAGGTATAATACTAGAATGTTAGTGACAATAAAAGCCGTATAGAGAAGAAAATTAATGATTTAAATAAATACATAAAATCCGACTAAACGCTTCATCAATAATATTCGGATAACCCAATCCTCGCGCAGCTGTTATGTGAGCTTCATTCAGGATTGGGTTATCCGCAGCTTGTAGCTAACTTCACAGCCGCCAAGTTGTATGATCCGGCTAATAAATGAAGAAGCGTCTAGTGGGACAAGGACAGCACGAGAAGGAAAGAAGAAGACAGCGCATACGTACTATACTAACATCGACAGTGTCTATGTACTCGTCCTCTGAGTCGTGTCGCGCGCGCGGCGGCGGCGGGGAAGAACCGCGGATCGGCGACGACGCGCCCGACACTGGAAAATAAATAAAACATTGTTACTGAAAAAAAACGAAACTAAGTATAGGTCAAATCAAATTTAATTACGTGAATACGAGACGAATAGTGAATTCATTATGATCACTCCTAGGTATGACTTGATCCTGTGAAAAACTTGGTCCTGAACATAACATGGTTCTGGTCAAAACTAGTTCCTGGCCAAAACTTGGAGCTGATAAAATTTTGGTAACACCTACCAAAAATTGTCTTACAAATTCGTATTTTTGTTTACTTGGTGGTCAAAACTTAGACATGGCCAAAACATCGTCCTGACCAAGACATGGTCCTGGCTATTTTACG
The DNA here is from genome assembly GCA_964007245.1 of Hypomecis atomaria. NCBI lineage: Eukaryota > Metazoa > Arthropoda > Insecta > Lepidoptera > Geometridae > Hypomecis > Hypomecis atomaria. Next base: position 5,035,668 of record OZ023308.1, on the reverse strand, counting down.
CCCCTACAATACTATGGTAAATAGCAATGGCATTTCATTCGGAAACAGGATTGTTCAGACGCCACAATATGCTACTCCTGAGCAATTCAGTTCACTGAACTTTCTATTTTATACACTTTTTGCATAGAATAGGCGTTATTATTCTATGACTTTTTGTTTCTTTACTTTTGTCAATAGACTTTAGATAATTTCAGTGCCGCTTTGTAAGTACCCCTCTGCAAGCTCGCTACAGAAGGATTCTTTCAAAGTATTCGTATACTTCTAATTTTTAGTTTTCCTGTATAAACATACCTTGGATGACAATCCAGTGTACAATTTAGCTACTAAGTCTAGAATAAGAATTTGATTGTTATCTCTTTTGTGTATCAAATAAATAATTAAATGACATTTCCTCACCGCTGGGCGTGTTGCGCTGCGAGCGAACCTTCGCGAGAACATCGCCCGCCACCAGTTCTAGGTCCGTGTTGGGGAATCCCTGCTCATCGTCGTCCACCGACAGGAAGGAAGCCACGTCCGAACTGTATGACATTGTCTCCACAATCTGGAAGGGGAGAGAGTAAGCATTGAGAAATAATAAGCTATACCTACCAGCTAAGGCCAAGTATTGAGACGACTTAAGTTAGGCCATTTATAATTATTTTTCGCAAAAAATGGCAAAACCGCCTTCCATCGTGTACAAAATTCGAATGTTTCGCTAGAATTGTTTGCATTATTGTTGATTTTTCAAAAACGGCTCAGCCGATATCTGTAAAATTTAAATGCAACCATCTCGGGAGTATACCCTTTCCAATTAAAAAATAATTTTTCGATTCGGTTCACAATTGGCGAAAATATCGATGTTCATCGTGTACAAAATTCGGATATTTCGCTCGAATTGCTCTCGTTATTGTTGATTTTTTCAAAAACGGCACTGTAAAATTTAAATGGGACCACCTCGGGAGTATACCCTTTCGAACTAAACAAGAATTTTTCGATTCGGTTCACAATTGGCGAAATTATCGATGAACATACAGACGAACATAGAACCTCCTCCTTTTTGGAAGTCGGTTAAATAGTAACATACTTCTTCTTCTTCGTCGTGTCGATGGTTCTAATAGTGTGATTGAGTACTAACTACACGAATTTCTCCCAGCAGTTAGCGACTGCTACCTCAGAGGAGGTTTCTATGAGATCACCCAGTGTGCAGGTGGCTGGACACTGGGGGCAGGACAAAAGGTGATTCATCGTTAGCACTGCTCCACAATCACACCTCACAGAGTCCGCGTCGGTGAAAACCCACTTGACCGTATTAGACTTGCAGCGGCCAACATGGTTCTTTTTTTCGCTCGCCACTCGCCCGCCTGTTGCCGTCCGCCACGCAACATAGCTTAGCTGGCATTAACGAACGATAATTATTCATACCGCGAGTCCGCGACCTGCTATAATATTTTTCGCCGCTGTTAGCGCCACGCACACATACATAGCTGGCACTCACCCATCTAGCGGTTTTCAAATATTATACACTAGATGGACTAATGCGATCGATAGTCTTGTACTTGTATGTAATAAGAGACTCGAGTCTTGGAGTCTTATTAAATAGAACTTGAGCTGTTTTTGAAGAATCGAGTCGTTTACGTAAGAAAGAAAGGAAGAAAATTTGAGTGACTTTGAGTCTTTTGTAAAAAGACTTTAATGTCAAAAAGGACTCAAAGACTGAGTTTTTTAAAGACTGAGTCCTCAAAATCCATAACTAGTTTGAAGTAAATAAAATAGCAATGAACAAATTATTGATTTATTACGTACTAAGCAACCATTATTTTAGTCGGATGATGACTCGGATTCATATTCTAACAACTCGAGTCCTAGTCCTCGAAAAACAACTCAAGTCTCGAATGAGTTTGATACAACACTATTTGAGTCAACACCTATCTAAGTCGTCCCTCTGAACATCAACAGATGTCGCTAGATGATAACGCATGACCTGTATTGAAAATAATGTCACTTCAAAAATCAACCTTATCACAATGACATAGTGTATTCGCTAAAATGTGGAATACGGAATATAATATTTTTAACAGGTCCGGTTAAAAATATAGCAGATAAAATATTAGGCGATTTTATTTTCGCATATTCAATATATTCGGTTTCGCGATTTTAGCCGTTGGGAACACCTTTAGGCTATAGAGGTACCTCGGCCGTTCAGAGAATGCGTTCCTGACACGTCATCTTGAAAAAATGTTTTTGGTCGATATCTCGGAAACTATGTACCTACTTAAGGACAAAAAACATTAAGAACGAAAAACATTTTTTCAAGATGACGTGTCAGGAACGCATTCTCTGAACGGCCGAACTATAGTACTGGTAACATGCCAGCGGGACAATTCTGTTAACCTATCTCGTTGCTGAGGTGACGCGTTCTTGAGCTTCTCTCGTTTTTTTGATAGCTTTGAGCTATCAAAACTGTCAAAAAAGCAAGAAGGGTTCGGGAGCGTGTCACTTCGGTGACGAGATCGGTTGACAGAATTGCCCCGCAAGTTCTTTACTTTAAATAGTAACATACCCCGGACACATAATTGTCAACACATACATTGACTGACGTACACACTTTTGGGCACAAACTTAAAACTGCCTTTTGGTTTCTTCTACACTAGAATGATACCGGCATGCGTAATGAAGACACCCACAAGTTGGACAGATGACCTCGTTAAGACTGCAGGATTGCGCTGTTGCAAGCCGTCTTTATTGGAGATCTATAGCGAAGATCTACGTCCAACAGTGAACATCCTATGGCTAAAACAGAAGGCGAACAAGAAGATTGGTGAACGACATATATATACTGTATGATAATCTTTCCGCAATATCTCGGCAGATCGCGTGTGGAGACTCAGAAGTTCTAATAGCGATTTTCAGCTGCCTACAGGATTTCCTTTTTCTAAAAGACGTGGTAGTGCTGTCATTTTTGATAAAATTTACACTTGGAGAAAATACAATTAAGAAATAGACTGACCTTGTGCAGTTCTTCAACATACGCCTTCATGGCTTCGTCCCGCGTCATGTTGCCTAGTTTGTTCCACGCCTCCCATTTTGCCCTGAAAACATTGAGCGAGCCAATTTATTTTGGAGAAAAACGTCGGTAGGTAGTAAGCGTAGAGCTAAACTATGACTGCAGGAACATGCTGGATGCAAATCGATATTTGATTGGAAATTCAAAGGAGAGACCTCAGGTAGGTACTAAGTAAGGTACCTACCGATATCTTGACTGCCTCAGTGGTCCAGTGGTTAGTGAACCTGACAAAAGTACATATAAGGACTTTGAGCAAATATCTATAGTCACAATCGTACAAAAAAAGTGTCCGAGCCAAAACTCTGCCCGAGCTATGTAGTCGGCAGGCTTTTTAGTTTGCAAGGCGATTGCAAGCCGAATACAACGCCGCGCGATGCCATAGTGCTCGGTTACATTACAAGCACTAATTAGGTGCCATAACGTCGAGATTCGAGAAAACGGGACATTGTGAATTATTTAATGTAAATATCTAAGTCGGTATGTATGACGGCGCTCGGACATTTTTTTACTACTTTCACTTAGGGACTGTGGCTCTAGGATAATAAAGCAGATTTAGTACAATACCGACGCAATGGATGAGATTTCCATACGAGCGGTAAGAAAGGCAAGAAAGAGAGAAGGACAATACCCAGCAGTGGGGGATGGTTCGGAACCCGTGGTCTTCCTAACTAGTACACCTAGTTGGACTTGTTCTCATCATTACCCATGGTACACCTGGGTCCCTGGGTGAACTACGGATAATGACGTGGACCCTCGCTCGGTCCACCGGCGTTTAGGACACCAGGCTTATTAGACCTGTACTGTACCAGCCTGTTTAGTAGACCACTGCAGGACGTAGGTCTACCCACGAAGTGTCATTGGGCCATGTCCACCACGCTGGCCAAGTGCGGGTGGGTGGATTCACATACGCCATCGAATTTCTTTAACGGACATAAGCAGCTAAGCAGGTTGTCTCACGATATTTTCCTTTACCGAAAAGCCAGTGGTGTGAAATTCCGTACATAAATTCCAAAGAACTCATTGGTACGGGACCGGGATTTGAATTCAACTTCACGATTATAAGGCGGAAGCTACTACCACTAGACCACTACGGCTTATTAGATCGATGGATAGAAAGTGCTGACCTGTTGACTACGTCCCAGAAGCCAGGTTTGGATTTGTCACAGGGTCCCTCTGTGGCCTGCTTGAAGTAGCTGTAGAACCGCAGCATCAGCTCGTTGCTGGGCTGGTATGAGCCTGGAACAATCGATAACATATTTATTTTCTACTGGCTGCCCATCCCGGCTTCGCCCGGGTACGATTGGCTAAAGAAGACAAATAGTAAGGATCCCTATTGTTTTTTTTATATATAACTAGACGACCCGCCCCGGCTTCGCACAGGTGTATTATACATATAAACCTTCCTCTTGAATCACTATATCCATTAAAAAAACCGCATCAAAATCCGTTGCGTAGTTTTAAAGATTTAAGCATACAGACAAACAAACAGACAAAAATAGCGACTTTATTTTATACTATGTAAGGATATAGCCTATATTCACCGAGGATAGTGTAGCTTTTCAACAGTGAAAGAATTTTTCAAATCGGTTCAGTAGTTTCGGAGCCTATTCGCTGCAAACAAGTTTGTTTGTTACTCAAATCTTTCCTCTATATAATATTCGTATAGATTTAATAGTTAAAAAGGTTGTTGCAAAAATGACACGCAAGTTATATGCCGAATCAAACTTATTGGCGGTTGTGAAGTTAGCTACACGCTGCGTTAAACACAATCCTGACTGATGCTCGCATAACAGGTACGCGAAGATTGGGTTCTGCGCAGCTTGTAGCAACTTCATAATTAAATGAATAATTCCAAAAGCAGATTTCATAATTATTTAAAACTAGCTTTACCCGCGGCTTACCACAGGATCCTTTAATTTATCACTACATAGTATAAAACAGTCGCTTCCCGCTGTCTGTCCCCATGTATGCTTATATCTTTAAAACTACGCAACGGATTCTGATGCGGTTTTTTTTTATAGATTCAAGAGGAGGGTTTATTATACCTGTGCGAAGCCGGGGCGGGTCGCTAGTCTGGGATAAAAGACATTATTACAAGGCCAGTGCAGTATTTAGCTCGACGTCGGTTCAGGTACGTAGTACAGGGTGTCTGGTGGCAGATTTGTTTTAAACACGATTATTTCAAAAATGGATTACTTTTTGATCCTTTTAAATTCGAATCGTTCAAGAATTGAAATAAAGTGACTTAGTTTAACGCAAAAAAAAAAAAATTGTGAAAAGATGTTTGAGCGTTTTAGCTATGCAAATCCCATGTTTTGGAGTGACGAGACTCATTTTCACTTAAACGGCCACGTCAACAAACAAAACTGTCGTTACTGGTCCCCAAAAACCCGTAATCCTCGACTGAAACACCAAAACCCCAGAACTCTTGTGAATTTAAAAGAAAATATTCGTCTAGAAATCAGCTCAATTGAACCAAGTTTACTGCAGCGTGTGGCACAGAAAACAAGGCTCCGTTTTGAATAGTGAGTGCAGCTCGACGAAGGACATTTACGGCCGGTCCCAATATCGAATCCTCAATCGAGAGATCGGTCCGATCCGAGATCGGCTGCGATCTCCCGATCGATCTCCAATCTACGTCCCAATATCAACGATTGGCAAACATCGATCGATTTTCATAATGGATTGCAGATCGATCTGTATTTAGAAGTTCCCTCCCGTACGTTCCAGTTTAAGCAGACTTCATTGCGAATTCGTTTTAAACCTATTAAGGAATTCAGAAAATATGCACACTTCTGGGTTTATATGTCATAGTCAGGTATCAATTTATCACGAACTTTATATTTAAGACATAGTGAAACAAGTAGTTTAAAAAATATCAAATAACAAATTAAAATCATATCCTCACACCCCCAGTCCCCATTTGTTGTGAACGGAACGATTTAACGATTAGATGACATAATTAAAAAAAATGAAATCCGCATTTCTGTTCTATCGTTTAAAGCTTTTATTAAAACTTAAGTTTGAAAACATAAATCAGCCGCCTGACACCCTGTATTATTATATCTTCTTTGGTTCAGGGCCGAACCGCAGGTCATTCGCCCTTTGTGATCGGGGGCATGCATGATCAATACCTAGTTAGTTTACAGTGTTTTTGTTGCGAGAACATTGAAATTACTGCATAACATTCATGTAATTACCCAATTATATTTCACATTATTTCTTACGATAAACCACGAATCGTATGAACACGCGGTGAGTAAGAATTCTAGTACAGGTTTGTCCAAATCATCGAAACACTCGGTTATTATTTTTCGCAAAAAATGGCATCACCTTTTTCCACCGTGTACAGACTTCGAATAATAGAGTCTGGCCAACGAAAGCTGTCCAAGAACAAAGGCGGGAATTTTAAAAAATCAAGATCTGTTAGCTTGTTTTCTAGTACCGCTCAGCTGAACTCCATGAAATTTAGCATGCACGTAGTTCTATAAACTGCTTGCATGCTAAATTTCATGGAGCTACAAGCTAACAAACAAGCTAACAGCTCTTGATTTTTTAAAATTCCCGCCTTTTTTCTTGGACAGCTTTCGTTGGCCAGACTCTATATGTGACATCGATGTACATTATTGTTGCATTTTTAAAAACGGCTCAGCCGCTTTTGACAACATTTAAATGGAACCACCTCGAGAGTATACCCTTCTGAAATAAAAAGATTTAAAAAAGATAGTCGACGAACAAACACAAAAGAATACATACAGACGAACTTAGTACCTCCTCCATTTTGAAAGTCGGTTAAAAACATAGCCATGCAATCCGGTAAACGTAGTTTCTAGGCTTTTCAATGCAATGTTTGATATATTTTATTGCAGCAATTCAACTTCTTTGTATAGCCATTTGCATATTTGCAAACTACGGGTTTAAGTGTGTACTATTATTAGTTCTGCTATTTTAAATAACCGAGAAAATGAACGTACGTCTACCTACGAAGGAGTCCAGTTAGGTAGGTCCGACTTCAAGAAATAGGCCAATAACCGAATCCAACTCGGCTGGGCAGCGTTCGGAAAATTGCGTAACGTCTTCTCGTCCGACATACCTCAGTGCCTCAAGTCGAAAGTGTTCGATCAGTGTGTGTTGCCAGTGATGACTCATGGCACTGAAACGTTGTCTCTTACTATGGGTCTTATTAATAAGCTCCAAGCCCAACGAGCTATGGAGAGGGCTATGCTCGGAGTTTCTCTGCGAGATCGAATAAGGAATGAGGAGATTCGTAGAAGAACCAAAGTTACCGACATAGCACAGTGGATTGGCAAGTTGAAATGGCAATGGGCAGGGCACATAGCATGGAGGACTGATGACCGATGGGGCCAAAAAGTTCTCTAGTGTAGACCACGTGCCGGCAAGCGTAGGACGTCCACCCACAAGGTGAACGGATGACTGCAGGATCACGCTGGATGCAAGCCGCTACCAACCGGTCTTAGTGGAGGTCCATAGGGGAGGCCTATGTCCAGCAGTGATCGTCCTACGGCTGATGGATGGATGAGAAAATGAAGTGAACGTAACGTCTCTACTTCAACTGGCAATTTTATTATTTTGATTTGCCGGGATGTATATTTTTACGGATGTTGCTTCCTGAGAACAGTACCCTCTACCCCCTACTAAGAGTTTGTCTAGTTTTCACCGACTTCCAAAAAGGAGGAGGTACTATGTTCGTCTGTACGTATTTTTTTGAGTATATTCATCGATATTTTCGCCAATAGTGAACCGATTTAAACAATTTTTTTTAGTTCGAAAGGGTAGGGTATACTCTCGAGGTGGTCCCATTTAAATTTTATGGAAATCGGCTGAGCCGTTTTTGATAAATCATCAGTAATATACATGGATATCACATCGATTCGTGCATACTATTCATATTCATTTATTCATTCAGTTTAGTACACGTCAATAAAATAGTAGTAATTATTGGTCGACCAAAACATTCGATTTGATTATACGTCAGTAAAAAGATCTATAAATGTAACAAAACATAATATAGACTAATTTAAATTGTGCTCATACATTACTACAATATTGTTTTCAGTTATATTACAATAGTCATATTCAATAATTCCAATTCTATTAGTTTAATTATAAATTCTCCAATAATGTGAATATAATATCGATAATTAAATTAATGTCTATATTATGTATTCGAATTCTGTTATGTACACGGTTTACCGCCACCACCGCTTTAGCGGTGGTGGATACTAAAATAATGCATGTTAATTCTTATCAAATATAAACTGAATTATTGACATAATAAAATTTTCGAGAGCATCTTGTCCACGCGAAGCCGACTTTAGACAATGTCCTTTAATACATTACTAGCGATCCGCCCCGGTATATACATATATGTATTAATATGTATTATACATATAAACCTTCATCTTGAATCACTCAAACGCATCAAAATCCGTTGCGTAGTTTTAAAGACATAAGCATACATGGGGACAGACATCGGAAAGCGACTTTATTTTATACTATGTAGTGATTTAGGTTAAATACTTTAAGAGTTATGAAGGGGTCAAAAGTGGCTCGAAATAGGTCGTGTAATGTTACACAGTTTACACACCCCTACTGCGTCGCCCGTTCCTTTTTCTTTGTCTTGGCTGAACACGCTGCGGCGTGTCTAGATTTTCGATATGAAGTACCATTATTACACTTCATAGTTCATATATTTGCTCGTCTCAATTGTACTTAGTATGCACTTGTGATATTTGTATTATCGTTGCAGTGTTACTAAACACTGGACGCCCTATTTATATAACGACCAAGGACCTTTGCACTGCAGATAGCCTAGTCTTATCATACTTTATACATTAAGGTACCAGTAAGTTCGCATAGGCCGGGTGGCTAGCCCTGGTGTCAGAGTTTTTAACCTGGGTTAAATCAACCGGGTCCTACATTTAAAGTGTCATTCGGGAAACGGTAGCGCTCAGTTGGAAAATGCCACCCGCGACCATTAGGTATACGGCCTGTAGTCAAAGTTTCAAATAATTTGTTCTTCAGTAAAAATAAGTATGTATACTTATGTAAATTTATTGCAGTACAGACAATATGTGGTACAATGTATTATGTTTCTGAGAATTTTTGTACTTTGTGTATTCAGATGGTAGCCAATGGAATTAATTTCCAGTTGTTTTCCATTAGCAAATAAAGACACCTAATTAATGATAATAATTTTTCGTCGGAGATGTTACGGCAGACTTTATACAAGACTCCACCTTCCTCATACGAACAGCCAGAATGTGGAACGCTTTGCCTGGGTCTGTCTTCCCGCTAAAGTACAACGTGGATGTCTTCAAATCCCGAGTAAATAGGTATCTTCTAGGTAAGCGAGTTACACCCTACGAGTAGATCACATGGCTTTGTCGTTTTGCTTAACATCAGGCAGTATGTAGTCAAACGCAAACCTATACGTAGTAAAAAATACTCGTTTAACCCGCGGCTTTTCACAGGATCCTTAAATTTTTCTGGATAAAAAGTTTGCCTAAGACGGTGCCCGACCTTTAAACTGTCATCCATCCATCAACCATATGACGTCCACTGCTGGACATAGGCCTCCCCTATGGATCTCCGATAAGACCGAACTTTTGAAGTATATCCATGAAAAATATCGATCGAAAAGTCGATCTCTCGCTTTTTTGCTGCATGAAAGATTTATAAACCAACCAACAAACATATACTATCGTATTTATAACTTTATATAGTAGGTTTGCAAAGCAACACCTTGTAGAAGATAGCCGTGGTGGTCTAGTGGTAGTGACACCCGCCTTACAATCGTGAGGTCGTGGTTTCAAATCCCAGTCCCGTACCAATGAGTTCTTGGGAATTTATGTACGGAATTGAACACCACTGGCTTTTCGGTGAAGTAAACATCGTGAGGCAACCTGCATACGTCAGTAGAAGAAATTCGATGGCGTATGTGATGTGAATCATTGACTGTCTCGGTGGCTCAGTGGTTAGTGACCCTGACTAGGGGCGTGGGTTCGATCCCTACCCAGGGCAAGCATTAATGTGATGAACATAGGTGTTTGCTCTGTGTCTGGGTGTTATTTTTAGCTACTGTCTATATAAGTATGTTTTTAAAATAATATATGTAATATATAACACACGGTCTCTGACCACAAACTAAGCAAAACTTGTGATATGGCTGCCAGAAACTGATTATGACTATTATGAATGATGACATATACATATTTTAAATACATCCTACTAATATTATAAACGCAAAAGTTTGTGTGTATGGATGTTTGTTCCTCTCTCACGCAAAAACTACTGAACGGATTGAGATAAAACTTTGCAATAATAATGGTTGCTTATACATCAGAATAACACATAGACTAAAATTTATAAAGATATTGCGTGAAACGAAGTTCACCGGGTCAGCTAGTACTTTAGTGCCTAAATAACCCCCAGACACAGAGCAAACACTTAAATGCTTGCCCTGGGTGGGAATCGAACCCACGCCTCTTTGATCCAGAAGTCAGGGTCACTAAACACTGAGCCACCGAGGCAGTCAAAGATTTTGGAAGAGCTATTCGGATGGTTACCTCTTTGCTCGGGTTTGTAGAGTTATCTCTGTACCACGATCCACCATTGGACAAACCGGCAAGAGACTTTTCCTGTCCATTTTGTCCAAACTAAACATAATTGTAATACTTTTTAGTACATTTTCAGCGTGTCATGTCATGAATACGCATGATAATATACATAATACATGTATTTTTCGGTGTTTTGTAATTTAATGTTGGTGTTTGATATAGAACTTAGGTACCTAACTTATATTGAAATGACTTTGTTACTAGCACGTACCTACTTATTTTGATAAAGAAAAACATGATTTATTTATAAAAAAAATATTATGCTTATTTTTGTTGCATTCGTTGCATAACATAGGTAGAAAAAGAACCACACAAATTCATGTGTAAGATGTCCCCGAAATATTATTAAATATTATTATTATATTTACTAGCCACAACCACCAGACTATAAATACGTCGATATAGACGAATTGAAAACCTTATTTTTCGGAAGTCGGTCGAAACAAACGACATTTAATGAACAACACGAACTCAGGCGCCAGTATAATTTTAAAGTAAAAAAAAATATACGGACCCTATGCCCACTAATTTTGAAAGAAACAAACGACACGACCGCAGAAGTTGCGAAGACGCATGGTTATTACTGACAGTAACAGAAACTACAATAATCGTAAAATTGAATGAAATTATGGCATCGTGGAGTTTATTAACTTGCATTGCTTATTTCAAGGTTAGACGGATCAAGGCCGAAGCGACGGGGCATACATCAGAGATCTGTGAGAGAATCGAATAATTATGTAACTAGTTAAAAAAAAAAGATTTTCGTTAGTTCAAGTTCAAATATATTTATTTCAATTAAGTACCAAAGATACACTTTTGAAACGTCATGAATCTAAGCACATTTCAAATCATTACAAAAAAGTAAAAAAAAAAAAAATAACCTTAGATTAATGATTGGTTGCGACCATTCATCACAAACTAACCAATCATTAATCCAAGAATACCACGGAAAATAAATAAACAATCACAATTTAAGTAAAATTAACCTCATCTAAAAATAACAACACAATGTTGCCATTTGTGAAACCCACCAGCTGGTTTGGTTGGTTGCAAGTAATACAACAATCTATATTCTTCGATCAAGAAACAATTTTTATCAGCGCAAATGGCACGTGCCGTGAAGCCGTGGTGGTCTAGTGGTAATGACACCCGCCTTACAATCGTGAGGACGTCGGTTCAAGCCCGGTCCCGTACCAATGAATTCCTTGGAATTTATGTACGGAATTTCACACCACTGGCTTTTCGGTGAAGGAAAACATCGTGAGGCAACCTGCATATGCCCAAGAAAAAAATCCATGGCGTATGTGAATGCACCCATTCCGCACTGGGCCAGCGTGGTGGATATAGCCCAATCACCCTTCGTGGGTAGGCCTACGTCCTGCAGTGGACTATTAAAAAGGCTGGTACAGTACAGTAAATGTCACGTAAATCGCCTAACATGTATAGTAGGTAGGTACGAGTACAAATACTCATTAAGAGGGTAGCCTAGTGACGAAGAAATTGAGAAATAGGTATTTGGACTAAACTATTGCCGTCGCGATGCGCCCAAACCAGGGAGCTTCAATGTGTGTGGTGATGCAATTGTATTTGTGTGCGTACTGCGCTCGAACTGTCGCCGCACCCCGCCCGCGCCTCAAAGAACCAGCCGTGGCCGACCGAAATTTGATTTTGAATTGTAGCAAAATATGATATTACGTAGAGTGCGCACAAGATAACTCTGCGCGCGAGTCGTGGCGCCACGTACGTTATTTCACTAGCATTCCGTATTCCCTGGCAGCATAGAATTTGTTCCTGATTTTGGCCGTACGTAGAACTTTCTTACGCGTATTCTACGTATAATCTAGTTTCCTAGTAGGTATGGCGGAAAGCAAACAAAAATAATCCTGCCAATGATTATTTATTTTTCTGCCATTAGGAAGCGACATTATTTGTGACATAGGTTATTTTTTTATAGGCTTGTTTATTTTCTTTCAAATTATTTTATTATTGTTGTACAAAAACATAAAATGTACCCAACTAACATCATAAACAATTGATCTTGAACCCAAAGCAGGGAGTAAAAGTAGCAATTTGGCTATTTGATTTCTGTAGGCGTTGCAGTTTACATCATATATTTTGACTGAAATCACTTCTTTCTAATTTTAAGTTAATTATTTTTTATTTAAATATCTAACATGGTTTTTCTACAAACTAAAATAAATATGGACTCGCGCTTAAAAGGGTTCGTACCGTATGGGAGCCAATTATGTACTCCTATTTCAATTATTTGTTTTTTAAATTGATATATTATATTACTAAATACTCTGAGAATATGTTAAACGTCTACCTGTTGTGATTATTAATAATTATCGTGCAAAAACTCACATCTGTTGTATGAATAAATATTTATTTTATTCTATTTTTTGACCGATGAAACGGAGGAGGTACGCAATTTGACGCGTATGTTTTTTTTATTGGAAAGGGTATACGTCGAAGTTGGTCCCATTTAAATTTTCTTGAAATCGGCCATATTTGAGCCATATTTGATAAATCAACAATAATGTGAAAAATGCTACATCGATCCGCGCGAATTCTGTACACAGTTGAAGTCGATATTTATTTCATTCTATTTTTAGTAAGTATTTATTGTTATAATGGAAACGGAAATACATCATCTGTGCAAATTTTAACTGTTTAGCTATTACGGTTCATGAGATAGGTACAGCCTAGTGACCAACAGACAGACGGACAGAGGAGTCTTAGTAATAGGGTCTCGTTATATTACTGTATACCTGCACATCTAAAACGTCTGGCCTTTTATATGGTACCTACTCGTACCATATTTTCATTCCGCTATTAGTTCCATAGTATAAAAAATAATAGAGGATTCAATAAAACAGATGCGAGGTTTACTGTTTAGAGAACGGCTTGTCATCCCTTGGTAATACTTTAAACACGTTGTTTACACGTACACGTGTAAAAAACTAAAACAATTAGCAAATTAAAGCAGCAGTGGGTAGGACACACACCATAGTAGGTAATACAGGATAGAACATCTACAAAGTAGGTAGATATGAACTGATTAAAGCATTTAAAGCACTCATTCAATTACTTTTTCTGTGTACACATATATTTGAATTACAATCCAGACCATAATATAATTATATTTAAGTTGAACTTTTGTAACGATGAACGAATAACTATGAAAAAGCTTGTCCGTTAAAAAAGGAAAACTATAGTTCAATTCCTAAAAAAGACAGATGGTGGAATAAGGACCTGACCAAGCTCAGGAAGAAGGTCAGACACCTTTTCAACAGAGCTATGAACACTGATGCACCGGTGGACTGGCAAGAGTACAGAAAGATGCGCCACCGATTCAAGGTGGAGGTCAAAAAGAGCCAGAAAAACTCTTGGAAAAAGTATAGTAACTCTATCCAATCGGAGAGTGAAACTGCACGACTCAGAAAAATTATATCCGGTGACTCACAAATAAAGTTAGGCACTCTGAAGAAAGCTGACGGTACTTACACAGCCTCAGAAAAGGAGCAATTTGAATTGCTTCTACAAACACACTTTCCAGATTGTCAACTGAACGACACAGATGGATGGGAACCACATATACCACATAAACCTGGTAAGGAAGATTGGGATTTTGCAGATTCTATTGTCACAGAAGAGACTCTTCTATGGGCAATTAGTACTTTCCAACCACACAAGGCACCCGGACTGGATGAAATATTTCCGGCTCTCCTGCAATGGGGCCTAAAACTAATAAAAACACATCTTATCGCCATATTTAGATCGTGTATGGCGTGGAGATATGTACCTAAAGCCTGGAGAGAAGTGAAAGTGGTATTTCTACCAAAGCCAGGAAAGACCGATTACACAAATCCAAAGTCGTTTAGACCAATAAGCCTCAGCTCGTTTCTATTGAAAACGCTGGAAAGACTCTGCGATAAGCACATAAGAGGTGGACCCCTAACGGAAAATCCAATCCACAATAATCAACATGCCTACCAATCGGGCAAATCAACGGAGACTGCTCTCCACCAAGTAGTCTACAAAATTGAATCTGCACTGGAAAGCAAACAATCCTGTTTGGCCACTTTCATTGATATTGAGGGGGCTTTTGATAGGACAACTTTCCCTAGTATTGAAGATGGATTGAAAAAACACGGAGTAGACAGTAGAGTAAATGGTTGGATAACCACAATGCTCGCTGGCAGAACAGCCAACATTGAAACGGCAGGCGCGACGCGCTGTCGAGTCACAAAAGGCTGCCCACAAGGAGGAGTTATGTCACCTTTACTATGGGTAGTAGTGGTGGACGAACTCGTCGCACTCCTTAACAAAGAAGGCATTGTCACTGTGGCATATGCTGACGACCTGGTGATCATGGTGTCCGGACTATTCGAGTCGACTCTGTGTGAGAAGATGCAAAAGGCGCTCAAGATCGTTGAAAAATGGTGTGAACGCCATGGACTTTCTGTGAATCCACAAAAAACCGAGTTAGTGTTATTCACACGAAAAACCAAGAAAACAGACTTAAAAACTCCTTCGCTGTTTGGTACTAAGTTATCACTAAGCAAGGAAGTTAAATATCTAGGTATCTGGCTAGACAGCAAACTTTTGTGGGGAAAGCAACTTGAATATGTCACCACGAAGGCAACAAATATTCTGTGGCAGTGCACCAGGGCGGTGGGAAAAGACTGGGGTCTTAAGCCAAAGCTCTGTCACTGGCTCTATACAGTCATAGTGCGTCCAGTTCTCACATACGGCTGTGTCGTGTGGTGGACACGCACGAGTCTAGCGACCGCTATAACTAAACTACAACAAACGCAAAGACTTGCGTGCTCTCTAATCAGCGGATGTATGAAAAAGACACCCTCAGCTGCTCTCGAAGTCATCTTAGGGCTCACACCACTGCACCTGCATATACAGCAGGAGGCGATGGCTTCTGCCCTACGGATTAAATCTACAAATCAGTGGAAAAGTACGGGTGCCACGACAAACCACTGCAGAATAATAGATCGGGCGACAGCAATAATTCCCGAAGCAAGCCGTGGTACGGATAGAATAGCTAAAACTCATCTCGACAGCAAAAAGTATGAGTTGATTATAGAGAACGATGTATCAAACGATGTATTGCCATCTTGGAATGTGTACACGGATGGTGCAAAAAACAAGGAAGGAACAGGCTGCGGTTATTACTCGCCGGAGCTTGGGCTCAGAGAGTCCGTGGCCGTGAGTAAAACTACAACAATTTTGCAAGCGGAGGCCCTGGGCCTGTTACTAGCCGCAAAAGCACTTGAACCCTTAAATGAGCTTCTGACAGCTACTGGAAACAGAGAGGCCAAAGAAGTCATCGTGTTCACGGTTGACAGTGCTGCTACCATCTACGCACTCAGAAGACCTGTAACAAGGTCTAGAGTCATTGCTGAGTGTCATACAACACTCCAAACTCTATCACGTAAGCATAGAATCATCGTGCGTTGGACAAAGAGTCACGGTTCATGTACGGGCAACAACATAGCCGACACCCTTGCCAAAGAGGGTACGAGAAAACAGGTTAGGGACGGGGCAACAATACACTGTAAGCCGACAGCGATGGAAGTGCGTGAATTGTTGCGCCGTCACACTGAAAAAGAACAACAGAATATGTGGAACAAAAGGGAGGATTGCAAGCATTCTAAGGCTGCTTTTCCAACCCTGAATAAAAACATCACGAACGACCTATTGAAGTTGCAGCGACAAGATCTCCGACTTATGGTAGGCCTCATAACTGGTCACTGCAACTTAAATAGCCATCTATATAAACTGGGAGCCACTGACAGCCCACTTTGTCGTGGCTGTTTGGAAGAAAACGAAACTGTAGAGCATGTTCTGTGGCATTGCAAAGCCACAGAAGACACTAGAATAGCTAACGGGTTGCATGACGCTTCTGCATTGGCATTATCATTAGCTTTGTCATCCACATCGCCATCATATTATTCACCATCTAAGCTACTGGAGCAGTTATGCCAGCGGCCCAGAGCCACGCTCCGTTACTTTAAGGAGCTGGGCTGGCTCGGGTAGACGCTGGAGGGGGAAATGCACAAAACACCCCATGCGGGACGTCAGTGCAGGACTTATCGCCCCCACATCGAATAAGAATAAGAATAAGAACTTTTGTAACGATTGTGATTTGTTTTGTGTATGAATAAATAAATTAAATAAAATTTAAAGCAATCCTAATTGAACTTTTAAGCACTCTCCAAACTCAGTGGATTGGCAAGTTAAAATGACAGAGGGCAAGGCACATAGTTCAATGAACGGATAGCCAATGGGGCTGTTTTCTCGAATGAATCTCACGTATAATCCGCGCCACACATGTCGGCGGATGGAAAGTTAGGCGCAGAACGCTGCGCAAAAGGCAAAATATAGGTATGCGCGGGAGCCAGAAAGGGGCACACTCGCCCGCCAAACTCATGCCTCCTGCGCGCTCCCTGCGTCCGTGCACTCCACTAGGCCACGCAGCGTCGGCATGGTGCACATATGCACAATAATTAGCGCATCACAGCGAAGTGTACTCGTACCTCGCATCTGTTTAATTGAATTGAGAATTCAATTAAACAGATCAGATGCTAGGCTTACTGTTTGGAGAACTGCTTGTCATACTTTGGTTCTAATTTAAATACGTTAAAAAAAAGTTATAACAATTAGCAAATTAAAGCAGCAGTGGATAGGGCACACACCATAGAAATACAGGATAGAATATCTACAAAATAGGTAGAGACAAACTGATTGAAACACTTCTAAGTATTTGAACTTTTCAGCAAAACTCAGTGGATTGGCAAGTTAAAATGACAGAGGGCAAGGCACGTAGTTCAATGGATGGATAGCCGATGGGGCTGTTTTCTCGAATGGATCTCACCTACGATCCGCGCCACACAAGTCGGCGGATGAAAAGTTAGGCGCAGAATGCTGTGCAAAAGGCAAAATATAGGTATGCGCAGGGGCCAGAGAGAACAATAGACAAGTTCTAGCCCAAATTCTATGGCTATAAAAATATTTAGTAAATTGCCAAATAATTTAAAAGATATCGAAAGATAAAACTGTTTCATAAAACAACTAAAAATTTTCCTATTATCGAAATGTTAATCTAAAAAACGTAATAATAAATCGTTCTAATACAAATAATAAAATTGCCATACCGTTATAGGGTCATATGTATAACTATACAAAACATGTTAACTAAAAACCGCATGTAAATTTCATATGTTGCAATATATAAATTGAGTTTGAGAGACAAGACGCCGGGGCACAGCCGCCCGCCAACCTCATGCCTCCCACGTGCACGCCTGTGCTTACCACTACGCCACGCGGCGTCGGCATTGTGCACACATGCGCAATAATTAGCGATTGTTAAGGTTTAAAAAGAACAACTTTAACTATGGGAGCAACTAACTCCGAATTGGCGATAAAAACCAGCTGTTCCATACACTTTGTCCATTATCAACGGACTTTTTCTATGGTATAGTTGATATTTCTCGCGGATTCGGCTCTGGTCGGTCCCATAGTAAAAGTTATGATGTACTTAACTCGCCAAAGGAGGTTGTTTTAGGTACCGGTAAGCTCTTATTAGTATTTAATATGTGTGATTTTTTTAGAAAATTTCTAATCAAAATTATGTTGCCATTTTGAGAATTGGGCCTTCATAGAATTATGCTTTCGTAGAATTGAGCCTTACCGGATTACTTGGGCACTATGCTAATTGGTTATTCTGTGCCTAACTCATTTAGATGTCTGCGGATACAACACGATGTTCTGTATAATCGCTGCTATATGTCGTAGCAACTAAACGTCTATATTCCATATATAAAGTCTTATCTTCAAAAGTAACAAACATACTGCGGTCAAATCATAAGATTGAAAAAAATAACTAATATTTTTATTAAACATCGATATCGATGGACATCACTAGAGCATCGACAAAAATATCGACTATTACTACATCCCTAGTGCTTGTGTACGTATAGGTTTGAACCTCCCTTACCTCGACCCTACCCCCGCATCGTGCGATAGGGACAATTGCAGCTCAGAGCGATTTATACCACAAAAAACTTGGCGAGACAACGTTTCGTATTACGCTGTTTTCTTCTTCAAAAACTATTTCAATCAAGTACTTTTTTATGTCAAAATTTAAAAAAAAAATGTGTTCATGATTCTGTCATTTTATATTTTGTTAGATATTATTTAGTCTCTTCTGGTAGGTCTCTAAAGACGTCGGTAATAATGGTGATTTTTTTTGTGGTTTTGAAGGGTCATATTTTACCTGCTAATTAATTTATCAAGAAAAAGAAAAGACAGAGTAGTCTAAACAGCAAAATTTAATTTTATGACAAAAAATTGAAGCTCTATAAGTATTTTCCAGGAAGAAAACAGCGTAATACATTTGTATGGAAAATTACAGACCAACCAGGCTCTTAAACAACAAGGAGACCTACTGATTTTATAAAGAATACTATAATGATACCACAAGTGCCGATGCAAATTTAAAAATTAAGAAAAACAAAGACATAAACGTCAACACGGCATTACAACACGGACCCGGAGGTGTAATAAAAAGAAGAAAAAAAACAAACTAAAGACATGACCGAAGATGCTGCGGAGACGCATGATTATCACAGACAATAACAGAAACTCAAGAAAATCACTTCCGAGTACAATCGTCGTAAAATTGAATTAAATTATATGTTAAAAGGAATTTATTACCAACTTTGCATTGCCACTTGCCACTTTCAAGGTTGGACGGATCAAGGCTGGGGCAAGGGGGTAAATGTCTATCTATACTGACGTTCGACAGTTTCAGTAATTTCTAATGTCGAGTAAGGTAATATGACTGCAAATATGATATTTCATTTACTCATTTGAATATACAGTCTTGTATTTTAATCATTACAATAACGGTTGTACTAAAATTATTTATTTAAACTCTGATAAAGAAGTACGAGTAGGAGTGTTGAGGAGTATTCAGTTCAAAGTGTAAGCCTAGGTCTGGAGCAACGAAAAGAATAATGTTTTTTTCTCTATTTCAAACCTGATGTCCTCGAGACTTACCTTTACTAATATACTATTATAGATCCGAAAGTATAACAGTTTTACAGTGTTTTTTATTTTATTACCATTTCAGACAGCAACAAAAGGAGGGATCGACTTGAGTTTTTGCATAGATATTATAGTTTAGGCCAGAGAGTGTCATATACTTCTCATCCCGGAAAAATAAAAGGTTCCTATGAGATAGTACAAGAAGAAAACTATGACGCAGGCGAATTTGAAATTGTATTTGTCGTACCCCAATTTGTCCCAATTCATCCTTAATTCCACACTGGCCGTACAAAAGTGACTATCATTACAAACCAGCTCGGTAACGAGTGATGTAAATAATTACGTGTACAAAGGCAAGCATTCATTTTGTTTATTTTTACGATATTGCTTTCGATATTTCACTAATTATTTTGTTGAAGTTTTAACTGAGATATCAATGTGTATTGTAGACGTATAAATCTAAATTCGTACCTATATAAATGAAAATAAAAATCGGCGAAGTGCGAATCGGTCTCGCGCACGAAGGGTTCCGTACCGTGTTGGTGCCTCATTAGCCCCATTCTTCTTGCCGTTATAATTGGCGAGCAAAAAACTTCTAAAAAATCACGTTGATTGTATGGGAGCCCCCTTTAAATATTTATTTTATTCTGTTTTTAGTATTTGTTGTTATAGCAGCAACAGAAATGCATCTTCTGTGAAAATTTCAGCTGTCTAGCTATAACGGTTTATGAGATACAGCCTGGAGACAGACGGACAGACGGACATCGAAGTCTCAGTAATAGGGTCCCGTTTTTACCCTTTGGGTACGGAACCCTAAAAACAGTCGGATAGAGTTTCTAACCGACGAAACGAGGAGGTTTACAAGTCGACGCGTACAGGTAGCGGCACGTAAGTCTAGCGCTGAGGGTAGTGTGGAGGGGATGGCTGCGCATTGTGACCGCCATACTAAATCCATGCGCAGCCATCCTCTCCACACTTCCCTCAGCGCTACACTTATATGCCGCGACTTGTATATTTTTTTATGTTTGACCCCGCATAATTTTTTACAGAGTAGTCTGATTTTTATAATTCTTTTTTGTTTGGTAGATCATACTTCAAAGGTCCCATTTAAATTTTATCGAAATCGGCTGAGCCGTTTTTGATAAATGAACTAAAATGTAAGTACATACATGGATGTCACATCGACTCATACAAATTATTCGAATTTTGTACACGGTGGAAGTCGGGGTTGCGATTTTTTTGCAAAAAAATAATTATGGTTCCGGAAAAATAAGAGTTTTCCTTGGGATAGCACATAAGTTAAAATATCAACGGATTTTGATGCGGTTTTTTTAAAAAAGATTTGTGTTTTTTTAGCGATTTAAGAGGAACGTTTATACGAGTATGTATACAACAGTGCGAAGCCGGGGCGGATCGCTAGTTAGATTACAATCTATCTGATGGAATAATTATATTTTTTTGCTTATTCTAACGAGGTCTTTGGTACTGAAGCGGGATTTGGACCCCTGACCTCACGACTGCAATGCAATCCGCTATCTACCTATTTCGCATATAAAAAATACAGTTACAGCAATAGCTCATGCGATTTCATCTAACAGTGTAGTAACAGTAGTACAAATGCAAGAAATCTCATTAAGTAAATACATTGAGGTTAAATTTTAAACTAACTATAATGTGTACATCGATGTATATATTTTGTATCGTATTGCGATTTGGTTTAACTTGCAAAATAATTGCCGAGTACTTTGGGAATCGGGGCGTGATAATTTTGGTTTGCTGTTTTCATAATAATATTAAATTTTGTACTAGCAGTCGTCGAGTCCGTATTTCGTTCGTTAGAAAACATTTACAACTGAGCGCTGCCGTGATTCGGAAACCGATAAACAGTAATCCGCCAATAAATTATCACTGTTTTAATCAAGCTATCTATACTATAGTTCGGCCGTTCAGAGAATGTGTTCCTGACACGTCATGAAATTTCATTTAATGGACCTTAAAACATTAAATGGGCCATAAATCGTAAACGGTAAGTTTTTACAAAAAAGTTTACTGGAAACAAAAGATGCGAAATTTTATTTTCTACAATAATGATCTTAATGTTTTTTGCCCTTAAGTACATAGTTTCCGAGATATCGGCCAAAAACATTTTTTTCAAGATGACGTGTCAGGAACGCATTCTCTGAACGGCCGAACTATAGTCTACTAGACCGTACTCGCACCTGTCCTACGAAATATGGCGGTTAATAAACGATTAATATCTTATCGATTAACAACATATTTTTTTCGGCGTCAAACTTCTTTTGATCGCGTATCCATCCATCAGCTACAAGACGTCCACTGCTGGACATAGGCCTCCCCTATAGATCTCCAATAAGACCGGTTGGAAGCGGAGTGCATTTAGCGCTGTCCTGAATGTGGTCATCCGTCCTCCTTGTGGATGGAGGTCCTACCGGATGGACGCTTGCCGGTACGTGGTCTCTAACTCACCCCTAGAGAAATTTTCGAAAATGGGGTTGACCCTATATCGGTTTTCAGATACTTAATATACCTAATATATTCCTATGATTTTATTTTAGTGCTTGACTAAAAGCTAATTTCACAAATCAATATCTTATCTTTTAGCGATAAGACCGCCTTTTGTGCCTTTTCTGTCTTTGTTTATTTTTAACCCCCGACGAAAAAGAGGGGTGTTATAAGTTTGACGTGTCTGTTTGTCTGTGTGTCTGTCTGTGGCATCATAGCGCCCGAACCACTGAACCGATTTCAGTTTAGTTTTTTTTGGATGAAAGGAGACTTAATCGAGAGTGTTCTTAGCTATGTTTTATAAAAATCGATTGAGCCGTTTAAGAGTTATGGTGGGTTAAAGTGGGGATGGAAGAACCAAAATTCTACAAATGTGCCCAAAATGGTTGTCAATTGAAAGTTTGTTGTCAAATATTTTTGTGTCGGGGGTTTTTTAATTAGGTATATTATGTTACGTTTTCCTATATTTTGTTGTTGTCAATAAAGTGTTGTTGTATTGTATTGTAATGTTGACCAGTCTCTATAACTATGTAACGAGTACTGTTAGCGCGCGAGTTGAATGCAGAGCTCAGGAATGCGAATGTCTCCCCCCGCTATCCGCACGCCCAACCCGCCCAGGCGCGTGAGGTGGGGCGTGCGGATAGCGGGGGGAGATGCTCCCGCTCTTTACCTCAGACCCCGACTGCATTCAACTCGCGCGCTATCTGTATATAATTTGAGAAATCGATTTGACAACAGTCCACTCAGTCCATGTCTCAGAAATATAGCTAGTTCTTATTCTGAGGTCTACGTAATCCCCACGTTAATTAAATTGTGGGTTCCGGTTACTTTATCCGTTTCCTTAGCCATGTCAGAGGCCTTCAGGTGGCTTAAAGTCTAACACCAGGGCTAGCCACCCGGCCTATACGAGCTTACTACAAAATCCCGTAATAGTATTAGAGAGGCGAGCGCCTCTTACCGCGTTGTTTGTTTGCGATGATGTGATTTCCACGGCGCCGGTCTCGTTCAATGACTTTTACTGCAGATTCAGAGTTATGAATTCGGAGATAAATAAAATCATCATAAGGGCGTATTCACACGGGATATGTCATTGACGATTCGTAAAAAACACGATACGTCATGACGGATGGACGTTTACATTGCACACTTTTTTTTTTTTAATCTTTAATAATTGTAAAGGGGTTTAGTCACGCAGTGACTATGTCACCCCCGTAATGATATATAGATCAAATGTTGCGACTTAATTATAGCACTCGCTTATACAGCTTTAACATCATTTTCGCTTCCTCAGACGTTGGGGAAGCTAAAATGCTGTTGCATAAGCCTACATTAAGCTTATTAATAGAGTACCTACATACATTGCATACGAAATAGTGTTTTTTCACGATTCGCAAAAAGCACGAATTGATGTTCACATTTGTTTCGTGATTGAGTTAAGTCTTAGTTGAACGTTGGTGCAGGCAATCCGTCACAAAATATTCAGAATTCGTGTTTTTTAACGTACGTGATTTTTAAAAGGCGATACAGTAAAAATGAATGCTGAAATTTTCACAGATGATGTATTTCTGTTGCCGCTATAACAACAAATACTAAAAATAGAATAAAAATAATATTTAAGGGAGGCTCCCATACAGTACGGAACCCTTCATGCGCGAGTCCGACTCGTACTTGGCCGATTATTTTTTTTCAAATTCCGCGTTGGTCCCATAGTAAAAGTTGTTCATAATAATGGTCTGAAACACGTCTTTCGGCTTAGTATATCAGTTCTGGATAACACAGATACACAGCAGTACTTACAATAAATAAATATATATTAGGGGACATCTTACACACGATCACCGATCCCAAACTAACCAAAGCTTGTGATATGGCTGCCAGAGACTAATATACTACATATACATATTTTTTAAATATATACTTATATAGATAATACCTAAATAACACCCAGACACGGAGGAAACGCCTATGTTCGTCATTTAAATATTTGCCCTGGGCGGGAATCGAACCCACGCCTCTTTGACCCAGGTGTCAGTGTCACTAACCACTGAGCCATCGAGGCAGTCAATCAAGGCAATAGGACTGGTTCTACGCAGTTTGCATTCAGCGCGATCTTTCGATGCTACTCCGGATCGCCTCTTTACCTATAAGTGTATGGCTGGGTGACCTACACTGTGCTTGCCTATACGTGGTCTCCATTCGAGAACTTTACCGCCCCGTCGCCCAACAGTTATGCGTTTGTAAAGCGAGTTGTATGTTGTTTTTGTGCGATGATGTAATTTCTACGCCATGCGTTCAATGACTTCAACTGCAGCCTTTTGAAAAGTTATTAACTTTGGAGATTAAATCTATGAGTGACTAGCTTTTGGCTGCGGCTTTGCCCGCGTGGTAATTTAATTTTTGTGTTTTTTTTTCTGGAATTAAAAGTAGCATGTCTTTTTCTTTGCCTTTCAAACTATGTCCATACGAAAAATTAAGTCAATCCGTTGCTCCGTTGCTACGTGAAAAAAACACTTTCGCATTTATAATATTTTGGAGATTAAATCTATGAGTGACTAGCTTTTGCCTGCGGCTTTTCGCGCGTGGTATTTTAATTTTTCTGCTATCCCTTGGGACATTTTATCTTTCTAGGATAATACCAAGACAGAGAAGAGTGGCGACACGTAGTATCGGAGGCCAAGACACAATTTGGGTCGCTGCGCCAACATAGTTAGTAAGTAAGTAAGAATAATACCTAAGTAGCCTGTGTCAATTTCCGTTTTTCAAACTTCATGCTAAAAATCATGCCAATCCGTTGCTCCGTTGTTGCGAGAAAGAGGAACAAAGCAGTTACACAGAGAGATAACACTGTTTTCGCTTGAGACCATTCTCAACCACAATAATATATAATATAAGTACCTAATTAAAAAACCCCCGATACAAAAATATTTGACAACAAACTTTCAATTGACAACCATTTTGGGCACATTTGTAGAATTTTGGTTCTTCCATCCCCACTTTAACCCACCATAACTCTTAAACGGCTCAATCGATTTTTATAAAACATAGCTAAGAACACTCTCGATTAAGTCTCCTTTCATCCAAAAAAAACTAAACTGAAATCGGTTCAGTGGTTCGGGCGCTATGATGCCACAGACAGACAGACAGACAGACAGACAGAAAGACACACAGACAGACAAACAGACACGTCAAACTTATAACACCCCTCTTTTGCGTCGGGGGTTAAAAATGCATAGAAAATCTTCCAAAGCTGTTGTCAAAACTGTCAAATAAGTATTGGGATTTGACGTTCCTTGTCTAAAAATCCGACAACAACCGCCGACTCGAGATATTTGTCATGTCTCTTTCAGACTCATGCCATATTAAATCAATGCATCTCCTTCGGATTTTCCCGATCGACCACATTATCCCTCTGGTTGTAATAGCTCTATGAACAAACCAATAAACGAACAAACACACTTTTGGATGTATTCCTAATATTAGTTACCTATTTCAGTAATCACTACATAGTATAAAACAAAGTCGCTTTGTCTGTCCCTATGTATGCTTATATTTTTAAAACTATACAAAGGATTTTGATGCGGTTTTTTAGGGTTCCGTACCCAAAGGGAAAAACGGGACCCTATTACTAAGACTTCGATGTCCGTCTGTCCGTCTGTCTGTCTGTCTGTCTGTCTGTCTGTCTGTCTGTCACCGGGCTGTATCTCATGAACCATGATAGCTAGGCGGCTGAAATTTTCACAGATGATGATGTCTGTTGCCGCTATAACAACAAATACTAAAAACAGAATAAAATAAATATTTAAGGGGCCCCCCTTACAACAAACCTATACAACAAACCTGAATTTTTAGACGTTTTTCGCTCTATATTAAAAATGGTAACAGGTAGATGCTTGAAATTTTCACAGAATATTTAGTTTTATATTCACTTCAATAATAAATAATAAAATTAAAATAAAATAAATATTTAAGGGGGCTCCCATTCAGATCGGAACCCTCCTTGCGCGAGTCCGACTCGTACTTGGCCGATTTTTTTTTTTTGCGTTTGACCACTATTACTATTATTACGATTATTTAAATAGATAGAGTAATTCAAGAAGATGGTTTATATGTATAATACGAGTATACCTGTGCGAATGGCAGTGTTTGTGCAATTTAGTAGAGTTTTTTTTTGTCACGGTCTTGTTACTACAGACGTAGAATTTCGCCTTTTCTATGCTATAATCCAAGTCTCCAGATAGATGAATAGGTACCTTCTAGGTCTGCGTGCTTCATCTTCGACCACAACGTCGCTTACCATCATGCGTGTTGGTGGTGCGAACTTATTCACGTTAAAAAAAAGGTGACCGCAGCTGGCACTTAGGTACAGCTCAGCGCTGTCGTAGCTCTGGATGACATGTTAAATTATAGGTCCAGGTTGTTTTTACCGTTTAACCATGTCAGAGTCCTTGAAGCGGTCTAATGGCTAACGAATTTTTTATTTGAATTTATTTTGCCGTTTTGAGTATCATTGTGAGATTTTTCCTCGACTCGAGAAATCGGACCTTCAGTGCCTAAACCGAAAACAACGGTATTATTGAGAAAGTTCATCTTTTCTCATATATTTTGAAAAAAAAAATGTAAACGTCATTATGCAGGAAAAGAAACGCTGACAGAAAACAATCACTTCGCATACACGTTGAATATTATTTGTACTCTACGTGCATCATTTATCACCACATATCCTTACATAGTATAAAATAAAGTCGCTATTTTTGTCTGTTTGTCTGTATGCTTAAATCTTTAAAACTACGCAACGGATTTTGATGCGGTTTTTTAATAGATTAGAGTGATTAAAGGGGAAGGTTTATTTGTATAATACACCTGTGCGCAGCCGGGGCGGGTCGCTAGTTATATTATAAATTGTCAAGTGCGTGTCGAGACACGCGTATGATAGGCTTCCGTAGATGGTGACGATGATTATAATAATGATAAAAATCTATTTTTATGATGTCATTAGATGGTAAACTGCTATTAAAAAAACATATTTGGCTAAGAAATATGTTTCTGAGGTCAATGGCTTTTGAGCTATGAGCAAATTAAAAAAAAAAAACAATTTAAGTTATAATCCCACAGTGCTCAAAATACTTTTGAGAGATATTATATGGTCTATAAACTCAACAAGTTTGAGGATTCTCTTTTGCATACTTTAGAAATTAAAGGGGGGAGGACACTTTAGGAAATCTTACATTCATTTTAGAAACCCTACTCAACGACACCCCACATGAGGGGTGGGGTTAAAAACAAATTTCCATCCCCCCTTTACATGTATGGGAGCTACCCCTTACATATACAGTTTTGATTTTTCAAGTAATTTAAATGAGATCTATACTTAAACTATCATAATATCAAATTTCTTGTAATTTGGTTGATAAATGTGGAAGTTATAATGCGGATGGACGGACGGACACAACGAAGTTATTATGTATTAAGTTATTATATTTTACGAAGACATTTTGCAACAAACCCATACAAAAACCGCATTAGTATTTTTGCAATTATAAACACTGCTAGAGCAAATCATCCTATTACTTTTTTGTGTACAAATCCTCTATGATTAATTACTAGAACGTTAAACCTAACGTATTAGGTATATGGCCGAAATAAGCTCTATATTACGCCAAATGCGATCGAAACTATAGTAGTATCCTACTAAAAATCAAACGTGAGTAACACCTGTGTTTTACTTAATTAAAATGTACGAAACCACGTTAGTTTCCATAGTGGAAGCTCTATATTAGGCCCAATTATGAAGACACCATCGCAATTATAATAGCTAATTAGCATATTTCTGTTTCTTTTTCACTTTAGGCATTCGATAGAGAAAACACTTTTTACGTTGCTATAAAATTTACGATGGCGCCTTCATAATTGGGCCTTTAGTTCAAGACAGCATTTTCGCCCTCGCGTAGCGAGTCAACGGGCGGAAAAGACAGCTAGATTGTTAGCAAAAGCAGCGGTGCCTTAATTTAAAAAAAAAAAAACTGAATTGTAAAAAGATTTTTGCATTCAGATAGCGGTTGCGACTATGCAGCAGAATAAAGTAAACAAGAGTCACGCACGACCTATATATTAATTTTTTTTTTCGTTGTAGAGTTCGTTGAGTTGAAAACCTCATCCTAATCACCATCTAGAAAGTTAATTAAAATGTACTGTATTCACTACTGACACTGTTTTTAACCGACTTAAAAAAGGAGGAGGTTCTATGTTCGTCTTTATGTATTTTTTGTGTTGATATTCATCGATATTTTTGCCAATTGTGAACCGAATCCCAAGGGAATGGGAATGGGACCACCATTTAAATTTTATCGAAATCAAATCGAATCGTTATTGAAAAATCAAGAATAATGTAAAAGTTGTATGCATCAATTCGAGCGAACGACGACATATACGATGATAGTCGGTTTTGATAATCTCTACGTCGCGTCAAGGCGTAATTCAATTGTTTTTCCGGCGCAACGCCCGCTGCACTCAAAAACGCATCCTATTGTACGACCACAGAATCGTCAAGTAGTCCAAACACGATGCGTTCAAAATACTTTTTTATTCTTTGTTGGGTCCATAAATAGGCGTAGAAAGTGAAAGTACGAAGCGGCAGCCAAACGGCAGTGGAAAAGTACGCGAAATGTTCCAAATGGTCCAAATCGTTGGGGTTATGGCGGTGAAACTTTGGGAAATATTGTTTTCTATACCTACTGATCAATACATAGTATAAAATAAAGTCGCTATTTTGTCTGTTTGTTTGTCTGTATGCTTAAATCTTTAAAACTACGCAACGGATTTTGATGCGGTTTTTTTTAATGGATAGAGTGATTCAAGAGGAAGGTTTATATGTATAATACACCTGTGCGAAGCCGGGGCGGGTCGCTTGTATAGTATAACTGGTAGTTATGGTAATTTATGAGGGTGACTCGTAAGGTAAGACAAGATATGATATGGAACCAATATGTATTTATCGGCGCGTCCGCCAGACTGGCCCGATAATCTTCTTCATCCATTGAGGGATCGTTATAAATAAATAGGCAGCGAGTTATCAGAATTAATTGTATTCTCCTTGGATAATTTAAGTAATTACAGTCACACGTTTTATAACTCAATTATTTCAACCTCCAATCTATTCCCGCCGTTTTCTACATTTTTTTACAAATGACAATCATATTCCATCTCAACTGTCAACCGACCATGAATATTGCTATGGCGCCTTCTTACAGCGACGTGCGGTACGCGAGCAAAGAGTTCCGTCGGCCGCCGAGAGCAACCTCTTTATAATCAATCTTTGCAAGGAGTTCCGCTCGCCCATTGCACGTGCTGTTTACAATGCTCCGGCGCCGTCATATTCTTATCCAATTAATAGTATAGGCCGAACCAAAATCCTTGGCGGCTGTGATGTTAGCCACAAGCTGCGGTTAAGGTGACGCATTGATAAACTATAATGTTTCAAAAATTGAGTACCGCGCCCCTTCACTCGGACAAATTTTACGCGATCGCACTCGACAGGATCGCGCCAGAGCGGCGGGCGGCAGTGAATTTTTAATTAATTACTCATAATGTACACATTAAAAAACATAACTTCTCGGTCTATAAAATAGAAAAATGATCAGGCTATTTTATTCGTAAAAAATAATGGGATGTTGTCACTGATAATTTTTAGCATTCGAATTATTAAACTTTTTTTTGGTGAGAAATTTGTAAGTTTTTTTTTTAATAAAGCCTCAATATTACTAATATTTCAAAATTTTTTCTGGTTCATAAAATTTTTCAAGATGTTTCCTTATCTATGATATTTTTTAAATTTGAATCAAAAACATTCGTCCCCTCACATCGCGCATTCAAAAGTACTCGTTTTCGTGTTTCTCGGCCCGATGCCTGCTCTTAAGCCAATCCTCGCGCAGCTGTTAAACTCCTTTCGCGGGTAGGTCTATCAAAAGGCCAGTGTACAGTGCTCTATCATAACCGTATGATGACGTATTAAGGTGTCTGCTCATTATACCATAGCATGACCGTAATAGGAATTAGGAACGTGTCAGACAAAAATATTCTTTGTATTGAAAATTATGAGGTGTACTACTGACGGTAATGCCACGGTAATGCTATCTATGCAGTATTCCGATCCGGCCCTGACCTTGAAATAAATATTACAGCCCCACTTAACCACACAGTGCGTAACACGCGCTAGGGCTGCCCGCCTGGTAAGTGTATCGCACGCTTACTGATTAAAAACCCACACGTTCGTTCTCCGACTCTTGTCTACCAAACTCCGAGGCGCGTAGGTACGAGTATGATTCGCGTTCCGACCGTTTGTATGAAGACGGAATAATGCAAAGATACCATTACCTTGACCAAAGAATATATAATAATACTACGTATAGAACGGCCACTCGTTACCCCCACCCGTTTGAGTCTTCCTCACTTCCACCCCGCGTCCACGGACAGAACTCGGTAACTGCGCGCGGGCTGCACAAGCCGGTGGATTTTCTAATAAAAACTACCTAGACTGTGACAATAGGGAAGACTTGTACTGTGTATGGTTGAATATCAATGATGCGTAACAAAACAAGAAAGTTTAATATTTCCCTAAGGATAAATAATAGGAACTTATTTTACATTATTTGGTAACTTCCTCTTGATATTTTCTTTAAAATGAATTAGATCGGTTACTTTTCGTTAAAATGCTTCCAAATAATGTAATTATTATACTTTTTTAAGCACTAGATTTGTATTCATTTTTGCAAATTGAGTACGCAACTGTCTCACTCACGCGGCATGTCGTCACGTTGTAGTGATCGCTGACAGCCATAGACGTTCCGCACACAAATGCACGTGTAGCGACCGTGCGTATGTGTGTTGTCTGTGAGTAAGTAGTTGTGTAGTGTGCGTAAGACAGCAGATTTTGTATGAAAAATCGCGGAGTGTCCGGGCTGTGCCTTGACCAAAGAATATATAATAATACTACGTATAGAACGGCCACTCGTTACCCCCCACCCGTTTGAGTCTTCCTCACTTCCACCCCGCGCTACGTACCGCATCGTGTACTCTGCGCGCGGGCTGCACTGGCCGGTGGATTTTCTAATAAAAACTACCTAGACTGTGACAATAGGGAACACTTGTACTGTGTATGGTTGAATATCAATGATACGTAACAAAACAAGAAATTTTAATGTTTCCCTAAGGATAAATAATAGGAACTTATTTTACATTATTTGGTAACTTCCTCTTGATAAATTATCTTACAAAAGAAGTAGATCGGTTACTTTTTGTTAAAATGCTTCCAAATTAAGTAATTGTTATACTTTTTTAAGCACTAGATTAATATTCATTTTTGCAAATTAAGTACGCAACTGTCTCACTCACGCAGCATGTCGTCACGTTGTGGTGATCGCTGACAGCCATAGACATTCCGCACACAAATGCGCGTGTAGCGACCGTGCGTAAGTGTGTTGTCTGTGAGTAAGTAGTTGTGTAGTGTGCGTAAGACAGCAGATTTTGTATGAAAAATCGCCGAGTGTCCGGGCTGTGCCTTGACGCTACTCACTGTTCGCCACATTTCGCCCCCCAAATCCGTCCTAACTACATCCCTGACCCACGATTAAAGGGCAGGTTACTAAAAGCAACATTTTTCCACTCAGCAACCGTGTCCTAATAATTTAAACTAGTTTTGTGACTGCATGTTGTTTACCTTGAATACTTACGAGTAAAGTTATAAAACTTGACATGGAAAATTCAACTTTGGATATCGATGCAAGTTTATTTTTAAATCGAATAGGTAAAGTGCGACAAAAACTGGATACCTATGCAAAATACATTTCGCTTGCACGCAAAGTCAATATTATAGGAACTTTGAAGAAGTAGTAGTAGTCCGGACATTAGACCTCGAGAGAACCTACTTTATAGAATTTTTGAGTACAATATGTTCTAAAAAATAATTGTTTTTCGCAAAAAATGGCAAAACCACCTTCCATCGTGTACAAAATTCGAATATTTCGCTCAAATTGTTTACATTATAGTTGATTTTTCAAAAACTACTCAACCGATTTCTGTAAAATTTAAATGGGACCACCTCGGGAGTTACCCTTTCGAACTAAAAACATACACAAAAAATAATCGGCTAAGTACGAGTCGGAGGCGCCTCGCGCACTGAGGGTTCGGTACAGTATAGGAGCCCCCCTTAAATACTTATTTTAATTTAATTATTTGATTTTATAGTGCATATTTAAATAAATATTCTGTGAATATTTCAAGCATCTATCTGTCACCGTTATTAATATCGAGCGAAAAACAGCTTAAAAATCATGTTTGTTGTATGGGAGCCCCCTTAAATATTTTTTTTCTATTTTCAGTATTTGTTGTTAGAGCGGCAACAGAAATACATTATCTGTGAAAATTTCAACGTTCTAGCTATAACCGTTCATGAGATACAGCCTGCGGGCCGACCGCCGATATCGAAGCTATCGCGATTGCTATTGCCATTGCTATTGCAATTAGCTACTAATTGCAATAGCTTTTTGGCACCGCCCAACATAGAAGTAATTGCTTTGGTAAGAATTGCTATTAGCTTTCACAGATAACCTGTGTTTTTGTAATCTGTGCTCTAACACATTCTGCGTTTTGTTTCCGCTAATTACAATTGATTTGCAGAATGTTTGTTTATTTGTTATTTACTCAATAATATGATTAAAAAAATATTAAGGATAAGAAAATAATATTTCAAATGAATTTCTTCTATGAACTTATAATCAAAGTATCAAACATGCGAATGGGATTTTTTTTTTAACTCCATGGCATATTTGCATAAATGAAACGCATTGACATTTTTCACATTTTGACTTATTTGGAGGGAAACATAGACGTCAATATCTTTGA